>OZ035876.1:12998210-14302774 GCA_964034865.1 Eristalis intricaria | reverse complement strand
GATAGTCAGAGAGCCACGTTTTGGTAGAGATTGCGCGAGCGCAAGAGGCGAACTTCCCTGTCCTAGTCTATACATAAGCCTACATTCTAAGTCAGCTAAAAATTAACAACATTCAATTTAAAACATGTGCTCGTAAGAATCTACATTTTGGGGACACTGTAAAATTGCAGAGAATAGTCCGAACTTCAACCATGACAGTAGTTAATGGAATATATAAATAATATACTCCATATCCAGGGAGTCTAGGGGGGCAAACCAGGGACATCCTTCAAAATTTCAAAATCACAAAATGCAACGGGCCTCCTCTGGCCACAGTTACCTCACACATGGCAATCAGCGGCCTTAACCTAAGACCCCGAAAAAATCGCCTGAAGATGGGCCTCAAAAGTAAATTCTATTTACAGTGAACTCTCCCTAAGTCGAACTCTTTGACAGGAATACTCTTTGAGCATCGTCACTGACTCGAAAGATGTGGAGCTGTGAATTATGAAAATTGGTAAATTGGGGACTCGAACCTGGCACCCTCTGCGTAGAAGTCGACGCACTAACTCACCACGCCACGGCGACGTTTGTTATAAGTACATTATATTATTTATAGCCGTTCATTTGCATTTTCCCACTGTTAATTTTAAACGATTCGGTGAACCCAATTTTCTATTGACTGTAGATGGCAATATATTTTCTAGTTTCTGTAAGGTAACGGCGATACTTGCCGTTGCAGTGCAGTTCACCTTCTTCTTCCTCTGGAATCCTGCTGCTTCTAGAGAAGTCATTGTATGGCATTCCGAGTCTGTGGGTGTCTCCGAGCCATTGTAGGGCCCTCGTAGTCTTGGTTCAGTTATTACGCCTACCAGCTTACTAATTGGCTTCCTATCTACCTCTGTGAGAGCTTTCGTTTATTCTTATTATTGTTGAGGATATAATACACCCCGACCTTTAGTTCTATTGTGCCCTCTTTCCATACCTTTGCTTTCTTAAGACTTCCCTAACATGCAGTTCTTTTCTCCTGTAAAGCAAAGGCGAAAGAGATTTATTCGATAGAACTCTCTCCAAGCCAGTTGCTTTTAGGAATCGGGGAACGAGAGATGGTTCTAGTGAATTCTTCCTCTAATATTAGGTGCATGCCCACATATCTTTGTCTTTTGTTGGGCTCATGCCTCACAAAATCCCTGTACATGTTCCGGAATTTCATTAGATTTTCCACGAAATCTTCTCTGATACTCCTAGTTTCCTTAGGTGCTCCCTGAGTCTGCAGAGCCCTTCTTAGGAAGCCTTTCAGGATACGGAGGTTGTTCTTGCTCATCTTGATATGCCTCAAACCTCTTCCGATTATGTTGACCCAAGAGGTTCTTGGCCTGTTTCATGCCATGCGCCTTGTTCCGTGTCTTTTTCTTTTTTTTCTTTCTAGTTCCATGAATTCTTCTCTAAGGACATGGTCTCCTACATAGCAGAATGGGTCAGGGCCTGTGAACTATTGCAATGCATCCTAGGCAGGGACTCGGCTATTTCATTGCCTTCTATCCCTCCAGCAGAGTATTACTCTGTTTCTCCTGCTCAACTCTTTAAGCTTCTGTAGGCATTCCCACACAAGCTTGGATGTATTGAGGTGAAAGTCTAGTGCCAAACAAAGTGGACGTTCACCGTTCGTGAACTTCAACATGATTGGTTGGTTGACATTCACAATTGATTTAAGGGTGCGTTCACAGTGAAAGTGATTGTCATTTACTTCTTTTCTTAATTTCTCCAAGCCTCCCCAAAAGTAGAAATCAAAAATAACGTTGCCATGCAAGTCGTTCAATGAGATGTAAGAGCCTACAAAACGTACCCACGGTCCACAGGGTTGTTACCACAGGCACACAATTGAGTCAAAGGGGATCAATTTTTTTAGCTCGACTCGGGGACTCATATTTCTTATATTGGACTGGTTTTTTCAAGAATGCAAATAAACACCAAATGTACTTTTACTTTAAATTTTTCAGAAAATAAATCATTTTCATAACTTTGCGAAGTGGGATTTCTTTTATTCCATACGAGGGGGGTCCGATAAGTACTTAGCCTCAACGCCCGATGCCGCCACTATCGCACGAGTGGGTATGTCCGTGGATTTTAGAAAAATTGAAAAAAAAACAATATTTCTCGGTGATTCGTTTCTTGTTTTTGAAAGGGAAATCGTAGTGAAATCAAAGAGTGCTTTGATGCAGTTAACGGTGACTCTTCTCATTCGATGGCGACTGTATTCTCCAGACATCAGCCCCGTGGGACTAATTTTCTTTCTCTTTTTTCAAATTTAAAAAAGTTCCTCCGAGAAGAAATTTGAGTCGAATGAGGAGGTAATCGGCGCCACGAAGGCCTACTTTGCAGAATTTGAGAAAACATGTTTTTCAGACGGGTTAAATAAGTTGGAGCATTGCTGTGTCAAGTGTTTCGAGCTTAAATGGGACTATGTCAAGAAATAAACGGCCACTTTTCCAAAATATTCATGTTTTCGAAGATTAAGTACCTTCTTATTGGGCAATCCGCGTATATACGTACATTATATATAAAAATGATCAACAAATAGAAAATAATATTTTCTAATACAGTGGACTACCCATAAGTCGAATTGTCACGGGATACCAAAATTTGTTCGAGTTGGAGAGAGTTTGACTTGGGGAGAGTCCACTGTATTTAAATGAATCAAGATTTTGTTAATGTGTGCTATAATAATAAAAGTGTTATCAAAAACCTTTGTTGGGACTCATTTATTCTCAAAATGACTCTTTCTTGAAGCTTCTGGGACGTATAAATAATTTAATTTATGGTAACACTGTCCTGTGGGTCGCCGTGGCATAGTGGATTAGTGCGTCGACTCCTACGCAGATGGTGCCAGGTTCGATACCCGAACATTACCACCTTTCATAATTCGCGGATCCACCTCCTTCGAGTCACTGACAATGATCAAAGAGCATTCTTTTCTGTTCTCAAACTTGGCCGTTCCGCGTCGGCATTACACTGTAGGTCCCATCCACTCGTGAAAGACCACACAACACGAGTGGTTGCTGGAGAAGATAGGCCTAGGTCCGTCTCGGACTGTTGCGCCACCCAATTTATTATTATAAACACTGTCCACAATGCGAAACACGGCTCACAAATAGACTCTCTTCACCACATTTCGCATGAATACACCTCAAATTGGCAAAAAATAACTGCCATCAAACGACTTGTCCTCACCCTGATTCCGAAGCCATTCCCATCAGTCCTAATCAAAGCCAAGTTAGACGCATAAAAAAAACACACTTATTTGCACATTACACCACTCATAGGCGCGTACACATGTTCCCACATAGTAATTGAATAATGTAATTATCACATTTTCACAAAGCACACCCGAAGTAAGCAAATAAAAACCAATTTCGTCCAGCAGTATGCAAACCGATAGAGACATTTGCCTACAACAATGCTGCTACCTGACTGCTCTCAGTTTACTTCAGGTTTTCACACATAAGACACCACATAAGTGGACCGAGTTACTCGTACATCGAGCAAATAATTGACTTAATTAAAGTCTTTCACTTGCATTTGCTATGAATTTAACTCATTCTTTTTTTTTTGCCTTCACTTTAAATTCAAATGCATTCGACTGCAACTGGCAATTAAATGCGGCACTTAAAGTGTGCGGTAGGAGCTGTGGTATTCAGCTGCGTTTTGTGATTAATAATACGTGTAGGGGTTTGTGTTTTCAAAGTTCGTTACACATTTCAAGGAGCACGATACGTACGTTTTTTTTTTTGTTCATTCATTTTGATGGGAGAACTTAATTGCTAATATCTAATGGTCGACAGAGGTGGTGTTGTAATTATGTATCTTATGGTTTTTGCAGGGGGTGTAGAGGGTGTACATTGATTAGGAAGTAATATGTATGTAGTCAGTGTGAAGGAATGAATTTGAATGCATTTTGTAACTTTCAAGGAAGGCAAATGTAGGAAGTGATAAAGTAACATGATACTCATTTGCATTAAGAGCGATTTGCTGTCTGCCGATAATGCTAATCTGTCTGACGAACCTTTCCGACTGAGCGATTATCATCTATCATGATGAGGCGGGGTTGGTGAGATGTAAGCTTCGAACTGATTTGTGATTGACTTGGCAATTTTGTTGGAATTCAGGGGCTTAATAAGCTGAACATGTTAATCAGAAATCTGGTACTGTTGTGGTTCCAATCCTTTTGTTCAGGATTGGCTAGAGTGAGTGCAATTTGAAGTGGCAAACATTTGAAATAAAAAACTAAGCAATTGGCAATACAGGCGCAACTCAGGGGAAAAGACGTGAAAGAAGTAACAAGCGAAAACAGAGAAGCGCTGACCTTCTGATCGACGATTCTCTGTATCAGAATAGTCGAATTTAGGAGGGAATACACCCATGCTCATACAATAAGACACATATGCGATAAGGAAGTACTTGCCGTAGCAATTGCTACTGTTGCAATTAATGACGCTGAAATATGTTGAAGCTGCATGGTTTATCGATATGTCGAACAGTGGACGGTATAACCTGTAAAAACCCAAACAAAGAACATAAAGCGGAATGGCGGAAGGAGGTGAGACAGCAGGTACTTCATTATCGCATATGTGGCTCAATTGTATGAGCATGAGTGTACATACTGAACTAAAAGTAAAATAGTTTGATTTTTGCTTTTAAGCAATTTCCCAAGCTGGATGCCACTGGCAACTTTAACAGCTCTTAAAATAGAACAATTTGAAAAAACATCACTGGTATATGGACACCCTTCACAAGGGACCCTTTTCCATGTCATTTTCACTAACTTATCTGAGTAAATGATTTACTTGGTGTATCTACATTATATTCGAACAGTTTTGCTGTTAAGATGAAACAATATTCGGTTCTTCATGATTCGTCGGGACTATCAGATGTGAAGTTGGATATCCCTATAGCAATTGGTCCAGGGTGTTTTTTAGAAGCGGAGAACTTTTGGAATAAAACCCATGAAGGGTCCGAGCCTGAGCAACAGCTGAATTCGATGCTGCTTTCAGTCATCAAAACGAATATATTTATATTTATACCCGAGTTTCGGTCTTTCTCTCTCATTTCGGTCTTTCTCTCAACCTGGAGGCTCAGATTCGAAGACCCTCTTAGCCGGAGCATACTTGTCCATGCACTCGATGTGGCCGAGCAATGCAGTCGACGGAGCTTTGCCTTCCGGACTACATCCACAGTCTGGTACAGCTTGTAGAGTTTGTGGTTATGTCTTCTCCTCCATTAACCTTCCTCGCAGACGGGAACTTATATCCTACGTAGAATTTTTCTTTCGAAGGTACCAAGTATCAGCTCCGCAGTTTTGCTTATCGTCCAGCTTTCGGCTCCATATAGAAAAATGACAAAATGAGGGTTTTGTAGTGCATGACCTTAACCCTTCGAGTCAGGAGTCTTGAGCCCAGTTGTTTTGACAAACCGAAGTAACACCGGTCTCCACAGTGATGTCATTTGTGGAGTTTTCGTTAGTACCGAGGTAGACAAACTCATTTACTACGTCAAAATTGTAGCTGTTGATCATAGTAAAGCTTGAGTCTATATAGTAAGTGCGGCAAATACGGCCCGCGTAGGTAGTATGGCCCAATATTTCCTTCAAGCAGAAACACACTGGAGAAGATTGTGCGGTCCGACAATTGTAAACACGTACAAGTCATTCCAACTCTTGGGATATGCATGTATAGAATCGCGACTATAGAATCAGTTCTGCTCGAGGCAATCGTCGTTAGCCTGGTGCGAGAAATGTGCATCATGGTGATGTTTTTTCTGTTTTCATTGTAATTTCCTGGTATCTTTTAACAAGTATTTCACAGTGAATTTTCCTTGATTTCATGATATCTTTTTAAGGTTAAAAAATACTCAATGTGTTCTTATTTTTATTCATATCAAAGTTAAACAGCAAGCTTATGAAGCCAAGCTTATGTGAACGGCCTGCACAATAATTATTTCACGTTATCCAGACAGCACTGTATATCTATCATTCGGCATACTGGACCACCACATTTTTTCAAAGGGACCGTGACCAAAATCATCTTCAATTCGGTTACACACTTAAAAATGTTTCATGTATTTTTTGTCATTTTTGCTGTCACTCCTCTTTTCTCAAGACTCAATCGAAGCCCAATCTGTTAACGAGTTTAGGATGAAGATCATCCTCTTGAACTTATTCAAGCCGTTCACTGCTTATAACGATGGCACCGCGTTCAACATTTAATGTAAAAGTAATGGGAGATGTGAATGTGATACTACTAGTCCTGTAGGAACCTAGATCATCCTCTTTCATTTCAAGCCGTTCACTGCCTATAACAAAGCCCCTGAGTTCAACATCTTATGTAAAAGTAATGGGAAATGTGACTGTGATACTACCAACCTGTCCTGTACCAACCAACTACATCGTGCACTGAGAAAAGTTATTGACAAGTGATTGGTGGTCTTATTTAAATTACAACAAGTCACAATAGAAGCTACTCGCTTAATTTCAAGGTTTCCGTCAAGGGACGTGGTGCATCTTCTCTTGTGTGGCCAAGGCACGTACATATGATATCCAGGTCACTTTATCCTCCTCCATCGACTATCATTCATCCCGATTAGGCCCAAGCGAAAAGAGGTGGATTTTTGAACTTCAAACACCTCGACTACCAAGCGGTTGCCTATCTGTCGGAATTCGATTCATATCACGCCTCGACAGATGTATGCGCAAAAAATATTTCACGTCAACGTTCAAAAAATCCGCACAATGTCGGAAGAAATTGATGCCAAATTGAGTTGCCTCACATTTCTTTCTTCTGAAATGACACTGCACAGCATCAACAAGCCTGGTGGATGACTCTGAGTTGGCACTACCTTAACCTAAGACAGCCTATGTTGGCAATGTCCCATAAACTCGGAGTAGAAGATTCTGGGAACGTAACTAATTTGTGGAATCTATTCTGTAGTAATTCACTTCGCTATACAATCCCCACAATCCGTCGCTGAACCTTCTCTCCTACTTTACCCAACGAAGCTCTTAAATCGATTAAAAACAAACAAGCCAACGATCTGCCACACATCGAATTCCGCGCAGAAACCAGAATCTCATGACGGACCTTCTATCTCACAGCACATTAATGTTTCCCATAAAAATCGAAAAACGATTTCTCTGATTATCAGAACGCCTCCGATGACGGTCATCCAGACTCGCGTACAAGCTTCCAGTCTTCAATCATGGCCCTCGCAAACAATTGAAAGAAAATCCACTCAAAGGTAAATCAGGGAACTACTCAACATGAATAGAACGATAATTTCTCACTTTACTCTTGTTCAAGATGTGTGAACTTGTTACATTCCACGGATGGTTATTGTTCGTTTAAAAGAACACCTTCCCCCGCCCCCTCCCATCACCCCCTCACTCAACTCACAATCAGAACAGAAGGAGCTGAGATCCATCCGAACGAACAATCAACACTGAAGCACTTCAGATGCAATATAATGATGATTGACCATTGAATCGGAACCATCATGTGTGTATGTGTGTGTGTTGATGTTAAAGGTCCCCACTCTCTCACACACACAGAGAGAGAGAGAGAGATCCTCAGCACTGTCCCCCTCATCACTCAGAGTTCAACCTGAACTCAAGCAAAGTGGAAACCATTAAGTATTTAAACCGAAATGAGATTGGCAATTTAGAGGTTCTATCTTTTATTGCTCCCGGATTATAGTTTCAACTTGATTAGATGGCTTAATTACGCTTCTCTTCTCTGCTGCTCTGTCGTGTCTCTTGTGGCTTCTTTTTTGTTTTTTTTTTGTTTTCGAAAGATGTATCTTTATTGGTTTGCCTTTAGTCTATGAGTCTGTTAAGTGCTTACCTTCGATTTTGGTACCAAGTCTTCACTTGTGTATCACTTAGTCCTAATTTATTGGCTAGCTCCATTCGATCCTGTACGCTGAGGTACTTTTGCCGCTCGAAGGATTTCTCTAATGTCTGCAGTTGATGATCGGTGAATGCGGTGCGGGCTTTACGTTGCTTTTTACTGAGGCCAGACGATCCACCGAAACCCATCCCGCTCTTTATGCTATTACCGTCTTCATCTTTGGCACCTGAAATGATAGAAGTAAACTGTTTTAATGATATGTTGCATGGCGAAGAGTGAGAGAGAGAGACAGAGAGGTTTTAATGGATTTGAATAGTTGATCGAGTAATAGAATCGAGTTGGCGAAGGGTAATGTGATATCGGCAGTGAATGGGATCTGCGAGTTACGTGATGAGGATCTGGAATATACTCGACTTCGTTTTAATGGGACTTCTTTTAGGGAATGGCTGAGGAGTCTGTATGCCCGTTGGTGCTCGTAAAGCATGCCATCCGTCTTACCCAGAGATATCGTCGCTGGATCACAAGCTGGATTGCGACCGCCGTAAAAGCCTGATACGCATTGGAGGAAGAACGGAGTGTGTCTTAGTCTTACCGGGCAAAGGAAGGTTTAGTGAGGCCTAGGTTTGGTGTGATGCCACAATTTTGGTACCGCGTCCATTAACACGAAGACGGAGGTTGACTGAGGCGATGTTGCTGCAACGAACTTATGGACATTCCAACTGACGAAGATACTTAAATTTGCCCTCTCGTCTGTCAAGAGCACCCCTCGCTCATCGCAGCAGCAAGTGGAACCGAAAAGTGCAACTCAGATTTTCCAAGAAAGGCTTTATTCAACAAGCGGAAAGATCAAATCCACACAACAACAAAGAGAATCAAAAGCAAATCCCATGCTCACGCCAAGTAAATCTCGTGGGCTACACACCGACCGACTACACAGTGCACCCCTGCTTACGCAAAACAACTCGCCTTCCCAGCGTCAAAACTCTCCACCCAAAGACTGCGTTGACTGTGCGCGCATTTTCCATGCCACTGTAGGCTAATTCATGACATTTACTCGTGTACCCAAGAGAATTGCGTTCCATCCATCTCGCCCCCGCCAAAGGCGACTCAATAATAGATTCCACCCATGGACAAGTTTCATATTTTTTCTTTGTGCCACTACCTAGCGCGCACCGATGGTCGGTTGATCTGCTCGGTTGTTCGCTCAAAACCAACCATCAAGTGACCAGAAGTGAGTTAGGGGAACACTGTGTGTGTGTTTGTGTTGGCCCATAAAAAAAACGAAACATGAAATGTGTACATATCTAGACTTTTGTACGTACACCATTTCATGGATTGATAATTTTTCAAGTGAAAGTCTGCAGTCTGGCTGCGAATTTATAATTTCACATGATGTTACATTACACACACACACGCGCGCAACTCCCGTCATGAGGGGCATCGAAACGAGGAGAAGGGGCTCTTTTAACGTATCATTGATGTTGATGGACAGACTTAATTACGTGGCAAAGTAAATGCATTTAGCGCATGTCTGTGCGGATAATTTAGGTTTGCATCTTTATGCAATAGCTCGTGCATGCAGTGCCCAGCCAGTTGGACATAGCCTCTGGCAAAGAAACGGAAACAAATTCGAATAGTTACGATGGAGCAGGTGGAATTTATTGAATTTTTGTTAGGTTATGTTGCGAGGAAGTTGGAGCGAGTCATGAGAGAACTAGAGGGTGAAGAGTGTTTTATTTTTTTTTTTTTTGCCAGAACTGGTCAGTCTGACAACCGGTTCAGGCTGAGTTTTGATTTTTCGGTTTCCCAGCTGAGTCATGGTGAATTCGTTTAAGTTTTATGTAACCACGAGAACGTAGGTCGTTAAAGGTGTCACTATCGGGCCGTTAAAGTTCGACTTAAGTTCGAATGACGAACTACCATGGGAACCAACTGATAAGAAGGGATTTAACTTTACGAGAATCGTTAAGTTTCTTCATAATCGTTTCGCTGGACTCTGTTATCTCGAATTGACAGTCGATTTGATGAGTCTTTTGTTTTCTTGGTAAATTATTTAGAAGTTTGTATAATTTGGCTACTTCGTATCTGTGGTGGGAGCCAGGATGGAAAGCCAGAGGCAGAGCATGTGTACAAAAAATTGTGGTCGACGGCAAAGCTCTCAGTCCCGGAACAAGGCGTGAGAAGTATGAGTTACTCGAGGTGGCCAGGAATCACTTATATTTAATCATTTTTTTGACGTTGATCACCTTAATGGACTAAAAAGCCTCTCACTCTTAAAATAGCGAGGAAGCTGGTTTCATGACATTTAGAGGCATTTTCCACATGCGATAGCTACAAGTTATCCTTTAGAGTGAGTCAGCAGGCAACTCCTACATTTTAATTCTATCTTCACACCGAACCGAAATCTCGAGGTTTGGTCAAAGTTTCACTGCAACCTGAAAAGACTTCCCCAATGAGTTTGAAGTGCTTTCAAATGTCATTAGCTGTCAATTCTGAAATGCCCTGCTGTTTGTTGACAGCAAATTATAGTGTCGAGTACACCAGAAAGGGAAGAGAGTGAAAATGAAAACCAATATAAACTTAAGTTCACGCAGTAAGCTTGTTCGGTTTGGCAACTTCTCACGGAAGAATGAACTCAAGGGTGTTTCAACTAACTTTCGCCGAGTTTTCGAAACCACAAAAATGTATGGCGAAACCTTGGAGGCTTGAAGAAATTTGACGAAACCTCGCGATTTCGTTTGGTGGAAGCACAGCACAAGACTAAATTTTTAACACGGGACAGTTAAGAATTTTTCTTAATATTGAGTTGCCCTGTAAGAATTATTTTTTCATTGATTGATTAAGATTAGCTTAGAGTGCAGTCGAGTGGTTATAGTGACCGTCGTCGATCAGGAAAAACTGATTTCGACTAAAGTACGTCAATTGTGCCTCCAGGTGGATAGCGAACAATTTGGAGCTTCCGATGGAAGTTCGTTGAGGATGCTGGGATTGCTTGATGGCAGACATCTTAGTCATACGACAGCCAAAACGTCCTCATTTTCGTTCAAACATGCCTTCAGGATTTATATGTAAAGGACATGAATCTTCTGGCCTCATGGTATATGCTACTGTATCAATTTTCGATCACTCGAAGGAGAGCAACTTTTGGCGCAATTTTGTCGCTAGCATTGGCCAACTAATTCTGCACTTGTACAACATCCCGTCTATTATTTATCTGTTGAGTTACGCATTGTTGTAATTCTTGCGTTGTCATCTTTCGTTGTTGGTTGTATTATTGGCAAGTTCAAATATTAGGCAAAAACCTGCCTAGAACCCGAGGTCCACAAAGAATAAGACACCTTTTCCTGCGTCAGCCATAACAGGATCATTTTCCTAAAAAATCGTCCACAAGATTTTCTCTGCCGTTTTGTGTAAACGCCTGGCAGACAAATCCACTATCGATCAGAACTTCACGCTTCGACAGATCCTGGAAAAGACTCAAGAAGTTCTAATCGACTCCAACCAGACATTTGTTGATTTCAAGCCAATTTATGACCGCGTACATAGAGTTGAACTGTCTTGTTATGTCTTGTTTTGACATTCCTGCCAAATTTGTCAGGTTGAGGATGACGATGAATAACTCTCACTCCCTCACTCACCGAAACCGTCACTGACAGGAAAGGACAAGGCAACCTGCTGTCAAGTAACATCTTCAACATCATCCTGGAGCAAGATCGTGGATGACTCACTAGAGGCATGATCTTACAGAAGTCCGTACAACTGTGAGCATACGCGGATGACATTGACGTGATTTGCAGAACAGAGAGAGCCGTCAATGAGACGTTCTCTGGCATTGAGACGGGATCAGCTAAAATGGATATAGCAGTGAATGGGGTGTATGCTGTCCTCAAGGAAGGACATACAACTTCGACAGGACAAACAACATTATTACCTATGCCTGACGCAGAGTAACTCCTGTCAACTACTGTTTCAGTGGGCTCACTAGGCACTACCTATAGAACAATCAAAATTTATAACACACTGATTATCCCAGTCCTGCTACATGGCACGGAGCCATGGAGAATCTCAAAAGCGGATGATTAACTGCTTGGTATCTTTAAGGAAAAGTTATGCGTTGATGGTATTTGGAGCATCATTTTCAACCACGCACTCTACGGCGACATGAGCCTAGGCAGCTATCTACGGATTCAACGCCAAAGGTGGATGACCAATGTAGAGCGTATGGACAACTCAGCTCTGGCCCGAAGAGTCTTCGACTCCGAACCTGAGGGATAATGCAACAGAGGACGCTCGGGTTTAAGGTGGCGCACCCAGTTAGAGAAGAGCCTCAACCAACTTAACGTTGGAAACAGCTATAGATTGCACTAGTTGGAGAGGCTTTTTCGTTGCCCGAGGTCCATCACGGACAGTAGCTCAAAATAAAGGAGAAGAACGAACCCGAGGGCAAGGTCCAGCTCTAGAGTCTAAGCTCCTCCAAGAACAATACAAGTCATTAGCCGTCATTTTCTTCCGTATAGATAGAATAGAAGATTTTCATCTGAAAATGTAGCTTGTGCCAAAGAACTCGAAAATAATATTTACATGCTCGAAATCGTTGGTAAAATACATAAACGAAAAAAAATTCGAAACTGAATTTTTATAGGCAGAAACTTTGAACGGCATCACTATTTATAGATTTTGAAAAAAGCACGGCTATTGACAGAAAAGTTCGATCCACGACCACCGGAAGAAGAAGAAGTTTTAAAGACTTACAGTCAACGTGACGTGCGGTTATGCCCCACTGTACAGCACCATGAATACCCACCTGAAGTCTCTTATGATTTGCAAATTCGAATTCAAAAAGAACAAAACCGATCTTCACCACCATACTCTCGAAAATGGTTAAGAAGAGTTTATTCTGTCTGTATTTCTTTTTTCTGCAAAATTAAACAGAAAAACGCAAAATACTCGTTCGGTTAGGCAATTAACTGCCATCTCAGGCGTGACGTTCATATTGCATAATTGATTGCACACTCACCAGTCGGTGTCCAATTTTGACGGACTCACGGAAGTGCACAAATAAAACGTTTATCTCCGTCTCTCGGTCTGTGTGTTTGTCTCTCGTGGCTATGAAAATGCAAGTAATTTGTTTCTGTCCAGTCGCCGACCGTCCAGTAGGTAACAATTAACATTTAAATTCATTATACCCGGACTTTGCGTCCAAAAAGGGGGAATCTAAGTGAAAAACGCTTCAAAAGTAGCCACCACTAACAAAAGGCGCTAATCTCGTTCTTTACATCTCCTTTCCAAACCGAACGCGCTCGAGTGTGATAAAGTGTCATGCGGTGGCGTTGTAAATACATTTTTTTTTGTTCTTCGTTTGTGTATTTCACTTCACCCCGAAACAGGTAACACTGACGTTTTGTGAGTCGCCTTGAAACAGGTTACATGGCCAACCATCAAGGGTACACGAAATTAAATTCAAATTAGATACAAAAAAATCACAATGACAAAAAAAAAAGCAGCACTAAGAGATGTATCTTAATGTCAATTTAACACCTAAACGTAGGACTCATTAAAATCTCTTATTTGGACTTGACGATGTCGTGACAGTATCGCCGGGGTGTGGTGGTGGCCTGGTTGGAGTTAAGTCACTCAAGCGTAAGGCACGGTGTCCGTTGTATGTCTCTCTCTTCGAGCCCGGTATGCGAGCAGATATCTCAAAAGTCATTTGTCCGTAGGCTGATAGCCAGATAAGGAACCCACGCTAAACTTTTATCTATGTCATCAATTCGGTTTAAAAGTCCCGCCAAAATGGAATAAAATTTCAATTTAAACCACCACCAGCACTGGCCCGGGGGCACACCTTACACATTCGAGAGCATTTAAAAGGTTATGTTCGAATAATTACTTTTCGTCCCAGTCGCTCTTGCGTTTGTTTTTTACCTCCTCCTCCTTCTCGTCCTCCTCCGTTTTTATGTGTTCCATTCGTTTTATTTTTGTTTCGTTTCTTTTATTTAGTAATTAATTAAGCTATTAACTGGTCTAATTTATGGGGATGATTGGTGAACGTAATTGCTGATCTCGCTGCAGAGTGAGAGATGCTCCAAGAGTCAACGTCGTTTATGGTGTTGTGCGGCGTGGTGTGGTGTGGCAGTGCATACCTCATCCATCCATTCAACTATCTATCCATCCGTCATCGTGCCACGGATTGATTTATACTCAAGTCACATTGGAATTTCAAATAATTGAATCGAATTTGAATGCCGATACGACGGCACAAGCCATCAGCGGAGAGGTTTTCTTCAAAAACAAATAAAATTAAACAACAAATCATTGCATGACTGAGTTTTTGATGGATTCCGTTTTGTATCTGTCATCACATATGGTAGGTATGCATCCTTAGATTTGCCTAAGGCAGTGCTGCCACTACAGCGGATGTCGAAGGAACGGAACGAAAGTGCACATCGTTCGCATGCCATCTAGGTATTCGTGTCACGGGACGCTGTCATGGGGAACTAAGTACTTTGTTGCATAATTTTATATGCATTTTGTGGAACGTTTAACAAAGTGATTAAGAAGAGCAATTTTGTTGATTATCTTTTGAATCTCGTTTATATAAAATGCGCCGCGCTGAAATCTTGATGAAATAAAGTCGGCAACGTCATGAGGTTGTTACGTTTTATAACACTTATGCAGTGCAAGCTGCACGAGGTTTTATTTCACACGTTTTTTTTTAATTGAGGAAAAATTGGAAAGGAAAACTTGTTCTATACTCATTCTGTACGTTTTTGACATGCTTTGAAACGACACGCTTTTTTTGTGAAACTCTGAAAAATCTCAAAAGGTCATACAATTTTCTTTGCAACCAATACCAATGGAGGAGATTAGACTAGACTGTATGGTCTGCTAATTAGAAAATATGAATTCAATCGACTACTCGACTTATCCTCTACCATGACAAGCACATGAAGAACAATGTTTTCAAATCCCAGTATTTGATCGAGACAAAGAGAAAACAATCATGGAGTCACAGAATCCCCTATCATTCAAGACATGTTCATCGCGACTTTTGAAAGCAACATGTCCTGTTGGGACGTAGGTCCTTGGCTGGCAAACCAACTGATCCTGCTTAACTCTTTTACATCTGTTGGGACACACATACATATGTCCCTCTCAATGTTCCCAAACTGCCAACATAGAAACGCAAGCCAATTTATTTGAAACACAAAGCGATTGATGTAAGTTTCACCGTCATTAGAAATACACATTCATGAATAATTAATGTTTACTATATGATACGCAGGCAAGTGTTTAGGACCCGCTCCATCTGAACTTTTAGCTTGTCACTTCTCTGTGGAATTTTAAATATAATCGCGGATACAAATGAACATTTGTTGCAGACTTAAAAACTGGAACGGGTACATTTCAGCAACATATCTGTAAACTGTCAAAAAGGGGTTCTGAATGATATCAAAAGATTAAAAGATGGCGGACTTGAGGCACCTTGTTTTCCTTAAGCCCGTATGACACTGCATTTTTTGACATTTCTTAATTCTTCTTTTTTACAATACAAGCAATTTGTGATTCTTTACTAAATAATTGAGACAAAACAAATTGCTGTCTCTTTGCTGCCAAGCTGCTTTGAAAATGGGGAGACATTTACCTACCTAGTGTTACACGGGCTTTACACTATGGTCAAAAATGATCCGTCAAAATTCATTAGAGGCAGTGATTATAAGAATAAGCTATAAGACCAACACCGTGTCCACTTATGTCGAAGAATGAAATCAGACAAGAAATTACGAATTTTTAAAACAGTTGAGATTTGAATCCGCTGCTGGGTGCACAGACACTGCAATTTTCTCAGTTGCCGCAGTTTCGCATTTGCAGAAAACTCCCTGTCTTCGTATTTATATATAACGTAAAAAATATTATGTATTTCTACTTTCTGTATAAAAGTTCAAATGTTCCTGAAATCGATGCCATAATGCGTACAAACATCAAATATGTGCGTGCTATTGTAAAGCACAGAAAATGACAGAATTTATGAAAGCGCCATCTATAAAAAAAATAAGCAGATATCCGCGTGTTCACTCGCCACGAACGAGTTTAAGGCATTATTTGACAGTTAAAATTGACCACCCATTATTGACAGTTGACAGACAACGAAATCACCCAAATGTGAATTGCCATCCTCTGACCTCGGTCCATTTTATTACGAAAGAATGTTCTCAGAAATGCTGTCGAGGTCCAAGAGAGCTGTCTTGATTAAAAATGCATACTATTTCTGACATTTCTGTATCAACAGTGACAGTTGAAAACTTAAATGTATCAAATAAAATCTAAGAAGTGTAATTATTGAACCTAGCGAATTATAGGTAAAAGATTGTCGTCTTGTAGAGTCATTTACCAATTACTTACACAATGTAAACGGAATGCAGGTTGTCACAAATGTGTTTGACAGCTCTCATGCCTGCTTTTAGAATTTCATTATCAAGATTACATATCCAAGCAAAGTTGTATTCATCATTCTTATATTACAGTGAACTCCTTCTTAATGGACCCGCTCTTAAGTCGACGAGTGTCTTAACCGGACTAGATGTACTGTAATGGTTGGCTGGTAGATATGATTTCGGTTGCGTATTTTTCCTCTTAAGCGAACGTTCTCTAATGTAGGCAAGAAAAAACTCCGCTGATGTGGATGTCCACTTAAAAGAGAGTTCACCGTACTTTAAATATGGCAGCTTAAATCACAACAGTCACATGCATAGAATCGATCTCAATTATCTTGAATTTTTGCTAAAAATATTTTTCCTTTAAAATGTAGAATGTAATGGATGAAAAATGAATGAAACGGAGTGTAATGGATGACACCGGCGTCTTTATCAATTAAGAATCAAGATCTATACTCGCTGTCCTTGCTGGACATACTTATGAAAAAAAAAAGAATGTTAAACGCCCTCCAACTGTATTTCTAGGCAAAATTATGGAAAGTAATAAATGAATGTCTTTCACAGAATAATGTGAATGCACATCAATAAACAATAATGACGCAAACAAAAAGCTGACTAAGAATGCAGTTAAAGTTTAACAAACAACCGGGATAATTCCTGGCACCAATAACCACGTCCAATAAAATGATGTAACAATTTGTAATTCCAAGTAAGTAGTTGCCAAAGCAGTAACAAATCATCCGAATCATCGCTCCGCATTCGATAAAAATCAATGCAACTGATGTCCAATCCCTCCCGAACAGAAAGTTCATCCAAGGACACTCATTCAACTTTTTCCCCCCAAACACTGAACTCACTTCCTCCCTCGATTGCAAATATCCATTCAAACACCAGTAAAACATTCAAAAATAAAATATCTAGTAATAATTTCAAAAGTTGAAAATCACGGAAAAATAAATAGGTTAATCTATTTTTAAGAGCATCCCCTAGCACATCCACCTCCTATGAGGTACGAGAAAATGAACCAAGCCACTCAATATGCATACGCTTCCCCTCGAAACTCGGAGAAAAAATTCAAAGCGAGTACAAACTTCTGGCCAAATGGTAGCCATTTTCTGCATGATCGTTTCTATTTTCCTGTTCATTTTTTTCCCTCTTGGCGCACACAGAAATAAAATTGAAATTAAAACGAACATGAGAAACACCCCACAGATCCATCCACTCACACACACACATACTCGCACGCACGCACATCCAAGCAGAGGAGAATCAACCCAATCAGCCACCGAAGAAACGATTTCCCCCACTTTACGCTTCATTTAGCAAAACTCTATTCCATCCGCACACAGGGCAACAAAACAAGAAAACATGAACACAAAAATAAAGAAAAATAAAACCATAAACGTATTTAGATACACACGAACGCCATTGCGCATACGTTACTTTTTGTTCGCTTTTCTCCTCTTCCACACACACATTTTGAATGGCAATCTAACAGATACTATATTGGATTCGACTTGAACATTAGAGGCGTGGCCTCACAGCACAGCCAGGGAATCTTCAAAAAATTGAGAAAAAGATACATTTTGGTTGACGAACTCCGAGAGCGAAAGTAAATAGCGCACACATGCACGACAACCGAACCGCGGTGTGTTGTGTACCCAGTTAACTACATGCGCAACATCCGGTCTAGACTGGTACGTTTTTGCTTTGTTGCTCTCAGTTTTCTGTTTCAGTCTCTTTGTTATTTTTCTCTGTCGAATTCCCGTTTCTTCATCTTTCAGCAACATCGTGGTGAGTTTGAGATTTCTTGAATTTGTATCTGCTGGATTTCGTATACGTAGCGGAAAAGTGCACGCCCCCTTTTGTGGTGTTTTATTCTTTATTCGGCGGATTGGTGATGGGGTACCGAGCGAGAGATGAGAGAGAACATTAGATGGCATCGACTTGAAGTAATGCTGCGTGGTTAATGAAACGTGTGGTGAACTGAACCGGCCTCCCTGTTGAGTTCTCAGGCAAATGGAAGCAGATACTTATACCTACCGACACGAGGATATTGGATGCTGGTGGTTTGCTTATTTGTTTGTGAATTTTGTTTTGCTTTCAAAAAGCTTTTAATAGCACGACACTTTGTTTTTTTGTGTTCCTCTTTTTTTTTGGCTGTGACTTCATGGTAAGTTTCGTTTTCTACACGGTTTAGCACAAAACATAAATCGCCAGACAAAGAGAATCCCCAATGAAAATTGCCATAAACTTTGCGCGATTGAGATGCGAATTGCGAAACAAGGGAAAATAAATTGAAATATATTCACTTGGCGTTACCAGAGAGGATTATGTATGTACAGAGCACATTCGAAAGTTTCCAGATACAATGCTGAATATAGAATTTATCGATTTTGAGGAAAAGTAAATAGATACAGACATACTCGTCTTTATACAGAATTCACGTATTTATTGATTTTGTTTCTTCGTTCACGAGATTGCTTTAAATGGCAAGAAGATGTCTTTTGGAAGGATTCTTGAATTTTGTTTGTTTTCTTGGAAAAGATAAACAAACCTCGTTCAAGGAGGCAGATAAGGATATCACCGGGAGACCTTAAACAATTCAAGTTTAAATCGTGGACGTCCCGGAAGAGGAGTCTTTTTGAGGGTTTTAAGAAATGTTTGTTGAATGTATTTTTCCCATAAACATTCTAAACTTCCGTGAGGGAATAAAATTCCTCCTAAAAATAAAACCGGAAATGGGAGAATATTATTATAACGCGGTAATATAAGCTGTTCCTATCCTTGATCAAATTACAGTGGACTCCCGCTAATTAAAATCTTCACAGGATACCAGGATTTAGTCGAGGAAGAGGTACCTAGTTTGAGTTAGAGAGAGTCCACTGTAAAGTCATTAAGTTACTTTATGATTGAAATTAAAGGCTGGTCCAAGAAAAATGTCACTTCAGGGTTTTCTTACAACTTTTTAATTCAATACGCGTTTGTGGTCATCGCTAAACAATCTTCCAGTCCTGTGCGGGTCTTAATAAATGGGGTTACTTGGTTCAGACAACAGGTATCTCGGTTGTCAATCTAGTGTCATAAGGTGTGCGCCTGGATTCCGGACACGAGACAACAGACTTTGTTGCAGCCGAGAATGGAGTGAAAAAATTTCTTATTTTCGCTTCGTAAAATAAAGACAACATCGGACTCTGGCATAGCAAAATTCTTGCAAACATATTTTTGTTAATTTCTGAAATAAGCAAAATTGAACGAAACTCAACGAAACTGAGAAAATGTGTTACTATGGCCACAGCGGATCACTTGTGTATATTTATTCCCGGACTTATGTCCAATTACTGGGTATTCGCGCGGTCTGACTCTGACATATGAAGAAGGATAGTACACGTAACTCCATTAGAAAAGTCGAAGTACAAAGGTCGCGCTTTTATATTTCACAGACCGTAATATCGTAAGCCTTGTGCTCGAGCTACTAATACTCACTCTGGATTTGTCTTCGTTTTTTTAAATCAATAAGTACACTGTTAATCTCTAAACTATCAAAGCAGTTCATGTCTTTAAAAATTGGGTTCCTTGGTTCGTACATTATATTGGTTGTCAATCTCCTGTCATACGATTTATGCCCGTATCCCTCAAATGTGAGGTTTTCCTTTTTTTGCGGAGAATAAGGATTTCTTCATTTTCGCTTTTTGGAATCGAGACAAGATCGAAGCTAGTGCATTACAAAATGCCTCGAAACGTATTTTTGTTCATTTCTACAATGAGGACAATTTAACGAAACTTTACGAAACTGAGAGAATGAGTAATCATAGTCAGTTGCCTGGTTGCTTGGATAGACTTACACATCCATTAAAATTGGACCTAAAATCAAAAACTATTTCTAACGTAGAGCGTAGACATGTAAACATTATGCATGCTAATCAGAACAGAACCTCTGAACCTCATCTCAGGCCAAATATTATATTACAGCTGCAGGTCACTACCTACCCCTTCGTAAACGCAACAAACATATGAAGTAATGCATATGCAATAGTCGTTATCTTATCTATACATATCACAGTTAGGTCAGATTATATTCATCACAAAAAAGCAAACAACCCCAGAAAAGTACCACTATTCTGAATAAACTAAGGCAGCTTCGACATGCTGTAAAAGTGTCCTGACACTTTGGTAATGTGTTGGAAAGGGAAGTACTTAGAAAGGGTAGACAATTTCGCTTGTTCTCAATTTTTGCCCAAACAGTTGCATATTCTTTCTAATCAATCTTATCTCTTTATTTTTTGCTAGCTAGCTTGTTCGTGGATACTCTTTGTTGCGCTTGGAAGCAGGCTATAAATGAGAAAGTGAAGCTACATGCTTCCAAGAGAGGAAGAAAAAAAAGGACCTCCACCGCTTTTGGCAGATTTTAACGTGAAAAAATATCATCGGACCGCAAAGGGGTAATTTGTTAAGTCAGACGGTAATCTAAAAAAAATAAAAAATCTGTGCCTAAAACGTAAAACATCTTATGTCCATTCTGTACATTTTTCAGGAGTCATTTCAAGCTTTATATGGTCGTCTGAAAAAAATTTAGAGGTGGGAAACAGAAAATTCTATATGTAGCTGTAGCACATTTAGTTTACAATATAATACAAATAATTATTTGTGAAAGATTGAACAATTAAGTAAATAGATTAATGCTTTTTTGATTCAAGACGTTTTACCAAAATTAGTTTTCCAAGCCAATATCGAATTGTTTCAACACTTCGGCTTAAGCTTTGTCTATTTGAAAAATAAATTCGGGTAATCAACTCAAGTCGACCTAAGACCAATAACAACGTTACATTTTCCGCTCTAAAGAATCTTAAGCACCATAGCTATTTTACAAACTGTTACAACTTCCACATTTATAATTTTTTTTCACTTGGCTTGGCTTGAAAAGGAAAGTAAGGAGAACATATTTGAAATAACGATAAGCAACTAAAACAACCCAAGTCGAGTTAAGATGTTTTACCTTCCAGACACAGAAATAATCCCTAGTGTAGAAACCGCCTAAGAATATCTTGGAGAAACGCTCAACATAATGTACCTTAGGTTAAGTAACAAAAAAAGGTAAAAATACAAATAAATCAGTCTGAGGATTGATTCTAAAGCAAGTGCATTGATACAGTGCTTGCTTGTGCTAATCATAAAGATCCCTGAAATAGAACAACAATAGTCTAAAAAAAATGGCCCCTATACCATTATCCTCCTTCGAAGGGCAGAGCTTCGAACCGAGTGAGCAGTGTACAGATCATGTGACAGCAGAGTACGGAGAATTTAACTTGCGAAAGTCGTATACATTAGACAGACAAAAATTGAAGACATTGATAAATCAGTAAAAGATTTTAATTTTTCAATGTGCGTTTTTTCGGTTCCGCAGCGCGAAACTATCTCCAAATCTTTCTTTCAATCAGCTAACAATACCTCGAGAGAATAAGTGTCAAGGAAAAGCTTGCCAAACTTCGCTGGACAAAGCCTACATGAATAGGCAGGCATCCTTGACTCCCGAGAGAATAATAGCACATAGGTACTACACATGATACACATAGTCAAACATTAAGTATCACAGAGTTGCCCGACTTCTACCTCTCTTTCCCCTTAAGATTTGTGACAACTGTTTGTTTTATAACGTGTTCGTAAACTAAACTGACCAATCAGAGGACGGCATTTACGTTATTTCATGAATAACCGTCAAAAATTCATGAATTCCTGTCAAAA
The DNA here is from genome assembly GCA_964034865.1 of Eristalis intricaria. NCBI lineage: Eukaryota > Metazoa > Arthropoda > Insecta > Diptera > Syrphidae > Eristalis > Eristalis intricaria. The sequence continues at coordinate 14,280,720 of OZ035876.1, read as the reverse complement.
AGGCACTCAAATTCGTCGATGGACTAGGGAGCAATCAGCTATGCAGTCCCTGTAATACTTCATTTCTGCACACAATACAAGGTAATATCTTCGCTGTCGCACAGAAAATGAGTATTTCCCCTGTTTTTTTTTTTTGTGTTAAAATCTTTTTTGCAGTGTTTTTTAATCTTTTTGTTTTTGTCACAACCATACGCTACACAAATTGCCATTTCCAAAAATATGTAAGATACAGTACGTTGTCGATTTTCGCAACATCTAAATTGAATTTATTGGTGCAGTAATCGCAACTTTTCAAATAGACAGAAACTCGGTATTTCCAACTACCCCAGTTTCTATTTTTTAGTTGCAATAATCGATAATGCACTGTATCTTTCTCAATTTAATTAAAAATTTAGTTACAACACTGAACAAAAAGTAAGCGAAACTGAATTTCGTAAACGCTGCAGCTAAAAAGTTTACGTCACGCACACAAGGCAATAAAAAAAATAAGGGGCGGGCACATATTGCCTAGTATTCTGTGGATCAGTGGTACAACATAAACTAAACCAGGTCCGGCTTCCGCAATCGAAATCCTTTATTTAAACGCGGGCAAACCGTCTGGGTACTGTGCTTTTCGAGTTTAATACATTTTTAAGTCTCAACCTTTTCTGCAGATGTCTAGCAAGTTGATGACTCAAGATTCTTGTTCTTTCAGTTCTAAAAATTTTAAAACCAAAAATTCAAAAATCTGACCACATAGTCTGTTAAATCACTGAAATCGAATGATCTTATGGATCTATGTCGGTAATGGTTTCAACGAGCAGTTAAATATTGATAACGATGGCCTTAAAATGTTGTTTTAAAATCACGCCTTCATGCATAGAGGCCAAATTAATTCTTCTGCGAGACTGTTTAAACGATTTTACAACTGAATTAAGCAGACACTTTCCGCCAGTAGCAGTCTCTATCGTAAAATAGTTGTCCTACACCCTATTTGTAATTTTATGGCCTCCGATAAAGCACTGATGTCACGATTGTCATATTCGTGCGTATGCCAACGAGATTTGTGTGATGAAAACATGACGTAATGCACCATAAAGACCTTACTAAGTGACACCTAAATGTCTGTTCAGCACAAGCTAGCTAATCCGTCTTACTCTGCAACTTTCTAAAAAAAAAAAAAAAAAAACTATATTCTTGCTCATTCTTGCGGGGCCTTGGCAAGTTTTTGATCAGTTCAGTCGATGACATCAGTCCAAGCTGTACTTAAACTTGTGAACAGACATTTTGTTCTCGAATTAGTCTTGACAGCAAATGTCTCGAGCACAAGATACAATTTAATTAAATTCAAAAGAAAAGTTATGAGAGCAAAACTGAGCAATAACCCCGACAATTGTTCCGTTTAAATTAACGCCCACATGTTGTTGCAAATATGGGGGGACTTATGACCACTTGTTGCGTAACGCGGTTGAAGAGCCCAGCCACCACGTTACGGTCAAAAGATGTTCCTTTTAACAAAGCAAACAGGATGAATGGATGGTTTGCATAACATGATTTACGTCGTTCTTCTATTAACAAGAATTTTTTTGCTCATGCAAGTGAATGCACTTAAAGACACGCAACATGGAATGCAACATTGTTTCCCTCAAATCGTAGCTACATGAACCACCTTGCACGTCACTGTACACGATACAGTTACTAAGACAATGAGATCGTTCAGGAGAATGCTAAAAGTTTAAGTGGAATTTAATCCTCCCCTAAAGTTCAACCGCACACCAATACATAGGCAAAATGTGAATAGAGGTGTGAATGATTTAATCGTATCTAAATTGCTTGACCAAAGATATATTAGCTCGTGAATTCGAATAAAAGAAACAAACGACACAAACTAGATACAAAACAGGGAGAAACGAGGATAAGCACCAAAATGAGTGACTGGTGAGCGGGAGAGAATTACTAACAAACAAACAAAAAAAAAGAAAGAAGAAAAAAAAGGAAGGAAGAAAAGAACTCAATTTTCCGCAATGATGGAGAGAGCGGGACCGTCGCGTTGTCGGACCGCGCCGCGCTGTTGTTGGCGGTCCGCGTTCCGTACAGCAGAAACGTTGTGTTATTCGTAAGTACTTGTATCTGCAGGCAAAGTTGTATCGCGTTTATCTGCACATCTGGCGGTTAAATGAAATGCGCATGTTTAATGAGCTTCAAATCGTATTTTAGATTTCCTTTAGCGCAGCACACAAACAATTTACACCGCGCCGCCGCCGCTGCCGCTCTGCTACGGATGCTCGACTCCTCGTTGTTGTTGTTGCTGGCATTACTGTTGATGTTGTTGTTTTTTGTTTTTTTTTTTTCTTGCGCTGTTTAATGTTTATACCAAAACACTCGAATGGGAAATAATTACTTATGTCTTGTATTTAGCAGACCGCATACGGTGATCTAGGAAGTAATTTAGTGCGCTTTGTTGTGTGTTTGGGGGTAATTTACGGTAGTATCCTATACATAAGCCTGGCAAGACTTCGCGTGTGTAGCCATCAAATACACTCATAGACCGCCCCTTTCGCCGCTGTGTGTAGTTTTGCTGGAAATTGATATTCACCAGCAGTTAATCTGTTATTTACGCCGGTGGTGGGATAAAATTTCAACGATTCACATCGTTTAGATTGAGGATGTGTTTTTTTTTTTTTGTTCCACAGATTCGTGACTTCATTTGTCATGGCATTAAGTGGCTCTGTTGGAAAGAACGTGCACCCCTCTGTGGGGCGTGCTTGCGATCTTGGAATATGTCGTGTCGTCACTTGTATTGTGGCAATAATACGGGGACTGTTGGGTGTGACAAGATCGTGGAACCAGTGATCTTTTGCTGGCAAGAGGAATCAAATGAAATCAAATACAGTGAAAGCTCCCACAGGCGGACAGTGGGAATCCCACAGACAGACTGTCTGTCGATGGAAATGTTTGGAACTACGATTATCAAAGAAATTGTTCTCTTAAGGAGATCGTCCGCCTAAGAGAGTTGACCGTAATAGGAGCTTTCACTGTATGCAACTAGCTGGATAGACAAATCCAAGAATCCATTTCGATCGGCATTTTATTGCGCCTACAGGAAGCTAGTCCCATTACAACTTCAAACAGATTGCGCAACGGCTGGATATGGGCAGTCATTAAACAAGGATTATCCCATGGATTACGTGAGCTCAATTAACCCGTAATGGACCCATCAAACGGAAGCACTTCAAACATGCGCAAGAGAAGTCCCAAGCACTTACATGCAAATGATCCTCATATTCTCATGTATCAACATTGACTAGCACAAACAAAAAAACCAGCAATCTATGCAACGCACCGAGCCACCTTTCACACAAGTCGCGCATTGTTTAAAGTCTCTGTGTCAGATGCAAATTCATCCACACCGACTATGAGGAAGTGGAAAATGAATTAACTCATATCCATCTGCAAGGTAGGAGTGTATCCATGGCTGAGAGGGTCGTCCAACTACAACTTCTGTAACTGCTTCTGCTGCTGCTGTTTCAGATGATGATGATGAAGTCTTGATGTGACTTCATAAGTAATTAACCACTATGTAGCAACAGACTAAATAACACACTCTTGTTACTTACGTTAACTGCGCGCGCTTTCCCGGGTTTGTTGTGTTCGTGCTTCCTTAACGAACCGTGAAAGAGCATTTTAACGATTGTTCTGTGTTGCGTTTCGTTTTCTTCTTTTTTTTATCTCATCTGCTCGGCTGTCTCGTCTCCCATTTCTTTTCTTACCCACGCCATGAATGGGTGAAGAACGCAAGGATTCTATCACCTTATTGTTGTTCTACAAGTGGGAACGAAGAATGGCCAGCGGTGTCGTAAAACGGCCTCAGCCTATTCTTTCATTATGACATGACTGAAATTTTATTTATTTTCCCTTAATCGTTCTCCGGCGGATTCGTTGGCTAATTGTGCTTGAGGGGGTCTTTGTGGACGCTTGAAAGTGAAACTCGATCAAGGTGACAAAATTTGAAGAATTTGGATGCACTGATAAATGTGGGAGAAAGTAATACACACAGAATATGAGAATATCATTAATTAAGCAGTTCAGAATGTCTCCATTAACTTGCGGCTTCACAGCTCCCTTCTCAAGTCACATAAAATACTCAGCCTTCAATCTAAGGTTTAGCTTTCAGATAGATATCTTCCCTAAAGTATTTTCCAACCGAGAGATACCAACGTCAAACCCATACACAGTTTCTGATCCATTTCGGTTGCAACAGCACGTCAAGCCCTATCAAATGGACACATCTTGACACTCTGACAGATCTCCAGACACATCTATCGATGCATGAAATTATGGCTACCCTTAAACTCGAAGAGTCGACCCAAACGAATGAACCTTTTTATTTTTATGTTCACACTTACAAAACTGGATCAGACAACGCTGCAACACCCTGCGACGCACCTCGGAATAAATTATCCGCCGACTAGCCCTAAGATGACCACAAAAAAAAAAACGAAAGAAACCACCTGCTTGCCTAAAAATTTAAATTTAAACTATCCACCTCCGTGACTGAGACCGAGTGTTCTTGGGGAAGACAATCATGCACTCCTGGGTAATTTTAAGGCAATAAATCTCAACTAGCAGCGATTATAAATGAAAAGGTGTGAAAACATCCAGTGGATGTGTTGACTCGCATAACTCATCTCTCCTTTTTTTTTTATTTATGAATTCAATTTGAATACCGAGCTAAAGTCCACTCGAGAAACTGTGAAACAATAAGAACGACGTGTGCATCTACGTGAACTGTTTATGTGGTAAATGAACTAATTAAGTGCACACCTGGATCGAAGCGGATACTCGAGCACGGTAACTCAAGTATCTGCACAGTGCATTGTGTTACAATTCTGTACTATTTTTGCAAGCGCACACATAACATAATGAATGCGCTTAGCTCCTCTTCAGACCGCAACAAGGTACACCGAAGAAAGAACGCGCAAAAGAAGGGCTAAATAAACCACTTCTTCTCGGCAGATGAGGTAAAATGAGTGCAAAGTGCTATTTGCAAAAAAAAAAAAAAAAAATAAGAAGAAGAACTATCTCTGAAGATGCCGACAAAGGTGTAAAACGATAAATCTAAATGCCTACGACTTTGGCTGATGCGAAATAGGCTCTTACTTCTTCTAGGTGTTCCAGCATTTCATAGTTTTAACGATGATGGTGACTTTGAAGTGCACTGTCGTCCAGTGGATGACAGACTTCAAGTGGCTTTAAGTAAATTGTGGCTTGCGCAGAAGCATTTGAAGGGATATCAATTATGCCAAAGTGATGAGGCATGAGAAACTGACAAATAATATCAAATCGAATTCCTTATTGGAAAGAGAGATGATGCGGCGTGTCGATTCTGTAAACCCGATGCATCATTGCAGTGGAATATGCTGCTTTTACAACCTCCTTCAATGTGAGACACCACTGTTAAATTGTCATCACGAAACTGTCATGATTTTGACAATCAGAATCGGTTCCAGAGATGGCAGATTAGACTACATGAGGTAAAAAATGACTCGCAGTTATTCGAATAAACTACAATCCCGATGTATTTCATTTACTGCCTACATTTGTCGCGTGTGAATTTTGATAAATTTTTTATGCCCGACTTGCACCAGTCGACTTCACGTTACGAAGGAAGTGCGATGACGCCCTGCGTTGAAATGATTACTCAATTTATCAGCTGTTCTCACTCTCTCTCATCTACCGGATGAAAAATATTGCCGACTTTCTGCGTACACTCATTTGAAATGACTTTTGTTAAATTATTTTTAATAAGCTGTTTTCATTTCTCAAATGACAGTTGACACAAAATTCTCTCATTTTGGAAGAAAACTCTCAATTTGGGAGAAAATCTCTCTCACAGCGCACACCTCGGTCAAAAAATATCTAACATGTTGAATAATGACGTGCGATGGACTACGTCTTACGTTTTATTACGATCCTCTCATCTCTCTCATTATTCACTGACGCAGGTCGAAGTTACGAATTATCGTGGTTAAAAGATGAAAAAAATATTCTTTTAGGGAGACTGATGTCTCTTTATTCGATTCACACTTAACTCTGAATTACATTTCATGATACACAAGTACTTATAGCCTAAAAGTGCACCGATAGCATATTCAATACCATGGGAAAATATTCCAGACGTGAATATTATACCTGATCCGGTGCAAATGCACATTCTAAGAAATACGAGCAGACGTATGAATGTTGCAATGTTGCATGTACGCGGCGCGTGTGCTGATTAAGCAGAAAGTAGTGTGTTAACTTCGACGCTGTATTTTGTGCTTGGCCATTGAATTGTGTGTGTTGAAAGCCAACGCCAGCGCAAACGCACTATTGTGTTTCAGGCATAACTGCCTCATGAGGGGACTACCCCATGTGTACAAAGCTTGCAAAAAAAAAAAATTGATCAGAAATTATAACCTTAGACCATACAATGCATTAAGGACTCAGGTTCGAATTCCCGAAAATTCTAATTTGTGAATAAAAAGTGTCTAAAAAGTGACATTTCTGCCATCTCTGATCAGTACGCACCACATGTTGAAAAAGTAAAGAAGGCTCTAAAATTCCTGAAAGCGATTCTTTAAGCCACTGTTAAACTGTCGACATTCAACTGCCATTACAGTGAATTTTACCAGTCCAATGAAAGCTCCTATTACGGCCAACTTTCTTAGATGGACATTCCCCTTGAGCGGACAATTTCTCACGACCGTCAACCTTGAATTAAAATTCCATGGATTTCCATGGACGGACAACTCCAAAAAGGACTGCTATCGTCACTGTCCACTTATGGGTTCTTTCTTTCTGAATACAACTCCCTACATGTTGTTAAAGTTTAGAAATTATACCTCCAGAAAACGTTTCGTCAAGTCACTGTTAAGCTCTCAACATTCAACTGTCATTACGTTGAATTTTGACAGTACAACGCCCTCTACATGTTGATAAAGTGAATAAAATACTACACCTTCTGATGTCCACCTCGACATTACCAGAAATGAAGTATTACAGAGATAGCCGACTTCACAGCTGATTGCCCCCAAGTCCATCGATGAATTTGAGTGCCTTTTTGACAGGAATTCATGCATTTTTGACGGTTATTCACGAAATAATGTAAATGACTTCCTCTTATTGGTCAATCTGGTTTATGAACACGTTATAAAAAACAGTTGTCAAAAATCTTAAGGAGCAAGGGTGGTAGAAGTCTTCCGTCTCGGTAATACTTAATTTCTGACGTGTATTTTCGTCAAGTCACTGTTAAGCTAATATTTCATTTCTGACGTGTAGTTTGGTCATCTCACCGTTAAGCTGTCAACATTCAGTTGTCAATTTCAACTGTCATTTTTTTTTAACAGGTATGCACTAGGAGGCTAGAGACTAGAAAAGATCAATCGTCGACAACAATCCTTAAAAAAATCCGTGAAAATACTGGCATTGTTCGACTTCAATTCAGCCAGACTGTCAGTCGTGTGCATCTGGAAAGATCACGGCTGTACAACGCATCGTCTCCCGAATGATTTTTGATTGTCTCATTCGCCTTGACATCATCGCAATGTCCACTCTTGACCAAGAGTGAACAAAATAAGGAAGCAAACACTGTGACAAAGTAAGACATTGTCCTTGATCGAAAACACTCTCCAATTTGACAGTAAACCTGTCAAAACCAACTGCCATTGAATGAAAACCAACTCCATCAGGAATCAGAAAGCAATTTCGATTCAATAAAAAAACGTGTTTCTTTTTTGCAAAAAAAAAAAAAAAACAGAGCAACAATCCGATCAATAATAATTTCAACATTTCACATCCAGAAACATAACTGTCAACCCTCCATTCACTCCATCGAGGACAATCATAACCAACAAAGTAAACTGGAATGCAAGCCATCAGTTTAACGATAATTTCCACACCTCAAGAGTGCACATTAATTAATATAAAATATCCCCCATAACTGCACTCTCACCTCACCACACCTCACCGCAGTCTCCACCGACCACAGCATGCAGTTGTGCTGGTCATCAGGCGGCAGGCGCCCATAAAACTGAAACCGAACCGTCCGAGTACGTGTACTTATTGGCAAATACACCTACTGTACTCGATGAACGCATTATTCGATATGCAAATTGCTCCTAAACAGTATTAAGCAGTGTTAAATGCGATAATGGTACCAATTATAAGCGAACTCACTGCCACCACTCACAATATCTCATAGATACTCTCGTTCACTGGGTGGCACGTTGTGGCAATTGGCGCTTTCGCTGCGTTTCATAGTGGCGTCGTATAGTCGTTCGGAATTTTATGTTCCTTCAGTGTTCTCTTTTCTGCTCTCTCCCTCTCTCTCCCAAATATCTGAAGCTGGACTGAGGCTGGATTCGAATCAATAATTCTTTCCGAAGGGGCTGTGTAGCGTAGCGTGGCGTTGCGTTTAATATCCATTCGACGGTATTGCCAATATCTGTGTCAACTAAATGGATTATGTTCAATTTTATCGCCTGTTAGTCGGTGTAATTAAATGGTATCGACTTCATCGGTGGAGGGTTCATTAAAGTGTTCGTTTTTATTAGACAACAGTTGGCCCGAGCCGTAGGCTTGTGTGTGTGCGCGTGGATTTGTCATACCCAAGGACTCCGAATGTAAGTCTCGAAATTGACAATCAACCGTGCATCTGTATCAGAGTGGCGAAATCTTATTGGAGAGTTAAAAACAACAAAAAATGATGAATGAATCAGAATCTTGGATTCTTCATCTTCATGCCAGCCCCCTGCAGCCCCAGCCGTTGGTTAAACTCGTTTGTTTGTTGTTACAACTCTGGCCAATATTCGTTGTTCATTTATTAATTGCTTGTATGGTTGTTTACGTTCTGTTTTACCTTCGGTCTCTCTCTCCAGTTGGATGTGCTCCGTTTGTGTGCCGGTGTGTGTGTGTGTCAGCCCGTCCCCGGCTGAGTGTGCTGTAAGCCAAAGTGCGAAGCGCGATAAAGACCAGGCACATGGCATGAGAGAGGCGAAAGAAAATTCATTTGAACACGAGCACGCGGCTTAATTGAGACCGAGTTTGCCGTGTCGTCAGACGGCGGCGCGGCGGCAAGTCCGTCCAACGACCGTGGTCTGGTGTTGTGTGGTGCTGTGAAATATTTTGTATAACAAATATCGTGTCCCAGTATTCAACATACCAGATAGGAGTACACACACCAATATGAAGATACAATAAATTCCATCGAGTAGGAGGAACAGTATCTCGCCTGTTGCGATATAAATTTCCGTCGAACATGGATTTTACATTTGGCAATTATTATTATTTTACATATGTACATTGTACACACTCTGCTCGTACACACATTCATATTCGTGTGCCTATGGGGGGGGGGGGGGGGAGGAGGTTTTATTGTTTCTAGTCCCACTGGGTGACACATTAATTGTCAGCCGGATAGTGAAGGACATTAATGAATAGCGAAGGATACCATCATATGCATCACTGCCACTGTTGGTCGGTTGGTTGGTAATTGATCCGTTCGTCTACATCACACTTAAGTCATGCGCTTGGACGTTCGACTGAGTGTGTATGTCTTCACCTCGGAATTAGTGAATCTCACGCATCGGACATTGTTGCAAAAACCCGAGAGCAGCAAACAGCCAGCATCAACATCAACATCAACAATTTTGTGCAACAAATTATCGATCGTGAGAGATTAAAACGATATCCGAACGTGAATCAACGTCAATTTTTATTCGGATTGCCTCAGCAATGGTGCCTGTGGTTGTCTACCTTCTTTCCTTCATCACCGTGTCTCTCACAATTCTATGCCCTGGTTCTTTGCCACGTTCAACGACGATCAATTCGGTGATATGTCTAAGACATTAATCTCGTAATCAGATTATGAGTGCAGAGTTTTTCTTGGCTTTTCTCGTTTTTATTTCGTCTTAAAATTTGTTTTGTGTTTAACTGAATGAATGTGTGTTTTGTGTTTGATGCTTGAAATTGAATTCTTTTCTTATTCGTTATCCTTCTCTCGTTCATTCACTTGATCGGCTTCCCTACGATTCCTGGTCAGTTGGTGGATTGGTTCTGTGTTGACATTTCCGTTGGGATTGGGATTGAAGGCAAATGTCATCGACATCGTGTTGTTGTTGTTTTTTTTTTTTTCTTGTTTGTAATCAATCTGACGAACGATTGACGTGCCCTTTTGGACAGAAGTCGACATGTGAATAAGGGGAGGACGGCATTGCATTCGTGTGTTTTTTTTTTAAATCAATTTTCTAGAGTATTAATTGTTTGACAGTTTAGAGGTGTTCATTGAGTCAGTTATAATCACGTCAAGACTTCTGTTTCGATCGGATCGGATAGATTGTGTAGGTTGTAGAACGAAGCTTAGGGAGCCACTCAGGTTCGTGGAAAAGTTGTAATTCCACTGCAGACTGGCTGAACACCCAGGGACTGTGTTCAGAAACTGTCGCGGTCTGAATGGTGGTCAAACCTCTCACCGAAACACTGTATAATTTCGAAGAACTTAAAGGCAAACACTGAATGGAACATTCCATTGAGTCGGCAGTCGACACTCAAATTGGCAGAGATACGATCACGATCATTCGACACCTCAATGGATGGATTTTATGACCCCAACTTTCCAAATCCAAAAGGTGTTGCAAACTACCAACTCAATTCAAGGGAAATGTTATGCTCTCGAATTCCATTGATCATCTCAAAGAAGAATAAAAACCCTCAAGCCTACAGTGCCTACATTACAAATCAATGAATCTTTCCATCAAACCAATCTCAGACCATCGTTAAATTTCGTAAAGCCTATTTAACTTGCCAAAAGCTTACAGAAAAAAAATCAAAAGAAATCCACATCTAAGATCAAACTCAACCATGAGGTCCGCATATAATTTACATAAGACCTGTCAACCATAACTCCGATCTGACAGCTGATCATAAAAGTCTTATTTACGAATATAATATTCAGATGAGATACAAATACGAAATGTACCTTAACAAATCACACTCATTTATGCAAATGCTAAAAGAGTAAACCACATCGAATTCGCCTGTCGTCGAAAAGAATCCGCAAACACCCTGTACTTCCTTACTCTCCAAGGAATCAGTTTAACGACACAAGAAAGTTGATTTAGGTAAACTTCGAAATTAGGCCCTAAATCAACACAATAGCCATGCTCTATCAGAAATTTGCATTAATTGCTTGACGTGCTGAAAGTTTTAATTACCCAAAGATTAGATTGGCCCAAAAAATGTCATTAAGTAGTTGGATAGATTTGCATAATCGCCTAAGCCGCATTTTGTTGAGTAAAAAAAAAAAAAAAACAGAGAAGAAGAAATATTTAATGTATCCCATATGGCAGGCATAGGCCGGAATGTGTTTATGATTTTGTGATGATTGTCGAAACCAATCTGAGAGCATGAACAAGATGAAAACTGGTTTTGCTGGGATTTGAATTCAAATCCTTGCCCCGTAATCGTATTCATTGACATTTGCCAAGTTGACTTTTATGACAGCGATTTTGGCATAGGAGGCTGTTTTAGCAAACACAAGGCTTTCTCCGATGATGAGTTCGAAATGAAATGCACGGCGAATCTGGAAATTTAGAATTTAAATGGTGACAAATGTCAATTTTTTATTGAAAACGATTAAAGTGGAATGATTTACGCGACAATACAGACTTTATATCAACCGATGTGACATGTCATCGTTATTTAAATTGAAATCTGCTTTCCAGCGAAGTGTGAGTGTGTCATCGCGATGTGTTGTTTGCGAAAACGTGCTCGATGTGAAAGCGGGCGGGTTTAATAATTGTGAGTTCGAGGACCGGAGAATTCCATACGTGTGGTTGGTTCACATAAACGTCAGTGATTTAGAGTTCCGCATTTGAAAATGACACGTGGAGTTTGGTAAGTTTATTCGGAGTTGGTGAAGATTTTGAAGGTCTTTTATGGAGAATGAATAGGAAATTGAGCATGGGCAACAAAATATTTGATATGTATATCATTCAGAGTGACGGCAACTGACAGCGGTATCACAATTATGACAGGTGGAGCGTTGTCACAGTCTTCTCTTGTCAAAAATGATCCTGTAGGTGTTGATAATTGTCAAAATCTTGGTTCTACTTTGGTTCTGTACGGTATCATGTGTACAGAACCGGTATCATGTGTTATTTCTGAGATTGATGTTTGTGTGACACTTACTATATAATACCCAGAAATTAAGTAATACCGACGTGTCCGACTTCTATCTTCCTTGAACCCTAAAATTGTTGACAACCGCTTTTTATATAGTCTTCTCAAACCAAATTCACCAATCAGAGAAAAGCATTCACATTTTTTCGTGAATAACGGTCAATAATCTGTCAAAATGCACTTGCAGTCGCAGTCGTCCATCTCGGTTGTACTTCATTTCTAATAATACCCGAGAAATTAACTATTCCACTTTACAGCTGATTGTTCCCTTGTCAACCTTTGAATTAATGCACTTTTTGACAGTTGTTGACGAATTTTTGAAAGTTTTTGACGATGTAAATTACATTCTCTAATTTGTCCGAGCAAGTATTATAAAAAATGTTGGCATACATTTTAACGGACAAAGTAGGATGTTTCCTATTTATATAATATTTGATTTCTTGTGGTACCCCCCAAAGGCAAAACTTAAATTTTTTTAAATTAATCATTTTGCAAATGTTTATTGTTGATGTGTGGAAAGTAAACACAGAAATAAAGCATGATTATGGCCCAACTCGTTTTAGCGCTGTGGGGAGAAGAGGTGACATCATAGCACATTTTTTTGAAAGAAATCTTTCCATTTTCCAAATTTAATCGAAGAAGAGAAAACAACGAGTACAAATGATGTTTTCCGTTTTTATACACATATGGCAACGCCGCTTTTAATGCATCGGGCTTTGACGTTTCACATACCGTAATATCGTAATTACGTGCACTTTAGTTACAGTTCTTCTCTACTCACTCTGGCGTTTTGACAGTTCTGAAACTCGATAAAAGGCGTACCAAAGCCTGTCAAAAACCGAACGCATGGACGCGTTGTTGCTTTTTGGCCCTTATGCTGATGTGCACAGGACTTTAGCCACCTTTATCTACAGATTTTGGGCAAATTCAGTCTAAAAATTAATGCGAAATCAACCAGCCACACCTTTTTCATTCTAATCCCCCGTTATAAATAATTTCATCTGACACATGTCAAAGTGCATAAAACAATATATAATATAAACTTCAATTTTTATCAAATTACCTGCAAATACTCAAAAACCAAATAGGGTAGCACCTAATCCTCATTACATCTGGCACCACTTAAACCTAATCAACTTGCTTTCAGTCTTGTATACATATAGACTCACAACCCCACCTTACTGATCACACCGATCTCACCTCAAATCCAGTCACAAATGTTCAAAGCCTAATTTGTCTAAATTGCATATGCGTCAGTCACGAAAATTTGCGTCAAATTACAGTTTTCTTTCGTCAATTGTCTGGCACACAAAAGCCTCTAAACGAAAACATGGCGTGTAAACTGTTAGATCCAGCCAACAAGTACCCACAACAATTTACCAAAACGATCACCGCAAATTGAATGTTTGTCCATGCACTGGGTTTCATATAGTTACGCTAGCTTTTCCGAAATTAGACGCCAATTTGCTGGTCAAACATTTAACATTTGAAAAAATAATATATCCTCGTAAGAACACATTCACAAGAGAGACTGCTTGTGTGTGTTTGCCTTTGAAAATTGGCGAATCATTTCGGATGACGAAACCTGACATTCTGGTAGTGCTCTGACAGGCTGGTTGGCTTTTATGGTCACACAATATCATTTTCACGCATTTTAAAGGCATTAATTGCGCATGGAAAACTGAATACCTGAATACCGAGCGTTGCGGCGCGTACGCGCTACACAACACAAGACAACGACAAATCACATTATTGTCACAATTGCTGTTGTCATAGCTGTTAGCTGTTAGCTGCGCGACTCCTAACGAGGCTTGTTGCGCGATGTTTTCCTGGCCTAACGTCTTCATAGCTCCCATTGAACGCCAGAGGTGCACAAAGGCACACCACACATTTTATTTTTGTATGACTTGTTTGTTATACGGATTGGATTGCCTCCCATCCGCGACCGTCCCTAGGTCCACCGGTGGCTAGTGGCCGACCGTCAGGGCACAGATCTATTCTGACAGATATTGTGGTGTGGCACAGTGATCAGTAAATTAGTTTTGGTCGCATTTAATATGATTTCATCAATTATAGGCATTGTTGTCGATTTAGAAACGGTTAAGCGTGGTGTGCTAACGACATAACGAAGGCGCTTTGCCTTGTGAATGAAACTGGTTACTGTATCTCTCTTTTGTCGCCCCCACTTGGGTATTTGCTTCTTTCATTCTTCCCCTCTTCATCTTCGTTGCTCGTGTTGTTGCTGTTAATGTTTTTCTTTTTGTTGTTGGTTTCTTCGTTTACCTCCTCATCAGCAGCCTTTTTCTTCTGCTTCTGCTTCTTCTGTCATCCAACTTATGTTTGAAATCGTTAACAATTTGAAAAGTGATTACACTTGATTGTGTATGGGTGGTTTAGGGTTATTGTGGGCGAGAGGGATCGCCGATTGACATGAACACTGAATGCCTGGGTAGTGATCTTTAAATGTTGTTGTTGTTGTCCAGTAGACTTGTTAATGAATTCCAGGAAGGAAACATAACCACAATGAAATTATTGTAACTACTGGTTGAGATGATTATGTGAAGGTGTCAACACCTCAAATGTCATTGATAAGGGTTGCCAAATAGAGCCGCGATTTGACATCAATTCAAAATGACAATTGGAAAGACTTGGCGTCGTAAAGAAGGAAGTGGACGTAATTTGTTTTGTTTGAGGTTCGATGAAATGTCATTCTCTTAAGACACTTCCCATAATCTTCCGACCAACGATGACCAATTGGAAAGGGGATAAAAAACAAAAACTTGTGAAATGTCAAACCGATGACAAACATCACATTTAATTAAGTGCTCGAATGTAAAAAAAAAGAAAGCGTGAAATATAAGGATATTAAGAAATGCGAATTGAAATTCAATGCAAATTTGATGGCAATTCTTTATTTATAAGAGAACTATTTGACAAGTTAATGGCTTGTTTGGAAGTGTCAATTTGAATTCGAACATAAAAATGAACAGCACGTTATTTTACAAGCAAATATTTGCCGTTTATCACCAGGCTTGTGGAATATTAATAGTGAAACTGACTTAAATTTCCTGGTGAAACTGTCCACTGTGTCAAGTGGCACGTCAAAAAAGTCAATCTTTTATGATTGTCAATTTGAAAGTTGTCATGTCAGTGGGTATATCTTGAGTGTACACTTCATCTTCAGTTTTATTAAATTTTCAGCAGAGAGTGAATAAACATTAGGGAACTATGTGTCAGCTATACAAATTTATGGTGGAGAAGATTTTAATTTTTGACACACGAGCTGATACAAATACATCAGTTATAAAATATACGTTGACCACAAAAGAAGTTTGATTGCCTTAAATTCTTTTCAGAGATAAAAAAACGATTAGTTATGTGCAAGAGGACAAGACAGACAACTGACTGGAAGTTAGTTGTCACCTGTCAGTGCAATGACCGTGTAACTGTCTTAGCGGGATTCTTTTTATGCAAAGTTCAACCGTCAAGCGAGGTCAATTTTATGAAAAAATCAGCAGACACTCTACTTCAAAACTCTAAAGTCTACATACCCTTGGTCTGTGCTCCGTCGACTTGTCAAAACTTTATTAAATGACAGAAGTAAATGTCACATTGAAGGTGGGAAATTTAGGTTTTGTTTTTTCGATTTAATCTATAGCACTTGACCCTAACTCCAAAAATGTAAAGAATCACAGTTTTGGAGTGCCACAGAATCTCAATTTTGTCTGTAGCCATGTCGGAGATACAGACTTAAGCGAATTATTTAAAATAGCCATTATTTAGTCAAGATTTTTGTCTACTGCTTGTAATATCTGCAATTAAAAGGTTACAGTCTGTACAGACGTTGCTGAGTACAAATGGTTTACTATATCCGTAGTTTCAATGTATTTTGACAGCTGTCAATTGTGACATAGCCATAGTTACACTTGGATTCGACGTCTAATTGTTTATCACTTGAAAAAACACATCATTTACCACATCAACGAGATCAAGATCAAGAAAAGCTCGTGTTTTTTCCTTCTTAAGCCCAGCTTCTGACATCTGTCACAAAGTTATTGCATAACCCCACAGATTTGCCACATTTCAAATTGCCGTCGGGAATTGCGCTCAAAAACCATCTTTCGTGACCAGTTCTGATCAATCATTAACAAAAAAAAATTCGATTTCACAAACAGATCAACCACTCATTAGGCCAGCACAAAGCGTTGTCTCCAATAAATGACGGTAATAAGGCCTGACAATCCGCATTGTCGCACAGATCACTATCCAAACAGACTCAACAAGTACATTTGCAAAGCGATAAAAAACATTTAATTATATGTTCATGATGGAGAAACACAAAATCGGTATAAATTAACCGACACCCTGTGTGAATAGCTATGGTTATCCTCTTTTTACAAGTCAAATAACGTGATTAAATACCTAAGGCCCCAATCACATCAAATTACGGAATGTCAGTGATTACTCTGTGGTGAGCAACACAATGGCTCTGAATTAACGTTTAGATAAGTGTTCGAGTTAAAATCTCAACTGACAGCTTCAGTTCTTTCTTCTCATCGTCACTTCCGCCTTGAGACCATCTACGATTGACCCTTAATCCGGTGAACAATAACAAGTCCTCACAGTCCTCTTCACCTCAATCCAATTGAGTATTAAATTTGTAACTCACTGCACCCACTCGTCGTTAATCGGTTGGCACTTGACATGGGAATCACAATAAAACATCCCATTGACAAGGTGTCATCTTTCAATTCTCCCCCTTGGCAGGCACAGACACACGCACGTTAAGGCGACAAGATTAAATTTCAGTTCGATGGACATGGGACAAAAGGACGTGTGACGACTTAACAAAACATTTGAAAGTATTTGGATATCCTTGACTCACCATTGCTGCAAATGCTATGACTGTCCAGGTTTCCGCTGGAATCACTGTCACTGTCGTCGTGAGTACTGGCGCGACCGCCACTGCTCCCTCCGCCCGGCGGTACACTTAGGTCACGGGGACCCTGTGGCGATGGAGATCGTCCGCTGCGATCATGATCATCGTCCAGATCACGATGCGCCGAATTGTAAGCGGCCGCCGCCGCGGCTGCCGCTGCTGCTGCCGCCGCATGGTGCTGCAGATGGTGAGGATGCGCGTAGTGGGAGTGAAGACCGTTTGTGGGACCATTGCTACCGACCACTCCAACTCCGCCACCACCACCACCGGCGTGCATCTGATGCGAGAGCGGATGCTGCAGATGCGGATGATGTGAGGTGAGGTGGTGATGATGATGCGGTGACAAATGGTGGTCACTGGAATTGTCACTGCCATTAATGGCCGCATTGGCTGCCGCCGCCGCTGAAGCTGCAGCAGCTGCGGCTGCAGCACTGCCAGCTAAAATATCCGTAATCATGAAGCGCGACCGTGGCGGTTGAAGGACCGCCATCGATCCACGTTGAACGGGCACCGTCATTGCCGCCGCCGTTGTGTTCGTCGTCCCTTCACTGTCACTGTCGCCGTGGGCGTCGCTGGTTATTCGTCCGGTGGCCGTAATTGTGGCTGCGTTATAGCGTCGTTTTCGGCTCGACGATGATTTTGCAAGTTTCACAAACGCTTGCCGCTCGCTGCTGTGTTCACAAACTTTCGCGAATTGTCCGCTTTTGACACAAAAACTAATGACAATTGATCGAGATAAGCAACATAGACGACAAGTCATGCACGAAAACAAACAACAATGACACTTTGACACACACTATCACTTTTGACACACTGGGTTTCATTCGATCATATCATTTGCATCGGTATATATTTTTTTTTTCCAATTTTTGTATATTATTTTTATGTCAACACTGAGAGGTAACGGTTTTGTAAATTTTTGTAATTTCTTATCAGACGACTAATCCAAAGAAGGGCGCTCACAAATCACTCATTTGAACTCTCCGTGTGTGTCGGTGGTTAACAATCAACTCAATCTGTCATCAGTCCACTGAACTAAAACAAAATAAAATCCCCTATTCAGTCAAGAAGAATTGACACCCAACATCTGACAACCGAACGGGCACGCTGTCGAATCGACACTAACAACATGCCGAGTAAGCGAGCCCCGATCATTTCCAGATTCGCCCCGTTTCCACCACCGCCTCAGCCGTAAATGCTGTTCCACTCGTTGACCCACTGTCAAACAGGAAGGCAACTACACCTCTCCCGTTCACTCTCGCACACAACCACCCTCCGGGTAGACACATCCCATTTACCCAATGAATACATTAGACCGGAAAAAACGTTACAAAAAAACAAACGAACATAACAACAACAACAACCAACACCACCACCATCATCATTTATGGAAAACAAAAACTCCCAGTTAAACACAGTCTCGCCTTACAAGGCCCAGTCAATAGGGGCCACTGTGCTCTGCTGCTGCTAATGCTGGCTGCCTCTCATCGTCATCGACGACGACGACGACGTTCCGGCCATCTCTTTCTCGCGCAGTAATTGAAAGTAAATTCATTGATGGATGTGAGGCCGAACCGGAATGTGTCAAACTACCTGTCACTGCAGCCAATCGAGTCCGAGAATTTCATGGGAGACTGGCATTATGGGAAAACCACCAAGCTGGGTGGTGATTTGCTATAAATTTCACGTTCTCTCACCAAATCGTACTAGATGAGCGGAGTAGAATACACCCAAGCGAGCGCATGCATTCGATTAAAGGGCGGGTCTTCGGCTCTTTGGACAGACGGGTTTTTTCGCTCTCTCGCTCTCTCGCCTGACAGTTGGTTAAAATTTATTGCTACTCTATTACACAGTAAGCGGTTAATCTGCACCTCGCGCTCTGCATATTGGAGAGGACTACGGACGCATTTTAATGGCAATTAAAACAATAGTCGTTATTCTGGTTTGTGATGATATTCTTCCAGTGGAAGTGGTTATAGTGGAAGTGGAAGTGGAATGTGTCGCCCCCTGTGCGCATCTCATTTGACATTCGTATGCGATGGATGATGGCTGGTGTGGTGGTGGGTTTCGGGGGGAGATATCTTATCCTATCCACCCTTTCAAGAGGAAATTTGTGCTAATTCACCTTTTGTTCGGTTTTTAGAGCTTTTTGACATTTTATTTTCATTTTTTTTTTTTTTGCCCTCCCTTCTTCGTCTTCCACTCTATCTCGTTCTCCCTCTCCGATCATCTATCTTCGTCCCTTTTGTACGTGGGAAGTGGTCGGGTCGTGGTGGATATAGTGGAAGCGTTGCGTATATCCATTGTGTGAGTGAGTGGTGTGGATAGCCAGAGCTCAGGCTCAGTGCTCGGGGCGAATTTGTAATTGGAGCACTCTAATTAGTTAGCTCGTTAGTAACTGTTAATAGGGTGGTATTGTTGTTGTTTCCTCCT
Source organism: Eristalis intricaria (assembly GCA_964034865.1). NCBI lineage: Eukaryota > Metazoa > Arthropoda > Insecta > Diptera > Syrphidae > Eristalis > Eristalis intricaria. The sequence continues at coordinate 14,261,150 of OZ035876.1, read as the reverse complement.
CATGGAAACGACTGTTTGCATCCACCTAGTACCTTTGAGAGGTTCTTTGTGTTGTCTTCACCTCACTTTGGTCTTCACTTTTGAGTGAATGGAACAGAATGTGGAGGGCGGTGGGAAGACAACAGAAAAATGTTTTCTTCTTCTCCATTGTTCATTAGTGGAAAATGGAAATGGTAACGGAAACTAATTAAATGAAATGGTAATTGGAAAAAAACAGCAAAAATGTATGTGAATGATAGAGTGGGAGAAACAGATGCGAGAGTGTCTTATTGAAAAGTTTTGTGGGAGTTTTTCCTAATTTTCAGGTATGGCTACTGCACTCGAAAAGTCCGTTTAAAGATATCTTCGAGTGGTGGCGACTTGGCATTGAAGTTGAAGAGATATCGGCAATTGATGGGGCAGTGTGTTGGCAAAGTTTACATGCATGAAAGCACGCATAAAATGTATTCACGATTTATAGAAAAAAGTCAATATCAGAGTTGGAAGAGAATAGTAATCAAATTGGCAATATGTACTTACCTTCAATACAGTACTACCTCGCTAATTCGAACACTCTGTAATTCGAAGGTTCACTAATTCGAACACGTATTTTTTCACATGATGTATCTTCTAATTCGAACTCTTGCCAAAATGTGTAGTCTGTAATTCGTCCCATGGTGAAATCAACGTTTTCCACTAAAGGTGGGTGGACATATTGGAATCTGACAGTGTTGAGCTGGCTGTAAAATACGCCGCAAGCAGATTGGCTTTGTCTAAAGCGCTGACAGCTGAGATGTTACTGCAGATGAGCGTGGGAATTGAAGACGAAGCAGAATTCTTTATGTTTTTCGCAAATGTCCTTTTTTCATCGCTTCTTTACTGATTTCCTTAACAGTTACAGGTCTAAAAATATTCTCTTAGAAATATAAGGGGTCCCAGTTCAGTCGATTTTTTTTTTCCACAGACATAATTCATTTTTGATTCTTTCTTTCTTATTTCTACAAATATATGCGTTTTACTACTTAAAGCTGCTTTTTTTATTCGAAGTACTGACTTCGAAAAAAGTATCCAGTAATTCGAAACCTATGTAGTTCGAATTAGGGTGTGTTTCTAAAAGTTCGAATTACCAAGGTAGTAGGTACTGTATTTTAAAGGTCACTGTGAACAAAGAAATTGTGTCTACATCCAGAAGACATGTAAACTGAAACAATTGACAGGTTGGTAAGGTAAAATTATAATAATAATATAATATTGGTGGCGCCACAGTCCGAGGCAGACCTTGGCCTAGCTTCTCAGCAACCACTCGTTTGTGCGTGCTATTGTTCTTTCACGAGTGGAAGGGACCTACAGTTTTATGCTAACTCCGAACGGCAAAGTTTAGAAGCTTTTTCAAGACAAGGAATACTCTTTGAGAGTTGTCAGTGACTCGAAAGAGGTGGAAGCCGCGAATTATGAAGGTTGGTAAATTGGGGGTTCGAACCTGGCATCCTCTTCGTAGGAGTCGACGCACTAACCCACAATGCCACGGCGACTCACGGTAAAACTAAGGCAAATTATTGAGAAAAAGGCTTCACATCGTGCCGGAAAGCAGAGCCGAGTTTCTATGAGCTCGGAACAATGTCTCCAAGCATTTGGATACCCAGTCACTGTACCCATTATGATGTAGATATCGACGAATAATATTGAGTCAAAGCAAAGGCTTTGACTGCTTACACCATGGGATAGGTGTAAGGATAATTATTTGTAATGGATAGTTCTACTGAGACCCTACCTGACGTCATCGCGGGAATTTTCATGTCAACATAAATTTAATGGTGGAGGCAAATTGACATTTTTCACACATTTAAAAACAAAAATTACTTTTCCACATCTTCCTACTCATTATAGGTATCTACAGCAACACTTAACTGCACATTATGGCGTTTTCCTATGTCGAATAAATAAAATTCTTTCATCTTACATGAATTTGCAATTTAATTTGTGTTTTTCATACATCACTTTTTTATAAATGAAAATTAACACATAACGCATATGCAAAAACGGGCCTTAAGAAATGTTACAAAAAACAAAGGCTGATGTATTTGACAAGCTGTCCAGCATACCCTATTATCCTTACACCACGATTACTCCTAAAATATACCTTTCAGATCGGGATTTTCGGAATGGGCGGAAAAACGATCCGTGCAGCAAACAGCCTTAAGAAGAAGAAGAACGCGAGCAGTCGTTATTCTAGACAATCCAGACAAAACCACGGGATTCATTTTTAAACTAAGCGAGTTTGTCTTAACTTCATAGGCGCTCGCAGACATTTTTTTAAGAAGGGGAAGACTTCATTATTTACTCTTTCTACAACTTATTTTTGCTTACGTATTGTTTGTTACCAAGTCCCGTATAAAATAATGATGCCAAAAAGCTCGTATTTATTTAACATTTATTCTTTAGAGAAAAGCAATTGCAACCGTTTTGGATATCTACCACATTTTTTATTATTTGCATTTTATTATGATTGTACCACATAATTGACTCCTCCAGGAAGCTGCCATATTTTGCATTAATTTTTTTACAACTTGCTTAAACTTCCAATCATCGGCGTTCTCCATATCTGTTACTGGAATAAATAGCCTCGGTTACCTGTGCAAACCGCTCTCCAAGAGACATTATAAGTGAATCGATGCACGAAATCAGAAATATTTTTCGGCAGAAGGCGAGGGTATATTGGACTGATAGATTTGTTCTTCAGGAATTCTTGGGCAGTTAAATTAAATTACACTTAAATATTTCTCCACTTCCTCCATAGCGTTCTCAAGCCATTCTCAGCATCCTTTTCTTTAAATGATATACATACTAATGTTTTCCATATTCGAATTATTTTAAGAATCGAGACTTTAGTAAGCTAGATATTTTAATATCCGAATGATCACTCGAGGTGGGCGCATTCGAATGATTATTCTAGTGATAATCGAGTATAGTACAACATGGCGATTTTTAAAATAATTCGAATAACTACTAACTACTCGAGAAATATTTCACTTCAGAACAATAATAAGTAGCAAATAGATCTCGTCGAGAAATACTAATCAGGAACATAACCAGAAAGAAAGACAAAATAACGGGACAACGAGAATGAACTCAAGGCTGGACTTCTCGGTTCATTAATAAAAAAACAAAAAATTCGAATTAATTTGAAGGATTTGATCTCATCACAGACATATATCGAGTTCTCCTGTTTTAGTAGTTAGTAGTCGTTCGACTGACTTTAATAATCGAGATGTTCTCTCTTATCACTCGAATAATTGTTTTTTCGAATGCGCCCGTCACTAATACATGCAATTGTAAAACGTCAATTTGATGTTTAATTGCCGAAACATTTTGGCCAACTCCCTGCAAAACATTTTCACACTGGTTCAAGTATCGATGAATGTTCAGCCATTCGAACATTTCATACCGACGAGAAATGTGCAATTTGATCAGTTGGAAGGCTCTGCCGTCACAGAACAAGGGACTACTTCTTGCCCCTCCTCTCGGCCTACATTGTTTTGGTGCAAATTAGATCCCAAAATGAAAATGCAATCAATAGGTGAGAGTTAATACATCAGTCTATGAAATTATGAAAAACAATACTTTTTAGGAACCATTCGCCACCTGCCAAAACCAATCTGCGCTTCTGTGCAAGTAAATCCTTTCCTGCGTGAGCCGTGAAAAAATGTATAACAAGTGTACAAATTGTACAATCTTTCAATCGGTTCTGCGATACCCCTAATTTTGTTATTTAATGAATATTATGATTGCGTCAATTGCTCTAGTTGCAATATTGACCTCAGGCGCTGGGTCAGAAATTGTTTGTTATTAATAAATAGTAAGAAATAATATAAAAAAAATATAAGTAAAATATCAGGCGAGTGAGCACAATTAACTCAAACACTACACACATTATTTTATTTACTTCGGTTTGTTTTATTGATATCCCCCCCACCAGGGGTAAGCTGGCAATTGTTCAAGTCTAACAACAAGAAAAATTGGAAAAAGTATATGACTTTGAAAATTAATAAAATACTAAATTAGACTTGGAAACTTACTAACTTACTTTCGTTAAGGGTGGTGGCAATGCCATTATAATTTGTGAAGAAGTACGCACCGATGAATCTGCCGACCCACAAATTCACCGAAAAGGGACTTTCTGCGGATTCCACATTGTGTGAATTGACATCCTTTCAAATCTAAATCAAGACTCAAAAAAGAATCACGCATTCTGGCCACAGAAAACAGTTTTCTAGACTCTAGAAAAGACTAGACATAGATTCTAGTCTTATCATTTAAATATGTTGCTGGATGCTGTAATTTGCCATGAGATTTGTCGTTATAATAATTAAGGGTGGCGCGACAGTCCCAAGTGGACCTGGGCCTAGGTACTCAGCAACCACTCGTGTTGTGCGTGCTAATGTTCGTTCACCAGTGGAAGCGACCTACAGTTTAATGCCGAATTCGAATGGCGTAGTTGAGAAGCTTTTTCTAGACAGGAATACTCTACGTTGAAAAGCCTATCGATTAACACGGTCTTTAGTGACAAGTAACAAGTGATATAATAAGTAATACTGACAATCAGTGACTCGAAAGAGGTAGAGCTGTGAATTATCAAAGGTGTTAAATTCGGGTATTGAACCTGACACCCTCTGTGTAGAACCTGGCACCCTCTGTGTAGAAGTCGACGCATTTGTCTTAATAAATAAATAAATAAATAAATAAACAAACGATTAAGAAAAACTTGACTGGGTCAAATTCGATCCGCCCGAATGAAAAAATCTTTACTTAGCTTGCACTGCTTTGACGATATATTCAATCATTGACAGGTTATTGATGTAAGGCGTATTTTAAAAAGCTCTAGTCATCTGCTATTTTGAAAAAAAATGTGAATAATGCATAAAATCCCCAAGCTTTTGAAAGTGCAATATAGCGGTCCATAGACTCTGAATAGTCTCATAGACTCTCAATATTTGATATTATTGTTTGTTTATATGTAATATTGCAAGCTTGTGCTATATATTGTGCAAAATCAAATACCAAAATTCAATACGACCAAAAAATGTATCGCCTGTGGGTACAGTTGGACAATACATATTTGTTTCATTTCATTTGTCAAGTGTCGAGTAATAAACACATCCAAGAGTGATTTTTCTGGAAATGACTGTACAACTGACCGCTGATTTTCAACGAAATTATTGGAATACATACTTGCACCGTCTGAGGAGCCTAGCCCAATAATATTGTGCCTTAACACGCCTACCTACTGCCTATTTGAAAAGAGGTATACAAATGTATATGTCCACCTCCTTGGACAGGGCCACCTATTTTGGAACTTTTTGAGTAACTCCGTGCAAAGTGACGAAGTCGCAGGCACTGGTAACCGTCCTGGAGACTGAGTTTTAAATATATCTTGTGCTATGACCACTTCATTCGCTGTGATTTCTGAAATGCTATTTGTTCGATATGAGCGATGAGATTGCTTTCTCAAGAAGAATATACATACTGTTTTTCTGTCAATAAGAAAAAGAAAACAGGAACAAAATCAGAAATGAAGTATCACAGAGATAGCCGACTTCACAGCTGATTGCCCCCTAGTCCATCAACGAATTTGAGTGCATTTTTGACGGATATTCATGAATTTTTGACGGTTATTCACGAAATAACGTAAATGCCGTCCTCTGATTGATCAATTTGGTTTATGAACACGTTATAAAAAAAAAGTTGTCAAAAATCTTAAGGGGCAAGAGAGGTAGAAGTCGTGCATCTGTGTAATACTTCATTTCTGAACAAAATCATATCAACTTCAAATCAAAAAGTCAGTAGTAAAAAGTATTCAATGATATAATATAAATACATTTTTTGTTTGTGTTTTTTGAGTAATGAATTGAAAATGGCACTTCCAAGTTAATTGTTTTAACTTGTGAGCGGTCTCCAGGACCACAGGGAGGTGAATAAGTGGTCGAAGTAGGTGGTAGTCGGTTAAGGGTTAAATAAGAGCCACCGTGCAGGGTTAAAGGCAATGACAATGGGCAAGAAAATTAGAAGCTGTCTGTTTAAATAGAAGACCGTTTTGTATCTTACTTAACCAACGGCCCTAGGAGGGTCCGAGCCTGAGCTATAGATGCCTGCCCTCTTTGACGGTCCTGGGCACGCTTCTTCCCGTCATCAGGGCCAAGCTGCCTTGCGTCCGCCATGACTTGGTCCTTGTACCGGAGGTTCGGTCTTCCTCTTCTTCTCGATCCAGGAGTCTCGGATTCGAAGATGGATCATTGGTGTCCATGCGCCTGATGTGGGCGAGTCAGTGTACCTAGTCGACGAATTTTTGCCACATCCATTCACCTTTCTCGCAGGCGGGACCATATACAGTGGACTCTCCCTAAGTCGAACACTGTCTCTAACTTGAACCTTTTCGCAATATTTTACGTATGTACATTTCCCTCAATCTTTCATACAAGACAACTGGGCTTAGGGGGAGTCCACTGTATTCCATATCTCCGATCTGTATCTACTTTGTGAAAATCCCACGAGCTTGTCTCGATTCACGAAAAATCGGCTTGCGGCTTTAAAATTTGTGTGAGCTAACTTCATCGCTTTCGTAATCACACACCAAATTGTTTTCCAAATTACAAACAATACGTAGGTCTCCTTAACATTCTTTGAGAGCGATTTAATTCGAAGGCCTAAAAATATCTTTCAGAATTATAGGCGTGGCAGTTGGTTCGTTTTATTCACCTCACAAAAAAAAAACCTAAAAACCACTAACAGTGTAGGCATACATCACAACGTAATGGCGATAAACTAATACTATCAGAATTAGATAAGTACACACACTTTAACGGAGCAGCAACTCCAACACTGCTCGTGCATCATTCTCACGTGGAAGGGCCTTCTTTCGAGGTTCGACCAATGAACCACCACGAACCATCCAATAGAAAATCGTTTGGTTCGCTCACCACACCACCACACCACCACCCAAGCTCCCCATTAACCTCCCAAAGTAACCCAATAAGGGTCAAATCAGTTTTTATCTTAACAAGCCTGGTGAATGGAATCAGTTTCATGTCCCCTATTTGAACTAATAAAAATGTTTTCCACCCTAATCTCCAATTGACAACAACAAATAATCCGTTGGCAGTTTTACGAGACTCATCCTGCATATCGAAACAATGAAACCAAGAGATGCTCCAATCTCCGATCCAGTGTTCATAAACACAACCTCGCCTATCACTTGACAGCCGTAAACCGATTAGAAACTCGAACTGTCCTGCACCGTCGAACTTGTCCCCGCTCTCAGATGGTGCCTTATCACAAAATTTGTATATTCATTCATTCACCGACTATCGATGTGCCGTGCCGTGGCCTTAGAGGTGCATGCCTGTCTTTGACTTTTAAGTTGCTCATATCGACCGAGCTGTCAGCTCTCACGTTCCATTTAAGACGCGCTGCATCAAATTTGAATTCTAATAGATACATTAAGATACTAAAATGAAACTAATGTCTGATTACGTTTGTTTCTTGCATAAATAAGCCGAAGCCAAGGATGGTGTGGGGACAGCCAAATTCACATACGCTGTCCGATACGGATCTGTCGGGTGATGTCAGATGGTCTTTTGATTTCTTCTAATTATCGCCATTTTGACTAATTAGTCTTTTAATTTGTCCAAATGATCGCGGCACCGCTGTGGTCGTATCGCGAACCTAGCCACTGAGTAATTTAAATACCACCAGCGATTAACAAAAAGGAACCTCGCAGCGGGCAAGTCGGAGAGCAGCGAGTCGAGTATAATTGCATGAGACGCAGTCTTGCGTTAATAAAGCGATTTTCCCAGCAGCAACAACAACAACGACAAACGATAACGATTATTAAAACGATTTTAAGTTTGTTTTTCTGTCTGTTTTTAGTTTGAATTTGTTTTTGTTTTGTAAAATGTAGGAAAAGCGGCAAATGGCTTCCTCCAAGTGTGAAGTGGTAAGAACGCAATGACAAAACGTCAGCCATCAGGCGGTGGCCGCCATTGGGACAAATTATCGAGGTGTCGTTCATTCGTTCATTAGCAACAACGGCTGTAGGGTGCGTATTGTGAAGAGATTATCTTAACTTGAACTTTGTTTGAATGGGAAATCGAATTTCGAAAGCGGAAGCAATTAGATACGATACAAAGAAAATACAAGATATTTTTGTTTCGAAATTATATCTTCTATCACACGCCCCTGATTGTCTTGAGTTCGTTAGCGTTGGTGTTTTTTTTTTAATTAAAGCATGCAAACGAAGTAAGAAGACATTAATGATAACGATTAAAAGAGATGAACACAAATAAAAGATGTCCATAACGCACTTATTACTTGACACTAAAGACCGTGTCAGTCGATAGGCTTTTCAACGTAGAGCCAGGTTATTATTATCAAGTGTAATTAATTGTAAATATGCTCAAAGAGTATTCCTGTCGAGAAAAAAAGCTTCTCAACTTCGTCGTTCGGAGTCGGCTGTAGGTCCCTTCCAATCGTGAAAGAACAACAGCACGCACAACACGCGTGGTTGCAGAGAAGCTAGGCCTAGGTCTGCCTCGGACTCTCGCGCCACCCTTATTATTACTATAATTGTAAATGTAAACAACAGTCATATTGTAATCAGTCGATGGAGATTATCTGCATACCTTCAGCTGAAGTTAGTCTAAAGAAAATTTTAAACAAAATAATTTGAATAAGAATGATTCAAAAAATTTCAAAATATTTGTACTTTGAATGAAATGGTGTCCGAAATGATTGAATTGCATGTCAGTCAGTACTTTGAAGATAATATGTATTTTCACTTATCATATAGCTTATCTTCACATATCGCCAAAAATGTATCCATCACTGAATAATCCCTGAGAAATGTTAAAAAAGGAAGTATTTCCAATCATATTTGACTAGCTTATTGGTGTCCCTCAAGGATCTGTTCTGGGCCCGGTGTTATTTCTCAGCTATGAACATACGTGAACTTGCTCGTTGGTCAACCTTATAAGGGCAAGGTCATAGTTTTTGGCGATTATGCAGTGCTTACATATTCTTCCATGAGGTGGTTTCCCTTGATTACTGAGGGAAACTTTGTCTAGTAGCTGTCTTGGATTATAAACTCAATGGGTGATAAGATTTATGTTTCTAATACCAAGCCATAATTAAGTAAAGTTGGCAAGGAAATGTACCATTTAATCGTCCACTGTAATTTAAAGGTCTTAACATTAGTCGTAGCGTTGTGCGTCCGCCGGGTGTGCCAGGTTCAATCCGCGAATTTTTATTTTTTTACGGTCCTATTTGACGATCTTCAAAGAGTATTGATGTCTAGAAAAGCTTCTCAAAATTCGGTGTTCTGAAATTTTGTAGGTCCCATTTACTCGAGATAGCCGAGTGAGTGGTTGCTGTAGAAGCTAGGCTGAGGTCCACCTGCCAAGTTTACGATGGGTTACTAAAGCCTCTTCCTCTGATCTTTTGTCCGCTGTGCGCTACTTTTTAGATCGTACATGTCGCCGCGCCATAGAGCTGGAACAGGTTGATCAAGGTCTTATATAAAGTCAGATTAGCCCTTGGAAAGTTGTATTTATTTAGTGTTTTAATAAATAAACAATAAGAGTAATATCTAAGGTAATTGAGTAGTAGAGCCATCTCTCAAACGACCGAGCTAAGAATTTATAAGACCTTGAACACCCTTATCCTGCTCCATGGCGCGGAAGCATGGACAATCTCAAAAGCATACGAAGCAGCATTCAGTAGTATCTCCTCCGGTTCAGTACGGCGGTATCAAGGAGAGATGTTCGGGATGTTGCATTGCAACATCGAAAATTCTGGTGGCTGGGGAGAGAGGGAACTCCCTCGTCGAACCCTTTAGACCCGGGGTAGAAAGAGTAGTACGTATCCCCGAATGGGGGACCAGTCGGTCAATGTCTTGCAGCAATTAGATGCAACCTATGGCCGGCCTACATAGCCTAGGGTAGTTTTTAAGGTAGATGTAAGCTGTAAATAATGAAAAAAAAAAAAAAAAAAAAAAAAAAGTGAGTATTCACATACGTACACCACTGTGTACCTATGTGTATACATTGTATATATCAATACATATACATATGCATATGTCTATATATTCATATATACATATGTATATGCATGTAGTTTAGCTTAAGTTAGTTTAAGTTATTTTTAAGGTAGCGTGTAAGTTAGTATATAAGTTTTAAGTATATCCAGTTCTGTTATTAAGTTTTTTCCAAATTTTTCTTAATATTAAGTTGTACAGTTAAAGCAAGTTTTCTTTAAATGCATAGATCATTAGTTTAAGTCGAAAGACATAGAATAAGATTAAGTTTAGCTTAGAGTGCCTGCCGAGGGCCAGTAAGTTAGAAATAGTAAAAATGTTCGTCCAACTAGTTTTAAGCATTTTTGTCTAGTATGTAAGTCTTCATGAATTCCGAAAATAAAAATGAATTAAAAAAAAAAAAAAAAATCAGTAGTATCTTCGAGAGAAAAGATTTGGCGTTTAATCTATGGCCCTGTTTGCGTTGATGATTTTTGGAGAAAAAGATTAAATCATGAACAATGGGCTGTACAGCAACATGAGCTTACCAAAGCGTCTAGGGACTCAACGCCTAAGATGGCTTGGCCATGTAGATGGCAGCCATTGCTTCAGCCCGCAAAATGTTCGACACCGAACCAGTGGGACACCGCAATAGAGGACGCCTACGGAACCGATGGCCGGCTTAAGAAAACAGCACAGGTCCTGCCAGATTGTAGCGTCACCAGAAGAAGAAGAAATCGCAGGGCTTCCAGCTTAGAAATATTCAACGAGATTCTAAATATATATAATTTTGTTAAATTTTTGCATTTATTTTCTTATAAAGGGTGGTCCAACCATAATACACAATGTTAATTGGGAGTCACACATTAACGTCAAGTTTTCTTGCCCAAGTTAATTTGACATTTCTTTGTTTCAGTGTTTGACAATTCAACCAAATGTGTCCACAATGCGTACAATTGTGTGGAAATTTCAGCAAACTGTGTCTGTAGGAAGTATGAAAACACGTGTACATGCTCTCCCAGTACCTTCTGTGACTGTTTGGTGCTGTTTATGGGCTGGCGGCGTCACCAGGCAGTACCTCTTCGAAAATGAGGTCCGCCAAGCACTTACCGTGAATAGTGTTCGCTATAGCGAGATGATTACGGACTTCTTGTGGCTAGAAATTGATGATGGGGACGACATGTGTCAATAGGATGATGCCACAGCTAACGAAACAATGGCGCTAAAAATTCAATCGTCGTGTTATACCACGTCGTGGCGATGTTAATTGGCCGCCACGTCATGTGTTTTGACACCGTTGGACTTCTTTCTTTGGGGATATTTAGAAGAAAAACTGTTCGGCAATAAGCCAAGAACAATTCAAGCGGTAAAGCATGAGATAAAACAGCACATAAACGACATTGAACCTCAATTATGTCATTAAAACTTTCTTTTCTTCATATTTTTTTCATTTTTATTTATTCTTTTTTCTTTAAACTCTTACGTGCTACACAAAAATGACAAAAACTAACTTAACTGACTTATTGGATCTAACTTACTGGCCCTTTGCAGGCACTCTAAGCTAAGCTTAAAAATCTTAACTATGTCTTTAGACTTAACCTATCTTTTTTCTTTAAACTCTTACGTGCTAGACAAAAACTAACTTAACTGACTTATTGGATCTAACTTACTGGCCCTTTGCAGGCACTCTAAGCTAAGCTTAAAAATCTTAACTATGTCTTTAGACTTAACCTATCTTTTTTCTTTAAACTCTTACGTGCTAGACAAAAACTAACTTAACTGACTTATTGGATCTAACTTACTGGCCCTTTGCAGGCACTCTAAGCTAAGCTTAAAAATCTTAACTATGTCTTTAGACTTAACCTATCTACTTACGACATTGCTAGTACGCATTTATGGGCACTTGAAAACTAAACAAAATTTTGAAAGAAAGCAAAAAACTTAGTATATGAACTTTTTTTGAAAATATGCATTATCGGATAGAGGTATGCCAGTGAAGCCGTGACGAGCATTTAACCGATATTTTGTTTCACACATAATTGTCATAGATCCTTCTATCATAAAAAAAATTAATAATTCTCTGAAAGCTTTTTATGATAATTACAATTATCATCATGCGTTTTTGTTGCACCACCCTTTATAGTATTGAACTGGTTCCATTTGTTTTTCCGCATCATTAAATACTTTGCACAGTACATACCTATACGCAACCCATGTAAAAAACGCGGATATTTTCTTCAAAAAAAAAAGTTGCGAATTTCAGTTCATCGACCTTGTGACGATATACAAGCCGTGGACTAATCAACGATCAACAACGGTTTGGATTCCGCTGTTGGATTCTCCTAGAAATTTTCGTAGCCACATCTCCTTTCAACGGCAAAATTCGTTCTATGTCGCTGAGAGATCCTGTGTCTCAAACACGAAACCCAGAAACGTTAAAGCATTCATTTGAGAGAAAAATACTAGAGGGAATTGCAGTACAATTGGATGATGTTTGATTAGAAAACGTGAATTTGTTAATTTTTCCTTCTCTTGGAGTGTTGTTTCAATTTTAAGCTCCAATGGTGGTCCAACGAAAATGCACGATGATAGCTGTAAATGAAAGAAAAAACCTTTCAGAGAATTATTTTAATATTTTTTATTATGATAGAAGGATCTAGGACAATTATGTGTGAAACAAACTATCGGTTAGATGCTCGCCACGGCTTCGTTGGCATACCTCAATCCAATGGCCCATATATTTAATAAGTCTCAGACTCATAATAGAGATCATAATAGAGGTTTAATGTCGTTAATGTGCCAAATTATCTTATCGTTTAGCTCTTGAATTTTCATTCTTTCTTTTTCCTTCTCAACCAGCTACCGCCCAGATCTTATTGGGAGTCTGAACAGCGGACGCTGGAAGGTCCACTGCCAATATTCACAGATGGATCAAAGATGGATGTAGGTGTGGGTGCTGGCGTCTATTCCAAGGATCTAAATATCCATCTATGTTGTCGAATACGTAATCGCTATAGCGTCTTTCAGGCTCAAACTATAGCGATTAAGGAAGCCCTGTTCTGGCTGAAAAACAATGTAATATCGCGCACAGATATCGTCATCTGTTCCGATAGCCAGGAAGCGATCAAATCTCTGACTTCTGCCACTTTTAACTCCAAGACTTCCCTTAATTGCCGCCTATCTCTTTACGAGATGGGCAAGTATTTTAATATCCAACTTATGTCGGTGCCGGGCCACTGTGACATTCCAGAGAATTTCGATGCGGACGAAGTCGCTAGAAAGGGCACAAACTCCGCGTTCTTTCTTTTTCTTTTGCATACCCGCCCTACACGCCTATCGCTACTACAAAACACCTGCTAATGCTTGAAACTCTTGCTCAAGCAAGGATGCCTCATTACCAAACAACTCTGGCCTATGATCGATCAAACGATTGCTTAGCATGATCAGATTAAGCAGGCCAAATCTCAGATCTCTTATTGGCGTTCTAACACATTGTGCAATCGGAACTCAGGCCTCTAAAAAAGGCCTTCCTTATAATGATTTCTGTAGAAGCTGCATGGCTATATAGCTGCAGTGCTCTCTCATCCCGTAGAATCAGACTACTGGAAGTCCATTTCATTGTTAATCTGGCTGAACTAAGCAGCATCAGAATCAACCTTCTTCTTCGCTTTGACAAAAGCACTAATTAGCTTGCGGAATAGGTACCCTTGATCAGCGTGGTAACACAATGGGTCTTCGTTTGGCCTAAGTGTGTCAGCTGCGGCAGTCAGCCTCGACCTCAACCTAACCTAATCATAGCTCTTGAATTTTTCTTGGCTTATTGAAGTACACTTTTTCTTTTAAATATCCCCAAAAAAAGAAGTCCAATTGCGACAAATCACATGATCCTGGTGGTCCATTAACATCGCCACGACGTGAGATAACACGGTCATTCACTTCTGTCTGTTCAACCAACCATTCGACGTATTGACGACTCTTGAAATGGTCAGTAAGCTTCAGCTCTTGAGTCAATTGAAACTTGTAAGCGTGTAAATTCAAATCTTTATTCAAAATTCGCATCAGTGATGTTCAATTGTTGCTCAATGCTCTTCTGCCACACTATCGCGAACAACAACAATGTTTTTCCGCAAAACGAACTGGGCGAGCATGCACAGGTGTATTCATATTTCCTACAGACCCGGTTTGTTGAAATTTGGTGAATTTTGTTGACCAACAAAAATCACGAAGTACGCGAAATGCATTTTGATATGAACGAACATTTTCGTAAATGGCTTCAACAGCCTTAAAGGCTGAATCGGAAAGGCTCGTTCGTGCGGTCGGTCTTTGCTACGCGTTTTATCCAACTTACGAGAATGTTGTGTCACAAAGCGGCAGCCTCAGTTTTCCATATCGAAATGAACGCTCGCGTTTACCCTACAATGGTTGAAATATAATTTTCAAGAAAGATAGGAAATTGCTGTAAATACAATTCCTAGAAAAAAAATTATTTACTTGCGGAAATATTCATGTCAGTTTGCCAAAAATCTAAGTTGAGATATAAATTTAAAAAAAAATGTTTCACAAATGTCAAAAAGCTCCAGTGACTGGATAGTAGCTCCGCCTTGAAATGTGTGCTCGCGCTTACGGTCTGTGAAAATTCAACGCGCGACCGCCCAATTTGTACAATAACATACGATTTACGTGTATCCTACAAAATGTCAAAGCCCAAACGCCTGAACGCGCCATTGCGATATGTTTATAACGCACTGCTCAATTGTGTACGTCTCCATGGTTGAATTTGTCAAGCATTGAAACAAAAAAATGTCAAAATAAGTTGGACAAGAAAACTTGATGTTAAGGTGTGGCTCACAATTAACATCGTGTATTATGGTTGGATCACACTTTACAAATGAGAAGTTATGTAAATCGTTAATTATATGTAGTGAACTTATTTGCTAGATACATTCGGACCTCGTAACCCTTCAATGCTTGCGGTTATTTCATTGACTCTGGAATATTCTGTTCGCCTGTTTAACAAAAACATGTCTTTTAGAAACTAACTTAGCCCACTGAATTTTTTTAAATGGCCGCAGTATATTAACTGTGCAAAGGTAGCATAATCATTAGTCTTTTAATTGATTTCGAAGGCTTACTAATTTCTTTATTCATTAGGTTCTAGCTTTGAGAACACGTTTGTAACTAAAGAATACATCGAATATAGATATAAATCAAGTATAGAATATATTCTCGTGTCGCAGTGTTTGTAACAAAACTCCTCCGAAATGGATTGACCGATTCTTATAAAATGTTGCTTGTATATTCAGCATGTCTGAGAATAGGACGTAAAGTATGTTTCATATCCATAGGTGATAAGGGCGATCAACCCCTTATTTTTATTTTTTTTTTATTTTGCTCACACAATCTTTTGTTTTATTTTTTCTTTGATTCTGCATTAAAAAATAAATAAAACCCTAGATTTTTATCCTTCTTTCTCTCACTCATTTAAAGTGTTTTCTGCGGCCTTTTCGAACTAGGCCCAGGTCCACCTCGGACTTTAGCGCCATTTATATTATTACTGTCATCGTAATGAGTTTGTTTTGATACGTTATTACAACCGAACACCATTCCGCTTTATTTCTTTTTGCAATGCACTCACTAATGTAGCAGACAAAAATGTTTAGATTATTTACTTCATTTTCATTCATTTTAATTCATTTTTATTATGGAACCCATAACAACTTATAAACTGGACAAAATTGCTTAAAACTAGTTCGACGAACATTCTTAGTCACTTATTTATTCTAGCTTACTGACCCTCGACTTAACCTAACATTATTATGTAAAAAGAAAATTTCAACATGACAAATATGTTTTAGAAAAAATTTAAAAACTTAATGAAAATTAAAATTTTTTATATGAGCATTACTATTGCTAACCGCCTGCCCCTAATCCCATTGTCTGAAAGCCTATCACACGTCCCTTAATATCTCAAATACTTTTTAAGATCTAATCAATCGGCTTACACAGAAATAATCTTCATTCATGAATTGATCCTTCGATCACGGACATCAGTTGTTTGTCAATCATTTCTGTCAGAAGCACCTTGCACCCCAATAAGAATCATATTATTTGTTTGTTCAACACAAACTACACCGGAGATAAATTTCGAATAGTTAACACATTTTTTTGGTGGCTGTCGCAAGTCGAATGAGGCACGTAGACACTTTTCTCAAATTAAAAACACATTTAACGAAGGCTATAGCCGGTTCATTCGATATTAATAGGTCGCGTAGCTGTAACCAGTCCGCCTCATGAATGTTTTATGCTTTTCACGCTGAAATTCATCATATTCAGCATGCGAATTGACAGTAAGGAATTTCGCATAAAGCATGTCGTTTTCTTTTAATTGGACCGCTCTTAAATGACCCTTTTCGGGTCAGAAACTTAGGCAGATGCAAAGATATTCTCTCGGTCACAGTTATCTACTTTCATTCCATAATTCGCTAAACTAATTTAATTGCTATTTCGAAAGTCAATTTCGTCTTGACTTTCTGGCCTGCTTTCATCGCTGTCATTCTCAGCGTTGCGGTCGTTGTCAGGTTCGTCAAATCAGTTAAATTGTTAACGCGCCACGGCCACACTGACCCATCACACTGCCCCATTCCGCCATTATGCGCGGTTAATTAAAAATTAAAAGAAAAATACCATCCAGATGAGACTGCGAAGATAACGTAAGGTAACATAAAACCTTTCGGCCATTTTCGTTTCATATCACGGGCACGCTCCGTTGGGCAGTTGACAGTTTTTGGGACACTTCACCTGTGAAACCTTTTGAAACCCGCACTCAATTGAGATGACAGACCTCGTGCCCTTCCTCTCCGAAACAAAAACGCCCCGGGAAAATGCTTTATTACGCGGAAATCTCGGGTAATTAAGTCGAGAGCGACGGGCGGAGGACATGCCGCGGTGGATATGGTCAGCGTAGCGCACTTGTCGGTGCCGTCTAATTGCGACATCGAAAGCCTAATTTGGATATAATAACGTACATGAATGTGTTAATTGATTCCTTGTGTCGCACCGTCACAAAAAGAAAGAAAAAAAAAACTAGTAAGAGCCCAGCTTGGAGCTGGGCGAAAAGGAACGCACAACCGAATAGCCAAACACTCTGACCCAGCGTCCGCGTCCGAAGCGTCATCCAATGGCTCAATTTCTAGAGCGTGATGTGAATGATGATGATTAATTCATTTTCGTTCGCTCTTAATTAACAGAAAATAAATAGGCGACGTTATGTGTCACCCGACTGTGGTCTCTTCATTACGCCACATCGCGGGGCGGCACGGGAATGCGGTGGGTTTTCACGTGAAAGCTGCCCATTACGTGTTTAGGCTGCAATTGTTGTCTTTTTTTTACCTTTTATACAAATGTGTGTGTCTGGCCGGGTGGTGGATGATTGCCGAAAAACAATGACAGCAATAATTCACATTTGATTTTGGTGCTTGACTGCTAGCGGAACGGTGTCATGTTGGTTGTTGGCGATGTGTTGTGCATTGAATGTCAACAGAGCCCGACTAGCCAAAAAAAAAATCTTTTAATTAGTGGTTTTCAAGGGAAATTTGATGTTAATTTCGGTCATTGAGGGTGATGGTACTTAGAACTGGTTACATCGTGTTTTTGTTCTATGACAGTGATTGACATTGATTCGACTTTTGTATTGTTTTAGCACAAATTAGTGCCCATACTCTGAAAATAAAAATAAAGCAAGCAGCACTCTGATGGGTATCTAGCAAAATGCTTCTTCTCTCCATAGATCATTGTTGCGGTAGGAGAGTACATCATAATTCTGTTTGTTATGACTGCTTTATGAAACCCAAAATATTCACAAAAATGTTACTTTAGTCGTTACCTCAATTTGAGCTGTGGTATCAGCTTGTCTGAAGACTTCCAACATTTAATGCCGTTAAAGTTGTGAGAAGTGAAGTAGTTGCCAACTCAGCTATAAGCTGCAGAAAAGAACAAATAGCTACAGTAAATTACGGATATAAGAAAGCTGCATATACTTTCATCACCTTTAAAAACTGTTTCAAAATAGAAAGAATAAAGGACCAGTTTGATCATCATATTTTGACTCGTGTGATCCACTAAAACGGTAGCGGGGGTAAAGTACGCACGAGAGATTTCCCAGCTAACTCTAACTCATCAGAAGTTGTTCCCAAACAGGAGTGTTTTTAGACCACCTCGTCGTGGGTCTGCCAAGCGGTCGACTAGACGAATTTTTTTATTTTTTTTTTAATTCATTTTTATTTCAAATCGTAACAAAAGAAGAAATCTCATCTCGTCAGCTTGTATTCGTGATTTGATTCTTTCGGTTATATCTACCAAGTTCATGACCATAGGTGGCTTAAAAACCGCTAACTTGGCTTTTAAACCCAGCTCTACATTCATATTACAGAGCTTCCAAGCTGTATCAAAATTAACCCTTCTTGGGCAATTCTACGAAAAAGACCCAGAGATAATTAAACTTCTTCACTGCTTCAATAGGACTCCATCAACACGCAGACTGCTTCGAACAGGCGTTCTGAAAATAAGCATAACCTTTGTTTTGTTGTGTGTGGCTGTGGAGTTGTGGATATGTGCATCCACGCCTACGCAATTTAACCCAGCTGCCTGGGTTCGATTCCTGGCTGGTACGACCAAAATTAATTTTCACGGCACCTCTTTTGAGTCACTAACGTCAGCCGTGTTTTTTCATCGCTATCGATAGTGAAGTGAAGCGAAAAAACGATTCGCAGGGGCTTTGATTTTTATCTGTCAAAATATGTGAAAAAAAAAATATGTTCGAATCGCTGTGAAAATATATGAAGAAAATTCGAACTCGAATTTTTATTGGCATCCACTTTATCGTTCGTTCGTTATAAACAGTAGGTTGTTGTGCTTTACGTGCAAAATCCTACTTCACTATTTATAGATTTTTGAAAAAAAAACGGCTATTGCTCAAAGGGAAAAACTGTATAAAAATGATTCTCATACTTAGTCATTCAGAGTTGGAATAAAACTGTAGGTTCCTTCATCTGAAAAGCTAGGCCCTGGCCATTTATGGGCTGTAGCGCCACCGATATTATATTATTATATTTGATTTATTCAAGTCATCGCAGCACCAGCACAACAAATTTATCGATCCCGTGCTGAAGTTCTGCATACTAACATATGAGGCTAACTAAGTCCTCTGCAGAAAGACGTTAGTCCGGTGCGGACCAGGGCCTCAAGCAACAAACGTTTCAAGCTGGTTCGATCTTTAGCTAGCTGCCTCCAATTTCGTTGGCTGAAGTCCCTCTACTGCGTCGTCGGACGGGTAGGATGGGACGACGTCCTCGGGGGTGGATTCGAAAACTTTCCGGGCCGAAGCATTGGTTTCCATCCGATCTACATAACCTAGCTATCTCAGTCGCTGGATCTCCACTCTTTTTTTTATTTTAATTCATTTTTATTTCAACAATTCATAACAAACTTACATACAAGAAAAAAAAATGCTTAAAACTAGTTGGACGATCAGTGTTACCATTTCTAACTTACTGGCCCTAAGCAGGCCCTCTAAGCTAAACTTAATATTATCATATGTCTTTCGACTTAAACTAATATAGCATTTATAGTTTAACAAAAACAATTTCAATACTGAACAACTTAATATTAAGAAAAAATTAGTTTATAAAGACTTAATGTCTGTACTGTTTTCTTAAAACTTATTCCCTAACCTACAATAATATATAAAATTATTATGGGTGGCGTTAGAGTCCGAGGTGGACCTGGCCTAGCTTCTCAGCAACCACTTGTGTTGTGCGTGCTATTGCTTCTTTCACGCGATGAAGGGACCTACAGTTTAATGCCGACTCCGAACGGCGAAGTTGAGAAGCTTTTTCTGACAGGAATACTCTTTGAGCATTGTCAGTGACTCGAAAGAGGTGGAGCCGTGAAATATGACAGGTTTACCACCTTCAGGTTTCGAACCTGGCACCCTCTACGTATGAGTCGACGCACTTACCCACTACGCCACGGCGACCCACCTACCCTAACCCACCCCAACCTACAAACTACCTTTAAATAACCTTAACTAACTTTAGCTAAAGTACATACATATGTATACAGGAATATATAGACTTATATATATATATATATATATATATATATATATATATATATATATATATGTATGCACTTACTATGTGTCGTGTATAGACAAGGGTACACAATTATGTACGTTTGTGTATACTTTTTTTTTATTTATTTATTTTTTTTTATATTTTTTATTTTTATGGTTTTTTTTATTTATTTACTTATTTTTTATATTTGTATGTACAACTTAAAATTACTTTAAAACTACTCTAAGCTATGTAAGTCTACCGTAGGTTACAGATGATGGATAAGCACCAATCGACTGCAAGACTGGACCGACTACTCCCAATAAGGGGACCTGTACTACTCTTTCTACCCCGGGTCTAAAGGGTTCGACGAAGGAGTTCCCTCTCTCCTCAGTCACCAGAATTTTCGATGTTGCATTGCAACATCGCGAACATCTCTCCTTGATACCGCCGTACTGAACCGGAGGAGACCCTCCTCAGCTCGTTGTGCGACGGAACCGTCGTGGTTGAGTCGCCCATCCACAGTTGAACGGGCTATTTGGAAGATGAGCGGTACCGCATTTAGATTTTGTAACAGTCCGTTCTTGTGTAAATGGAGAAAGGCTTCTGGGGGGACGAAGCCGTTGTGCCGTACCCTTTCGTGGTATTGTGAATTGGGGTAGTAAACCCCCGAGATCAAGTTATTGACCGAGTTCATCGCTCTAGCAGTATGACCTCGAATCAACTTCAACAGGAAATTGTCCACTCTTATCTTTGCCCTGTTGTATAAAACCTCATTGTAATAGAATTTTATGTACTAGGACTTTGGAGTTCTATAAAGGGTGAAGGTGAAGGCAAGCCCTAAGACAAGCCCTCTGAAACAACCAAATCTTTTCAATTAAGCTTGCACTCACGTTGAACGAAACGGGACAGCCAGCGGACCAGGGCCTCAACCAACAAGCGTGTCAAGCTGGTTCGATCTTTAGCTAGCTGCCTCCAATTTTGTTGGTTGAAATCCCTTTCCAATTGCGTGTGGTCTTTCTGCGGTCTTCCTCTACTGCGTCGTTCCTCGGGGTGGATTCGAAAACTTCCCGAGTCGAAAAATTGGTTTCCATCCGCTCTATATAACCTAGCTATCTCAGTCGCTGGATCTTCACTCTTTTAGCTAGGTCAATGTCGCTGAACAGATCGTACAATTCGTCGATATATCTCTTCTTTCACTCACCATCTATGCAGACGGGACCAAAAATCACCCGAAGAGTTTTCCTCGCAAAGCAACCAAGACCAACTGGTCTGTGCCACTGCGCAGTTAAGCCTGAAACACAATAGTGCGCTACGCCAGCCGACTTCATGTTACGGAGAGAGTGCAATGACGCACTGCGTTAAAATAATTACAATCAATTTATCAGCTGTTCTCTCTCTTATCTAAGAGATGAGAAATATTGCCGCCCTTCTGCATACACTCATTTGAAATTCCTTTTTTCGTTAAAGCTGTTTTCATTTCTCAAATGACAGTTGACACAAAATACTCTCAATTTGGAAGAAAGCTCTCTCACAGCTCACGCCTGTCAAAAAATATCCGACATGTTGAATAATGACGTGCGATGGACTACGTTTTACGTTTTATTACGATCCTCTCATCTCTTTCATTTTTCACTAACGCAGGTCGACGCTGTATTTTGTGCATGGCCATTGAATTGTGTGCGTTGAAAGCCAACGCCAGCGCAAACGCACTATTGTGTTTCAGGCATTAAGCAGTACTGGGAGGGTCATTGCATGCCTCTTCTCCAACATCACGTGATACATACTCCATAGCCCATAAGCAAACAATCGCAAAGCGGTAGCAAAATAAAGATTGAAAAATCATAGCAACCCGAAAAATCTCGGGTTAAACAATATTTGGCTGGTTAAAACCAAATGATTCTCTGTCCTTGTTTTGCCTTCATCATTCGCTGTGGTTGACTCCAATCTGTTTAAAACACGCTTTTCATCGACTTATTTGCTGACTTTGTATTGCCTTTTCTTAGCAAAACAAAGAGTAAAAAAGATCTAAAGATCGAGTAACCCGAATGATCACGTTCTGTCCGCGACTTGGGTGTTGGGAGTCATTTCTCGTTGACATCATATACTTAGTCTTGCCCTACTTTAACGTAAAACTCATCTTCGTGGCCTCCGTCGCGATACTCACTAAAGTTTCATTCATCATTTCATGTCGTCGGCATATGCGAGTAGTTGGACGGACTTCTGATAGATGTTCATCTGAAAATGGGACTCCACTAGAGGACTATTTTGATTCTACCATCAAAATACAGATTAACGAATTTTAAGAATATGACCTAGCAGTTGCGTACATGACGATGTAGTATCTGCAAAACGTCGCCCATCCTTATTGTCTTTAGTGTGAACTTTTTCAAAGCTTAAATTTGCACTACTTCTGTTTAATAAAATAGATCGACAAGTGAAAATAGATTAAGACACACTGAACATAAGTGTGCACGTAACTCTTTTTTTTTTCCGAAATCAAGGTAGGCGGTTATGTTTTCTGGTAACAGGTTAGTGACAAAACGCACCCGAAAAAAATCCAAATACCCGCTCGACTCGAATACAGCAGCAACCCTTAAAGTAGGACAGATTCAATAGAGTCTGTACTCATTGACGCGATAGTCGAGTTCAAGCCCATATGCTGGAGTGAGACCATCCCCCTTCGAGTCATAATCTTCGCAACCTTAGTCGTGATCTTCTACTGCCATCTAGTGGACGAATACCAGAAATTCGCAAAAAACCTGTTGCCCATCTTCTAACTGGCCCAGCAACTATTCGTGCTTAATGTCATTCGGATATGGCTGTATGTCGATTGAATCTTCTTCTTCATGTGCCATCATTACAAATAATACAAATTTCTCGAATCAACTCAACAACTAATGCTTGTCAACCTCCTTTGGACAGGTATGAGAATATACCTAAGTTCGAATTTAAAGAGAATACCTTCCATTCGTCCACAATCCTTCACTGTACCTTGAATATATTATTCAATGTTTTCGTGATTTTTAGGCATGTGTGTCTGGCATGATGTCTGATGTGTTATAATTTCGCAGCCGAGATAGACAGTGTAACTGACTAGAAATTAAGGAGCCCCATTATGACGTTTTCACAAAGAGTCGGACAAAATTTCGCACCAAAAGTGGGTTGTTCGTCCGTTTATAAAAAAAGTTCGGTCATTTTACGAAAGTGTCGCTGACAAAAGCCGGCCGATCAAAGTTATCCAAATCCGGGTAACGCTCTAGTTCCGCTTCATTAAATAGAAAAGCAATCTGGAATGATTCCACATTTCGAGTGGTCTCTAATAATTATCCACAAATAGTCCGAAACTAGCACATCCCTCACGAAAGAGGAACAAAAACTCTTCAATTTAAACGTCATTATGACCAATCGGGTCCGATCACACGGTTCGACCTCCATTTCTTTCACTATCTAGGGTCGCACCGTTCCACGGTATACCCTAAATAGAGAAAACGATCTTTTAAACATCCGTTCCGATGCCGGGGCCAAGAGTCCGCCACACCGACAGCCGTAGACTCATCAAACTATCCCCGCTCTAATTATGCAAGGCCGGAAACCAACAAACACTCTCTTCCACTCTAATTTCTATCTCAAGGTTATTATCCCACAAGAGTTATGAATGAAGCTAAACGCTGATCATTAAAGGATCATCATGCCTCATAATCTAATTATAATTTGTTTTCGGTCGACATTTAAGGAACTCGCCTCGGAGCAGGGCATTGCGTGTTCTGACCTACGACGCTCCGCTTGGCCATAAGTTTGGCGACTATGGTCACCACCCCCTCCAGACGACGACCGTGATCAGCAGCAGAAGCAGCAGCAGCGGCAGCGACAGTGGCGGCAACACGGCAGCACCATCAATCGCCGGGTAGCCGGAGAGAGCATAATTGTTCGGTATCATCACAAAGATGATTTGTGATGTGAATCCAGGGCTGGATTGCATGTGTCGCTCCGTTCCACACACAGAACAAAAACAAAACACATCCGAAAGTGTCCTTAATGAGTGTGATGTCGTTTGAAGAGTTCACAGTTTCTGTTTCCCGACACAGGTACAGGTAGACGGGCAATAGGAAACAACAAACAACCGTTCGCCGAGCCAGAGGGAATATTTATTCGTAATTTGTCCAGTTCTGCTTCCCTTTGGTCCCAATCGGTCATTCAGAGTTGGCCGAGGAAATGCCTTAAGAATTTATCGCATCACGAAAGCTGGCATCTGACAGGCGGTGTGGTGTGTGAATGGAGAAACGATTGGATTTCAATATTCATTCATCCATCAAAATGATATCGTTTCGGTATCTTATTCTTGGAAGGGTTTAGCCTCGGAGAAAGGGTTTTTGTTTGTCAATTAATTCGTTTGTTGTTGGCTACTGTTTGGTGGATAACTACTCAGCCGGGATTGGCCCTGTGACAGGTACGCACACAGTCTGATTGCAAGCAACTTTAATTTATCTTTGTCTCAGAAAAAGTGAGGAGTGTTCCATGCGCTCTTGCAGCGGACATGACATATTAAAAGAGTTTTACTGCATCATCAGTTCTGAACTAACTACAAGCTACTCCATGGCGGATGTACTTATGGGGAATCTAGTTTTCTGATGATGTTTATGATTTACTGATTATCTGGTATGGTTCCGAGCAAAGTTGAATTGATATTTTTAGATATCGCAAGAGGGTGTCCAGTGAACTATTTTTAATTTGGATCCAGAACTGGGGCCAAATCACCGCATCAGTGAACGGATCGTCCATTATACGAGAAAAAATTACGTTACTCGTACAGCCATTACGCTGATGATACAGGTATATTCTCTTCTCACGAGTTAAGTCTTAATATTGAGACCAAATCTTCAATGTGGGATAGGAATATATTATTTATTAATTATCTTAACAAATGGAAAAATTAAAATGAATGCTGAGAAAGTGCAGCCTATTTTTTTAGCCGAAAAATAAAGAGCTGCTCTCTGCCCAATAATCCACTTAATGTCTGTGGAGTAAGACTTAATTGGAAATCAAGTGTTAAATGTCTGAGTATCAATCTTGACACAAAATTGACATTCAAGGAACATATTTCAAATATAATAAACAAAGTAAATGTTGCCATGAAAATTCTCTACCCATTTATAAATAGGAAGTCTATGTTGAGCAAATTAAACCAAATCAATACTGCTTTATGGATCCCAAGTATGGGGAAGATGTGCAAATTGCCACATAAAGAAGTTGCAAATATCGCCGAATAATTTGCTAAAAATCATGCTTAACTTGTCTAGACCACTCTACTTCTGATCTTCATCACCAATCGAATGTTGAATTGATCTTCGAAAGAATTACTAAGCTTACAGATAAATTTTTACAGAACTGTGTTTCTTCAGATAATCCTCTTGTAAATCAATTAACTATTTGATTTGTCTAGTGTATTAAAGGTTTGTATGAATTTTTAATTTATCTATGTATCTATTTACTATTTATTATTTCATGTTGATATTGTCTTTTATTTTATTTTCCTTTTGTTATTTATTTGCATATTTATTTGTTTCCGTTGTTTATTTATTTATTTATTTAGATATTTATGTATTTATTTATTTATTTATTTATCTATCTATGTATTGAATTATTTATTTATAAATTTATTAATATATTTATTTATTTACCTATATGCAAAGACTCTTATTTTATTATTAAAATTATCCTTTATTTTATTTATTTATTTATTATTATTAAATTTTTTTTATTTTTATTATTGTGGCCCGCCGTGGCGAAGTGGGTTTGTGCGTCGACTCGATAAGACTGTAGGTCCCTTCTACTCGTGAAAGAACAATACCACGTACAACACGAGTGGTTGCTGAGAAGCTAGGCCCAGGTCCGCCTCGGACTGTCGCGCCACCAATATTATTATTATATTATTTATTATTATTTTTTTATATTGTTGGTTTTGTCGTAGTTTCTTTCAAAGTTTTCGTAACATATTCCAAATTTAAAATTCTTTAATTTTAAATTTTTAATTAAACTTTTTAATTTTTATTAAAAAAAGATAATGCTTCAGTTGAAAGATCGAATCTCTGTATGTAAATTGCGTGGCCACTATATTGTAAATTAAATACGAAATAAAGAAATTCATTCATTACGTTACTCGTCATATGAACGAAAGTATTGGGATCATGTCATACGAATGCTGACCGAACGTAATTATTATTTGTGTTACAAATTGTAGTAGAGTCGAACGTAGTAAATGTAATAGTTAAACGTCAAATATGTGTCACTTGTGAAATTATTTATTTAAATGTAAAGATTGAACCAAGCGATGGATTCTATTTTGCAATTTGATTGAGTTCCTCTGATTCCGAAGATATCATTGTTATAGAATGATTGGTCCACAGGCAATTAAGAGTTAAAGTAACTCTTTGGAACTATCAGACAAAGCGTAAGAGTGAGTTGAAACACAATCTGAAATACGAATGCATTACACATCGAATTACAAATTCATTAAACATTTTCTCTTGAATCAGGAGTCATTTAAACACATTTTCGCTCTAAACTTGAACAAAAGCCACATGTTCTACTGCACAATCCCCTGTGCTGAAATTAGCATCGACACTTTCGCTACGGACATCGACTTTTTAATTGAGACGACCCTTTTTTGCGAGGGATGTATTTTGTTCCAGTTTGTCCTAAAAAATGTTGTCGTATTTTATGCATGTACTTATTATATTTTAACTTTTGCTCAGATATTTTATTATATTCATAATTCGGAACTTAATAATAAATAATCAAATACGTTCACTGTCTAGTGATCGAATGTAGCTTCGATTAGTTCAATACGTTCACATGCACGCATCCCAAATTACGTTCTCGTTCAAATGTCCTGTAATCCCACACACACGATTTCCGATAGCGATTCACTCGTTCACGGATGAGGTGATTCGATCCCAGAATTTTTATTCATTCATATTTTTATTAACTATTCGAAAAAATGACACTTTGGGGACGCAGGTATTTCTTAACAATAGATAACTGAAAATTAACTTTAACATTGAAAACTATTCAGTGGTTCAACTGTCCAAAATGAGAAATATTGGAAGAATCTTTATTTCTCATGCACAGTGGACTCTCCCTATGTCGAACTGCCAAGGGATGCCATCATTTGTTCGAGTTAGAGGGAGTTTGACTTAGGGAGAGTCCACAGTATAAGGATCGTCATCATTTGGATTGGATTCACGCTTATCTTTTCTTCTATTTAAAAGTTTGTCTCATATGTGATCAAATGCAGAGTCATACCAACAATTTTTAGAAGCCTCAACCTATCGTAGTTGGCCTCGTAAATTCGCTTTAATTTTGTGTTCAATGCGTGCCTATTTTTACTGATATCTTCAAGTTTAAAAATGTTTATAAAGTGTATTTTAATTGGAAATTAGTAAAAAAAAAACAACAGGGTGCGTATGACCTGTATTTGCCCCCATGTGTTTGCATATTGGCTAAGGTAGGTAGGTAGGTGGCTTAGTTGCACTTAGGTCAAAGTAGGCCCATTGTACTGCCACGTGGGTTTGTCTGAAAAGAAAGGGGGGGATGGCCGGGCTTGGTTATTACGACAGCCAGTCAGATCTGTCGATGAAGTCTATTAGGGATTTGATTGATGCTCACATGTCCATTGTCGAACTTGAAGCTATTGTGCATACAAATTAACTAGTACTACTAGTAGAAGCTTATATTTTAAGTATCTATGGATTTGGTATGCATAGACATGCGTTTTAACTTGCCAGCAATTACGTCTAGTAAATACTTAATTCACTCCAGTAAATACCAGCAGTTCGTCGAACAATTGGTAGTAAATACTTATTTTGTAGTATTTCATAATTACTTTGCAAAAAAATGTTTTAAAAACTATATCGATAGCTCTTATCATCGTTTACCGCTTCTTTAATGTTTACTTTGTAAGCAGTCCCGTTAGATTGTTCAGTTCGTAAAGCATATTCATTAGAAACAGCCATGATGAACGAAGGTTCTCAATTGCAAATAGCTGTTGTGCGAATATTGAAAAGGAAAAGTCCGAAGCTATAAAATGAATACAAGTCTATGACCGGTGCTCCATTAACGGAAGAGCAAATTAAAAAGAGACTGAATAATTGTAAGACAGAGGTAAAAAACGAACCAGAAAGCGAGCTAATTATTATACTTTTACTAACATTGTTTACATAAAGGTGGCTTATCTGTCGGAGCAGATTAACACATTCGGAAGCTGATACTACATGTATCATGCTACATATGAAATTGAAGAATTATCAGGAGATTCTCCACTAGACAAAGGAGAAACATATCTGTCTAATGGAGAACTTTAACATTTGGTATTGCGGGAGCAATAAAAGTTAATACGAATGCAGCATTAAAAAGAGTATGGAAAATGACAACAAAAAACGGAGTTCGTATCCTACTTATAATTCCACTACCAACGCTATTCTTAGATAATACTGCCCCTCCTCTTGATTCTGTTAACCACTCTACTCTTCTCAAAACGGTATTCAAACAAAGAAGATAACAAAAAAAAACAAGACAATAAGTGTCTTGATACAGAAAGAGAGACGCATATGCTGCAATTTAAATTTCAGTAGGTTTTAGTTTGACTTTCGGAAGAAAAGAAAGATATGCAAGTGAAATGTGCTTGGATGTCTCATCCTCCTCCAGACAAAGCACACATACAAATATTAATTTTATTTATTTTATTATATGGTAATTCAGGCTGCAGTGGCCAGTAAGAGATCTCGTTAGCATTCTTATATTGCCCTTGTTGAGACAGAGGATATCCTAATAAGAATGGTTTGGATTGCCTAAGTTAGAACCATCCACATTGGCCTAGCCGAAGTTTGTGATCCCAATATTTAATCAGTGTTGTAGCTGCAGTCGAGTTCACATTGCAGTGCCGACATTAAAGACCTAGCGAGCTCGTTGCCTACAATCCCCTGGTGACAAGGACCCAACCGAGGTTCATTTTGTTGTGTCGAACAAGGGGCTGAAATGCGATGCAGAAACATTTGAGTGTTTTGGAGTTCATTAGGTTGGACGATTATAACATTCTGAAAAGATCTAGATTCCAGCACCTTTAATACCTTTGATGAGATTTTATTTTTATTTTATTTCTTATAAACTCATGATAGGCGCAATTAAATATAAGACTAAGAGAATTACAAGACAGTATAAATTATGTGACATTCGGTATTTAAATAAAAGTAAAAATAGAGTTGAATGTCACTTCCATTAATAAAAGGAATACAAAAAAGAAAAATTGGGAGGGGTGACCCTTACAAAATTCAAAGTAATAATTAACAGACAAAAAAAATTACCTTTAAAATAAAAATTAAAAAAGCAGAACAAAAAATTTTAAATAGTTCACCGAAATAAATAAATACCCTGTTGTATTACATGAGATGAGATGAAAGGTAGAAAATATGAAGAAACAGCAAAGAATGAACACAGAGAGAGAGAGCATTATCAATGCTAAAGAAGCAGATTTTTAAGCGTTTTAAAAACATTACAGCATTGTTAACGTTCTGATAGACAGAGGAAGTTTATTAAACAAATGATAGGATAAAACAGAAAAAGTTACGACATACAGTACCACTGGTAGTTAGTTACAGCTAAAATGTTAGAAAGCTTTCCACGGAGATTATAAGATGGAATTTAATGAAAATTGCGATTACCAGACTTCATAAAAAAAACATTTTTAAAACTTTAAAACAATACAATTGGCTATTATGTCCAGGGCAGACTTGAATGGCGTGGATTTCGGCTTGAGCGCCAGGCTGCATCTTTGGTCCGTCTGCTATCCACAGCGTATCTGGGGTCTTTTGTTGGAACGCGACTGGTCCAATTATTTTTATTATTACGTGTGTTACTTAAGGCATAAGATAAGTTGATTTAAAACATGTTTTCAAAAACAATTGGTTTAATTTAGTTTATTCAAAATTGTAAGGAAAGCTAGAACAGTAAGAATGGATCTTATAACTTTGTTATAGCTAGTTACAATATATACTTTGTTACAATTTGGTCTTGTTGTTACAGAATGATTAAACTATAAATGAATAGAGCAAACAATTTTAAAAACAATTAAGAAAAGTCGGATATGATTACGAAGGGTATGAAAAATACCAAAAACAAATATAAAATAAGTACGATAAACGAAAATCAGTTATTTTGTCGTGACAAAATATGCTGTAATTCCTTAATTTTAAGCTTGTGTATATCGCTTAGTGCTCTTATAGAGTTAGGTAGTGAATTCCAAAGATGGATGGCATTGACAAAGAACTGTCTTTCAGATATTAAGAAATTAAATCTCGGGATAATGAGGTCTGGATCTCTTTGAAGTTGGAATTTGAATTTATGAAAATGAATTTATGGAATTAAATAAAATCAAATGGAATTTATATTTTCTGCTGAAAAAAATGCTACGGGTGGACCATATTCATAATGTTAGATATTGTATGATATTGCCACCCGCAAACAATTTTGTTAAACTCAAATTTTGGATTAGATCGGCTATTGGGTGACACACACAAGACTATCACTTTCACTGCATTTATTTTCTCGATAAACGGACAATGTTCAAAAATCATAACGTGCAATGCCTACAGCTAACATTCGACAACCTGCACCTATTTATTTTTTGCACGGTAGATACTTTCCTATTTAAAAAAAAACGTGTAAAACAGATATCAAGTGCATTGGAAAAGGGCGTAAATTCCAGGTTAAATGATTCGTAAAAGGAGATTTACTCCCTGGTTTTCCGGGAAGGTTGCTTTAATTTATTGCACACTGCAAATCCTATCTAAAGAAATTTGTTTTCAGTAACAAGTTTTTCTCCATATGAATATAACCGTATCGCTGTGCTATTATATATCTATTTATCTATCCAGGTTGAATGATTTCTACAAAATATAAATATTATGAGAGTCTACTGTTCTGATTGTGAGGTTCTCTCTGTGATATCTTCAACAAGATTAGCATTTCCTCTTTCCTTGACAAACAAACCTTGACGCAAATACTAGCCGATGTGATCCAGTTTTGGAAAGCTCTTTGAATAATTCATGCTGACGGGCCATTCAAGACTTTAGTTCACATTGAATCTGTGGAGCCCTTTCGTCAATAGGATTGTTTGAGAGGAAATGATTTCCTTATTCATTAGTAGTTTGAAAATCCTCTAGAATTAAACTTGTAGTTAGTAGAACCGTTTCATCACTATCACTGCTTTCTGTAGAATCAACAGCCCTCACTTAGAACCTTGTCAACAAGCAATTCGTCAACATCATCAAATACTTTCTGCGCCAATGTGCCAAAGTGAGTATACAGGAATACTCTTTCGTACTTTGAGGCACATCATTTTTAGTTTTAGTCTTTATAATTCGTGTTAAACCGAATGGAATCGTGTAAAAACCGGAAAAATTCGTTCCTTACAGACCGTGTAAAAAGAGAATAAGGTTCCTAATCAGTTGTTTTTGAAATAAATATTTTATGGATTTAGAATTACCACATTCTCAGGTATTAGTAGTATTTTAATTAAAAAAATGGAAGAATTGTGCTGTGAAAATGTATTTTGCTACAGCTTTTATCGCTGAAGACTTGAAGCAGTGTTCAAAGGACGTTGGATCAGTCTGAGATCCAATGAGGCTGAGAAGAAGCATTCTGATGAAGCTCTCTAGTTTAATCTGAGGTGATAGATGTTTAGATTCTGATCTGGCACTGATATCGCTATTCTTCTCTTCCAGTAATTCACAAGTCAAACTTTACTACAGGTGGCAATTCCTGATCGCATGACGTTTTTATTCTGTTTTAAGGTCAACAGAGCTCGCGAGGGACTGCACTTCGTGCTTTGCGTGTGTGCACGTCGTTCTCTAAATAACGCTGTCAGTGATCTGAAGTGGCATTTTCTACACGACATAAGAAATTTTACCACTTTCACTGAATAATCCTTTCCATCAGAAGGAAATTGTCAAGCCCGCTGTAGACATTTTACTCCTACCTCCGTCGTGTCTATGCCGGGGCATCGTTGAATGCTTCTTGGTTATTGCAAATTAAATCATCACTGACACCAATTGCGAATTCTTCGAATTGTTGCTTCCCATTTAGAGCAAGCCACGTCACTGCTATTGTTCTCGTGCAAGCCAACGTCCCTCACAAAATAACCAACACAGCCAGCTTGCTTGTTCGAGATCTATCAAGCAAAACAAAATTCCGCAGCAACCGACAGGCAGTCATTAGGAAAAAAGCGTATTTTAACATATAATAATCCGTATTTATATTTATTTAATACACGAGGAGATACATTACGACATCACGGATCAATTTTCTGACCAACTGCACCCGACCGTTCAGCTACGCAAAGTGACCGAACGGCGGGCGCGGTGGAGGGCGGCTACCAAGCCGCCTGTGGTGAATTTAATTGCGCCTAATGGCTTCACTTGTTCATGCACCAGTCTAGCGGTGATGGTGGCGGGAGGTGATGGTGAGCCCACTCAACTGCACGGATACTATCAGCAAAACAGTGCACACTCGCAAGCAAGGAATGAGCCTCGTAATAGCGCCGCACTCCATTGCTCGCAAGCTCCCAAAGCCCGCAAATGGCTGCAATTGCAACTGCAACAAGCGAATTATCAAAGCATTAAAGTAAATTAATTAAAAAATGAAAAAAAAAATAAAATAAAAATAAACAAACAGAAAAACGCTGAAAATCAACATTGAGAGTGCAATATGGCGTGACACGATTGTTGGACGTATTGATTCGCGCGATGCAATCGGCAGTCACATCCCTTGACCAGGTTGGCACAGTCAGCCTGAATGTTTACTCTTAATGGGCAACTAATTATGGTAAATTACCGTTGCTGGTGATGGCGAACAGTGAAATGAGACTCTTTGGTAAATATTTGACGCATTGTGTGGATCCTGGGATATGGTTATTAATTTGGCAAATGAACGCTCGTATTTTGTAATTCACTTGTGCTGTGCATGTTCTCGGTAGAGTAGTCTGTTACACGGGCAGATGGTGCCTAATGATGGCGGCAGAATGCATTTGCATGCTTTTGCTGCTGCCTTTGTTGATACACTTGTGACGGATCGTGGGCTGCATGACATGCGTCTGCATTGTAATAGAAACGGAAGCACTCGATTGACAGTTTGTTTTACTTTCAGGTTTATTTACGAATCTGAACAATGGAGACACTTGTGCGACTGACCTGTGTGCGTTTGGATTAGGTCGGGAATTTAATATAAGAATTGAAATGACAATACATAGCCCTTGGCGGCTGTTGATGATTTAAATTACTCAGCTTGCATTTCGATGATTTTGTGTAAGACACCGGAAAAAATAACCAATTTGCAGACGGTGCATTCATTTCCACAAAGTGCGACACACAAACAATCAACTAATTTGAAGACGGGGCATTTATTCCCACATAAGTGACATACACAAAAAAACGACGATATGAAGACTGTGCATTTATTTTCGCGTTTCCGTGTTCGATGACAGACCAATACAAGAGGTTCCATATAACCAGCGACCAAATTGTGCATAAAGAATTTTTTGTAGATCCAAGCAATTTAATTATATAAATAGAATCCAAATTTATGAAATAAATCAGAATAAGTACAACACTCAAGCAGTTTTCTTCTTCTCTGAATAGCTATCCCCCCACCAGTGTTAAGTTGGCTATTCAATTCAACACATTTGATAAGATTAGATGAACGAGAGGGCTCTTCTAGTCTGTTCTCTGGCTGCAAGTATTTTTACAGCTTATATTCAAAGAAACATAATCCAATAATACCAACCCCCTAGGAGGGTCTAGTGGTCTTTGATTAATTAATTAAGGTACGTTCTAACAGCGAATCCAACATAATCTGGTACGCAGCAAGGTCTGAGTTGAGTTATTGAAAGGACTGTTTGAATTGTTTGCACAATTGGATACCTTTAACCCTCCGTTGGATACTTATTTTAAGCCCTTCCAACGGACACATGGTACATGTCAATTTACATCCATTTGTTGGTGACATGTTCCACTTAGGAACCAATTTTGATAAGATGCAGGTATGTTTTATAAATTTCTTACAACACTAACGATTTTTGCATATTATTGTGTAATGCCCCAGCGATCAAAAGTATTCCCAAAAAGGCATCAAATTCAGTGCTCGTTAAATCATTCCACATTCTTGGTCTGGATTCGGTATTTTTCCGTTCAATTTTTGTACTGCATCTCTAACACACTGATTTTTTTCACTTATGATAACGAAAGTAGTATTAAACTAATTGCATGATATTCCATTTATGTAAATACAAAATATAATGGGGTCTAGCCAGGCACCTTCCGAAGGTGTCTTTTTTCTTTTAATTTTTTGTGCCCTCCTCTAGGAATTCCGTACAAAGAAGTTTTTCAAGAAATAGATTTCAAAATCAAATTTTAGCTGACTGGAATTTTAACACGATAGCTTCACTAGGTATATTAGTAAATAACAATAATTGATTAAATGCCTGGCCCAACCCGGGTGTCCGAAGGGGGGTAATAGTATATTTTTATGATTTCAACAAGTTACTGCGAGGTTAATGTTAATTTTTGCCGAAAAAGTCTACGATTATCAATGACTGTATAGCAAACTGAAGAGGCGGAAATCCAAAAAGTTCATTGGTCAACTATAATGCTTGAAACACAATAGTGCGCTGCGCCAGCCGACTTTATGTTACGATGACGCACTGCGTTGAAATAAATACTCAATTTATCAGCTGTTCTCTCTTTCATCTACTAGATGAATCATTTGAAATGACTTTTGTCGTTAAATTATTTTTAATCAGCTTTTTTCGTTTCTAAAATGACAGTTGACACAAAATACTCTCAATTTGGAAGAAAACTCTCAATCTTGGAGAAAATCTCTCTCACAGCGCACCCCTCTGTCAAAAAAAATCCAATATGTTGAATAATGACGTGCGATGGACTACGTTTTACGTTTTATTACGATCCTCTCAATCTCTCTCATTATTCACTGATCATCACACTGTATTTTGTGCTTGGCCATTGAATTATGTGTGTTGAAAGCCAACGCCAGCGCAAACGCACTATTGTGTTTCAGGCATAATAGACAAGAGCGGACATAAGCTAATGTCAAGCGCGCATGAAGGAGTGAATAAACACAATCCCACAAGACTTAAAGAAGAAAAAAAAAATTTTACATTTTTTTTGTGATCAAACAAAAGCCCTTCTTTTTGGCGGCACACGTGATTTTCGCTCACTGGAACATCTGAAATCAAAAATTCTAACGAAATTAGAAAAAGCACGTGTTTGGCTCTGGTATGAACTGGGATTATAAATTTCGCAGAGAAATTAACAAAATGGTTGACCCTTGAAATTTTTTTTTTGAAAATCGCCTTTTTTTCAGCAACGAATCAAGTTAAAAAGTAAAAAAGATCTTCACCGATTTGATTCATCGTAGTTCATACCAAAGCTAAATTTGTATAGAATAACGTATTAGAATATGAAACCGATTGGATTAATAGTTCTTGAGTAACCTTATGCGCCAGACGTAAAAACACAGCTTCATGAAAAACGCGTTTAAAGATTTTAGAAGCAAATTTTTGGGTATAAAACCTACCACCTTGCAATCATAAATCGGCTATATCTTCAAGAGTTTTTCACTTGAAATTTTAAAGGAACATTCTTGAATAGTTATAGGTTCGAATGAAATAATTTTTGAAACCTAGAAGGCGGTGGTGGGGAGGGAGGGGGGGGGGAGTGATTGTCCCCATAGTGGACCTGACGAACGATCCGTTACGTTCGGTATTCGGTCTAGTGTGGTCTGAAGAGCACCGCGTAAGTGCAAATTTGACAGATGGAACAGATGGAAGGAAGGTCAAAATAGCAGATATTGAATTGAAATTCGTTCATTAAAATGTCATTGTAGAAATTCTGACAGATGGACTGGGGGACATGGGGTTTTTGTAAACGCGACGAAACATTCTGCATTCTTAACAGTAGGTCATATTCGCTTATGCCTGTTATATTATAGAAGACCCATTAAATTAGAAAGAGAAAATTACTATAATATTAAAGTAATATTAATATTACAAGAAAGAAAGTGAACTCTATTTAGTAAAAGTAAATACAAATATTTGTATGCAGTTGCTAGTTAGCAATGTTTTAAGTATTTAATGCAAACAGAGGAAATCAGCTATTGTCTAAAGCCTTTGAGCTTTATGCAAATGCCTACCACCACCTCCAGGCGGGGTATACGATTGCAAGAGTTAAGAGCTAGCGGTTAATTTTTTTCGCAGCTTTAAAACTCTTACCTCTGGTTTAAACATTACACTTCCCGTTGCAATTTGTTTCATGGCTGTAGTGCATTTTTTTTCCAAGCTAACACTCCTATTCTGGCAAACCTCAGTGATGTGTTTTAAGTCACAACTGCCTCACAAGAGCATGGTGAGTCACAAATTGTGAGGTTTTCGTATTCTGAGCAAAACCTCACAGCTTGTGAGCATCACAAGAACCGTCAAAATTGTGATGTTCTCATGAGCACATCACAAGGAAAAATAGCAACAAAAGAACTGTCACACACAAGGAAAAATAAACAGATGTTGATTTTATTTTGGCGTTTAGCTCATCTGTGAATGCGGCCCAATAATTCTGCATCCTATTCGGGTCAGTTGGATCATTTTTGCCCAGAAGAAAATCAGGATTCATTTGCAAGAAATTCGTATAATGGTCCAACTGCTCCTGGGATATACGCTGATATTTTCTTGTTGCTGCAAAATATTCATTATTAATAAATACTTATACATATTTCATTAATATACTCAATATTACCTTGTTCGCTACGTTCTGCCTTTATTTTTTAGATACGCTCAGTAAGAAAAAAAAGCGCGAATATAATAATTGTCAAAAAAACAATTTTAGACATGGCAACGAATTCACCTCACCATGGTGACTATTCTTGTGTGTTTTCTTGTGAGGTTTTCGCCAGAATACCAAATAGCTGAAACCTCACAAGTTAGGCATCATAATTTTCGCCTCACTGACATTCGTGCGTTGTGACCACATCACAACCAGAATAGGGGTGTAAGTTCGATTAAAGTCGAATAAATACCCGTTGGACGAAAATAGATATTTTTGTGCAGACAAGATTTTCAACCAAAAAAAAAAAAATACTGATATTTTTTATAAACCAAAGTGGAAAATAATAGAAAAATTATGCAACATTATCAGTAATACTTTGCTTTATTCAATTTTCAGACGGGAGTAAGTCTTCTGTCCCTTAACAACCCCAGGCGGTCTCAAGACGGTTTTACAATTCTTACCTATTTTCACCTATAAAAGATCCAAGATTAAATTTTTTTGTATTTTTTCTTTGTTGTTGGTTGCATACGATTTTTTGAAAAATATTTGGATCGAATCAAAAAGTAAGGCATTAGAGGGTTTTTGCACATATTATTTTTATTTGGCAGGACGGGAAGACGGAGTATTGTAATCAATCTAATTGATAAATATTATCCATAAACTCGTATTTTCTGGATTTGGCTTGTACAGTGATGGAAACTGACTTTCTTCGATTGTACTTAACGCTGAAACAAAAATGTACTGAGAAAGACCAACTTTTACTGGTTAAATGGATGCAAACACACAAATTCCAAAATAACATTTATTTATTAACCGCAAAAAAAAAAACAACCTCAATTCATTTGTTGTTAATATTAAAGTAACATAAGTACAAATAAACTTCATTTTCATAGCTAAACAAATCACAAATCTTAAAATGCGGCGGAAGTATTCTGTGATTATTGTAAAAAATGGAAAATCAAATTGATCGCGGGAAAAAATTCAAGCAATCTTTTTCACCAAAAAAAGAAAACCTTGTTTCCTCCCATCTGATCAAATCATGGTTCTTGGGCAGCCGATAGCCTGGGAGAACACAGTTCGATACCTGGGTATACATCTTGATAAAAGACTGACTTTTCAAGAACATATAACAAAAACTCTGCACAAAATAAGCATTGCTGTAAAAATACTATACCCTTTCATAAATAGAAAATCTCTCTTGTCCGATCAAAATTAAATAATTATACATAAAGTCATATTTCAAGCACTCCTGCTCTATGCTTGTCCTGTGTGGGGAAATTGTGCTAAGTGTCATATTAAAAAGTTACAAATCCAGCAAAAGAAACTTTTAAAAATGATGTTTAACTTACCTTGGTACTATTCTACTTGTGAATTGCATCGACAAGCAAATGTTGAATTGATCTCTGACAGAATAGAAAGGCTAACTAACTCTTTTTTATAAGATGTAACATACCTGAAAATCCACTCGTTAACGAGCTTAATGTCAATTGGTTGGAATATTTAACATTTAATTTCTTCTTTTTTCTATTTCTTATTTATTTATCTAATTATTATATATGTATTATACATATTGTATTATTATATATATATTATACATATTGTATTATTATTTTTTTTGTAATTATTGTTATTAATTTATTAAATTGTTTATTTATTTATTTATTTATTCATTTATTTATTTATTTATTTATTTATTCATTTATTTACTTATTTATCTATTTATTTACCTATCTGTATATATTATAACTATTTATTTACATATTATTCTTTTTTATTTATTTACTTGTTATTTGTTTACATATTTATATATTTATTTAATTGTTTTATTACATATTTATATTATATTATACATTTTTTTGATGTTTTCCTCTGACTTTTTTTTTTCTTATATGAGGGTTTTTTCCCGTTGTTTACCCTCCAAAATACTCAAAATTTAATAAATAGTTCTTAACAATAAGAAACTACTTTCTCAGTTGAAAGATGTATTAAATATCATCATATCACTGTACGTAAATTGTGTGTTGGCAAACCATGTACAATTTTTTGAAACGAAGAAATAAATATCTATCTATCTAAAAATCACAAACCGATCACGTTATTACAGTAATCAACCAAATAATAGTTCGTTAATTAACATTGAATGAGTTTTACTCTAAAAGTTATTATTTGTGAAGAGGATAGTTTGCCACATTTTAATTCACAAGGTTTATGATTTCAAATTTTTCAAAAAAAAAATTCTTTAAAGTTTGCTGAAGAATGAGGAACACAAAAGGCATCCTGAATAATTCGATGAATATTTTGAAACATAAAATCATTACATTCATTTTTTTAAATCCCAATGTTTGCCCACAGTTCCGATATACATACATAGATTCATTTGTCCGTTTCTTAAAATAGACGCAGTTAGCTAGATCTCTTCGTTGTTCGTTGTTTCGTTGTTTATAGCTTCAATGTTTTTGTTGTCGTTAGGAAAAAAACTTTAAAACAAATTGAACCATATAGTTAACTTAAGCATCCAATACTGCGCTCTGTAAGAAGTTTTAAAGTGCGTTCAAGAAAACATCATCATTATCAAATCTTATTCTAATGTCTTGCAGAGATGATATGTAAAACATTTTAGCACGATTTTTTAGCTTTGGTGTTAAATAATTAAGCGATGTGTATGTTCGCAACGTGGGTCGCATGGCGTAGTGGGTAAGTGCATCGACTCCTACGCAGAGGGTGCCAGGTTCTGTACCCGAAGTTACCACCTTTGATAATTCACTGCTCCACCTCTTTCGAATAACTGACGATGCTCAAAGAGTAAGCTTCTCAACTTAGCCGTTCGGAGTCGGCATTGAACTGTGGGTCCCTTCCAATAGCACGCACAACAAGAGTGGTTGCTCAGAAGCTAAGCCCAGGTTCCCTTCGGATTGTTGAGCCACCCATATTATTATGATTAAAATGTTCCCAACGCATGTAGATTTTGTCGAAACAGTTCAAAATTGTACTGAAAATGGCAAAAAATACTTGCGTATTGAGAAAATCAAATTGTACTGAATTGAGTAGTAAGCCTTTTCTATAGTGGGCTGCTAAATATGATTTTGTTTGCTTTTTTTCCTCTTAAGTGGACATTCTCTTATGTAGACAAAAAAACTCGGATCCAGTGGCTATCCACCTAAGAGAGAGTTCATTCCTCTGCTAAAACCATTTTTTATCTGTTTGTGAAAGGTTTTGTTTGGAAGATCTTGCAGCCCGTCCATGGATCGAGCTTTGTTAAAGCCACTAGCCAACATCAAATGACTTTAACATTTTCCTGTCAACACTTCCACCAATAACATTTTTTGGATTTCAGCTTCATCTTGACATTGGCTGTAAGATTTCTTTTCATTTGTATTCGCAGAAACTGGCCGTCATTGCGTTGTGTGTATGTGCGTCTACTCGATATGACGTCCCGCACTTAACCCTTCTGACAATACTCAGGGTATTTGAATGTGCAGAAAAAGTTTCACAATCCTCTCGATTTGAACACGCAACACAACCCTCCACGAGTGTAAGAACAATATCACGCCCAACAGATCACGGTAGATGACTCTTAGTCGCTCAGCAAAAATTTGCTGTGTAAAACGATGAGAACGGGAACTTCTCTGTGGTGGCTACAAAAAACACGAGTGGCTAAGAAGATTATATACGTAGGTCCATTAGGTACGGGCTGTGGCGCTATCCAAAAATGTTGAATTCATCCTAGAGTCTGTCAATCAAGAACAGATCAAAACCAAAACCAGATAAAACGTACAACCTTTGCTTCCACTTGGATTCAAACCGGGGGCTACACTAACTAAAGGCAGGCACTTAACCAACTGCGCCATAAAATATTTGTCCAAACCAACAACAGAAGTTAGTGATTTCATGCGCGATTCACCGTTAAACTAGAGCCACCCCTTAATTTCGAACTCGTTGCTAATGCTCGTACAGTGAAGGAGTCAATGCTAAATTTTACATTACGTTGATCCATTTTAGAACTGCAAATATTCGCGGTAATGTAGATCCGTTCTTAGATCAATTAAAGCAAAGTCACAGTACTCCCATTGGTTAAAGCAATAACCTGCAGTAGAAATATGATGCATTGCAATTGCCCGACAGACGAATCATTTATTCGCACCATCGCATCGCATCGCTCAGAAGCTGCACACACACACAATTCACACACACAATTTCAAAAGCATAATCGCAATTACACGTTTCACACAGTAATGGATTTGCAAATGCCCCTCCATTAGGCGATGAAAAATTCATCAGTCATAGTGCAGCACTCCATTGTCGAGTGTCGTCGCAACGATACCAACGCAACGAGAGGGAATGCATTTTTGAGCTGTGAACACCTCCCAAGGTGCATACTCACTCGACAAGCCCACCTCCAATGGAACGACACGTTCCCCCCCGTGCCAGTCAGCACCATGTGCCCCGGCCAACAAAAGTCATGTAATGGAACATTTCACCATTATTCGGCGGAAAATCGATCCGATCACATTCGCAACAAACAGTTAATTTAATCACTCATTTGACAGTTAACCGTGCCCCGCCCACGAACAACGAACCACACCCCGAGCCCCATTCTGGTGCGAGGCAATCCGAGCAAAAACTATCTCATCAACTGGAACATTATTCTCATTTGGAATTCAT
Source organism: Eristalis intricaria (assembly GCA_964034865.1). Lineage (NCBI taxonomy): Eukaryota > Metazoa > Arthropoda > Insecta > Diptera > Syrphidae > Eristalis > Eristalis intricaria. Next base: position 14,219,448 of record OZ035876.1, on the reverse strand, counting down.
AAATAATAACAGCAGTTGCTGGCTGCGAGCGGCGATGGTCGCAAAAAAGGATCAGATAGGATATAATTGCGAATTATTATTAAGCACTTTCCATATTTGCTACTAATGAGGACTCATTATATCCACTTAGCAGCTCGACTGACGACATATGACGTGGAAATGTGGAAAATTCGGAAAATCGCAAAAAAACAAAAAAAACACTGCTTCGCGCTCAAAAATACGAATAAACGTCCACGTGAAATCCATTATTATGGTAATTACCAGAGGCTATGGAACGACGACGGCAGTGAGGCGCTATGGGACCGACCGACTGGGTTGGCTGCAAAGGGCCGATGTCCAGGCGGGGCGGTGGGCGTTATGGTGTATAGCCTCTTGTGGTTTTTGCCTAGGGTAATTGCTTCATTAATTGAATATGAACGGAGTGGGGGTTGAGATTTATTCTAAGCTAGAAATTGTGCAGATTGTCGGAGTCTTCTTGTAATGACTACAATTCCCTGCTGCTGATCACAATCGCAGCCAAGTTCGACGACAGTCACGAAGTCATGTCGATTGACAACAACTCAAGGAGAACCGTCAACTAATCGCGCTCCCCCTCAACTGCGCCCGTCTTGGACGTGAATTAATTCCCCCATCAATGCGAATGATTCCTGTGATATATGGATTAGGTGCGATTCCATTTTTGAGTACGATTACCGTGTTTGTGTCCCTTCCCTTCAGTCTGTTAAATAAACTCCGTCTCCTTCCCCATGGCACGGGGGTAGATATGTAAAAACATGAAAAGAAACCGAAAATACATTTACGAACATTTTTCTCGCTTTGACACTTTGAAAATGCCTCGAAACGATGAAAGAGAATCTCATTTAGCGAGAGCCAAACACCCACCATCACCCGTACCCCAGTTCTAGCCCCTTTTTCAGCCAGTCGAATAGATTATTCCCCAAGGACTGGTTGTTTTTGGCACTTTACGTGTCAGCATTATCACACCATTTTCAAATTATAAATGTGTGATAAAGTTGCCAGATAAACCACCCACTTTCGGGCAATCAACCCCAGGTACAACAACCACCCACCCTTCCTCGGCTGTAGTTGTTATGTGCACATGTCCATACTTATGTATACAAGCGAGCTTGATGTAAATCCATTTCGCCCTCCCCTTTGCCATTCATGAGCCAGGGTGCTGGCGAGGGGGTGGCTAGCTAAAACTGCTAACAGCTTGTCAGCGACGACAGAAGCAAAAACGATGCTGGATCTCATCATCTAGCCATAAAAAGAGTCCGCAGCTCGCTTATGAATACATTATTAAGTCGACATTTACGGGATGCGCGCTACACCACCCAACCGGTCTCGAGCAAGGAGCCCAGAGCCCATCACTACATCCGTTGAGTTAGCAATGTGGGGGGCGAGATACCGACTGGCACAACCCCTCGGTCTCAGCTCACTCGACAGAAAATTAAAACGAAATCAACTTGCTTACTTTCCACTTAAAATGTTTACTCGTCTAATTGCAGGAGGGTGTGCAAATTGACGGGGTGGAATTCACAGGGTGCTCTGTGAGGGCAAACAAAAACAACAAAAAAAACAGACGAAAGTGGATGGAAGATGGGAAGCAAGAAGGGAACTCAAAGCAGAGATAAAAACATCCCGAAATCCGACTACACCGACTACACCGGCGGTTAACTTGCGCACGAACCACACCGGGGGTTGATGCGCCATTTTGACGTTTTTATGTACAAATTCGCCTTCAAAACTCATTGCATCCACTTTAGGCCGCTGCCGCTGCCGTCGCCGCCACCGTGCCACTGCGAATGGTGCAGTGGGGGACTATGGGGCTCTGTGGAGCCTGAATATATATGACTACGCCACGGCAGATAGGTACATTAAAAAGTGAAAAAGAATTTAAATGCAAACACTTTTTGTACTAATGTCGGGAACATTGGGAATCCTGGTTGCGAACAGGCTGCGGTGGCAGGAGAGGCGTTTGAGTGGAGCTTTTAGGGCTCAACTTTGTGTCACTTCTTTATGCAGATAAGCAGCAGCAGTGCTGATAGTCTGGGGCGACGGTGTGGGGACATGGCGTTTTTAATGTCAGGAAAATGTATGCAAATTGTTTTCTTTTTGAATATTTAAGAAGCGTGTACTCCCGATGGGAGGAGGCGGCTTAGGTAGTCTGTGACGCAGATACGTATGAGTTTGTGAGTGGTCTTGACTGTCGGACGGGGGAGGAGGGAAGGGCGGAAGTTTGGAAACTTTTTAAAAGGTTCCCTACTCGAAGCGTGTAACAAGCAAAGTGATCATTTATGAATCGAAATGATGCTTCTTGCAGAGGGCGTGAAAGTTTGCGCTTGCTCTTGGTTTGGGGGGAGCTCACTATACAAATGTGTTCTTAAATTAATTGTGCTTCTTATCTTGTTCTTTTCGTTTTAACCACTGGTCATTGTACCGACTCATAACAGGAGTGGTGACATGGTCTTATGAAGCTAATCTTTGTTCAATGAAATACGTTTTGAGTTACTGTAACATTTTTGTAGGTGTTAGACGAAAATATTCATAAGACATTATGAACTACAGTGAAGGACACAATAGCTCATCCATTATTGCTTGTTTGCTACACCTACAGATATACATATGATTCCCCATCTCATTATGTATTTAATAGTAGGTGAGTTTTTCTTGCAAGACTATGTACGCTTAATTTCTAATTTGCATGCAAAATACACCAACAGCAAAATTATCGTCGCTTGTGAAACAAGCGCGGATGATGTTTCCACTCATTATTTTCTATGTTCCATCGATAATTTGCCTAGAACCTACACAAAATGCATCCATTGGATGTCATTTATTTGGCAACGAAAAAACAAAAAATTGAAAAATGTAAATACAGGGAAAGACGAATGGATGCCGCAGTTGGTAGAGTGTCTGCTCCTGATTAGCAAGGTCCCCGGTTCGAATCCCAGTGAAAGCAAAGTTAAGACGCTTTTATCTGGTTTTCAAATCTGGTCCAGTCACCATTTGCCGTTGGGATCAAATTTATGGCACTATCACTGGAGTAGTCAATCAGTGTAGTAGTCTGACTAGGGGTATCACAATGGATCAATATGGTCTAAGTGTTCTGGTGAATGCACTAGCAACCCCCTTATAAAGGAAAGGACCTAACCTAAATACAGGGAGCCTTCTCTTTACGGACACCGTTCTATTAGGGATTACTCTCTTAACGGACAATTTTTCATGGTCCCGGCATGAAAGTATTCGCGTATTGAAACCCTCCAGAACGGACACCTTTATATAATTGGCATACATGATTGTCCCGTGGGTGTCCGCTATAGAGAAGTTTCATTGTACATTGAAAATTACTGAGGAAAAAATGTACACATATAATGTGTTGCTCCCGTCTAAGAACTGGAGCTTGAACTATCGGCACAAATCACTGTATTTTCCATTATTTGTTTCAAACTATTTTAAATTCCAATTTTTATTTTCTTAATTTTTTTTTTCTTAAAAACATCAAAACTGTCATAGGCCGTCTTGCCTTCTGCGAATACTTGCCACATGTTACGGTCTGAATTTCACCAATTGATTCCAAATGTTGTAGGATTCAAAGGATGCTTTTTTTAAGGCGACAAAACTTTAAATTCAAATAGTAGACAACAGATAATTTCGTGGCATTAAAGGTTGAATCACAACGGCGTGTTCTATCGGCCAGTCTTTGGCAAGGTTTGGTAGTCGTGTTGTCGTCTTGTGAGAATTTTGAGTCAGAAAGCAGCAGCAGTTACCGTATCGAAATTGTAGCAGTCCTTATAACGAATTCAGGCACTCTTCTAAGAAAAAGGGATAAACATGTAAAAGTTACTAGCGGTGTGAGAGCAGTGAACCTGAATAAAGATCACTCTTGTGTAGTTTGCGAAGCGATACGGACGAACTTATAATAAATTAATAAAGTTGATCGTTTAAGTGTTTTATTATTTCTATTTTCTATCGGTTAAAAAATGAAGGCGTGCGTTTACCCTACTCAAATGGATTTAATTACAATTTTGAAGAACAAGTATGAAATTACTGTAACTGAAACTCCAAGTAAAAATTAATTACTTGCACAAGTAATCGTTTGACAAAAACTTCACACTTAGAAATAAATTTAAAGAAATTGTTTCAAAAATGTCAAAAAGCCCGAGTGATTGAACTGCAAAGTAGCTGTACATAGAAATTAAGAAATTGTTGCTCGCGCTTACGATATTACGGTCTGTGGAAACACGCGACAGCCCCATTTCGACTTTAAATGCCCCGGCACATAGAATACTTTACTTGCGTCAGCGATACTTTGACAGATACATAAAACACATTTGTTCTTATGAGAGGTGTCACCTAAACCACGACGAGACGAATGTAGTTCCTTACCTTCAGCGTTGACATTCATCAAATTATTGCATTTCTATGGAATTTGAATTTTGTGTTAAAATTTGGGAGCTGGTTCTCATCGAAGCAAAGTTCAAAATACATAAAAATGTAAATAAATGTTTTTGATTGAGTATTCAATTGGAAGTTGAAACTTTCAAATTAAGTCAGCTGTGCGTTGAAGTCAGAAATGAACTATTACAGATATAGTCGACTTCACAACTGACTGCCTCCTAGTCCATCGACGGATTTGAGTGCCTTTTTGACAGATATTCATGACTTTTTGACGATTATTCACGAAACAATGGTCAATTTGGTTTAAGAACACGTTATAAAAAGCAGTTGTCAACAACATTAAGGGGCAGGAGAAGTAGAAGTCGGGCGTTTCCGTAATACTTCATTTGTGGTTGAAGTATTCATAGCGTCAGATACTTCATCGTGAACGGATGCTTTGACGCTTGCAAGTAAAGTATTCTTTGTGCCTGAGCCTTACCACATGATTTATATGTATCCACTGTCAATGCCCGTACGCCTGAATGAGCAGTTGCGATATGAATATAATGTTTTTAACGATACAATAAATTAGCACAGGAAAAACTCAACGTTTATTTAGGTTTAAGTTTATTGTCTCTGTATTTCAAGTACTACTCCATTCAAACGTTCAACAACGAATGCCGTCCTCATTCCTTCATCAGCGACATATAGCGACATATCTCCTCAGTGCTGCCAAGTATCGGCAGATGTAATCGTCACATGTTGAAATATGATTCCGGGAATGTCACCGTGGTACACAGCGTAATCTGTTGGTCCACTTTTCCAATATGATAATTACGTATTGAACCAAAATAAATTTGAACAATCAAAGCCTTGTTCGGGCGAGAGTCTGTTTATGATTTATTGTGTAACCAAAGCCAAACCAAAGCCAAACCAATCGATGACTGTTAAATCGGCTGTCACAGAATAAGTGCAATTAAAATGTCTCCGTCACACTTTATTTATGTGCTTCATGACCAATGCCAAAGGTACATAGTAAAACCCACCAACATTGTTCCTCAATGACGAAATTTCAACTGTCAAGAAAAGCGTCACTTAAAACTTTCCTTCCAGTCATATGAAAACAATATTAGAAGTTAGTTCCAATGAGTAGCAGTAATTGACAAATTAATAACACATTATTTTACAGACAGCATTAACTACAGTACTGTGGCAGAGAAGCATGTCACCAAGTTCTTAAAAACTTTTCTAGGTCAAACTTAAATACAGTAGAATATTTGACAGTTGGACAGATACAAAATGTATTCTGTTAATTTTTTCCAAATTTTTCATCTTATCGAAAATCAAATTAGAACGTATGTGCATCCACCAACAAACATTTAACTTTATTTAAATTTAAAAAAAAAACAAAAAAAAAAGAAAAATAGTGCAAAAAAGCAATATGAACATATTTATTTAGATGTTTTTCTTAAAAAACGGCTCCATGGTAGACTATCACCCGGGATACAGTTGTCTTACAAATCAAATGTTTCCGAGATTCTACTGTAGCCCTAAAAAACAGCATTTGTTAAAAACACAAAATATTGTGTGTAAGCCAAAATGGAATTCGAAATTAGCTTGGAATAGGGTTAGTAAAGTAGATTGTATTGTTAAGCAAGTTTAGTGTGTTTAAAGTACAACACAATTTAAAAATAAAATACAAAAAAACTTGTTAATGGCTTTTCATGTTTGCATGGTGACCGAATAAAAAAAAATTTTTCTTTTCAGTAAAGTGACACAATGAATTCCAGCTGTCAAAACATTCATCAAAATTTACTATTTCATCGTGAATCGTTTCACGTGTACCGAAAGTAGCGTGATCTTACGAAGTTTGTATACTTTTTTGGATCTTAAACCACCAACTAGGCAGAGATTGATGAGAAATATAGTCTCTGTAGCGGGCAGTACCGAAGAAAACTCAGAAATGTAGAAAATGTGTTTGCGATGTTTCTGGCCGAGATTTTGACCAACAAATTAATTTACTCGAATGATGTGTAATTGTTGGCTCAGCGGTTATGTCAACAAGCCACATTTTCGTTTCAGAACATCATTCACATGGAGAGAGCACCATACACAATTGTTCGACCAAGCACCAATACCTCCCCAAAGACTGAGTTCTTAGTTCAATTTATGGCATTGTGTATCTTTGGACATAATTTCCTTAGAAATAAGGAAAGTGACATAATTACCGTCATTGGAAACGATAACACCCATACATCTCATCTGTCTAGTAGAACCACAACATAGTTAAGACTTAAACTAAATTTTAGAAAAATTAAAATTATTGTGAATTTGTCAGAAAAGAAAAATATATAAAATGGTATAAAATTTGAATTTCGCGCCTTACCAGCCATATTTAATTTAAATAAAACGAAATTAAAATGTAAAAACAGAAAAAAACGGAGAATAAATGTCATTCTGTTAATCGCAACCACATCGAACTTACGCGTTTTATTTGACTCCTTTTTTTCGCTCCCGATAAGTTAAAAAATTAAATTAAAATTAAATTAATTAAGTAAACGCGACTATATGATGAAATGAAATAAAAATGTTCATGGTGCCCGAGCATTAACAGGCCAAGTAGTCTGGTCTTTCAGTAGAAACTGGACCCGTGAACCAAACGGAACTTTTCAGTTCGTCCACGTTGCAACCTCTAGAAACTATATTCGCCGGATTTTGTTTGGTAAGGACGTAGCTCCATGAGTAACTTTGCGTCCAATCTTCGATTTCTTCCACACGATTTGCCACAAAGCTTGCTAGTGTTGATGGATGAGTCCTTATCCAGTGTAGCTTAATTTCGGAATCTATCCAAAATACACATTGTTCCACTTGGAGATTCCATCTGAACTTTTCACAAGACGATTCTACATGCCACATTAGCGACGACGTAAGGAAGTCCTTAAATAGAAATTTGGTGACTGGGTCATCTCTGGGCACAGTGGTCCCGTAGTGACATATTTTTCTCGGCCAAATGGTATATGTTTGTCGATTCAACAAATATGAGGTCCTAGAAAGCCACCATTTTTGCTGACTTTCGATGATCCGGTTGGCTGTACCGTTAGATCAAAGGTGGGACTTTGAAATTTACAAAAAAAATTTAAGCAAATTTGATGTGCTATATGTCGGAAAACTATTTTTTTTAACCTAAAGTTATTTTTTGCCTACGTTTGGTCTTCAAACTGCTTCTTCCGTTTTTTTTATATTCTTCACCAATTGTTTAAGCCAGGCTTTTAAGTATAGCCACCTTTAAAGAGGGGCATTTCAATGTTTGATGGACTATAAAAAAAAAGGCTCCAAGAGTCTAAAGCGAGGAAGCTAAAAGTATTGTCTATCGATGCTGCAAAAACTAGAAACCACTTTTGACTACTTCGGGAGGACGAGGGGTTTAAGTGGACCTATGTCGCCGCAGCAGTAGGTCATCAATATACCGCCGCTATCATGCATCTTGACACTTCTCGATTATTTACTCCTGGGCTAAGTTAAATCCTTTGTATAGGCTAACACGCCAACCACTTTAGACGAGCTTGAAGTCAACATTCGAGACGCTATTTCTGGAATAATACTGCACCAGTTAACAAATAAAAAAGCATTTTGCATTTGAAGCACTGTCCACGAAGTCGAGGCGCCCATTTGAATAATGCGCTATTCCATGACATGAACCTACCGTCAAAATAAAGTCAATTTCATATCTCACACCTCTGTTGATTTTTTTTTATCGTACTCCATTTCTATTCCCACAACATAATGACCAGGTACTTTAGACGTTGGATTCGTTGGCAGCTGGCGACGCTCATAGCGCTGTACAGGTCATATACAGTGGCGAGCAAAGCTGGATGTATAGTTTTAGTTTTTCATATATAAAATTGTTTCCTTACGGCGGATTTGATTGAAATGTTGAGTTTCCGTCGGACTGGAACCTGCTGATTTTGACTCGTTTATAGTCTACTGAAATATAGTTTTTAATTTCTTTGCAGGAATCGGATCGGACCTATATGTTTTTTCTATATTTTTATTTTTATTTTTTTTTTCGTACAGTGCTGTTTTTTTTAACTTTTAATAGCGGGCACCAGCCCATTTCTACCCATGGTCCTTATAAATGTTCCTTCGCGTAATGTTCGCAATAGCTATTGGTGTTGGATTCCACAACTTAATGTGAGTATAAACGGCTTTGGACACTCACCTTTATTAGTTAGTTATGCACGATCTCAATTGTTTTCCCCTTTTTGCACCATAAGTACGGTGCGAGAGCATTGACCGCATTTCTGTGCTATGCTCTTCGCATGGTTAAAGACTTTTCAATGTACTAAAATGATGTTGTTCTGCGTATTTTTTATATATTTTTATATATATATTTTTTTTTAGTTTAAGTTTAAAAAATTTAGAAATAAAAACCCGATGTTTCAACTAGAACGTCGCGGTTAGTGCTAAGTGCGATTACAAGATCATAATGACAGAATTTATCATGTTTTCATGATACGCCAAGTTTAGACCACACGGTGAATGCACATCAAAAGAAAGGAAAAATGAAAACGTGCAGAACTGGACAGATGGGATGCTCATGGTTTTTATTTTATTTTAGCCGCTGAAATTGTACGATTTCTTTAATCAATACCTTTTTTTCTTTTAGTAATTAAATAAGATTACAGCTTTGAAAATCCATCAAAGGAAAATTTGATTGGCGAAAAACCACATAAACTAAAATTATGTATCCAGTTTTGCTAGCTACTGTAGGTCGCGATTGAATCTTGTACCGATCAACGCAAAGGAACATGGTTTACCCAATCCTATTTTTAATTGTCTGCTGATCAGGTATCTTTAAGGAGTGGATTAATATTTGTCAGTTTACAGTATATATTATATTTCCGCGACAGACGGACAATTTTTATGAAATCGAAAATCTTTGAAAAACAAAAAAATAACCTGCTGGCACATTATCCACTTTGCGTTCTCCACCACAAGTATGTGAATGAACTGAAGCGTATTACCTCCGCTACAGAGTTCTTTAAATACTGGGTGTTTCGGTTTTCACGAGATTTATTGACTTCAACAAGCTGTATTTGACTTCATGATGCCCATTCTACTAAACTGCTAGTAGACCCAATTTCCATGTAAAATATTGCCCACCTCACACACACCTATAACTAGCAAGTGATCGAAACCCTTGTTTGATCCAATTTAAACGAAGTTTCTCACCCTGTAAATCCTAATGAGGCACATAATTCATTCGCTGCTATCGTCAAACGGCCTTTTCTCCTAATTACAAGGATAACACATAGCGGTCAACGGAGAGAAACAAAACAAACCATTTTGAGTAACCCCAGCGCAGGCGAGTACACTGCACTGTGTATCTCATTTCGAAATGATCTACTGGCCACAAAGGACAGGTGTAATTTAATTGCCACTCGCCTCCGCCACTCCAAGGGTCTTCGAGTGTGTGTAGGTGTCTCATAAATACTACCGGTCCGGCACCTTTGGGTCCTTTTTTTTTCATTCATCGGCAAGGTTTCCTTCTTTTACTGTGTCTTTCCGTTTTCATTTTTTTTTTGTTATTTTTGAGGCGGTTTTTGTTCGAAATCACTCAAGCCTGATCGTAAATTACTTTCGGACTCTCATATGACATGTCGAGCGATAAAATTCCTTGTTTTCGTTGACTTTTGTATGTCATTGTGGAATGTGCAGCAACAATAACTGCGCACGCTTCGAATTCCATTCAAATGAGAGCTGATGAATGCCTCGGACTACCGACTACCGACTACCAAAACTGCTGCCCAAATGGTTCTATTTTCTATTCGAGTGTAATAATCGAATTAAATGTGGAGCTGACAATCGAAAAACCACCACACATCGCCTGAGGTCCTGGCCGTATGCGGTATGAGTCGACAGGACTAGGAACCGCATTAATGCAATGCGAGCTCACCGCAGGACGTCGTCCCATTGCGGTCTGGAGGAGTAGTTAATTTCTATTCGATTACTATTGAATTATTTTGAATTCGTTTTTGTGTTTGGGTGCTCATTTGTGGCCCAGCACGGGAAGTGTGCGCTCATGCACGGCTTCGAATAAAGGATAACAGGCGGTGCTGGCATGGACCCTATCATCTGGTCTGGTGGGTCCTTCCAACATGTTACACTTTTTTTTTTCGTTCACAGACGTACCGAAACATTTGGATTGAAAGGAGATACAATTAAATTTTGAGGATATGAGTATATCATGGTGAGTTGGGGTTGCTGTGAAGTGGTGGTTTGTTGTTGTTGGTTATTTGTCTGATTTTGAGGTTAATTGGAAAATACGTACCGTGGATAATTACGCCGGAACGGTGTACTTCCCGTTTTGTTTCACGGTAACTTGCGGACTCATCATTTTTCAACACTTCTGCTGGTTGATTGATTGATTGTGTTTTTATGAGATACAAATTGGATTATCGGACACATTGTAACAGTTGGGTACTGGCAAGCAGTTATTCAGTTCCTTTTCAGTGAAAATGCAAAACATATGTAATAATGTGCTTTAGAATTCCATTTTAGAAACAATGAAGTGGACATTAACTCGTACCTATGCATATGGCCATATGACACTATATTTTCTTTAATATATTAAATCACTTATTTGTAGAAGAGACAGCAAGTCTGTTTTTGCAAAGACGCAATTATATTGGATGCATGGATGTGTTTATTATCTGTACCGCGGGCCGGTGATTTTCTTCACTAAGAGTTGAATACAACTTAAGGATTTGTAATTTCAACTTGTGATTTTGTGTTATTCACTCAAAGTTGAAAGTCTGAACTTCCTATTTTCAACCCTAGAGTTGATCAAATTGAGATTTTCTGAACTCCCCAAATTTTAGAAGTTGTCAGAGCAAACATGAGATGTTTATTCCATTTCATTTAGTGAGAGTTATAATTTTTGTTCTATCAAAAGCGAAGATGGAGAATACGAAGATTTTTTGGCTTTTGAAAGCAGTCAATCTCAAATGGACAGCCGTGACTCTGTTTACCGTTTTCGTCTTTCAAAGGCCACGTCAATAATGGTCCTGTAGGTTAAGTTATGTGAGGTTAGGTAGCAGTCACACTTAGGTTAGGTAGCAGTCACACTTAGGCAAGAGTAAAAACGACTGGATGGCGCAGTTGGTAGAGTGCCTGTCCCTGGTTAGCGGGGTCCCGGGTTCGAATCCCAGTAAAAGCAAAGTTCATACGCTTTTATCTGATTTTCAAATCTGGTCCACTGAGCATTTGCCGTTGGGATCAAATTAACGGCACTATAACTGGAGTAGTCAATCAGTGGTAGTAGTCTGACTATGGGTTTCGCAATGGACCAACATCGTCTAAGTGTGATGGTGAATTCACTAGCAGCCTAACGTTACCTAACCTAGGCCAGAGTAGGCCGTTGTTGTAGCTAAAAGAAAATTATTTGTAATGCAACGAAATCCAACACCTCGATTTGTTGGAAGGTCTGAAATACGAAAGGGACGGTTAAAAGCAAGAGGACGTGAAAGGAAAACAAAGAATCCCGACGCCGTGAACCTCCTTCAGAAAGTGGTGGAAACTCTAGGTCTTTGTTGGTGAGAACTTTTTTCTTTAGCCTAATTTGGACCAAGAAGAAAGTAATCCACTGGTACCAATGGAAGAAAATTGAAAAACGAAGATTTAAGAAACCTCCAAGATTTGTATTTTAATATTGTAACTATGTAGGCAATTTATTAATAAACTTTAAATTTCAAAGCTTTGTTGCTGCTGCTGTTGGGAGGGGCACCTGAATGTGTGCCAGGGCCTCTGCAACTCAATCAACGGACGAACGATAGACTTCCGATCGATTAGTTAAGTTTTAGTTTTTCAAAATTAAAATAATCACCGAAACTCAAAGTTGAAATCAATCCAACACAATAAATTCAAATCGCAAATTGAACCTGACATCCATTGACTCACATGTTTATCAAATAAACTCAATTTTGATCATAGTTGTTTTATTCATAAATATAACGGAATTTTTGATAACAAAATGAAAGAATATTATAATTCATTACAAAACAACAGAGATCCAAATTCATTTGTTAACTTATGTTAGTTTATTAAAAACAATAATTGAACATATTATCAATTAGTTGACTTTAATAAACTAATACTTTTCAGTATTTCGGATGGCTCCTGTTTGCTTTGTGAACTGCTTTTATTCTTCTAGACATGGATTCTATTAATGTTCTGCATAGGACGTTTTTAAATTGCATGTTTTCGACTGATTTTAGGAAAAGTAACCCTTCCACGCTAGGCCCAGGTCCGCCTCGGACTGTCGCGCCTCCCATATTACATATGTTATTATTATAACCCTTCCACTTCCTTCTCTTGAGATCTACCAAGTTTTCTTATCTACTATTAAATTTAAGGCATTTAAAAACGGCTTCTAAAACTGAAATTTAAGCAATGCACTTGCCTTATGTGGGATTCCGATATTATTTTATTTTAATTTGATTTTATTTTGAAATAAAACACTACAAATTTAAACAAAACTTTGTGTATGTATACAGCGCCAGCGACAACAAATAGTTCACATACTTTGTCTGATCTTAACTATAAAGCAGAAAGTTTGTGTGTCTGGCCGACAAAGGCTCCGAAACTACACGTCGCAGAGCTCTGAAATTTTTCAACAAAAATTTAAATGCTGAATGTGACAATTTCTACAACTTCATTTGCATTCCAAGACTTTTTCACAAAATTCACTGTTTAATTGCCAATTCTTGCCTAATTCCTGAGAACACCGCCAGTTTTGAGTCGTTTGCGACGGACATTTGAAAGTAAATAATATCCGTTGTCTCATTTGTTTTGGAAAAATACCTCTCAGACTCAAATTTGTTCACTAGACTTCGAACTACTTGTCTACTGATTAGTCTTAATTTTGGTAATAAAATTAAAATATTTGTGAACATCGCCCTGACGAAAATGTTGTCTTGTCTGAATACCTTGACCTCGACAGTTTGGTCAAGGCTTAAGGGTGAGTTCACAGTGAATGATACAAACAGCGGCCCTGACGTTGTGGTGTGTGTGTGCGTCGACTCCTACGCAATTGGACTTGCCTGGGTTCGATTCTTGATAAGATCAAATCTCATCTTGTCCAGAAAAAGCTTCTCAAAGTTAGCCATGTGGAGTGAGCATAAAACTGTAGGTCCATTCTACTCTCGAGAGGACATTAGCACGCAGAACTAAAGTGGCTACTGCAGAAGCTGGTCCCTGGTCCTCTACGAGCTGTAGGGGCTCCCAACATATATATCTGTGGTGAAAAATATTTAAGTTCTGATCTGTGCTTTGCCAACTCAAAAAATTACTTTTTAAATCGGCTTCAGATTAACGATCGTTGATCTTATAATTCCGTACTCCCGTATTATCCACGTGAAATCATTGACAAAGGAATTGGTATCCTCCTCGCTCTCAGTGGCGGGGTTGTATTATGTGGAACTACCCAGTGGCGTAGTGACTCCCACGTTTAATAGGTTCTGGTTTCGAAGAACTTTCAGAATTCACGGCTCCACCTCTTTCGAGTCACCGGCAATGTTCAAGGAGTATACCTGTTTAGAAAAAGCTTGTCTAGCCCCACCGTTCAGAGTTGTCATAAAAACTGAAAGCCCCTCCACTCGTGAGAGAACAATAGCACGGACAACACGAGTGTTTGCCTGGCCTAGGTCCACCTCACACTGTAGCGCCACCCATTATTACTATTATTACTTTTCACCTGAATACCGGAATTACTAGATGAAATACCTCTAACCAGCTGCTTAATTTCACAAAACCAGTCTCGACAGAATCAGAAAAATGTTCTCTTACCATTTTTGGTACTAGTATTGGTAAGCCCACAATCCGAGTTTCCAGCGCACAACAAATCTCAGCTTGCACTTCGCATTTATCTCGCAACGATCCCATTTCAATTGGTGCAATTTACGGTACTAAATCAGAACCAAAATAGAATTCTATTCAAGCCCACAGGAACGGGTTTCAAACCCGAACCGCCCGGATCGCAAATACGGCCACACCACACCACACCACACACGGCCACCAATCTAAAACGATGAATCAAGAAATGCGGCAAAAATTAAGATAACAAATTCGTTGTAACAATTTCGAGAACAAAACAAACAAATAAAACGGGATGGGCTCCAGTGCGAGGGGGAACCTTAAGCCCCGCACCGCATGACACATACTCTCAAACATAAAAATGGTGCTGCACGCGCATGTAATAATTTCCATAATACATCTTCGAATTCAATACGAAAGTACGACGCAACGCAGCGGCGACGACTCGCCTCGTGTAACGTCGCCATTGTTGGCCGGCTGGCCTTCGTCCATCGTCGGCCCTAAATTCATTTCCAATGTTTTGCTTAACAGAAGGCATAAATTCCCTCCATGTGTGTGCCATAGAAAGCTGGAGGTGTTAAAATTCATGTGTTGCCCTTATCTAAATTGCTCTGGTAACGCGTTCCTCGTTCGGAGGATCGCTGGAATTGCATGCGCCACGATCGCTGCTAGGAGCCGGTGCCGGGAATCGCCACGCCATGCCATGCAGGCGACGCCACCTACGTTTCCCTGGCTCTTGGCGACGACCGAGACGACGACTCCATGGAATTCATAATTTTTGCATAAATGGGATACGTACACACATGTGCAATTGACAAGCTTCATCCTGTGCTATGAGGGGGTTTGTGTGGCTCATTTTGCCAATTGATACTTTCGTTTAGAAAAAGAAGAGAATGAGACGGTGAGAGCTCGATAGAAACAAGAATGGGAACGAAATAGAGGATTAATTGAAGGACAAAGGCATTCGTTTAGAAAGTTAACGGTTTGAACGTCGCGATAAGTTTTGGCTTGTAAGTCGCAGACCCCTTTGCCAATGGTCACCAGGAGAGTGTCTAAAGTCATAAATATTTTGACATTACTAGCGATGAAGACTGAGAATGAGCGATTTTTTGTCGGTAATGGCCAGCGTGCCCATTTTGGCCCACGATCGGTCTAAGATCAAACAGGATGATCGTCTCGGAGAGTAGGCAATAGTTGTCAAGTAGTGAGGCATCCTGTTCTAGTACAGGATCATCTACGATTTGTGTGAACAGGCGTTTCAAGCTTTAGTATATGCTTCGCAGTAGCGATTTATCTAAAAAGAGTGGTGAACTAGTACCCTCCCGTTTTAGATTTTGCCCGGTTCGCTTAGGTTTGTTGGATTTTATAGTGTCCCAGCAGCCACATAACATGGAAGCTATAATAATCGGCAATCTCGTTAAGCGGTCTCAGCTCCGCAAGGCCTTTGATTTAAATGTGACCATCAGCAGGGATTTTGGATTGTGGGTCGCCGTGCGTAGTGGGTTAGTGCACCGACTCCTACGCAGAGGGTGTCATGTTCGATACCCTATACGATTCACGGCTCCACCTTTTTCGAATCACTGCCAATGCTCAAAAAGTATTCCTGTCTAGAAAAAAGCTTCTCAACTTAGCCGTTCGGTGTCGGCATTAAACTGCAGGTCCCTTCCACAAGTGAAAGAACAATAGCACGCACAACACGAGTGGTTGCTGAGAAGCTGGGCCCTGGCCCTCTGCGGGCTGTAGCGCCATCTATATATGTATGTATATATATCAGAAGAAATTGAATCGCCCCCTCGTTATCTTCTTATCTTTAATCAATCTGCCAGAAAGACGCTCCAGTTTACTCCGATTACCAATTGGAATGTTTATTGCAAATTTAGATCATTAGAGAGAAAGATGCTGGAGGATATTGTTCCTAATCACTTGCATCTGTAGTTTCCTGGCAACACTAGTGTAGAGCTTGGGATGTGCTCTTCGACATCTTTGTTGTCTTGTGCGTATGTCGAATCTTTTCGCGGATGTACTAGTGCGTCAACACTACTCAGTTCAGAAGAGCGATTCCCGCTCGAGATAGGAAAGAGTCTGCCAAAGAACGGCAATTTTACTGGTGGTTACACCAAGACCACCGCTAGCTTTTCCACAGGACAAGATAGTTAACCATAGTGGCCAGCTTACATAGTTTTTAAGGTAGTTTTTTAAGAGAAGAAAAAAATATACAAAATAAAAATAAAATCCAAAAAAAAATATCAAACAAAAATTCAAAAAAAACTCAAAAAAAAAAAATAAATAAAACAAAAAATCAAAAAAAAAAATATATTAAACAAAAACAAAAAGCGTATAAATTATATATGTTAGGCATATACACAACATACACGCCCTGGTGCACGTGTCCGTACTGTTACAGACATAGTTAAGAGTCAAGTTTTCTTGGCAAATAAAACATTTTATAATAGATTGTCATAAAGACTAAAAAAAAACGTAGATTAAGCCGAAAGGCGCATTTATAACATCGATTAGAGTAGCTTAGAGTGCCCGCTTAGGGTCAGTAGGTTAGTATTAAGAACATTTCTAATTCTTAAGTTAGTTGAGCTAGTTTTAAGCAATTTTGTCTAGCAATTAAGTAGCAGGTTTGAAAGTAAATAAAACTAAATAAAAAAATAGAGTTGACACTTCTGACCCTATGGTGCTCAGGTTCGATTCCCAATACGACACACGCTGTCCAGAAAATGCTTCTCAAAATTGATCGTTCATGTCCCATTCTTTTGCTATAGAAACTTAACCCTAGTCGTTTCCGGTGCTAGTGCAAGCCATATTTTTAGTAGAAGTTAATTAGTATAAATGCCGGTGACCACGCCTTCACCCATCTGGGATCTATCTGTGAAGGTTGCCAGAAGACCATCCAGCGTCCGGTAGTCAGACTTCCGGTATGATCAGTAGGGGATGCTGGTTGAGAAATTTATTTATTTATTCTTCCGTCTTTCAAGTACAAAGCTTTTTAAGACTGCTGATAATAGTAATAACATTTCATTTCTTATTAATAATAATGCCTAGTATAAGCAGAATTTAACATATAATTATAATGTAATTTAGAGTAAATTGCTACTCTTAAATTTAAGATTTAATTTTTACATTTATCTCTACATATTAAAGTCTATAACATTTGCAACCAAGTTGAATTTTATGCAAGCATTAGTTATAGGATCATTTTGCCCATAGCTCTCTAGGCCTCAGATAACGAGACGGGGTGTAAGCACGAGACAAACAATGTGAGCAGTAATGACGTCATGAGCGAAAAGAACTGAATAATAAGTCCTTCTTGAATGCAGCTGCTTTAGATCGATAAGCTGACATCTAGCATTATAATCTGGCATATTTGAATTCGACGACATCTTTCGAAGAGCAAACCTATTAAATCTTTTTTGTATTCTCTCAATACGAATAGCGCTATTGTTATATAAAGGATTCCGTATTAAGCAACAGTATTCTAATATAGAGCGAATTAACGAAACATACACAGACTTAAGAGTGTAAGGGTCTTGAAAATCTTTTGAATTTCGAAACAAGAATCCTAGCATGGAGTTGGCCTTTGAAATAACATAGTCTATGTGCATTGAAAAAGTCAGTTGAACGTCGAATATAACCCCTAGATCTTTATGCGAACATACTCTTGTTAAGATTGTATTATCAATCTTATAATTATAGATTATAGGAGATAAAATTCTAAAAAATGTCATAACTGAGCATTTACTAATATTGAAATGTAGTCAATTCAATTCTCATCAATTCTGTACAGATGAGATATATTTTTGCAACACCATTGCATCGGCCAATGATCGCACTGATTTACAATTTTTTAAATCGTCAGCGTATAAAATGCAGTTGGAATGGGAAACATAGGAAGGCAAATCGTTAATAAAAAGAAGAAACAGAAGAGGGCCGAGGTGACTACCTTGAGGTACCCCAGAGAAATTGGAAATTACCCGTGACAGATCATTACCTATTTTTACAAACTGTCTGCGATTTGTAAGGTAGCTAGTTATCCATTTCAAGATTTTAGAATGAAAACCAATCATCTCTAGCTTTTTTATGAGTGCATTATGTTGAACAAGGTCAAATGCCTTCGAGAAGTCAGTGTATATGGAGACCACTTGAAGTCTCGCTTCCATGGAACTTAGGCAAAAGTTTGTAAATATAACCAAATTGGTCGAAGTTGATCTTCCACTTACAAAGCCATGTTGATATTGTGATATTTGGTTTCGAACTTCAGCATATATTTTTTTCTTAACAACAACTTCGAATAATTTCGGTATTAATTGGAGTTTAGCTATTGGTCTGTAGTTGACAATAGAACTTTTAGGTCCAGATTTATGAATTGGGGTGATGAGAGAATCCTTCCAGCAATCCAAAAATTCGCCGCAAGCCAGTGACATATTAAAAATGATAGTCAGGGGCTTGACTAATCCGTCCTTACACATTTTAAAAAAAAAAGCGGGAGAAAATTATCAGGCGCTAGGCTTGCATTGCAGAAAGAATATCATCATTCGTCAATTCTAATCGCCCTATGCCTGTGATTGTATTTGCTCGAAGTTCTGACCTGCAACCTATGCCTAAGTCAACAAAGTTTGACTGGAAATGTGATGCAAATATATCGCATATAACGTTACGGTCATCAGTAGATACATTATCGTAGGATATATTCGATGGAATTCCAACAGAATTACGTTGAGTATTGAAAACGTCCAGAAAGTTTTTTCTCTTCAGAAATTCATATTCTTTCCGCATTCGACACAATACGCCACGCAGTGAATTGTCTTTAGCAGAACTCTTACATATCTTGTTTAAAGCATTTTTGAGTGCGCATAAGCTTCGATTGAACCAGATGGGTTTTTTGGAATTAGCAGATATCTTAATAGGAACAGACCTGGATATGGCATCTTCTAATATGTTTCGAAACTTAGTATAAGCTATGTTTAAACTTCTCTCGATGAGGACTTAGTTGGTATGAGGTCGGAGTCTTCCGTGTCTATCAAGGATAGTAAGGTATATAGAGCAGAGTCTGAAATATTTATGCAGGGATCTCAATCAATTCAAAATCAAAGAAAAGCTAGTAGTCACTCAAACGTCATTGGGACGACGTCGCTTTGCATAAATTCAAAAAGTAATTCTTCATTTCAGAAAAGTTCCTGTTCTAGGTTAGGTTAGGTTAATGTGATTGCCCCAACTGAAGCAGTTCTGGTCCACTTAGATCCTGACTGGATCCATTGTGATTTCACTAATCGCCCGCTAACGTGCCGGTTCCTCTTCCTAAATAAAACACCTGAAGATACCTACTGGTATGCTAGTGGCATATCCTGGACGATGCACTCCTTTGCTGGATTACAGCCAATTAGTATTTTTTATAAATTTTGAAAAAAATTAAAAATTGTCCAGAACTTTAATGCCAAGTATTTCCTCCTGGCTATTGATCCCATTTATGCAAAAATTATGAATTCAATGGAGGTGTCGTCTCTGTCGTCGCCAAGTGCCGGGGAAAAGTAGGTGGCGTCGCCTGCATGGCATGGAGTGCCGATTCCCGACACCGGCTACTAGCATCGATCGTGGCGTCGCCATCGTGTTTTCCCTTGCCCTTGCAAGTGCTGTTGGCAGGTGCCGAGCTAGTGAAGTATAGTTTCTTCTTCCTCTTCGTTCCTACAGCTCATACAAAAGTCATTGTTGGGGGTTCCCATTCTCCTTGCGCGTGTGTCTAATAGGCAATTACCAGTAATAATGCCAAACACATTGCTGATTTCCTTTCTTTTTAGATTTAGGAGCTTCCTTTTTTTGGGGATTTGTTGAAGGCTATATTAGCCTTGAGGTCCTACAAGTATTTAATTCCATCCACCTCCGATTAACGGCGTTGATGGCATCTGTAACAAGTAAGTTTATTATATATCATTAATAATTGTATTACTTGAAGAGAGGGGTATGGGGTCTCCTGATAACTTGCCAATGGCAAACCCATCCCTGTTCTAGCTAGCTCGTCGGCCCTTTCGATGCCTGGAATACCACTATGCCCAGGGACCCAGCATAGGATAAGGTTGCATCTGACAGCTATCTCCCTAAGGATTGATAGTGTATCCAGAGCCTTGATGGCCGCCCGACTGTCTATGTATATAACGATAGATAGCCCGTCCATCGGTTTGATTGACAGTAAGCGGGCAGCCTCTTGGATAGGTGTTACTTCTGCCTGGAATACACTACAGTCGTCGGAAAATCGACGGGACAGAGAGAAGGATATTTCCTGCGATGACGCAAAGACTAGTAGTCCACTGCCTTCTTCCGTTTTGGATCCGTCTATGTATACTTCAAGATGGGTAGCTTCTCTGAATAGGTCTGATGCCCAGTCTTCTCTATTTGGGAAAAGTGTTTTATACCCGAACTCAAAGTCTGCAACGGGCGCGATTTAATCGGTATGCTTTGGGATGTTCGCATTCTTGATTATTTCAATGTGACCTGAACTGTGCATTTTGCTCCAGCGGTTGCTTTCCCTTAACCTGATCGCTGCCTTGGTAGCCGTCAACTTCCCCTAAATGTCCATGGGAAGTAGCTGTAGCATTGTTTCCATGGCGGCTGAAGTTGTGGAGCAAATTTCACCCGTAATGGAAATGCTTTCTAAGATTGAATGCATTGCGTTAGATGTTAGAATGATGTTAGAATTGGTCTGACGACTGATGTATATACCCAGTGTATCATTTTCGGATTCAGCCCCCATTTGGAGCCGAGGTTCCTCTTGCAAGTATACATAGCTACCGCCGCCTTCCTAATACATATTCAATATTTGGTTTCTAGTTTAGTCTACTGCTTAAATAAGTTTAGGTATTTGGCCTGACTAGTAAAACTTAGTTCCTTGTTCTTCAACTTTGGTGGGGTTAAAGGAGGTATTTTGTATCGAGTTGTGAGTGAGTTCCATCTCGGATGGGTTAACATCTAGACCAGCTCTTCTGTCCACCTGTCTAGCTTTTTTGGAGAGGTTTCCATAATGTCTCTAATGGTTTGGGGAAATTTGCCTGTTACGACTAAGGCTATGTCGTCTGCGTTTGATATTGTCTTGCAGCCGCCGTAACTAAGTTCATTTAGAATTTCGTCTACCACTAGAGGGGAAAGTACTCCCCCTTGCGGGGTGCCTCTGAAATCTCTTCTGGTTATGCTGTGATTTCCAAGATCTGATTGGATACTTCTACAGGATAAGACATTCTTTATCCAGTTATTAATACTTCCAGTTTAGTTTACGTATGGGGGCTGCTAGTGCATTCACCAGCACACTTAGACCATATTGGTCCATTGTGATACCCCCAGTCACACAACTACAACTGATTGACTACTCCGGTGATAGTGCCGTAAAT
Source organism: Eristalis intricaria (assembly GCA_964034865.1). Taxonomy (NCBI): domain Eukaryota; kingdom Metazoa; phylum Arthropoda; class Insecta; order Diptera; family Syrphidae; genus Eristalis; species Eristalis intricaria. The sequence goes on along the minus strand of OZ035876.1, from coordinate 14,197,813 downwards.
TTGATCCCAACGGCAAATGGTGACTGGACCAGATTTGTAAACCAGATAAAAGCGTATTAACTTTGCTTTCAATGCGATTCGAACCGGGGACCCCGATAACCAGGAGCAGACACTCTACCAACTGAACCATCCAGTCGTTAATACTTCCAGTTACTTTTTGTCTAGTTTGGGCGTTAGTTTTCGCTTCACTTTTGACGTTATTAAGAGCCCCCTCTATATCAAGGAAAGCAACCATTGTTTAATCTTTGTTATCAAAGGATTTCTCAATGGTGCTGACTAGGGAGTAAAGTGCTGTTGCTGTTGAATACCCTTTGCGATAGGCATGTTGGTTAGGTGATAGGGAGTTAAAGCTTGTACTTTCCCTAGCATGTAGATTCACTATCCTTTCCAATGTTTTCAGTTTCCTGTTCTAAAAATTCTAGAATTTACTTCGGGCCATGAGTTCAGATACCTGCCTGCCACCCACTCAGCGTTCGAACAATCAATCACGATTGACAATCACGCATGCCTGTAACGAAAAGAATGAACAAACAAAGAACACTTCCGAAGAAATTCCATCATCGCAGGTGTCCCCTTCTACAGCACCTCCTACTGGGAATAAAGTATCTGTCAAGGCATCTTAAACACAACCTCATCAATGTAATTACCCCAGTATCGATACTCATCTGACCATCTAGTCATAGTTTACGAGCCGTGCCAGGCACTTCGACTTGCGGCGTTACTACCTCGCGCTCATCTATCCTCGCCTGACACAGTACACCACTATTGACTATCGGGTTAGACCATTTAGGACTCCGAATTTACCTATCGCTCGCCACAATCTGAGTGCGCATCAGATCTCGAGCAGTACAATAAATTCCTTAAGTGTCCCAGCACAGCCCCACGCTACACAACACCATTTCACTAATTTGAATTAATTGAAACATAAAACACGGAATTGCTTTCAGTACCGAAAGGTGTCGAATGCAATATCATCTGGCAGCAGATTCCATAGACCAGCCGCCGACAACGAAGCCAAACGGGTCCAATAAGCCGAAGAGGGTAAACAAAGATCCGTCAATTCATATCACCATCCAACTGCTCCACATTATTGCCCAACTACAAGGGACTTAAAATGATGTTTCTATTCCGCTTCACGCCGAGTTGTACAGCTCGTCGCTCGGATGCTGTACGTGTACACCGACGACACCAGGCGTTCCGATTCAAAATGCGATCCGTCCCATTCAAAAATCGAACCGCATTCGGCGGTGGGTACGGAGATAATGCGCCTCAAGAGCCGCTCAACATTTCCGGCTCTACAAGGAATAATTCTATTAAATATGAACACGGGAGAAGGGTTGTGTCCCAGCGTAGGCGCGTCCGCTCAAACACGGAGCACAAAACATTAATTTAATCTAATTAGGTGGAAACAGATCGCACTCCAGCTCCAGCATGGTCCCGGCTCGGGATCGCGCTGTATTGTTCGGCGTGTGATGAATTTTTTCGTTCGGTTTTTGTTCTTCAAAGGCTTAACGACGATGGCCGCAAGACGCGACCGCAACCGTGGCGTGGTCGCTATGGACGTACATATTGTCATATTGTGTATTCTGTCGGAACAGGGCCGCAGATTAGAAATGGCTTGACGCGGTCGATGGCAACATTTTAATACCCTTTTGTCCTTTTATTCCGAATCGAGTTCTTGTGTTTTCTTTGGTTGTGTGTTCTGAATTTTGACATCTTTCTGACCTTGATCTAGCCGCCAGTGTGCCGTGATTTAGTTTTCGTTTTTTTTGTTTTTGGTGTATGCCTTTTGTGATCCGAGGGAACACACACGTGCTATTGTTTTGCGTATTCTATGTTGCGATGAGACGAATGAAGATGATCTCAAGTGCATAGCTTTGTTTGAGGAGGTGCACAGTAGCAGTCCTCAATTGGATTCAAATCAAAGGATGTCTTAGTCTCGGTGTCTGCTTTAGGACTTTCATTTACGAAGGCTTATAAATACCGACGCACAGCTTCATGGAATCATCATTATCAGGAAATCAGTGGATTCTTGTCCAGGGTATCGGATAGAAATCTCTATAGAGGTACCCGGGTACACGCATTTTCGGGTATTACCCGGTGGCCATATTATTGGGTACCCGAAAGTGACGACAATGTGTCCTGCTTCGGCCACCGCGCTGATATTTCTGAGGTCGCAAATCAAAACGCCAGAGTGCAAAAATAAGCTCAAATTGAAATTTCCTTACATTTCTAAACCGATTGAAAACTTTAAACAATCCCACTGAAAAAAGTGTTTATGCCATTTTACCTTGTAACCACAGATTTACACTTCCCAAAAAGATTCCCTTCTGTCTCGAACAAATTCATACTTTTCGCTAATGACTTTTTGTAGCATCCACGAGTAGTATCCTGAAGACTCGGGAGTTAAATAGAACACCTTGGTGTTAATTTTAATGCAATTCTTTCAATTGTTTTATTGCATTTTACAAACAAATTTCACCATTTTCAGCATATGAAGTTCGCCGTTATAGGAATGTGACCAAATTATTGTTTTTAGTATTCAAGCCGGCTTGCACCGAAATGATTAATTGCAATGTATCTATGCAAAATATAAAGACTTTTAATTGAAGAGAATTTAAGTGAACTTCATATGCTCACACGGCGTAAGGCTTGCTGTTGGGGTGACCATCCCATGTTATTCGGGCGGTGTGCGTCACATCAAACAGTACAAAGAGGATAAACTAAGGATTAAACCAATAGGTCACACTGTCACAGTTGCCTCGGTAACACTTAGTTTCAATATAATGACGCTGGGATATTAGATCATTAATTTGGTTTTTACCTTGCCAAGACAATTTTGTCAATAGTTATGTCATGTCGATGCCTCAGAAAAAAGAACAGGCCTGTGTCGATCAAGTCTGTAAAAGTCTGATCAGTTAAGCAAGATGAAGTGATTTCACCGTCACAAGGATTAGTCTTGGGGTTAAGACTGATATGGAAGATGGATACGCAAAACATACACACATAATTAATACAGACAAAAATCCAGTCACACGCATGCAAACACACTGTTGTATATAAATTGGTATATGTTTTCGACCCGATCTGACTTGATAAACACATTGCTTACAGGACCATTTACTTAAGTATGTAGGGTAGGTAGTAAGTGGTTTAGATGCACTAGGCCAAACTAGACCCGTTGTACTGCCACGTGGGTTTGTCTAAAAAGAGAGGGAAATGGCCGGCGTTGTTATTAGGACAGCCAGCCAGATCTGTCAATGAAGTCTAATAGCGATTTGATTGATGTCTCTCTCAGTTCGCTTAAATTATAGAAGAAGTAGGAGCCAAGAGTAGCTTTCCTAGCTGAGTCAAGTGCAGGGCATTTTTAGAGAAGGTGTGGTACACTTTTTCTTCGTCCTCGTCTCGGCAAATCGTTAGAAAATAGTCTTAGTCTTTTCGCGTGTAATCCCAAAAGGCAGTGGCCGATGAATATACCCACTGCTGTGCTAACTTTAGGTCTTTTTAAGGATATCAGATTAACAGATCTTTTGGCGTCAAGACTAGCCCAGATTTGTTTGGTAACTTGGCGCGTATTGCTTGTCTTCCATCTGACATTCACTATTTGTATGCTTTGGTTAGTGAGTTGTGACTTAAAGGAATCTAGAGGAATACTTAGTAACAGATGGACCCGTCATCTGGCAGTGTTGTGGCGATATTTGCGAGTTTGTCAGCACCATTTACTTAACTCAATAGTAATAAAATAGAAATGCGACTGCATTACTCCAATACTGAACTTTCCTGTAGGATAGGTTAAGCCGGGTCAGTTTCGACACAGCTTGGGCAATCTGTTATCAGGAAGGCCGAGCTTAGTGTGAAAGCCAAGTTAGCGGTTTTCAACTCAGTATTTGGTCCAACTCTCACATATGGTCATGAAATTTGGGTAAAGACTGAAGGAATAAAGTCGCGAATAAAGCCTGTTGAGACGAGATTTCTTCGTGCTGTTGTGGGAATAACTCACCGAGATAGGGTGAGGAACTCAACATTAAGCAGATGCTTTTTCGAACGGAAAGAGCTATGCTTCGCTGGCTTGGTCACGTGGAACGAATGTCACCACCAAGTCCATAAACTCTTCTTCTCACGCTCGGACGTAACTAGTGATGAGTTAGAGTCGATGGCGGAGGATCGGGGAGATCTCTCGTGCGTGGTTTACACCCGCGACCTCTTTAGTGGGTCATGTGGGTCAGAAGATGATGATGATGATGATAATGATGAGTAATGCAGTCATCCCATTTCTGATAATGGGTGTAAGTAAACACAAGGTCTGAAGTTGTGAACAGAAGTTGTTATTATATCTTACATTTGAAATCCGATATTATCAGCTTCTAGTTGTGCAGATCATATTTGTCAAAAAATCGAAGGCGCTTATTATTTGACGAATGTATATTGTTATACTATATTTCAGTTCCACCAAAGCAGAAAAAAACGCCCGACTAGATCTCCTTAAACTTAAGTTGTAAATAAAGAGTTTAGAGTCCAACCCCAACTTATTTAGCTTCAGCAATTATCGAGTTCAGATATATGGCCGCTTGTGGCTTTACCAGCTTCGACATCCAATTAAAGAATTGGTTTTTCAAAGCGTACAAAGACAAGTTTGACATCTGCATTATCAACGTTTCATCACTCTTAGGATTAGTGCAGCCTTTTACTTGCATGCATCTTCTTATTCTCTTGGGCAAATTTCATTGTTTCCAAATGTTTTACTCTGCTTCTCCTGTTCAACTTTTTGAGCTCCTGTGGACATTCCCACACAAGCTTGTTTTGATTGTATTAAAGACTAGTGCCAAATAGCGGCACGAGAGTTTGATTGAACTAAGTTCTATTAAACCGAGGTTCAGTTTTCACAGTATAGGGCCGCTTTTAAGCTATCAGATTTCGTCGTATCCAATACCGCCATCATCATCATCATCTTCTGACTCTCATGATCCACTGAAGGGAGTAAAGTACGTGCGAGAGATCTCCAGGCAACTCGATCCTCCGCCATCGACTCTAACTCATCAGGGGTTATGCTCAAGCGTAATCAGGCGAGCTTATAGACTTGGTCCCACCTCATCATCCTGGATCTGCCAAGTGGTCGCCTACCTGATGCAATCGCATTCAAGGCCTGCCTCGGAAGTCTGATTGTTAAAGCTGCTTAACGTTGAGTTTCTCGCGCCCTACCGTGTTTCTTACCCTATCCCGGTGAGTAATTCCATCAACAACATGTATTCGCACCCTTATTTCTTCAAACTTTACCAAAATACATGGCCATAGGTGAGAGTTGGAACAAATACTGAGTTGAAAACCACTAACTTGGTCTTGACACCAAGTTCGGCCATCCTGAACACAGACCTTCCAAGTTGTTCCAAATCTCGTCAAGCTTGGCTAATCCTAAATTCCAAGATTTACTCCTTCCATCACCCCGACATATCTTCTCAACCTGCTTCAATGGGACTCCACTAACATGTAGAGTGCATTAAACAAGTGTTCTGGAGCATACCACAATGTCTGATTATTCCACGTTAATATCCCAGCATCAGTAGACACAGTCCCAAACCATCAGGGAGGATGTGAAAATAACTAAGTCACCTGCAGAAAGATGATGACTTACCCTCAACTCTCCCAATGCGAAACATTCCTCGCTTCAGTCCAAGTAAACAATGAAAAGGAGAAGGACACGATAACCGTTTATCAAATAAATGTACGATGTCAAGTAAACTAATTTCGATAGCAACCTACTTTTTCTGTCTTCTGTTGTTTGTATCCCTTTCCTACACACGCGTTGTCTCTTACTCACCTCGAAACCGATGCGGCGTAATGCGTCTGGCTGTTTTGAGAGATCTTGAAAAACAAATGTGTGTAGGAAATTCCTACAGGTTGTGTCATCGCTGATTTTACTTTCTTTACACCGTTAGGCCTTATTTGTGTGTCCTGACCACGGGATCCATTACACCACATCACCCTCGCAATATTATTACGAAGCAGCCACCGCATCTAAACATAATTCTTAGCCCCCATGCATTCCGAAATGTCCGTCCATTCCAGTTCCCAGTCCCAATGAAACGACTAACCCTAAAACCCATAATACACACACTGAGTTTTGATTTCCTGACAGCCGCCTCTAATTCTATGTTTACCTTGTCGAATACGAAAACTTCCTCTCTGCACTCGAAATCCAAAGGGCGCATCGCAAGTACAAGTTGAACTGAAAATTATTAGCACGAATACGTGTTTCCATTCCTCCCCCCACTGTGCATCCACACAGCTTTGCATTTTTCGGTGGAGGCCAGTTTCGGTAGTGGTAATAGAATATGCAATTTGGAGCCTTCCGGTGTTTGTACGGCTACGAAAATAATTGAGGGTTGTGGCAATCGGCCATATCGGCGGACTATTACAAACCGGAAGGGTGTGTGGATTTTTGTATAAACGGATGCTAATGCCGGCAGGTATTATCATGGAAAATATACCACGTGTATGCAAATTTATGAAATAATTTCAGACTTTCAGGCAGAGTTTTTAACCTTTTGGATAATTTTCATTGATGCCGGGACGGAGTTTAGAGGGACAAAACACGGGGTTCAGTGCAATCAGATTTAAATATTTCGGTTAAGCAACAATAGCATGTGTTTAGCTTGCTGGACTTAAGAACAGCAATTACACGGAGACCACACAAAACTTCAAAACTGAAGTGACAGAAGTACAATATTCAGCCCACATTCCTATGGTCAACTGAAATAAGTATGATATTGCCCGAAAAGAGGAGAAAGTCTTTTACTTTGGTATCAAGCACAAGTCACCATACCAAAAGGATACGTAAATACAACGAATATTTTTATTGAGTCAACGAATAGATCATTAATTCTTGTCCGATGAACTTGTTCGTTGAGCCAACAAATGTCTGTTCGTTAATTCAATGAGTACATCAATCCAACGAACATGTACATTAACCCAGAGCCACTTCACCCCTCTTTCATTTGAAACTGGATGAAATATATAAAATAGTGGTGTGTCAACACAGGTTAAAAAACCGAACTAACCCGGGTTACACCTAAACCGAGTAACATTTATTTCAAACCGAATTGGCAAAACCGATGAAACAAAGATGTGGTTTTTTTTCCGTTCGTCTTTCCGAATAACTTTTGTTGTAATTACCTAGCTATGCAACGATCACAGAATCGCTGCGTCTCGACAATCTGTGTAATATAACACTCATTATTAGTTATATATTTTGAATAGAATTATTAAAATATTTAAATACTTCTTTAAATACGTACTTTCATTTTGATTAGCCAAATTAATGGCTTCCATATCAATCTAGGAAAACAAAGGAATTGAATTAAGAAGAACGTTACGTTTAATAAGTACATTATTTACCAACCTTTGATTGGGCCGCAATTGACTGCATTCCTTTCAGCAGTTGTCAAACTGATTAATTTTCTTTCGTCTGGAACTTACTGAAAAAAATAATTTTAAACTAAAATAAAAGATGGAAGACAAACATGTTTTCTTGCATTTGAATTAACTATAGTACATCCTTGCTGGTATTCCTGTGTCGTCATTTGAGTGTTTCTGTCGATGTGGGTTCAAATATTAATATTTCTAATATATTGAAAAATAAAGAAATGCACACAAGCCAGCTTTTTTTCCTTTTAAAAAAAGTATGGTGATGATGAAGTCGCAACACAATTCACAATAAATCGCAACTGAAGAAGAACGCTTATATACACTGTAGCGCGCTTAGAAGCAATGAATAATTTCGTTGCCTCATCGAACACTTTCATTGACGTACGATTTCGTTGGGAAATGCTTACAGAGAATTTTAACTTTTAATAAACGCTAGTTCGTTCAGTCAACGAATCATACGTTAAACTACGTTCATCTATTTGTAAATTTATTCGTAATATTAACGAATAGTCTGTTGAGCCAATGAAAGCGTTCCTTGAGACAACGAAACACAATGACTTTAACGAACGCTGTTCATTAATATTACGAACAATTTTTGGTTCAGTGTAGTTAGCAGGTTTTTATACAGATTTGTGGAGACACAATATACACTCTTGCCATGTTCGAATGGTCTGAGATATTAAATGTTTACTTGTTGTCATTAAGGGAAGCCAAGCCTCCTTTTTAAGAGAGGTCAACGAGCTTAGTGCTAATCACGTTTCATCACTTGTAATCGAAGAATGTATTAAAACCTAAAAAATGTTCTTCTCTTTATCAACACCTTTGGGTCTACAAATATAACAGTGCCTCCAGATATCTACTCAGGTTGTCAGATTAACGTTCATGCAATTATCTGCTGGCGTTCAAATGCCACCCTATCCTTCTTCTTCTCCCGATAGCGCTACAGTCCGATTGGACATATGCCTTCACCTACAAGCATCTGTAGCTAGCTACCTCTAATTAAAATTGGTTGAGGTCCGTATCCACTTGTATGCGCCACCGGTTTCGTGGACGTCCTTTGAGCACGTACATTTTCGTCAGATTTCGTTGCAATGACTGAAAAGTGTCCTGGAGGATCCCGTGTCGCATGGGTGCTAAAATCGTTCATCGGCTTTCGTGTGAGCTTTTGTACTTTTTTCTCATTTCGTAATCTCAACGTTGGGGATCAAAACCATATAACGAATGTCATTAAGAGACAATGTGTGTGTGTGTGTTGGAGAGAGAGAGACAGAGTAAGAGAGAGATACTATCGACAAGACGTTTACCTTCGGTAAATAGCAGTTTTTGATGCAACGCGAACTGACCGCTTGAAAGCTGTCTAATGCGTAACCGTTGCAGAATGGAAGGCTCTTAGTGCTATCCATGCTCTTTACACAGCCCTTTCATCTTATGTGTTATGGTCCATAGGCGCCAGCCTAGGTTCATGGTACTTCAAATGTCATCAACACAAAACAGTCCCAACGCGAAGGAAATAACACCCTGCATGACATCACGTTCGACCCAAAACCAAAACGCGGTCCGATGCGTCAACATTAACAAGAGGCCTGTCGGTCCCCTGATCGATCAACCATATTTATTTGTGATTACATTGCAATCGATCTCAGACACTCCTCCAGTATTATCAATGTCCGACCATTTCGAGGATGATTTACTTGCTGTAGCTAAGGTAAGAACACGGTTATCGAAAGGACAACGGATTGGAGCAAGACCACAACAGTGTGACGTCGAAAAACTATAGTCGCAATCGACCTTTAAAAACTTTTCTGACCGAGTCTCTCTGAAGCTTTCAGAGTCTCCAATTCTGCCTGCCAGAATGGCAACGATGTCAAAATGCGATAAGTTTCCTCTGATGTCTTGGGTTAAAACCCAGACAGCCTGTGCAAAATTGCACATTCAGAAAAGTAAACATCATATCAGGTGACGCTGCAAAGACGAGTCTTCTTCTACTCCAGCTCGAAAAGCAATCGAGAATGTCCACGAAACGGAAACGGACGGACACAAGTGGAAAGGACCTCAGCCATCATAGTGCGCAAAATTGAAGGCAGCTGCCTAAGTCGATCATTCCGATATGCAGGAGAGCCTTGTTGGCTGAGGCCCAGGTCCACACCGGACTGTAGCGCCAGAAGAAAAAGAAGTCTTGTAGCTATTTCTTTTTTTTATTTCAACACAACTTATACTAGACAAAAATGACATAAATGTCTATCTTAATATCTAACAATTCATGTCATTTATTCTATCTTACAGATTCTTCGCGGGTAATCTAAAATAATCTAATCTAACTATCTATGTGCCTTTTGGCGTCTAAACTATTAATTTTCTTTTTTTTAGTCCTGTGGACAGACTTTATTACCTAAGACTTACTGGTCAAGAAAACTAAGAAAGAACTTTGCGCTCTATACATTATTATTATTACCTAACCTAAATCGAAACCATAAAACCTAAGAAAACTTAATCTAACTTAATCTATGTCCGTAACACTACGGACGTGTACACAAGGGCTTGTATGTTATATATATGTGTAACATATCTAATCCACACGCCCTTGTGAACCTTTCTTTTTTTTATATTATTTATTTATTTCATTTTTATTTTTTTTCTAGTCTACCTTATAACTTTGTTAGTGGGCCGTTATACCAACTAAACCATTTATGATATAATAATGACAAGGGCCGGCGAAGGCGTACTGCTTCAGGTGTAACCACCAAAAGAAGTGCCGCTCCTTATCACTCTCTCTCCTGTCTCGAACAGGGATCGCACTACTGAACTATCCATGGAAGATCTTCGTGTTCACGGACGACATTCGATTCGTAAAGAAGTCGCCTGTCAACTGTTCGGCGCATCGCGTGGTAGATTACAGGACATCCTTCCGTGCCCTGGATCAGGCCGATCGAATCAATATAGAGGACTGCTTTAGGTGGAACAAAGCTGCTGTGGCGAACCCTCTCATGGTACATATAATTGGGATAGTAAGCCTCGGAGATCGTGGGTCGCCGTGGCGTAGTGTGTTAGTGCGTCGACTCCTACGGCGAGAGATGGTGTCTTAGCACTTGCCAGGTATGATACCCGAATTTACCACCTATCATAATTCACGGCTCCACCTCTTTCGAGTCACTGACAATGCTCAAAGAGTATTACTTCGCCGTTCGGAGTCGGCATTAAGCTGTAGGTCCCTTCCACTCGTGAAAGAACAATAGCACGCACAACACGAGTGGTTGCTGAGAAGCTAGGCCCAGCTCCACCTCGGACTGTCGCGCCACCCATATTATTATTATTAAGCCTCGGAGATCAGACTGTTAATAGAAGTCATACTTCTTTCAAAGCGGCTTCTTATTTATATGTACTCAGACTCGGGTGATCGATACAACCGGAGACAAGTGCTAAGACACCATCTCTCGAACACCCTGATCTTTTCCATCTGTGAAGGACTCACATTGAACCACAGGGGACAAGCATACACCATGACTGGCCTTATGAGAGCCATGTAGCAGATTACCTTCACCCTAGTATCAAGTTGGCTGCTGTAAAACAGCTTACTTGCCACAGCAAACGCTTTTTTAGCATTGGTCAAAGCCTTCTCAATATGTTTGTTAAAATACAGGCAGTGATCCAACCAAATGCCAAGGTGTCTAACTTCAGTTTTCACGGCTAACGGCTGACCCTGTGAGTCAACTATGCCGAACTTCTTCCAGTTTACGCGCGTATCCCTCGAGACCATGGACAGGGGGGGTACGGAAAAGGACAGTTTCACACTTCTGGAAGTTGATAAGTCTCGTAGCTATCGTTCGTTCATTACTCATTTATCACTACAATGCATTCTTTCTCAATTCAAATTTATCAAAACATTCAGTTCTCGGATGAAACTCTTCTTGTCGCGTTGCAATTGAGAATTGGGAGTGATTTCAAACTTCAGCAATATCTTTTTTTATTTGTTATTTCTTACTCAACTTTATTAATTATCGAAACTTAATTTTCGAGTAAAAGACTATGTACTTCGCTGAGACATTTGAAGTCCGTTCACTGAACACAGGCGAATTCTGCCAAAATTGTTGCTGATGACACATCAGTGATGGGACTTTCGTTTTTTTTTCTATTTTCGACTTTTGAGGGATACCTCCTCTAGCTCCTCCCTTCCCCAGCCCCTTATGAAATCTTGAATACATATGCGTAACAGAAGCTTGTTTTAATACATTTCTGGCTGCTTATTTCATTTCTTGATTAAACTAGACTAATAGGCGCAAATCCAAGCTCCTGGGGTGGTGCATAGATAAGCCAATTTCACCGTCCACCGTGTCTAACGACAATCAAAGCAGTAGGAACTGTGTGAAAAGTAACGGCGACATTTCTCCCGTTTCTCTGGTCCACATGATCTACATCTAATAACGTTTTGACTGATGTAAGTCGCCACACTTCAGCTAAATGCAGACAGTTCAACAATGAAGTGTGATTTGAAATGATAACTCTTGTTGGACGACCCCACATAAAAACAAACTATTTAATAACACATTTCTTAGAAATACCCTCGAACGCTTTTATTGTGTCCATTTGGACATCAGCGTCAGATCAGTCTAAGCTCTGAGAATCAGAACACTTAAAATACAGTCAGCCACGTTTTAAAAGCGGATAATGCATAGGTGTCCATTCTAACATCTATAAAAAAAAAGCCTTAATAGTTCTTAAAGAAGCCAATAAGAATTGAATAGCTTTTCAAAGTAACCAACAGCACAAGCAACTTGATGCACTCAACCAACAGGCAGTCATTACATTGAACTCTAACAGTGTCGAACGTAAAGTGTGCCACAAAAGTGGCATACACATCGCCGCCTTAAAATCCATAAGACACAAACATCGTGTAGAAAAGTCCTTGAGACGAGGTGTTAACAAGGATTATATGGGCGATCAACAAGCCATAAATTATTTACGTTCCCCCCTGTCACTAATCTTGTCTGAGATTGATTTATGCCCCTTCTCGTCTCCATTATAAAGCCATTCAATGAAAGTCTGTGATTTCACCTCCTCCCGTCTGTCTAACGTTGCATCGCTTCTTTTATTTGCTAAGTAATTTGGAAACATTTTTATTTTATTGCAACGTTGTCACATTATTAGTGTTTGATGAATCTACTTAAGTTTATTCGAAGAAAAAATAAAAAAAAAAATCCGCTGGAAATGCATTCATTAAAGTGGCCCGATGAGTAGGTATAATTAGTAGAGATCGCATTTCCCATTTGATTGTAAGACAACGTAATCTCTTTGTTTCACACTCGGGCTCGGGCCTTCCTGAGAAACTCAGACATTCTGACGACTCGCAAAGGCAGTTCGGGTGCGGACGTTTTCTTTTCGAACCGCAAGACAAATTCCCAAGCCGTTGTACGGTAAAGGCATGCCTACTATTTAAAATTCAATCATGTCGGAAGATCGAACGGATCTCAAGCCTATGGATTTCAGTGCCCCCCATCCGATGGCGACATGTGATACCTGGTAAAAGGTGTCAACCGCAGTGTTCCCGGGTCGAGCTTAAAACTCTATCATTAGCCCTAAAGAAACCAATTTGGGGTCTCAAATTGAATTAATAACAAATTTTATGTCTTTTTAATACAGTCCACCAATAAATCTGACTGGGACCCCATATAAAGTATCCGCCCATGGCATGCCCACATTGGGCTGTGGCCGGGCTCCCCTCCACCCATCATTCTGGTGTCGCTCGCCTTGGACGCGACGCGTCATCGGTGTCTTGATCGGTGTGGCTATGCCGTTGGTTGGTGAGGTCGGTCGACATAGTTGGCGTTGCTTGGACGGCCGCTGGTCGGCTGCGCTGCGTCACTCCTTGACTTGTCGTCCACTGCGACAGGGGCGCAATGTTTTCTCTCTTCTTTTTGATCTGGAGCGAGATAAGGCGCTTGAGCAGAACACATAAAAAGGAAATTAACTTATCACAAACTACGATCAGTTATTTTATTTGATTGTCCACAAAACACGACCATTATCCGAGGGCAGCAGTTTTGGATCGTTTTTACTCGCGCGTCTTTTTTGTTCTCCTTTCCCGAGTCTGATTTCGTTCTTCTTTTTTTTTTCTCCCTTTTCTCATCGACTCTTGGGTGTTTTTATTGTTATTTGGAGCTGGTCCAGGTGGTGGTGGTGTGGTGGTGGTTTTGGTAGTTGCTCCAGAGTGCAGCAAGATTCCGACACAATGTCTGGTGGATGAGGATCAATGTGAGCTGGAGCGACGGCGAGAAAACACTACAAGGAACCATACCATACCGGGGCGGCACTGGACTGTTGAGTGCGTTGATTTGTTTCCCTTTAGCCGAGCACAAGAGCCACACCGACAAAACCGACGAACAAATCCAGGACAAGATAATAAAATGTGTTTTAGGGCACGCCATGCATATATGGATGTGGCAGGCGTCGAGTGTCAAAACGTGGCGCATATTGGTATACGGAATTCAAAATTTGTGAGTCGATTGGCATTTTGGGGGACAGACAATGCTGCGGAGGTTGATTTAATGAATGTTTGAGGATAGAATATTAATAAAAAAATATGACAACTCCTAGTACTATTTAAAAAAAATAATAATATTTACATATATATATAGAGAATGTCGGTGCAACTTGAGTTGCATAAAGAGTTGGATGTTTTAAATGCGATGAGAATTGAAGAGTTTTGTTTTTTGTTTAAAATGGAGATTACTGTACGAGTGAGCAATGTTTCTGTTTTCAATGGGGTTTAATAATAATAATATAATATGGGTGGCGCTACAGCCCGTAGATAGCCATGACTTAGCTTCTCAGCAACTACTCATGTTGTGCGTGCTATTGTTCTCTACCTACAGGACCTACAGTTTTATGCCGACTCTGAAGTCCAAGTTTGAGAAACTTTTTCTAGACAGTTATTACTAGCAGTGTTTTTTCATCTCTATTGATAGTGAAGTGCAATAAGATTCAAAAAAACGATTCCAAGTGGCTTTGATTTTTATAAGTCAAAATATAGAAAAAGAAATTTATTTGTTCCAAATTGATGTCAAAATGTATGAAAAAAAAATTCGAAGTCGAATTTGTATCGGCAGCCACTTTTCACTGCCGATATTACAGGCAGCTATAGGCAGTATGTGCTTTCCGTGCAAAATTTGAATTTTGAAAAAAACACGGCTACTCGTGATGGTGATACGGTTATCGACACTCTGCCCATTCTACACATAACCAGCTTCATATGAAGTAATTCTACTACCCGAATTGCCGAATCTACTACATTTTTTTTACTGACCACTTTTTGTACTACTCTTTATAATTGCCAATATCATGCGAGAGAGAAACAGTTATTTGAACGAAACTAAGAAACAGAAACAACGGTACATTCAATTTCGTGTGCACTTCAAATGAGAAAATGTCTTTATAATTCACGTAGCGAGTGGCAACGCTGAAATTCGAAACTTTAAATAAGAACAAGAGTAAAAAAATGAAATGTTTGTAAATTGTTCGCCTCTCTAATTTGCTTGCCACACAGTAGTCCAGCCGCTGAACATATGTTTTACCTAAGTATGCTAAGCTAAGTACAATAAAAAGCAATAAGACTAATCGTCTACAAATGAGCACAGTCAATTTAATGACGGGTGCTGAAGAAATAAGGAACAGAGTAAAATCGTATGAATGTGAACCCTGCGATTAGTGCTAATGCTTAGAGTTTTTTTTTCTTATTAAATGCTCTTGTCTTGAAGATTGTTTTTGTTGTTACTTTAACCCTCATCTCATCCTCAATTGTGCGTAGATTTCTACGCATGTGGCATTTCAGTGTATTTTCCATAATTTTTTTTTAAACATTTTTTAGAATTCTACGGAAGAGGGAATGGTAAAATAAGGGTTACAATAAAGCCAGAAAATTTTGAAAGTTTCCAATATGTGGTTTTTGAACAAGAAAATAAAACAAAAACAAGATGAGGGTCAATTGACAATTAAACAAAAAAGTCAATCACTACCTCAAAGTAAGGGAATGGTAGTAGATTTTGCTTCCAATTCTTTTTTTACGCGGTAACAATGCACGTGCCCAGTAGAGATGAGTTCCAAGAATCATTTGGAAACTGGCAATACTCGCGACTACTCAAGTCCTTATAAAGGCGCCGGTTGAACCTGGCACCTAAGCACCTAGTAGTCACAGCTACCATACTATTAGTTATTATTAGTTTATTAAAATTTGTTAGGAAAGCTAGACCAGTAAGAATGAGTCTTACAACTTTGTTATGGCTAGTTACAATATATACTTTGTTACAATTTGGTTTTGTTGTTACAGAATGAGTAAACTTGAAATGAATAAATTAACAATTTAAAAAAAAACAATTAAGGAAAGTAGGATATGATTACGTAGGCTATGAAAAATAACAAGAAATATTAAATAAAAACGATAAACGAAAATCAGTTATTTTGACGTGACAAAAGATGCTGTAATTCTTATTTAAACTTGTGTATATCGCTTTGTGCTCTTATAGAGTTAGGTAGTGAATTTCAAAGACGGATGGCATTGACATCTCTTTCAGATATTAAAAGACTAAGTCTCGGCATAATGAGATAGGTGGATCTATTTGTAGCTGGGAATTGAAGTGTTTGAAGAGGTAGGAAGGCTGTTGTGTTCTGAGGATATTGAAGAGAAATTCAAGTTAGTTACCAAAAGGCATACCTAAAACGTTTACTAAAAGATGTGACACATTATCATATTTTCTAAGCCTGTAAATAAATCGAAAAGCACTATTAAACGTAATTTTCGTAAGCATACTTAATCACAGTTCCCATAAATTCCGAACCCAACGAATTGTTTATTTTTTTTGTTGTCAGATTTTTTCAGATTGTGATTGCTGTCACCTTATATCACAGAATTAGGTTTTTTATCGCAATCGATCGCCGTGGCGTAGTGGGTAAGTGCGTCGACTCCTACGCAGAGGGTGCCAGGTTCCATACCCGAATTTACCACCTTTCATATTTTCACGGCTCCACCTCTCTCGAGTTACTGACAATGCTCAAAGATTATTCCTGTCTAGAAAAAGCTTCTTAACTTTACCGTTCGGAGTCGGCATTAAACTGTAGGTCCCTTCCACGCGTGGGAGAACTATAGCACACATAACACGAGTGGTAGCTGAGAAGCTAGGCCCTGGCCTGGTGGGCTGTCGCACCACCCATATTATATTATATTAATATCGCAATCGACGCAAGAATTTAAATAGTGTAAATGTGACCAAATTGGCTCATTTTGGTTTGGATTTGCAATATACTAGAAGTTCTGCACTTGTTAAACATTTCGGGGGGAGCAAACCACCCCGCCCCTAGTTACGACCTAGGGCTTAATAACAACAAAACACGCCAAAAACTGGAAACAATTTGTTTGCTGGATTTAAATAAAGGAAACTTATTGTATTTGTTAGAAAGCAGCCCACTCATTTACAATTTCTTTTTCTCTTTTTTATTTTTAGTTAAAAAAGACATAATTAAATAATCGAAAAATTTATTACATGTATTTAATATTTGTTTTGGTGTTGTATATATAGATGGAAGATTAACATAAGTTAAATATATTCAATACTATTTGTTGTTGTTTTTTGTATTTCTTGATGTGTTTGTGAAAATTAAATGAATAGCTTGACTTATCTGATCTGGGGATCACCCTCACTCCCAAAGTCTTTATTCCATGCTTCTTGTGCTTCGTTAGATAATTGTAATGTTATTATAACTTCTATATCTGACAACTCTAGTATAGAAAGCG
Organism: Eristalis intricaria; assembly: GCA_964034865.1. Classification (NCBI taxonomy): domain Eukaryota; kingdom Metazoa; phylum Arthropoda; class Insecta; order Diptera; family Syrphidae; genus Eristalis; species Eristalis intricaria. Next base: position 14,180,613 of record OZ035876.1, on the reverse strand, counting down.
TATCGCTAAACGAACTCTGCCAGGCAGTCTAAAAAACAACAAGGCTCCTGGCTATGATATAATAACCGGACAAATCCTGAAGAACTTGCCGAAAAAGGCACTAATTAAATTCCTTTACTTAATAAACGCTTCCTTTAAGCTATTATATGTTCCAGATTTAAGGAAGGTTGCAGAAGTGATTATGGTTCCAAAACCAGGCAAAACATTGAACAAGAAAAAGTTGTTCAGACCCATGTCGCTTTTACCAATAATATCCAAAATTTTTGAAAAACTTTTATTAAAACGCATTCAAAAATTTGTCGAAGAGAAGCAACTAATACCTGACCATCAGTTTGGGTTTCTGATAGCTCATCTCACCGAAAAGTGGAACCAGTCTTTGCACAATGCAGGCGAAAGCAAGATCGTTACGCTTGATATTTCTAAATCATTTGACAGAGTTTGGCATCATGCTCTCATGTCGAAAATGCGTGCCTATGGTATCGATGAATCTCTTCTTCTATGGATTAGAAATTACTTTTCGAACTGTTCAATTCAAGTTGTTTTGGATGGGTTCAAGTCTGATATCCACCAAATAAATGCTGGTGTTCCCCAAGGCTCAGTTCCAAGACCCACGACCCCGCCCTTCGGCTGTAGAATTGGAACGGCAGCGTATGTTAAGCACATTGAATTCCGATCTTGACAGCATAATTAACTGGGGAAAAAACAATAGAGTGGAATTCAATGCTTTAAAAACTCAATGCTGTCTGCTGTCACTCAAGCGAACCCTTGATAATCAGCCATTATCCATGAATGGCGCTTGTGTCGATGAAACCGGAAAACTTTCCATTCTTGGTATGTGTATCAACACAACACTTAGTTGGAGCGATCACATATTTGAGGTCGCCAAAAATGCTGCGAAATGTTTAGGTTTTCTTAATCGATGCAAGAAATATTTCACCCCTTCTGATTTGGCTTTAATTTATAAGGCGTACATCCGCCCCAAGCTTGAGTATAACGCTCATATCTGGTCTGGTGCCCCCAAGACCACACTGCACCTACTTGATAGAATCCAAAAGCGAGCGATAAAACTTATAGGAGACAACAATATCGCAGAGTCATTAGACTGGCTCGAACATCGACGTACCGTGTCTTCTTTGTCCGTATTTTATCGTTATTTTAACAAACGATGCTCAAGTGAGCTAGCCAACTGCATTCCTCCTCTCCATGAATTCACCCGCAATACTGGTCTCGCCAGGAATGCCCATCAGTATACCCTTAAGTCTACTTTCGGACGCACAGTTAAATTCAGAGACTCGTTCTTCAGAAGTAATGCACGAATATCGAATGCTCTTCCTAACCTAATATTTCCTACAGACTACAATCCGCAGATATTTAAGACCAATGTGCACAGGTACCTCCTCTCCCTTTCTCCCTCTATACCTTCGGCCCGTGCTGTGTCTTGACCCCGGACACATAAGGGTATTAGCAATCCCTTGAGCACGCGCAAATTATATATATTCACAGCCCTACTTGACATTTCCCAGGCCTACGACAAGGCCTTAAATACAAGCTAATCAGACTTCTACCGACAAGCTTATATAAGATCCTAGAATCATATCTCAATAATAGGGTATTTAGAGTTAAAAACGGAGCTGAATGCTCCGATCTTAAAGAAACCCGAGCAAGAGTCCCTCAAGGGAAAGTCCTTGGTCCTACATTGTACCTGCTGTGCACTTACACATAGACATACCTCAAACTGATGGTACACTTGTAGCTACATTTGCGGATGACACATCTATACTAGCAACGGGAAGCTAAGTTGAGTAATCAACTAGAGAACTTCAACGAGCTTTAGACAAAATAAACGAATGGTCGAAACGCTGGCGCATTGCTCCCAATGAGACCAAATCAACGCATATAAATTTTAAAGAAATATTGAAAATATACCAGTTTTCATTAATTCTGTACAAAAACCGTACGCTTATGAAGCAAAATATATTGGTATGACTCTCGATGCGAAACTCAAGTGGAGGGCCCACGTAAAAAGGAAACGGCATGAGCTCGAACACCGGTATAGAGAAATGTACTGGTTACTTGGAAGGCACTCGAAGTTAAGCATGTACAACTAACTGCTATTGTACAAGCTAGTACTGAAGCCTATCTAGACTTACGACATACAACTATGGGGTTTTAACAAAGCAAATAACAGAGTATTTATTCAGTCCTTTAGAAATAAAATTATACGGACTAAAGCTCCCTGGTATCTGAGGAATTGTGATATACAAAGGGACCTAGGATAACGGCGATGATCTGGTTGGGCGCATGCACCAGCTCATCTGTAAGATATGGTCGGAGGAAAGCATGCCCGATTAGTGGAATCTCAGTATCGTTTGCCCGATCCACAAGAAAGGAGACCCCTTTGACTGCGCCAACTATAGAGGGATAAGTCTCCTGAACATCGCATACAATATCTTCTCTGCCGTTTTGTGTACCCGCCTGAAGCCGTTTATAAATAACCTGATAGGTCCATATCAGTGTGGCTTCAGGCCAGAGAAGTCCACCATCCACCAGATTTTCACATTATGGCAGATCCTGGAAAAGACCCAAGAAATGCAAATCGCCACCCACCATCTTTTTGTCGATTTCAAGGCCGCATATGACAGCGTGCATAGGGACGAGCTATACAACGCCATATCTAGTTTTGACATTCCTGCCAAACTCGTCAGGTTGTGCAGGATGACGATGGAGAATTCTTGCTGCTCCATCAAGGTTCGTTCCCGAACTCACCGAGACTTTCAACGTCAAAAAAGGTTTTAGACAAAGCGACGCGCTGTCATGTGACTTCCTTAACATCATCCTGGAGAAGATCGTGCAAGACTCACACGCCAACACTAGAGGCAAGATCTTCCAGAAGTCCGTACAACTCCTAGCATACGCGGATGACATTGACGTGATTGGCAGAAAACAGCGAGCCGTCAATGAGGCGTTTGCTGGCATTGAGGCGGAGGCGGCTAAAATGGGTCTAGCGGTGAATGAGGGCAAAACGAAGTATATGCTGTCATCAAGAAAGGACACACAACATCGACGTCTTGGACAGAGCGTCACAATGGGCAGCTATAACTTCGAGGTAGTCAAGGACTTCGTCTACCTCGGCTCCACAGTAAACAGTACAAACAACATCAGTACCGAGAACAAACGCAGAGTAACCTCCAAACTGCTGTTTCTATGGGCTCAAGAGGCAATTGATTAGTAGAACCATCTCTCGAAGGACCAAGCTGACTTTATACAAGACCTTGATCATCCCAGTCCTGCTGTACGGCGCGGAGGCATGGACAATCTCAAAAGCGGATGCGGAAGTCCTTTGTATCTTCGAGAGAAAAGCTCTGCGTGCGATCTTTGGTCAAGTTTGCGTTGACGGTTTCTGGAGGAGAAGATTCAACCACGAACTGTACGGGCTGTACAGCGACATGAGTCTATTCAGGCGTCTTCGGATCCAACGCCTAAGATGGCTAGGCCATGTAGAGCGTATGGACAACTCAGCTTCGGCCCGGAGAGTCTTCGACTCCGAACCCGTGGGACAACGCAACAGAGGACGCCCGCGTTTAAGGTGGCGCACCCAGGTGGAGAAGGACATCAACCAACTTGGCGTGCAACACTGGAGACAGCTAGCCAGAGACCGTGCTAGCTGGAGAGGCTTGATGGTAAAGACCCAGGTCCACCCCGGACTGTAGCTCCAAATAAAGAAGAAGAAGGTAAGGAAACTGTAGTACAGAAAAAGCAAAAGGGAAAGGTGTTTTTAGTCAGTAAGTATCTGACACTACTATGTAGACACTTGTTGAAGATTTTCACCAACTCAAGCAAAAAAAAACACGTTAGATAATTATCTATGGGAAGAAGAGAAGTGGAAATTATATCCAAACTGTGTCAAGAGCCTATAGTAGTAGATGTGCTCAGGACATCACAGCCTGCAAACCTACTATAAGCTCAAGGTTTTAGAAGAGACATAAATACTACACACCTGAAGCTTTCGATTTCAAGTCTTGGCAATGGTCCATCACAATTTTTAACAAAAAATACAGTATTTTAAAACTATCTCCTTTTCACTTTTGCTCATCACTTTTGCAATCGTTATAATACTGCGACTTCAAATGCTTACCAAAAAGTGCGAGAGCATGCAAATTTAAAAGAGATCCTTCGATGCACTGAAATGTTATCTAATGGGAATCCTGCAAAACATTATCATTTTTCTCATTTAATTCTTTGAATTGTTTCCAGTTTTGATGCCGTTTTGCCCCATTGTGCTGTGAAAGGCAGTTATCCCTAAGGTTAAGAGCCTCCAGAGGTATCATGCCTGACAAGCAAGCAAGCATTTATGGAATTATGTTGGAAAATGCCACAATGTCTAGTAAAAGATTTCTGATGCTATGAGCAGGTTCGTGGGTCGCCGTGGCGTAGTGGGTTAGTGCGTCGACTCCTACGCAGTGGGTGCCAGGTTCGATACCCGAATTTACCACCTTTCATATTTTCACGGCTCCACCTCTCTCGAGTCACTGACAATGCTCAAAGAGTATTTACTGTCTAGAAAAAGCTTCTCAAAGTTGGCCGTTCGGAGTCGGCATTAAACTGTAGGTCCCCTCCACGCGTGAGAGAACAATAGCACGCACAACACGAGTGGTTGCTGAGAAGCTAGGCCCAGGTTCGCCTCGGACTGTAGCGCCACCCATATGATTATTATATTATGAGCAGGTTCAAGTTATGTGTGTACAAATTTGTACCCACCAGCAAATGTGTCCTCCCTCACACCTTGTTCTCCTGGCTCTAAGCGCATATACATACCCTGGTTTAAATTCAAAGAATTTACATCAAAGTCAAGGCCGCCATAAATCCATTTTCCAAATGGCTGATGATCTAAGCCGGCTTGGATTGGTTTAAAACAAAAAACATGTTCTCTGTGCAACTTTAGTAATGTCGTTTGAGTCACCTCGTAATATGCTGCAAATAATGATGCAAGCAGACCAAGTCCAAGGTCTAAAGTCTTTTAACAGCAATATTGTACAAACATAAGCCTGTAACTGGTAATGAACAACACTTAAGTAAAATGCCCATCCATACGTTTTAAAGTAAACAAAATTTCATGAATAAACAGACGAAAACCGGATTTTCTGAAGACCTACATTTTTGCATTTACTTAAAACGATACACATGACATCTTCATAAAACGACACCCGCAAACATACAAACTGAGCAGTTTACAAGTTTCTACACATTGTGTGGCCCGCCCTAAAAAGCCATTCAAGCAAATCGGATTGATTTTCGAAATTAACCTCGATTTTGAACAACTTGAATCGTAAAACATCCCTGAACCGTGTAATTATCGATCATTTATAATGCAATTAAGACCATTGGCCTGAAAACAAAAAGGAGCCAGCCTCCTGTAAGTAATTTGTATCCGACTTTACAAGGTTTCCAATTCGAAACAATGTGATACCAATAAAAACTCAAAATACTGACTGACCGACTGGACGCATACACACGCGCACAAGGGGGAAGCCACTGACGATGTGGTCGTCGTGAACGCACTGGCCGCCGTTGGCCGCCGCCGCCGCAATCGTTTGGTTTGATGGGGCAGGTGATGATGATTCAGCCGCTAAACACTTTGGCAATAGGCTGTAATAAAATTAATTTCGACGCAGGGAGCCACTCAGTCCCCGGGGAGGGAAGAGCAGGCGGCGATGACGACGGAACAGTCAGAGCAAAGCGATGAACGCCAAGAAGAGTGAGGAGTAAGTGGCATGAGCGAGCGCACAGATGAATGACAATCCAGAGGAGCCTGCGCATCGTATGACGAAGGGGATGCGTGCGGACTTGTGGACGGCCGGGGCGCGGTGGGGTATGGCGGCAGAGGTCGAGAGCAATTTATTTTATCGTCAGAATCGAACTTGTTACTTGTTTTCAAGGCACACTAACAGGACGAAGCCATAAAAACGCTGTTCATTGATAAACAGTCGTTTTCATATCGGACTCTCCTGGGCGGAGGATGCATCCATTCGAGCGGCGAGCGTCGACCGAACTTTGTTTTTGTTAGTCTCTCTTTCCGTGGAATCATTTGGGACACGTTTCCGTAAATTTATAAATAAATTGTTGTCCTGGTATTTACGCTAATTTGTGGATTAGCTGCCTTGGAGTGATCAGTGGAGTGGCGAAGTGGCGAAAAGAGGGGACCGGACGCTGTTAACAACTGTTTTATGGGAGAGATTTCTGTATGCATGGGCTTGTGTTCGAGCTGAATTGAGTTGAGGCCTGCAATTGTAGTGGATACACAAGTCGTTTAGATAAGGAAGCCGTTTGTGATGTCTAATTTGAGTTTTATTCAGACGATGATGGGCAAAATGCGTCCAGGCATGCAATGTGGCTTGTAAAACTGGCCGCCCGTTGCCAGAGACCTGGCATGCATCATTCTTAGGATCGTCAAGTCTCTGGAGCGCTGCGAGGATGCAAGAAAGAGAAAGCAATCAAGTTTACGGCTCGTGTAAGGCGCTGGATTTTCAAGAAACGCACATTAATTAACGAAAGCAAGTGAATGCATGCCGGAGTTTGTCAGAGGTTAGAAAGTATTCGAATGTGGCATTTCATGTTCAGGACTCTTACTTGTGGCACCTGAATGGTCGGCAGGAAGCAATTTGAAATATTGAACAATTAGATCGTCCTGTTCACTGTTTGAGAGCTATTTTTGTCTTGGCGATACAGTCTCGGGCGGACCTGAGCATTAACCAAGCAGACTTGGCAGGAATGTCAAAAATAGACATGGCCGTTCAGAGGAGGCTGCTATATGCAAGCCTTGAAAGTGACGAACAGGTGGTAAGTATGGATCCTCATTTCTAGGATCATTTCCCTGATTTGCTGCAGTGTGAAAATCGGAATTTTCTTGGCCTAGTAAGACCTATCAGATTGTAAATAGATAGCTTCCGACGTTCGCACAAAACGGCAGAAAACACCCAAAATCTCTGATGGAGACTTTTTAGGCAGAATGCCTGACAGCGGCATGTACTTGGGTCTTCAAATCAAGAGACTCTTACAGGTTCTCAGTATCGTCGTCAACTCTGATACCGTCGCATTAAGATTTGTGATAAGGAAATTCACTATTTATCCATTTGACTGGTAAAATCTGCGGATATCCTTCCAGCATGTGTAGAAGATTGGGCGCAATTAAATAATAGGAAAATATTTGTAGAGCATACGATACAAAGAATCTGGAAAGAACACTTCTGGAGACAAATGGCAAATGGCGATATACCGCTGTCAGGCAGAATGTTTCCATCTTGCTGAGTTCTGCCAACCCAACGTAGACGAGGTCAATGAATGAGTAATATGAAGACTAAAGTCTAGAGATGATAGCGAAGCGGACTGTTGAAATGACAGCTGGAGATGATCTGATTTGAGCGTATGCAGCAGCTCATCTGAAAGAAAGCATGACCGTCGAGAATCGTATTATCGTGTGCCTGATCCACAAGAAAGGAATCCCCTTTTCACTGTGCTGACTATACAGGGAAAAGTCTCTATAGTCTCTGCCGTTTTCTGGGCTCGCATGAATCCTATGGGATTCTGGAAAAGACTTAAGAAGTTCAAATCGACAACCACCTCCTAGGACAGAAACACACACTAGGACAGAATCCTAGAACAAGGCTCATGGCATGAAGCAGGCCGAGGAAAAATTGGGTCAACCGAAAGAGGCTTGAAACGTGCATCAAGATGAGCACGAAAAACCTCCGTATCCTGACAGGCTTCCCAATTAAACTAGGAGTAGGAAACGAAAGTCTTTGCAGGTTATGTGGAGAATCTTTTGAAATTCCAGAACACCAGAACATGGTACAGGGATTTTGTGAGGCCCAAAAAAGCAAAGATATCTAGGCAAGCAGGTGATATCAAAAGAAGAATTGAAGTCAATGGAACCATTTCTTTTTCTCAGATTACTAAAGGAAACTGGCTTAGGAACAATACTCTCGAATAAAATATCTTCCACCTTCGCGCAACAGGAGTCCATAACTCTCAACTTTAGTCTGTATGTGAGGGGAACTTTTAAGAGAGCACAAGCATGTAAAGGCGAGCAATAGACTTAAAGGTGCCGGTGCAATATACCCTTAACAATAATAATAATAATAATAATAATGATAGTAATAACTTGTAATATATGTCGAATTTGAGAGGGAAGCTGGTAAAATGATTCAAGTGGTGAATGAGGGCAAAAGCAAAATCATCTATATGTTCTCTTAATAAAAAGAAGACCGATATCATAGCAACGGTAACTAAAACTTAGCACTGAAAGCGTTCTAACTTCTTGTGATGGAAATGGCGCCTTTTGAATAGTTCCTTGAACAGGAAGTTGAATTAAACATTAAACACATTAAACATATCAGTGGCCTATAGTAAGTAACGTTTGAATGTACAAATTTAAAAATACATTAAAATATCTGAGTATTTACTCTACTCTCAAATGGGACTTCACGAAAACAAATTTAAATGCAGTTTTCTAAGGTTATTAGTAACGTTCATAAAGCAAACAAATTAGGATATCCAAAAACTATAGGCACAGCGAGTCATAAACCAAAAATGGAACAAGATTCACGTAGACAAATATATGAAATGCCATAATACCGGGACTTATAGCAGCAACTAGCGTGGTCAATTTAGTGTCCACTGTTTGAACTGTTTTATTTAAACTATCCAAATGGTAACTTGTGCCAAAAGCGTTTCAAAGCAAAGCTTCTAAGGCGCCTGTTATTGGTGATCTAAAGTTCGTTACGTTTTTGGTTAATGACCCGCTCTGCCCATAGTTTTTGAATATCCTCGTATTTTTTTAGTACATAACTGTTATAAGTAAATTACTAATTCCTTTAGAAACTGCATTAAAGATTTTTTTTTTTCTTTAGAGACAGACAACATGCTGTACTTACTTTTGTGATTTACTTTTTTTTTTAATAATTTGCGCGTGCTCAAGGGATTGTCCGGGGTCAAGACACAGCACGGGCCGAAGGTATAGAGGGAGAAAGGGAGAGGAGGTACCTGTGCACATTGGTCTTAAATATCTGCGGGTTGTAGTCTGTAGGAAATATTAGGTTAGGAAGAGCATTCGATATTTGTGCATTACTTCTGAAGAACGAGTCTCTGAATTTAACTGTGCGTCCGAAAGTAGACTTAAGGGTATACTGATGGGCATTCCTGGCGAGACGAGTATTGCGGGTGAATTCATGGAGAGGAGGAATGCAGTTGGCTAGCTCACTTGAGCATCGTTTGTTAAAATAACGATAAAACACGGACAAAGAAGAGACGGTACGTCGATGTTCGAGCCAGTCTAATGACTCTGCGATATTGTTGTCTCCTATAAGTTTTATCGCTCACTTTTGGGTTCTATCAAGTGGGTGCAGTGTGGTCTTGGGGGCACCAGACCAGATATGAGCGTTATACTCAAGCTTGGGGCGGATGTACGCCTTATAAATTAAAGCCAAATCAGAAGGGGTGAAATATTTCTTCCATCGATTAAGAAAACCTAAGCATTTCGCAGCATTTTTGGCGACCTCAAATATGTGATCGCTCCAACTAAGTGTTGTGTTGATACACATACCAAGAATGGAACGTTTTCCGGTTTCATCGACACAAGAACCATTCATGGATAATGGCTGATTATCAAGGGTTCGCTTGAGTGACAGCAGACAGCATTGAGTTTTTGAAGCATTGAATTCCACTCTATGGTTTTTTCCCCAGTTAATTATGCTGACAAGATCGGAATTCAACGTGCTTAACATACGCTGCCGTTCCAATTCTACGGCCGAAGGGCGGGGTCGTGAGTCTAGGAACGAATATGAAAAGCTAAGGGTGCTGTCATCAGCGAAGGAATGGATTGGATTAGAAGTAGCAGACAAGAGATCATTTATAAAAATGAGAAAGAGTGTCGGAGACAGAACTGAGCCTTGGGGAACACCAGCATTAATTTGGTAGATATCAGACTTGAACCCATCCAAAACAACTTGAATTGAACGGTTCGAAAGGTAATTTCTAATCTATAGAAGAAGAGATTCATCGATACCATAGGCACGCATTTTCGACATGAGAGCATGATGCCAAACTCTGTCAAATGCTTTAGAAATATCAAGCGCAACGATCTTGCTTTCGCCTGAATTGTGCAAAGACTGGTTCCACTTTTCGGTGAGATAAGCTATCAGATCACCAGTGGACCTGTCGCTGCGGAAACCATATTGTCGGTCATTAAGAAGCTTCCGCGATTCAAGATATTTCATAAGCTGACGATTAATCAGCGTTTCCATGACCTTAGAAAGAAGGGACGTAAGTGCTATGGGTCGGTACGAGGTGGATGACGAAGATTCGCCCTTTTTAGGGACTTGCTGGACAAATGCTGTTTTCCATCTGCTCGGAAAGAGACCTAAAGAGTAGGATAGATGAAAAAGCTTACGCAGTGGTTTTGCCAGCACAGAAGAACACCTCTTCAGAAGTATAGGGGGAATACCATCCGGGCCAGCGGATTTGTGCACGTCGAGATCTTTCAGTACTCTTGCAACTGTACGAGTGCGGAAGTGGATTTGTCCCATGGTGAAATCAACGCTCTCAAGTACAGGTGGAGACAAATTGGAATCTGGCAGTGTTGAGCTAGCTGCAAAATGAGTCGTAAGCAGATAAGCTTTGTCTAAAGAGCTGACAGCTGGAATGTCATTGTAAATGAGCGTGGGAATTGAAGACGAGGCGGAATTCTTTACGTTTTTTACAAATGATCAAAAGTTTTTGCTACCCTTGGGACATTGTAGCACTTTTTGCCTCAACTTTTGCTCATAAGAGAATTTCACACGTCTGATAGTTGCATTGCAGTCATTTCTGGCCCGTTTAAACTTCTTCCGGTTTTCCTCAGTAGGGTTAGCTTTGTATGTCCGGAAATTCAACTCTCTCATCCTAATAGCCTCTATACAGCTCGAGTCGTACCATGCGTTTGCTTTGGGCTTGATACTCTTCACTCTGTGAGGAATGAAGGTTCTCATGCCCAGCAGAAGAATATTTGCGATCATATCAGCAGCGGCATCCACGTCACTATCTATATAGGAAGCAAAGTGACCAGTTATAATTGTTAAGTTTGTTCCAATCGGCTTTCTCGTACAGCCAAACTGTTCTTTTAGGAATTTGTTCTCTAACTATGTGTGGTGATAACGAGAATTTTGCGGCGACAGTATGTCAACTGACTGTACATATGAGTAGGCGTAGGTTCGCAGTCTCCGCTCTCACGACAATCGATAATTCAATGGACAGACGCGTCGTCATTTCATTTCATTTATTGCTTATTATCACCGTACATTAAGACTATTTCATTCTTTTAGAAGTTCAGGACTTAAAATAAGACTTTATTAAATATTATCAGATATTATTAGAATTTTAGTAAGTCAACTTATAAATGTGGAACTTAATTCTTGAATATATAAATTAGGAGAAATATATTTAGGAAATTATTTAAGTTCATGTTGAATAGGGAAACATGCTGAACAAAATTGTATGTACTCGGTCTTGGATCGTACCTGTGAAAGTAGATGATTCCACAGGTGTACAGCATGAATGAAGAATCGAAAAACAAAGGGTCTGAAAGTAATATTACGAGTCGGGTTCAAGCGTAGGGTGCACGTTCTAAAGTTCAAAAATGCCTCCAATTCACATCAAAGGCGACGTTGATCCGAGACATGATCAAATCGTTGACTGATTTTAACAATTTTTGCAGAGAGGAATGATCGCAATCAGAGAACAATTCACAATCGTACGTTAAGATAGGGACTATGAGTGCTTTGGCAAGTTCTAAATTTGCTAATTGACAAAAGTCTAAGAGACGCACACACCTTCGATACTTCACTGTCTGACCATATAGACAGAGAGAGAGTCCATGTTTGTTCACTGTTGCACATTATACCAAGATTTTTTAACACACTTGGTTTTGTCGGGATTGAGCGTGAGACCATTTTCTTCAGACCACTTCGTAATTGAGCTCAAATCCTCGTTTAATTTTGCAACTGAATCTTCAACCATACCATGAGGAAAACTTAAGTAGATTTGAATATCATCTGCATATATATGGAATTTGCAATAAGACAAAACTTCAGGAAGATCATTAATGAACATTGAGAATAATAACTGGGCTAGAATAGAACCTTGAGGTACTTCATTGTGAATATCACATAAAGACGTTAATTTTGAGTTATATAACACGGATTGAATACGTTTAGTAAGATGCGAGAAAATCAACTTGTTAGTTAGATTGTGTGACAAAGAATTGACGGAATAACAATGTCAAAGGCTTTCGAAAAGTCCAGTTTCCTGTATAAATTTCATACATTATAAAGTGTGTGTGCAGAGATTTGATACATATTTATCTTGCTTCTGGAATATTATTATTAAGGTTTACAATTTTCAGTCGCTCGTGAATGCGTTTGAAGGAAAAAAATGGAAAAAAAACCTTCATGTAAATTGTATTGTGTATATATATTACAATTAGTAATAAGTTAGTAAAAAATAAATAAATAAATAAGCAAATAAGTAAATAAGTAAATAAATAAATATATAAATAGTTAAATAAATAAGTAAATAAATAGATGAATAAATAAACAAATAACTAAGTACATAAATAAATAAATAAATAACAAAAAAAAAACAGCCGAACAAGAATAAATATAAAGCTACTATGAGCATGGCTAGTCATATAATGATGCTGTGCTATGGAGGTACCGCCTCAGTTGCTAGATTAAGTTCTTTTATGAGTGGGTTAACGGCAAGTTCACATCTCGATAAAAATCTAAGATATAGTTTTTGAGCTTTTTGAAAAACGTATTCAACATGCGCCCTTCGGTGCAAATCTTGTGTTGAGTGATGCCAAGGAATATTTAGCATCATCTTTAGTAGTATGTTTTGCGATATTTGCAATTTCTTAATGTGACATTGCGCGCAAAGTCCCCATACTTGACATCCGTATAAGATTATAGCTTGGAAAATTAGATTATGAATTAGAACTTTATTATATATAGACAGCCTTGATTTTCGGTTTATAAAGGGGTAGAGCTTTCGAAAAGTCAAATAAAGCAAGTAAGGTTGTTTTATCTTCGTCAACAGCTTTTCGTTTGTCGTCGGTTAGGGATGTCCTTTACGGAATCCTGACTGCATGGGATTTAAGTGATTATGTTTCTCAATGTGATCTTCAATCTCTCGACTCACAATCTATTCGAACACTTTTGATAAGAATGGAAGAATTGCAATTGGCCCACATTCAGGCGGGTTTGGTTTCTTAGGAACCCTTCTTCCAAGGGTGAGGATACGTCGAAGTCAGGCCTATGTGGGTGATGTAGGGGAGTATGTTTGTCGTCGGGGTGAATATCACTCAGTCGAACAGACTTTGTCTTTATGGAGAATATTGCGCAACCGACTGAGTAATGTATCCACTCCTCCTACTTCAATCCGATCTTCTCGAGTAATATTTGTTATAGGTAAAAGCACGTTAAGTGGGGTTACGGACGAGACAGAAGTGAAACGGAATATTTTACCAAATTTTGAAAAAATATTTAAATCCTCGGGATCTACGCCATCATCGTTAGGTCTTTTATTCATTTTGGTAAAACCGATATCTCTCACCTGTTTCCCAACAAACCTGGATGATCGGACATAGTTAAACATTGCCTTAAAATAATAGCTCTTTGTCGATCGTATCAGCAAGGTAACGTGGTTTCTATAAACTTTGAATTCGTTATGCATATTCGTGCACCGAAATCGTTTCCATCGTCGGAATAGGAAGTCTCTGTTTCTGATCGCGAGGCTGTCTCACGATTAGGGGGGGATCCAGTTTTATGCCAACTCCGAACACAGAGTTTTCAGAAGCTTTCTAGATAATTACATTATCTAAGCGTTGTCTATGACTCGAGAGAGTTGTAGATGCGTGTTATGAAAATCGGTCGAACTGTCGGTGATTGAAGATAGACACCCAGCGTTCCTTTATTAACTAATTAAGCCAATAGACCCCACATTTCTCAACTTTTCTCAATTAAAGCTAAGTTGTTTGGCATTCTTAGAAAGACAGTTCCTTTGACCGAATTTAATACTCTCATTGACAAAAAATGTTCTATTTTCCTACTGACTTCTGCATGGATACTTCAGTTCTGAATTTAAGAAAACAACCACATCCACGCGCCTTATGTTAAGACAAACTAATCGCGTGTCCTAACAAACCAATCTCGTTGAGCAAATTTCAATATTTAATCAACACAAAAAATCTACAACATAACATTCATTGAATTGCAAAAAAAAAACCCCACATCAACATCCGGTGCTTAGTTTATCGGTGACATCTCTCCGAAGAAACACCTAATGGACCCGTGGGAGGAGTATACCAATCATTTCATTTCAACCGGTCTTTTCCGGCAGAGAATAAATTTCAAAGGCTAATTGCATATTTGTGTCCGATTAGAAACCTAAACGTTAGATAAATAACGACCAAAACCATTTAGATAAAAACAAATTGCTCACAAATCTCCACGCGAACCCTCCAACAATCTCCGACTCCACATCATTCCACTCTCCGCTCCACATAGAGCACCACCTCATCCTCGCAGATTTAAATGCAAATTTTTTCGAATCGAATTTTGTTTTTGTTCATCCAAAGCAGTCTTGACAAAAAAACGAAAAAAAAAACTAAAATTCACACAGACACAGTCAACCGACTTGTAGCACTCCCCACTCCGCCGGTTAAGCTGCTAATTAAGTTGAAACATTCAGCCCAAAAATAAAAAAAACCCCAACCAAGAGGAAGGTGGAGGAAAATAAAATGATTATAAAAACCCACTTACGGTTATTGGCGTTAATCGAACACCAATTTGGCCCGATACATATTTTACCACCCAATTAATTTGCGCGACATCCAACAAATGGCTGATCACAGATTTCCTAATTTGAATTCCCGCAGCCCCGGTTAGCTACGGCCAGCCCGGTCGCGTAGGTCTGTTGGTCTGTTGGTCTGTTGGCCAGCCGGCCGAGCAGCGGCCAGGCCCCAACAAAAGACGTCGTGTCAAACATCAATCGAACACATATCGGATTGTGGATTTTTGTCGTATCCGATATATATTTTATTGTTTTTTAATTTTTAGTTAACAAATGCTGACACCGACTGAGTGTGAGACTGAGAGAATTTGGAACTTGAATCTAGAAGGAACTGGGAACTGGGAGTGTTGTGTAGCGTAAATAAGTTGATGAGTCGAAATTGATTGTTATTTAACCACGATCGGAATATATTACCAAACTTTGACCAGTTATCTAGTCGGGTATCGGGATATTTATCACTTTTTTGGGCGTCTCTGAGCTGAGAAATTTACTGTGTCGATTAGACATTTAAATCTTTCATTCCCATAAACATTAATTTGCACACACATAGCAGTTTTGACAGAATGACTGCCATCGCTGATTGGTGATCGCTGACTGAGGAGGAAGTGCTTTATGCTTGACAGCTCTCACTTAACACAAGTAAGGGAAGACCTTGAAGTCACCCTGTTAACCCTGTTCTTTGTCTCTGTCTCTCTTGACTTCATTAAGTTGTTTTTATTGCACACAAATGGGTGATGGAGATTAGGTTATTTGTTAAGTTTTACGTACATAAGTGAATTCCTTTGGTGAAAGATCTTTCATTTGATGACCCGGAATATCAATGAAAATTTAGTGTTGACGACGGTGTTGATGATGATGTCGCCGATAATGTTGATGGTTGCGGTTCGGTCGAGCTTGTGGTGTATAATCTTTAAGGTTGCAAATAAATTAGGGACGGGCATTGTCTACATTTAGAATTTCTAAATCTATTCACACAACGAAGCACGGATTCCAGATATCACAATCCTTTTACTACCGTGAGTTAACGGCTCCATCTGCTAACATATGTATGAGGAGATAAACCTGCGAAACTGCTTCAGATCTCTCAAATTAATCTACATTTCCCATTTTTACTGCCCGTTCAGAGGAAAATTTTCAATGAAAGAGGTCGTATGTAAAGTTTAAAATAAAAGGCAAAAAGAGGTTTACATTAGCTCGTAGCAATAAAATATAGAAACTTGCAGATGCAATCGAATGAGGCCATTTTCTTACAAGGCTATTCGGAATTGAAAGAATTTCATATAATTTTTATTTGAAGATTTTCTTATTAGGCCCTTTATCTTACATACTTCATCATCATTAAAGTACACCAATCCCTCGCGTTGCATCGTTTTGTTTTGCATTTTTTTCGAAGTTAGTTTCGAAGTGCGTCGTTAGATTTGCGGAGTTTTTTTTTGAAATTTAATAAATTTTCTTATTTTTTTCTAAAAGATGGCACGACTTTTGTTTCTAATTGCAAAATGCCATCAAAACTCCGGAAATCCCTTTCTAACAGATACTCAACGAAATTTTAAAACAGTTTTATTTTCTAATTTTGGAGTTCAGTTTCAGTTAGCGTGCAGCGCTTTTTGTAACGTTTCAATTAGCGTTGTGCTTTTTTTTAAATAGAACAATAACAATTTATAAATTTTTACGGGTTGTTTCTGGTTACAAAAAGATAAATATTTTTTGAGCAAAATGAGTGGAAAGGGCGGTGCTAGTAGAATTACTAAAAAATTGTATCAGCTTGGAGATAAAAATAGTTATTCTGCGACGATTTGATAAGGGAGAGAAGGCTGTGGACATAGCAAAGTCTCAATGTGTTCACAGTATATTCTCTGCAGAAGTTGATGGTACACCAGCTGTTCGTCATTAAATTTCTAATTTAGCTAGAAAGTCTAATTTTGAAGATATGGAGGAGACTGACATACATTAATTGCTAACCTCGCACAACCAAGAATTGTCTAAAGAAGAACTATTGCAACTGGAATTGCAATTTGCTAATGAAGAAGATGACAATTCAATAGAAATGTCCGAAGAACAAAATTTAACCTCCAAACAACCATTTAACCTCCACGACTGCTGGTTAAATTACCAGTCCGGAATGATTGTGCCAATACAACTTTTTTAAATAGATGTGATGGTGAATGACTGTGCATAATTTTGTGCATGAAAATGCAGCTTCTAATATTCAAGAAGTCTTTTAACGTACGTCCGAGTGTAAGCCGATAGTAAAGCGTATAGTATATGATCAACTCTGCGAAGCCCATAAATGTATCGTACCATGTCATTAAATGCGAATGAAGTTTATGTTGTGAGATTGATTGACGACTGTATGGCGCAGTTGGTTGAATGTCTGGCCCTGGTTAGCGGAGTCCCCTTTTGGAATCCCGGTGAAATCAAAGTTAATACGCTTTTATCTGGCTTTCAAATCTGGTGCAGTCACCATTTTCCATTGGGATCAAGTTAACGGCAGTACCATTGCAGTAGTGAATCAGTGGTAGACTGTGGATATCACAAATGGTCTAAGTGTGCTGGTGAATGCACTAGCAGCCCGCCTACCTTACCTAACAAATTTCCAAAGCGATATGTTTGATTGACGAAGTTATGGAGATTTTTTTAAAAAGCGATCCTAACAGCGGAATGACTTTTAAAGTGTCCCAGGCGGTAGCTACGAATGTCAATTGTTACAAGGACATTTATTTAACTTTGAAAAACAAGCTGTTCAGAAAATAATGGACCAATTTTTTGTGAAAGAAAGCCGACTTACGACAACAGCCTCTATGGTCTCATCAGACAATTATTAATTTTTATTTTGTTTTTTTTTTTCATAAATAACATAATTGAATATGTATTTTATTTTGTTTCTTTTTGTTTTTTGTATGAATGTCATTTATAAATTAAGTGAATATTTTATTTTGTTTTAATTGAATTTGTTTCGTGTATGTATGTACAATTTTATATTATTTTTGATTTTAAATTTTGTTCAATTTTTCCTTTTAAAAAGTAGTATTTTCGCAACCCTGCAACCTATCTTCGATTCTTATATGGTTTGCTATTGAAAATCATAATTCGCTTTGTATCATTTGAATTTGCGTTGTGTTATTTTGAAATGTAGCCACGACGCAAAGTGAGGTATTGGTGCACAGTAAGATCTCGTTAACTCGGAATGGTTTCGGGGAAAGTCAGTCCGAATAATAGAATTTTCTGATCAATGAGAGACTTCTAAAACGAGTTTCTATTGACGAAAAAATGCATGAACTTAAAACGAAAAATTATTTTTAAACATAAATGATCGATAAATGAATTGGAAATCCCGCAACACAATTTTGTTGTGGTTTGTTTTCCCGACTTCTACATGTATATTGCCGGTAATGCCCCAAGCGACATTTTGATGATTTGTTTCGACTTCTACTTAGTTTAGATTTGCTTCATTCATTGCATTATTTTCTTTTTTAAATAAATGAATACTGATTCCCATTTATTTGAAAAAATCACTTTTATTCGGAAAACATTTCGTTTTTTTCCGAATTAACGAGTTTTCCGAATTTCAAATTAAAGGGCTTTGTTACTGTACAGTGAAATCTCACAAATTGTATACTTGAAGAATATTGCATTCAAATGTGAATAACTCATATCTTCGATTTAAGGGAATTTTGTATCCAAATGAATGAAAAAATGCTGTCCATGTCCATTATGGACAGAAGAAGAGAAGAACAAAAACACACACACATTTATGCATGTCTGTTAAGAGGGGGTCAACTGTATTGAATAGTAATTATTGTTAAAGCACGCGCACCGGTTACCAAGAAGACTATCAAACATTGTGGTGGTAACATTATAGTATGGGCATACTTCTCTTGGTATGGAGTTGATCTGATACCAGAAAATACAAAAATTTGACGAAAATTAACTTGAAACCGTAATGTTGACATAAACCGAGGAGGAAATGGAATGGTCTTTGTCAGGCATACCTGTTGAGTTATGCTCGAAGCTAATCAACTCTATGCGAATAGGAATCACTCGAATCGTGAAGAATAAATGTCGTCTAATTTCCATTCTTGCCTCTAATTTCCTCCTTTTCGGACACCGTACCAAACTCGCTATTGAGCCTTGAATTAAGCTCAAAATTTCAATCGGCCACATTCGAAAATTAGATTAGTGCCACTTTTATTTTCAGTGTGCGACATTTTTCTCTAATATGTATCTTTAAAATTGAATTTAAAAAAATACTGAATTGACATTTCAAATTTAGTTCACAAGAACTTTTGTGAGTAAAACTATTAGTTCACAATGACTTTATTAGCAAATGTCAAAATTAAACCCATTTAAAGTTTCATGCGGCCAAAAAATATAAGGTTCGAGTTGTTGTTGGAAAACTGAAACCCTCTGATGCCATGAATATAAAGGATTTTTTATAGGCCCAGAAGTTTTAGTTGCCAACGTCACTTTCTCTGACTGTTTATTTGATAGGTTGGTTGTTTTATGGTTACTTTGGTTTGGCAATTAATTATGAATAAGTATGCTTGCGCCGGATCAACGCTTGTATACTGTTCAAATATATTTTCTCGCATATTATTTATTTATTTATTCCATCCACAGAGTTTAACTCTCACTGATTTCGGATCCATATGAAAATACTCTTATAATCTAAGTACATGATCGAAACATTTTGATAACCATAAGACAACAAAGTATTAACCCATTTATTACCAAAGACATTTAAAACTAAAATTTCAAATTCTGTGATAACATAACTTTATTAAATAGTGTCAAAGGAATACAGAAATATTTTTTTTAATTTTTTGAAAAAAGTAAAAAGTGTGGTTTTAAAGGTGTACCCAAGCAGGTACAATAGGAAAATATGGTTGCTAATTTTGTAGATGAAATTTTTTAAAGCATTCCTTTTCGACACACATGGCTATGTCGCAGAACTCACAAACCCATCTGACTCACATGTGGCATACTCTGCATGTAATAGGCCTTTTTTTCTTTTTTCTCTTTGGAAAGTGGTGACCTTCAGATAAAGCAACGCTTGCAGATATGGATCGTTTTGATGTCGAAGGTGTGAGAATTGTATATCTTCTAAGATAATACCGAGCAATATCTCTTTGAAACGATAGCAAGTCATCTTCAGAATCAGTTGCGACTTTATATAGTGTCCAAGCGTTCACCAATGTAGAGCTTAGCATTGATGTAAAAAGCGGCCACCACCACTTTTTGCCTCTAATTTTGATTTTATAGGCATTTACACACTGGTCGCGTAAGTCAACCCCACCCATACCATTGTTGAAGTCGGCAATAAGGTTCGGCTGCTGAATGAAAACCTTTATTTTTTCTGTTGATGACGAACGTTTGACATAATGCATGGGCAGGATAGAATCGAAGTTTGTGCCCATAGTGACAACACTATTATCACTCCCTATCACTCACTATACGTGCTAAAAATACCCTCTTTTATCCTTCTTGAATTCTTTTTTCAGCTTCAATTGGCATTTTTTTGTTCGGTTTTCTCTTGCTGTCCCCGTAGCTCTGAAGCCCTTCTCTCTCAACAATCGCAAAAGCTCATGAGAAGTAAAATAATTGTCAAGATATATTATATGGTCAGAAGAAAATGGAATTTTATCCAGAAGCTCAAGTACAACTCGAGATCCCAGTGGCATTTGTGACACATCAGCGTTCACATTTTTTGCGCCACAATAAGTATCAAAGTTATATAGGTAGCCACAACTACTCGACAGCATCCTGTTCTTGAAACCAAAACGAACAGGTTTTCGCCTTATAAACTGTTTCGAAGAATGGTGACCAAAATACTTGATCATGGCTTCATCAACAGATCATTTTTCGTGCATGAAGCCCCACTGCTGATATTTTTGGCACAAAAGATTCATAAGCGGTCTGAGCTTTGCCACCTTGTCTCGAGCA
The DNA here is from genome assembly GCA_964034865.1 of Eristalis intricaria. NCBI lineage: Eukaryota > Metazoa > Arthropoda > Insecta > Diptera > Syrphidae > Eristalis > Eristalis intricaria. The sequence continues at coordinate 14,159,790 of OZ035876.1, read as the reverse complement.
TCTAATTGAGTATTATCTGCGAAATGAATGTATTTTTTGATCTCATAAAAACGACTTCGCGACATGTTGTTTGCATAAATAAATTTAGTAATAAATAAGTAGTATATGAACAGTACATTAAATTGAATAAATATATTTTGTATGAATAATTATCGATAGTAAATTAAATTAATTGTCAGAGATTTGGAATAGACTGTTTAAATTTTTGTCTATCATCACATAGGTCTATTTCTAGACAAACTGCATCAAATTGACTTATACATTTACTCAGCGGTTCATTTAAGCCACAATTATACAGGTGTCATGGTTGTAATAAGAATTTTCGGGTTCGAAGAATTCTTTCCGATGCATAAAACCTTACATTTTGAAGGATATCAGGGTAATTTACACGATATGAGAAAATATCATGAATGAACACTATGCAATGAACACCTCGTCTTTGTTCTAAAGTATCTAAACATATTAATGCACATCTTGTAAGATATGGGGGCATGATGTCAAAATTCCACCCCATTATTTTTACAACAAATCTAGTAAATGACTTCTGAACTTTTTCTAGACGTACTATAGAGTTCATATATAACGGACATCATATTACTGAACAAAACTCAGAATACGGACGTACAATGGACATTAGACAGGGCATATGGATTCGAAAATTCAGCACATGTCCTTTTCAGAAATCCAAGCATCGAATTAGCTTTTGCAACTATGTAGTTAATATGAGACGAGAAAGAAAATTTCGTGTCGAAAGTTACACCAAGGTCTTTTATTTCCTTCCATGCGTGCGAAAACAATAGCGCACATAACACGAGTGGTTGCTGAGAAGCTAGGCCCTGGCCCTCTACGAGCTGTAGCGCCACCCATATTATATTATATACATGTTAAACAGAAAACGAATGACATTTGCTAATATTTAAGCTTAGTCCAGGTTAGAGATCACACCAATTAAATAATATATTTAAGTCATTTTGAACATTCATACAATCTTGATGATTTTTAACAAGAAGGAAAATCTTAAGGTCGTCTGCATAAATTAAGCATTTAACATGAGACAGGATTGAAGGAATCTCATTAATAAATATAATGAACAGTAGCGGACATATGTGGCTACCTTGTGGAACACCGGATAATACCTGAAACATTCTAGATTTATAATTATCAATTTTTACCATTTGAGTTTTATTTGTTAAGTAACTCTCTACCCAGTTAAGTAGTAATGAATGAATAACAAATGATTTTTGCTTGTTTAATAGAATATTATAGAATACTGTGTCAAAAGCTTTTCTAAAATCAGTGAAAATAACATCAACTTGATACCCGGACTCTACTGAATCAAACAGGTATTTGGTAAATATAATGTCAGATTGTTTTAGGTGGATCTACCAGAAACAAAGCCATGTTGGTGTAAAGAAATGTTCTTTCATTGCAAAATAATTTTTTTTGTGACAATTAATTCAAAAAGTTTCTTTATAGCTGAAATCTTGAAGACTCCTCTATAATTTTTCATTTTATGTCGAGAACCAGCTTTAAATATCGGTGTTCAATTTTGCAAGTGCGCAAGTATACACAATATGAATAAAACACAAGTATTTTTTCCGGTTTATTTTTTGGTGTTAACCCGTTGGATTCACAATACTGACTGCGTCGAGCTCTACAACTAATAGCACCTTGTGTTTGCAATATTTCAAAGACATTAAATACAAACCGTGCGACCGACCGAGACATATTAAACAATAATTTCAATGGTAACGACGAAGAAGAACTACATTGCTTGACAATAACAGACGGAACATTGTCAGGACCAGGATTCATACAAGAGTTCAAAGAACGAATTTCCTGCAATTTGGCATCACTTGAGATATACTAGGTGTATATATAGATATAAGAAGGTGGATATTTTGATAATCATGGTTCGATTCGAACTCAAACTAAAGCCAGAAAACAGAAACTCTCTCTTTCACTCTCTCCCTCTTTATCTCCTACTCACTCTCTCTTTCTCTCTCTACAAAAAAGTTTATACTGACAATCAGAAATGAAGTATTACAGAGATAGCCGACTTCACAGCTGATCGCTCTCTACTCTATCGACGAATTCGAGTGCTTTTTTGACATATATTCTTGAATTTTTGACGGTTATTCACGAAATAACGTAAATGCCGTTCTCAGATTGGTCAATTTGGTTTAAGAACACGTTATAAAAAACAGCTGTCAAAAATCTTAAGGGGCATGAGAGGTAGAAGTCGGGCATCTCTTTAATATTTCATTTCTGCTAACAAAATTAGTTATTTACTCGTATCTCTACGTGAACGATACTCTCCATATTACACCATTAAGTTATTACTCAAAATATCTTAATTTGATAGTTTAGTGACTCAGTGCCAGATACCTACCGTATATATTATTTTCTAGTCACCTTAAGCTCACCATAACGAAGCAAAATGACAGCAAATATCCACGTACAGTAGATATAATTCCCTTCATACATCATTCATCACGTTTTTATTCAACGACATTCGCAGCCCTTAAATGGCATGTCAACTCTGGAAATCAGTTCAAAATAGGGCAATCAATTATACCGTCATACAGCTATGATTCTAAGAGGTGCAATTACAAAATTGTGCTCTTAAACCGTCGATAACAAAACGCAAAATCAACCTCGAACACTTAATATTCCCTCCGCATGAAGGGCCACGATTCCTTATTTCCACCTCACCCATGCTCGTGTGTATGTGTGGTTAGAAGAGAGTCTGCATGCAAGGTGATTGCAAGTCGTGGGCGGGAAGACGAAGGCAATGCAACGAGGACTACAACGTAACGACTAACGGGCATTTCATAACTGCAAAACGGAAAAACGGAATCTAATAAATACTTTCGTGTCGCAATCTTGGGGCGCGGGCGTTTTTTAAACATACAATGCAAGTAATTGACTTTGCGTGCGCTCAACACACCGCAAATGGTATAATGGGTCCTTGCATAACACCAACACTGTTTCAATCATATTCGCATGTGAGTATGACATACAGGTGAATGGAGCTGGAATGAGGGAGGGAAGGAACTAGATTGATCTGCCGGGCAATCGAGTCTAACACAAGCCATATGTGTGCGAGTTTGGTTAAAAGGGTTTACTGCGGATTCATGTAACGCAGTTCATTTGAAATCGACAAGGTTGCCGTGTTTTTGGGAATCGTAGGGGAATTTGGTTTTGATGTATCAACGAATAGATGCACCAAGGGTTTAAGTAACTTCTTCTTACCAATCGCAAAATATTGTCCGCAAAAGTCTTTACGACTGTTTAAATAATGTGATGGCATAGACGTCAGTCAGGACATCAGCATCTTACCGACATATTTGGTGTAAAAAATAGGATTGAACAAAGGGATGTACTGTCATGCGACTGTTTTGCCATGATTCTCGAGACGATCGTGCGTAACTCAGACGTCAATACCAGAGGAGTAATCTTCAACAAGTTTGTGCAACTTTTGGCATGTGCCGATGACATTGAAATTATCGGAAGAACTGTCAGCATCGAGAAGGAAACGGCTAAGTCGGAACTTGTGGTGAATGAGGGAAACACAATGTACATGCTGCCTATAAAAAATGTACATCAAAACCGAGGTAAAGGTAAACAGGGCAAACTTTTTGATTGCTTTCAACTTGGCGCGATGCCAGCAACGATCCCTGTGAATCAACAGATCAAGTTGACAAACAAGCTCCCTGCGGCTCCCTCTGGAAAGCTTTTACAACAACGGCTTAGAAGTGAACCAGATATGCAGCGGCCTCTAGTCCAGGGGATTAAACAAGCACCCAGTCCTCCACGCGGGGGGACTCGCCACAGTTTAAAAAGGATAGTTACGAGCAAATTCCTGAAGGACAGCGATCTTCGGATCTGTACATGGAATGTCCAGTCTATGAACAGACCGCGTGCAAGCGAGCAAATTGCGGAAGCCGTAGAGCCTAGGGCCTAGACCGCTATAAGCCGGATCGGCCGGACGGCACAGCGATTGAATAAATGCGATGGGCCGGGCAAAAGGATGAAAAACAACATTCGATCGTTGGTAGTACAGTACGAAAACAGCCTACACGACATCACCTCCGACAGCGGACTCAAGCTCATAGACTTTGCGACAAGTCGTATGAAGGGCTGTCAGTAGGGCATGGCGAAAGAAGTGGCTAAGTCGGGTCGTGCAGTGAATGATGGTATGACAAAGTACTGTCTACAAAAGGGTTCATCACAAACGACATCTTGAGCAAAGTGTCACATTAGACAGAAACAGTTTTGACGTAGTTAAGGACTTCATCTACCTAGGCTCCGCTATAAACTCCGGGAATGAAACCACCGCGGAGATCAGACGAAGGTTGACAATCGATGTGTCTTTGCGCTTGGAAGGCAATGGATAAATAACGTCAAATCTTGAAGAGCCAATCTGTCTCTATATGAGACCTTGATAGTACTAGTCCTGCTGTATGAAGGAGAAGCATAAACAATATCCAGGGGAAAACCATTCGTATTATATTCGGTCCCGTTTGCAAACAAGGAGTTTTAATGAGCCGGTGATGCCGGTGCTGTTTCCTTCTTTTAAGGTCGTAGAGCTGACGAACCGCTCTCTTCATTCTGTCCAGCTTCGCTGATTATGCCTGCCTGCACTCGTTGTCAAGCCAGGGGCGGCGTTTTAAGACCCAGCACATCAGAGGCAGCTGCTCTGATGCCGTTTTGACACGGTTCCAATATTCGGGGACTCTCCGAGAACTTCAGGCTGACTCGATCGCCTACGTTCCACGATGAACATTTGGTCCAAAAATATTCTAATCTAAAGCGATATCAAAATACACCTAGGGGTTACAAACAAACAAGATTTGTCCTAAAAATCTAAAGGTACCTTCAACTGACAATTACTTTATTTTCAACGTCCCCAACAGAACACACCGCGAAGTCATCTTCAACTGCCGCATCAATACCATTTGCTAATAATTCAAATTCAGACGGCAACACTTTTATGCAAACGCAAAAGTTCAGCAAAGTGTTCGTCACCCCTCCATCTCACACTTAAATGTCCCGATAACGATCGTATTCGCTAAACTTTCCACTCGAATCAACGACATGACATCCGTGTTGTTGTTCCAACTCGGTTCGTTATTTTTCACATCACCGTGTATCCCTTAAGTACATGGTTTGCTACTGCCAATGCCTAACGCCAGCCAAACGACTCACCAGTCACGACTAGATCTAGGGTTCGTGTGAGAGAAGTCCTTGTCCATATCATGCCACCCCATTTTCGACGACGACTACATTTGCTTTTAATTTATTTCATTTTGCCATTTTCGCTGAACGTTTGTTTTATAAAATAATTGCGTTCGTTATATAATTGTCGTAATTATACAAGCAAACGTTAATTTTTGTTAATAATGCTAAGCGCTTTCATGGTGAATGCGAGGCGACTGTATACAGTCCGGGCTGTAGCCTTGAAATGTCCTTCTGTCATGCGATGTCGTTTGGTCGGGTATGGAACGCAGGTGAAGGTATCAGGTGTAATTTCATATTTGTTGCTGTCGTATAATTTATTATTTTTTGTTTTTTTTTTTTTTTAAGGAAAAATTACAATGAACCGGGCTTTGCACAACACAATTAAATGGTCTCAATAAGCGGCCACATGTTGATGGCGAGACTCGAATTATTCATTCGATATGAAGGAACAATAGTGTACTTAGGAGGCAATGAATCGTATTGGAAAATGTGGAACGCTGGAAATAGGGATAGGATGAGAAGCTATTATGTCCTCTGATGATACTTCAATTTATAATCTACTAAGAGAGATCGCTTCTCCTCTTGGCAATCAATTGGGTAAACTTTCCAGATATACGAAGTAAGTGGTTGCATGACACGGAGAGTGGAGGTAAAATGATGGAAGCACCCAAACGCTAGGCAATAGTTTTATATTCTTGACGTTGCTGAGCCTGAATGGTCATCGCTCGGAAACATGATTTTTTCCAAAATTCGGACCTACAGCCACATTAGCCAGCATATGTCGTTGTGCAAGGCCGTCAGGCTTAATTTCTTGTCTAAGCAGAGTCTTATACGGATGTAAGTCCAAATCCAAACACAAATAAGACCAATTGACTCTCTTGCTATGCCCAATTACTCCAATCGGAGCAGACTCAACTCCTCTTTGTCTTCTTCTATACTGGCCTATCGGTGGCTACTTTTTTTTCATTTTGCATCAAGCTTTGTCTGATTAGTGGCTTAAGGGCCCAATTGGTGTACTCACGTTCAATCTTTTCCACGATGCGTCGAACATTTTGACAGCCAACAGCCGACAACAGATGTCATTGGCCTTGACAGCTGCTGAAACAAATAATAGGAAAATATATTATATATTGTTGCCATCTAGTCATCCTTTGTTAAATTGAATTCGAAATAAATAATAAATTACTAAACAAGTAAAGCCAAATATGTTTTGAAATAGGTTTTATTTTGATTACCGTTACATAGGTAAATTATTAAGGGAACACAGTATGAGCATTTGAAACTAAGGTGCTAGTTAGAGAAATGCCGAAGCAATTTAGTGTCTATTGATCAAGTTTTATGTCTATTGATCAGACGTCTATGGTGCTCTTTATCGATATGCCTAAACTTTCGATTGATAAACTCACAATCTACTTATAAATTGTATACAACAGGTTTTAGAGGAGCGGTTCTAGTCTGTCAAAATAAATGTAGTTTTGAACAATTCTCTTACTATCAAGACTGGTGTCCCTCAGTGCTTTGTATTTGGACCTCTGTTGTTTTTGATTTTTATAAATTCGCTCTCCCATCAATCTATTAATGGTCAACCCGCAGCATTTGTAGATGATATAGATTTTGTGGATCAAGAACTAAATTTCTTTAATTGCATTGTCATTGAAGATCCTCATAAGCTAAGGCAATGGTTCGCTTTGCACAAGCTAGTGGTCAGTGACAAAACCAAATTAATGGCATTTATTATGTTCGTTTTGATATTAACATGATACAGTGAAACCAGCTTAACTGAAACTCGCTTATGTGAAAAACCCAGATGGCTAAAAAAAAATGTCTTCAAACTTTGCATTTTCCTTGGAAACCAACACTTTTGAACAAAACTGAAAATTTTAAAATCAAACAAAACAAAAATTTTGTAAGCTGACGCTGAATTGTTTAATTTTATTTTCACCTCCACCACTGTAATCCACTTCTCTCTGTTCTCAAGCAGAAATGAAGTATTACGGAGATGCCCGCCTTATTCCTCTCTTCTCCCTTACAATTTTTGATAACTGTGTTGTACAACGAGTTCTTAAGCCAAATTGACCAATCAAAGCACGGCATTCACTTTATTTCGTGAATAACCTTCAAAAATTCAAGGATATTTGTCAAAAAGGCACAGAATATTTCGGATAATGAAGTGTGCTGGACAGTTCTATTGAAGCCCTGCGTGACGTCATCGGGGGAATTTGTGTGTCAAGAGAAACTTAAAATTGGACGGCTTGAAATACAAACTTAGTAGGATATTTCCTAAAAATCTATATTGCATTTTAGAATCCTATCTCAAGAATAGGATATTTAGAGTTCAGCACGGAACGGAATACTCGGACTTTAAAGACATCACCGCATAAGTCCCTCAAGGAAGTGTCCTTGGCCCTACTTTGTTTTTGTTATAAAGCCGAGATATACCACAAACTGAGGGCTCAATAGTAGCTACGTAAAACTGCAGCACGCTGTAAATAGAACTCGAAAATGAAACCAAGACTTGAAAAATGAAACCAAATCCTCGCATATTAATTTTACCTACAGAAACATAGACAATATACCCGTCTTCATTAACTCGGTACAAATACCCTACGCACATAAAACCAAATATCTCGGGATGACGCTGGATGCTAAGCTCAAGTGGAAGGCGCAGGTAAAGAAAAAACGTGACGAAGATGAGAATCGATGTAAAGAAATGTACTGAAAAAAAAAATTGGATGGGTGCGTTCTCACATTTTTAATTGGATTTTTTTAATTTGTGGAAAAAATCGCCCCGCCCATTGTTGACAGCTTATATAAGGACTTACACATTCTTCCTCGGTATTTCATAAAACCAAATTGTATCACTTTTTACCATTCAATATTGCTCCTAGATGTTTTAATAAACTACTAACTGTCATTAGACAAACTTGCTTTTTATACATTTAAAAAAAGTAAATGATTGTGAATTTAATATACAAGTATTAATCAGTATCATTGGTTAATTAATATATTAAATTACGCTTATAAGAAATATGCTTGAAGGTAAAGCTTAAAATAACGCTAATAAAAACACCATTTCCCTTCCAATGTATACCAATGTAAGCTGTGTCGTTTAAAATAAACACGCTAATTAGAAACCGCGGATGAGAGAAACTTCTATTATATCACCAACTGTGTAAAGTTGGATGGATATAAGAAAAATGAAAAATTGTGTAAACGAGCCCTTAAGAAAATAAATGAGTTGCAGTTGAGATGTCCGCATCAGGAATAGAGAATAATAACATTAAAAGCAAAACTAGAAATATTAGAAATAAAATATGGAAAAAGTAGAAAAGAAATTTTCGGAAAATATTAAATTGCACAAAGCTCCTGAGGGAATAAAAAAAACCCTTGAAGAGGACGATAAATGTAAGCTCTTAAATAAAAAGAGAAACATATCTGGAAAATAAACAATGCCTTACAAAGCCATAAACAAATTATTGGAGACATTGATTAAAAAGAAGTGTGAAAATAAGAGGACCGAAGTTGTTGGAGAATGAGCAGCTTGCAGTTTGGTTAGAAATTCCCAGTACTCGCGTTTCTTTTCGTGTAAGAAAGATTTTTCTTGTACCCATTTTTTCTTAAAAGCTCGGTTAAAAGAAAAAGCGGTTCAGACATTTGGCAGTTTCTTAAGGCTCCGGCACATAGAATACTTAACATGCGTGAGCGTCAGGAATACTTTGACAGATACATAAAATACATGTGTTCTTATGGCAGGTGGCACATAGACCAACGCTGCAGCTCACGCGACGGATGTAATTGCTCAACTTCTAACTTTTCTCTCTCCTTTGTTGAGAGCGTTAACAATCCTCACATTGTGACATTTCAAGAGAATGCCAATTGTATGTTAAAGTTTGGGTGTTGGTTCTCGTTGAAGCAACGTTCAAAATAGATAAAAATATAAATTAATGTTTATAATTGAGTATTTATATTAAGATACATATTTCAAGTGTGCATAAATAAGGAAAACAACTTGAATTTTCAATTCAAACTTGAAGCTGTCAAATGAAATCAGCTGTGCGTTGAAGTATTCATTGTGTCACCCCCTTCATTCAGGTACTTCATCGTAAACAGATACTTTAACGCTACGCATGTAAAGTATTCCATGTGCCAGGGCCTTTATACCGACGGATTTGTTGGAATCTCCAAGAGTAGTACTTTCGTTGATCGTCTGATTAAGCCCATGGAGCGTTTAAGCTTGTTGAATATTTCACTTTAACTTAAGACTTTTATTCATATCGTTGTCAATACTTTTTTTCGCTTCGAGGAATATAACCCCAATCCTGTAAAATGTGTCCTCTTACGAAAAGTTGGTAGATGTAAGCTATTCCATTAAATTACCGTTACAGAAACTGTTGATATTTGTTGCTTCAGTTGTTGCACACTCAAATTATTTAGCATTAAATTAGAAGAATATGATAAGTCACAAAATTTATCAAATCGAATGTCCTACAGTACAGACCGTACTCCGCAGTCTTGAATACAGTCGACTCCGCTTATTTGCAACACAAAAAATGCAGAAAATGTGTTGCAACTAAGCGGAGCATTCATATAAACGATGTTCGGATATAGACAACTTTGTTGTACCGTGATAAATTTCTTGTTGCACATAACCGAAAGTTTCGTTTAAGCGAAGTGCTTATAAGCGGATGCGACTGTACATGAATGATCGAGTATCGAAACTTAAATTAAATCGCAATATGAAACAAGTGATCAATTGTGGAAATCACTGTATTGTTGCACTAATAAACAATATTATACTTCTTTAGAAACATATTCCGCCAGCATTCCACCTACAGACCACACACTTTCTGAACGTCCTCCTCTGATTTGTAAGTGGACACGATACAGAATACGTCCTTAAAAATAACTACAAATTAATTCCTTCCAATTAGTCTCTGCCCACACAAGCTGACCGACCATAAAGTGAGCCCATTCCGCAGCACATTAACATATCGTCCAGAGCGTGCTCTTTGAAAATTGGCCAACACTTTGCCACGTAATATGTGTTTCAGTTAAACCTGCAAATTGGCCCCAGCGTCTAAATAAAAACCAGAAATTGAACTCCCAACTCCCCCATTAGCCATTTGAAAGGTTTGTTTTCCTGCGCCCAAAAGAAAATCAGCGCCCCAACCCAACTCGCGAAATTATTTTTTTACATGTCATGACGGTGTTGATTTGCCCAGTCAATTGGGTGAACGCGGCCGGGACTGGAAAGGGACCGGCTTAACGACTTAAAACGGCCTTTCATGTCAACAACAGAAATTTTGTTGGTCAAGACTTTGAAATGTTAATCTGATATTTTGGCATGTCCTCATTTGCATGCGGGTATTTGAAAGAGAGTGGAGGGAGCAGGAGGGCGTGCTGTTTGAAATTGTTCGGTCCGATTGGGAGGGAATGTGGGCTTTGTAGGCGTTACACGGGTATGTGTTCCGATTTAATGTGTTTACTTAATATCCCATAAAGCAATGAATTGTTTGCGTTTTATTTTTATTATTTCGAGCATGCGAATGTGTGAGCATAAGTTGAACATTCCAACTTTTTGTTTCTTTTCTTGGGCATTTTCTATCGTGACTGATGGAAATGAAATGACATTGGGATTGACATTGACGAAGGAGGAAATGAAATGGCGTTTGGCTTCGTTTTTCGTCGGACGACTTTAAAGACTTGAAAGGTGGAAGTCTGTTAACCTATTCTGTATAATGATCTTAAGAGACTATTATTGTATTATTATGTATCCAATATAAGCTGCCGATAGATATGCTAATGGCTCGAATAATTCAATTTTAATGCTATGGACATAAATAATAAACCTACACCGAGGATTGGAAGTGAACAAAGCTAGCAACAAATCCAATTTGACGGCTTTTTAAAAATTAATAATATTACTTATGTTTAATAAGTCTTGCTCGAGGGAATAATAATAATAATATAATCTGGATGGTACCATAGTCGGAGGTGGACCTGGGCCTAGCTTCTCAGCAATCACTCGTGTTCTGCGAGCTATTGTTATTTCACGAGTGGAAGGGATCTACAGTTTTATGCAAACTACGAACGGCGAAGTCGTTCGGATTCTCTAGACAGAAGTAATCTTTGTTGTCCGTGATTCCAAAGAGATGGAGCCGTGAATTATGAATGTTGTTAAATTGTTAATTTGAACCTGGCACCCTCTGTATAATATCTGCAACACACAAATAAAAGCTCATAAATAGCACTCAAGTGCACTTGTGAAAAAGCCTCCCAAACTATGCCGGATTCGGCATAAAATTATAAAGTCCCTACACTATAACAATAGCACGTATTTACAATACCAGTGGCTCCTTAGCTAGGCCCAGATCCACATCGGGTATATTGCGGCAAGAAGGATTCTCATTTGCAGTTCAGCACCTGTTGGCCCTTGACCAACAACCTTTTAATTTGCCACAGTCAACATTTTACCATTCTTCTTCTTACCGCATGACAATCTGACGTTAACCAACAAACTCCTCTGGCATCATCTTTTACTGTCGTTCGCCGAACAGTTCTTGGAAGAAAATATCAAGAAGAAATATGGAATCATTGAATCAATCACTCCACGAAGTGCTGCGAGTCGCTTTCAAGCTCCTCTCGACAGCAATATCGCAAGTCTAGAGAATAGCTCGTGGAGAGTTTACATGGCAAGGCAGTGGATGTTGGAGGAAACCAATCAAATCATAGAAAAATATGAGTCTGTTGAAACTTTAAAAATAAAAACTAGTAAAGAATTTCGCAATTATAATACATACAGTGGACGTCCAGTTTAACGAATACTCGAATTTCCAATATAACGAATGAGAATTTCGAAGAGCTATCGACGAAGACAAAACGACCATACTAACCTTACTCGACTTCTCGAAAGCATTTGACTGCGTAGACCCAACAATACTTTGTCATAAACTGTCCACCCAATTCAATTTCTATAATCCTACTAATAAATTAATTCTCTCGTATCTTACTAACCGAGTTCAAGTAGTTTTTCATAACTCTAAACTGTCATACTTTTGTGACGAACGCTATGGTGTTCCTCAAGGTTCCATTCTCGGTCCCTTATTATTTTCAATGTTTATCAATGACCTTCCACTAGTTTTATCCTATTGTAAATTCCATATCTATGCAGACGATTTCCAAATCTACCTAAGTTTCCCTCTTAGTATGGTTGAAGACTCAGTTGCTAAAATAAACGAGGATTTGGGCTCTATTGCAAACTGGGCTACACAAAATGGTCTAATGCTCAATCCTAACAAAACCAAAGCCATCCCGTTCTCGAAACAACCGCCTTCCTTGTCAAATTTCCCGCTAATAGAACTGAACTCGACCGCAATTGAATGTGTAAAAAACCTTGGAATAATGTGCAATAGTGAACTGATGTGGACTGAGCACATTGATAGCGTAGTATCAAAGGTGTATACATCCCTAAGAAGCTTATCAATCAGCAACTACATTCTCCCTGTGAACATCAAATTAAAACTTGCCAGAGCACTCATAGTGCCAATCTTGACATATGGATCTGAGTTGTTCGCTGACTGTGATTATTCTTCCTCCCTAAAATTGACAAAAGCAATTAACGCGGCTGCACGGTATGTTTTTAACCTTCGCAGATTTGATCACGTCTCGGAACAACGTCGCATTCTCCTAGGATGCGAACTGGAAGCATTCTTATGCTACCGGTCGTGCTTATTACTCTTCAAAATTATTCACAAGAAACAGCCAAAATATTTATATGAAAAGATCACCTTCTGTCGATCAAGTGGTAATATTACCTTGAAACCCTCCAATAATACCTGTTTAATGTCACGTAGGCACTTTTTCATTCATGCTGTTCATTTATGGAATCACCTACCGTCACAGGTACGGTCTAAGACCAAGTACAGACAATTTTGTAACGCTTGTTTCTCATATTTCTCCCGCTCGAACTGAAATAATTCCTAGTAACTTCAGTCTTAACTCTTTCTCTACACACGTATTCTAATAACATTAAATTTTAAAATCAGAAATCTACACTCTTAAATTATAATTGAAGTACCTTGAAATCACAATAATATTTTAAGTTATAATGTTCCTGTACTAGTGAAAGAACATATGATTCTTGAAATACAGCGATAGATATTAAAAATAAATAAACGAAAAAAAAAAATGAAAATTTGTTCCATTCATATAATATGGATTTCTATATCGTGCACGAACAATAGCAAGCACAACACGAGTGATTGCTGTAGAAGCTAGGCCTAGTTCCGTCTCGGACTGTCACGAGTTACGTATCGCAACATGTTACTGCAATATACAATACTTTTGTTGGATTTTGACAATTTTTGCATTTATCACTACAAACCTACATACAGTGGTTGTCTTTAATATTTGGTTTTTTACTCGAATGTGTGAAAAGTTTCAGTTTCAGGTTAAAACCAAATCTTTTCCTGCTCGATTAGCAATTTTTTGAGTAAAAAACTGTTGCCATTACCATAAGATATTGAATTTATACGAAAAACTATGAGAAAAGTACTTCATTAATATTCGGTTTTTTAACTATTCTATTTAATGTTGTGGTCGCCGTTGAGTAGTGGGTAAGTGCGTCGACTTCTACGCAGAGGGTGCCAAGTTCGATACCCGAATTTGCCACCTATCAACATTCACGGCTCGACCTCTTTCGAGTCACTGACAATGCTCAAAGAGTATTTCCGTCTAGAAAAAGTTTCTCAAATTCGCCGTTCGGAGTCGGCATTAAGCTGTAGGTCCCTTCCCTTCGTGAAAGAACAATAGCACGCACAACACGAGCGGTTGCTGAGAAGCTAGGCTCAGGTCCACCTCGGACTGTCGCGCCACCCATATTATTATTATTTAATTTACATAATAAAAATTAAAATAATCAGAAAGACAGAAAAATTATTAATATTTTGTAGCATATCCTTTATCCTCCAAAAGGAAGGATAATCGCTTTGGCATGTTTGCTATAATTTTTTTTATATATTCCGGACTTATTTTAGTCCATTCTTCCTGCAACCTAATCGTCAGAGCGTTTACGGAAGAAACAGGTTTCTACCGCACTCGTCGATCCAATTCGGCCCAGATAGGATTGAGCAGGTATTGCTATAACTTTGGGACAGTTGTATATCAGCCATTCGCGGACAATATGGGCTTTATGTTTAGGATCATTATCCTGAAAAAAAATTTAAAGACCTGGAAATTCCAATTTTTTCAGCGCTTTCTTTCAAATTTGCTCTCAGAATCCTCAAATAAGTCTCCTTATTCATGATCCCATCTATAGAGACCAATTTGCCCACGCCTTTAGCCGATATGCACCCCTACACCATAACATGACCTCCCCCATGCTTCACCGTTGCCTTCAAATGATTGCTTTTTAGCTCTTCATTCTTCACACAACATAACCCTTCCATCAGACCCGAAAAGGTTGAACTTGCTCTCATCTGCGAAAATTACATTCCCACCATAATGGATCTTTTTCTTGTGTAATCTTTAGCAAATTTTTTGAGCAAGTTGATAAAGTGCTTTTTCCTAGCTACTCGACCGTTGAACCCTTCTGATCTGATAGTTCTGCGAACCGTAGACTCAGAAAGACGCTTTCCGCATTCAACCAACAGCTGACTTACTGTCTTAGGTGTACTAAGACGGCTGTCATCTTTAATTTTGTTTATTATTATGCGTTCTTCGCGCTGTGTTAATTTCTTGGGCTGCCCTTTTTGCTTCTTGAATTCGATACGGCTTTCGTTTCTGAAGCGTCTTATGATGTCACCGACTGTATTAGGCTTTCACCTTTTAAATGGTGGCTTAACACCAACTCACGTTTTTTCCAGCGAAGTGTTCTTTCCTTTGCGGCCCATCCTATTTGTTTTTGCACTTGTGAACAATTTTAAACAGGTATTACCAAATTATGTTGTAGGAATGATCATTTCAAACAGACATACAAATCTGAGTATAGGGTTCTTAGATTTAAGCCGTAAAGAGAAATGCAAGTTAAAAAACCGAATATAAATGAAGGTACTTATTTCATAGTTTTTCGTGTAAATTCAATATCTTGTGGTAATGTCAAGAGTTTTTTTACTAAAAAAATTGCTAATCTCGAAGAAAATTAAGGAACTTATCGAGCAGGCAAAGATTGGGTTAAAAACCATTTGGTTTCAACCTGAAACAGCAATTTTTCACACATTCGAGTAAAAACCGAACATTAATGACACCCACTGTACATATATACATCTTTAATTGTCTGCTTTGTTTCATTTCTTAACTCCTCAAAATGGTTTCCTCAATGGTTCTTAACAGGTTCCTCATGAAGCGCCAAAACAACATCCCAATGAGCGCGTTAATTTGGAAATCCAAGCACAAGCATTTTACAAGAAATTTTATAAAGAATCCCTTCCTGCTAGATGACAGAGTGAATCGTTTACTAAAAATGATTTCTATCAGGTGAGAAATTGTCTGCACAAGTGGAGTTGGTGGAATTTAAAAAAAAATAGCAACCGTTATAAGGGAACATCAGTCGTCACCGTTAGACTTCTTTCTTTGGAGATATTTAGAAGAAAAAGTGTCAATAAGCCAAGAATAATTCAAGAGCTTAAGGATGAGTAATTCGGCACATTAACGACATTGAATCTCAATTATTTCTCATAGTCATTGAAAATATGGACCATCGGATAGAGGTATGCCACCGAAGCCGTGACGAACTTTTAACCGATATTTTGTTTCACGCAAAATTTTCATAGATCTTTCTATCATAATAAAAAATATTGAAATAGTTCTCTGAAAACGTTTGGTTTTATTTCCAATTATCCGCGTACATTTTCGTTGGACCTTTATAATCATACAGTCACTCCACCTACCTACCAAACCTCGAAAGTTAACTAGCAAATGTTCCCTAAAATGGACACACCGTGACTGCGAACAATGCTGCCAAGACGTAAACCAAATTTCTGAAAAATACAAAACAAAAACAACATTCTGTGTCCCGAAACTAGTAGATTGTACCTCGATTTCTTCCTCTTCGTAAACTCATCTGTGTTCCATGGTTCCGATCTTTTTTTATAAGCAGTTTTCAACAGTGACCGTTGTTCAACGTCACAAGCAGGTTCGGAAACTCCTTATTTGATGGAATTACATAGAAATGAAATGCCCTTCCTGTGCAGTTTTACTCTGACAAGCACAAAAAATACAACAAAAAAAGATCCCATTTAGCATTTTTGAAGCGACCTCAACCGTCAAAAATTAAAACATGTTCATATATGTATGCATCAAAGGATAAGGACTTCTCCAACAGCAACTCATATACATTTAAGATTGCATACATATGCGACTGTGTAGAGTCGCTCCGATAAGTCAATTCATAACCTCAACCTAAAATTAACGAAACAAAACGCTTTGACACTTTCAGCATTCAACGATATCACACACGAGTTTACGAATATGTCGGGCATTTTGTGTTGTGACTTTCGCAGATTATGGAACAACTCAAGGTGTCAGCTATCGAACTGGCCGCGCTAAGATTGCGAGCTCTAATGAAACACATTTAATGCGAGGAGATTTATGGCCAGCCATTCAACGACCAAAATGAACCACGACAACCGCTCCCCCAAACAAAAAACAACAAAAAAAAAACAAGAGAGAAAAAAAAGTAAAGTGTCGAAACGACGACAGAGCGGTCACAAAAGGTGTTGCACCTTAACGATGGGAACAGGTGAGAGAATGCATCATCGGTCGATCGTTAAATGTGGCGCTTGGTGGTGCATCTTATGGTGGAAATGGTATACCTTCCATCCCGAGTTTCTCCTTCGGATAGGCGGAGAGTGGAGACCCTAATAGATGTAGTCGTGCTGCTCTCTCAATAGGATTTACGACTCTGACTGTTTTATCGTTGTCATAGCATCGCAGGGAAACTACATTTTCGAGAATCAAACTATTATCGCTTTCTTGGGCATTTAATGGGTTTTTAATCGAATGCACGAGGATATTTTAATGTGATTTACTACTTCAGTAGATGATTGGTCCAGAGTTACGTGGATAAAGCACTGCTGGCTACGCGGGAATTTCTCTTTAATTGCCTTGATAATTGAGAAAGAAGGGAGTCACTCAATTCCGGGGCACTATCGATTATGGTCAACTGGTTGATTAGACGAAAACGCTTTACGATTTACAGGACAAAGGAAAACTTTAATTAGGCGGCTGTTCACTTAACCTGCACCTTTGTCGCATACTACACTCGACGAGGGTGGAATCATCATTCAAAATGGCTGCCAAACGACGTCGCCGCTTGATGACGATAACATGGAAAAGCTGAACGAGTGAAAGCGATCTCAGTTTACATAATAACAGTCAAAAATTATGTTTTATTCACTTTCCGGCATTATGAAACAAATTTGTCCCCAAGTTATGTGGATTTCAGATCCATCAACGTCGTAATAAAACTTCACGATGTTTGCGGAAGTTTATGTTGTGTGTTTTTTTTTCTGTCTTTTATGACATTGTGAAATAGCTACACACATTACTTGCTTTTGAATTCCAGCCATCAGAGATAAATCGATGAGACAAATAAAAGATGACTCAAGATCCAAAAGTTTTTCTTTACTACGTGGTTAGCTATCAAAATTAAATTGTAGGTATAAGATACCTATAACAGATCCTTTGAATTTGACACACATTTTCTGACATTTTTATTGTATTGAGGGCAGTGATGGGACTTCTACCACTTATGTGGTATTTCTACCACTTTTTGCAATTTTGAAAAACCTACCACATTTTGCCCATTGATCATCACATCCCTATCATTGTTCTGATTATGCGTTAAGATTCGAGAAAAATTTGGTCTGTCGGACGCTAAAATTAAAATTTTAAAATACCGAGATCCCAAAAGCTTATACAGTATAGCCTGCACAATGCCACCAGTTATTGGACCTGTCAGATTTTATTCCACAAAACACAGTGAAAATTGAAGAACTTGATATAAAGTGGATAAAATTTATAGGCGAATGAAAAATAAAAGAAACGGCAAAGTGCCTTAATGGAATTTATTTCGAATTATTAACTAATCCCTGCAATGTGTTGCATCAAACATGTTGCAAATTTGTTGTTTACGGTACCTTGTTATCTGCAAAAATGATACCATGTAAGTATGAATTGATAGAGAAAATTGTTCAGTAAACGAGATCGACCATCAAAATGGTGCCAACAAAATAATAAGACCGGGGTAATTGTTTTTAATTTTTGGTTTGTGACGGGTTATTTTTTATTTTATTTTTGAAGTCATTTTTAATGCCTTACAGCCATCAAAATATCAAATACCATAAGGCTGCAGGATCCTAAAATTTGCTAAAAGATGATAACCAAATTAAAGGTTTGCCCATGAAAAGCCCTTTCAAATCAGCTACAGAGATAATGGTTGCATTGAACTTACTAGTCTAATCCCCAATAATACAAAAAGGACTCGAAGAACAAAATTTCTTCGGAAGATGTGTCCATGTCCGGTGAGACAAAAGTGAATTTGGATGGATCTGATGGTCAAAGGTAGATATTGTATCCAAAAAATGCAGCATACAGACTTTACCGTATTGGAATGAAATCTACTAAAGATATTCGGTAGTCCTATGTCTTTGTCCGTAACTGTACATATTCATTCATATTCATACATTATATATCATCATCAAATGAATAAGTGAATTAACACGGAAACCTTTTTTTTGTCTTTGTTACCACTTTTCTACCACCTTTTTTCACTATTATTCATTTCCAAAGTCCCATCACTGATTGAGGGGAACTTGCGAAGAGTAATTTGGTAGTTTGCTTCAAAGGCCAACAGTCGATTGAATATTATGGCCTCCTTTAGTCCTGGGACAAAATTTAGGAAACGGGAATTTGGCTATACTTAGCGAACGATTTTATTCTATTTTCCATACTTTCGAAATTAAAGTGGCAATTAAATTGTGGCATCCAATGTAAGCTTCCTTAAAAATAAAAATTACGCACAATTCCACATCTGCATGAAAAGTGACAGCTCTTACAATGACATTTGCAAGTGTCATGCATTACAAACAGTAGCGTCTATATAAAAGCTTTATATGTTACACCTATAACTTTAAAGAAGTCACGTAACGGGACACCTAGAGATTCTGAGGAAGGTCGATCACGATAATGAATTAAACAATGTGTCATGTCTTAGACGTCAACAAACAATACAAAATCATGATACCTAAAATAGAAGAATGGATCAACAGCTCTCCTTGGATGAATAATGAAGAAGACGCCCAAAGATGGTACATAGACAGATTAAAGACAGAAAGTAGAGTAGGTGCAGGAGTTGCATGACTCCGATGCAACTTACACATGGCTCTCCCTAGAGAGTCCACAATCTTTCAAACTGAACTTTTCACCATAAATGAAGCAGCACATTGAATCAGCAATAGGAATCTATATAATATAATATATAATAATATAATAATAATATTTTTGGCGCAACAGTCCAAGGTGGACCTGGGCCTAGCTTCTCAGCAACCACTCGTGTTGTGCGTGCTATTGTTCTTTCATCAGTGGAAGGGACCAACAGTTTTATGCCGACTCCGAACGGCAAAGTTGAGAAGCTTTTTCTAGACAAAAATACTCTTTGAGCATTGTCAGTGACTCGAAAGAGGTGGAAGCCGTGAAATATGAATGTTGGTCGATTGGGGATTTGAACTTGGCGCCCTCCGCGTAGCAGTCGACGCTCTAACCCACTACGCCACGGCGCTATAGGAATCTAATGAACTCAAAAATATCGATACTCAGAAAACCAAAGAAGGGGGCTAGAACTAGGCTTGTGTACTCCACTAAGGAACTAGTTCAAAAAGGAGTAGTACAGACTGTAATTTCCACTAACAATGTACAATGTACATACATGTACTAACCTCCCGGTATAAGGCTCATGTCTCTCATGACAACTTTCGATTAGATTCGCGTAGATGATGTTGTAATTTTTCCTAAGTTCCCAGAAGCAATTATGGGCACTTTAAAATGTTGACGATGCGTCCAACAACTTTTCGTTCAGTTCTGTCATTGATACTCATGGTTGAGTTCCCATGTTAAATCAAAATTTTCACTCCAGCACGTCCAACAAGTGAAAAAGAGAAATGAATCTCACGCATTCTTATGAACAGATTTAGTTCGGACCCTTACCTCAACAGCACGTGATATATTGCAATCACATATGATACCCGTCCGGCTTATTGAAACCCACCGTCACGCTGTTGCTGCTCCTTTGTCGTCCTCCGCTCGCACAGCATCATCGCAACATCATCACACCACCAAAAGACACAGATAACAAATTTAGAAACAAGCAAATTAAAAGGTTTGTTCATTTAGAACGATCATTAAGTGGGGGTTCTCCAGCACACACCGGCACTGGCGGCAGCGGCGGCGCACCGGCATCGGCATCGACACCGTCAGCGTCAGCGTCACCGAAACCGACACCAGGCATCGGCGGCCACTAGCACCACGGAGACCGGTTGGCCCCATCGCTAACCTCTTGTGCCATATACTCGTAACCTGAAATTATTTAGTAGAGCCTGTTGTCGGATCGTTTAGTCACTCATTTGAAGAAGATTTACACCGATGGCCAGCTTCCTTTGGGACCGAAACCGTATGCCACATGCTCTTCGGCCCGAGAGCACTTAAGGAGACCCTCTTTAGAGCTAGCTACACATCACATCGGTACGTGTGTGCGTTTGATGTCCGATCTCGTCAGATCTTCGGATCGACCTGCTCTCTCTTTCTTGTCTTCGTTGCTTTTGTTACAAATTTAATTGCCCTCAACACACTCGACGGCCATTCAAGAGGTTTAATCACTTCGCAACGCATTCAATAAACCAGCCGAAGTGTCCCGGGCCATATCTGACATAATTGAGCAATAGAATGAGAATTTAGTTAAATGCTCTCCATAAATAAGCCGGGAGTGGGAAGATGAACGATTGGACCGAGCGGCGGCTCGGCGCAGCGATGTCCGCGCACGACCCGTGCGCGCCTGTTGTCTCCACTGATGACTCTTGTGTTCTGGCACTGGACCGGCACCGGCCACCGTCAACCGTCAACCGGCCGTCCCAAGGATGAGAGACCCACCGTTTTATATTTAAATTTTAAATTCATTTTACATGTAAGGCTGATATGAATTGGGGTAATAATTTTCGTCCTGATCGCTCGGTCGGCTAATTTGATAAAAGGCGATACACAGTGAGGCATGTGTTCCGAGATATATGGATGTGGTGCTTATCTTGTTAATCAAAGTATATTCGGATGGATGTAGCGCGAGAGGGATACATAATGGAAAATCGCTCGTTTTAAGATATTTGATAAATATAGGAATGGATGTATAAATTCTCATCTGAATGTGTAGGCCGGTATCGCGCGCCGAGAGGAGAACCAATTAACGCCTGGCGTTTTGTTCCTTATCACATGGGTGGATCTGAAAATGTGGTGCATGTGCGCATGTGTGCGTTGCCCGGTCAACCTGGGCGAGTGTATCAATTGCTAATAGATTGCGTGTGTGTGTTGTGTGGTTGTAATGGCTAATTAGGTACGAGCGGGTTTTGAGATAAGCTCCGAAGCGATCGGATGCGATCTAAAAGGCGAATGGTAAAGTGCTCTAGACATTCGTAATAATTGGTAAGTTCGCCTTCGACGAAAGTCATCACAATTAATTTAGCTTCGATGGCTTTTGGAGTGTGTAACACTATCTTACTATTGTTGAAGTCGTTGTGCGTAAGCAAATTAACTCAAGGACATCTCTATTTTATGGAAAACCTGTTGAAGTAGAGAATGGTTGATTAATTGAAAAGGGTGGAATATAAAAAGCATCTGGAACATGGGAAAAAGTTGGGGTCCAGGCCAATGCAAATTAATGCATATGCAATGAATTAGCAAAAAAAAATCCTTTGTTTTTGGTGTTTTCTATTTTTAACTGCAATACCTCAAATTCTTCGAGAACCTTTGCACTTCAACGTGTTGATAAAGTAGTGTTGCAACTTCAATCCTTTCCATACGGTCAAAGGCAGTTGGACTAGATGATATACATCCAACATTAATAAAATTGCTTCTACCATTCACATGTAAGCACATAACACATATAATGGGTTGTTGGAAAAAGTCTTTTCGTATTTCTAATCCAACTTTTTTTCAGTTCAAGTGGTAGCCAAACATCGAGTTTCTTTTTGTAGCCAGCCATTTTTAAATGGTTCAAAACCATTTGATGATGAATGTTTAAGTCCTTTCCGATGTCATGGCTGCTTATGTGACGGTCCTGGTCAATTTTTACCATAATTTCATCGACTTTTTCAACGATAGGTCGACCAGAGCGAGGTGCATCTTTCACATCGAAATTTCCAGAACGGAAGCTAGCGAACCATTGTTGTGCTACACGAACTGATACAGCATCGTCTCCGTAAACTTCACAAATTTCATTGGTGGCTTGCGTGGCATTCTTCCCTTTTTTATGCAAAAATTTCAAAATATAGCGAATTTCTTCATTATTTTCACTAATTTTTAACCAGAAGAAGACCAGAAGCCGCTAACGAAATTGCAGTCTGGGTTTTAAAATAGCATTTAACGGTTAGTGCTTATTTTTGCATACTTTACTATAAATGCCTATTTTGTATATTTTTGTGCATATTTTGCTATAAATGCATATTTTGCATACTTTAGTACATATTTTTCATAATAAATTCCAAATATATATATTCCTTTTATATCAGTGCAAACGAAACTTAAAACTATTATCTTTTTCTTTTATTCATTTTAGAATCTTGAACGATCCAACCCCAAATTATAACGCGATATATAAACAAAGCTGCATGTACGAACTGCACTAGATTGTGCCGGCAAAACATTGAAACGAAAAAGAAAAAATAGGACTGTTTGCCTGAGACTGTATGAACGAGGTCGAAATTTAAACGATACCATTATTCATTGCTCGGATTGAACGGATAAAATATGGATTCTGGGGTGGGGCAGGAGTCTTTGGACTCAATACAAGGATTTCCGTACCAATGGGGTCGAGTCCCACAATATTCAAAGCCGAAATCCACGCCATCGAGTTCTTCGCCAAACATAACCTCCACAAAGGCATAAAGGGCTCAATAATTCAGATATTCTCAGACAGTCAAGCAGCACTAAAGGCACTTTCGTCCAATCTAATGGACTTCAAAACAGTCAAGTGATGTTATGACGCCCGTCAATCGCTTGCCATACACAACAAAGTGAAACTCGGCTGGGTCATTGGAAATAGATGGATTGAATGCAACGAATCGCAGTATCAATTGGACAGCAACTACAACTCTGATTAACCAATGGGAAAACAAACTTCGCCTAGATAAGTTGACACATGGTCATGGTCTTAGGCAGTCCAAGAGACTAAACAAGCATTATTCATATAAGGAAATACTCCATCTACGGATAGCTTTAGAATGCTAACAACCTTCTTACCGGCCACTACTATCTGAAATATCACCCTAACAAGCTGACCCTATGTCAAGACACGACTTGTCGACTTTACCTCGAAGAGGTTGAGACTTCTGAGCACATCATCCTTCGATACAATAGATGTACCCTGATCGCGGTGTCGTTGCCTAAACGGCATGGGTTTTATAAGAGGAAGAAAATAATTATTCATTGCTACCGAGAAACAAAATAGCTTCCGACGGAACAAAGTTAAGCAAAATGAAAGTGTTTAATTCAAACTTCAGTTTCCTATAAGACACCATCACAAAGTTAGAAGGCAGGTACACCTTTTAATGCGCAAATCTAAAAGCGGTTGAAGACTAACGGGGGCAGTCATTTTGTTTTTTTCTTTTTACATTAAATGTTAATTTCGTTGTATTTTATTAAACAATAAAAGATACACATTTAATTTATTTTTAAAGAGTGAAGAAAATGTGTTAATATGTGTTAAATTAGATTTCAGTGCATATTTTCAATGCATATTTTGTATTTTTAAGCACATATTTTAAGCGCATATTTAGAGATTTTAGTGCATGAAAATCCGAACCCTACTGATGACATACGTGCTGGTTTTGATGAAGGTTTAATGTCGTCAGATGAGTTTCTAGATTTCTCAAAAGCATTTGACTGAATTTGCATTTGAGACTTCTATTTGCCAGCTGATTACATCTTACCTCCATAATAGCACCCAATCATTTTTATTTATGGCCCCAACAAAATTGTCTTAACCTTAACCCATCTAAAACTAAAACTATGTACTTCAATAGAATACCCTCAGTCCTTTCAGAATCACATCTTATAATCAATAACACTGCCATCGTTCCCGTCCAAAATTTAAAAATCTGGGCGTCCCATTTAATGAAAGTTTAAATTGAAACAGCCATATAAACCACATCAGCTGTGTTTTTTTGCAAGCGTATACACGCTTAAATTTCAATTTGCATGTAAAATACACTAACTACAAATCCTATATCCGCTTAAGTTACTCATCATATCTATCGCCGCTTAATAAATAAGCGCGGATAAAAACAATGCTTCCAATCATTATTTTCTGTGTCTTCATTCTTTAATTTATTCATTCATTGTTTAGGTTGCTGTATGTGGCTTACATTTGTAGGTGTGGTTGATGTATTAGATCATTTTTAAATGCTTTTGCATCCATAAGTATGCAACTTTTGGTATACCCGGAGTGTCTTTGTGATACATTCCGTTTAGGTTTCGTAATCGAAAACCGAAGACTGTACCCATTAATGACCAACTATAACCGTACACGATTCCTCTCTTACACTTCTGCCAAGATTTTATGATGAATTATTAAGCGCTGAAGATCGGTTTTGCACTTATAATTTAAGCGTATATACGCTTGCAAAAAAACACAGCATTGTATCCAAAATATATGGTATTCTTCGTGGTTTAATGTCCAACTAAACAATATCCACCTACGGAAGTGAAATTAAAATTAGTAAATGCATATGTTTTACTCATTGTTTTGTATGGATGTGAACTCTTTTCTAATCTGGACTATGAGTCGAATAGAAAATTAAATGTAGCATTTAACAATTGTACCAGGCATGTTTTCAATCTACGACGATAGGATCACGTCTCTTCCTAAGTGACGCAAATCATTGGCTGCCCTTTGAATGTGTTGTTGAAGGTTCGTACTGTCCTTGCTTTATTTAAAATAATAAAAAGCAAAACACCAGAATACATGTATTCAAAACTGAAAGTTGTGAGTTCTCAAAGAACATACAATCATATCCCACCTAGGCATAAATATTTAGTCAGCAACCGTCTGTTTCTTGTTCATGCAATTCACCTCTGGAATCAACTACCTTCTAGAATACAAAACCTTAGCAGTGAGAATCGCTGGAAACATGAACTAACTGATTCTATAGTTGCAGTACTTTATATTTATATTACTTTGTAGTACTTTATATGAACATGACTTTTAACTATTAAATTGACTTCAATCTTACTAAAAACTATCTATATTTTCAACACCTTATCTATCTCTTTTCTTGTTATATATATTTAATGTAATATTTGTACCCATAATTTGAATTTTTTTTTTAATGAAATATGTTTCTTACAATTATTGTTAATTAATTAATGTCCAGAGATTTGTTTTATATTAATAAATTGAAATTGAAATTGAAACTAGTTACGGTTGTCGTATTCCTTACTTGTCTTAATTTCCCAGAGCTTAAATTGATTCTTCAGCACATGACGCTTGTTTCCGAACAGAGAAATTTGTTTAACGATAACTACAGTTTATTAAAAGAACACTCAGCAGAACTACTGTTCGCTCTGGACGATAGATGAATAATGGCATCGTCTTCTGTTCATCAGGAACACTTTAAGAGACGTCCTTTCAGTGCTGCCAACTCTCTCCGGATGTAGTTCTTGCATTTGAGACAATATTTTTGGCACATACACCTACTATCTGTTATAAATGTTGTGATGTTTTGTAGCAGGCTCTTGGCGGTTTGGATATGTTTTGTTTTGTCTCATTGACCTTAAGAAGAATTCGTTTCGCTCAATTGCGGTGAAAGCAACATGTTGGCGTAGAAGTCCATGTTATCGGCGAAACCCAACAGTTGGACTGAGCTATGGGAGACAATGTTTCCCGCATTTACAGCAGCCCGAACCAAATTGAGAAAATCACATGTCATTGCAGCTTATCTCTTTGCCGAAATCCTATGCAGTTTTCAAATAGCTCACAGGCCTTGAGCCGAACTGCACGGTGCATAGCGTGTGTGTTTTAGATAATTTAATGCTGCTGATAAATTAGTTGCCCTTATAGCCTCATAGTTGCCCTAAACACTATGTGGTTGGTATGTGTTCAGTTCTTTAATCTTATAATTCAATGGATGGTAAAAGGTTTACATAAGTTTGTCTGCCATCGGTTGACAACTAGTTTGAATGAGTTATGCACGAGTTAATACCTCCTCCTTTCGTTCCCACAGAATTCCAAATAAAACAAAGACGATCAAAATAAACTTAAATTGATGTCCGATCTTGATAAACGCAATCAAGTTTATATTCGCATAAAAAGACAATCCAACGAGAGAACATTCGCTCTTGTACAACCATGCGTGTGTGTTGCTTTTGTGTGTTAGACTTCATTTAGTTAAGTTCTTGGTTTGTCGTCTTTTTTTTCACTCGCAAGAATTTGCACACCTCCCACTGCTTCACTTCCTGTGCTGACTAAATGAACCTCCAGCCTTTAGGACTCGCATTCGCATTGAATACCACTTGAAGGAGGTCCCTCGTTACTAAATGAGTAACTGCCAGCTGACTGGATGGGGCTTGGTGTTCGTGTATCAACAATGAAGGGACACAATCTAATCGCTCTTGACCTCCACACCCTAATGGCTCGCCACGATACCAAGTACAACCGTGGCAGATCAGAATAAATTACACAAACCATTCCCCAAAAATCTGGCGCGATAAGTGCCTTACTTTCGCACTCAAACATGCGTAAGGTTTCCACGCCAATCACGATAAGGACCTCCCCAGAGCACGGGAGAACAAAATGCAAGCGCTAATTACCATGCTCGTAAAAATTACTAAAATAAATGGAGTAAAACAACTTCAAGAGCTTGCCACTCAGTTCCAGATATGCAAATTGTCAGTTGGCCGCCCCCGTCCAGCCGTCCACCCGGCGACCCAAGTCAGTCAATTCCTGACCAGAAGTGAACAAGTTTTCACATTGGAAACGGCTAACACTTGTGTGTGCATGGCCAACAATGAAAGTTGGAAATTAATTCAGCACTGCGGTTGAGGGCTTCGTCAGGCAGTCAGCGCCTGGCATGGTCACTGCTTGGACATTCCTTCTAATCCTTATTGCGTGTGGAAAAATGTTAATCAGGAGAAATTTTATGAATGCCTTTTTAGCGTTACTCCGATAGCGCCTAATGGATACAAATTGCCTTTTTCATACAGAACCACCCTTGAAGCGCTCTGAGTGCTGGCCTTGCACGGTAGGGGTGTGCGAAAGGGTTGTTTATGCGCATATGATCGCGTCATTACTGGAGCGAGTATTTCCGTTTGCTCTTTATGGCCTTTAAGGAATTTAGTGTTTTCCTCTTGGTTTTATGAGCAACTTTTAAGGAAGTCGTTGGGCATTCAGAGGTTCATAGCGCCGAAGTTATGTAGACTTTCATTTCGGTTTCATTTTCGATGACGATCTCGCGCCGTTTAATGGGGAATTTATTAAGTCACTGTTGGATTTGCAAATATTAATGGGGGTCACAGCAAATATTTTTGAATTTTCTTTATTGCCTTGTAGGACCTATCGTCGTCGTGTTCGTTTCCTCACAGCGTTTAACTTGACTCTATGGGATTCTGTGACGAGCTTTGTTGGAACCTCAGAATCTTGTGTATTAAAGGCTTCCATTGCATAAGGTACAACACAATACTCCAAAGACATTCTTTCAAGTGGTTGTGGAAGTGATTTCCAAGATGATGTTTCTCGTCTAGTTCGCGCTTATTCTCAGCCAGACAATATTTCTCTTCATATCTACATGCCTTTTCACGGAAGTCTTCTTCTTCTTCTTCTGTTAGAGTAGAGCTTAGATGCGGCGCAGAATTGCGCCTCAACCAACAAGCCTGTCTAGCTGTCACGACCTTTAGCCAGGTCCTTCATATCACGCTCACCATGCTAGTAGTTGAGGTCCTTTTTTCCACTCGTGAGACGGGCGTACTCTGCCTTGTCCTACAGGTTGGGAGTCGAAGACCCTTCCAGGCGGCCCTAAATTGTCCATACGTTCTACATGATTCAGCCATCTTAGACGTTGTATCCATAGACACCTAGGCTCATGTCCCTGTACAGCCGGTAGGGTTTGTGTTTGAATCTTCTTCTCCAGATGCAATCACCACAAACAAAAGCAAAGATCGCACGAGTTACCACCCCACAGCCGCACTACATACAACAACAACAACCACACGTGTGGACATCGACCCGATAAGGGCAACCGAAATGTTTGTGTAATTGCAAAGGTGACTTCATGAAATTGAAGACTCAGCGTCTGTTGGATTTCCGGCCAATATCAAATCTGCAGGTTCATGAAATCACCTCGGCAAAAGCTAAATTTCATTGTAAAGCATAAAAATTTGTAAATTCATTCTTGTCTGGTGATTGAATCAATATAGTTGTGATTTTTTTATCGAAGTGTTTTCCCTATACTTATAACTCACGCGTAACTTTCTCACCAAGACCGCCTTTGAAATTGTTCATGTCACAAAAAGTCACCTTGGTCCCTCAGACCGCTCCATTGCTCAATTGCCTCTTAAGCCCAACGATACACCAGTTGGCAAGAATTTGATCTTAGTGCTGATGTTGTTTAGACTGTTTACTGTGGAATACCTGTGGACGACCTCCCTGGCTGCCTCTAAGTTATATTTGGCCATTGTCACGCTCTATCAAAAACGTCGATAATGTATGTCCTTTCTTGAGGACAGCATATAATTGGTTTGCCCTCGTACACCGCTAGACCCATTTTAGCCGCTTCCATCTCAATGCGATCAAATGCCTCATTGGCGGCTCTCTGTGTTCGACCACTTACATCACTTTTTTACATCAACATTTTACAACTAATTAGAATTTTCCTATTTAACGATGTTTCATAAATAGTAGTTGTTTCTGCGATGAATGAAATTACAAATAAGAAAAGAAAACATGTGAATGTAAATTCATTAATCTTTGCCAAAGAAATGTCAAATAAATCCGAAATATTTGTTCCGTTGCCTGAAACTGTGAGCTTTTATTTAAAATTTAAATTTGTTGTGCTAGTAAATTAAAAAAAGTTTATGAAATTTGGAAAAAAAAATGTTCAATAGTACAAATACTTGCAAATTTGAAAAAAACAAAAAAAAAATGTTCAATAGTACAAAATAATGAACATTATAATTAAATGTTTTTTTTACTTAAGATGTACCGAAATTTATGAATGAATTATGACTATTGTTGAAGTTTGATTTTATGTTTCTTATTTTTTTTTTTGCATTATTTTTATTACGTTTTACTTAATTTTGAGTTCAAAATTTGCCTTTATACTGTCTCATTTTTTGACTTGATCTATCACTCTGTAAACGGGAAGTGACAACACTGGTCCTGTGTGCTTCTAACCACAAATGTTTGGAATTACGTTCTTCAACACCATACTCTTCAGAATAATTTGAACTGCGACTGCCTTAAACTGCGAAGTGAGAATAAGCAATTGGAGACCCATGTGATGATGCGTCTATATTGCCTCTCATCACATGTTTATGGAGAAAAATTTAGTAAATTGGATTTTCTGATTTCACAGGAACACATAAATTACGTTGAATTTTCTTCGCAAAAACGAAATAGAAATAATCTCATTTTATCGCGAGCGAAATGGAGAACGTAATTTGCAAGACGCTCTGCAAGGGAGCTGCAAAAAAAAAACAGAAAGGGACATTTTAATTCACACATCAAAAGACGTTGCTGCACAGTAACGGTATGAATATTGAATCAACTCGCAGTCCATGCTGCGAAACTTTTCTCGCGGATTCTTAACGGTCTCGAGATGACATTATCTCATACACTATCAGACGTCACATTCCATGGCTACGTGTGCAATGCAAATCCAATTTCCGCCACTTCTTTCTTCTCTCGGCCGCAAAAATCACACACACACACACACACACACGAGAGCACAAAGCCGCTCGTATCCTTATTTAAGGGACTCGTAAATATCACCTACATATCCCATAAGTATAACTACGTGGCTATGTGAACGTCGACAAAGGAGAAAACTTGAAGATGCGACTCATCTGATTCCGTACCTAATTTCATAAATGGGAGGATCTCACTCTGATGTAAGTTGATTTTGTGATTTGTTTAAAACTAAATAAGGACATCCACGACAGGACGACTAGTGCTGTCACTGGCTTTAGCCCCGGCCAAATGTAATTTTAGAGCACATGTAAGCAGCACGGCACACTCCCATTGGTAATCATTATTCATGGGCTGGGATTTCTATGAATGTACGATTTGTTTAGTTGCGTCCTCTTTACAAGGATTTTAACAGCACTGGCTGACTGTAAGTGGGTGTATGGATGTTTGTACGGCGACTCCGGTTACATTGTTGGCATATAAATTTCAAAAATTTCCTCCTGTTGTTTTGTGAGCAAAAAACAAATTTGCAAAATCCAATTTATTGCTTTTGGGTTCGTATTCCCCACTTTGGCGGCATGGACTGAGGGTATTTTGTTGGGCACCATCGACTCTCATCAGCATTTTAATATCTTTTGATTTGCAGGTCATCTGATAAGGATTTGAAAGTAGAAAATCGACACTGGACTTCCGGTCGTTCGTTATCCATTCGGGGAAAATACAAACCAATCCGAACTCGAACTTTTCTTCCCGTGAGAGTTGCCTCGGTCAAGTTACGATATTTTATATATTTTATAGATGTACTTTCATAGTAAGTTAGATATTAATAATATATTATGGGAGGAGCTGCAGGCTGTAACCATGTAGGGCCTAGCTTCACCAGCAACCACACGAGTAGTGCATGCTATTGTTCTCTCAAAATGTTCTGTCACAAAATGTTGCACACATTTGGATGCGTATTCGTTGCGGGAAAACGTCTAAAGTCGAAAGTCATCGACTTAAAACCGACAAATGATCGCCTGCCACTGATCTCATCCAAAGCAGATTCTACATCAGCCTCATATTTGCATGCACCAGTGGCGTGGAAATTTTGAAAAAGTAAGTATACTTCAAGTCATTAAAGGTATACTTTGAACTTTTACTAATGAACCTAAAGTATAATAAAAGTGGCTTCGAAAGAAACCTTTTTGCCAGATGCAAAAGCAATAACTTAAAGAAAATTAATAGTATGTAATAAATTTGAAATCTGCTTTATAACTGATTTTTTCAAACAGAAATAAAAAGAGGAAGAAAAAATCTAAAAGAAAACAGTACAAAGTCAGCAAATAAGTCGATGAAAAGCGAATTATTTTTGTGCACAGAGAGGAGTCAAGCACATCGATTGATAAGGGGAAAAAAAGGAAACCCACTTATTCTAACCAGCCAGATATTGTATAACCCGAGATTTTTCGGGTTTCTATGATTTTTCACTCTTTATTTAGCTGCCTCTTTTCGGTTATTCTCTTATAGGCTATGGAGTACGTATCGTGATGTTTTAGTATAGTGTACGTTTACGTATAGCAGTAGAACGATATGAAAACGAATGACAAGCAGGTTGTCTGCTAGAGGAATTTGTCTCCTGCATGTGAAGGTGTAGGAAACAGACAAATATTATGGTTCTATGTTTTATCAATAAATTTTTGGAGAGTGGAATATTTAAAGGTGGGAATCGGGTCTTTTGGACACAACACCACTGGCACAAACCCCTACCGGCGAGGCTGAAGACTCTGTCAAAGGGGACTACTATGACCTCTTGGACGGTGACTGTGGAGCCTGTCCCGCGTACGATGTAAAGATCATGCTCAGAGACTTCATTGCCAAAATCAGTTAGGAAAACATCTTTGGTGGAGCGATCAGAAAGCACGGCCTCCCCTAGACGACAACAGATAATGCCTTCCGACTTACAGACTTTCCGACAGGACATAATATGGTCATAATTAGACCAAGTTCCCTTGCAAAACCAAATCGACCATGTGCTCATTGACGCAAGGCATGTCTGAAATATCCTGGATATGCAAACATTCAGGGGACCAAACGTCCTCGTAGCAGCAAGATTCAGAGCTCGACTGTCCAAAGTCAGAAAACTGCACCAGCCATCAAAGACCAGTTTTGACATTAGACGCCTAAGCATACCGGAGATTGTCAGAGTCTACAAAGAGCAATTACATGAGAGACTCCCCGGGATGCCTAAGTCGAACGCCAACAAAGAGGTGGCCGAAACCACCTTAGGCTACCTAACTCCGATGTTCTAATCGGAATGATAGAATGATGGCGAGTATGAGCAGAGGAAACGTGCACCCGACGAGAAATACTAAAAAGCGCTGCAATGAAAAGCTAGAGCAGCGCAGGAGGAGTAGCGTGCAAGAAGACGGGAGGAGAAAAAGCGTCACTCGTCTCTCGTTACCTCTTAAGGATATCGAAGAGTCCAGTGACAAACAGAAGATTTCGGCATTTTATAAAAAAGCCAAAAGCTACGCCGCTGGCTATACAAAAAGCACCTCCCTGGCTCTTGGAAACAGTGAAGGTTACCTTATTACTGACTCGCAGGGAATAGTGGATGAGTTGATACAGCACTTCCAAAAGCTGCTTAGCAGGCCTGACCAAGAGAGAGTGATAGAGAACCAAGAAGTCCTAACTCTAGTAGATGAAGTAGTCCTCTTACCAAGCTTCGAAGAAGTCGGCACTGCCATTAAAAGGTTGAAGAACAACAAAGCTACAGGCTTAGATGGCTTACCATCAGAGCTCTTCAAGGCTGGTGAAGATGTTCTGGTAGATCATCTGCAGAATTTAGGAAGAATGCTCGACGACTGGAATATCAGCTCCATATGTCCCATTCACAAGAAAGGCGATCCTACCTCTTGTAACAACTAAAGAGGTACATATCTGCTTAACTTCGCCTACAAGATCCTGTCCAGCGAACTGTCTGAACGTCTAAAGCCGTTTTGCATCGCACTAATCGGCACGTACCAATGCGGCTTCCGGCCCGGGAAATCAACTATAGACCACATATTCACACTAAGGAAAATCCTGGAGAAGACCAGCGAGTTTCAGATTACCTGCAACATACGACAGCATTTATCGCAAGACGAAGCACTCAAAACCGTACCCGATTTTAGCAAGTAGAGAAGCTGTAGGGTGCAGTCACTGCAATTGAAGAATGGCCGAAGCGAGATGGTCTTTAGGTCAATGAGGACAGACGAAATTTAATGCTGTTGACCAAAAAACGCTCAGCCACACTAATTGGGACAAAACGTCAGGATCGACAGTTACAATTTTGAGGTAGTAAAGGACTCGACTGCACTTCTTCAGTCACACCGAGCATATGGACAACATTGCTCCATACGCTTGAATCTGAACATCCTGGTTCGTGGAGAGTGTGGCCGAATCTGCGGTAATAGAACGAAGAGATCGCTGTAGCAGCTTGATCTTGATAACTGCCTTGGGTCTCGGTAACTTGATATTTGAAAACAGCAATCTCCGGACCGTCCCCGATGAAAGGCAGCTATCGCTCAGCCTCAGAGTCTTCATGGGTCGTTGGTCTAATAAGTAAAACGGAATTCTGTGTTCCCATCTTGTCATCGCAGTTTAATTCCGTCCTTCAAGAATTATCGCATTTGGTAATAAAAAGTACAAACCGAATATTTTCAAAGCAGTCGTATCTTAAATTAACTTAAAGCTCTTCCTTTCTAGTTTATAGTTAAGTATTTCATATGTTAAACCTTGCAGGCCTCCAATGCCTTCTCGTTATCGAGTAAAAAGGCACACTGGAAGAGGACACACGGTGTGTGAATTAATAGCTGTTCTATATAATGCAGTGTAGAATAAAACGCAAACTGAATGAACTTTACAGAGATGTGTTATAACACAACGGATCTCAATCAAAATATCGTAGCTACGCCTCGGGCATAGGACGCCGAATTGTGACTTCTGTGTTTAGGCAGATTCCACTAAACGTAAACAAACTTATAGAATCACAACACATCTCATAAGCGTTTTCCAAGAGAAACAAATCTGCGAAGCCAGGACATAATCAATGTTCATCTAATTTCCATAAACTTGAATTGAAAACTATGTTACAGTTCTATTTTATTTGATATAAAAGCAGAGAAAGTTTGAGGTTTAGAATTTATAAACATTTTACTGGTAGTAAAGCTCCAAGTTCATGCCGTCATGGATTTCATCTGTAACGCAAGCAAATAGTTTAATTTTAGAAACAAACAATTAAATTGTTTACTTACAATCGCATAGCCTGATTGGATCCTTATATATTGTGTACCATTTTTTGAGAACAATTTTATCGTATTTTGTTCCGGTTTGCGCTGCAATGAGTTTCTTCAAATCACCAATGGTATCGTCTGGATTGCATTTCACTCTAACCTATCGGTTAAATTTGTTTGATTATTGATCAAGGGAATGAAATAAGTATTTACCTTTTTACCCAATCTGTCGTTGCAAGTTATTTCAATCATTTTTCTTAAGTTATTTTGATGAAATGTGTAGAAATTTAATACTTTAACCGCAAACAAGCAAAACAATAACGCAAGTGTTTGACACAGCTGTCAGTGCCTTGCAGTTTGAGAAGCTCTGTTTGAATTGTTTTCACTATTGTGAATTTTTTCACTTCATTAAAGGCATGCACACATTTTGGAAGTGCATATTTGAGATGATTTTAGTTATTTATGTGCATAATAATATTAATGATAACAACATACATTACGCTTAAGTAATTTTTGCCACAAATCTCTGCTGCTCTTGCTTAAATTGCTGC
The DNA here is from genome assembly GCA_964034865.1 of Eristalis intricaria. Lineage (NCBI taxonomy): Eukaryota > Metazoa > Arthropoda > Insecta > Diptera > Syrphidae > Eristalis > Eristalis intricaria. The sequence goes on along the minus strand of OZ035876.1, from coordinate 14,124,583 downwards.
TCGCAATAAATTAAATTATAAGAGATGCAATTGTGATTCTGCAAAACCACCTGCTGTCAATGCATTCAATGTCGCTTGTCAACTAGTCATAGAATTGGGGCCAAAATAGCAATAGCAGTGCTTTTCTCCTATTCTGCATAAACTTTTATTTTTTGTTTCATATTACATACATATCATGTTAAGTTGTTAAATAAATATTAAGTCCCCCCTTCGCTTGCTTCCCTTGAAGTGTACATTCCCTAGGGCATAAATAAGATTCAATCACCAGCAACGTTTGTTTATGTTCAAACTTTCTTTTCTACTATGCCATAAAAAGAGATAAGATAAATACGCAATTTTGCCGCTCATTCAATACACACATGTGAGTGAACGTACATAGACACTTATCGGGCATTTTTAAGTGATTATCCATGAAGACATAGAAAATTACATGCTCACTTAACTTAATCCACTCGTGAAAGTTGCATATGATGGTTGATTACCGCAGAAATACGTTTCTACTCATCTGCCTGGTAAAATGTTTTATTTTTATCGAAACTGCTACTGCTGCTGCAACATGGAGCGCGAAATTTACACCGGATAACATAAAAGTGCATATGACTACAGATGCGGAAGTCACATTGGAATTGTTTGGTAAGTTATGCGACAAAGCCAAGGGTTGACGAAGAGTGCTAGATCTGTGATCATTGGGTCGAGTAATTAAGTACATAAGTACATGTACTTGTAAAACGTCTTGTTTCTGTTGGTGTTGTGCGCACAATCTAGCTAGTTTCTAAGAACAAACACTTGTTCATCTCGTTCAGTAATCCATAGAAAGCCCTGAAGCTGTGCACCTTCATCTTTGTATGTGTGAAGTAACAATCACTTAAAACAACTCATCCAACTCAGTGATTATAAAGATAATGCGAGTGTTTGTAGATTGGTGGGGCTTGGGTAGAAACAAACACATCGAAATCATTTCGCTCGCAACACTGACTCCTCCATTTCTGTTTATAAATAATTGCATTGTCCTTTTTTTCAGACATAAATCCACAACAAGTCAACAGCATAAAAGTTCAAAGTGAAAATCCAAACTTGGCGACAACCGAATCTGTGATCGGAATTAGTGAGATCCAGGATGGACATTGGATTGGCAACATTACCCTAACGGCTATCTTCCTTGGCAAGACGAATCTTTATGTCGAACTAGTCACCACTGAAAATGAGACACAAGTCTCCGCCGATGATCTTTCTGTGATAATCATTCGCAAAGTTCGCGTGATTGATCATATTTTCACCGGATCCGTGGCACTGCTTGTCTCTCTGCTCTATATCAACTTCGGTGCTGCATTGGACTTGAGTGTGCTCAGCGGTCTGCTGCGACGACCGGTGGGACCAATTATTGGATTTTGCTCACAGTACATTCTGATGCCATTGTTCAGTTATGGTCTCGGCTGCCTACTCTTTCCAGACTCAGTCGAAATGCAATTGGGCCTGTTTTTCACTGGAGTCTCTCCGAGTGGAGGGGCTTCGAATATTTGGACCGTCCTCCTGGGAGGCAACATCAATCTCTCGGTTCTTATGACAACCATCAGTAACTTTGCGGCGTTCGGAATGATGCCCTTGTGGCTATTCACCTTGGGAACTGTAATCTTTGATCGGGCCGAGTTGGGTGTACCGTACAGCAAAATCGCAACGTTTGCTGTGTCACTGATTGTACCCCTGGGCATTGGGGTCTTCATTCAAAAGTGTTCACAGAGAACCACTCGCGTTCTAGTTCGTCTTTTGAAGCCCATATCGACGTTGTTGATACTCTTCATCATCATCTTCGCAATTGTGACCAATTTATACCTGTTTAAACTATTCTCATGGAAGGTATGCATACAGAAGCTTCTACATTCAAAACTTAAATTGTATTCTCATTAGATTGTTGTCGCCGGACTGGGGCTTCCTTGGCTGGGTTATGGAGCGAGTTGGATCGTGGCAAAGCTGTTGAGACAAAACTCCCAAGACGCATTGACTATTGCAATTGAGACTGGCATACAAAACACCGGCATCGCAATTTTCCTGCTCCGCTTCAGTTTACCGCAACCAGAAGCCGATCTAACGACAGTGATACCAGTGAGTGTCGCTATAATGACGCCATTCCCGTTGCTGGGAATATATTTGTACAAGAAACTTTTCAATCGTCGCAATCCGCCACACTTGGACGATGCTATAGACAATGAGACGAGGTCAATATGTGAATGATAACTGTATATGAATTTTGTTTGTTAATAAGTAGTGGATTTACTTAAAGTGATACCAATTTGTTGTATTGTATAGTGTGCATGTATTTTTATAGAAAATAAAAAAATCCAATTTTGAGATGTTTAACAATGTATTCTTTCAGAAATATTCATTAGAGCACTTGCGAGTTAAAGACTAAGTACATTCCAGGATACCGATCTAATATCTATAGTGATCTGGCTTGAATGGACCACTCTTGGGCACGCCCAAGTACTTCGATTGTTTCTCGGTCAGTTGGGTTAGCTTGACACCCAACTTCTCCAAATGCAAACTGGCGACTTCCTCGTCCAAGATTTTCGGCAGCATATGCACACCGATGCTGTATTTGTCAGCCTTTGTCCACAATTCAATCTGTGCAAGCACTTGATTGGTGAATGAATTGGACATAACAAAACTGGGATGTCCATGGGCACAGCCCAAGTTCACCAATCGACCTTCAGCCAGCAAAATGATGTGGTTGCCATTTTGCAAGGTGTAACGATCGACCTGGGGCTTAATGTTGATCTTCTCCTTAGCGTTCTTGTTCAACCAGTCGACGTCGATTTCACAGTCGAAATGTCCAATATTACACACGATTGCGTCATCCTTCATGTTTAGGAAATGCTGTCCGAGAATGATGCTCTCGCAGCCGGTTGTGGTGACGAAAATTGTGGCTTCCTTGCTTGCCTCTTCCATGGTGGTTACTTCGTATCCCTCCATTGCGGCTTGGAGGGCAATGATGGGATCGATTTCTGTCACAATCACTCGTCCGCCGAAACCTTTGAGTGCTTGCGCGCAACCCTTGCCAACGTCACCGTAGCCAGCGACACAGCAGACCTTTCCGGCGATCATAACGTCAGTTGCACGCTTGATGCCATCAATGAGAGACTCGCGACAACCATACAAGTTATCGAATTTGCTCTGGAATAAAGGTAATCCATTTGAGATGTCTGTCAAAAATCAGAGACACTCTTGAATCTTACCTTGGTCACGGAGTCATTCACGTTGATTGCTGGCACACCGAGGCGGCCGTCCTTGAACATTTTGTACAGATTATGCACACCAGTGGTGGTCTCTTCGCTGAGTCCACGGATCTCCTTAAGGTATTGGGGATATTTCTCGTGGACCAAGTTCGTGAGATCACCGCCATCGTCAAGGATCATGTTCAACGGTTTGTCGTCCTTAAACACTAAGGTCTGTTCAATGCACCTAGATAATGTGATGTCGATTAAGTTTTGTTTGTTAGTTAGTTATTCGCAGAACGTACCATGAATACTCCTCGTCAGTTTCCCCCTTCCATGCGTAGACTGGAATGCCGGCGGCAGCAATAGCGGCGGCGGCATTGTCTTGTGTGCTGAAAATGTTGCAGCTTGACCATTGGACCTGCGGAATGAATGCATTTGTTTGTGTAAGTACGAGTGTGTATTATTTATGAACGTCATCAGTCATCTATTGTCAGCATGCATTCCTTGAGAGAACAACTTTACCCGCCTGAAGATGCAACGATTAAAAAAATTACAAATTCTAATCCAGTGAAAGGTTGAAGCTACAACGTGACGTGACGTGTATCCCCCTGACACACTCGAGCACAAAACAAGACATTATTGCTTTCGTTATAATTTCACAACAAGCACCGAATTAACGTTTACCCAGCGAACCAGAACTATAAACCAAAGCACGACACGTGTTCCGAAATGTATTTTTAATCTCTTGTTGCTAGCACACATTTCATAAATTCTTTTGTAACTGATAACTTTTAAGGATCATTAGCATGTCAAACAAATACAGATTATAAAGCCTACAATGGAACAGACAAAGACCCCCTACACAGCTAGGCACTCCACTATCTTGATCAATGCCATGCTTGCTACAAAACTATTCAAAGCATCCTCTCCGGCGATTATCTGTACCGACCTCTTGACCACTATTATCTTCGCGCATATATTACGTTTTGACTTGAAAAAAAAACTATTCAACTCACCTCAGCGCCTAATTCCACCAAGGTTTCAATGAGAACAGCTGTCTGCACGGTCATATGAAGGCATCCGGCAATGCGGGCTCCCTTCAGGACCTTCGATGGTCCGTACTTCTTGCGGCAAGCCATAAGACCAGGCATTTCATTTTCAGCAATGATGATCGCTTTACGTCCCCATTCGGCCAAGCTGATGTCAGCTAAAAAAGTATTAAATAAAAATCAATGATAAGGGATCTATTGAAATAACCTTAAAATCGGCATGGCACAAGGATTCACATGGGATGAGGAAATAATTTATATTCGCTTTGAACTTACCAACTTTATATTGTGGCTTTGGCATATTGTTTCTCTGAGAGTCGATAAATACTAGTAAGGCAATAGAAAACAAATTATGAACAGTATGCAAATTTCAACTTAACAGCCGGATGAAAACAGAAACCGACCGCATGCGAGGAGACTGGAACACAAAGTGATTTATGTGGAACGAGCGGGAATCGTTTATTTATGTACGGGCGGCTCGAATATGTCAACAGAAGTGACAGTAACACGTTCAATAGAATCGAAATATGTCATCGAATATGTTATCGATAAAATGTGGTCGTGAACCCAGGGATGTTAAACATTGTGTTATTCTCATTCTAGGCGTTAAGAGGAACGAAAAGACAAGTTGACAATAATTATAAATTCCTTCCATAAAAGAAAAAACATTGCTCTTATCCGCTGGTCATTGGTTCAACTTTGACACTTCAAGAAGAATTCTTACTCCTGTACTTGGGATTTTATTTTACTATTCTCTGACTTTCTATTAGAAACTAAAACCGTTTTTTCAGTTGAATACGTTTTATACAGCTACAGGGCAGTTTACATTTATAACATATGTACCCAAAATATAAGCAAATCTCTTGTGTCACAGTAAGTTAGGTTAGGGTAAGTTAAAGTGGCTGGCTGCAGATAGCAGTCACACTTTACCCAATATCGGCACTTGTGATACCAAGCGGATTGATTTACTCCTACACATGGAACCAACTAGAGCTTGTGAGAGTGATGGGTTATCCTGATGTCATTCAGCTCGTTCGGGTTATTGGAAAAGTGGGGCCTCAGGTGTGAGTTTCTACAACTACCTCGGTCATTGCACGAGCAGAGGAGATCCAATGTGATCTCTACTGCGTTTTCCTCCACGAAGCCTCTGTCCTCAGTCTGCATAGTTTTCGTCTGAACTGTCAACTATTACTTACTTATTTATCAAGCCGGTTACCCAAGGATGCTCAGAGCCTGAGCAATGGTGGCCTTCCAACGCTGCTTCCAGTCATCAAGCCCATAGTATCTTATATGTGCGATTACTTGGTATTTATACCAGATATTCGATCCTCCTCTCCTCATCGAACCAGGGGTCTGATTCAAAGACCATCCAAGCTTAAGTTAGGTTAGGTAAGTAGGCTGCTAATGAATTCACCAGCACACTTAGACCATGTTGGTCCATTGTGATACCCACAATCTTACTACTACCACTGATTGCCCATTCCAGTGATTGTGCCGTTAATTTGATCCCAACGGCAAATGGTGACTGAACTAAATTTTAAAACCAAACTTAAACTTTGCTTTCACTGGGATTCGAACCCTGGACCCCACTAACCAAGGGCAGGCACTTAAGCCACTGATCCATCCAGTCGTCACCCTCTTAGCTTAGCTGTGGCCGATCCAGTGCAGTTGACGGATTTTTGCCTTCCTGACTGCATCCGCATCCTGGTACAGTTCGTAGAGCTTGCCGTCATGTCTTCTCTTGCATTCACTTTCCTCGCAGCCGGGACCATAAAAAGGACGTAGAATTGTTCCTTCGAAGGCCAAAAATCAACTCCTCAGTTTATCATCCAGCTTTCGGCTCCATAAAGAAAAAACTGGCAAAAAGAGTGTTTTGAAAACCATTTTGGTGTTCAGTCCAGTTGCTCCGACGAACCAAAGTAGCGACTAGGTCGGATCTCCACTGTGGAGTTCGCGTTTGTCCCGATGTAGACAAACTATCTCGAAATTGTAGCTCTCGATCTTGACATTTCGATCTAGGTGGTGTGTGACGGAACGATTCTTGGCCGAGGGCATACGTTTTTTTGCCATCATTGACCTTAAGATCAGCTCGCCTCTTCTTCAACTTCCGTGAATACTTTCACACAGCACGTTGGGAACGCGCGAAAATGTCGATGTCATCTGCGGAACCCAGGAGTTGGACTGAATTGTAAAAGATAGTGCCTTAAGTGTTAACAGCTGCCCGTTGCACTTTTCCAGTACCAAATTGAAGAAATCACACGACAGAGCATATCTTTGTCGAAATCCGGTGCAGGTTTCAAATGGGTCCGGAGTCCATAAGCTGAAAGGCACGGTACATCACGTATGCGTTAGCGTCGTGCGACACAACCATTTTCCCGGGTTTCTTGCGATGAATGCTGTAGTATGCGGCTTTAAAATTGATCAGATGATCGTGTGTATTGATTTGAAACTCCCTGGTATTCGCCAGGATTTGACTCGTTGTGAAAGTTTGGCCGCACTGTAAAAATTGCCATCGACGTGTCAACTGACACACGGCTTATTATTTGCAGAAGCGATTAAGATAAATAAATTTTCAGAACGAATATAAATCAACCGTTGACTTCCCTTCTGTGGTATACCTTTGTTCTAACCGTCCACGCTTACCAGAATGAAATCAGAAATAAGATAGCAAGGAGATAACCAACTTCTATTCCCTTTGGCCGCTTTCGCACTCGCTAAATTCGTGGGCGTTTGATTTCATCTGACATTTTATACGAATTGTCCGTGAATACGTTTTAGCCATTGTGAATAGCTAAAAGAAATCCTCTCCAAGGCTGCTTTCACACTGGAGACTTTTCTCGCCAGTTTTTTTGAATGTATTTGTGATTGTCTTTCTGTGATTCCTTTTGACTCACCTCCTTTCCCAACAACATTGAAAAGTCGAAAACGGAAAAGGTGGATCCATGGATTTTGTAATAGTATGTGTGAAATAAAGAAAATCCCTCTTATTTTTCGTTGACAAGGGTAATTCTGGCTGAAGTTGGATATCTCGTTGTTTTTTTTTTATTTCTGTTTTCTGATATCTGATGGATAACTTGAGAGAGAGAGAGACTTGAAGTTGTTGAGTTGGCTTGTTTTTTGGTTACAGTACAACAACATATGCAATTTCTAATCAATGCAAACAGCGTTATATTACAAAGTTATTTGAATTTCGTGTTAATCCATGACACCCAAACCGGACTTAAAGAAAAAACATAATTTACCTGTGTACGTAAAGACACCGATCCAGCCGAAACGGAGACAACATAATTTAAGGAAACCAAATTAAGCTTATTATGGTTGAACCATAACACTAAATATAGTAATTGAAGGCGTTTTCATCATTTCACCTGAGCGGGATGGTTGTATAATAAATATTTTATAAAACATATATTTTAGGCGCTTTTTATTACGCCCTCGAATCTAAATAGAACCTGGATATCTTGTATTAAAAGCACCACCAACCACCAAAGAATCTTCCTCTCAATTAGGATTGTATTTCAAGATCCCAAAAGCTACCTCCCTTTGACTACTCTACTCCCCACAAGATGGCAAGTTTATTTTTGACTTTTGGTATATGTACTTCCAGAAATGATCTATTACAGAGATGCCCGACTTCTATCTCTCTTTCCCCTTAAGATTTTTGACAGCTGTTTTTATAACGTGTTCATAAACCAAATTGACCAATCAGAGGACGGCATTTATGTTATTTCGTGAATAACCGTCAAAAATTCATGATTATCCGTCAAAAAGGCACTCAAATTCGTCGATGGACTAGGGGGATGTGAAGTCGGCTATCTCTGTAATACTTCATCTCTGATGTACTTCAAGCCATGTCAATGTACAGCATTGCCGAATAAGTATTTTAAATATAGTTCTGCGAATTGAATTAAGTAAAATTATTTAGTATAATTTAAGCATAAAAGGCACAGTCAATCACAGGTGGCGCTTCAGATACCACAACTGAACCACAGAAGCCGATGAAAAAAATTCTTGAAGATACAGCAGAATTATCGATATTAGTATTCTGAATGTCGACATAGGATATGGTATTCCACTTTGTAACCATCCTAGGTTAAATATTTTGTTTCTTTGGCAACCAGTTGCCAAAACCGTTTGAATTTTGACGTCTAGTGCATTCAAAGTAAAGTAACATTCAAAGTAAAGCTGAGTACAGATTCTCAATAAAACACGCATAAAATAATATTTCATGCATGGCCACTCCGCATGCAAATTTCAACAAAATTTGCTTGCTGTTTTTGACAGAAGCAAATGTGTGGGTCGTTGGTGGCCGTTACATTGTGGGTATGTGCGTCGACACCCACGCAACTTAACATCGCAAAAATAATTTCCACGGTTCCACCTCTTTCGAGTCACTGACAGTCAAAACTCTAGAAAAAGCTTCTCAAACTTGGCCATTCGGAGTCGGCATAAAAATGTAGGTCCCTTCCACTCGTGTGAGATTAATAGAACCCACAGCAAGAGTAGTTGCTGAGAAGCTTAACCCAGGTCCACCTTTGACTGTCGCTCCACCCATATTATTATATCATAGATGTGTGTGGGTATCAACCGACCATGTTAAGTTTTAGACTGTGAGATCGTAGGCGTAATAAAGAAAACTCCTTTTGTCACCATCCGTAATTTGGTGTATCTTACAACCAGGACCGTACCCATCATATGTACAGTATGTGCAAATGCACAGGGCGCCAAGCTCTTAGGGCTACTACTTCTACTAAAACTACCGATGCATATTGCGAGATGAAATAGCTCTTCAAATAATCTGTGCGTGTCACTCAAAAATATTCATAGCAAAACATCTCTAAATAATAAACTCAATTTTCTATTCATATGGAATCATTTGAGCGAAACGCGCAGAACATATTTTGGCGCGTTTTGTTTATATGTGTTTGTTGTTTCCTATGGACATTTTTGAGTACATTACAGTATTAGCAACACTACGTGTGAGGTGCTCACCTACGACACGCGTTCTTATCTTTGTTGTCTTGTGTGCATATTCAATCTTGTCTCTAGGAAGTTGTGATTTGACCACCGATAAGTTCGGACGTGCTAGTGAGACGGCACTATTCATATGAAGCGAGAACTGAGTTTATTATTTTGAGATAATTTACTCATCTTGTGACACGCATTAAGAGTCTTCCTCTTGTGTAATCGGAAAACGACTCCCGCTACAAAAAATTGAGAAGGGGCGCCAAACGTAAGTCTCGCATTTTGATCAGGGCGGCCCTGCTTATAAAAGTGAAATTCGTCTACTTTCGTTGCATACACGTAGGATGGAAAGAAGATTTAGGGCTCGCTCACAAGAGTTACTGCAGTCAAACATTCAACGCACAGTTGAACAAAAATTCCAAGTTATTCCTACCCCAATTTTGCCTCCTATTCTTCAATATCACATGTTTCAACGTCATTTTGCACTTTTTTTAATCAACAGACTGGAAAATTTGACATATAAACATTTTGAACATCTTATTAAAGTTTTACTATGAAAACGGGCGGTAATCTTAACTTATTGTAAGCTCTTTGATGGGTGAACTATGCAGTGAGTTACTTTTTATTAAAAATCATATGTATTTATATTAGTCTCCTTATTTTACATGTACTTATCAAATTGTCACATTTTAAATTTCTTACACACATGATTTGACTTGGCAGCACTAACCAGGTACTTTCAATCCAATAAGAATCTGCAAAGGTTTGAACCTTAGCTAATGGGATTGTTTGCAGACAAAATCTCACACACACATTGGAATTACCCGCTGAATGAAACACTTGCAGGTGGTTAAATCCAGCGACAGCCGCTAAAATAGAAACACAAGTCAATTCCGAAACCAAAAAGCAAAACCGAGCAAACAGAAGAGAAAGAGAAAGAGAGACACAACAGAATTCGAATCCCAAACGAAATGGGGCAATCATCGCTGTGAAACCGAGCCGAAGAAATAAACGTTAAACGAAAGCGAGCGAGTGTAGTGAACGGACGTCGGCGTCGGAGTGTTTCAAACATTTCTCGGTGTGTGTCTACTGTTGTTCTTGTGTGATTTTGGTTTTTGGTTTCTCACTCTGCTGCCACTGTGCTGTGTGCTTTGTGCTGTATTTCCAAATCGTTGCGACTATGGCCAAAAGGAAAACAGCATAGCCCAGCCGAGCATATAAACATACAGTGTGTGTGTGCAACGCCGCGCCCATATTCTTGAATAATTACACTTTGTGTCGCGACTAAAATCGTTTATAAAAAATAAATAATTTTTTTTTAACACAGTTCAAATAAATTTCAACTTATTGTTTTCTTTCTCTTCTGTTTTTTCTCCCGCATTCCCAGAAACGACAATCCAGGAACAAGGAGAATTTTTCTGTATAATTAATTCCGAATTACTTCTCCTTCTCGCTTCATACCGTGGTGTGTGTACGAGTCGTGCACCATACATGCACAACTAAAGTGAAACGTGTTCCTCTTGGGTGTGTTTGTGTTAATTAAGTGCAATTTTTTTATTCGTTTGGTTTTGTTTTATTCGAAAATTACCGTCTAATACAGAGGAAAGCTCGTAGTTTGCAGACTGTGTCGCATTCCTTCAGTGCGGATGAAGTTGAAGTTTTAAAGGATAACAAGAGCTGAGAGTCCTACAAGGTTGGTATTTTCTATTTTACACGACATAAGATTGCATTTCTGTATCGTATCTACCTACCCAAAAAAAAAAAAAAAAAACCCATCTGACAGGTGAAGTTAGACTTTTCTTGAACGTTTCTCCATAGCTTGAGAAGTTGTTTCTGTTTCGTGTAGGGTTTTGGTTCAATATGTGTGAGACTGGCTGAATGTAACCGAGAACGCGGCCAGAATGAGCTGACGTCATTATTAAATTTAGTCAGCCAAGCGAATGGCAATGGGAGTGTTTATTTTGAAAATAACATACATAAAAAATATGCTTTCCAAAATTGATTGAAGCAATTGGAATTTCTGTCGGCGAGAATCATAATTCGCGTTCAGCTCGAAGGAAACAACTCATTAAATGAGTATAGTGTGTGAATACATGCGAGCGAATAGAGCTGTGTCTCACACTGAAATTTGTAGTGTCTTGTCTTCTTGGCTTGGATTTGCTTCGCATGGGGAAGATTGAGAAGAACGCGTTTGATTAAGATGTGCTAATTGTGTACTGATCTTTGGGGCTTTTATGTTTCTCTTTTCGTTCTTAACACACACACACACGTACGCACGGACAAAAAAATGTTTTCATCCATCAGTGAAGAAGCGCTTTGAAAACTTCCCGAACTTGCTCTTGGACGAGATTATTTTTGAGAATTTTTTCGTTGGTATTCTTTTGTAGCGGCAGTTGACACTTGATCTTTTCAATGACTCAAGTGAGTGCGGCTGTAAAAGTAGAACGATCCGAACGGAATGGAATAGATGAAAGGAAGTAATTTGAAGTGAGAAATGATAGAATACGTATTGTGCATACAATTTTGGGCGTTTTTTTCTATTCTTTTCAAATCGGACTTGCTATTAAGATCAAGTGGAAAGCAAGGGAGACTAGTCAAGAATGAAATATGATGTCGATCTCGGCTAGCTTGTGAGAAAAACTTTTTCAAAATTTCGATCTTGACATGTTAGTCCGTTGCCAGACCCTAAACATATGACATCATATACAGTACATATTTTCAACGATGTCGAGGTTTGAAATATTGCTAACAATTTATGAACTTACAGTGCTGACCAAAACTAAAGCAAACAAGACTTGCACTACCTTTTTTTTAAATTTCTCTGCTCCAAAGGAGAGATTTTAAGAAAACAAAAGTGGACCTTAAAAAAACAAAAAAGGATTCATAGAATGGGTAGAAAGGGCCTGCAGTGTATGTTCATACATTTTTTTTGCAATTGAGACCTCGAAATAATCCAAATAATGTACCCCTTCTACACGATGCGATAATGTCGTGGCGACTAGTTAAATCCGAAGACTAGCGAGGTAAAATTAGCAAGACGTCCTTAAGCTGCGACATTGTTGTTTCTTTTTTCCATTTGATTTGGCATGACTTTTCGGACTGGAACTGAAATGATGCCCATGCCTATCGCTACTGCAAAACACCTTCTAAACCTTGAAACGCTTACTCCATCAAACGTAGATGGTCTTCTGGAACTGGGTGCCTCATCACAAAGGAATTATTGCCCACTAATGTTCTAAAACGCTCATGCGAACTAGTCAGAATGAGTCGGCTGAATCTTAGAATTCTCATCAGCGGCGTCATAACCGGTTATTGTTCCAGCGGGAATTATGCCTCAAGACTAGGTATCCCCTATAATGATTTCTGTAGAACATGCTGAGATGAAGAGGAAGAAGAAACCATTTCGTACATCCTTTGTAATTGCAGTGCCCTCACATCTCGCAGACTTTGTCTCTTAGACGCCCCACATTTCTACTACTTGACTGAACTAAGCAAAATTAGCATAAGTCAACTACATCGATTTATAAAAAGCTCAAGATGGTTAGTGGATCAGGATCTACTAGATCTTTGTGATAACACCAACGGGCCTACTTTTGGGCTAAGTGTGGCTACCTTAAAAGAAGTCAGCCACTCTAACCTAACCTAACCTTGGCTTGACCATAACTGACACTCCTAACCAAAGTATGTTCCCACATATTCTCTCAAGTAAAAGGCGAATTTGACAGATTCTGTTCACTGGCCTAAATCGAATTGTCGTGGGATAACATAATTTGTTCGAGTTAAAGGGGAATTCGGCCTAGGTAGAGTCTACTGTATCAACTACAGTACAGGCTCGATTTACTCAACCTCGATTCCCGCAGATCCTCGATTTTCACAACACCAAAATATACAAGTTCTTTAATGAAAACGCGTAATGTTTTTACTATATGTTCCAAATTTCCTTATTTGCGAAAAAAGGTGTTCAACAATAACGATTTGTTTAATGTTTTCAAAAATGTGATTTTCTAAAACATTGTCATTTTGACTATAAAAACTATAGCCCTTTTTGACTATCATTTCTTAGTAAAAAATGTGACCCGGTGAGTGCAACAACCTTGATTACCGCAACTACATTAACTTCTATTAGTTGCGTGAATCGAGTTTGTACTGTACGTCCATTGCATCAACTATCCGATGATCTACGAACGTAAAACTCGCCTTATAATCGATCGAATGCCTAAAAATGGTTTGAATGAAGTTCGTATTCCCTCTCAGATTGGACAAATCTAAAAAATGTGCCCCGAAACTGCATATAAGCAAGTTTTCACTGATAAAAGTTGAAGAGCATAGTTTAATTAATTAATTAACTCAAAACCACATTTGAGAAAGAACCTCCACACATGACACCCTTCCCAAAAGAAAAATTAGAATAAAAAACGCCGCAACGCCCAAAAATTCAAATGAATGACGATTTACGTCATTTGTAGTATAGGTGCCTCACGAATGTCACTGCATGGTATTTAGTAATTTGGGTATAGTATGTACATATGGATGTGTGGCCGTATACATACCTCGAAACATATGCACATATATATGTACACAAAGTCACACTCGTTCGGCGTTTTCATGCAAAAGAGTGTTTCATCAGCGACACTCCGTCATCCAAGCGCGGCTAAAAGCGATTGAAAAACGTGACATATTAACCCAATACGCATTCAGACTTTTGATTCCATTCAATGTATCATACTAATCACATTTGTGTACTTTTGATAAAAGTAATTATTTTGTTTTCATTATTTTTTTTTTCTCTTCTTTTTGATGACTAAGAGTTATCAGAACATCGCGAATAGCCGTGTAATAAAATACGTTAATTGGTGCATGCAATGACTGATGTCACCTTTTAGTGGGATGTCATAAAAAAGAAACATAATTTCCTTCTTCTTTTTCATTTAGATTACTTCGGTACGTTCGAACTTGACCAATTCCATACGATTCGTGCAAACAAACAAATCTGTCACCAAGTCTGTCCACAGACAACGTAATTAGTTGACATCTGTTGACACTAGCACTGACAGTTCTAAATTTGTGCATTATGATCACTGATGTTGACGATGTCGCAACAGAATGATGACTCGTCGGGCTTGAGTCAAAGTTGCTGATAAGATTGTTATGGTTTTTCTCACGTTTAAACTTAATGGTTGTGTGGGTAAAGTTGTCATTCAAATTCACTCAATAAGAGTGAGAACTATTCTGCCTGATTACTTGTTGTTTGAATTTGTAATGATGACTTTTGTTCGACCTCTTTGCAAAACCTTTCGTAACTTGCGGCAATTGAATGAATAAATTATGACACATACGGTGCCTTTGCCAAGTCTCTCTCTCTCTAGTAATCGGTCGAGAAGTGCGTGCTAATTCACATAAAATAGTGGACCAACTTTTGGTGATGATTCAGAGAGGCAATTGTTAAAAAGGCCTTTCGTGACAGCATTCTTGTAGTATTTTTATTTATTACTATTTAAGAAGGCAGGGAGGTACCTCAGTTGAGATTATATCTGTTTTACCATGCCAGTGTTCCTTTAGGTTGGAGGTCCAATTAATTAATGAGTCTGATGTTTTGCCTAGAGGTCCAGGGGTTCAATTTCAAAGTGAATTGTAGCTGGAAGTGTGGAAATGACTAACAACAACGATGATATCATCGAGAAGACCCTTATTGTTAGACATTCCCTTAAATGACGTGGCCTCTCTAGATAGGTAAGTAGGCGGGGCTGCTAATGAATTTAATAGCACACTTAGACCATATTGGTCCATTGTGATACCCACAGTGAGACGACTACCACCGATGGACAACTCCAGTGATAGTGCCGTTAATATGATACCAACGGCAAATAGTAACTCGACCAGACTTGAAAACCAGATAAAAGCGTATTAGCTTTGCTTTCACTGTGATTCGAACCGGGGATCCCGCTAACCAGGGGTAGGCACTTAACCTACTGCGCCATCAAGTCTCTGTGGCCCCTCTACATTTTCTAAACTAATGCGCTTTTGATTTGTTGCAGCAACATTACGCCCCTTAATACTATGTTCCCACAGAACCGAAATCGCGAAGATAGGATGAACTTTTACTGAAACCTCATTAGGCAGTTCCCACCGAGTTGAAGTGTTTTCAAATGTCATTAGCTGTCAATTTCTAGGTGCCTGGCAAACCGCTATTTGTTCAAAGGGAATAATAATGTTGAGAACACCAGAAAATAGAAAGAGAGACAATAAACACCAAAGTAAACAGAAGTTCACGCTGTAGCTTGTTCGGTTAGACAACCTCTCATGGAGGGATGAGGGGGTATGGCGAAACCTCGCAGGTTTGGAGGAATATGATGAAACCTCGAAATTTCGTTTATGTGTAGCATAATTTTCTCTGATCTCGACCACTTACCGAGGGTCAGCAAAAAGGGAAAAAGACATTTCTGGCTCACTAAGGTAGGTAGGTAAAGTAGTTTCCTACCCCAACCTCAACCACTTGTGCTCAAACATGACAATGATCTGTTGAGACCAAAAACGAAGTACAGTCGAACTCCCCTAAGTCGAATTTCAAGGGACCAAAAACGTGCGGGAAAAGAATAATTTGATTATTTTAAAGAATTCTATAATTTTGTTTTA
The DNA here is from genome assembly GCA_964034865.1 of Eristalis intricaria. Classification (NCBI taxonomy): domain Eukaryota; kingdom Metazoa; phylum Arthropoda; class Insecta; order Diptera; family Syrphidae; genus Eristalis; species Eristalis intricaria. The sequence goes on along the minus strand of OZ035876.1, from coordinate 14,108,724 downwards.
GGTTTTCCACCACCATTTCTTCTTTTCTGACACGTTTCCCACTCCATGATATGTGTGAATATGGAATTTAAATAACCATAGGGACTTCCCTTTTACTCTTCCGAGAAAAAGAAGTTCAGTGAGTAAATTCATTGAAAATTCGAGTTACAGTTGAAACCGAGTTCATGGAGTAAATTCCTTGAAAAATTCGAGTTACGGTTGAAATATCTCTTCAAGTAGTTCTAGTTATAGAAATTCAGAAATTCGAGTTATATGAAAATTGCAACGCAAAATCAGCGTTCACGATAAATGTTCGACTTAGAGAGTACAGAAGTTCGACTGTATTACCGAGATGGTTGACTCGGCCCATGGACGAATTTCAGTGCTTTTTTGACAGATATTCATGCGTTTTGGATGGTTATACAAGAAATAATATGAATGCCGTTTGCTGATCGGTGAATTTGTTTTGTCTCAGTAATACTTCATTTCTAGTTGAGGCCAGAAATGAAGTATTACATAGATGCCCGACTTCTACCTCTCTTGCCCCTTAAAATTTTTGACAACTGTTTTTTACAACGTGTTCTTTAACCAAATTGACCAATCAGAGGACGGCATTTCAAATCAAAAATCATAAATATCTGTCAAAACGCCCTCAAATTCGTCGATGTCGATGTCGACGTCGACCTCAACGTTCATTTCTGGTTGAGGCGTCCCTCCTGTCAATTCAAATTCCTGCCAAAAATTACAATAAATCCATTGGTAACAAAGATGACGGTGAATATAGGTCTTCAGCAAAATATGTAGGTGTAGTCAAATGTCAACTTCTGAACCAAACCACTAACCAGAGCAATGAAAAGTATCACTTCCGCAGATTTGAAGGGTTTCAAGGTTTTAAAAACATCTAGTCTATCAGTTCTTCATTGCTTCTCTGACTCATCATCATTCCGTATATTCTACAGCTCTCCATCTGATCTCAGTAAATTCAATGAATTGAGTTGAACAAAATCTCAGCCAAATTCATTGAATGATTAATTAGTTCCTGTTGGTCTTTGCCTTATTAAGAGTCATTTACCATGCTGTGCATTATTGAATCTAGATTCTAGCCTCTAGAATAGTGTAATGTCACAGCTAAAAAAAAGATTACGCTTTGAGCTCCGTAACTCATTCCCAGAAATCACTTATTCCCTTCCCGGCTTAAGTTAGTGGATTCCTTTTCAAAGAATGTTTAGATCCATCAATGAAATTTAAACAACCGATTTCCCACCCATTTTTGTTCTAGATTTAACACGCTTTAGAATATATCACCCCAGAGGTCATCAACATTACTCTATCGTCATCAAGTGCTGAATCGTAAATATTAAAATACTCTTAAGTACTCGTCGGTCATTGTAACTATCGTCGTCACATTTAAAGCCGCAACCGCTGAGGTATGCACTTGCTGACTCAAATTCACCCTCTTTTGCCGACCAACCAGCCATGGGGGTGGTTTTGTGATGAGTCAGTCTGCAGTGTGAACAATTTTACTTGCCCTTTCTTCACAGCTCTACACATCCATACATGTGTGTGAGATGGAGTAAGTGCGTTGCTAATTTCAAGAAATGACCATCAACTGGGTGTGTTTATGGCAACCTGGTTTTATCTCTATAATTTAGAAGTTTATATCTAATTAATTAAAAGAAAAGCAGAAGCAAAAGCTACCCCGAATTGAGTGTACTGAGAAGAAATGTCACAATGGAAACCCCTCACTTGCTGGAGACCATGTGAGGCAGCGTTGCTGTCGAAGCAACGATCTCTCGAGTGGCCACAGTCAATTACAGCGACTCAGCAACCAGTACTTTGTTGCTGCAATAGTTACGATGCGTCCAACCGTGAATCAAATAATGCAATTATAATCCATGACTATTACGGCAAATTAAATCGCTCTTCAAACCGTCTGAACACTACCGATTTTGTATTCCCCCCAGGCTCAGGGATGGCATCCAGTGTCTGTCGGTTAAGGGATTGAATTAACAAGTCGCCGTCAGTCGCAAAAGTATCGCCACATAACCAGCAAAAAATTAAGGCGTGGTATTGGCTTAATTAAAACATTCATGTTGGCCTGCTCTGAGAGCATGGGCGAACCAAACAAAAATATGCTTCACACGCAACGTAAGTTTATTAAAAATATATACTTTCTCTTATATTCTCCAAGTCGGATGGATACAAATGTATTTTTGAACGGAAAAAGTTGCAAAAAATAAACACATTTCGAGATTCTTCACGAGAATGATATCATCGCGGCACGGCAAGGTCCCGCGCTCCAATCCCAACCCAAATCGACAAGGAACGAAACACACAACAGACAGACAACCACCACTACCATCGCTCTGACGACTGACGGTGTACCAACCAGTACGCTCACGCATATTGTCTATTTCTCTCCAATTTACGATTGGTATAATGTTGTTGTTATTTATGCTTTTCTCAGCGTATTGTTGTTGTACTGGCGAGCCGAACGATCGGCGAGAACGTTTATATACAAAATTTATGTATATCCATCACATTCACACTTTTTTTTTCAATAGAAGTTGTCGGATTTGCTTCTTATTTTTCCCGCGATATATGCCTGCTTGCTTGTATATTATTTTTGTGTTTATTGTGCTCCCTATTCTATAACACAAGCTTTTCGAAAGGCTTACGTCATGAGTTGGGTTTTGTCATTTTATTTGTTCGTTCTCAACTTTTAAATTGGTTAATAATATATTCCATGTGTGCAGGAAGGCCCACGAAATGTTAATGAGCCGACAGATAAATTTAAAACATCTTTCGGATAAATTGTTTCACTGGTTTCCTTGCATGACATTCGCCATTGGCATCCGTGGGCTTGAATGACAATTGTTGTGGCATCTGATATTCGATTGTGATGATTGTCAGTTGAATTTTTTGTTGCTGAATTTTAAAGGGCAGCTTAGGTCATTCGTTTGTTCTTGGAACTGAATTAAGTCAGGAATGAGGGTGGGTAATCTTGAGCGGGGAATCTATTAATCGGGCTTCATCGGAAACAACAAGTTGTGGAATCTTTAACGTGTCCGCTTCAAATAAATTTATTTTCTGGTGCAAATAAGTTGCCGAACTCAGCAGGATGGTATACATCGAGTTGGGAGACTGAACTAAAGGGTGGTTTTTTAAAAGCTGAGAACTTGAAATTGGCAACATTGTTTTCTGTAACAGCTTATTTGCGAGTTCTCTGTTGTTCCGGGGTTAGTTTGTTTTGGCAATTCATCACGAATAGACTCACTCCGAAGCAATGTTAACTCATTTTGAAAAGCATGGTTCAATTCCAGAAAAGGAAACCAAAGCGCAGTCGAAATATGATTGTATCCAGAATAAAGTCTCCAGTGCCTGGTGCAATCATGTCTCCACGTGTCCTCAAAAATAATGACAAGTCAATGCTGCAAAGAGTCATGGAGTAGACCTGTTTTTTGTTCAGCACTAGGTCTGGAAGTCAACAAACCACGTGTTATTGCGGATGGAGTATGTACAAATTTCATCTAAAAGATCAATTAAAAGTTCTTCACTTTTATTTATTCCTGTCTTGGTTGACGTGCACGTAGTCGGACCACTAGGACAGACTCCTGCGTTGGCCGCATGCAAGCTTGTTCGATTTGTCGTTCTATGTGAACCCACTTGTTTCGGCATGTGTCATATACGTATGTCATGTAGATATAAATTGATACTAGGTTCTGAGTTACATTTCTAGCGCTTCCGGACACACTGCGATTGCAACAAAGTTGCCACGCATGTCTGTTATATCCGATGTTCCGGTTTTTTGCAGCCAAGCACTGTGAGATAGGTACCCATCGAAGCAAAGCGTGAGTGTGGCCAAACCTGGTGAGAGTCGTCTAGAAGCAAAAATCTTATAAAATCGAAAGGTCTTCTTGTTTCTTCTACTTTGACGCATTCGATTCTAAATTGTTGCTAAGATATACGCGGTATTTAATATTTTTTTTTTTTCAAATTTGTTTGACTGACAGGCCATTACTGTCTAAGAAAAGTTTTGTTATATGTCCATTGATTGAGTTTTATACACAAATGCATTAAATTAAGGGGTGGTCCAACAAAAACGCACGACGATAATTGTAAGTACACAATATTACTTGCAATTATTATTATGATAGAAGGATATATGACAATTATGTGTGAAACACAAAATACGTGTACTTAACGTCACTGAAAGTTGGTGTTCACTAGCATCCTATGGCCAAATGGCCCTTGTGTATAGGAAAAGAATTATTGATGAAGTTTTTTAAATGTGGTTAAAAGTTTTTACTTTGCTTATTTGTTCGATTAATTGACTTTTCTGCCTTTTCTTTATAATACTTACTCAATATTGTCAAAAATAGTCGTCTTATTTCGGCAGACGGCTCAACCATGCTTAAACGTACATTTGTAAATAATTTGGTTTTTGAAATATTTTTAATGTGAGATAATGAAGTATATTAGCTTACAACATGTGTGGAACAAAATATCGGTTAAATGCTCGCCACGGCTTCGGTGTCATACTTCTCTATCCGATGGTCCATATTTTCAATGACTCTGAGACATATTTGAGGTTCAATGTCGTTGATGTACCGAATTATCTGATCCTTTAGCTCTTGAATTATTCTTGGCTAATTGACGTATAATTTTTCTTTTAAATTACACCAAAGAAAGAAGTTCAATGGTGTCAAAATGATTTTCTTTGTAAAGCCATAATTCTCTTTGTAAAGCCATAATTCTCTTCCGTCTTTTAAACCAACCACTCGGCGTACAGACGACGCTTGAAATAGTCAGTAGGGTTCAGCTCTTGAGTCAATTGAACCTTGTAAGCGTGTAAATTCAAATCTTGATTCAAAATTAGCATCAGTGATGTTCTTGAGATGTTCAATTGTTGGGCGCAACGACGAGGCGACGATGACGGCTCTTCTGCCACACTATCGCAACAAACAACAATGTTTGTAAGTAACGCTCTGCTCAATTCAACCTCTCCATGGTTGAATTTGCCAAACATTGAAACAAAGAAATGTCAAGTTGGGCAAGAAAAGTTGACGTTAAGGTGTGACTCACAATTAACATCGTGCATTATGGTCTCACCACCCTTTATAAAAAAAAAACAAGATTTGTGGCATATCGATTTGGTGAACATCAATTTGTGTTCGTTTAAATTGCTTGTACAGTGAAACTTCCTTATAGCGGATAGTAGCACGACTATCATGATTGTCTGCTATAAAGATTGTCCCTTCTGAAAGGGTTGAAATTGAACTTCAAGGCAGGACCATGCCGAATTAGCCATAAAGAGAGGCGTCCCTTATAAAGGTGTGTTTGTAAAGAGAAGTTTCACTGTTTCTGGTTATCCACAAAGGACTTAACATCTTTTCTTTTGTTTTAAATAAAACTCAAACCATTTGAGATATCTTGAAAATTGTTTTATTGCTACGAAGTGTAATCAAGACATTTATGTATAAATTCGACGTCATTCATATTTCCACCACGGCGTCGTTTCCATTGGTCGATTCGTTGAACCCAATTTTTAAAGGCTTGATCACACTTTTGGACGGAAACAAGCATTATCTCTTCTCGAATATTGACTCTGAGGTTCTTTAACGACACCGGCTTCTTGGCATAAATCAATGATTTAACGTAGTTCAATAAAGGAAGTCGAGGTGTCACACGATCTAAACGTCTATCGAACTGAGTTCTCAATAAGACGATTGTTACATCCGCTGTGTGTGGCTTGTGGCATCATCTTTAACTTAAATGTCTAGTCCATGCAATTGGCCAAGAAATAACGCCGCACAGTAGCGATCTCAATTGACTTTAAATAAAGAAATATTCTCCAATTTCATATATCGCTGATGACCATTGTATATGAACAACACCCCCCAAAAGAGTAATCCTTTCGTCCTTTCGATTTTTTTTTTCAGTTTCGGCCTAGTTTGGTCAAATTAAACCAGGTTTTAGCAAAAAAGCTATTGATCTTTGCTGACAAGCTAGGCCCAGGTCCGTCTAGGACTCTCATATTATGTGCTGCTGTCATGACGGCCATTTTCGACAACAAAAAACAAATGTTTACGGATCAAGTGATGTTCGCTGAAGCACATGATGACAAATAACTGATTAATAACTCATATTCTGTTGTCGACGAAGCCGTATAAACAAAAATACGCTTCATCACTGAAGATGATTTTCCGATGAAAATGTCCCTACTCCTCGACAATGAATTGCTTATATATTGGGACGAAAATGAAACAACCAATAATTGGCGTGAACGCTCTTAAAGTTGCCGTCACTCGGTACTATGGTGACAAACGGTTCTTTGTTCGTGAACGTCACCATAATGAACATGCAATTATTACTGAATATTTAGACAGTTTCTTTAAGGGTGTGTTCACATCGAAACTGAAACAAAGTTGTCAATTTGAACAACCTTTTCGCGGGACCTATTCATCTTCAATTCATTCTTAATATTCAATCTGGGTCATCGTTTTTGACGTTTCCCTGACCAAAACCAATTCCATTCGGCGCCATTCTATGGCTAAAAAAACAAACCACCTTCCCATTGTCTAGTGAAGGGCAATTTTCAGAGTAAGCCCCAACATGTCCATATCACTGTCACACTCAATGTTACAATAACCACTTTTAGATTAGCTCAAGATGAGTGCAGAATGTGGAACACAAGGACATCGAAGGATGTGGGTCATCGCAGGGGATATGAATAAATCGAAAGTGTCCTCGAAAATTGAGATGCTAAGGTTTTCTTTTTTTTTTCCTGCTCCCCACCTCTTTCTAGGTCAAAAGTAATATGTGAAGCAACAGTCGGTGCGCAGACACCGGAACCGTACATGGGCTATTATGTCTACCAGTCCAGAAACTAATCTAGTTGTTACATTGCTGCGTACATACAGTGTATGTACATCTGTCCATATGGATGCGTTTCATTGGGGGCATCGGTGAAAAGCCGCAACGGATTCTATGTATTTACAGCGATACCTGGGGTACATGTCTACTCTTAAATTGAATGAAACGACACGACATCCCAGTGCCACGATCCGGAATGGGGTCATAGATGGCTGCTATAACCGCTTTATGGCCTTCCAGCTGCGGTCACTGAAACTAGTTTGAGATGAAATGAGAATCTCTGCAGAATTCCGAATAATTTATTGAAGAAGAATAAAACTAAAAGGAATAGTAATTTTTTTTTTGTTCAAGAGAGGAAGTAATTATTCTTGAGATTCTTCTTAGCGTTTGCTTCAAGAGGTTTCTTCAAATGGTCACAAGTGGGTTTTGTTTAAGTGGGGGGCATCTTCGTTTGTTAGGGAAAATAACGAACAACGCACAGCACAGCATTTTTCTAGGCAAAAAAAGGAATGAAAATTCACTTTTAAACTGAGTCACTTCCACTTTCTTTTTGCGTTCTTTTCTGCCGTGCCAATAAGACGTCCGGTCGATGAGAGGTAGACCATTGCAATACTTCCGTCTTCATGACATCATTATGACGCAATGCGGTGATGAGGTCCACCAGAAAATATTAATTTTAAAGCCTCGAAATAGAGTCAACAACACCAGCTAGTTGGTATTCATGTTTTTCCATCCTTTCACGGATGAAGGAAATCAATATTTTTTTTTTTGTCGGTTTCATTACGAATCCTTGCAGACAAGCGACTCCAAAGAGCAGTGAGAGGCGAAGAAGCGTATCGATTTTTGTGTGAAAAGCACAAAAGCCCCCCTCACGCATATCCTGTGGCACAGACAGCCCTCTCAGGATAATACCAACGCTTGGCTGGTTTGTTTGTGAAAGCTTCAGGGAAAGCTTCGCCCGCACATACACTCTCGCTTGCTGGTGTATGGGAATGAAATATGATCAAACACATGTGTCACGACAATAAAAGCGACGGTTCATAACCCCGCGCAAGTATAATGACATCATCATCTTGCGGCCATACTCTTGTTTGTTGGCGTTTTTTTTCTTTTTTTTCTTGCTCTTTCACGAATGACTGCTTGAGCAGCAGCCAACAATTCGATGAACACTGCCGAATTGAAGGCTGAAATTTTATTCGGATATAATGACAGATACTTCTTTGAAATGATGTGATTCGGCATTGCTTTACTGCCGCCCCGCCGCCCAGCCGCCGTCGACGTGACAGTGCTCTGCACTTAAATTGTTTTGTGTTATGGGCCGTACGCATCGCTCTTAATTAATTTACCGAATTGTATGCTTTAAGGATGTCATTTAGTAGTTTTTTTTCTTCGCTGAATTTCGTCAATTTATTCTCATTGTCATTAGTTTAAATTTGTTAATTTGCGTTTGACACTTGAAGTCGATGTGCAGATGAAAGGGGGTTGTAGTGTTGTCCTGTGACATAATTTCCTATAAATTATTAATTACTTTGTTTTCTTCTTCGTGACGGGTAATTGTATGTCCGACGTGCCCATGACTGGATGTTTACGCGTTTGCCTGGGTCTTGGTTGTGTACACTGGACTGAACCTGTTTTAGACTTGTTATTCGGCTCTGTTCACATTTAAGTTCTTCAATACTTTTTGAGAGTAACCGCAGTGACTGTGTGGGTAGGTAGGACACAAATTGGCCTCTATTGTGCTTTCGAATCTAATTGCTCTTCTCGATCGCACGCTTGATACAGAAAAATGTTTACTTCGGCACATTAAATGAAATGTGATAGCACAACACCCAAAAGCGAACGAAAAGCACTGATCGAGCAGTCGTCATAGTCATTGTCAAGCGGGATGTACAGTCAACAGCATATCTTTTTCGCAATCTAACACCGAAATTGTTTGCTCATATTATAGCAGATTTTGCTGACATTTTTATTTTATGTTTTCGTCTGTCAAATTCAGACGTATCTCTTTATGTGCGCCGGATGGTGCGGGTGTTGATAGTGTCGACGAACATAAACCGATCATTGAACTGATCGATACGCCAGCCACAAGCCCAAGGCATAGAGAAGAGGGGAGATATCAAATTGCACGATTTTGTTTTCCCATTCCCGATTTCTCTGAGTAATTGTTTGAAGTCAAAAATATCTCAACGATACGTTATTCGACTCTGACGAACATACGTAGATGCAGCAAGAATACAGAATCATAGTGAGAAGCAAGTGTGGGAACACCCTTCTGCGTAATTATTATGTGACTCATGTTGCAGATAAGTGATTCGTTCTAGACGTGAACATAAGTGATGTGAATCGTATAGCATGTGTATACGCATGTCTGACTGACGTAATGTGCAATTATATCACTTGGACTGATCTCGCGGTGTAGGAATACACAGTTGTTCGTCATAAAACACCCTCCCAGACAAGTGCGGCCCCACGAGCCAAAAGACATAAACGCATTTTATCTGATTTGAATTCTCTACCTTGGAGTCAATTTAATAGATTAATTCAGAGCGATGCGTGAATATGTTAATAGTTCAATGTGTTTAATAATTTATTGTCAAGATAAAATAGGAATTCCAAGTTTAAATCAATTAAACTTTGAAATAACTAACATTTTTAGCTGTGTTTAAGCTTTTATTGTCTTGGAAAATTAAATACAATTGGAGGACCTGGGCCTAGCTACCACAGCACCCGCTTGTATTGTGCGTGCCATTTTTTTTATCAGTAGTGGATGGGACAGTCTAACGCCGAATCTTACGGCGAAGTTTGAGAAGCTTTGGGGGATTAAACTTCGCACTCCGGCGTAAGAGCCCGTAGACGCCCTAAACTTCAGTGCCACGGCGACCACTGGAAAATAACACTAAATACAGTACATTCTCGATTATAATAATATAATATGGGTGGCGCGACAGTCCGAGGGTGGACCTGGGCCTAGCTTCTCAGCAACCACTCGCGTTGTGCGTGCTATTGTTCTTTCACGAGTGGAAGGGACCTACAGTTTAATGCCGACTCCGAACGGCGAATTTGAGAAGCTTTTTCTAGACAGTAATACTCTTTGAGCATTGTCAGAGACTCGAAAGAGGTGGAGCCGTGAATTATGATACGTGGTAAATTCGGGTATCGAACCTGGCACCCCCTGCGTAGGAGTCGACGCACTTACCCACTACCTCACGGCGACCACTCGATTATCGCAACTCATAAAAACGAGAGTAGCAATTATAGAGGTTCTGTCTACTTGAAAATTTGCGATTACTGTGCCAGTATTGATAAAAAAAATTAAATTTAGCTGTTGCGAAAATCGAGGAGTTGCGTGAATCGAGAACATGCTGTATCTTGAAAAGACATGAGTATAGGTATTATTAGAGAGATTCCACATACGCCACCAACACCACATGTGTAGATCATAATTTTTAACACTTTAACAGAAAATAATCAATGTACACTGGGTCAAAGGAGACCTACCAACTTTACTTACAGCACGAACAATTTCGTGTACAATTGTTGTAATAATCACACGTTTTAATTATTAATAGATTTTATGCACTACATCAGACAAATTTCCACAATTTCCTCGACACAGACATCAGTGCGTTTTTTATTACACCAAATAATGCTTCTAATTACAGGCTCCGTGTTTGGTCTCGAACATCTCGAATGATTCAGCTTTCTTATAGTCTTTAGATTATTTCAATATACTTTCTCGTTTAAATATCCCCATAAAAAAGGTTGGACACGGTTAAATCTGGTGAATCATGAAGGCTGTCAAAGCTGATCTTGAATAAAAATATTGGCGATTTTTTCGATGCGTCATAACAACTGATTGTTGACTTGTGGTGACATTCTAAATTTTCAAGAACTCAACTATAGCTTGAAAAAAAAGGAAATTATTGACCGTTAACGTGAACACCACGATGACTGGATGGCGCAGTTGGTAGAGTGCCTGACCCTGGTTAGACGGGTCCCCGGTTTGAATCTCAGTTAACACAAAGTTAATACGCTTTTATCTGGTTTTCAAATCTAAAAGTGACCATTTGCCGTTGGAATCAAATTAACGGCACTATCCCTGGAGTGGTCAATCAGTGGTACTCGTCTGACTGTGGGTATTACTATGGGCCAAGATGGTCTAAGGGTACCTAACCTAATCTAACCTTTTTTTGTTTGCCATCTCTAATAAACTTGAACAATTCATGCTTGCTTCAGATTAACAATAGAACAAATTCTATTTTAGCTTCATGGTGCAATACTTGGTCCTGTACCGTTTCCGGTTGTTTGCCCATCTATTCTTGTCAATTTGTCCATGTCGCTCGGTACCAACATTATAAATGATGACGACAATTTGTTAGGATTGCCAAAAGAAAAAAAGCCTAATGAAACCATTTCCATTTGTTTGGAATGGGCTCAAGGTAAGCTGGTTAGTGGCGATTTAGGGTAAAAGCAGTGAGAGGGCTTTTGCAGATGAAGGTGCAGAACAAATTAATTGTCCACGTCATTGACAGTCTACAGTATTGGAAAATAAATTGCCACCCACCTTGCATTAAAGCAGTTAACAAACCAAATTTGTGAATTTTGAGAAGTGAAAATATTACGATCCGCGCATATAATAAGAAAAAGAGGAACAACGCGATTCTAGGCTCGGCCAACGTCTGTTTTTCAACAGTGCTGAAACCAACAAGCTCCTTTATTGCGACAAGAAGTTGCTGGCGATTATTGTTGGAACATTAGCTGTTAGTCTGGTATGAGGATGGGACTTCTTGAAGGAAGAAGAAGAAAAACAAGAGACCTACGTTATTTGTGAAATGAAGCTTCCCAACATAAAAAATTTCCAAAGTATTAAACCCATTATTTTGTTTGTTCAGATTTGTAAGAACCGTTGAATGGCTGGATATCGCTCAATAAAATTGGCAACACTGTTTCCTGTGACAGCTGATTTTGACAGCTAGAACGGACCTTTAGGCTAGTTTGGCTTGACATATTATGAACAGACAAACGACACGTCGTTGCAACGTTTAGAAATTGCTCAGAAATTAATTATTTTGAAAAACCTTATGCCTTATGTATCGCGAGAAGTATGTGAAAGTTGAGCCTACGGATTACGCCATGTACGCGTCACATGACTGAAATAGTATTCAAATATTTGATCATTTGTCAAATAAAGTTTCAAATCTTTCTTTTTGTTTTATTTGAATTCGAAGTTATATTTCTTTATTTGGCGCTACAGTCCGGGGTGGACCTGTGCCTCAACCAACAAGCCTCTCCAAGTTCCAGAATTCCAAGTTCTGCGACTAAAAAAACACCCTTAAAACCGAATTGAAATGTGCGGAAGTTAGTCGTGATAAATACCAGCGGGTGGTCGCTGGCTCAAGCTAACCTACGATCCATGCAATGAGCTGTGTCCACCTATGTCCAATTGGGCAATTATTCTTCCATGTTTTTATATATAGCCTGGAGGATACCACGACATCAGGCAACAAGCGTTTGCAGTTGATTCCAGTTTTGAAAGGGAATCAGGTTTGAATGCCACGAGGATTGGGAGGACTTGTAACATCTATGTACAACGTAAGTCATGTTTTTGTGCATTAGTCAAAAAATCTTAAGATCGTCTGCACATTTCAATTGTTTCCTCCAATCTTTTCCTTCTTCTTCTGGTGGCGCTACTGTCCGGGGTGGACCTGGGCCTCAACCAAAAAGCCTCTTCAGCTGGAATGATCTGTAGCCAGCTGTCTCCAATTACGCACGATAAGTTGGTTGAATCAACAATCAACGCAAACAGGACCAATGATTGAACGCAAAACTTTTCTCTCAACCAAGTGCTTCTCCATCCGCTTCTGAGATTGTCCATGTTTCCGCGCCATAGAGCAGGACAGGCACGATCAAGGTGTTATATAATGTTAGCTTGGTCCTTCGAGAGAGGGCTCTACTACTCAATTACCACTTGAGCCCAAAGAAACGGCGATTGGCAAGAGTTATTCTGCGTTTAGTTTCGCTACTAGTGTCCTTGCTTCTTCCAATCCCCATACACATTAATACTCTGCGGGTTGCAAAGAAGTAGTGCCTTCATTTCGTTTTGACAAGGTCCATGCATCGCCGCCATAGACCATTCATCATACATTGGAAAGGGTTCATTTAAACCCTATTTGACGCCATTAATCAACGGCTTTTTGAGTTCGAAAATACATCGATTGTCAAGGCTGAATCTGTGTTTGCTTCGTGTTTAATATGAGGTCAAGGTTAAGACGTCTAATTTCCATTGAGATTTGAAGTTGGTAAGAGATTAAAAGTTAATTTATATTCAAAGTTTGAATCTTAACGAAACTGACCTTAAAGACTCTAAGTTCTATCAAATCGACTTCCCCATTTGGATGTCTGATGGATGTTCGAACAAAGTCACTTTTAAACAATGCATTTCGGAAGCCTATTACCAAGATAAGGGTAACTGAAATGAACGCATGTTCTCTTGCATAAAATTAAAACCAAAGACAGGTTCAATTGACATTCAAATATTTACACAGCTCCACATGATACACGAGGCTTGCCCTGTGCACACACTCCTGTGGAATGAATGCCGTGAACAATACAGAAATTTATTCAGAAAAGGCTTACAACGTATGTTTGGCTGAACGCATGCCATGATAACGACCATCAAAGGGGGAGTTCTTCGGATTGTGTCCCCCTTGAATGTACATTTTGTTTTGTTAAAATCCAAACTGTGTATAGATGGATTATGTCTTTCGGGAGAGCAGGGAGAGTTCAATGATTACCGTCTCATTAGATGGTGTTTGAAATAACTGGACAAGCATGCGAATATCACGTGTGCTTTCGGCTTTGATTTGGAATACTATAAATTTGATGAAGGTGAGTGAGTTCGGAAAGGTTTGTGTGTTCTTTGGAATTTTGGCGTTATGGGTTGTTGTGTTCATTCCTACGCTGGGTATCCCAATTGCCGACGCACATCTGTATAAGTTCTTCACCACCAGTTCCCCTTTGATCCTTTGGTCAAGACGACGACACTGTGAGTTAGTCTTTAAAAATGGAATGAAACTAATAATCATTGTCTTCTAATGATAGATACTCATCTTCCATGATGTTTTTAATTTCCTAAGTGGCACTACTCATTCATTCCATAAAACTCTCCCTACATGGGCTGCATACCAAGCTAATGTCCGCCTAACATGTGCTTACGCCCAACTACATATGTATCTGAAACTTGTTCTTGCGGTTATTAATTTCCCACCATTCTCGTCTCGTTTCTTCATTTTTGTTTCATTCATTAGAATGAAGAGCCTCACGCATAATTGCGTTGACTCATGCAGGCCCACAAGCCACCACATCAAGTGTGTCATTGCTCCGCGGAGAGACAGAGAGTACAGGCCAGTGTCCAGAAACATAGATACAAAGGCAAAAATAAAAAATACATGCGGGGCACCATTTAATTTCATCTAATTTCATTTGTATCTGCGTACGAATGTGACCCTCCCCTTGGGCAATGTCTAGAGAGCACGAAAGGCCCTACACCAGGCGATGGTGTCACATCATCCATGCAGCAGATACACGAGCACATATCGTGAAAATATGGAAGCAAAATTAATTGAAATGGAACTTTTGACAAGAGATTGGACTGGGAACAAAATTATGAAGTCGATGTGTGACTATAGCAATTATCTTGAGTCAAAATTGGGATGTAAGTCCAAGCTTAAGTCGGTCGCCATCATTGAAGGTTTGACGGATTGCAGAACGTTGGCGTCGTCGCCCTGCGGTAGTAACAACCGATTAATGAAAAAAATCATTTGACGTGACGTTTCCATTTGAGGAGATCGTCCACGGGGTGACAGATTTAATCTGCTTGAAGGTTGTGAATGAGAACTTAACGAGGACAATCTACGCACGGAATAATAAAAGAAAACAACTTAATGCCACCTATTGTCACTTGACCGTGTAAGTCTGCCAAACAGGGTGATTGAAAATACAGTCGAACAGCAAAAACTTTGTTCTTTAAATTTCGAATGTTATCAAAAAACTTTTCCTCTTCACTCACACAAATCTGATCTGATCCGTCTCTCAGACCTGTTGTCATGAAACTTTTTGAAAAGTTTACTTACTCAGTCTTAAACCACATGTTAAATTTGTTTTCTATTTTCTACAAAAAAAAAAAACAACTTTTTCTCTTCTTTCTTTTCAGTGAGTTAATTTTTTGTTTTCGGAGTCTTATGCATCACTCAGCAGTGTTCTATGTGTGTTCCCATCCGAAAGTGGTAAGTACTTGAGAGAGTACCGAAAACTTGTCGAAACTTTGAAAACGTGACTGTCAATGACTTTGCCGGCAACCGATGGTCACTTGAAGTTCAAATTAAACGAAATATACGCGGTGTTCGAGCGTAGGTTGTTTGTTCATCGCCCGGTTTATGTCTGAAGGCAGTCCACCATTGGAGTGCAGCGGAGACTCGGGAAAGTTTCAAAATAGTTGTTGACTGTGTCATATTAAAATGGAAAATAAAACTTTGATTTTAACTCCATTGGAAACTTGTTATGGAAATGAGACAACCATTGGAAAAACTAGTTTCTTTGAAAATGAAAATCAGATTGTGTCATACAATCGATTCGTGTAGTTGTGTCTGGAGTTAAATGTTCAACTTCTATACACAGAAGTTAGCACGAATACCAAGCTCTGTTTCAAATGAAAGGTCAGACTTTGTCTCTTTCTTCTCTGTGATTAAATGGACATACTATAGTGGAACTACCACCCCGGTTTCAAATAAGACAGACACCATTCTTAAAGCCAGTGTTGCGGCTGAAATATTTGAGAAAGTCGCAAAAATGTCGTACAGAGAAAAACAAAAAGTTGTTATTTCTATTTATTTTAACGTTTGTTTTTCTTCTTAATTTTCTACATAAATGCCACTTTAAATGGTTCTTTTGGCTCGGTAGTAATTGCTTACACCCATTACCGGATGAACGCTTAGTGTCTTTGCGTTCATCCGGTATCCATGGAAATGTCATTGCCCATTCTTTTAAATAATTCTTTTTCAAACTTCTGGCGTTTACATAGATGTGGCTTTTCGTGAGAATTTAGAAATTATTCTTATAGGATAGGAGGACTAGGATTTTCAATCAAATGACGACTCCCAGTCTTTTTAGCAGAAGGAATATGGTTAATATACGTTAAATGGCGGTTGTTTCCATAGTTTTCCTACAAGATCCCTTTAATTTACTGTACTGTATTATCCTTTCTTCTAAAATTATTATATTTTTAGCATTAAGGTTTCCACCGTATCTCTATACAAGTTAGAGAAAATTATACAATTATTATTAAAACATATGGTTCATATAAAAAAGTCTCCAAAAGTCGCAAGAAAATATAAAAATTGTACAAAAGTGTATATTATTTTTGTTTTTTTTTTTCAAAAAAAGTCGTGTCATATTCTGTCGGCGTCAATTTCCGACTAAAGTCTCATAGCGTCAACCCCGATTAAAGCACGCCAGTCCATAGAATGCGTCATATGCGTTACATGCTGTCACAATAATGACAGCTCAAAAGCTCGTATGAGAGGGAGAAAGACAGAAAATGCGGGTCACAAGAGGAATGCATCCCTTTCTTTCATTGCGTTTGACATATGACATTAATTCGGTTTCGAACTCATTTTGGTGCCGGTTGAGCTCGTTCTTGACACTCGTTTGGATTTGTCTTTTATTTTATATGTGAGTGAATTTTTTTCTTATCTACAAAAATATCATCAAAATTTTGCTTAAATATCCTAATTAACGATTTAACAAAACGTTTTCCTCTGCAAAACAGAATTGTCAAACCATGGACGTGATCAACAAACACACGACTCAGAAATGTCATCTCTGTTCGGAGTGCGCTCATGTGTACAACATATTAGAGAGTAATGCGCAAGACAATGCCAATGAACGAGTTATTATTTCTCTTATTTCTAGAGTGTAAATGCAAGAATTTGACAGGTTGCCAAAACAAACAGCTAGGCTTAACTTACATTTTCATTGCGCCTTAAAGGATGCCACTTTCTTCTTCCCTATGAACTCATAAATCGGTTAAGAGGGCTCAAAACCAGCCCGTCAGAAAAAGCACAACGAAATTTATGTGCGCTCTCTCCAACTGTGCCACAGACAGAGGTGCGGCTCAGGTCTAATTAAGGCAAGACTACTTGATTAATTGGAATTTCCTTAATGATCCAAATCCCTAACGAGTTGCAGCAACTCAACCGCCCAACCTGTAATTAAACGAAACACTCAAACTCGACGGCTTTTGATGTAAACTTTGAAGGAGTTCACTTCAAGGAAGTTCCTACACAAGTTTAAGTCCCCTTTCGAAATCGATAACACTGTCAAACGCACAAAATCGAAAAATGAACATGTTTCACAAGACATGCCACCAGCTGTGTGGAACGGTTTGATTGGAAATTCCATAATCGCTTAACCGGTTATAACCGATTGTCTGATGTGTTGCATCCTAAAAAACAAATCTGTTTGGAGATATTTTACGCTATAAACAAACCAAAATGATGAAGAAGTGTCGTGACGAGATAAGTCTTCAACCACATAACTGCACTTAAGCTGAAGAAGCTGAAACGAGAAGGCAGAAAATAAAAAAAAAGAAAAACCTTTCACCTTTGACTGGTGTACCTTCAGTCGTAGTACAATGCACTTGCAAGTTCACTGAACTCGGCTCGTGTATCGATGTAACGCACTTTGTTTAGATGCCATCGATCCACGCCACAATTAATGTAACTCGAAGCGCAGGCGGCAGCAAACTATCAGAGACACTAATCAACGCGAATTCAACCGAAAGTAATTTCATACACATATATATCCACTCCGCGCGGATATCTTGAATCTTGTCTCTGGTGAGAGTGTGTTTGTGTCATCTGCACAACTGTCAGGCGACAGTTGGGAATAATGCTGGAGAGATGGAAAAACTAGTTTTCCCTTCAAGTGGAGGTAACTGAGCAGGTATGCAACGTGTATTCGTTTCTGACGGCTATACCTAGGATTCAGTTAGGAATTCAATTACACACAAACACACACAGATACACATCCGCAGGGAAAGGTAGTTTGTGTGCAAAATATAACGTCGAATGCAGCACCAGGTGTAATCATTTCCCTTTACGACCCAACGGCCGTGCCGCCCCTCTCAGCTGCTTTCCTACCAAAGGGATGTACCGTAGTACGGTACAACACGGGACAGGATTGCAACAAATGAATTTTCGTCACGAATCCTGGGTCGACGGCTGCTGTGACGCCAGCAGCGGAAAAAACTAATCCGTCTGGTGCAATTCATTGCAACCTTATTATTTTAATGTTTTTCCATTTGTCCCACTCTCTTTTGCTTTCTCTCCCCGTTCATTCTCACTTCTTGCTTCTTGCCGTTTTGCCAGGTTTCGTTGTGCCACTGATAGTCGACGAGAAGATCTTGAATACGTTGCCCTTTTGGTGGATGGAGGTCGGGGAGGGGGCAGATGGGCTGGATAATGATTTGTAATTATGCTGTCTCTTCCTGCCTGGCTGGGTTCTGCTTGTGTATGGTCATTAATATTTTCTTCTTTGGTTGCCCTGTCTATTTATTGTTTGTTTAAATGCATCGAAAAATAATGTTTATACCAATCAACGAGGGATGTGCACCGATGCTGTAACCACGCGGAGTAGAGACAGACAGCAAACCTCAAGTATGCGCATACGAGCACCAAGAAGCTGGATCCCCGCCGAGACGGAACCGAACGATTCATAGGAAGTGATGTAAGAGATTCTTCCTTGGGGTCGTCGTGGATCCATTGGAATTCGTTTTCATTTGCCTAGTGCATGCTCTTGTTTATGCACGACAGTGTGGGCGGGGAATTCTGGCTCTGAATTCTTTGCGGTTCTCTGACGTAGTAGAAGTTGTGGAATCCCTTTGTCCCTCATCCATTTGTAAAGGAAGGAGTATGGAAATTCTAGAACTATTCTTCATCCATGCCGTTGGAGTGGATTCTGGAGTTGAATGACACCATCGAGAGAGGAACTTCCTTGAGGATTGGACGGGGAAAACGTAATAAGTGACTGTGACTTTGATTGAAGGGGAGGAAGAATGAGGAATAGTTTGCGAATGTCTCGCAAATTATCCATTTTCGAGTTTTGCTTTTCAAGTGTCTGTCATGATTTGAATTTTACTTTTGTCTTGGGATTTATATCTCTGCCTGAAGGGGTAATCACGAGTCCATTCTATTCAAGGTCCGTTAAACCTAATCGGGAACTGGTTGCACGATTGAACGCACCTGCAGGAAGTACCTTTGTCTTCACTCTTCTGATATGCAGTTGAAAACTAAAATGTGAAGCGCTTGCGTGAATTTGGGTCTATCCCATGATGACAGCTGTCATGTTTGGGTTTTGGTTTCCTGGATTTAAACTTTCCTTTTACATTTTTCCTGTTTCCTGTGCAGTATTTTTTTCAGGATAAATAATATTCCTTTGATTTCTCTCTGATGAAACGTTACTGAAATATATATAATATGTAGAAAACGATGTCACATGTATTCCCGCCGAGACCACTGAACTGGCGTGAAATCAGATCACAAAGTTCAGTCGAACGCGTCTATGTTCGTCCACTGAATCCACATTTGGTCGCAACCCCGTGTGAACACACACAGATGACGTGACGGGATGTCTGTGAATCGAGACTTTCCGCTTGCGTGCAGACAAATCGCTAATGTCTTTTTAGGTTACCTCGCACCTGCATGCGTGCTGATTCGACGTTGTTGCGACTTTGTCTGTCTGCGAATGAAAACGACGGAATTGATCACTTTCTCCACGCGGATTGTCTTACATTTTATTGCAGCGGACGACAGCGGGATGTCTTTGAAGTTTATTCAGGACTCGCATCATTGGCAAACAGCAACGTGACGTTAAGGACATGTGTAATAACAAACCACCATCTTAGTGAACTCAACTCGATCCCTTAAAGAGCCATTGTGTTATACCGAATATTATGGTCAGGCCGGAAACGGGCTTTTTGAAGTAGAGGTATTGGATCAGAATTAAACCCTAGAAGTCTAGATATGGTGCACAGACGGATCAAAAACGGACTTTGGAGTGTGGACAGGAGTCTTTGGGCAAACACACGGATTTCCGTCGAGTCCTACAGTGTTCCAAGCCGAAATAAACGCCATCGAGATCGGCGTCAGACAAAACCTCCTCAAATTTATTTAGGGTGCTAAAATTAAAATATTTTCAGACAGTAAAGCAGCACTAAAGGACTCTAAAAGAGTCAAATGTTTCTACGACGCACGTTCTGCAATCCCTTTCTAGGCACACCAAAATGGATCTTTACTGGGTCTGGACACAGGGTGTCTTCAGGCAACTATACGCTCGTTAGGTCTGGCTTGGAATCTGCGTTCATATTTAGGTCCCGAAGCTTACTGTAATTTTAATTTTACAGGAACTACAACGTTGATTAACGAATGGGAAAATAAACTTCGCTTTGTTGGTTGATTTAAGTGGCTACCCGATTTGACTCAAACCGGGTACAAGTACCGCAGTTGTGCGCCGTTTTGATACCACACCTCGTAGACCTGGGTAATTAGGTTTACTTAAATCCAAAAACTTCGCCAAGATCAGTGGACATATGGTCATGGTGTAAGGTAATCCAAACGCTTAATCAGGCCTTGTTTCTATAAGGAAATACTCTATCTAATCTGTAGTTTATATTTATTGTCAATTTGACACACTTTTTCTTGCAATAAGAACAGCTCCTAATAATTGTAGTGCTTTTGACACAGTCGCGGCTACATTCTCGTGTGTTTTCGTAAAAGCACGTCCGCAGAGTTCTCTGAAATATGGTCCAACGAAAACGCACGATGATAATTGATAAATAAAACAAACAGTTTTCAGAGAAAAACTTTTATTATGATAGAAAGATCTACGAGAATTATGTGTAAAACAAATTATCGGTTAAATGCTCGCCACAGCTTGGGTGGCATACTTGCGTACCTCTCCATGGTTGAATTTGTCAAACCCTGAAACAAAGAAATGTCAAATTAAGTTGGACAAGAAAACTCGACGTTAATTAACTTCGTGCATTATGGTTGGACCACCCTTTAGAAAAGTTTATAGAGTCGACTCTCGATAATTCGAACTGAAAAAACCTTGATAAATCGAACAAAAGCTATGGTTTTGGTACGCTCGTTAACTCGAAGTGATTGCTCAGTTGGGCTGCCAGAAAACACCCTGTAATTCGAAATCAGTAGCTAGTTTTTTCTCAGTAATTCGAATTTTTTTAAATGAAATTTTGCAATGTGAGTCGAATTATTGTTGCATATAAACTTATTTCGTACTCGTGCTTCGCCCCAATTCTACAAATTTTCGTTATTGCGAACTCCCGCTAATTCGAATTTTTTGCAACATCCCTTGAGTTTCGAAATATCGAAAGTTGACTGTACATATCTGACACATAAAATGTCAAAATGACACAACGTGTTTAAACATTCAAATGTGGTTGTTCGCGCCAGTGTTCTGACACTTCCTCTGTTATTTCATTATTATTCGATTGGTTGCACTCTTGCCGTGAATTATGTCAGTTTTAATTCCTTCAAAAACTACGACTATGAGCGATTCTGCGAACAGTTTGTGCGGCAAACCGAGGACAATGATCATCTGCTCGAAAACGGGCTAGATGTCACGAGTCCTCGAACTTCGAACGCAAATGTTCTGTGTTCGATATGACTTCTGCGTGAGACCAACGAGAATATAGATTTTTTCTGACTTCAATCGGCTCTATAAAGCATTGTGTCAAACTGACACCAGACATCAGATTAACATGGCAAAACTAAATGTAGACTAGAGTTAACAAAGAAACGCTCTTTCTTACCAACCAATGTGACCTTAAAAAATATACTGACAAGTGTTAAGACAAGTTTTATCGGCTTTGCCTCGAAGAGTATGAGACTTCTGAGCACATTTTGTGTTAATGTCCATAGGGAGATACAGACTTCAGTGGAAGTCATTGTAATGGTCATTATACCCGCTTGGGTACAATTACAAGAACACTTAATTCCTCAAGAACAAGTGTACCAGTATAACGAGAGGCAATTGAAGGCTCTCGCTCGCTCGTTCTCGAACAGAATACTTGCGTTTGAAGTGATAAACGATTGATTTGGAAAGCATTCGTAGCATATTTTAACAATGAGTAAAAGAGTAAGATTTATACATGTGAAGCAAATTATCTGACAGTAAGAAAATTAGTGAATGAAGGAATGAATGATACAATATATCTCTCCCGGTCGTGCTATCGTTGCTTTCACAGGATGGGTTGTACAAGAGTTTCAATTCTATTAAAAAGTTTCTCAAATCAGAATATGTACAGGGTGGGCCGCACACAATTTCCTTTTTAAAAATGCAATAAAATTAACAATATTAAATTTTTTCCATGTATTTTGGTTTGATTAATAAGAACAAACAAATCCATTCATTTTGAAATACCACGTGGTTCAAGTGGCTGCCTCGGCTAACTTTGCAGTAGCGCATTCTGCCACTAAAATTTTCCAAAACCTTGTGGATGGTTTCGGTTTGTAGCTCACGGATTGCTTGGATGATATTGGCCTTAAATTCTTGAATCGTTTCCTGATTGTTAGCAAACCATCGGTTTTTCACACAAACATCGGTCCCACAAAGAATAAGTATCCAAAGCGGCCAAATCGCAGCCTTGAAGCGCTCAATTAACACCGCTAAGTCGGTTGATAACCCAATTTGGGAGTTTTTTGCGCAAAAAATCGATTGTAGCATGGGCTATGTGGCATGACGCGCCATCCTGCATGAACCAAATGTCGTCCACATCCATGTCATCAATTTCAGTAAAAAAAAGTGCGTTAACTTGGTTCTGTTGACTGAAACGTTGTTCCCTGCCTCATTTTTGAAGAAGAATAGTCCAATGCTCTCGGCCACAGCAGTCACATTATCATCTTTTGCTCCGTATGACGACGTGCACCTTGAGTGTTGTCCCGTAGCATACTACGTTCGCGAACTTTTTGCACAAACCTGCGTGCAGCAGTCGCGGTGGGTTTTAAAAAAAAAACGCACTGTTCAGGCTACACATCATCATTTGGAAATAAGTTTTCAATATTTTCCACCGCTGTTCAAGCGCAAAGCAAATCATTTCATTCCGCGGAGGTATGATAGACTTTCTGTCAAGACTTCGAGCGGGAAACATTTGTCAAATATTTAAAAAAAACACCATACGGCCCACCCTTTACATGCTACATATTCTAAATGCTCATCATTAAATAAAACCACTAGTGGTCTCTTAAAGTCAATCCCACCCAACCTCTTTGACTTGATTTAAATCAATTGAAACCACTCTGCAAAAATAGACTAGTTACGCGGGCTCTTAATTTAGCTAAGCAGGCTTACATCGCAATGTTCTCCATCGGAAATCTCAGCCGACCCACAGTCGTAATATATCACAAACAAGAAACCTACATCAATAAAATTCCATTGAATTCACCAAAACGAGATGCCATTGTCAGAGGACTGCATCAATAGAAATCTTCCTTGCGGAGGATACGATTGTTGCGTACCTGCATTGTTGTGTCATAGTTATGCACAGCTGGTTCGACAACAGCTGTTCTGCTAGACACACGCTCCCTTGCACCACTCCATTCCAATCTCCCCTCGTTCCATAATTCACAAAATGCTTTAAACCCCATTTTCCTGCCACCGGCATTTGACCCGAGCGCAAACACCACAGCAGCAGCTGCGAACGATGGTGGCCATTAAAGGCATTTAATGGATGCTGAATATATTTGCCGGCAATTAACAGTGAGATCGATCATCTTTGGTTTATCTCTTCGGTCAACTGAGGAATGTAATCAAAGCCTCAAGTGTTTAATTAGGACCTACATACATGGAGCCTGCATTAAAGAGGCACTCGCTAGACTCTATTTGACTTACAAACAAGTCTCTTGGATTGGAGGATATGTCAATTTAAAACCGAGTTACACCACCCCGATGCCATGTGGCAGCGAGACTGCAATAAATGTACTTCCTCAGTGGCAGTGAATACGAAAGCAATTTGAAGGGGACTGGCATTTGGGGGGTGACCAGAGCTAATTGGAAAACCTTTTTTGTCGCATGACTAATTCGAAATCATTTTTTAACGAAATCATAGGGGTAGTCGATGGTGAACGGCAATCGGAACGAAATGAAAGGCTGTCGGGCCCACATTCACTTGCGTACGGGAGATTTCGTCTGCACGGTCTGGTGATTGCTAATTCGAAGGACTTTGTCAACGCACCGGGCCTCAGTGAAGTGCCCGTATTTTGTGGGCTGCGCGGTGCGCTGTTAATGATCCTGATTTATTTAATTCTGTTTTCAAATTGATCAATTGAATGTATTTAAGTTTGAGTACGTTGTTACGGCTGTCGATTGACTGCACAAGGATTAAGAGGGTTAAGGGCTTCTTCATACACCAGTATTTAGTGTTTCATTAATATGAATCAACCTTTTGATAGCTGTGTTAAGCAGATAAACACTGAATGAAGTGCAGAGCAACTTCTGACAGAATTGCATTTGAGGATCCTGCATTGCCTTGAGTGGTAAAATCGAAAGTTTATGCGACCCCCAATCGACACCACAATCTTTTTTAAGAAATCTTGTTGGTGGTCTTTAGAAGGCAAGATTTAGGATGAGTAGGAAGACATATGCTTTTTTTTATAGGGCTAAAGTCAGGTGTGAAACCAACCTATCCAGCCAAACCCATTCTGCATACAAATTTCAAGGCTCTTCTCCTTTGTGCATTAATGTCCTCCAACTTAATCACGAATGTTCTATGTTCATCTGGGCTAAGGACATGAGCACGATGATTTATTAAAACAGAGGTGAGTTAGTCTGTCGCTAACGAAGGGTGAATTCTTAAAATGAACGGTATTCAATTTTTACACCTACATATTTATACTGATGTAGGCTGAAACTTTGATCGGTTGAATGCGCTAATCTCAGGAACTTTTAGTTTGTGTTATGTTCATTTATCGCGGAAGGCTTTCGGCCTTACAACATCACGCTGCGGCCAATAGGAGCGAAGCATCAATGAAAAATGTTGCAAAAACAGAATAAAATTCTTCCGTGACCGTGGCTTTGTGGGTATGTGCGTCGACTCCTACGCAACTAAACTTCGGGGGCTGGGTTCGATTCCCGGTCGCATCACGGTCCCACCCCTTTTGATTCACTGACAATGCTCAAAGAGTAATAACTGTCTAGAAAAGCTTCTAAAACTTGGCCGTTCAAAGTCGGCATAAAACTGTAGGTCTCTTCCACTCATGAGAGGCCATTTGCACGCACAACACGAGTGGTTGCTGAGTAGCTAGGCCCTGGCCCTCTACGGGCTGTAGCGCCACCGATATTATTATATTAATTTTGAACAAAAACATTGAAAAATAATTTTGGTCAGATTCTTGATAGAAAAAATTCACTGCTCGTCGTTAAGGTGTGAGTCTTTACATGATGTTTAATGAAACAAAAATCTTAAAGAGGACAAGAAAGCAACGTAGTATTGGATATATTCTGTACAGAAGTGGTACTTTACAAGAGGATTTGGATTTTTCGAGAAATGTCTCTCGTACTTATTGGCAATTTGGGGTCAAAGAAACAGTCACTGGCAAAAGTTACTCTGCCGAAGCTTGATTTTGTGCTGCTTATCTTGACATTGTGGCCTGTTCGTGATTTACATGTCCACGTTGGTGTTGAACGTCATTTTATGAAGGCCCCGTTCACTGCTAGATTCATGTCAGTGTCAGAAGACGCTTATTGATTCCGTGTATTTCTTTTGGCTTACTTAGTATCCTACATTGAAAAGTTTGCATGGAAATTGATTCGGGTTTAATGACTTTTGCATTATTGTATGCACAACACTCAAATATGTCGCATTCATGTTTTGTCTAGATTTAGTATCTTTATTGTTTGAAAAATTAACAAATTAATACTCTGCTAAAAAGAACTCTCTATGTTCTCGCTAGTGCCGTTAGGTCTATTATGATAACTTCAGTCAGACGACTTCCACTAATTGACCATTTCAGTGAGAGTGCCGTTAGTTTGATCGCAAAGGCAAATAACGACTGGGCAAGATTTAAACGCGTATTAACTTTGCTCCTACTAGGATTTGCACCAACCACGCCATCCAGTCGTTTAGACTTATATAATGCTTTCATCCCAAAAGCAGCCGCTCAACTCATTGACTACTTTTATTTGCAAAGTTTAAGTTTGAGCACCACACACCCTCGATTGGAAACATCAACATCAGCGAAATGTCCCGAACGAAACTAGAGAGTCAATTGCTGAATTTAGTCTGTTATTTTCATCAGTCCCTATTGTCCCTCCATGTGATGAAAACCGGTCGAATTAAGGGATCATCCCTGCATACCCACACATTTACATTATTCGTATGTAAAGTCGAATGGTTTTTATCCCGAATTTCATTATCCCGAATTTCATTGCCAAATCCTGTTGCCCATTCTCCCAATTTCATGGTTTGTCATGGTCACACATTGGCTCTCGCCCAAAATGTCCTTCCGACTGCTTTCACTTGAGAGTTCATTTGTTTTCACTGGTTTCCCTTTTCGACAAGCGAACACACAAAGAAGTCCCTTTTCACTTTTAAAACATAATGGGTTCAATTGTCTGTGGAGCATAGGCCCTAGACCACCGCGAAGCAATTAGGGATGCCAGATATCGTTTTGTCTCACGAAGTGTCCCGATTTCAAATTTGCTATCAAGCCATACAATAATTTTATCAAATTAAAGAAATGTAAAGTGCCCCTTAGTGTAATAACGTAATAGCTCTGTTGTTTTTATCAACCTAATTTGTTATACAAATGTATTATGTAAAATCAAATTTGCGGAGCTACGATAACATTTAGAACTGGAAGCGAAACCATGCAAATATCTCAAAAAGAGAGATGATGAGCTGATTGAAAATAAAGTCTTGGACAACTCGAACCACCACTTGGAACAAAAAAAAATCGAGTTATCAAGTAAAATACAAAATTGATATAGATATTAATTTATCTGCGATACAACACATAAAACGTACAGAAACATAATTACAACTTAGGTTAGGTTAGGTAGGCGGGCTGCGAGTGCATTCACCAGAACACTTAGACCATATTGGTTCATTGTGATACCCACAGTCAGACTACTACCACTGATTGACAACTGCAGTGATAGTGCCGTTAATTTGATCCCAACGGCAAATGGTGGCTGGACCAGATCTGAAACCAGATAAAAGCGTATTAACTTTGCTTTTTTCGAACCGGGGACCTCGCTAACCATCGGCAGGCACTGTACCAACTGTGCCATCCAGTCGTTAAATTACAATTTAAAATAGTGTGTTACCCACGACTGAAGAGCGGATTTTTTAATTTGTTTTTAAAAAAAATCTTTAACGGAATTTAAACCATTGTCGTTACACAGAATCATTTGTTGTTTCACAAATCTTTTAATAGAAATGTAATCACTACCGCTGTCATCGCAATTGTCGGGCCGAGAAGATTCGGATTCACAATCTAAATATCTCGACAATATTTTCATCTGTGAGAATCTCCGAAGTAACAATTTTGGCTTCCACTTGCAGAAAATCACTTTATATTTCTTTCGTTTGGGCGTTCAGTTCTGAAAATCAAAGGAATTTCATCCACTTCCCGCGCTCAGAATATTCACCAAAATCAAAGCAACATACAAACGCAGGGCGCCGAAAAGGATTCCGTAAAAAACGAACTTGTAGAATACGCAGAATTTGGGAATTTCCCTTCAGAATTAGATTTACGGAAGGTGAGGCCAAATAATCTGTTTGAGTTATCGAGACATTCGAGTTATCGGAGTCAAATTATGTGTAAATTTCAGTCTTGGCGCTATTGCCAACCAATTTCATTCGAGTTAACGAAGTTCGCCTGTACTTATTTTTTTTCTCGTACATTTTTACGTAATTGTTCCGCTGCGGAATTTTTTTTTTCAATCTGGCATCACTATTTCTTTTTGTTGCTTCAAAAACCCTTCTTCTGCGTAATCAACATTTTTATTTGTAAGAATACCACTAACCACAGCCAAGTAAGAATACCATCATTACTGAACACAGCCAAGTAAGAATACCATAATTGCTGAACACAGCCAAGTAATAATACCATCATTGCTGAACACAGTCAATGTCGCCCAAGTCAGTTTACCGAATGACGTCTGTCATTACTCATGCTCTGACAGACATGGTGGGTGTATTAATGGACTTCGATTAGAATTCCAAACTTTCTCCTCTCATTTCCATATCCACACCCCGAAGCCGAGAGCTCAGACAAATAATCGGATAAAAACGTTCATTCCGTTCGCCTAGAAAATGTATACTCAAGCAATCTTTCCGATAAAATCTTTTAATTTACACAGCTAGTAACAGATACATATTCACATGATTAAACATTCAATCGATGGAACTTTGACGGCACTCCATTCTAGATTTCGATCGTGTGTCGCGCGGAGGATGACGATTCGCCAAAGGAGTAGAAGTTATTCTCTGCAAAGATTAAGTTCAAGTAAATAATCTCAGTGAGTGGGACGGAGGGGCACTTACCTTCATCACTTTCAAAGGAATAGAAAGTGTCATCGTCCCTTAGCGACGATCGATTCGAGAGTCGTCTGCATGAGTCCATGGTCTTCGGGGGGAAAGGCGTCGCAATGGGTGACCCGTATTCCGAGCTTATGGACACACTCTCCGAAAAGTACATCGATCCCATCGGTGAGCCGTACTCTGAGCGGGGACTTTGAATGGATGCGTTGTCCAGATTCTTGCGGCGAGGCGTCTCAGGAGACACAGGCAACTGGAAACTTGCCTTGTCTTCCTTCTTTGCCGAGTTGTTGTTGTTATTGAGGGCGTCAGCTTTTTGAATGTCCGGTTGCTTTGGAATTGGCGCTGGTCGCTTTTTGCTTCCGCTTCTGTTGCCATCTTCCTTCGGCTTGACGGGGACGGTTTTCTTCTCTTCGACTTGGCTGGCAATCGCTGGCTCGTCCTGGGCAGCAATCGTGGGGAGATGTTCCTCCGAAGGGTTCTTCTCGAATCGCGATATGAGTTTGTTGACTTTTCCCAGATCGTTGGGTTCGATGTCTTCGGAGAAGTGACGTCGCAAGGACGCCTGTTTAACCAGCGGCTTGGCGAGGCGGACCATTGATTCGTTTCGCTCTGGAATCATCTTGGGTGGCTTGCGCAGCGGAAGAGGCGGCGGTGGTGGTGAGAAGGACGGGGGAGGAGATGGCGCCACTGAGGGCGGAGCGTCATCGTCGTCCGTGGAGCCGTCATCGAAGCTTGCATCCAAACTTTCGCGACTGTTGCCGATCTGTCCCTTCCTGGTGGTGAATGGGGATCCGCGGCACGGCTTGTTGCTATCCATGCTGTGCTGGGTCTCGATAGCCACCGTCGTACTTGTCAGAGGCGATGGATGTTTCACACGAGTTATTCTGGAGGCGTTGTCATAGTCGTCGTCTTCGTCGGTGCTCTCCGTGCAGCTCTTGTCTATGCTGTCTGCACTGGTCAACGCTATGCGCTTGATTGGAACATTTTTCATCTCGTCATCGAAATCCTCGAAGGCGGTGTCCTCGTGCTTGGAGAATATGTCAATGCTCTTGGCTTTGTAGAGCTTCTCTTCGCTGAAGACACTGTGCACCTTCCAGGGCTCGGAGTTCTCTGTGATTTTGTTGAGGCCCGCCGACGTGGACGAGGTGCAGCTCTTGTTTCGGTAGTTGTCCGGTATCCAGGAGTCGGAGTCGTTCGAGTCCATTGACCGCTTTCTGAAATGGCCGCGACTTATGTCCAAGTGCTTCACGGGGGGTGGTGATGGGGTCATCTCTAGGAAGCTAGAGATTGCGTTCTTGTTGGGGATCCAGTCCGACTTCTGCTTGGTCCTTGGGGGAATCTCTTTTATGATTGCCGTCGGTGCCGGGGGCGCTGGTCTGGTCACAGCGATAATTAAGGTGGACTCATACTGATCCGTGTTGTCCTGGTGGATGAGGACTCGCGGCACTTCGACGTCGCCGCCCGACTCAAGCGACTGTGACATCATTTTGCTCGTGGTCCAAACCGCAGCAGTCGTTCTGGAATATTCAGCCACTACGCCTTCTGGTTGCTCGTCGGAGCTGAACTTTCTTAGTCTGCAGGGCCTTTTCTCCGGGCTCTGCGTTCGACGTTCCTGCTTTTCTGGACTGGACTCCGTTGGGGAGTCTCTGGACTTTCCCTGGAACTTCTTCATCCTCTGCACCTGGGCGTTCACCTTCTTCAAGGCTTTGTCGCGAGCCTGCTCTAGTTTTTCGAGGTTGTTTAGCTTTGGTTTACGTTGATCGTCGCCTGCTGCAGCCTCTGTTTGCTGCTCTCCGTCATCGGAGTCCGATTTTCTGCTTCGGATGTAGTTTAGTTTCCGCATGAGGGTGAGCGAACGGGCGGGAGGGGATTTGACCTCTTCATCAGGCACTGGTTCGGTTGGCCGTTTGATTTTCAGACTCTTCTTCCAATCCCGGAGCCTGGTGGTGGCTGTCGCCTGCGGTGGCTTGCTCTCTTCCTCGTCGAACGAAATCGATCGTTCCTTCATCTTGAGTCTTCGCAGCCCAGCCCGTAGTTGCTCGGACATGTTGGACTTGGCCGACTGGTTAGCTTGCTCTGTTTCGGACTCTTCCGTTTCGGACCGCTTGCGCTGCTTCAAGCGCTTGATGCTCTGCTTGATATTGCTGAACTTGCCCTCGGGACTGGACGCGTGTGTATCGCTGTTCTTATCCATGCTTTCTTTGCGTTCCAGAGGCCTCCTCCTGGGAACTGCTCCCGTCTTCTCCGGCTCTGACTGATCTTCCAGCGAGTCTTGTGCTTGCAAGTCCTTCCGTGACCTTCTCTCATTCCCACTAGCCTCGGGCGTGAACCTTGTGCGGATACTCTTTAAGCTCCAGACACTGTCGCTGTGTACTGAAGCCTCGCTTGGTGCCTTTTCCTTCCTGGACCTCCTGAAGCCACCCAGCTTGGATATGCCCGCGCGATGCGATATGACCTGACTCTCTGGTCCATCATCCGTTGAATCCTTCTCATTGATTCCCCATAAGCTGCTCCGGTTGGGCCTCACTGGTGGCTCATTGCTGCTTTCCTCAGACATTGACCGGTGTAGCCTTGTTGGCGCTCCATCATGGATGGCATTTCTCCTTCTACCGACCGGGGGAGGTGTCGCGCCCCTCTGTAAGTACTCCATTCGGGAGCGCAGAGGAGTCGGCACACCAGACTGGTCCGAGCCGGGTGGGCTGTAACTGTCCGACGACTTCGACATGCGCCGCCGAGCTTCCTTGAACTCGAACTCGTAGTCTCTATCGTCAATCTGCCTGTGTTCCAGTTCCTGCTGCTCTTGCAGCTCTCGCTCATACTGGCGCGCATACATGTCCACCTCGATTTCGGTCTTCTTTACCACGGTCTTCTTGGCGAAAATGTTCTTGATCTTGAACTCAGTCAAGTCCTTGTAGGTCTTCTTGCACCTGTCCCCAAATCGACTCGCTGCACTTGCACTCACCTTGTCAACGCCATCGTCCTCACAGTGCTCAGTCTCGAAGGTGCTCGCCGTCCTGTAGGTCGACCATTCGTTCTCGCGCTTATCCCTCATCCCATCGGTCATGTTCATCAACGACGATACCGTGGAAATCCTGGTCGGAGTTCGATCGATAAACGCAGATGGTGGCGGCAGCAATTGTGGCGTCAAAGGAGGCGCACCCGCCATCATTCCGCCCGGGGGCTGCTGTTGCGATATATCCTCACGGGAGCTTTTGAAAATTTTCCGCGATTTTATTTTCGGAATTTTTATCTGCGGCAAGGGTGGGAGTCTACCTGCGGAAAACACCAAGTCACGAAAAGGTCTCAAAATTAATTAACGCACACACACACAAAATGGCCGTCTTACTTTTAATGTTGTCCACATCGATTTTCTTGTAGAAGCTCTTCAAATCCATGACTCGTCTGGGCTCTCAGCTAATCGAATTTTCATCTGGTTTGCGGATGAAAACTGGTTGCTCGAGCTATGCTGCCTCTCGCGGTGTTGATGCGCGCAAGGTCTCGATGAAAAAGTTGCTTGCAGTTTAAATTAAAAAATTTAATTGGAAACAAATTTGTTTACATCTAAAATGCGTTGAGATACGTACTGCTCTCGGGTGCAACTAGACGGTGGCTGTTTTGTTGAACCCCGATACCTGGCTGTTGTTTGCTAATTGAATTAGCATGCATTTCTTATGTCTGTTGGGTGGTTTCTATTTTATATGTTTGTCTTTTTCGCCCTTGTCGCTTTCGGAAGGGGTAATGAAATGGTATGCTGATGAAGAATTGATTGCAACACGGAGGGGGATGACGAAGCATTTTTCAGTTGAGTCAGGGTTTCGTGATTTAAGTGGTCTCCTACTTCAGGCATTCATTTGCATGTTTACATCTTTCTTTAAGGTCAAAATGATTTTTAAAATGCCTGGGTTTTGAATTAGATTCCTGTTGGACTTGGGGAGCAGCCAACAGATACCTTGCTAGCTGTCTTTGTATGTACACATCTTATTTTTCTCCGCCTCTTTGTGGAAACCTAGGTTAGCTTAGGTTGATGAGTGTGACGCGTGTGAGCTACGTCTCACTTAGATCCTGCCGGGGATAATATCATCTTTCCATACCAGTCATCACTGTGTTGTTTAGCCAAATCTAAAAAGAAATATTCGAAAGAAAGATTCTCCGAAAGAAATATTCCCCAAGTGATCTATGTCTCAACTAGGGTCAGTGGCAGAGGCAGTCCTTAAACCTTCTCGTCTCTGCAGCCTCTGCACATAAAGTTGTTGGTTAGTCTCATTTCCATTTCATGTTCCTTCTGTTGATTACGAAGACCTTCATCTTGTTACTTAGAATTTTAAGTAAATGAACAAGGGTGGAGCTACAGTGTGTACGGAATAGCACGTAATAACCGCATCAACTTCGCTGGGAGTGATGACCACGAGGTTGTTTTTTTTAGCCTAGACTGACTCTTGACTCGAGTCGCTAAATTTCTCCTTCAAAACTTCGAGTGTCGCGTCGCTTACTTGGTGTATCGCCTTCCTGTTTGAACTACAGCTCGTATGTATCGATCTAATTGAACTCTGGCCACAGAAATTCGGCTAATACCCCTCTATACCTAAGACCATTGACTATATGGTGTCTCCTTTCTTAGAAATAAGGCCCGATGATGGCGTATTCGGCTCCGTACCTGTGGGACGCGCTCGTTTAAGTAGGCGTGAGAAGGATGGAGAAGGACATCAACCAACTTGGAGTGCGAAGCTAGGAACACCTAGGCAGAGATCGTGCTTGTTCGTTGAGGTCCAGGTCCAATCTAGACTGCAGCCCCAAATAAAGACGAAGATGCCGCCATGCCATAAACCGAATCAAAAAGGGTCTATCTTTGTGGATGCATTGATGCTTGAACGAAAACTTGTGGATTTGCCCGCTCCATTCCTCCACATATATGTGACATATTCGCTGGTGGGCCTCATCCGAGAATTTTTTTTTTACAAAATCAGGATCTTCAGCCAATATTTCCTGTGCATGATGAGCGAACGGGTCGCCGTGGCTTACTGGGAGAGCCAACTGCTACGCAGAGGGTGCCAGTTTCGATACCTCAATCACCATACCAAAATCACGGCCCCACCTCTTTCGAGTCACTGACAATGCTCAAAGAGTGTTTCTGTTTAGAAAGCTTCTCAAACTTCTCCGTTCGGAGACACATGACAGTAGGCACCTTCCACTCGTGAAAGAACAATAGCACGCACAACACGAGTGGTTGCTATAGAAGCTAGGCCCTCGGACTGACGCGCCACTCATTATTATTATATTACAGTTATCGAACTCACGGGTTTTTTTTTAGGCTCCAATTCTTGTGTCAGAACAAGCGGAAAACAATTCACGGTGAATTTCTGAATCCCAATATTTTGACAGGTGGCTGTCACTGATGGCTTAGACAGCTGCTGAAACATGACAATTGGAAAAGCTACCATTGTTACTTGGTCACCCTGTACCACATTGGACGTGTCGTCGGCGTCATTTTTGTGTCATTTTGGGCGTCTTGACACTCAGTTTGGGAAGCGATGCACTACGCTAGACTCTCATGTTCTGCCTTGAAGTAGACAGTTACAGTTTGGGTTCGCATATATTGGGCACGAGCAAAAGAACTTCGATTGACACACGTTCAGAAAAGTTCTTGCACGCGATATAAGTGAAATTGATTAGGTTATAATTTGTTCAAATGTCATTCTTCTTGCATTGAAGCGGAGGTGGCCAAAATGGGTTTAACGGTGAACGAGGGCAAAACGAATTATATGCTCAAGAAAGAACATACAACATCGACGTCTTCTACAGAGCGTCACAATATGCAGCTATAACTCGAGGTAGTCAAGGACTTCTATCTTGGCTCAGCAGTAAATAGTGCGAACAACACCAGTACCGAGATCAAACGGAGAGTAACTCTTGCCAACAGCTATTTCCATGGGCTCGAGAGGCAGTTGAGTAATAGAGCCATCTCTCCAAGGACCAAGTTCACTTTTCATAAGACCTTGATCAGCCCAGTCCTGTTTTACGGCCCGGAGACATGGACAATCTCGAAGGCGGATGACGGAGCCCTTTGTCTCTTCGAGAGAAAAATTCTGCGTGCAATTTTTGGTCCTGTTTGCGTTGACGGTTTTTGGAGAAGTAGATTCAAGCACGAACTGTACAGCGACATGAGCCTAGTCAGGCGTCTACGTATCCAACGTATCCAACATGGGCAGGCCATGTAGACAGTGTGGACAATACAGCTTCGGCCGGAAGATCCTCTTTGACAAAGCAAAACAAAAACTAAAGAAGACGTCCGCGTTTAAGGTGGCGCACCCAAGTGGGGAAGGACCACAACCAACTTGGCGTGCGCAGTTGCAGACAGCTGGCTAAAGATCGTGCCGGCTAGAGAGGCTTATTGGTTGAGGCCCAGGTCCACCCCGGAATGTAGGGCCACCAGAAGAAGAAGAAGAAACTTAAAGGTGGAAAGAAATAAACATTATTCATGCTCTTAAAAAGAAAAGCGGATTACTATTCAACATTTTCCTAGCCACGGGTTCTGCAACAATTTGCTTCACATTATGGATCTGTCCTGTGTAATACCTTTAATAAACTTACAACAGTTTGCAAATCAATTCGTGTTTGTCATTCATCGCCTTTTTTTATAAATGAAATTTAATTGTGATGTAAGCTTAAGAAAGATCTATCTAGTGTCAAAAACGGACCCTGAGTGACGTGACAAGACAAAAGTATGGTTTTGACCTTATTTTCCTTCCACCATGTCGTGAACATATCATTCAAAATCATCAGTCAGTGAGATTCATTTCATTTCGAAGTCTGATTCTTGTCATTTATTGTATCGCAGCAGGCATCATTTGTCACAATGTCGCTGTCCCCCGTGAAAAAAAAAGAAACAAATACTTATGCCGTTGCGTGACAATTTCGTTTTTAATTCCGTTTTCCATATGTGGCGTCTAATTACCTTGCCTCAGATTGACGCATCAATTGTTTGTTGATGTAAAACAACCCAACAACTGCATTTTGCATTGTCAATTTATTTTTGTTGAAAATATGCTACCAATTCATGTGGCACATATTTTCCTCCTTTGTTTTCCTCTTCAACTGGAGCTCAGAATGTTTTTTTCCGATGTCGTGCGCCGCCACTAGTAGTGGCAGTGAAAACACACTTTTCCATTTGAGTTTCACTGCAATGAATTCAACATTTTCTTCTGAACCATGGTTCGCGTGGATAGCCTAACCAAGTTCTGTTGTAAGTTTACAGGTTGAACTCATCGGCTGAACGAACTGAATGACAATCATGCGCATTGTTTTCTCTTTCAGGTGAACTTACAATGTGTGGCTGTGTATTTTTTTTTTTTTTGTGCCTGATACATTTTCACGCTTATGAATTGCATTGTGTGCTGTCCTAATCCACAAGCGCGAGGCAGAGAATCTCGTTTCAACTTTGTCCCAAGCTAGTGAACTGAACTCAGTTTGACTGTCGCCGGTGGGGTGGCGGGTTTAAAGAAGTATGTATGCCACGGCAAAGGATTGAGTGATTGTTGTTATTCTCTTATTCGTCTCGTACTAACGCCATTTATAGAATGTGACCTAAAATATCCATAAATGACTTGTCGGCTTTGCATCGTTTCTACATTTTTTTGTTCGTTTGTTTGTGTTTTGTTTTTTTTTTGTGATTTTCCAGTTGAGTGTTTCTAATGTGACTTTAGGTGACATTTGTGAGTGGCAGAGGGCACTGACATTTTAGTCGACACTTAATGCAACGTCGAACAGTGTACATATGTATCTTGTTTTGGAAAATATGAGATAGCAACTGTCAAATAACAATTACGCACTTATGGCGGCAGGGTTAGTTGTGTCTCGAAGTCAAATGACAGGTGATTTTACTTAATTTCCACGCATGATTGCAAATGATTTTTAAATGTAGACAACTAGTGTCAAGTTAGTCATTAACTGACAGCTGTCAATTACTCCCATAAAGGTGCTTAGCAAGTACTTAACTTAAGCGGGCGATTACATCTGTGCAGATGCCTCAGCATAATTTTCTGGGCGTGCTGCTTTAAGTGTGCTGGTATGTTTGTATTCTAAGAATTGTGTAATAATATACAAGCGTAATCATTCTCAATGTTGCTAAGCTTCATTATTGACTATTAACTGTCAGTTTTGACAGGCAGGGTGTAAAATGCTGAATACAAATCCTCTTTTCGCGACATTTCTCTAATCCTTCTTTGAATACTTAAAGATTACAACTCAATCCATATTCGCCTCTCCCACTCTTTACAAAATCGTTTTATATCACTCGCAAAAAAATCATGAATGAAAATTGTAGCCGGCAAGTCGTCACTCACCCAGCAGACACTTCCGCAATTTCAACATCGCCCTCTCACCTGTTAATACATTCTTGCGGATTATCTTTAGCTTCTTGAAGTGTACTTTTTATGTTTTATTTTGTAGAATGAAATACTTATAACACTTTTATTTTTCTTTCTTTTTTCTCGTTTACAGGATAAGGATTTCTAGACTAGACACTAGATTTTTGTGGACGCATAAAACCCTAAACACTTTGAGGGAGGGGGACAGCTTTTTCTCTTTGTAATTTCTCTGAAGAAGCAGTGATATAATCTGCTCCTGGCTGGGGCGTTTAATTAGGATCAAGGAAGAAGCAGCCCACTAAACGAAGATGGGGCGGCCGTCTTGTACGTTTGCCGTCCTTATGGTAGCATTTTTAAGCACCACACAAGCACTGAGTAAGTAAAAAGTTATTTATAAGCGGCATACACATAAAAGTTCCCTTCTATAATGAATGAGTGTACTCGTATGTGAATTAGACTCTATTAAGTTGTATCTTTGAGTTGGGAACGAAAATGTTTGCCTGTGATGTGAAGATGCCCTTAAGGCGTTTTAACCATTCAGATACGATACATTACAAGTTTAATAACGTCCACATTATGTTGAAAGTTTCAATATTCAGGTCTCTGATCTGATAAGATTTTTTATGGCTCATGATGCATTTGATTTAATTACGTATAAAGTTGAACATGATCTCGAACGAGCAGAGTCGTTCTTGTGCGGGTTACCTGAAAACGATTATTGCGTACGTTTTTTTAGAGTGTTTAACATATCTGTTCGTTTTTGCAACGGTTATGTTTTCATTAGTTGCAATAATCGAAAGTACACTGTATATACCTATGCATCTACTCATTACTCACCACAAGTCGCAATGGTGCTTGAATGTAAAGAAATTTTAAAAACCGCTCGATGTTGAATATGCTCGTCTTGTTGGATCACCCAGTACAGTCTTTTCACATTTTCAAAACACAAAACAAGGAATCCGTGTTTTTTGCAGTCATAAGAAAGAAAGGAATATGAAACGCAAAAGCTCCAAGCGACATTAACAAAGTCTGGCCACTCGTGCTCGTTTGATGACGATGAGTTTTTCTATTTCTGTTCAAAAAAATATATCTCAAATATAAACATTTACTTAAAAATACATCTATCCTGAAACAGGAAGAAAAATGTGTAATAATTAGCCAAAGACAAAAGTAAAACTTCACCTTTCTTGAAAGTGGAAGTATGACAGGAAAATATTGATCTGTCAACCCCTTCCCTTGAAATGATAAATTTGATAGTCACCACCTCCGATTTGTCACAAAAAAGAGAAATTGCTAAAACAAGACTGATACATGGCGAAAAATCGAATAAATATTCTTCTCTCGCATTCGAGAAAATAAAAATAAATCTGATGACGGCTTGCACCGGTATGCTGTCATCGTCGTAAAAAAAAAATGCCATGATTTAAATGTCATTACGATGCTGACGCCGCCATTGTGAGTCAGAAAAAAGTTGTTGATACTTAGAAGAAACACTTTTGCATTCCATTCGGAACGAATGATGTAGGATTTGGGTGCTGAGCTCATCGCACAGTCACTTCTAAGTTCCATTCTTGAAATGATTTACTCTCTTTTATATTTAATGTCAATTGTACAAGTCACGTACAAGTCAAGGACATTTGCCCTTCACATTAGTTAGTTACACAACACAGCATAGATAGAGAATTGACTTTAAATGTGCAATGCAATCAAGAGTGATTGGTCCCAGTTGACTTACGTAGTTTATTTCAACTTGTCAGCTCGAAATGAGGAAGAGAGCCATTTTTATGAATCAATTGTAAGTGAAAGCGTAAGCGAAGCAAGGCAATAGGTCTGCAGCCCCCTAAGCATTGTCATTAGTCATTATTTTCTATTCGCTAAAAGGTTCAACAACCATCGTGAGAGTAAGATTTCAAAGAACTTTGTGGTTGGTTATCAATTTGTGTGACTTATTTGTATTTATTTTCTTGTTTGCAAAAAATAAGAAATAATGCTCGTCGTCATTTGTCATGATTTGTCTAAGATACTGATAAAGAACGGTCTATACATGGGTTTTGTTGCTTTTAAATAGTGTGGGGTTATACAGTTGGTCTTCACATAGATATACATTGTCGCTTATTGTATTATAAAGGGTTCTCCAATAGGGACTTGATAACTTTGAATTTAATTTGTGGGTCGTAATTCTTGTTCTTCTTTTTTTTTTTGGCTCAATGCGTTCGTCGATAAGAAAAATATGCGTTAATGGTCGGGTGAAAATTCTACATGAATCACCACTTCATCCACAAAAAATAACTGTCAGTTGATTGGCCGCCTCGTTCGTGTGATTTAACACCGCTTGATTATTTTCTGTGGGGCTACGTTAAGTAATCGGTTTATGCCCACAAGCCGACGACGTTGAAAGAACTCAGAGCCAACATTGAACGCGAAGCGGTCGTTTCGGAGTCGTTGAAATTGGGTCCAATGTATCGACCAATGCAAACGTGCCCATATGAACGAAGTCGAGCTCTATTCATAAATGTTTAGATTGTACCTCAAGCCGATAAAAAAGTCTTTGAAATATCTCAAATGATTTGCCTTTTAATAAAAAAAAAATTTGTCAAGTCCTTATTGGAAAACCCTCCATTTGCAAGAACTGAAATTAATTGATGCCGAGATCGTACAACAGTTTTAAGGATCTCATTAGTGAACACTTCTGAAATGATTTAGTTTGCTAACTTATCAGACCTGCGACGCATGACGGTCCTGGGAACGCTGATTTCAGTCATCTAGACCAAGATGACTTGCGCTCGCTATGATCTCTGACTTGATCCAGAGATTCGGTCTTCCTCTCCTTTTCGATCCAAGAGGCCCGCATTTGCCGAGCATATCGCCCATTTTTTCCCCAAATTAATTATGTTTACAAATGTTACACAGAACAACTTAAAAATATTTTATTAAATGACAATGTCTATAATAGAACAGGCGCAGACAGACAATACAAAATTAACCTTACCGAGCTTATGATTGAAATCTACTTTTGCAAGATTTTGTCTTAATTTAACTCTTCTGGTCACACAACCCGCCGCGGTGGATGGTGGAGAGAACGATGACCTTGGGAACTAATTCCACTGAAGGTATTAGTTCCTATATAAGGTGAGAACGCTCACCACCTTCTTATTAGAACTAAGAACAGGTTCAAAAACTTCCAACAACTATAATTGAAAATCTCTTTAAATTTCGACTTATTTAGTCAGTTGAATTAAGACCAATTTTGGGGTTTATTTAACAAAAAAAAATTTCTAAAATAAACAGTGGAGTAGAAAATTCGCACATACACCATATTCTATAATGACCCCAGCATACTTCAAATACACCAGTAAACTCCCTCTTAATGGACAATCTCTTAAGTTGACGATTCTCTAAAGCGGACAAGATATACTGTCATTTTTGGCTGGTAGACATGACTTTGGTTGTTTGTTTCCTTCTTATTATGGGCGCACAAAACTTCGGGCCCGTGGCTGTCCACTTAAGCGTGTTCGCTGAAGTACATCTCGTCAGGACAATGCCTGACTTTTGTCAATTTTGTTGAGCACGGGAAGATCCTTTTCTTCAACACCCATGACGTTTCATCGAACTGGTTGAAGCGGTAAGAGAGAGTGTTGCTGAGAACGTATGTGTAGTCATCGCGCCCAGTAGAACCACCTTGTGGCGCATTTTGAAGGATGATTTCCATTTGTTTCCGCATAAACTGCAATCGACTCAAGGAATATCACCATCATATCGTCCACGTTGCGTTGTCTGGAATACACTGCAAATTATCATGTGATATTCGCAAATCATAAACTTCCCGATGATTTTGTTTTAACTTTATTAATCAGTTTGGTTGTTTTCTGCGATCAAAACCAAGCCGTGTCTCAGTATCAACATAGCGGTAAAGATGCATGTTCGATGGCGAAGTTAGAGCGAGATGACAGTTGGCTGATGATGTGGAAAGAGAGCATCTTCAGAACACACTCTTAAGGTGTGTTCACAACAGCAAGCGGTAAACACTAAACCTGATTTACTGAGGCAAATTTACGACAACGGAGAATCTACATGAGATCTATAAAACACCATTACATGGCCAAAAAAGTGACTTTGTTAATTAGGCCAGTTTCTTCAGAAAAGGCGACATAGTCGATATTGATAGACGTTGGCTTATTTTGTCTGCCCACAAACGTGTGAAAAATGTCAGCGGTTACTGGTATCACCAGTGCATCACGGTGCATTAAACAGAGCACTTTTCCACGTCAAGAATGACTTTGACTGTCCATCCAGATCCCCATATCGGAAACTTACAGTCTTCTCTTCTTTTCTTTTGTGGGGTTATTTGAAAAGCAAAGTGTTTGCCAGAAAGCCCCAGACGACCATTGACTAACTCAAGACAAACTTGGCATGCGAAACCGGAGGCAGGTTTCCAGAGATTGACCTTGTTGGTTGAGGGGCCACCCAAAGAAGAAGTCCCTCAGGAGACGAACAGTCTACTACTTCTGTCTATAGTATCTGCTAGCAAGAAAACATTCTCGAACTTTACTGCTCCGAGAAGACATAAGGCCAATTCATCGCTATAGAAGTAAGATCGAATTTCACCAAAAGACGAGAAGGTATTTTATTAGCTCTCCTTCCTAAACTTGGTCTGTTTCATTTATTATGTAATTCTCATAATTTTGTTTATGTATACTTGTGTTTTTGTTAAAAAAAAATTTAACTTAACCCTATTTTTGTCTTCTTTTTTTTTCTTTTAGTAAATTCACCGCCACGTATTATTAAGCAACCCCCCACAGATGAACTGCTCTTCAAAGTTGCTCAACAATCAAAAGAAAGTGACAAGCCATTCATCATTGAATGCGAAGCCGAAGGACAGCCCGACCCAGTGTAAGTGCCCTAAACCGCATTTAAATCCCCTTAAGATATGTAATAAAAACCAAACGAGCATTAAATATCTTTTCAACGGTATTTAGACATTTTAATTATAAGCTAAAATTCCCACTTAGTAAATTGATGTTTTCAAATTAAAAGTTAACCCCCCCTTCCGCTGCGCCGGCCCCTGTACGACTCGTGTTTTCTTGTTTTGTTGTATCACAAGTCATTCGGTGCAACCAACTGTTCGCCTTTGGCTGTTCAAAGGAAGTCTGTGTATGCGTGAGATCGGAAGAGGTGCAAAGTGACACAATTCAAAACCTGTAAAGAGGTCTATTTAGAACACACACTCTCTCTCACTCTCTCTGTCTGTTGGTGATCTAAAATTAAGCAGCTATTTTCGAACTGT
Organism: Eristalis intricaria; assembly: GCA_964034865.1. NCBI lineage: Eukaryota > Metazoa > Arthropoda > Insecta > Diptera > Syrphidae > Eristalis > Eristalis intricaria. The sequence goes on along the minus strand of OZ035876.1, from coordinate 14,066,603 downwards.
GTCGATGTCGTCGCGGTCTCGTCTCATTCGCTTTAAGTAAGACGGAATTTCATGCCGCCGCGTCCCCCGCGCCGTTGTGTTATGCGCAACAAATTCTGGGAATTTCAAATGAATTTCCTCGCGATTGGGTTCTGGGAAATTACAGATGCGTCGAACTGCTTCCTTTTTGCAGTGATTTGTGTCTGTGCTTTAATTATAAACACTTTTGTTTAGATTCAGGAACACACTTAGTTTGCTTTGAGTTTATTAGAGTATACACATCGTCTAATTGGCTTCGGAGTGGATTTGAGTCATACCCAAAAAATATGTTATCGCAAAAGTCCAGGGTTAATGGAGTATCTTCTGAACTGGCTGGCGGCTTGTGTCAATCAAAAGTTTATTGCTACAGGTCATGATCGGTGCAGGCACGAGAGAGCTTCACATTTTTTTCCTCATAAAAATCCAATTAATCGTGCGTAGGCGCCCGACTTCGGACTGGCGGGATATTTTTGGATACCATTCGGATAATATGTGAACAATCATTTTTAATGGGTTATTCAAAGGGAGGCAATTTGAGGGTGACGAATGTTTGAATGTGTGGTTATTACGCTAGAAATCACGTCGTCGTTAAGGGTTATGGTTTTCTGTCGCGACGAATGTGCTCTTTGGGACGTTTTTTCAAGGATTCTTGTCTGAACTTATGATCTCAGCGACATCGATAAATTTTAACGGCAACTAAAGCTAGAGTGTTGGAACAGCAACCAGCGGTACACTCATAAAAAAACACGCTTGCTTTGATAGGGATATTTGTAGTGTTGTCCTGCTCTTTGATGCCCTGTAAACGATTTTATGTTGAAACACGTTGCTCGTGACTTCAGGGTCAAAGAAAACATTAAGAACATTCCTTAAATTCCGTCTATCTCGTACAGCCATAAAAATATTCAAAACAAACAAGTGAATATTCAGCATATGTATGATATTTGTCCAGACTGCATTGTTGCATTGACGCTGAAGCAGAAAACTGAATTGAAGTGGAAGTCCTATTGCAACGGTGTCACTCGAAGTTAGGTATTTGGGTTGTTCAATTTTTTTTTAGTTATTTATGGAAAGAGACATATAAGGCCCAAATACATAGAAACTATTGTGTCGTGTCAAAAAGTTGACAACTCATAATCTTTTTGCAGGCCTATCTGCCTGATTCCCTATTGTCGCCTGTCATTTTACACGGCAGTCGTTCTTTTCTGTCGTTTTTTCATCGGCATTCCGTAACTTACACGATGCGTCGAATACGTAGTATCCGTATTTCCACGCGACAATTTATTATGAAAAAATGGCAGCACTCATGATTTTGAAATTTGAAAATAAAATTTCAAAATAGTATGTTAAGTGGATCGTTTCGAAAAATTTAAGTTTAGAGATTTACAACGAATATGTCCGAAATGTTTATTCGCATCATCTTCAGATGATGGAATGGAAAGCACGAGCAAAATAAAGGAAAATTGATGAGACAGCAAACAAATACATTTGCAAAGTAAATGCAGAACTTTTTACTTGTTTGATACCTTTTAAATTTTTTTGTATTTCATAAGCTTTATGACGTTACTTACTATGGAAGGAAGCTTTTCATCATGTACTCAAGTAGATAAATGGGAATGAGAAAAAATCAGTGTGCGCAATAACAGATGGTACGCCTTACTTGAAGTGAATACACGCCGTATCTGACAATCCCTTAGAGATAAACACAAGAAGAAAGTGCAGAAGGTATTTCTAACACGGTGCAATCAAGAGAAGGACGTATAAGAAAAAGATCGGTCGGGGTTCTCAAAAACAGTTTTTGCTTTATTTTGGTCGCATGGCAACTGTTTTCCGATCCTACATCCTGCATTACGAAGCTACGAAAATTGTAAATCTATACTCATATTATAAAGCTGATGAGTTTTTTTTTTATTGAACACGCTACTCTCAGGAACTACTAGTTTAATTTGAAAATTATTTTTGTGTAGAATAGTTCGTTTATCGAGGAAGGCTTTAGGCTTTATAACATCACGCTACGGCCAATAGGAGAAAAGCATCACTGAAAAATATTGCAAAAACGGGAAAAAAAATTGTTCCCTTTTTGAGAGCTTGCAACGGAAGCACTGCGTAAACAGTTTAAGTTACGCAAAAATCATGTATGACGGAATTGTCCCTCTTTAAAAGTTCTAAAAAGTCCGTGCGAGCATCTTTTAAGATGAATTGTTGCCTCTATTATTCTGTTAAAGCCTCGGGCTGGATATGTATATCCTGGTTTTCATAAATCTAACCAAAATCCTTTGATTCAAAAAATCAAATCGGTTTTTTTAATTACACGCATTCATATGGGTGTTCTTGTTGAGATAGTGAAGCAGCACAGTAAGTGAAATCTCAAAAAACGTTCTTTACTCAGGTTTACTTTTTTCTTTCAAACGTAAGTTCGTGACTTTGCTTCTTCCAATACAATTTGACTAGACGTAAAAATTCAAGTAGTTTCGGCAGTTGCTTGCCAATGTTTGTACAAGTATGGTTATATTGGATAGAAGCGTTTGAAAGAAAGGATGGATTACAAATTGTCGAGATTTAGACCACCAATGCCAAAAATTCTGCTGTATCCTCAAGAATTTTTGTCAGCTGCATCTGTGATTCAGTTGTGGTATTTGAAACGCCACCTATGCTTGAGATTATTCAACGCGCAACGTTGAACGACAAAAACGACATACAGAATACCGATTCCGTTCTGTCGTGTCGTTTGACTTCGCTTGCGACATGGGAATCAGGGTGTATTTTGATAGACTTTCGTAAAAGTCAAAAGGGTTATGGGTAAAAAGTTGTCTAGGGACATTTTGAATTATTTTGGATAGAGCCGAATAGATGGTAGTCAGAAGTCGCAAGGTCTACAGAGTACGTTGGATGCTGCATAACTTCCAAGGCAAATGAATTCAGCTTTTGTTTCATCCCTAAAACTGTGCTCAGTCTGGCATTATCATGCTAGAAAATGTCGCCCTCAGGAGACAAAGGCAATCACACATATGCCAATGTAGGCCTATTGTGGTACCACAAGGATTGAATTCTCCTAATACTGGAATCAGTTGGGCTTACGATGAAGCGGTTTAGCGGTGTAATCCTACTATTTAGGTCTTTAGATTTCTGACATAGTGGACCCCTAGGTGTGCAACAAACTACGATTTGACAGAGCGCTACACGAGCAGAAGAGGTAATTATTGGTTTCGACCATCTCTTCAGCCATGCAAGTTTTGCAGAAATCATAGTATGAGACCCGAATCTTGCCAGTTTCAGTCGCAAGCCGACTGATCGTTTAGGATTTAGTGATGACGATATTTCCTTTCTCTTAAGGCAGATGGTGCCTTCTAGCCATTTATGGTTGTTAGTTTTGATATGTGTATCTTAATGAGAATGTAGGCTGTAGCGATCGACATGGAATCCATCGTCCTTGACAAGTCAGAATAAATAACGCCCTTCCTCATTGCCAATTCTGGTTGTTCCACTGCCCGCGTCAATGTCGAGCTTAGAGCAATATTTAATGGCTGGAAGCTACATAAAGTATAGAGCATTTTGGCAGTCCCACATGAAAAAAAAAACGACTTCCATCTTAAGCGACCCCATCCATAACGTTTTTTCACTCAATTCCACCTTTTTCCGGACATTCCAAACCTTTTTTCAGTATCCAATCGCCAATTACCTATCAACACTAATCGCAACCATGACTTGATCGTCCTCTGTGGTGGATGGACGCCCTGATCTAACGGCGTTAGCCGTATTCCTGAACCGCAGACACAGTCTGATAAATCTCAGGTCGATCTCCCGTTCTATGTCGCTTTGACACTTTTTTTTAAAAAGAAAAAAGCCAAAAATGCGCTTTCTTCTCCTACAAGGCACCCAAATTGAGTGATCCCTCCTATCGTCCATAGCCCCAATTTGTTATTCTAAAGACAAGAGTCATCATCATTACGCTTTCACTGTGAGCCAGTCTGAATGCGCTCAACTAATTCCCTGCTTCACTTCATTGTGAAAGAAACGAGAATGCATCGTGATTTGTTTTTATTCCATGCAGAATAACTTGTAATTCAAATCGTTCCAGACATTACAAGTACCACGTCTGAACAAGTTATATTTCCGCTCCAGAACATGTCCACAAAACTAACATTTGTTCAGTTCTGTTTCTGTACCGGAAGAACTTATAATTCATCGTCCAGCATTTTATCGTTCCTCTCAATAGTCTAACGAACCCCGTGCAAACATTCGTTTGTCATCGCATCTAAGAATGTCTTGCGAATTAAATGATTGTCTTCTTAAATAGACCCGACACGATGTGACTCAAATGAATAGCACTTGAATTAAATTAGCGCTGCTAAATTGTTTTTTACTACTTCCTACTGTGTGTAGTGTAGTGTTTTTACAAAAGACCGCTAGCAAGCAAAATCTGTGGCACTCCCTAATTAGATAACACTCTGAAATAGACGCCTTCCAATGGTCAATCAATAAATATCTGCATCAAATCTAATAGATGTCGCTTTAAGTCGCTGCGAGTGTGTTCAGAAACTTCGTATCGGTGTCGGTTTGCTTTATATTTTGATGACGACATTTATCTATTTGTGTTTTATTGAATCATTTCATTTGTCCATGAGTGAATTATATTTGTGTGTTCGTGTAAGTTGTGTTAAGTGAAAGATCGCCGCAGACGATGAGGAGCAAAACCCGTTGTGGTCTTGAATAGTGAGTAGCATTTTCAAGTTCGGCGACATAGCTTTACACCGGCGCGGTCGTGTGTGGCTGGATGTGTGAGTTTGTGTGTCGAGTAAATGCTAACTTAAATTTCTACAATTACGTAATCCTCTTTATTAGCTTGACAACGTTTTGCGTTTGATTCTTTGACACAGATAAAAATTGGTCAGGTTAAATAAAGTTCTCTAATAAAAAACCGGCTTACCCTACTGTCACTGAGGTGGGTGATTCAATCCTTATGTCATTCGCTAGGGTTCCACCCTATTTGCTGGGCAGGGATGTTGTGAAATTTGAGTTAGCACAAGGATATTGAACGTTAATGGATTGAGGAAGCCTGCCATCCGAACATAAGGCGGCTGCACAGGAAATGAATGTTCAATTTCGATTTGAACACACCGCCAACCCAACCAAACCCAGTCGCCATCGTGTCATGAGTGATGTCACATTTCAGCAGGTTATGTCATCAAATAAACTGTTAGCTTATGAATTCAAGTTCACTCATATTGGAATAAAAAAGCCGGCTTGTCAATGAAATTAATAAATTATGCGAACACATATTGAGAGTGAGAGGGAGTATCTCGACACAATTTAAAACTGGAATTCATACAGAATGAACGCCATGATGTCATTCACTTGCTGGTGCGGTAATCAAGTGTAAATTCGCAATGGCACCTTTGAAAGGTCAGCACTGTTTGTGTGTGCTTAAAAAGGGTCTCATTTCAATTTCCCTTTCTCTTCAACTAAACTCGAACGTGTTCCAGAGTCATAACGTGTGGTACGCGAAAGTCCTTCATTCAATGTGTCATAATGTACACGCAGGAAAAAGTAATCAAGACATTTGATGATGATTATAGGTTTGTGAAGTTATGGCTTCATTTCAATTATGACACGTGCTGGCCTACATAGCTCATGCGGAATTCTAACGAGACGTGCTTAAATAAATTTGATTTAGTCGGTCAACTAGGTTGAAATTACATCCGTTCGAATTGATCACAGTGCCGGCATCATTTGTGCTTTATAAATCGTTTGATCAGATGACACATGAATGAATTATGCCGAAGAGGCGCGTATTAGTGGCAAAGATATTTTTTTAATTGAGTGTGGGGCATTAACCTTAGTTTAATTGTGGTGAGCCTAAGATGATAGTTTAGTTTCAGCGAGTTCAGCTAAACGAGGAAGTTCGTCAGGGTTTAATCATCTGATACATTCACATTCGTTGGGTGTGTTCGTTGATCATCCACTTTCTGTCGTCAGACTATTATTTCCAATTAAGAAGCGGTTTATTGTTACTTTACTTGGCAACTTTGTTGCAATCATGAAAAGCAGATGAGTTTAAACAAATTTTACTGCAAACAACAGTGCAAGAAAAATACCGTCAGTGTTCCTTCCTTCCTTTATTCTTTCCACTTCCTCTCCCGCAATGACACTTATTTCATTTACAGCGCATTAAGTGCTTCAAACAATGAGTCCACAGATCAAATCTCTGTAATTTCCTCAAAGGTCTACACCATATCACGTGGTCATCAACTTGCCATGATTCCTCTCCCGAATCGAATTCACTTTGTTCCCTTGTTTTGGCATTCGTTTCAGATTTAATGATCGCAATCAAAGCCTGATCAAAACTGGCAAATAATCGGTCTACCTGGTTCGCTTCTTCCATCCCAATTCTAACCTTGGAATCAGTCGATCGAAATGCTGTACTTCAGAGTCCAGCCCAAAGCGTCTTTCGAGACAAAGCAAAGCGGCTCGTAAATCTCATTTTAATTAGTTCAGCTTGCTCAATTTTGAAAGCCATTCGAATGTGTAATGAATCTCTTCATGAATAAACCACAAACCCGCCACGTACTCTTACCGACTGAATTTCAATAGATGACAAAGAACAAAAAGGAAATGGAGTAGCCGTAGTCGGCGTCACCCTACACACAAGGGAGCCCCCCAGAGGGAACGCGATCAATCTGATATCGAAATGCGTTTCTGTGGTTTTTATTCTGCCTTTACCAGCTGTGGCTAGTGATACATCAGAGGGTCATTTATACACTACACACTATAGCCACGTCTCTCTCTCTCACTCCCTTATTGTTCTATCGATTTAACTTTTTGGTTCAACATAGACACACATCTAGTGGTGGATGCACACCACCTCTGTGTCAAAGAATTGTGTCACGGATAAGGTAGATCGGGGTGATTAAATATCCATTTTATGGTTTTACTCATTTGGCACGAACACAAAGTGTGTAGGGACTGCGAACACCAGTAGTGGTTTTCATTTCTATTTTATACCCAAGTGAAATGAATTTCAAAACGCCAACGGTGCGCGTCACCACAAAGCACCACAACGATTGTCATTGGGTTTTGTGTCAATTCGATTGAAAAAAGAATTATTTAATTCTTATTTATTTTTCTGAACTATGACTGTTGTAAGTGCAAATGTCGAAACCGCTAACTTTGCATAGAGGGTGTTTCTAAAATATGTGTCATTGGCACCCAAGACATGCTGATGGATTTATTAAATACCCGCATATTAGGCAAGACTGTGCTTTACACACATGTGATTGAAAAAGTATGTAAACGATTTCCCATCTGTTGGTGCTTGGGACATCAAACAGCTGTCAGCGGCTGTCAAAACAAAAACCTATCAGAATCCGAAAAAAATATTTATAAATACAGACGCGTATCAATTTAATTTATAACTCAGAGACTAGATGCCTGCTGTAGGGAATGAGCATTTCTTTTCATGCTTTAACCACAAAACAAGTGCTATAGCCGACTTCACAGCTGATTGTCTCCATCAACGAATTTGACCAACTTTCTGACTCTTCTCGACTGACTTCTTCTGAATAATAATGTGGGTGACGCTATAGTCTGTGGAGAGCCATTGCCTGGATTGACAGTTATTCGCGAATATATCATTAGTTCTTCAATTTTTGATAGATTTTCACTACCTTTTGACAGTTATTCACTAATTTTTGAAAGTTGTTTAATAATTTTTGGCAGCTTTTCACTAGTTTGACAGTTCTTCACAAATTTTTGACTGTTCTTTATGAATTTTTGACACTTTCACTTCAACAATTTTTGACAGTTATTCACGAATGTTGTCTCCAATTTTTGACAGTGCTTACATTTTTTCTCACTACCTTTTGACAGTTATTCACAAAATCACGTAAATGTCATTCTCTGATTGGTCCATTTGGAGATGTATGAATAATGCTGTCAAAACGTTTTAAGGATCAAGGAAGTCGTCTATCTCATTCTAACCCTCTTTAAATTTAAGACCAAGTGCCTTTTAAAACAGACTTTCGATTTAAATACTCCCGATGCGGCACGCAATTCTTAATTTGCATCATCCTTCCATGAAACAAATTCCGTCTAGTGTCTGTCTTTGAGTTCCAAACGCCAATTACTTGTCAAATAACACTCTGCTGCATGCTCCCTGCACAAACTACTCATACAAGTCACCACGATACATAGGGCAATAATTTAAACAGACATTTCGTATGAACATGATGTACATATAACATACCCTATAAGAAGCTCATCTCCTAAAACCAATGACTAACAATTCAAGCAGCAAATGCAATTTGCTTGGAGCTTGATGAGTCATCTTTCAGACCCTCATCTTTGCAGTCATTTCCGAATTTAGCTTCCTTCTCTTTTTTCGTATCATCGATTACATTATTTGCTCGTTGCCGCCATGCAAAAGGTAGGTGAACATGGAGTTGTTTGTTTTTTTTGTGTTAACCCTACACAACAACTCTTGTGATAGAAAGTGACTCAGAAAGAGGTTTATCAAGTCACCCAATCGTCAAGTTAGACACGTCCGCATTGGGAGGGAAATTATAAAAAGGAAGGGAAAAGGAAAGTTGAAAGGGGCATTATCGATTTATCCTTGGTTCTGAAGGGAAACCTTGGGAATGCCGATTGGCCCAGAGAAGTGTGTGACATCGGATTTTTAATGGGATTTTGAAGGACACACAAGTTTTACCACCAGCACATCAGCTTAATTACGTTTTCAACGGTATTTCTGAGTTTAAGTACGAAAATGAATTCATCTTGTTAAAGTGACGTCTGAAGAATTACAACGATATCTGATGATGTGAACTTGCACATGGATTGGTAGGATACATGTGAACTCACCCAATGATTATAATGGCAGTCATATATAAATGTAATCTTGCCCTCAGTCTGTCTGAACTGTTTCTTAAGTTGACACGACCGGGCTCTAATCACACTAGTGGCTTATTGAATACTTGAAATTAAACTCTACGGGAATTTTATTGGATTTTGAATGTTTTGTTTTATTTTTCCAAGCAAATCTAGTAGCTGTCACTGAATATACCGCGGGAAAAAATTAATCGCCAAGCAGGTACTAGTTGCTAGTTGACCGCCAAGACGTCAGAAGTTGCCTTAAGCAGCTTCAAAAACAAATATCGGCTATTAATCGTACGTCCTACAATATATATTCCAAATCCGAGCCGATTTACAACCACTTTTGGTGAAATCATATTAAATTCTATGGCGGAAAAAATTCATTCATTGAATGTGCGAAATTATTTTCTCGCAATAAATCCCCTGCCAAAACGGAACAATCAACAAATACATTAGCTTAATTTGATTCCGTCTTTTATAAATGGTGAATGTTATACGAGAATAGAAAATGACTCCTAATTGATTAGATTCAAGACGTAAAAAATGCGAAAGCCGCAAGCTGTCAAAACGAAGACAATTTCATCCATAAATGTAATAGGCCGTCATATGTACGTCAAATTGACGTTAATGGTTGTGTTGAATAAACAATGTCTAACCTTTTTTGTAATTCAAAGACAGAATGACTTGTATTCGTCTAGACGTATCTCTAAATAAGCGAAGATAAATCATTGCCGAAATCGTTGAACCCAAGACGTCAGGTGGTAATTGCCAAAACTAGAAAAGCTATTTTAAATGTAGCCAGGCACCAAGTAACGAGTATGCATGCCAAATAATTTTGACGTATGCCATTTTCTGACGCAGATTGTCATTGACCTCTTCTGTGAAGCCATAGTTTGCAAGAATTTAGATAACTTAAATCCTTAATCCACGATGGATGCGTTCAGGCCATTCCTAAATGTTTTACATAATTAACACTTTCTTACAAAACTTATTTAAGTTCCTCTCACACTTTCCTCCTGTGTGTAATTTGAATACGAATTGTACGAAAAAAAAGGAGAAGAATTTAACAAAATCGAAAACAATTCACTGACCATGACATTGTTGAATGTTTCCTTTTCTAGAATCATCGGATATGGTCTCACATGTATTCTTTCACTGTCAGCGGGACGAAATAAAAACTTTTCCATCGTAGTCGATGGTTAAACATCAGTTGTTCCGACATTTAAAATACAATTACTTAAACGTGCTGCGATTGATTAATAAGTGATCCACCAAATAACACGTCACATAACCAAAAATATATTCTGATTCTTATGTGACTGAAATGTCTAATGAATTACAAGCAGTTAACTATAAAACGATTCAAATTTAGTTTGGTGCAGAAGAAAAACACCAGAAGCAGTCGAATTTGTTAACTGTTAGAAGAACACGTGGTCGATAGGGTAGTCTTGGCTGATTTATTAGATGCAAGCAGGTGCAGAGGAAGTGCCTGCATATTTATAAAGAAGTAACCGAGAAAGTTGTGGTGAGGTTATATTTGAAACAAAAAATGCAGTTAATTGAATGCGCAAATATATGTGTGCATGATGTGATTCGCGATGTCCATCATTGAGTCAGACAATTTTCTACATCTGTTCGCCTTTATTTGGAATTTCAATGAGTTTAATTGTTTGTTTATTTATACACGGATTATCGATACACTGGGCGATTATTGCTGATCGATGTCCGTAATAATAATCAATCCACCATACCTGATTCGCATAATTTTTGTATTTACGGACGATTTCTAAGTACCAGACATTGTTGAAAGTAGACAGGCATATTCTATATTAAAACAATTAAACTTGGAAATTGACTGTTCATAAGGTAACCATATCAAAACTCTTAAACGAACAAAATTGTCAATGTGTTCTTTCTTTAATACATTCACTCAGAGTTAATCATTTCTAAAGCCCCAAGCTCATAGAATTCGCAATACACAATAATTAAAGTTTTCGCAACGCAAAGTTTTGACCCAACGCGTATGCAATACATTTTTGTATAGATCTTGATAAAAGTCTAACTCTTGCCTGATTTATTTGGAATCATTAAAAAACAATTGCAAACAAAACGTACATGTTCATTCATTTCACATTTATTAAGGACATGTCTAAATAGCAACAGAATTGATTTCAATGGAAAAATCTGCCAAAGGCCTTATGTCTGAAACGGCATATTGCGTTGTTAAAACTCCGTCACATAGAACACTTTAGCTGCTTAAGCAATACTTTGACAGATATATACGTAAAATACATACGTTCTTATTGGAGGTGACACATAGACCAACGCTGTAGATTCTCAATTTCTAACTTTTCTTTTTCTTTCAGCGTTGACAATCGCCACATTGTGACATTTGAATTTTAAATTGATATCTGACAGTTAGTTCTTGCCGAAGCAGAAATGAAGTATTACAGAGATAGCCGACTGAGAACTGAATCGTTTGATAGGCGTTGCAACGTGTTTTACTGAGTTTACGACAATGTTGTGTTGTAAAGTGGCACCCTCAGTTTGCCATATCGAAATAAACGCGTTCATCCTACTCAAATGGTTTGAAATACAATTTTTCAAGAAAAAATATTATATTATGACTGTAAATAAAATTCTTAGAAAAAAATAATTAAATACATAAATAATTGTCTCGGTTTGCGAAGAATTCAAACTGAGAAATAAATTTGAAAAAAATGTTTCACAAATGTCAAAAAGCGAGTGACAGTAGCTCGAGCCTGGAAATTTGTGCTCTCTTACGATATTACGATCAGTAAAATTTGAACAGTCGGCCGCTCTATTTCGACTTTAATACGTGATTTTCATGTACCCTACTGAAAATGTCAAAGCCTGAACACGCCGTTGCGATACGGGTATTACAGTTGACTTCGTATCTGTTTTGACGCACTGCGTTCAAATAACTCAATTTATCTGCAGTTTTTCTTTCAAATACTAAATGAAAAATATTGCGTCCTGCCTGCCTATGGATCTCAAATGACGAATTTCGTTGTTAAATTAATTTAATCAGCTGTTAACATTTCTCAGATGTCAGTGGACAATCACAGACGAATTCTCAATTTGTACCACAAGTGTCAATGTAACGCTGTTCTCGCGCAAATATCCCAACATTTTCGTTTTATGTTTTATTACGATTCTCTTATTACATTCCTCTCATTTTTAAACAAAACGTAGCACGGTATTGCTTGTGTTCAAAACACGACGGTAGCAGGAACGCAACATAGTGTTTCAGCAAATAAAACATGTTAAGAGCGAACTGCAGCATAATCTCTAAGTACTACTTGTTGTACGTTGAGCTCCGTAAAACACTGTTTCTGTTGTTTTTGCCCATTGTTGTATATTCCCAATTTTTGCAATTAAAAAACGCACATGTATACACTCCCTTACCGACATCCAAATAAACATTATTACAAACTTAACGCCCAGCTCACACTTGAAAGTAGTTTTATATGAGAGAATTCTCCCAAAGTTGTTCCCTCTTTTAAAGCGAATAAGCCCTGATTTTTTTTAACCAAAGAAAAATTGTATTTCAAAAGTTCTCGCTTAAAGTTGTTTCCCTTTTCGTTTTACCAGCGCGTACCCACCCTGCCATTCGCAATCAAATAGAGACTTTCAATTGAAATGTAAATATGTATTCGTATTTCGTATGCATGCTTGTAGATCTGTTGAGGCCTGTTCAGCTTATAGTCATTCCTCGAACTGCACTCGTAGGCCTCTCAAACCCCAGAAAGGATTTGCAATGCAAAAAAGGGGCACTAAAGAAATGCATCGCTGCAAATGCAAAGGTGCAAGATGCAGTCGTTCACTTTTGAGGGAATGTTTCTCAGTTTCCTTCCAACTCGGTGGCACAAACGGAATGTCCTCCACCGCGCAGATGTAAACTTTAATGGCATTAACCAAAGCTTCCGCAACATAGCATTCGTATTTTTTTCAATTTTCCGTATGCGCCTTAAAGTATTTTCACACAGCCATGTATAGTATGTAGACCCTAATGGAGGGACCGTAACAGTTTACAGGTGTGTCTGTAGTTTGCATCCTGCGTTCGGTTCCTGACTGTGGATGAGTCACTCTTTTATCTCCTGCCTCGTAGGGTGGACGATAAGCATATTTGAGTTGGTTTCTCTTTACCTTTACTTACCCTGTTTGTAGGTGAAGCTTATTAAATTTTCAGGACATCATTGTCCTCAATTCTACTGCACAGTAGAAGCTATCCAACTGATGCTTTATACATAATTAATTAGCCAGACGGGAGAGAATTGTTTGGCTGCGTACTGGTGAAGGTTCAAAGAACTGTCTTACATTATTCAATGGACCGGTTTCTTTCCCCGTTGTTCTGAATCAATGCAACTCATCCGTGGTGAGTGAAGGTATATGCCTGTGGAGTGCCACGGATTTGAGGTAATTCAACTTAAAAATGTATGTAGATGGGGAAAATTTTGTTTTGCGGAACTGCCCGGCCTGCACTTGAAGTCATAACCGCTCCGAAGCGCATGTTGGTTCCCGCACCGCTTCACTCGTTTATTGGTACTCTCATTCCACTTGTTTGGGATAAGGGTTTTCGGTTTCTGTAAGGTGCAATGAATTTCGAAATTAATGTCGACGAGGTTGTTGCCCCACAGCGCTGAAGATCTTTTTCACTTATTCCTCAAACTTTTGAATTTTGAATGGAAATTTTTAAAAGGTAGATTACAGTTCGCTTGAATTTAGCAAGCCTAGTCAACTTTGGCAGAACTTCAAACAACGATGTGACAGTTAAGGGGGGCTTTGAAACAGGTCAAGTCCTTAGGCTGAAGTGTGTGCAGGTTAAGCCTGCATAAACGTTTCTTTCTTCCATAATTGATTTTCCTTTCATTCCTTTCATGCGGCGGACAAAGTTTTACGCTCACAAAGGAGGGACATTTGAATAGATTTTTATTCCATCGCCCGCGGTACAGAATACCTAATGACATGGACTCTGGCTTTGTTCATAATTCACGTGGAAAAGTTGTGAAATTTATCGTTTCCAATCATCCCTTAAACCCCCCTTTTTTCTCAAGAAGCAAACAAAAAAGGTGCTAAGCCGAAAATATTTCTTGAATGCAAAAAAAACCCACTCACTTCAAGTTTGTTTCCCTACTTCAACTTCCAGCGTATCGCAGTTGTTCAATGTGCTCACATGACGGAACAAAAACAACTAAAGTGACTGCACGTGTTATCTACGCCCAGACTTAGCCAGCTTCCTAATAAAACGTCGAATTCGCATGTCTCAACTGAACCGAGAAGTTATCGCAACGCCCTTACCCTTGAAAAGGCAAAATTAGGCTCGAATGGCCGCATGGTACCCGTACGAGACTTGAGCAATTGTTTGAAACAAACGATTCCAGTGCAGAGTCTGAACTGGATGACGATGTGGACTGTGGGTATACGGTTTTGATACGATGGTGAAGGGAGAATATTGTCGCGTGTCACTGCTATACGGTGTAATAATTCCCATCCACCCCACTTGTGTCTATGCGTTCTTTTGACTGCGCGCCGACCTTATATGGAACACATCCATCCTCCCATACAAACCCACTGTGTATGGGTGTGTATATTGCAAAAGTATTGTGTCAGCATCCCCCTTAATTTTTTTTTCATTAAGCTGGCGTTTACTCTATATGTACGTCCAGTCTATTGTTTTCATTGAAATGTAACACCAAACGAGGGTCAGTGACGACAGCAGTGCGCTGTGTTGTGCTGTGCCGTGCCACCCTTGTGAGTTCTTACTTAACGCAATACAACCCATTTAATGAGAAACAAAAATAACGATGCATTACCCGTACCGACGTTGTCTTTGTCTTTTGGTTTCGCATTAGCAGTTACAAGCTTCTGAGCATTTTTACCGCATCGCGAATACTCAAAATTTTTGTTTTATTTCCCATTCATTTCTTGTTGATGAATAAAGAAGGGGGAAAGCACCAGCAAGAATACAAGAGGATCTGGGAGTAAAATGCGAAGGTTCTGGTAGTGTAGATATAATTGTTAGGGCGATTCATAAGCAGTAAGACCAATGGGGTGCTTGCAAAGCAGAAAAACGTGATGTTTGACATGGTTTAACTCCAACGCCAATAATCCCTTTTTTGTCTTACGGATATTCATAAATGTATGAAAGGTTGTCCCTCAGAAGAACCACAATCGGCTTATATAATTTGCATGTATGATCAATTAGATAGAAGGATATAATTCCCACGGGGACCTCAGTCGAAATTTCGAATGCTAATCCCAATTTAATCCAAAAATTTGCCGTTCACTGAGAGCCTTTGTTCTTTTCACTTGGAGGAGAACAAATAGTGCTTTAAGGATAAGGGTTTAATTCCTATATTCAAAACCGAATTACATATATATTTCTTTTATGAAATTCTTTGTCAAATGAATTTCACGAATATGCAAAAACGTCAGTCCTGGATCCTGTCTTCTACTAATAACTGAATGATGGTTTACGCAATCTTCCACGAACATAGAAAATGTGTTTTTGGTTTGAATGTCAGTAGCATGTGAACGTCAGTACCAGTACCAGTATTAAACGCAGAATAACTCTTACCAATCGCTGTATAACATCTTTCATTCTTGCCCTGCTCTATGGCGTGAATGAAGAAGCCTTCGATCTCTTCGAGAGAAAAGTTCCGCGTTCAATATTTGGTTCTGGTTGCGTTGATGTTACTTGAAGATGAAGATTCAACCATAAGCTTAGCCAGGCGTTTACGGATTCAACGCCTAAGATGGTTAGATAATGTAGAGCGCTTGGACAACACTGGTCCAGACCGAAGAGTCTTCGTTTCCAAACCAAAGGGAAAACGCAATAGACGACGCCTACGAAAACGTAGAGAAGGACCTGAACTGATTTGGCGTGCGCAATTGGAGACTTAAGATCGTGCCACCTTAAGAGGCGTGTTGTTTGAGGCCCAGGTCCGCCGTTGATTGCAGTGCCACCAGAAGAAGAAGCTCGGACGTCGACTATTTTACCACGCCCTTTCAAATTCGTTTTGGTGGAGACGTTGTAAAGGTTAACCAGATAAAAATTATGTATTTATTAATAACACAGAACATATGTTCAATTAATTTACATAGATGTCATCCTCACATCCATCAGTCAAATGGCTAGAATGATAATTATGAAACAGAACAATAGCTTGCTACGAATTCTTAAATATTCACATTTCATAAACTATGGCCCCTCCTTCTTAGACCGTTGTGATATGGAAAGAGAAACGAAACAAGCTACAGTCCCTATTACTGGAAAAGCACCGGAATTTCTGATTCTCTTCCAAAAGCTGGACTTAGTTGGACTGGACTTAGCCCCGGTGAGTAGTGATTTGGACGAATATACTTTGCACCCGTCGTCCACGATCGACCTCATTATAGACAATTGTTTCTTTTGAAGCTGTGCTGAAAAGCCCGTTTCCAATTGTCATGTTTTATCTGGTATCAAAGTTACCAACGACATCAAGCTGTCAAAATATTCAGTAAGGTTTGGCAGTTTGTCATCTATCGTTTGACGTTAGCTGAGTCTGCGGGAATTATTAAGAAATAACGAAATTCCGGATCAGTTGTAAATGGCTTCAATGTGCAGGCTATTCAAAGCATTCTAATTCTATTTCTATTATCCTCATCCTTATCCTAAACATATTTCGACAAAGGTTTGCATGTTACATGCAAAAGGTGTTTTTTTTTTGTTGACCAGTGTAATCAGTCAATCATTTCATTTCATTTATTGAGTGAAGAAAAGTACTACAAGATTTTATTTTATCTTATATAAGTATTAAGCATACGTTTTAACAGATAATCATTAAATGACTCATGAATGTTTTATCAATAATTAGATTAACAATATAATAACAGGGGAAAGTTAATTTTTAAGATAAAGTAAGAAAATTACTCTCTTTTCTTACGAGATAAGTAAGCTAGAGTAAATGCAATTTGTATGATTCAAATGTCATATGTAAGAGTAGATTCAGTTAGAATGTTGTTGATAAGTTTGTTCTCTGCAAGGCGGCAGGTTAATTATTCAACAGCCGTATCGCTGAGATAAGAAAGGTCTGCTTTAGTACTATGTGTATAAAACGAGGAAAAATAAGACAAAGTCCTCTACGTGATTGAGCTGATTTAATTAAATTCTTAAAATATAACAAGCAAGCATGGTGTATTATTTTGTGTTGTCATGCAAAGTGCTATTCGTGCCCGCAATTTTGGAAAAGTTTGAGAGTTAGTACACACTTCTAGACATCAGAAGACCTGTCAGACAGACATTGGTACGAAATTAGTGTGTTTCACTCATTTATTTCATTTATTTCATCAATATTGACACTATTGGACTTGGACATCCATATCAGTGTAAGACTACGCTAACGCAAGAACTGAATCCAGGCGGCCAGAGACAACACCGTGAGTTCCCCAATTGGACGTAGCAAATGTTGAGCGAAAATCCGTTTTTTTGACATTTTGGAGGAGACTTCCGCGAACATTGATGACTCTATTGCCGGAACAACGACGTACATATTGGATCGAGACATCCCAGCAAAACCGAAACGACCATAAGAAGGATGTTATTTTCCATACATTTGTGCGAGAATTTGAATTCAAAACACGCTAGAATCAATTCTGTCTCTTTTCCTTCCGTTTCCCTCTGGCCACCCTGCATAAGTATTTCGATGAATCATTGATTAATGACATTTTCCTTTTTAAAAATCTGTTCCAACTACCATTTTATCAGAGAATCTTTAATCCCCACTCGAGGAGGCATTCTCCTTGAAGCATGAACAATTACACAAGTTCACGCTTCCTCGACAATAGTCAATAAAATCGAACCATCTTAACAACTGCAGGAATTGTCTACATCATACTTTAAGCAAAAACTCGGAGTGTAATTTCTTGTTATCGGTTATGTCGTAGCCCCCCCCCCCCCCCCCCCCCCCCCCCACTCAATAGAAATTTCCTCCCCTCATGTTCAAGATATGCAAAATGAAAAAAAAATCTATTCCTCGTAAATTCACCCTTATTACAAGCAATGAATTTGAGACGGAAAATATAACTAAAGGAAGCGAACGGCGAAAGTAATGCGAAACCAATAAAAGGAACGCAAAGACCATTATGCATTCTATATCCTTTTGATGTAACCGTTAAGGACAAGGAGTTTTATTATTTTTCTTTTTTCCTTCAGCCAAGCAACCAATGAACCTTTTACTCCATTCAATTCTATTAATGACAGTCTTTCATAGAGTTTTTGCAAAAAAAAAAAGGATACGATTCAGGGATATTCTATGTATAAATCGCCTGAAGCAGCGATTATGTTATATACATATTTTAGTCGAATGAATGTCCTTTGTCCTTTGCGAATTAATTAAGTTATTCAATGTCATAGAAAAGGCAAGTGCTTTGACAGTTTGTGGTTTGAGTATGGCGTTGCACTTTTTCGTTGACGTGTACGACGCTACAAGTACACATTCAGTACATGTGTCAGTACATGTGTTATTCATTCAAGCAAATCCATTTTTTATCTTTTATGTATGTGTATACAAATAATAAACAAACAACATTCTTAAAACCCGATTAATGGAAGCAAAGCAACTAAAAAAAAAGTTAGTGATATGCTGAGACGGTTTAGTTTTGGCCAACACTATGTATAATGGGTGATTCATTAAGACCATTACTAGACCACTAAGATTTTTTAATTTTAAGTAAAACACAAAATTAATTAGGTTGTGGAAATCTTTATTATGGCTTGAAAGAATAATGTCTGAAATTCACTTTCTGAATATAATTTCGTATAAATGTGTAATGTAAGAGAATATCGGACTCTTCTTCCTCTTCTACTTGCACTTCAGTTCGGGGTTGACCTGGGATTCAGCCAACAAGCCTCTCCAGGTGATAAGATCTTAGCTGTCTCTAATTACACACGCCATATTGTTTGGGGTGTTTCTTTTTGTATGGAGTGAAACTTTTCGCAGACTGCGAATTATTCGCTAGTAATCGTCTGCGAACAGTGACTGTACATACCGAAAGTCCTTACTTGGGTGGGGCTACAGTTGGAGTTGCTAGCTGCATCCAGTATCGCACTCCAAGGCAGTTGAGGTCGCTTTCAACTTATGCGCGACACCTCATGGGACGTCTTGCTCTACTGCGTTTTCCCTCCGAGTTAGATGCGGAGACTGAGGGCCGTGGCATTGCTGTGCTTTCGCTCCTCTATATGTCCTAGCCATCTTAAGCGACAGATGCGCGGATTTTTTTTTACTATGTCGCTGTCGCTCTCGTAGTTCGCTGTTGAATCACCTCCTTCAGTGCCTGTCAATGTATACGGAACTTTATATTTTCCGAAGAAAAGTAGGTAGGCAAAGTCCCTTACTGCCGAGAGGCGTAGTTCTTAAGCGTCTCACTAGAAGACGCTAGACGACTAGAAGAAGGATTCTGTTTTCACTGAAGCCAATTAATTTTTGATCTGCAATGCATAATGTTTAAATAATAAACATCTAACATTCTTAAATTCCGATGCCTGATGCCTCACTTGGACCTCAACGAACAAACATCCACAAGCACGATCTCTGATTAGCTGTCTCCAGTGCCACAGGCCAAGTTGGTTGAAGTCCTTCCCCACTTGGGTGCACTACCTCAAACGCGGACGTCCTCTTTTGCTGTTTTTGGTTTTTCCCACAGGCTCTTCCGGCCGAAGCTGTATTGTCTACACTGTCTACATGACTTATCACTGGATTCGTAGATGAATTCGTAGACGCCTGACTAGGCTCCTGTCGCTGTACAGTTTGTGCTTGAATCTACTTCTCCATAAATCGTCTAAGCAAACTGGGACAAAAATTGCAAACAGACCTTTTCTCTCGAAGGGACCAAGGGCTCCCTTTATCTGCCTTAGATTGTCCATGCCCCCGGCATGACATTGAAGATCTCGGTGAGTTCGTTACCGACCTTGATGACACCTGCCATTTACTTTCTGAAAATAAATAAACGAAAATGAAGAAATGTTACCCGTGACGTAACCGACGTCATAGGTAAAATTTTGGATTATTGCTTCTAGCGTTGCGACTTGAATTTGTCCAATCACGCTATTATTGTACGTTTCTTCTTCTCCTACCAGCGCCACAGTCCGGGGTGGACCGGTATTTCAGTCAAGTTCGTTGGTGTCCTGTCGCTGTCCATTTGCGTGTGCCATCGGTTGCGTTGTTCCACTGGATTCAAGTGTATTCGGTCGCGTATCATCCAATAACGTACACTAAGCCTCGACTTTGCGGTTGGTAAAGGCAATGACGCCGTCGCCCTGGCGTAGTGGGTAAGTGCGTCGACTCCTACGCAGAGGGTGCCAGGCCCGATGCCCCCCCCCCCCCCCCCCCACCCCACTCAATAGAAATTTCCTCCCCTCATGTTCAAGATATGCAAAATGAAAAAAAAATCTATTCCTCGTAAATTCACCCTTATTACAAGCAATGAATTTGAGACGGAAAATATAACTAAAGGAAGCGAACGGCGAAAGTAATGCGAAACCAATAAAAGGAACGCAAAGACCATTATGCATTCTATATCCTTTTGATGTAACCGTTAAGGACAAGGAGTTTTATTATTTTTCTTTTTTCCTTCAGCCAAGCAACCAATGAACCTTTTACTCCATTCAATTCTATTAATGACAGTCTTTCATAGAGTTTTTGCAAAAAAAAAAAGGATACGATTCAGGGATATTCTATGTATAAATCGCCTGAAGCAGCGATTATGTTATATACATATTTTAGTCGAATGAATGTCCTTTGTCCTTTGCGAATTAATTAAGTTATTCAATGTCATAGAAAAGGCAAGTGCTTTGACAGTTTGTGGTTTGAGTATGGCGTTGCACTTTTTCGTTGACGTGTACGACGCTACAAGTACACATTCAGTACATGTGTCAGTACATGTGTTATTCATTCAAGCAAATCCATTTTTTATCTTTTATGTATGTGTATACAAATAATAAACAAACAACATTCTTAAAACCCGATTAATGGAAGCAAAGCAACTAAAAAAAAAGTTAGTGATATGCTGAGACGGTTTAGTTTTGGCCAACACTATGTATAATGGGTGATTCATTAAGACCATTACTAGACCACTAAGATTTTTTAATTTTAAGTAAAACACAAAATTAATTAGGTTGTGGAAATCTTTATTATGGCTTGAAAGAATAATGTCTGAAATTCACTTTCTGAATATAATTTCGTATAAATGTGTAATGTAAGAGAATATCGGACTCTTCTTCCTCTTCTACTTGCACTTCAGTTCGGGGTTGACCTGGGATTCAGCCAACAAGCCTCTCCAGGTGATAAGATCTTAGCTGTCTCTAATTACACACGCCATATTGTTTGGGGTGTTTCTTTTTGTATGGAGTGAAACTTTTCGCAGACTGCGAATTATTCGCTAGTAATCGTCTGCGAACAGTGACTGTACATACCGAAAGTCCTTACTTGGGTGGGGCTACAGTTGGAGTTGCTAGCTGCATCCAGTATCGCACTCCAAGGCAGTTGAGGTCGCTTTCAACTTATGCGCGACACCTCATGGGACGTCTTGCTCTACTGCGTTTTCCCTCCGAGTTAGATGCGGAGACTGAGGGCCGTGGCATTGCTGTGCTTTCGCTCCTCTATATGTCCTAGCCATCTTAAGCGACAGATGCGCGGATTTTTTTTTACTATGTCGCTGTCGCTCTCGTAGTTCGCTGTTGAATCACCTCCTTCAGTGCCTGTCAATGTATACGGAACTTTATATTTTCCGAAGAAAAGTAGGTAGGCAAAGTCCCTTACTGCCGAGAGGCGTAGTTCTTAAGCGTCTCACTAGAAGACGCTAGACGACTAGAAGAAGGATTCTGTTTTCACTGAAGCCAATTAATTTTTGATCTGCAATGCATAATGTTTAAATAATAAACATCTAACATTCTTAAATTCCGATGCCTGATGCCTCACTTGGACCTCAACGAACAAACATCCACAAGCACGATCTCTGATTAGCTGTCTCCAGTGCCACAGGCCAAGTTGGTTGAAGTCCTTCCCCACTTGGGTGCACTACCTCAAACGCGGACGTCCTCTTTTGCTGTTTTTGGTTTTTCCCACAGGCTCTTCCGGCCGAAGCTGTATTGTCTACACTGTCTACATGACTTATCACTGGATTCGTAGATGAATTCGTAGACGCCTGACTAGGCTCCTGTCGCTGTACAGTTTGTGCTTGAATCTACTTCTCCATAAATCGTCTAAGCAAACTGGGCCAAAAATTGCAAACAGACCTTTTCTCTCGAAGGGACCAAGGGCTCCCTTTATCTGCTTAGATTGTCCATGCCCCCGGCATGACATTGAAGATCTCGGTGAGTTCGTTACCGACCTTGATGACACCTGGCATTTACTTTCTGAAAATAAATAAACGAAAATGAAGAAATGTTACCCGTGACGTACCCGACGTCATAGGTAAAATTTTGGATTATTGCTTCTAGCGTTGCGACTCGAATTTGTCCAATCACGCTATTATTGTACGTTTCTTCTTCTACCAGCGCCACAGTCCGGGGTGGACCGGTATTTCAGTCAAGTTCGTTGGTGGCCTGTCGCTGTCCATTTGCGTGTGCCATCGGTTGCGTTGTTCCACTGGATTCAAGTGTATTCGGTCGCGTATCATCCAATAACGTACACTAAGCCTCGACTTTGCGGTAGGTAGAGGCAATGACGCCGTCGCCCTGGCGTAGTGGGTAAGTGCGTCGACTCCTACGCAGAGGGTGCCAGGTTCGATGCCCAAATTTACCACCTTTGATAATTCACGGCTCCACTCCTTTCGAGTCACTGACAATGCTCAAAGAGTATTCCTGTCTAGGAAAAGCTTCTCAACTTCGCCGTTCGGAGTCGGCATTAAACTGTAGGTCCCTTCCACTCGGGAAATAACAATAGCACGCACAACACGAGTAGTTGCTGAGAAGCTAGGCCCAGGTCCGCCTCGGACTGTCGCGCCATCCATATTATTGCTATTATTATTATAAAGGTCATGAAACCATACGTTGCTTGAAGTGTCAGAAAAACATTTTTCATTCAGCTGAATAAATTGAAGACTGTAGAGGTCTGAGATTTTTCAAATAATACTGAATAAGAATAAGACAACACCATGAGGCCAGTTACTCGTGATCTGTCAGAAAAACAAAATTTTAAAAAAAAAACGTGTAAATGAGTCCCTTTATAAGGAATTTGTATGTAGAACCGCTTCTGGTCGCGCTATTCATGTCCTTACAAAATGTGCTCGTCCCTAACTTGCAAACTGCTTTGTTCTGTGTTTAATATTCTCATTCTGTACACATTTTTTTTAATGTTATTTTATATATAGCGCGTTAGAGTCACCAAGTAGACAATGGCTTTGCACGAGATAAAGTGGGTGTAGTAGAAGTTAATGCGGAATGGATTTCAATTGTTTAAAACTTCCTCACAATAGCGAACAAAGAGAACTATTTAATAGAATTACCAACATATTCACTTTTTACGTTATCTTAAGGGACAAATTAAATAAGCATCCACCATAAGTTGTTTCATATCGCTTTGAGAAATCCAGTGACATTAAATAGAAAAATGTTTCCAATATGGTTCCCTCCCCCAAAAAAAATCGACCCAATCCCCAATACTACGAGTACACGCTATAAAACAAGAAGAAAAAATAGAGGAGGTTGGGCAGCCCTAAGAACATTAAGGTACACTATCGTGTTCCCCATTTACTCGTTTGCACAAGGAAAGAAAGCAATATAAGGCGCCCAACAAAGGAAGTCCTTGTACATGAACCTTATTCCTTCATCTATCGATCGGCGTCGCATAAGGAAGATATTCTCTTGAGTAAATAAGATTCCATGGTCTGCAGAATACAGGAGCCATTCCTGAAAGCACATAACTTTTGTGCTTTTTTTTCTCCGCCGACAGTGGAAAAGGATATCATATTTCGTGCGCTTCTATCAAAATCGCCCCCCAAAAAAACTGATGGTGCGGTATTTCAGAAACGCTCGTACATATTGTAGTTTATCATGCGTCAGCTGCAAAATTGTAAGGGGATAATCAATGAATTTTCCAGGAGCAGGAGCTTGCATCCATTTTCTACCTTTTTTTCTTGGGAATATAACGACTGTTTTTGTAGGATATTAAGAGGTCTGAGGATATAATTCTTGGGCATCGTCAAAGTCAACAAAGAATGGGAGAATGTCTGCAAAATTTCTGATTCAATTTGTACAATAAATCGCGGTGGTTGCAGACTATTCGGTCTGTTAAATGCTGATCAGGGAGTGGAAATAAGGGACGAAGATATTCACAACCACCCACCACTGAATCCACTTAGTTTAATTAGGGGACATCAGAAAAAAGGGGTTATTGGTCATAATCTCTTCGAGAAATCATCTGCAACCGACTTTCATACATATGCATTGCAAGAAAAGGGGTGGCTGCCGGCGGGCGTTATCGAAATGTCAATCGTACTTGAGTGATGGTAGTCAGACATCCTAGTGATGTGTCACTGTTCGAATTAAAAATAAATTATTTTCCCATTATAAAAGGGGTTGCTGCACCGTACAGCCCTTTCGCCTCGATTCCAGGAGTAAACATCGGGAATAGAGAACAGATTGTGTTTTCACATAATTGATTCAATTAAGCTCAAAAATTTGTCAAGCAGTCACAAGTTAAAAGGGCAAGCAATTTTCGTAAACTAAACATTTGACGGTTTTGCGAGGGTAGGGTGACACGACAGCGCGCCGGAAAATGAACATTCGTTGGGTGAATCTTGAGTATATTCTTTTTTTCTGTTTTGCAGAATCAGTGTCTGGCTAGGTTTTATAAAAGGATATTAAAGGGGCAGCACCTTCAAGGCTTAAAGTGTTTATACAGTGGAGTCACCCCCTAAGTCGAACTGTCACGGGATACCATAATTTGTTCGAGTAAGAGAGAGTTTGACTTAGAGAGAGGTTTTTGTATGGACAATTGAGGGAAATGTATGTAAAATAGTGCGTAAAGGTTGGAGTCAGAGAGAGTTTCGACTTGGTGAGGGTCCACTGTATTTGGGTTTACAGTAAGTACACTGCAGTGGTACTTTATTTCGTTTACAAAATGTGTTTACCTCACATTTTACAGTAAACATAGTACATAAAAAGAATCACGCAACATATATGTACAGTTTTGAAAGCGAAATCAGTAATGAAGTTTTGTTTTATTCTTGACACCCATAGAATCCGTTGCGTGCGTTGCGTACTGTCAAAAAGTGACGACTCTCATAGAATCCGTTGCGTGGTTGCGTCCACAAGTGGAATTCACAACTACGGATGGAATTGGTCAACTTTTAACTTTCTGTGCGTTTGACAGATGTTTACATTTCAGTCCACAAGTTGAATTCACCATGAAGTACTTTTAACCAGAAATTAAGTATTACAGAGATGCACGACGCCCCTTAAAATTTTTGACAACTTCTTTAATATCGTTTTCACAAACGAAATTGACCAATCAGAGAACGGCATCCACGTTATTTCGTGAATAACCTTCAAAAATCATGATTATCTGTTGAAAAGGCAATCAAATTCGTCGATTGACAAGGGGGCTGCAGCAATCAGCTGTGAAGTCGGCTATCTCTGTAATACTTCATTTCTGCTTTTAAATTTCTGTACGTTTGACAGATGTTTCTATGGAAATTTATTCGGGCTCTCCTTATGTGTTTGTTCTTACGATATTTTATCAATGAAAGAACACGTTTTGATTTGTTTAAAATTGTTTTTCAACAATTCCTAATAATCCAGGAATATTAAAATTTCGAATTTCATAGATTTATACAAGAGAATTGCACGCAACGTACGTTAAAGGACACCTGTTTGCAATCTGGAAACTACCATTTTTGTGGATTACAAACGCAACGCAACGAATTCTATCAGTTTGGGCCTTTAGGCCTGTGAATCACTGTCAAAGCCGTTTCTTTAAGATTTTCCAAGACTAATGGTTTATCAGAAGCGGACGCTTCGTCAATTCCATAGAAACAGTTGGTATTTTCCCACAAGCATCGTTTTCGACTAATGATGATTTGACATTTCTGTTTTCTAATGTTAGTTTTATGTGATTCCCACTATTTTCAATTTTCAAACAAAGTGAAACAAAACAAAAACTATCTAGCACGTGTCTAGCGGACAAGAACAAAAGCCAAATTCATGCAACACCAGAGAAGCAACAAAGAGTAATGACAATGTATACGTATAAATTCATAATTTATTGTGGTCGCCAGAAAGCGAAGAATAGCGAGTACTGGCTGGACAAACTGAAACTAAAATTACTGTGAAAACCAATGCGTTCTTATGTTTTTTTATGTTTGGATTGCAGCTTATACAAATCGAGGTAGGTTCGGATTGTATAGTAGCTACATAATGAGAAAAAAAATAGAGATTCGGATTAGCTTTTTTTCTAGCCAATTATACTCCATGAGCAAAAGCAGTGACTTGGATGAGGTGGAGACGTAAATTATGGAAGTGGTTCCTTCCGGGGATTGAACACAGAACCACCAGTGTAGGATTCGACGCACCTGCCCATTACGTTGCGATGGCCAGAAACGGAAAACACCAAAACCTCTTTGCGTAGTGTATTGGGACCAGAAAAACACGACGTAAATCGAGTTAGGGATTACAATTTTGTGTATCTTCCCTTTTTTAAGCGCTGAAGGTCCGCAAACGAAATAATATGTTCCCGCCAAATGAAATCACCAAAACTCCGAGGTTTCGCCATACATTTTTGGGGTTTCGAAACCTTTATTTTAGTATTTTCTCTCATCTCTGATATTCTCAGTTTTCACAACAAACGTCTGTTTTGCCGGCCACTTCAAAAGTGACAGCTTCTGACATTTGATAAGGCTTCAACTCTGTGGGGACTGCCTATAAGTCAGAAATGTCAAACGAGCTCCACTGAACTGAGAACCCGGCGATCCACTGTATTTAATGCAGTCGTATCTCTGACCGCATTGTTATTCATCTCACAGCGATGCTTGAAAACAATAGGGCACAGACATAGCTTCAAACCACACCATCAGGCAATGCGTGGTTAGAAATGAAAAATATCGGAATATTACAGAGCTCACATGTACTATCGGTTTATGTTGTTCATAGTGTATTGGGAATTGCTAACAGTTCCCCCCCTATATGAAAATTCCTTCACAATTTCAATTTATTAGACACCGTCATTGAACCTCAGACATAGGAAATATTTTCTACTTCGATCCAAAAATGTTAAGTGCATATTTCTGTTCAGACAGACAGCACAGACTGTCAATGGACCGAAGACCAGAGAAGGAAGCAATTACATTTCTGCTAAAATTGACTGGCTGTGTGAATATTTCTTGGATATAGATATGTATGTACCAAAAAGTTGTGCACACCAGCTAACTCTGCAATATTTCCTGATAAACCAAACACTTCTACATCCCTCAATCCGGAACAAATCGATTGCCATCATGCAAAGTATCCAATTTCAGTTCGAAGCGCAACAACAATTCCAAAAAGTTATCCTGAAAATGCTTCATTGAGAATTCTCTCTGACCGAAACGTGAAAGCTTTAATGCGTCAAAAATGTACACCACCTGATGTTACGGTAAGCATGACGATGATTCAACGCCGTTTCAATTCATTTACCTATTCACCACACCAAAGGAAAACATATCTAGTGTATGAGTAGGAGGGAAAAAAGGGCACAAGGATTTAAATTTCACGGATCGTTGAACGATGGGAGCATTGAACTAATGACATTAACATGGGTGTACCCAAATGTCTGCGTCGGAAGCATGCGAGGAGGCTAAAGTGATGTTTGCGGAGGGGTATGTTCGAAGGATATCAGTTGGTGAATTCTTTTAGAACTTGAACGCCGTTTTTGTTTGTTTGTTTTTGGTGCATTTAGTTTGAGTGCTTTTGTATGTTCTGAATTGTTTCCAGAGCAGGAGGATGAGGTTCATTTTATCAAAAAATTTATAGAACTTCTGAAAGATTTTATTTTGGCCAACGTAGCGATTGTGAATGAAAAAATGTAACCAACGTCACAATGACGGCAAAAATGTTTATCGTGTGACACAATTTCTGTATAAAGTTGAACCTAAAATACTAGCAAGCCTTCCGTGCTTAAAAAAATCACGCGTCACCGAAAGCATAATGAACAACGGGCTCTATTAAAGCAAGTCACAGTTACGCTTGCCAGACATATGAATAACCTCCACGTGACTGTGGTATGCGCACAATAAAGCTTATTTGTAGTCATCTGTCATTTGGGTGGAATTATTAACAAAGGAATTTATAGAGCTACTCCTAGAATAGCACCGAATTTAATGGCTTAGCAACAGCAACACTCCTTCCAGAGCAACGTTAAACGCGAATCGATAGCAGTGAAGGCATCCGCACTGGTCTCATTTGAAAACTTTTTTACTCCCTATATTTCTAAGGACTGTCGGCATTTGAGTGTTCTCATGCCAACAAACATTAACAATTTTCTTCCCATTCACCCCCACACCCATCAGCTGTCGTGGTCCTGTATGAGTCATCAACTGGGAAAAAAAACGGAGAATGAAACTTCCAAATCGTTCGTCTTTGTAAACATTTGTGTTGGATGGCATGAAATCGCATTTGAATAACACAGCGTAACTTTGTGTGACTTTATGTACATCCGTATGTATAGGGCCAACACATCTGTGAATGATTGTATAGAATGGCTACATTTACATATAAAATACCTTAGACAGTTTTGTACTGCATACATACGCACATGTACACTTCAGGAAAAAAAGGATATAGACTTTAGTCCTTCTGAGGTTGGCAGTGAAAAGTTATTCAGTCCAGTACACAGAACATACTGCAATAGCTCATCCTTGATACTTAATCATCAGACGGGGAGTCATAAAAGAAGAGAGTCTGGACGGCTATGTAAAATCAATAAACGTCGGCAGGGAGAGGCACCTACAATCTGAGTGAATCCTGAAATTGAATAAAGTTGGAGCCAATGGCAACCGGGTGTCGAGACCATATCAGAAGCTCCCCTTGGAGCTACCCCCCTTGTCTGGGGGTAGCTGTTGTTTTGCAGAAACAAGGATGCAGTGCGTCAATGAGTATTTTTAATTTTTTTAATTGAGTCGAAATAACATGTGGTTATGTATACAAATATGTATGTACATTTGTATAACTTATGTTAGGTTAGAATGGCTGACTAGGGCAGTGTAGACCCGCTGTGTTACCACACGGATCTAGTCGAACCTATTCCGCAAACCACTGGCATTTATGCTGGTTTGTTCGGTTGTTGAAGAAGTAAGCGTTAAGTCAAGAAGAAAGCGACTGAATGGCGCAGTTGGTTAAGTGCCTGCCCCTGGTTAACGGGGTCCTCGGTTCGAATCCCAGTAAAAGCCAAGTTAATACGCTTTTATCTGGTTTATAATTATCAAATAAACAGCACTATCCCTGGAGTGGTCAATCAGTGGTGGTAGTCTGACTGTGGAAATCACAATGGACCAACATGGCCTAAGTTAGCTGATGAATCCACTAGCGGCCCCGCCTAATCCTCTAAGTGAAGGGTCCGAGCATGAGATATCGCTGTCTTCCATCGGTCCTGGGTACGCTGCTTCCAGTCATCCAGACCAAGCTGTCTTACATCCGCGATTCCTTGGCCCTTATACCGGAGGTTCGGTCTTCATCTCTTTCTCGAACCAGGAGGCTTGGATTCTCTTTGTTGGAGCATTGAGAGTCAGTGCAGTCGGTGGTTTTTGCCTTCCGGACTACATCCACATTCAGGTACAGGGCGTAGAGCTCGCGGTTGTGTCTTCTTCTGCATTCGCCTTCCTCGCAGGTGGGACCATATATCCGACTTTTTCTTTCGAAGGCACCAAGAATCAACTCTGCAGTTTTGCTTAGCGTCCAGCATCCTTGATGTCCAAGTGGCTGTTTTCAACGTATGCATCCCGGAGAGTCTCGCTTTGTTGCTCTCTGTAGTATCTGGCAATTTCCGATGTGCCCAGGCAAAACTCCTCTTTATTCATTGATGCAGCTTTCTGATATTGGCTCTTGCTCCTGATTCCCAGATTCCCGATTCGGTTTTTTCGCCGGTTCATCGATCGAAATCTACGATAGTAGACTGTCCAGAACGGAGTTCTTTCCATATTCGCAGTCATTTAAATTGAATCGTATAGCCGCTATATGTCTGCCGATGAAGTCTATCTACACTTTCTGTTTAACTTAGCATGGCGACACCATTTTCCTTTTAACAGTCCATGTGTTGAAAACTCGATCTTACGGCAGAATGAGTGGTCTGGTTTTCTTCACATTTTGATCTCTTGATTACAAGTATCCGCACACAGCGAAATAATTATTCTTAATTCGTAAATGAACCCACATCTCTAATGGAATGTGATTGAGGCCATTCGCCGACCATTGTTCTTTTATGCAAATTCTCTCGGTGGCTGGGCCTCAAAGTTCGCAACCACTCCCTTCCAGCGGGCAATTAGTAATAATCTATCCAAATGAACTAATCGCTTCAAATACAAGTGACTCACACAGTGGCTGGCTTGTGATCTAGTTCATGAGTCAATCCATCTACTTGGGATAAATCAATTATGCACACTTAAAGAATTTAAGGTGTCTAGACGAATTTGTGCTTTGTTTTAATTGTTGCTCTTCTTTCATTCCAGATACCGATGGGTAAAGAACGGAAAGAAATTCGACTGGCAAGCGTATGATAATCGCATGCTGCAGCAACCCGGTCGTGGTACACTTGTGATCACATCGCCCAAAGATGAAGATTTGGGTCAATATCAATGTTTTGCCGAGAACGAATTCGGTATTGCCACTTCCAATTCAGTGTTCGTCCGCAAAGCCGAGTTGAACGCGTTCAAAGATGAGACACCAAAAACGATAGAGGCTAACGAGGGCGATCCCTTCTCGTTGCAATGTGAGCCCCCAGATGGTTGGCCAAAACCCACTGTAAACTGGTTGATCCAACAATCGGACGGTGCAATCAAGAGTATCAACAACTCCCGCATGACTTTGGATCCTGAAGGAACACTTTGGTTCTCGAATGTAACCCGTGACGATGCCTCCGATGACTTCTTCTATGCGTGCTCAGCAACGTCGGTCTTTAGGAATGAATACAAAATTGGCAATCGAGTTTTATTGGACGTGAGGCAGACAGGAATCAGTGCAGCTCAAAATAAGCACGAACCAGTCCGCCAGTATACCACCCGAAAGAACGAAGTAGCTCTGCGTGGGAAGAAAGTGGAAATGTATTGTATATTTGGCGGGACGCCGTTGCCTCAAACGGTTTGGATGAAAAACGGGCAGCCTATACATTGGAGCGATCGAATAACGCAGGGTCATTATGGAAAATCGCTGATTATTCGGCACGCGACATTCGAAGATGCCGGCTCATACACATGTGACACTTCAAACGGTGTCGGCAACGCACAATCGTACTCCATTAATCTGAAAGTATACGCCACTCCTTACTTCACAAAGGAACCAGAAATTCAAAACGCCGCAGAGGACGAGACTGTCGAATTCCGTTGCGAAGCCGCTGGTAATCCAGAACCAACGATCCAGTGGATCCACAATGGTAAACCAATTGCAGAGGCTGTATCGAATCCTCGCCGCACCGTACAGAATAACCGCATTATTATTCGTGACCTGGTGAAGGGTGATACCGGAAACTACGGTTGTAACGCAACCAACTCGCTTGGATATGTCTACAAGGATGTTTACCTGAACGTGCTTGCACTGCCACCAGAGATCCAGGAAGCTCCACGAAAAGAGTTCACCGTCGATGGAAAGAACGTGACGATGAGATGTCGTGTATTCGGAGCGCCCAAACCAAAGGTGAAGTGGATGCGCAACGGCCTTGAACTTACCGGAGGGCGTTACACAATCCTTCCATCAGGTGATCTGGAAATTTCACAAGTTGGCTTTGGCGATGCTGGTCAGTACATGTGCTTGGCAGCGAACAAATTCGGTAGCAAGTCGGCCAATGGCAGTCTCACAGTGAAGGAGCATACTCGAATCACCGAAGAGCCGCAAAACTATGAAGTCGCCGCTGGGCAATCAGCAACATTCCGGTGCAATGAAGCTCACGATGATACGCTTACACTTGAAATTGAGTGGTGGAAGGAAGGCGAGCCCATTGACTTTGACAACCAAGTTAGATTCGTTAAGACAAATGACAATTCACTTACCATCTCCAAGACCATGGAACTCGATTCCGGAGAATACACGTGTGTCGCCCGTACCGAGCTTGATGAAGCCACTGCCAAGGCACATTTAATCGTCCAAGATGTTCCAAATCCTCCAAGTCTAGTTGGCATCGTCTGTAAGGCTAGTGAGGCTGAGATTAATTGGAAGCCCCAAGGAGACAACAGGTCCCCCATTCTGCATTACACCATTCAGTACAATACTTCCTTTACACCACAGACGTGGGACGTCGCCTTCGAGAAGGTGCCCTCAACAGATTTCAGTTACACCATTGGCATGACTCCATGGGCGAATTACACCTTCCGTGTGATTGCTTTCAACAAGATTGGACCTTCAACTCCCTCAGAGCACAGTGACGTTTGTAGTACTCAGCCAGATGTTCCATACAAAAACCCCGACAACGTTGAAGGCCAGGGAACTGAGCCAGACAATTTGGTAATCACTTGGACACCAATGCCCGAAATCGAACACAATGCACCCAACTTCCAATACCGTGTATCATGGAAGAGAGACATCCCGGCGGCCAGTTGGGAAAACAAAGACATATTCGATTGGAAACAAAACAGTTTGGTTGTTAGGGATCAGCCAACATTCGTCAAATATCTGATCAAGGTGATTGCAATCAATCAAAAGGGTGAATCGAACGTTGCGGCAAGTGAAGTCATTGGCTTTTCTGGAGAAGATCGTCCTCTGGAGGCACCCACGAATTTATCCATGATTCAGGTCACAAGCAGTACCTCAGCGATTTTGGGATGGAATCCAGTTAATCCTGAATCTGTACGTGGTCACTTCAAGGGCTATAAAATCCAAACGTGGACCGATGACGAAGGCGAAGAATCACTGCGAGAGATTCATGTTAAGGGCGATGCCAACCAGGCTTTGGTCACTCAATTCAAGCCAGATTCGAAAAACTTTGCCCGTGTATTGGCATATAACTTACGATTCAATGGTCCACCAAGTGCAGTCATTGATTTTGATACACCCGAAGGTGTTCCATCGCCGGTAGAGAGCTTAGAAGCCTACCCACTGGGCTCGTCGGCATTCTTGTTGACATGGAAAAAACCATTAAATCCGAATGGAAAGCTTACTGGATACAGGATCTACTACGAAGACGTTAAGGGCAGTAACTTGGGTGATCGACGCGAACGAACTCCAGTCATTGAAGATCCACGAATTACAAGAGCGAAGTTGGCTGGTCTTAAGCCAAATACGAAATATAGGATTTCCATAAGTGCAACCACTAAAATGGGAGAAGGAACTGAGTGAGTACTGATTACATTATTTTACATTGAATTTGGTGTAATCTGATTTGTTTTCGCAGGAACTTTATTGAAAAGAGGACAATAGGAGGAGCGTTCCAGGAACCAGCGGTACCAAACTTCACCTGGGAACAAATGCGATCGGACAACGGCTACGCAAAATTCAAGGTGAACTGGCAACCAGCCACGGATGGTGGTCACCCAGGAACACATTTCTTCACAAAATATAGGTAAGTAATAAGAGTGATTGTGCGCATATGAGGAAATTATACAATTCTTTCGTGAATACATTTACCAGGGTCAAGGGCGAAACCGAGTGGAAACCCGTGTCCGAGGAATTGAATGAAGACTTCCAGGTCGTCGGTGGACTAGATCCAGAGACTGTTTACGAATTCCGTGTGGTTTCGGTTGATGGTCAATACTTTAAGGAAAGTGCAACACAAGAAATCGATACAAATGGCATCGATGGACCGATTATGGTGCCAAATGAGAACGTGGCCAATGCAGGATGGTTCATTGGAATGATGCTAGCACTAGCAATCATCATTATTCTGTTCATAATCATTTGCATCATACGAAGAAATCGTGGTGGAAAGTATGATGTCCATGATCGTGAATTGGCAAATGGACGTCGTGATTATCCCGACGAAGGTGGCTTCCACGAATATTCCCAACCGTATGTGCCATTACGATTACACGAGTCATAATGTAAATTTAAACAATTTTATTTCAATTTCAAGCAGTTTGGACAACAAGAGTGCGGGTAGACAATCAGTTAGTTCGGCGAATAAACCGGGCGTTGAAAGTGACACTGATTCAATGGCTGAGTACGGTGACGGTGATACAGGTGAGTGATAAGGATAACGTGACATTGATACTGATTTGTGTATTATTTTTCTCTTATTTTCATTGTAATCTTGACAAAAACAAAATCAAAACAAAACAAAATCAAACAAACAAACATTATGAAATAAATTGTTGGTTATGTTATGGAAATGAGGTCGGGAAGTTGAAAAAGCAGTCAAAAAATAGAAAAGAAAAAAATCGGAACAGGTAAATGATGAAGGTTGAACACGCTATCAGCTACGCAGTCAGATGAAATTAATAAAAGCTTAAACAGAACCGAAACAAATTGTTAGCATATGTTTTTTTTCGAAAATATTGTTGGCGGAAGCATTTGCAAATGAATTGAACTTATTTTGTTTTTTGTGTTTTTTTGTTTCTAATAAATGCGTTATTGACTAACAATTACCTAACGTTAAAAAAGTGTGTAATTTGTGAAAGTGTGAACACACACAATTCGTGTTGCTTGGTGAGGTTTGTTTTGTGCTTAATTGAATGAGTTTTGATAGAATATTTAGGTTACCTCAGTAAATTTACTGGAAACTGTTTCGGTACTTGGCGGCCAACAACTTTGAAAATTTACAAAAAATGTCAGAAGAAGATTTCTCTGTTTTAAGAGAGTTTCATGAGGTCTCTGCGAAATCGCTGAGATCTCCCAATCTCCAAAAACAAAAAAATAAATAACTTAATATAAGATGAACATCGTCTGGGTCGGCCGCTTGCTCCTGTTCTCAATGTATACACTTGGCTTGACAAGAACTTATTCCGGCCTGGCACTTTCTCAGTGGACAGTTCTATTGATGACCATCGCGGGAATTTGTAGGTTAACAGAAACAAATAAACATTTTTCACAAACTTAAAAACTAAAACTGGTGACTTTTCAAGGCCCTACTCATTATAGCTTCTGCAATGAATTAAAATCTTTCATTTTACATCAATTTGCAATTCGATTCGTGGTTTCCATACATCTTTTTTTTTATACACGAAATTAAATGGTATGGTGTAAGCTTAAGGCTTTCTAATACCTGATTTCTGGTTTAATCTGTCCAATGCCAACAAAACGAACCCTGAGTGACGTCGCAAAACAAAAAGATGGCTGTTTAGACATGTCAAAAATGATATGTATTCCCAATGGCATTCACGTAATAATAAATATATAATAAATGAATAACAGTCAAAGATTCATGAATATCTGTCAAAAAGCAAAAGCACTAAAATTCGTCGGTGGACTCGTGGGCAATCAGCTGTGAAGTCGGCTATCTCTGTAATACTTCATTTCTGGTTATTATTTAGAATAAATTCCAAGTTGTTAAGCATCAGGAAAAAATCAATATGTTGTGTACTATTTCAGGTGGAATTTCTCATGAAGTTAACATCACTCTTTAACTTAATAGACCACAAAACAACGTTTCCCCCTGCACTCCTTAGCAAAGAACCTTGTGTCAGCACCGGTTAACAACCATTTATTAATTATGCACAAAGAAGAGCTACAAATCTGAATTTAAGTACACATCCTAGTATCTGTCGAAATGTTCATACAGTTCATACATGAACACCATCAATTCGAGTGCACATGATTGTCTTTCTTAATTATTACAGACCAATGAAGCGGAAAATTGCTTATGCATAATTTTTGATATTTATCATTTGTGACTTAGACTATTGCTTCTTCAAACGTAGTAGAATAGACTCCTCTGCACCCTGCTCATGAACTCTCGAATATCGTGTCACAAGTTAAATGTCAGGAGCAGTAACAAAGCAAAAACAACGGGATATAATGTACAAGTCCTGCTCGTAGAACAATGCGATTATTTTCTTCTATATTAGAAACACCGTGATGTTCATTATGAACTTACAGTGACTGCTGTGGCGTGCTGAGGAAATGTGACATTTCCTACACTGAAGAAAACTGTCACTGACACTCGGACAAACAATATACAGTGAAACTCCTCCTAGAGGGTAAGGGTGTCCGTTCTGTGGGTATTGAAATACATGAAT
Organism: Eristalis intricaria; assembly: GCA_964034865.1. Lineage (NCBI taxonomy): Eukaryota > Metazoa > Arthropoda > Insecta > Diptera > Syrphidae > Eristalis > Eristalis intricaria. The sequence goes on along the minus strand of OZ035876.1, from coordinate 14,030,372 downwards.
ATCTTCATGCCAGGACCATGACGAATTGTCCTTAATGTGTCCTTTATAGGGAAGAGTCCGTAATGAGAACTTTCACTGTACATAGGTTTCTGTAAAGCTTACTGCTTTATGTCCAGTTTCACAGTGAAAGTTTAAACCCCTCTATTGATTTAAACTTCGGCTCTAAGTGATTTATTCAGTTTCAGAGTTTCCATTAAACCTTGAACGTGAATAGAACTTGTGGATTGTACTGCGATCATACAGATCTATTGTATGGTGCTTCTTTTTGTCTAGGACTTAAGAACTGCCTTCAGAAATTAGACAACTTGTCTCGATGGGATTGCTTTGAAGTCTTTCCCTGTTACAGATGTTCTGTTCATAATTTTGAATCTGCTGCAAGCGAATGACAGTCAATTAGCTTGTGTTCCATAGTTTCTTTAGCCCCTCTACAGAGCCTATAAATGTCTGCACTGATAAGACAGATATGGAAGTCATAATTACGTACAACGTGTCCTGTTAGTACTCCACATATCACTCTTTTTAAAGGTTTATTAAGTTCTAGAGATTTTGTTGGTTTCGTAGTTGTCCCAGTTCTTGCAGTGTTTAATACCTCCTGGTTGTTCCTAAATGGGTTCATATGCTTAATGATCCATTTGTGAAGATGAATGTTTATTTCCGTATTGAAACCTTAAACTTAGTTAAATTAAGTTTAAACCTTGGTTCACATTCGAACCATTTCCCACGATGAGAAAAACACATTCAATACAGAATAGATCACTTTAACTATTGGCACGATCTGGAATTCTTCGAGATTTCGAATGTCGTAGAATTTGGCCTTAGCCGGAACCGAGCTGTTGTTAACCTTATGCAAGGAGGTCACAACTGCGAGTGTCTTTTGTGGGGTATAGAAATTGTTAGACGGTGGAACTTGCAGGATAGTTTCTCATTGATTTGCTCTCGTAGGTACCATAAAAGTACAAATACATAAAGTTCTTAAAAACTTTGAAATCTGAAATTCAGATCAGTTGACCTTAGTTTAACTAGACAGTCACAGTGAAACCGGACGAATTAAATCAAAAATTGTAATTCTGTTTAAGGGTCAACTTTTCTTAAGTTTAATCCTTCACTGTGGAACTTGGCATTAGTCATTCAGATAGATAAATTAATAAAAAATCAATAGCACACACACAAGACGAGTACAGTGAAACTTCTCTATAGCGGACAGTCATGATTGTCCGGCATGTAAAGGTTGAAATACTAGAATAACTTAATGCTGGATTGTTCGTAAAGAGTGAAGTCCCTTTTAGAAGGGTGTCCGCAAAAAGAAGTTTCACAGTAATTGTTTAAAAACTACACCCAAGTCACCCGTCCGTAAAGAGAGGTGTCTCCTATATAGAGGAGTGTCCGTAAAGAGAAATTTCACTGTAATTGTTTTAGAAGCTACACCCAAGGCATCCACGGACAGTAGCGCGCCACCCAAAGACGAAAGACGCAGTGCACGTGAAAGTATAATAAAGCCAGAAAAGCATATATTGTGATGTTGTATGCTTAGGTGTTGTATGCTTAGGTTATTATCTGTAGGGTGTAGAAATAAGATCAGGAAAACACAAAGCAGCACATCATTAGGAAGAAATTGAAACTAATAACGTGTGTAAACTGCATTCACCGCACTCATTTCCATTAACAAAACCGAATCATAATAATAATAAATAAACATCTAAGATTTGCAAGTATTACAATACTTATCGAAGCTTAGCGTCTGAAGAAATAAATTAAAAAAGAATAAAAACCTTAAAAAATCATCCATTTAAATATTTAGTTTTGTTTTCAGAATTTTCTTATAAATATCAACGATGTAAATTATAGAATTTCTTGCACATACTGTACTTTTTTATTTTATTTTGCTTTGTCCATTTTTATTAATCATCACTTTTTCTAGAAGGCATGAACGAAGATGGCTCATTTATTGGCCAATATGGACGGAAAGGACTATGATTCCTCTGTTTTACCTGTACTTCATTTGTCTCTTTATTCTAAACACAAAACAAAAAACTAGAATTCAAACAGAATTATTGAACAGTAGAAATAAGAACAGAAACAAAAAAAAATCAAAAAAAAAACGTATTTTTGTACCAAGTGCTTCTACATACATTATTGCCTTCTGTAAACTACATTCCGACATTGGATGTCTATTTTGTTATCGGCAATTTTTCCGTTTCATCTTAGAGGTAGAGTCTTTGTTTTAAACTTCATCAAAAATATTCTACTATACATACGTACATATATATGTTTAAATGGTTTAATCTTCAGTATAATCTGACTTGGTTTTGGTGTTTAATTACTATTGGTTATGGGCCTTCTAACTGGTTTTACAGTTTTTTTTTGTTCTCTTGAAACTAACATTTTTTTTTTCATTTTTCTTACAAATATACACAAGAACACATGCGCGACTAGTTTCGTGTCGCAAGAAGATGTCAGAACTTGAATAGAATATTTTGTTCTGCATTCTGCCTTCAATGATATCGAAAAAATGCAAACAAACGGGTCATAACGACATACATCCATAAAATCGTTTCATTGCATTTTACAACATCGCTGCTATAGTTAATTTGACTAAGGTTTCACACACGACACTTAAAGTATCTACAAACGACCATCTGGTTCAAATGATATCAACTGCTTTAACACAAAATATGTTCACATACATACAGTACCTCACAAAATTGATCATACACCCGCAAATACGATTTATTTGTGGATCGCTTAAATTAATGGACTTATTAACTCAACAAAAATTCATTTTCGACTGCACATATTTTATTTAACCCTGGAATGCTACACTTTTTGCAGAACTTACTATGTTACATTGGGGTGCAACCGTACCCCAAAATAAGTGATTTGCCAAGATCCCAAAAGAACATTCAATTCTTACCCAATAACAGTTTTTTTTTGTCACAGAAATAAAATAAAATTGTTTTGCAACTTAAAAAAGACTGAGATACAACCTTACCCCAAATAGCATTCTAGGGTTAAGGAACTAAAATTAAGAAAACATAATATTTTTCAGGAAACTTAAAAAATGTACTTGATTTTTAGCAAAATGTTGAGCATACACTAAAAGAAACTTAACTTAACTTATATGCCCGCCGTCCCCAAAGGAGGACACCTAAATAAATACCGTAAACTTATTTTCTATATTAATAGTTTTAAGTGTCCTCGATTAGGCACGGCTGGCGTATTTGGGTTAAATTTAAATTCAACTTATGGCTAAGAAAAAACAATAACTAATCCGATTCTAACGTCGCGTTGCATCTTCTCCAGCATCTAAAACAGCTTGTAACCGCCGGCCATTGCAGGCAGGAAAATGGGTGACTTTACGACCTTCCGGCCGTTGCCAACATGTTGGGTCCGTTGCAACCGCTAGGGCATGGATTTTACTAGTTTTTCCATGCAAGATGACGGAATGCTATTCTGATTCTTAAGCTGCTTGAATTTAGGACTTCAACTCCTGCTTTCTTGTGCCCGATTGGGTTCAGATCGGATGATTGTTGAAAAAAAATCTAACGGGGTCATATTGTACGATCTCGGTTGCCAGTTCACATCACCTCAACGTGAGATGACCATTCCCTCGAATCGCTCGTGGAGAATTTCAAAGCGCCGCCAAATAACCTTGGTGTCCATACCATCAAATTCAGGGAAAAAGAAGTTGGTAATCATCGACCTATGGCGCTCGGCGTTGACGGTGATGGGGGGAACGTCATTCTCAAAGCAACTTGGACCGATGACACCGCCAGCCCAAACCAAACTCCTCAGCAAACAGTGACTTTTTCGGAATGCATGTCGGAAGTAATAGTCTGATGGTTGACTTAATATGTCTCCGTATGTCTCATTTTAAACTATTCATATAACCAATTTTGTAGGTCCCCATAGCGCAGTGGGTTGGTGCGTCGACTACTCCGCAGATGGTGCGAGGTTCGTTACCCTAACTTTCATTAGACTTTCGAGTCACTAAAGGGCCATTCTCTACGAATCGCGAACTTCGCATACTCTTACACTTCATTCATATGGAGTTTTCCCAAACACACACTTCACCGCGAATTTTTTAGTCGTGTATTTGTGGATCGCGTTTGTGTCTCTTGTGTATTGCGAACTTATCTTGACAGTTCGCAAATAGAATGATTGATTTGTGGAGAAAAATTTTAAATCGTTAATAAGGATGCATAAATTAATCATTTTTGAGATTTTGGGCGATAAGTCGATTTTAGTCGTCCCCATCTTTTTGCATACCAGGAAGTATTACTTTTTGTTTATATTCGCTGAACACTGGTTGATTCTGAAAGTTCGCGGCTGACATGTGGCACTTAATAATGCTCAAAGTGTATTCCATTCCAAGAAAAAAGCTTCTCAAATTTTGTCTTTCGGTGTCGGCATAAAACTGTAGGTCCCTTCCACAATAATACGCACAACACGAGTAGTTGCTGCAGAAGCTAGACCATAGTCCACTCGGACTGTCGTGCCATTCATATTATTATATCCAACTTTGTTCAGAGTACTTGAAGTCACACAACCTCCGCCGTGTTTATGGTTGACTTGACGTTCCTTGTTTTAAAAACTGTATTTAGTTCACTGCAGACAACTTCTCTACCATCTGTTCCAAATAAATTCATCTTTGTTTCGTCCAAAAATATTACATCTTTCTTAAAGCAATCTCTAATCGTTTTTTCTTATTCGCTGGCGACATGAAGTAACAAATGTATTTTTGTGAGGTACTGTATGTTGTGGATTATACTACAACACCATTTTGAAAATGTACATCACATTTGATGATAAAACGTATTTTGCATGAACTAATCTAACCAATAATGAATGGTTTTTTGCTGCCCTAATATTTTAATCAAGTGTCGTCTCAGACTGACTACTTCAGGATCTTGTTGCATTTCAATTTAATTTGGTTTTTGAGTTGTGCGTCGTCTAGGACATGACTCCATTGACTGCTTTTTGCATAAGGGAATATTGTTTTCAAGTATTAATCAAAGCCACTAAAATGAGTACAACCTCGAGCGCTTAAAGGCAAACCATAAATAGATCTACATTTAACAACTTAAAACTACACGCATAAATGTGTAGTTGATCATTGTGATTGAGATGACTGATTATATTACCTTACCCATCGACAGATCGGAATTGGGCTTTACATTCGTCACATAATTCATCTGCTTATCATAGTTATAATACATCACCCCTTTTTTTTGTTTTTTTATCATAAACATTAAAATATAAACATATCCATAGATACTAATCCTACTAAAATTTAACCAACAAAATATACTCCTTTATCAAATTCAAGATGACTAAAGCATATTATTTCATTTCTAATAGGACAATTTACCGAAGACGGCTCGTTTATAGGTCAGTACGTTCCAGGAAAGCTTCAACCTCCAGTAAGTCCTCAGCCCACCCCTCATCAGCAAGCGCCATCCACACAAGGTTCCAATGCTGTAGCTACTTATGTTTAAGTTTCCCCTCCAAAACACAAAACAAAAACAAAAACCAATTAAATGGAGCAGAGATATTTTTTAAAAATATTTCGATAAATCTTTTTTCTATAATTATTTAAACAAAAGCAAACAAAAATAAGCAACTAATATTAATATATATATATACATATATGTAGCATAAATGTGAAAAAAGCCTTTTTTTATGTAAGTTGAATATAGTTTGTACTTCGATTTATTTACACGATCAACATACATGAGTCTCATCATTTTCTGTTTCTTTTTATTTTTGTTTTTGAAATTGTCAGCGCATTCGTAAAATGTTGAATTGAAACAAATAAAAGCAGGTTGCTACTTTTGAATTCCGAGATAATTTGCAAGTTAAATTGATACATATGCATGGGAAGGTGTAAAAGTAACGTACTATTATTTGTTATTTTTTTTAATTTAATTTTGTGTAGAAAAAATGTATGAAATACATTGAAATTAATTTTATGCAAAACAAAAAACAAAACAAAATAATTTGAAACGGTACATAGTAATATATGCAATTTACTTTTATATATATATGACCATAGATATATACATATGTAAGTGTAATTAACGTTCTACATTTTGATTTAAGGACAAATTTTCAATACAAAATAAACGATTTCCAGTCGAATGGAAAATGCAGAATATATGTGTTCAAAGAGCATAAAACCAATGTAATATTTTTTTTTCGTTTTTCGTCTACTCACCACTACTCAGTTTAAAGAATCGAATATTTTATGATACAATTTAAGTTTTAAAAATCACTTATATAAGATTTGCCCTTTTAGTAACCTTAACTTGAAATCTTTTTTTACTGCGTAAATTTACAGGTCAAAGAAGAACATCAAGATGAAAGAATAGAAAAAACGTCCATAAAAAGTATTTTTGTTAAAATAAATCCAGTTTTCATAGTTTATTTAAATTATTGTAATAAGAGCGAAAGGAATTTCTTTTCAATTATTAGCAAACGAAAGTGAAAAGAAACCGTACAGATTCAGCATAAGTGTAGCGTTTGCTTATTTTTATTTTACTTTTTAATTGTTTTTTTTTTTCGTTTTTAGATTTAATTTAAAAGAAATTTCTTTTTGTGTCGATTGGCTTTTTAACTTGTACGTAGAAAGAACTACTTCGAATATGAGTTTCTAAATGAAATGTTGATAAGTTTAAATAAAAGAAAAGAATCATACATCACATGTTTTTTGGTTGTTTTTATTTTTACTTTATAGAAATCTTTTCTTTTTGGTTTTGTTTTTATTTAGTATTCACCTGCTGGTAGTCTTGTGGTAAAAAAAAGAATGGATCAAACTCGGATTGCTCGCTGTACTAATGCTACCAAACATTCACTTGGTTGTTTATGAAATATGTCAGTTATCAAAAGTCCAAGATAGAATTTCCTTTCCATTCACACTGCTGGTAATATCAAACATTGATCAATGTTCAAATAAGCAATTGCAGTTAATTTCATCCAATACCAATTACAACTGTGGTGGCCGTGTTGGTCTGGGCATGTGCGTCGACTCGTACTCGATTGAACCTCGCTGCCTGGGTTCGATTCCCGGTACGACCGAAATAATTTTCACGGCGCCACCTCTTTCGAGTAACCCACACTGCTCAAAGAGTAACAACTGTCTAGAAAAAGCTTCTTCAAACTTGGCCGTTCGGTTGGCATAAAACTATAGGTCCCTATCGCTCGTGAAAGAAGTGTAGCACGTACAATACGAGTGGTTGCTGTAGAAGCTAGGCCTCGGCTCTCTACGGGCTGTACGCCATGTATTTTTTTTATAAAATAGAATTTATTGATTCAGACAAAGTTATCTTCAATTAACTTAAACCTGCTGCGAAGACATTTGACCAGGTGTCAGCATTATTGCCATGACATTGTCTTGGGATTGTTATTGTGTTCGGTTGTACCCATATTTTTGATTTTCTTTTATTATTTCACAAAAATACTATACAAGCATCTCTCATCATATGACATTTCGGCCATACTTTTACTGAGTCCCATTCCCATTAAGTTTTGAGTTGAGTTGTTAAATGTTGAGTTTGCCTTTTATTTTATATTTAACACATTTAAACAATTTCACAGCGAATTTCATGTGATTGTGAATAACATTGGTGTTGTACAAAACAATAAATATTCCACAACTAATCTTGATCATTTAAATAAGAAAATAAAAGGAGAACAAATTACATCTAAGCTAAATATAAATATAAAAAAAATTAAAAACACAATGCATACAATTTACAATAGAAAGTTATCCACACAACCATACTTGAGTGTAATCTTATTGAAATTTTGTGCACAAGATAAAATAGAGGATTGTATAAGTTTACTTACGTAGCTTCTACACTCCATGATGAGCTTGTGCTAAAATGAATTAAATTATTTATTTAATAAAGTCCACACAATTTGCTTCTAAACCTATTGCTAAGAATTTAAATTTAAAGAAAAAAAAAAACAAAGCGCTTTGTGTTCATAAACGGATAATTATTTGCTAACTATTAATTAATACATTTCCATATTTCTCACGCAGATTACAGGGTCGTTTAGTAAAATTTATTTAAATATAAACTAAAACAAACTAAAAATTATATTATATATTTATGAATCTATATGTAGTAGTCTATACAAGAAAATCTCTCACCTAACTATGATAATATAATATATATGTACATGTAAAAAATGAAATGTAAAATGAGAAAAGTGCTTGCTTATTAAATGTACGAAACGATGCCGTTGATAAAGGAAACAACAATACAACATTGTGGTGGTATTTTGTATAAGATGGGGTGAAGGATATGTGAACATACGCTTTAAGTGAAATCTTGTTTAAATATTATATTTGTTTAAATTATTTTGAGGATCTGTATTTTATGTAATAACTGCCTATGCCTAATTCTATGTTAAATTGCTTTAATTTAATATGTGTACGTTTGAGTGCTTACAATACTGTAGATCAATTATGTTATAGAGGTCTATGAAAAATCGACGATTGAAATACATTTAATTTTTAGCATAGTTTTCATGGCTTACGACATACACATGCACATCCTTAGGGAACACACAACAAGAGTGAACAAATGTTTTGATTACTTTCAACTACATACATACGAATTGCTTGATTCAGTAAGATAGTATCCTTCTTCGAAGTTCAAGTAAAACGATATGAGATTTTTGTCAATTGACAGGGTAAACGAGTTCGTAACTCACTTGGTTCATAACTACTTGCAGGTTAAGACCCTTATGTGAGCCGTAGTTTTTGATAAAACATTTGATGAAACGTCAGGTATCACACCGGAACATTTCTTTATTCTATCGCACGATATCCAATTTGTCCATTTCATCACGTAGTCATGGAACCAAAAAGAATTCTAGGAGACCTTGTTCATCATCATTCATGCCGTCATCATCATCAACTTCTGCCACTCCTTAAATTCATGAGAATGAGAGGGAAATAGGTATGTGCATAAACATTTGCTTAGCGGGCGTAATTATTAATGAGAATGGCTCTTCTAGAAATAAGAACGATCAATTTGATCATATTCGACTTTGAATGATTGAAAAGAAATAAATAAAAAAAAAACTTTCACTGCCGTATACGCTCTTTGGGAAATTAAGACGCAAAAATAAAAATAAAAAAAATAATTCTGAGAAAAATAACGAAAATGCTAATCATAAGGGATACACACCCTCCACCTTTCACAGCTCATAAGTTTGAACAACACGTTCGTGCAATCAAAACAGTGTTAAATTTCCTAACCACGTAAGCCAAATGTAAGAACAAAGAAAACTCTATTCCATTGAAATCACATAAAAACCAAACTTGAATTTTCTAAAACATAAGTAAAACAATAAGAATTCAATATTTAAGTAGATATTTTCTGAATTAAAACTAAATATTGGTTTTCATATACAAAATAAAAAAATACATAGAATACTTGAAAAAAAAAAAGATGTCCTGTATAACTGATTAAACAATACAAAAAAAAAAATACAAGTATATGTAAACAATTTACACTTTCTGCTTAAATTATAAATTATACACAATGTTTATACACGTTTACTGTACAATGTCTATTTCATTTTACAACTAGGGTTAGAAGATAAACGAAGTAAATATGTTTTCTTATAGTCGAACGACAGGATGGATAGCCAGAGATAAGTGTGAAATTTTGGACAAAGTTGTAGACAAGAAAGTGAAAGGCATTTAGATGAGTAAATGTTAGAGACACAACAAATTGTGAATGATAAAAAAGTTGAATGAAATAAATTAAACTGAACACTTTTGAAAAACGTGATGGCTTTTATTTCTAGGTATTGATACAGAAGAACAACCTTGTCACGTCGACATCATTTTGCGCTGCACTTGTTCGAAGGCGATTGGATGTCAATTTAATCTCGTGCAAAATGTGTTAACTCTTGTTTTCCGTCACCAACTATGCAACAACTTGGGCTAGATTCCTCTTAGAACAGTGGTGGGTATAAACCAGATTTAAATGGTCCAGTTCCAGTGTTTGAAGCCACATAAAGTCTTACGTGCCATTTGATGCAGAATAGTGTGCTTAAACCCGTGTAATCGGACACTATATAAATATCACAGCAATCTTATCCTCTTCTAGAAGGCATACTTTATAATGACGTAATTACTTGGAGCCTTCAAATTTCATGACACGCCCGTGAGATCTCCAGACCACTCGATGCTCCGTCATCGAGTCTGCCGAGTGGTGATCTACTTGATGGATTCACATTAAAGACGCGCCTCGAAAGTCGTGATGATGACGACACTCATGCCACGTGACCAAACTATAGAAGCGTATTACTTTCCGTTCGAAAAAGCAGCTGATCAACATTGAAAGCTGGAGCAAATACTAAGTTCAAAACGTGATTACAGACCTTCCAAGCACGTTTTAAAATCCAACCAACTTGGGGAATCGATTGGGAATCGCCAACTATAGACGATAAGTCTTCTTAACATCGCCTACAAGTGTTCCCACCTGAAGCCGTTTATAAACAATTTGATAGGTCCATATGATTCTGGCTTCAGGCCAGGAAAGTCTACCATCGACCAGATCTTCACACTTCGGCAGATCCAAGAAAATACCCAAAATGTCGATTTCAAGGCCGCATATGGCAACGCGCATAGAGACGACCTATACAAAGCCATGTCTAGATTTCATAATCCTGCCAAACTCGTCAAGTTGTGCAGACCGACGGCGGAGGACTCTCGCTGCTCCATCAAGATCGGTAACGAACTCACCGAGATCTTCAATGTCAAAATAGGTCTTAAACAAGACAACACGCTGTCTTTAACAACGCCAACGATACAGGCACGATCTTCCAGAAGTCCGTTCAACTGTAAGCATACGCTGATGATATTGACGTGATTGGCAGAACACAGAGAGCCGTCAATGAGGCACTCGTTGGCATTAAGACGGAAGCTGCTAAAATGGGTCTAGTGGCGAATGTATGTGTACTATACTTGACCTCGGTTGTGCTGCAACATCCAATCCACGTAAAGGTCGAAAGACGAACCATCCCATTCTCATCCAGAGCACTCCAGAGTTTACTTCAGGAACTCGGTTATATGCATAGGTTTGGCATTCTATCAAGCCTTCTTGAGTAACATTCTAAGAGTGAAAAGCTGGACGGTTTTCGTTCTGCAGAGACGAAAGCCGCAATATTCATCCCACATACTTGACTCAACCAAAGCTCTAATTCACGCCTCCAACATCTTAACCGAGATATTAACATCACCGAGACAGCAACTTTAAAAGAGATGAGTTCTTTGTCCCCTTTTTCGAATAGAGTTTCAATGGACCCAATTTCCAATCGCCAGACGTCTCACCGAACTCCCATGCCACGTCAATTAGTGTCACAGGCAATATTCTGCATTTGTTCCTTATTGTTAAGCTTTGATAAATAGCCGTTAAATGTTTCAACAGATTATTAAGTTAGTTAAAATTCAAACCTCTTAGCATTTAATCTGCACATAATTTCTTATATGACTGTACTTTGATAAAGTTTCTTCTATTCGTCAACAGAGTTCCATATTGTGACCTGTACAAGAAGAGTTTTGTAAACGTCAAAGCATCTAGTGAAAAAATAATTGTAGTCATATGACATTTGTGTGGTGGTTGGTCGATAAGAAGTGAAAAAATTTTCTTTAACAAGTTTTCTTGTGGAATTTGCTACGCAGTTTCCTTCTTAATAAAATCACAAGAACTGAACATCTAATCCACCCACTTTTAGTAAAACTTTTCGAAAGTAAACATGACTGGTTTTATGTTCAATATCGATGGTGGCTACCTTGAGGGTCTTTGCCGTGGTTTCAAGTGTGGAATTTTGAAACAAGCAGACTACCTAAATTTGGTACAATGTGAAACATTGGAAGGTAATAATCACACACTAAATATGTTCCTATTTAAAATGTGGTATTTTGAAAGTGATATTTTTGAATAGAGAAGAGAAATCTAACAAAACAGCAACAACACTTAAAGTGGTCATGTGACAGGGCGAGTGCTGTGAAAATGCACTAACACCAATTGAAATCTGATAAAAAATTGTCATGCGAAACTATCTTGTGACTGTTGAATTGTTTTAAAACAAAGTAAAAAGTTTTAAAGTTATTTTTTTCCATTATTCTTTGATAAATAAATAAGAACATACAATTTGCACATGTGATTACAGAATTGAAAACTTTTCCAAAGATAAAATTATATATGTAGATATGTACGCACCCTTCTTATGAGTGAATTGTAGAGTAAATTTGAATATCTCAAGTAACAATTACGAGTACGGAAGCTCATAACATTTATGACTTACGACATAATTAGCATTCGTTTGAAGCTAATCATTTATTCTCTTCTTTCAGATTTAAAGCTTCACCTTCAGGGAACTGATTACGGTTCGTTCCTTGCTAACGAACCGTCACCTCTATCGGTGTCTGTTATCGATGACAAACTCCGCGAGAAGCTGGTGATTGAATTCCAGCACTTGCGCAACCACGCAGTCGAGCCATTGGCAAGTTTCCTGGATTTCATCACCTATGGCTATATGATCGACAACATAATTTTGCTAATCACTGGCACCTTGCATCAGAGGCCAATTTCTGAGTTGATCCCAAAATGTCACCCATTGGGAAGTTTTGAGCAGATGGAGGCTATCCATGTCGCAGCCACTCCAGCTGAATTGTACAACGCTGTCCTTGTGGATACTCCACTGGCTCCTTTCTTTGTTGATTGCATTTCGGAGCAAGATTTGGATGAGATGAACATTGAAATCATCCGTAATACCTTGTACAAGGCCTACCTGGAGGCATTCTATGAGTTCTGCAAGAACATTGGAGGTTCCACTGCCGACGTTATGTGTGAAATTTTGGCTGTAAGTGTTTCAAATAGTCTCTCAATCTGTGCTTTATCTAATTAAATGTTTAAATGAATGCAGTTTGAAGCTGATCGTCGTGCAATTATTATCACCATCAATTCCTTTGGAACCGAACTCTCCAAGGACGACCGTGCCAAGTTGTACCCACGTTGTGGCAAAATGAACCCAGACGGCCTAGCTGCTCTGGCCAGAGCCGATGACTACGAACAGGTCAAAGGAGTGGCTGAATACTACGCCGAATACGCTGCTCTCTTCGATGGTTCGGGCACCAATCCCGGTGACAAGACCCTGGAGGATAAATTCTTCGAGCACGAAGTCAAATTGAATGTCTTCGCTTTCTTACAGCAATTCCACTTTGGCGTCTTCTACGCCTACTTGAAACTTAAGGAACAAGAGTGCCGAAACATCGTTTGGATTTCCGAGTGTGTTGCACAGAAACATCGCGCGAAGATTGATAATTACATTCCGATCTTCTAAGTGACTCAACTACATCTTAAACGCAAACAAATATACACATAATTATTGGGATTTGTTGTCTTTTATCGAGTGAATATTTACAAACAAACAAAAAAAAAGAAGTTTTTAAATGCTTATTTTCTGTATCCCAACATTCCTTCAACAACCGGAATCAGGTGCAATCAGTAAAGCAATTGGAACGCCAACATTGATAAAATTACTTGTCCATTATAACAAATCATTTTTATAGTATTATTCAAGAGATCATTATACCAGCATTCGCAGGTGCAATATGGAATGCGTTGTTATGTTTTGTTTTCCCCGTATTATCTGTTTTATTTCCCCTATTTGTAAATACATACTTTAGAATGTTCGCATATGCAACCATGTAATTGTGACGACCTAATAACATGTTATACTCGTACGTTACACCTTAAGCCAAACGAAAGTACTTTATTATTCCTTAATTTCTTTCAACATCAATTTCTTTTTGAACTAGATTGAAACTGTTTGCGTCGAAGGTATTATTTTGTTGTTCTATCTGCGAATAATAAAAAACAAATATCATCGTGTATAAAAGTTACATTGTCTCATATGTAAAATGTTAATGTATAAAATTTAACTACGAAATATTCAATAAATCAGTATATTATATTTAAATTGTACGGGGAGTGTTTATAGTGTTGTTAATGATTTGTTTGACTAGATTACACTGGCGTCTAAGCTGATAAGTTCATGCGAACTAATATGACGTATGTAAAAATTTTCAATTAGACCAATCCCACCACATTCAAAACGGATCACTTCCTCTAAATTGGTGCAACAGTGCAGGAAGAACCAGGCCAGTAGCAGGTGTAAAGTCACTCACCTCTGGGTTCTAGGCAACATAGCGGGAAAAGAGTTTGCCGGCGAACTGGCCAAGCAAGGAGCTTACGGCAATTGAAATGGTTGGCCCCAATCAACCACCTCAAATACATCATCTACCAATTGCATACCATTTGTTGTCCTTAGCAGAAAGTGAACTAGGACATCCAAGTAGTCTCTAGTCCTCAAAAGATCATCATCATCTTCTGAACCGCATGATCCACTAAATAGGTCGCGAGGGTAAGGCACGCACGAGAGATCCATTCAAATCGATTCTCCGCCATCCACTATAACTCATCAGGAGTTATGGTCAAGCGTAACCAGGCGAGCTTATGACCTCCTCAAAAGATACAGCTCCGTAATAGCTAGAGTCGTGACTGCATGCACAGGGCACTGGTCCATAGGCATCCACACTGTTAGACCCGGTAAACCACTCAACCGACACAGTTGCCTCGACAGTCACTCAAAGGAAAGTCTATCTTACTTTGACTGTGACTAGACACTAGACAAAGATGAATCGCATTCGGCAAACCTTTCCTTAGTGACCCCTCCGAAATCGCTAAACAAAGTACAACGAATATAATCAAATTCCTAAACTCCACAAGTTGGACTTAGCTTTTAGCTTAACCAAACAGCCCAGGTCTACAAGTTGTGATACCTTAACGGCTCTACCAGCAACCAACCATTCGATAGGACTATTGGCCAAAAAACAAGTGATCGCCATTTCGTATTGAGTTAGTGCGCCGAGGGTATCAAGTTTAATCCTCGAATCTGCCAACTTTCATATCTAATTGCTCCACTTCTTTCGAGATACTCTCAAAGAGTTTGTCTGTCCAGAAAATGCATTTCAAACGGAGCCTCCCGGCTTAAAACTTGTAGTCAGAAAGGCTTTAGAGATATTCAGTATTTGTTACCTTGTAACCCATCAGTAAAACGACTGGATGGCGCAGTTGGTAGAGTGCCTGCCCCTGGTTAGCGGTTGGGATCAAATTATCTCAGTTGTAGTAGTCTGACTATGGGTAACACAATGGTAACGTGAAGGAAAAGTGAGGCGGTGGCCAATAATGGCAATCTGTTAGACCGATAGTGATTCCGGTAAATATTCGCCTCAAATGTTGGACACTCAGCATGTTATTGTTGACGATCGTTCGACTCGCCGTGTATAAAAGAGGTATTCGAGTTAAGTCCTGATTGAATCTTGCTAAAGATCTTAATGTTTCGAATATTCTCAAGCCTTACGATGTTATTAGATTTGTCAAAAAAATCCGAACAAAAACAAAACAAACAAAATCCGAAAATGAACATAAAGATCGTCTAGATTAACGAAGGCATACAGTGAAAGTTCATATTACGGACAACTCTCTTAGGCGGATAATTCCCTCACGACCGTGGATCTTCCGTACATTCTCATGGACGGACAACTCCCTTAGTAGGACTGCGACCGTCGTTGTCCACCTACTAATGAAATACTGAACATGATTAAGTATTGGTTTCAATTTGTGTTATACCCACATTACTTACAATTACTTAATATTTACAGTATATAAATAATACAAATTGTTTCAAGAGAAGTTCATCTCACTGTTCTTAAATAATTGTCTTGTATACCAATGGAACATGCCCATATAACTTTTGCTGCACGATTGGTATACCTGACTGTACGTCAAAATTGAATAGTTTTGCATTGTTGGCAACTTCATACAGAAAATGTCGATGCAAATACACATGAGACAAAAGACAAAGTGGGAGGTGATTCTTATAAGAAACAAGTGTGCGAAAGAGTTGACAGCAAATATACACTGCTTTTCTTTATTTTTGTGGTAAAAGTCCACAGGAAAATCCAAGCAGATTTTCTTTTGCAATTCAAAAGAAATTTCTCACTGTTGGAACAAATATAAAATACGGTGACCAATTGCCGACAGCACGAAACTCGTAAACTATTGAAACAATCTGCTCTAAATCAAGTGCAAAACGTGTAAACTTAAATTTTCTGCCTCCTTAGTCATCAACGAAAAAGAAAAAAGAAAAAAAAATACATACATATTTCTTTTTGTTCTCGCAACAAGAAGTGTTTCAGTATTAATCGTGTATATTTCTTCACAATCAAGAACGGTACACATTCTGTAAATATCATAAGAAAGTTCCTTTTTAAACAAAAAAGTGAGTTATATTCCCACATCTCGGTGAGAAGATGGCGGTGGAAATCGGCACTCAAATGAATGGTCTTACTTTGGGTTCGAAGAAAAAGGATGCTGCCGAAAAGGAAAATCTATGGTGAGTTTTCCAGAATAAGACAAGCGATTCAAATGAAGAGCAAAACAAATTTGATTGAAAACGCCCTTGAAAATTTATTATTCAGTGTGTTCATTGTTTCGTTTTATATTTGCATTCGAATGGTGTTGCATGACTTCATTTTTCTCTCCCTACATGGAGGAGGAAGAGATGGGTTAGGTTGGTTAACTGTCAATTTTAGTATGACACCACACCTCAGCTCGAAAAGGTGAAGAGGTGTTGCCATTTAGTTTAAAGGCTTAAGAGAAAAAAAATTTGAGTCATTAATAACCCTTGAGCCGGTTGGCCTAAGATTCAAATTTCGCTTATTGCATAAACACTTTGGAATTTGAGAGATTTTACTTACATACAAGTGTGACATCTGTGATTTTTTATTTTCCTTTCTGAAGCCGGAATTTAAGTTATACAGATTGAAGGCATCAGACATCAAATTACGACGTTTGCACGGGCAGTGGGAACACTACCTGTCATTCGGCGAACTTGCAAGTATTTAATATTCAAGGCATTGATAGTAAATATTTACCAATGATAAATAACAACGTAGTCTTTTGCCTACATTTATTTATAATGATTGTGTAACTCCTCGAAACCTACTTATTTGAATTCGTACCTGTTTTCTACTTCAGCTCATAATGAGTCATCAAATCTAAGCGAAATCAGAAGAAGTTCTTTTCATACTGAGGAGTTCTGTTTACTTGTTATGATAATTTATTTTAAAGTTATCTGTAACTGTCGGGTTGGCCTCTATAAAATTGCGTTTTACAAACGCTTTTTCATATAGAACGTGAAGTATTTTTATTGCTACGTATCTGGAGATTTTGAGAACATTGACTGCAAAAGTAATCTCATGAATTGAATCGTTATAGTTTTTGCTATCAGCGAACTCGTATGCGTTTCTCAGTAGAGAGATTGGATGATTTTGATATACAGTGGACTCTCCCTAAGTCGAATTGTCAGGGGGTACCATAAGTTGTTCGAGGTAGAGAGAGTTTCGACTTAGGGAGAGTGCACTGTATAGCATGTAACAACATGGAAGGAAACGATAGATTAGGGGAAGAACATTGTAAGTAATGCACTTCCTAATGAGATCGCAATCTGACCCAGACAGGCCTCGAAAATATACACTTGTTTATAGAAATTGGGAGAATTCACATTTACTGTACAAAGTACGTACGTTTTATACGACGTGGTAGTGGACAACTTCAACAATTTTGCTCATTCGAATCTTAGGTTAGGTTAGGTAGGCGGACTGCTATTGCATTCACCAGCACACTTAGACCATATTGGTCCACTGTGATACTCACAGTCAGACTACTGCAGTGATAATAATATAATATAATATGGGTGGCGCTACAGACCGTAGAGGGCCAGGGCCTATCTTCTCAGCAACCACTCGTGTTGTGCGTGCTATTGTTCTCTCATGAGTGGAAGGGGCCTACAGTTTAATGCCGACTCCGAACGGCGTAGTTGAGAAGCTTTTTCTAGACAGGAAATACTCTTTGAGCATTGTCAGTGACTCGAAAGAGGTGGAGCCGTGAAATATGAAAGGTGGTAAATTCGGATATCGAACCTGGCACCCTCTGCGTAGAAGTCGACGCACTAACCCACTACGCCACGGCGACCCACCTACTGCAGTGATAGTGCCGTTAATTTGATCCTAACGGCAAATGGTGACTGGACCAGATAAAAGCGTATTAACTTTGTTTTCACTGGGACTCGAAACGGGGACGGGATTGTGCGGAGCCGGAGTGAAAATGTAGGTCTCTTCCACTCGTGAAAGTTCGATAGCACATATAGGACATGTGGTTGCTGTAAAAGCTGGGCCCACGCCGACATCGACAGTAGCGCATGTCCCAAGATGATAAATGAATATCACACAAAAATACTTTCGAGAATATACTGCATTGCAATCTACTGAAGTCATTTTAGTCACATCAAAATTCACCAAGCGTTCGCTGGTCAAGCGAATCGGGCTTATATGGGGTCTATTTTATGCCCATTTAATGCGTTCAGTCTTCCGATTGTAAACCAAACATTATATAGACCGAAACTTATATCTCTTGTTATGTGTTTCAAAACTCCTCTTTTTTCTTTACTTATCCAGGTCGGCTATTTTAAGTGAGGTACAAAAGCAGGGCAGCACAAAACTTCCATCGAACAAATCCGTTTTAGTATTAGGTGACAATGCCACAGGTAAGACAACACTCATTGCCAAGTTGCAAGGTGTTGAGGATCCAAAAAAAGGTTCCGGTCTCGAATACGCTTACATTGATGTCAAGGACGAATACAGAGACGGTGAGTGTTAGATCTCTTTTAAAACATCTGAACGCTGAGTTAACACCTGAAAACCTTATTTGCAACAGATATGACCCGATTAGGGGTTTGGGTTCTTGATGGTGATCCAGGCCATGTGAATCTGCTGAAGTATGCCTTAAATGAAACAAATTATGCACACACCTTGGTGATACTCACAGTGTCAATGACGGCACCGTGGGCATGGCTTGAGCAATTGAATCATTGGATCAAAGTGCTAGCCGAACATATTGAGAGTTTGAAACTGGATCCAGAGGAGAGCAGGGATGCCCGCCAGCGTTTAATTACTTCTTGGCAGAGTTATTGTGAAGTCGGTGACGATATGGATCCGGGATCTCCTATAAAGCGTAGTGTTCGAAATAACTCAGTGGATGACGATGATCTTCTGCCTTTAACAGAGGGAGCGCTTACCACAAATCTCGGTCTGGATATGGTTGTGGTAGTCACAAAAGTATGCAAATTAACTAACAAATTCCTGCCTTGATGTTTGATTTTGATGTGTTGTTTTCCTTTTTAACAGACCGACTATATGACGACATTGGAGAAGGAGTACGATTATAGGGATGAGCACTTCGACTTCATACAGCAGTGGATACGTCGATTTTGTCTGCAGCATGGAACATCTCTCTTCTATACCAGCGTCAAGGAAGACAAGAACTGTGATCTCCTCTATAAATATCTAACACATCGGATTTACGATCTACCATTCCGAACACCTGCTCTAGTCGTCGAAAAAGATGCCGTACTGATGTAAGTGAAACTCACAGTCGTCCGGGGATAATAATTAATTCAAGCTCCTTACAGTCCTGCAGGATGGGATAATCTTAAGAAAATTAGTATTTTGTATGAAAATATGCATTCATGCAAGGCTGAGGATTACTACACAGATATTATTGCCCCTCCTCCATCAAGAAAGGTAAGTGATACCATTAACATATAAATTATATAAAAAAAATGAATAACAGTTGATTTGATCTTCGGATTTGTCTACTGAAAGAAATACTTTCAGTGACTATTTATTTTTTACTAAGAAACAATAGAAATTACAATTTTTAAACGTTTCACATAGCTCTTAACGAAAGTCGTTTTAGTTTCTTGGTTGAATCTGCGCACTTCGTAGTGATTGTTGCACGTACTAGCTGTTGACTGACATTAAACTTGGAGCACACCAAGTGTTGAATATCAGCAGTTTTTAGCGGATCCAACTGTTTTTTAAGCGGTCTTTCACGTCCGCGAAATGCTGGTGATTGATTTCCCGTTAAAGAGTGTGATGCCAGAATCTCGTCACCGAAAATAAGGTCGCACAACAAACGAGTTGCCCCGGGTGCACCTTTCAATTGCAATCCTTCGTAGTCATTTTTCTTAATTGTTGTTCCATTAGGTCCGATAATCAACAAGTTTGAAAGTTTATCAACGGGTATCGGATATTCAGTTGTATTCTGTTTCTTAATTGCTTTCCCTTCCAAGGGACTCAGCTTTCTTTTCTTCGATGCGGCTTTCGGTTTTTCTTCCTTGTGATTTATAGGTGATTTGGTGGTTTGTTCTTTAACTGGTGCTAAACGTACGAAATTGTTTATTGATGGCCCAGCTTCATCAATTGGTTCTTCCTTTTTGTTAGTTGAGGCATCATCTTGAGGTATAGGTGCTTCTTTCGTTGGTTTCGCTTGTGTGTGTTTGGATGCACTTGGTTCCCCTTGTGGCGTCTTCCCTTGAAGTACTGGTTTCACTTGTGTGGGTTTGGATGCACTTGGTTTCCCTTGTGACGTCTTCACGTTAAGTGGTGGTTTCACTTGTGTGGATTTAGATGGACTTGGTTCCCCTTGTGACTTCTTCCCGTGAAGTACTGGTTTCACTTGCGTGGGCTTGGATGCACTTGGTACATCTTGTTCCGTCTTATCCTGACGCACAGCAACTTCTTTTGTTGGATTCGCTTGTGTAGATTCGTCAAGTTCTTCGGGTGCCCCTTGTTCCGGTGCAGTGTACTCTTGTAGCGGTAACGGGGCAGCTTCCCTCTTGGTAATAATAATGTCGTATAGTTTTTGATCATACATACTCTTGAGATTGTCAAAAGTGAACTTCACTGTTTCCAGTAGTAAAATATAGAACTCTTGAAGCATTTGAAGACGGTGCAAGAGGTGATTGATTTCATCCGATGAAGAGTCCGGATTTGATTTGTCGGTGCGTCTGAGTAGGAAGTAGTACGGATATTCCTTTTTTAATTCGAACTCGACGGTGAAAGCTTTGTTGCATTTTGCTGGCAGTTTGCTTTCCGGTTTTGGCTTCACAGATATCTTCAAGCAAAGTTCCTCCAAATTTCGTATAACATTCTCCAATATTGTCTTGCTATAACTAGCGTTGTAAAAATCAGTAGATCCTAAATTTATTAGCTGCGCAGAAGAAGCAGATAATACTGAAGACACTTTGTTTTCCATATTTCCGTTGAGTTTGAATTGACTTGCTAAGGTTAACTAATGAAGTCATTGTACATTTCTGCTATTTATGCAAGGTGTGATCTAGAAAGGGGTCTTAAGGAATTACCATTCCGCAAAATGTAATTAGTAATTACCAGGTACCTGATCCTTCAGCTAATTACTTCTGTAATAAAAAAAGCATGGGAGGGAACATCAGTTATTACGTCAGATACAATTAAAGCAGTATTCTCACTCTCTGTAACATCTGTCCCAACTAATAAACAAAAACCAATTCTAATTATTTGCAGACTGTCTCCAATCGTGAAGCAGAAGTTCAAACAGAGGATGAGCAGACTTTCCTTCAAAGGCAGCAACAGATTCTACAGCAGGGACAAGGTCAAATCAGAGGCGAATCACCATTGCGATCACAGGGTGGTGGTAAAAATGTATCAAGGACTCCAGGCTCTACAAGTCAAAGTTCACCCAAGAAGGTATATTGACTGATAACGTACTATACCTTGTTCTTTTTCTTACAACAATGTATTTTTTTTTCTAATTACAGATGGACGTTAAACTTAATCCATCCACACCTGGTGGTGAGGGTGTTCTGGCAAACTTTTTCAACTCATTACTGCACAAAAAATCAGGATCTCCAGCAACTCCGCCTGGATCGCTTAGTTCACCTCGCACAGCAAACGGAACTGATGCCTCAATTACTCCCGACAAGTTTTCAGTACGCACCGATGCAGCTGCAGAATTAGATAGATTGTCTAGAAGTGTGAAAAAGGAAATGGACTTTACCCAAACAGATTGTTAAATAAAACACCCAGACCAGCTTGAACAGCATCCCGGTTAATGTAGAAATATTCACAAAACTCCAACTTGAAGATGTAATCCCAATTGTTTTACTAAGAGGCAGTTCTTAACGCCCACGCAGATATAGTTTCAGCTTAAAAATAATTAACTTATTAATTTTTATTATAATAAACAAGAAAATTGTTATAATAATCAAATTACGATAACTTTCTATTGTATATTTATGTCCAATGAAACGAGATTAAATTTCAGTAAGATACGATTTTAAGTTTTTATTTAAAAATTATTATTTGGTTATAATTTATTAATGAAGTGTAACAGAAAAAGTGAAACAAAGTTCTCTTGTGTATTGAATGATTGGTTAGAGGTCCTCGAAGCGAAATGGTGTAATGTTTACGTTCACTTTTCATTTAAATATTTGTATTTACAATCAATATCAATTGAACGAAAAAAAAAATACAAAAATGCATCACGCTGCTTTATCAAACCAACAGATTATATTGCTACATTTGATTTTATTTAAGGCCTTTCTGCTTTCTCTTCTCTCTTTGAAACGAACATTAGTTTGTGTTGTTAAAAAACGGTTTAAGCGTTCGGCTAAGCTATAGAGGTGATTTCTGTTGAGAGTAAGATTACGTGAGTTATCTGATATTGTTATACTACATAGGGACTATCTTCCACCGAATGGCAGGGATCTGATTGATCAAATGCACCGATCGTCAGTCAATGAGACCTAAACGGTTAAAGTGGGTCTCCTTCAAGAAAGGATAAAGAACATCGACGCTAGAACTGGATAGTTTCGTTGAGTCACCGACTGATGAGCTCCTCCCAAGGAGCCGCTCCGAAATAGCTAGAGTCGTGGTTGTAAGCGCAGGGCCATGGCATCCACGCTGCTAGACTAGCACTACCGTTCAACTCACACTGTCGCAGCTGCCTCGACACTTACTCAGAGAAAAGTCTGCCTCACTTTCACTGTGACTGTCCGGCACTAGCCAAACATAGAGTTATAGCGTTCGTTTTCTTAAAGACCTCACCGAGATCATCATGTCATCAATCGGGTAGACACTTAAACCAACCAACCAAAGACATTATCCCGATTCTCTCTCATAGTCGTATCACCTAAAATATTTCTTCTTCTTTGGCTGGCGCTACAGTCCGGTGTGAACCTGGGCCTCCGATAACATGTCCCTCCACCTAGAACGGTCTTGGGCTAGGCTCCTCCAGTTTTGTACAAACAGCCGATTAAGGTCTCTTTTCAGCTGGTTCGCCATCGGAGGCGAGGCCTTCCTCGCACCGACTTGTGAAAGATTGTGGCTCCACAAGATCTTCTCGAGAATTATGTTTAAAAAAGTGCATCACCTGCCACACTGTGATTCTCTTAGACACTTCATGTGACATTTGACACTCCCACAACTGTTGGTTATTCATTGAAAAATGATAGAATGGGAGATATTTTGTCACTTGCATTGTTGTGGGTGACGCAGAACGACGTAGAATAAATATGTGAGTTTTAACACAAATTTTGTGTTGATAGGAATACAATTAATTTAATGTGTTCATTTTTAGTTTTAAAATTAAAACGAATCAACATTTTGAATGCTTTGACTCTTTAATGGAGAATCACACCCAGAAGTCCATATTTTTTACTCTTCTTTGACAGACAGTGAAATCTATTCCATCTTAAAATTTGAAAAAAATAACAATAAAACAGCTACTGACTTTTTACTGATCGTCGATAACCTGAAATAGCTTTAAGCCTGGGCGGAATCTTCGTCTTCCGATTGTGTAGTGCAATTAATAATTTGAAAGCATTTTTCATCGAATGCGAACCAAGGAGAAGCTAAAAACAAAAAATTACAGCAAAGACACGACCAATATTCAAGTTAAGGGCGTTCTAAAATTAGCAAAATTTAGTAAATGTAAATAATCACCCAATGGAAACTGATCCTACCTGACAACACAATCCGCAGTTGGCGACTGCTTGAATTTTTTGGAATCAGAATTTGATTATGTTAGTTAGGTGAAAGTTTGTCACTTCGTCTAGATTTTCCCTGACTGTGACTCAGGAAGTAATTGAATAACAGAGGCATTTTGCGAAGAATGGAACTAAAAACTCAGAGGCATGGTAAAAATGCTCCCTTCGAGCAAAAGCCAAAAATCTTTCTCACATAACCCAATGGGATCACCCCCGCACTATAAAACACGCAACAAGTGAAGACCTAGTTTCAAGAGACGGAAGCGAGGAGCATGTGTAGTCTTTGTGAGAAAACGTTCAAGTAGCACGAGCAGCTCAACTAGAAAACTTCCTTTGTTCGAAGAAACCGACCCAATCCTTGCGAAATGACGTGGTTGCGTTCTTAATCGAAACAGGAACCTGCCACAGGGATACATTGCCCTGTGGCTGTTTGTAATTGCTAACTATATATACTATGCTATTTCAGATCTCGATACCCCCTAGCTTTCATATCTTCGGTTGGCAGTTGAGCTCGAAACATAAAAAATGGGACAATACTGTCCCTAACTAAAGGGGGCGCCCACCGTACTGCTTCTGATTGGCAGAGCACACTATTGGGTTCAAGCTGGATTTACTCCCAAAAGATAATAGACATTATTCGCGTTAATCGTTTATTACGCGATACCATAGACATATAAATGCAATTAAGAAGAATTCAAAAAACAGCTGATCTTAATTTTTCTA
Source organism: Eristalis intricaria (assembly GCA_964034865.1). NCBI lineage: Eukaryota > Metazoa > Arthropoda > Insecta > Diptera > Syrphidae > Eristalis > Eristalis intricaria. The sequence goes on along the minus strand of OZ035876.1, from coordinate 14,005,631 downwards.
CTGAAACAAATACTTTCAATAGTCATTTATTTGTAAATATTTCGACTTAGAAAATTACATTGTATATAGCTTTGACCGATAGCCGTTTTAATTTCTTGGATGAATCTGCGCACTTCGTTGTGATTGTTGCGCGTACTAGTTGTTGACTGACATTAAACTTGGAGCACACCAAGTGTTGAATATCAGCAGTTTTTAGCGGATCCAACTGTTTTTTAAGCGGTCTTTCACGTCCGCGAAATGCTGGTGATTGATTTCCCGTTAAGGAGTGTGATGCCAGAATCTCGTCACCGAAAATAAGGTCGCACAACAAACGAGTTGCCCCGGGTGCACCTTTCAATTGCAATCCTTCGTAGTCATTTTTCTTAATTGTTGTTCCATTAGGTCCGATAATCAACAAGTTTGAAAGTTTATCAACGGGTATCGGATATTCAGTTGTATTCTGTTTCTTAATTGCTTTCCCTTCCAAGGGACTCAGCTTTCTTTTCTTCGATGCGGCTTTCGGTTTTTCTTCCTTGTGATTTATAGGTGATTTGGTGGTTTGTTCTTTAACTGGTGCTAAACGTACGAAATTGTTTATTGATGGCCCAGCTTCATCAATTGGTTCTTCCTTTTTGTTAGTTGAGGCATCATCTTGAGGTATAGGTGCTTCTTTGGTTGGTTGCACTTGCGTGGGTTTGGATGCACTTGGTTCCCCTTGTGGCGTCTTCCCGTTAAGTACTGGTTTCACTTGCGTGGGCTTGGATGCACTTGGTCCACCTTGTGGCGTCTTCCATGTAAGTACTGGTTTCACTTGCGTGGGCTTGGATGCACTTGGTCCACCTTGTTCCGTCTTCTCTTGAGGCACAGAAGATTCTTTTGTTGGATTCACTTGTGTAGATTCGTCAAATTCTACAGGTTCCCCTTGTTCCGTTGCAGCGTTCTCTTGTAGCGGTAACGGGGCAACTTCCCTCTTGGTAATAATAATGTCGTATAGTTTTTGATCATACATACTCTTGAGATTGTCACATGTGAACTTCACTGTATCCAGAAGTAAAATATAGAATTCTTGAAGCATTTGAAGACGGTATAAGAGGTCATTGATTTCATCCGTCCTAGAGTCCGGATTTGATGATTTGTCGGTGCGTCTGAGGAGGAAGTAGTACGGATATTCCTTTTTTAATTCGAACTCCATGGTGATGGTGTTGTTGCATTTCGCTGGCAGTTTGCTTTCAGGTTTTGGCTTCACAGTTATCTTCAAGCAAAGTTCCTCTAAATTTCGTATGACATTCTCCAATATTTGCTTGCTACCGCTAGCATTGACGTACAAATCGGTCGATTCTAAATTTATTAGCTGTGCAGAAGAAGCAGATAATACTGAAGACACTTTGCTTTCCATATTTCGGTTGAATTTGGTTTACCGGTTCAAGGTTGACTAATGAAGACTTTGTACATTTCTGCTATTTAAATAAAACGAACACAAGAAAAATCATCACAGGATCATAAATGGAAAAACTGTAAAAGCAATTATGTTACATTTTGCTAATTACTTTTGAAAGAAAAAACCCCTTTTGAGATTTTTTAACTAACGCTGTCATTTTATTGCACTGCGAATGATCAATTTTATTACCCAAAGTATGGCAAAATGTAACAGGCAGAAGTTCTTTTAGAAGGGTAAACTTGATAAACCATTTTTTACTTTTGTTGACTCGAAGCAGCGTGCCCAGGACCTACAACGATGGAACGCAGGTATAGCTCAGACTCGGACCCGCCTGATAGTTAAGGAAAACGAATGAATCCAATTAAGCGGAAAGGGTGTTTATTATTTCTAGAGATGCATATGAGTGTACATATATTTTGTTTAAGCGTTCGCGTTCTGATATAAAACAAATAACAAATCATAGTCATTACATAATTTTTGATAAAATACGTTTTACTTTTTTGGCAGTATCTGCGCACTTTGTGGTGATTGTTGAACGTACCAGTTGTTGAGTAACATTGAACTTGCTGCATATCAGTTGTGTAATATCCTCCGTTTTGAGCGGATCTAACTGCTTTTTGACAGGCATTTGGCGTCCCAGAAAAGCTGGTGATTGATTCCCAGTCAAAGAATGTGTTGCTAACATATCGTCACCGAAAATAAGATCGCACAACAAACGCGTTGCTGCCGTTGGACTTTTGTGATGCAAGCTTTCATAAAATTCTCGTCGAATTGTTGTTCCATTCCGCCCAATAATCACTAATCCTGAATGTTCATCTAATGCCCTCGGATAATCGTTTGCAATCTCTTCCATGTTTGTTTCCGGATATAAATAACTCAGTTCTTCATCTACTGAATTATCAAGAATATTTCCTCTGTCCTCCCATCCATATTCTCTCTCTGGGGACACATTTTCTCTGTTTAGGGATACATATTCGTCGTACGGTTCAGCTTCAATCGAATTTTCTTCTTCATTATATTCTGCCAAAGATTCAAGTTCTATCCTAGGTGCTATTTTAGAAACGTATAAGTCGTACTCCTCTTCGTTATAAAGTTTTCGCAGTGCTTCTATTTTTGCTGAAACTCGTTCAAGTAGGATAGTGTACTTATCTTGAAGTAGATCACTACGATCGAACAGTCTACTTACTTGCTCCTGTAAGGAGATACCTTTCTCATATGGATCGAGGTGGTTTACAGTAAACAAATCTGTACTGTTTTCACATATTCTTAACACATAGGAGCCCTGTGTTTTAAATTCATGATATCGGTGCCTTGATTTGGGTGCAATCCTCATTTCTACGATGGTTTTTAACATCTGTTCTACGACTCGTTCAATTTTTAATTTCATAATGTGCCAAAATAAGTCATCTGGATTAACGGCCCTATCCCGCACCGTATTATTATATTTTCCTGGTGTAGGTGGAGTGGGTGGGGTACGTGGATTAGGATTTGCATGCGGGTTGATGAAATCAAACGTCTCCTCATATGCGGGTGGAGTAGGTGGATAATATATATCGTCTTCCATTTTTCAGTTATAACTTGAATTTGAATTTTTTTATCCAAACTAGATCTGTCAATCAAAGAAACAGGACGGCAATTTATGAAAGTAGGTTGGGTTTACTTGAGAACTTAAAAGGAAATTTTTGAAAAAAAACTGTTATTATTTGGAAGTATACTTGGTGCTTACTGTTTATGTGGATTTACCAAAGTACAGGTCAATATCAGAATGCGACAATTAATCGTAAATCCTCTAATTATGCGATGACAGAGATAAATAACTTGACGGGACGAACAAATATACAAAAATCACTAAAGCAAAATTATGTTAAATAAACGTAATGCTCCGAGCGGCTTCTAATCGTAGTCTAACTGTATTAAGAATTTGAGTAGAGATAAGGCTAAATCAGTTTAGTTGGATGAAAGTCGTTCAATTTCTGTTTAGTACAGTCTGTACGAAAAATCTTGTGGAGGTATTCAATAATAATAATATTCAGTTGTTTATTTCAAATATAAAACAATGCCAATACCTACGATCACAGAGGTTATAATGTTTTACGCGTAAACAGCACATCGAATGTGCGTAAACAGCACATCGGCCTAATTAACTGCCCAATAAGAGGACATTAAGAGAAATTCCTCAAATCTAATATTACTTCATATCAACTACTCCGTGATTCCTCGCCTTCTAGTCGAATACTAGAATATATTAAATCTCATAAACTAATTATATAAATTATTCGAGCTGATGGGCTATTGTAGCTAAGGCTCATAACCTTAAGTTAGTACTTAGTTTGTAACTAATTGCTAATATTAATAATTTCTTTTAAATCGGCCAAGGTAGTACTCATAGTATTATTAAATTCCGGTACTCAATTTAATTCTTTTTAAATGGCAACACATAAACGGTACCGAACATTCTCATGACATCTATCGTGCAACATTTACTCCGAAAACCACTGCGAAACGTCAAACGTGCTCATGTTTTGTTTACCAGTTATTAAATGCTTGGGACAATTTTTGTGATAAATAATCGCAAAGTTCATGAGATTCAGCAAAATTATTTTCAAACAAACTCTGTATCAAATCGGGCGAAATTTATTTACACAACCGATGGCCTGCAGTCGATATGAATACGTAAAAAACTACGAACTAGATGATACGATATTACCCAACGTCTGGATTGTTATTCGAATCGATGGAAAGGGCTTTCACAAATTTACCAAAACTCATGATTTTGAAAAACCCAACGATGTAAATGGTAAATATAAAAACAACCATTTCAAGTATAATCATTTTGATATTTTCATAGCATTAAACGTGATGAACAGTGCTGCAGTTGCGGTGATGGAGGAATTTCGAGACATCACAATCAGTTATGGTCAGAGTGATGAGTTTTCTTTTGTGTTCCGAAAAGAAACCAGCGTGTATAATCGTCGTTCAGCGAAACTTCTATCTTATGTGACGAGTCTTTTTAGTTCAGCATATGTTTTCAATTGGAAAGAATGGTTTCCCCACAAGCAATTAATATGTCCCCCGTGCTTTGATGGCAGAATTATACTTTACCCCTCCGATCAGAATTTGAAAGATTACCTAAGCTGGCGTCAAGCCGATGTGCACGTTAACAATTTATATAACACAGCGTTTTGGAGTCTTATTCTTAAGGGCGGCTTAACTAATAAACAGGCGGAGGAACAACTACGTGGTACATTCTCAGCCGACAAAAATGAATTGCTATTTTCCAAATTTGGAATCAACTACAATGAGTTGCCAGCGATTTTCCGAAAAGGGACGGTATTGCTTCGCAAGTATGTTGAAATTCCAGAAACAACAAAGAGGAGGCAATTGATCGTTCCATTGCATGACGATATGATCAAAGAACGATTTTGGAGAGATCATCCGGAGTTACTCGGCAAATACACACCAGCGGAGTATGTACTTAGCCAACAAATGAAGAAAGCAGATTTACAAGATGCAAATTATATTTTAACTAAGCAGCTTGAAAAGTGTTCATTGACAGAATAAATTTTCATGTATGACTATATAAATTTTTATGTTTAATTTTATATGGGGCACCTACATAATTTATTCCACAATTAAAGCTAAATGTGGACATTTATGTCTCCTCCGTGATTTGCGCTGTATAAGAACTAGAAGCCTTACACGTCTCCACTGGACATACATGACCAACATCGCAACCAAAACCTAAACAAAACCCAAACTATCCGTGCTCCTTTTTCTGTGGACAAACTATGTATGTCGTTTCACTTTAACGTTGGCTGCCAAAGAGTCAACATCAAAGAAAAGACATCGCACTAAAAACAGTGCCAACAAAAGAAAATTGCGATTCTCCGACTTGATGTTTGACTTTTGGCGCCTCTACTGGATTTGTTCATATAATGCACCGGCAGTGGAGTGTCCACGACTTGTAAGGTGCATCAATTACTGTAATGTACTGTACTAGATCGAAGCCAGGGCCTATTTGTTTAGCAGATGGTATGACCTTTATTAATAATGTCGAAGCACATGTCGCCCTCAGTTAGTCTGAAGTAAAGATATTCCATAGTGTCAGACATATCAATAAGCACAAATCAACAACCCTGCAGGCCCTGCAGATATGTATGTATGTAATATAATTATTATTTTATTGCCTATCCATGTCATTTTTAAATTTAATTGAAATATATCGCGAGCAGTGTCGCTTCTTGATCAGATTAATTTCGAAATTTTGAAGTTTCAATTCGTTATTATATAAGATATATGAACGATAATTTCACCTACATATGCATGTATCATAGGGGAGTATTAATAAATTTAAATTAATTTCAAATGCTATATCTAAAACTCCGGTAAAACAACGGGTAAAACATTTACACACCCTATTGGCTTGGCAGACACTTGTTGCTAGTGTCAATTCGATTTCTTGTCAAATTAGTTTGCAATTTGCACCATATTTCTTGTAATACGTCTTGATTATGGAAGAGAATGAGTCGTCTTTGAATAAAATATAAACGGAATTTGTACAATGACCTCCGAATATAATCGATGTAAGTATAAATATTTCTTCTGCAATTCGTATTTTATTAAGCTCTCTAGTCAAAGACAGCCACTTAAATGTTAACCGGTCAAACTTCATTGAGATCAATTGTGTTTCATTTTAAATTCATCCTGAATACACCACAATTAGAGACAACCTTTTTGCATTCGCCTCCACTTAGTATTATGTACATCCCAAACACAAACAAACATACATCTTGTGTAGATTATCCCCCTGTTCACCCTTATCAACTTTATTCCTCAAAAGGTTATCACTCAGTGATATAGCCGGCGATTTCAAATGTTCGAATGTTCGCATGGACCCCCAACAGAGAAATTTCAAATCATTCTTTTTTTTTCTTAAAGATCTCAGTTGAAGACTACTCGTGCGAGCGTTCAAGCCAGTTCATTCCTAATTAAGTTCACAAAATGTCTGCTCACCGTGCCATCTATACATTCACCATGGGATCAACTTGCAGAAGAATTATACGATCTACAGCAGTACACAACTCGTGGTGGATAGGGTATCGGCATTTTCTCAGTTCATTCAGTGGAGCCGGGAAACAAACACTTGTAAACTTCTCTTCGCATTCAAAGGTGAGCTCGACTTTAGTTTTCGCTTTCATTGAGGTTATTTAGACGCACATGGGTGAATTATATATTCATTCTCTGTGTTTATGAATTTTTTGTTTTTGTATTAAATAATAATAAATCGTAAGTAACTGTATAATGCAACTTTCTTCATTTTAAATATCGTATAAACAAGCGCGCTCACATAGGAAGTAAATATTTGCACATGTGTATGCATAAATCGTCCCACGTGTATGGTATGCTGTGTGTTTTTTACGAATCAATCAATTTATACAGTCATGAACTAATCTCTGTCCAGTCGCCGAAGTATCTGGGTTCGGTCAAATTAAATAACAATATCAATTTCTACAAACTTCAAGTGTTACGTGCAGAGAAATAAACACTGAATAATTATCGGCGGTCCTACGCATTACTCTTAAAGCTTGAATTTATTATCTCTTGGTAAATTTGTTGTTATTTCTAGTTGCTCATGTATTTTCTTTAGTACATATTGTTGTTGACCCCTGCTTCCGCTTGCCAAGTATTGTAGTCTGACTAGTATGATACTAATTGACTTCAGCAAGTAATCGCTCGAATTTGCTCGATCAGTGTTCACCGTACCTCTTACTTGTTTTCTCCAGTTGTAGTGTAGCTTGGCCAATCACCCAGGATATTGTGTATCGCGTAAAGAGAAAAATAACAATTGGTAAGATATACAGTTATTAATTAGAATTGAAGTGCATAGACATCCATGTACATTGTTTCACCACACATTTTCGAATGTTCTAAGAACCGGTTTTGTAATAAAAATTTTGTGGGCTCATAGGACAACGTATTGTGGTCTCATGTGATGAATATATTTAGATTCTTTAGATAGTGCTTCAACGAGTTTACTTTTTATTTCCAAATAAACCGAAAGCCAATGAAAGATTACGTTACCTCAGTTGACAACTAAGCGTTTTTATTCAATCGATCAGGAAAACGACATTTAGTGATATTTCATGTTGATTAGCCTTTAGATTGTCCAGATACCTACAAAACCTCATAACGAAATTAGGTGGTTTTTTTGAAGCACTATCATCCTATTTTGGGCTTGGTTTAAAACTTACAGCATACAGTATAGGCGTTCAAAAGGAGCATCACGATTTTCCTGTATTTCAGTTACAATCGGATCATTTACGTACACAATTTTCCAAAAAATGTTTCATCATTCGGTTGGCAACACAGCAAACTATACCTAACTGATAAGTTCGTTATATTAAGCTCTATGTACGTAAAAATTGTACATAAGCTCGTTTGCAGCAGTTAATGCTTACGTTATTCTTGTCTATGTTTACAACAGCCAATATTTTGTTTTTCAATTATGGAAATCTATTGATTTGTGCAATAATAACCTTATCAATACGATTGCGTACGAACCATTATCGCAAATAACTCTTAACCCCTATTTGCAAATGCGTCGATAACGACCCCGGGGGGTTGGTACCGACCTATAATCTTATTTCTATTTGGTTTATTTCAAAGTAGTCCGCAGACCGTTAAACACATCTCAAAATGATTCGCTCTGTAAATTGATTGAATGAATTATTTTTTAACCCGTGATTAAATTATACATTTTATATTGTAATTATAGAAAATGTCTGGAAACGCAAAGATCCTTAACGAAAAACTCGAGGTGCTGGATCCCGAGTTAACAGAATTGATTAAGGAGGAGAAAAAACGCCAGAGATGTGGACTGGAAATGATTGCAAGTGAAAATTTCACATCAGTGGCTGTTCTGCAATGTCTCAGCTCGTGCCCTCATAACAAGTATTCTGAAGGCCTTCCTGGCAAGAGGTATGATCAAGCATTATTCATTTAAAGATAAAAACTGGACTTACTTGTATTTTTTCCCCAGATACTATGGCGGTAACGAATTTATTGATAAGATTGAAGTACTCGCTCAAAAGCGGGCTTTGGCAGCATTCGGCCTTGATCCAGAGAAATGGGGTGTAAACGTGCAGCCTTATTCGGGATCTCCTGCCAATTTGGCAGTCTACACGGGATTGCTTCAACCACATGACAGAATTATGGGCCTGGACTTACCTGATGGTGGTCATTTAACGCACGGTTTTATGACACCAACAAAGAGAATATCAGCAACGTCTATATTCTTCGAAAGTATGCCTTACAGGGTTAATCCGTCGACTGGACTCATCGACTACGATTTGCTAGAAGCGAATGCTAAACTTTTCAAGCCCAAAATCATTGTCGCTGGCATTTCATGCTATTCTCGTTGTTTGGACTACGAGCGTTTCAGGAAAATAACTGAAGAAAACGGAGCCTACTTGTTTTCGGATATGGCGCACGTTGCAGGATTGGTGGCAGCTAAACTCATACCAAGCCCATTCGAGTATTCGGATGTTGTTAGTACAACAACGCACAAAACTCTTCGTGGACCACGTGCGGGTATGATTTTCTTCCGCAAGGGAGTGCGTAAGGTGAAGCCAAACGGTGAAGAGATTATGTACGACTTGGAAGATCGAATTAACGGGGCAGTATTTCCCAGTCTTCAAGGTGGTCCTCACAATAATACGATCGCTGCTATCGCTACAGCTATGAAGCAAGCCACTACTCCTGAATTCGTTGAATATCAAAAACAAGTTTTGTTGAATGCCAAACGCCTGGCCAGTGGTATTCAAGAAAAGGGATACACGGTCGTCACTGGCGGTACAGATGTTCACTTGGTTCTCGTTGATCTTCGTAGTGTTGGTCTTAACGGTGCTCGAGCAGAGTATGTTCTCGAAGAGGTCTCGATAGCTTGCAACAAAAACACAGTCCCTGGCGACAAGTCAGCCTTATTCCCATCAGGTGTCCGCTTAGGAACACCTGCTCTCACCACAAGAGGTCTTGTTGAGGAAGACATGGATACGGTGGTTGAGTTCATCCACCGTGGACTGACTATTGCCAAAGAGGCTTCCAATATTTCCGGACCTAAGATTGTAGATTTCCGTAAAGTTGTGCACGAAAATGTGGACATTGCTCAAAAAATGCAAACCCTACGAAAGGACGTCGAGGACTTCAGCAGTAAATTCCCCCTTCCGGGCATTGGAGACTTGTAAACGGAAAGTAAATCAAAATGTACGCATCGTAAAGTATTTATTACTAATTTTTTTTATACATTCAATATTAAATTGTTTACTCACTGAATTCGTATCAATAAAAATCTTATACATTAATGTGTTTAAAAACTAAAATCGTTATGGTAATTCTATAATTGATTAAAAACAATACTTCTTTACCGTATTTCCATTTTTATACATTCCTTGGCTGGTCGGGCCATTCTGTGAAATCGGGAGTTATGCGTTGATAGGGACCATTTCGTTTTAAAGCTCTTGTTGCACATGGTACAGTCATGTTTCTTGGATGTAATTGAATGCTTGGATGCACTGTGCCGTCTCAGCGCGGACACCGATTGTAGCTTTCGATTACAGATTTTACATTGCAGTGTTTGCTCTGTGGAGACATATAGGTTTTGTTCAACAATTAAAACCACCGATACTTGATTGTATGGTTTTATTATGATTGTGTTTTGTTTTTCATTCTACATTTTGAAAATAAATAAACCGAGAAATGGTGTCTTAACAGCTATGCATGTATTTCAATTGTATTTCTCTCTCTCTTCACAACTAATTTCTACAAATCATTTGAAGTACTTCCATTCGTTTAATTAGCAATAATCCTAGATCTAGTTTGAGTTAATTTTATTTATTTTATTTCTTCTTTGATAAAAACAAAATATGTTTAATGATAAGAGAAAATCCAAGCAATGAACAAAGTTCGAAATGAATTTTATATATTGCTTACAAGCAAGGCTACAGCGATTTTCCTTCTTTTTATTTTCTTCAAACTTATTCTAAACGTAAAATAAAGTTTTTTTTAAGTGTTATCTTCTCTTTTTTTTAATTTCTCTCGTGTCTGATGAATATCCTAGTTTATATATGGGATCTGTATATTCTTCTCTGAAAATGTTTACATGTTTGTTTTCATTTATTTATTATTACTTTTTGTTTTATTTGTTTGGACGCAGGTGGCTGGTTGCAAGTGCTCGAATTTTGGTACTTATGAAGTATCACTTCGGATTGTGATCTTTTGCTCGTGGGATATTCGTATATGCTCACGTAAACTGTACTTATTTTTGAAGTTCTTTTGACACATTTCACACTTGCGGGGTGGCTGCGGAGTGTGCTGAGTTCGAATATGTCTCCAAAGATTTACGGTTGTTATAACCATTTTGCAAAACTGACATTCAGTCCATTTATTATTTGGCAAATCTAAAAGTATAACAAAATATATTTTGTTAGTATCGGTATTTTTATTCTATTATTTTAATTTTGAAATTGTGTAAGCAAATGGATGGAGGTAAATAATACCAATGTTTCTTTTCTTTTGTTTTTAAACGTTGGTTTGCCTATATCTTACTGCAATTGAACGCATTCTTCAATTATTCAAGGCACTTGATCATTTGGAGACATATTCGGAAAAATGTACTTAAGTCTTTGCTAAAATTGTGTATTTATTTAAATGGTTTAAGCATTACGAACCATCTTACAAAAACAAAAACGTACCCCCACCCAATGATGGCTCAAAGACTAGAGTTGCCTACAAGATAAATTGAACCGCATGTTTATGCCTTTTTTCCCTGGCGATGTAGCTTAAATAAGGGCTGACAACTACGTGCCAACACGTTGATGTCAATATAATTAATGGCAGAAATAATGGGTGGCAGTTGTCAATTGTATTTGTCAACTCAATGGGATTTGGAAACGTTTATAGAGGAATCGAGAAACTACTGTGAGCGCCGAAAGAAAAGGTACACCTACACCTACAGTCAATCACAGAAGTAACTACACAGCATGAAGTCTGTGTTTTCAACCAAAAAAAAAAAAATATATATATACATATATATACCTCAAAAACTATGACTCAAAAATCTAACGAAATTTAGATCACCCATAAATGGCCCTTCTAAGCTTCTAAGCTTTTTTAAACCCTTCGGCGCAGGTTACTGTTTAGATGGTTCGAATAACCAAAGCCATACATTTTTGACACTTAATTGACCATTTTAGATGCTCCCTGAAAAACCCCTATACGGGCAGATTTCCTTATGTGGTGTACATGCGTGTTTACTTACTTTTGTCATGTCCTTTTTGCTTTATTTTTGGTTTATGAGACATTGTGATATATTTTGTTTTTGCTTTATGTACGTTACGAATTACCTTAGCAACATTTGTTTCTCGGATTCATGTTTGAGATTATTTTTTGTTGAAAACGAAGACAATTTTATCCTGAGAACGTAGCTGATAGATTTTGGAAATGTTTGGTGTTTTGTAAAGACAATGAAAAATACTTCATACTACACGTGCATTCTCCGGACGTCATGAACCCATTTTATTTGTCTTTAAATATGTGAGGGGATAGATGTACACTTTCTTTTAGCGCTCACAGTACACGAAATTACTAGCCAACTGTTTGCCCAATTATAGAAAACGTAAAATAGAAAACAAGCAAGAGCAAATTTGTGGTAAATCTTAGATTAAGCTACATAACACAAACAAACGACCTCTTGTAGAAAATAGGGTAAATATGTATTCCGTAGCATGATTTCAAATTTGGCATTTCGGATCGGTTAATAGCATGTGCATTGTCTTATTCGATTTGTACACGTCATAGTCTAATCAGAAAAACGAACAAAAACGCGCTCAGAACTAGGGACACCAGTTGCAGGTAGAAGGCATATGTTGTGCTAGTCAAATCGGATTAGAACTGCACTGATCGACCAAAAGAGACATGCCAACTCTGTGTGCAATTGAAAGGGTAGATTACCTGATATTAAAAGATTGTGAATAGGCCAGCTGTATTTAGGAAATTTGACTCTCATATGATAAAGTAGAAAAAGTACATTACTAGCTTTTTCTCTTAAATCGAAACCGATGTCAAAATATCGCTCTTTTCTCGTATTTCTTCTTACCTCAAAATGTTCCTTAATTTACAAATATAAACTTGTCATGCTAAATGCTCCACAAAAATGCTCTACTTCGAAGTCTAGTTGGAACACAATGCCTACCTATATCAGTACTCACGATGCAATTCAAAATGATAAAACAAAAGAAAACATGAAACAATAAATTGCTCACCTTGTAGTGAATTTCCTTTATCATCTTTCCCGCCACTGTCTGTGCTTGCTGGCTGAGGCAATAGTCCACCTATCCCAAAAGAGTAGAAACGTTTTCGAACTCAAAAAATAACAAATCACATGTACACTTACCCATCGTAATAGTGGTTATTTCTGTGGTGTCCTCCGATTCATTTTGGAATTTTTCTTCAATTTCCGACTCTGTAAGTATCTCATATTCTGATGCATACTGTGTAACGTTCTGCCCACCGGTTTCCTGGGTGGCTTGATGAGATTGTGTCACTGTGTCGTTTAATTGATTTGCATCAGCGACATCTATGTACTCAGGTATGTCCATTTTAACAGCTGTAGGTATATATGCTAGAGAATTGAAACCTCAGTTAGACAGGCTACATCGAAATACAGATTTTATGCACTTACTTTTGACGGTTGTTCCTTCCTCTTTTATATAGTCGACAGTTTCTGTGGAGTACATATTGTCGTCATCATCGGAAAAGGTTATTTTGCGCTTTTTCGATGCGGATGGACTTGTTTGTTGTACAGCCTGTTGTTGCGTTTGCTGTTGTGAGATATGGTGTGTCTGTTGGGTTTGTTGTATAGCATGCTGTTGAGTTACAATTGCCGTTGCTGGAATCTCAATTGTCTGAGAGGATTGAGTGACATTTTCTGTTACTGTACGTATTGTACTTGGTATGGTTTTGATAATTTGCTCTTCTGTTTGTGTACGAGGGGTTTTTGGTTTTTCTTTTTCTTCAGATGTAAGTCCTTGCACAGCAAGTAATTCGGCAGTTTGCAAAAATGATTGCAGTGCTTCTTGATGAACGTTAACTTCACCCTAGACAGAGGATTGATTAATGAATTTAAAGTCTAAATTTTACGAAACGACATTTATAGTATTGGACAAAACAAAACAAACCCCCTCTTGCCATCACATCTATGCAGACTGGAAAAAAAAATCAATTTTCGTCACTTCAGTAGGACACTCGCACTTGGCAAGAAATTGTTCAAGGGGGTAATTTGGTCTTAACCAATACTATATATGTGTGTATACTATTTATGGCAAATCCCAGAATGTGGGACATAAGATGCTTTAATATATCAGTTAATAATAATATATGCTGTATTTATTTCGAACAAAACATGCAATTTGTTTACGAATGCATATGGAAAGCTTTGCATGGCTTCAATGCTATCATATTTTCCCGCGTCCATAGGCGTGCTACATGAGGTCCAATATAAATGTACTCACCTGATACATAAATTCTATTATTGAATTCAAATCATCGAACTTAATGAATTTGAATATGATAACAGGGTGCGGGTGGGGATTTTCCTTAAAGATTTCCTTGAAATATCCACTACACGCTGAAAGGAGCACCTTATGCGCTTTGATTTTTTGCCCATCACAACACAGCGTAACATCAACGAAATCATCGTTTAACCTCAACGAATCAAAGGCATAAGTGATATGTCGAAGGTAGTTATTCCATCGTAAGGAATATTGCTGCGATGCGGCCATTTCTTCCTTCGCGGTTTAATATTTTATAGTCAACAATAAAAAATTCTTAATGTATTCTCAACACTATGCAAAAAAAAATAAAGACTCAGTTTTCCGTCGATTACGTTACACGGATTGCACGTAAATGTGTAATTATACTATACACAACTAATGTATTTTTCAATGTCTATTTAAAACAAGTTTATTTCAATGTAATATGTACGGAATTTTGCACAATCAATAAAAAAATTAAGGAAATATTTCCAGGTTGCACTAATACGTTTTTTATGTCAAACAAAATCGAGGAACTACCTTATCTAGAAATGACGCCATTTTGTTATGCTTCTTGGTGTGTGTTCACAGTATGCATTGTGTTACACTCTTTGTAAATACGTTTCTTCACTTATCCATAGTATGTTGAACATTGGAATAAGCAAAACGGCGTTCAGACAGAACAATTTGTCATGACGATTTGCTTGGATTTAATCACACTGAATATTCAAAATGATTTGTCTACCGTAAAGCAAGCCTGCCGTTTTGTTGTAACGAGTGTTCGGATTGACGATTTGGCCCACCAATTACGTTTGTCAAGAACGCCGCTAAGCTGTTAAACATGAGATGCTTGAAGAACAATTATTCATATGTAATTTATTGCAACAAAGACATACGGCCAATATTCATTCGTTATCCAGACATACCTTCCGAAGATGTTCTGATTTTTTGCGTAATTTTTTTTGGTTTTATTTACAATAAACATATACGTGAACATCCATACAAATTGCATAATATTTTAAGCAATTGCATGTACTAAACTTATATGTGGTTAGTTTTATGGATGAGTAGTTTACTAAATCAAAACTTAAAAGAGTTTTCGCATTTTTGAACACATCCAATTTCCCATCCTTATACCAGTCGTTCGATATCGTATAAATATTTGTTGTCAGTGTCATTGTCATTAGAGAGTGTCGATTGGTCTACTGTCTAGCACAAAAGGTTCCTAATGGAAATAACAGAGTGATGGATGAAATAAAAACAAAGTTTTTGGATTTACTCCACAAACAGGTATATTAATTAGTAGTCTGTTTAAATACAAGTTTGTAATTTTCACCCCATTGCAGCAAAATAGACAAATGAAAATTCCAGCAATGGGATTTTCTGATTATTTCATCCAGAATGTTACCACAGAACCAGTTGCAACCAAAGTGCAGCAGACTGCATCACCAAAAGAAGAAGAAGAGGATAAACAACAAAAATCGGATCAGGAAATTCTTGAAAGTACTGAAAGTATTTATTTTGATCCAGACAGCAACCCAAGTTTATATGAATTGGAAGTGAGTAATCAATTTGCGGTCCTTAACTTAAGATGTGCATATATGCTAATTATTTACATTTTATTATAGAAAGTTCTCAATGATGGTGTCAGTTTGGAAAAAATCGACGAAACCATGAACACTTTGAAGATGCAACATAAGGTCTTGTCGAAGCAAGTACTCCAAAACATCTTGGAACAACGAAGTGCATGCAATGTAGAGCTTGCGGCAATCAATGATGTACAAAAGGAACTGGAAGAATCTCTATGGACGTGTAGAAAGGCCCGTTCGTACTTAAATTATGCAAAAACGAATCTGACAACAACAAGTCTCGAAATTTTAGCAGCTTATCGTAAACGAGAAGTTTTAAATGAATTGCTCAAATCGTTGAATGCAATTAAAAAGCTTGTAAGTATCAGTGGCTTGGAATGCGAAACAATTTGATTTGTGATCAATATCGTGAAGCTTTAATTGGTGTTAATGTGATTAAGACTTCGCTCTTTACTAATAACTGCGGGTAAACATTCAAAATATATTCTTCAGGTTTAAATGGTGTAGATCCGAATATTTTAACGTTAGCTAATTATAAATTTGATATTTTTTTTCGAGTCGCTAACAAAGCTCAAAAAGAAAAGCTGCTCAAAGTTCGGTGTACGGAATCGGAATATGTTTACCTAGTAGTTCAGTTGTCACACAAATCTGCAAGTTATATCACATAACACAAATTAATGCGATCCCTTGTTCTTGCTGCATTTAACCACACGTTCTGCTCGCTTTTAAAATAGAATGACCCCGTCCTTAGTTTGAATTAGAGCACTATGAATGGTGTAACAATATCTTTTTTGCATCAAAACGAACGCAACCGCAAAATAATTGGATGTAATTAGTATCAATGATGTTTACAATATTAAAGGGTTTACGACCCGTAGCATAGAAGTAAACTGACTTGGTTGGAGATGTATCCAAATTAAAATTGGTGTCATTTGCACCGTGGCGTATGCTCGATGTTACTTATTATAGCTTACATTGCCTGGTAATCCTAATTACTGGTCGTCGAGGAAGTTCATCACTCAATGCCCTTGAAGTAGCCAAGTTGTATTTCAAGCCATCACAAGTTATGACTTGCAAATCGAAGATATAAAAAGATAGGGTTCAATATAAGAGATGACAAGTTAAGGACATTTTTATTCAGATCTAAAAGTCAACTTTTATACATTTTCCGAATACAACAATCGGCAAGATTTCTGATCTCCAAACTACATTTTCAGAAATCCACTGACGTTGAAGTACAAACTCTTTTAGCTGAAGGCAATTATTCCGAGGCAATAGGCTTACTATTGAAATGCAAGGACTCTGCCTCTGAGTACACTCAATACGACAGTGTACAGTCACTTACGAAGAAATTACAAGAAACCCTGTTGTTAACAGAGTTCCAGTTAGATACTGTATTAAATGAGGTAAGAACGTCACTAATGCAACATTCAAAATCAAGATGAGTTTTTCTTTTTAGATTATACTTAATTTTGATATAAAAAAATACGGAAAACTTCAAGAATCTTATAAGCTTTTGAACAAATCACTATTTGCTATGGATCAGGTGAGATAAAAAAAAATCCTCCTATCTCCTCGAACGAGTACTTATTCGTGCATGTGCTCGTTTTTCAGCTCCATATAAATTTCATTTCTGCGATTCATTCATCGGTAAACTCCGTATTGCGCGCATATAACGATCCAAACATCGATGAGAATCTCAAGTATTTATTCGAACAATTGTGTGAACAAGTCGCAGCCGACAAATACATTCCATGTCTGATCAGTTTGTGTAAAACGTGTTGGACAATCTTAGCATCTTACTATCAAATCGTTATGTGGCATCAAAATTATAAACTGTGCCCAGAGGAAGCACAAGACTCACCCGATAGCTATATCCAAGAGAAACTGAAAAAGGGTCAGTCTCGCATATGGAACGACATACAGTCGAAGATGTGTGTTTATTTATCTAGCACTAAGTTGAGGACACTCAAGCATGAACAATTTATACAAGTTCTATCGGTGATTCAGAGGCTGCAAAAGGTTGGCCTTGAATTCTGTGGAGAACACTCGGAGAAGCTGATTGCAACAATGCAATCGCAGAGCGAAGAATTCTTTAACAGATATCATGTGTCTTGTTTGGAAGAAATATGCTTATTCTTGGATAATGAATCTTGGACAATAATCGATTCTTTTAGTAACATACTTCAATTGCAGGTAAGTCCTTCGGCTCTCCATAATTTATCAGAATGTTTAAAAGTGAGAATGTACTTTTAGGAGTTCCGTTCCGTACGCAATACCCTTCGTCGACACAAGTCCCCCAACATCGCAATTCTACCTACAGATCCCAATAATAGTCCTACGAGCAATAACAACTGTGATGAACTAGTCTCAGCGCATTCCCATGACGGTGGCAGTTCGATATATGGATCTTGTGGTTATTTCCTGAGATTCTCGGAGAAAAGTTCCCCCTTCGATGGTGGGCTGGATGCAGCAATGCTTGAAGAAGACATTCTTTCGGGGATAGTTGACGAAGCTTCTTGTTATTTTTCTGAAGAGAGCGACGATGACAAAAGTACACAAAGCAAGGACGAGGAATATGACAGTGGTGGAAGCCAGTAAGACGAGGATGAGTGTAATCATTTTATCGTGTTAAAAGTTATTTGTCTTGCAGGCATATGGTTGTTAACAATACATCGTTGAATGTGCTGCGATGCATTGGACGATACTTGCAGATGTGTAAACTCCTCCATTGCATTTCGCCTAAAATTGTGACAAGCATGCTGGAGCTGATTGACTTCTATTGCTATGCCGTTCATGAAATCTTCGCGAAAGATTCTGTAAGTTGATGTATAACCTCGGAGGGAGAGTTTGCTTAGTTCTTGTCGTTTCAGAATGTACAGATGGATAACTTTTATAATAACAAGACAGAGTCCAAGTTGAAGTCAATAGAGGAAAAGATAGTCCCTTGTATTAAAATTTGGCCACTGAACTTTTCTTCTTTGGTAATGATTTCAGAATTGTTTCCTGCTTAAAGGGAAAAATAAAGCTTGAATCTAATTTGCAGATTAACAACGAGCTAGCAAATCCAGACACTCTCTATGGACTATCATTGCGCATAGTCGCTATTGAGAGTGGTTCCTGCATGACTCAACAGTTCCAGCAGTTGAGAAATTATCTGAACCACTTACTTCCTGTGAACGAACGAAGTATACTTTCGACATATTTCGAGAATGCAGATTTCATGGCCAACATCGCAAAGCCTGTCTACACTTGTGTTACGTCAAAGGTAATCGATCTACCGAGTATTCTTGCGTCTATGTCCAAGGTAAAGTGGGACATTAACCACGTGAGTTGTCAACACAGCAGCTACATCGACGTCATGAATAGGGTAAGACTTAATGCTTTTCCCTATCAATTGTGGATTTAATTGCAATATTTCTGGTTTTCTGGTTTAGAACGTGCAGACATTTGCCATGCGACTGGAAGAGATAGCGAAGGAAGTTCCCATTCCTTCCGAGGCAGTTTGGAATACAATGGCAAGAGTTGCTACGCACCTACTGGTCGAGGGGTAATCAGTCAAACTAATTCCAATTTTTCGATTTTGTTAAATTCCTCCTCTTGCAGCTTCTCAAACGCAAAGAAATGCTCAGCTGGTGGCAGAGCGCTAATGCAGCTGGATTTTACCAACTTCATGTCAATAATAGAGCTCATATCTGGCCTTAAGTTCGTTGAGCATCGTTCTTACGTTGACGTTTATCTGAAAGCGTATTATTTCCCCGTGGAACAGTTCGAGGAGTGGCTTGAAATGCAGAAATCTCTTGGAGTTTACTCCAAGAAGCAATTAACGCAATTAATAACGTGTGTGTGCTCGGGCAATAAGCGAATAAAACAAAAGCTCTTAACTTCCTTAGAGAATCTCAACACTAGCACGCTATAGTAAAATGCGCTTTGATTTATTGAATCTTACGAATAAATGTTATAGTCTAGTGCTGGTTCGTCAAGGTAGTTCAATTTATTTTTTTTATGTATGTCTATCATTTGTTAGTGTTCTATTATTTAAATCTAAACTTAATCATTCCAACATATTTGCTTTAACAACATTTTAACTTGAATAACGATCTCTCCCACTATACATATTATGTCTCTCTTTCTGTTGTTTCCGCGCACACAAATATTATTAGGTGTTATGGAAATGTATGTATGCATGTGTGTAGGTGTCTAGATTGTCCAATTTTTGATACATAATGTTCGTTGGTTATTTTCATGACAAATTCAAATGAGAAAGTATTGTATACCTGTTGTATTTGAGCGCGACTCTCACTCTTACTAACTCCTACTCGAATGAACAACTTAAAATTAAACTGTGTTAATTATTTGTATTATTTATTCAATGTTTAGTAATTGTATTGTAATATATTATTATTTTAAACAGTCATAAATGCGTTTTTCTGTTTCCTGTTTACATATGATGCGCCTCCTACAGCGGCGTCGTGCGACATAGTTCAAGGTGAGTTGTGTTCACTTTGGGGTCTTTGACCCACGGTCATGACATGGAAATGTAAATTCTGACCATCATTTGAAAGCATCGCTGAAACATTCCGGTACCTGATCCTAATAAAATTCGGTATTATTGGACAGTTAACCCTTTCGCACCTTTTGGGACACATCATCCACTCAATGTTCACGAAGTGCCAAAAGTGGTTGCTGGAAATGTGCTAAAGGTCATGTGCAGTTGAACACAACATTCTTCATGTAAGTTCACCGACTGCATTCCGGGTCGAAAGGGTTAAATGAGTTTGTTTATTTTTTGTATCACATGTGTGCCGAAAAACGATCTCAGCTGCAACGAAAAGATCAATCCGTGAAACATTAATGGTCTAACATTACCATCACTGATATCAAGAATTACGAAGAATCGGACATTTATACACGCGATCTAATCGGAATGAGCAGGCATTCGGCCTAGAACTCTTATCTGCGTCATAACTGGGCACTGTGCCTATATAATTCACGACTAGGAACCCCCTGCAATGATTTTTGTACAAGTTGAGGGGATGAAGAAGAAACTATTTCACACCATACCAATTCCAGTGCTCTCTCATCTCGCAAATTGAGTCACTAGACGCCCCATATTTTAATTACTTGGCAGAGCCAAGTAATATTAACATCAGTCAAGTGCTTCACTTTATTAAATGCAGCTGTTGGTTTGCGGACTAGGATCTACTAGACCTTCTGGTAACACAATGGGCATACTCCCGAGTAAGTGTGGCTACTTCTTTGGCAGCCACTCCAGCCTAACCTAACTTATACAGTAGAAGCTCGGTAATTAGAACAACAAAAAATGTTGTCAAATTCTAATTTTCAAAATTTTCCAATTTCTAAGTGCTTTTAAGAGAGGAAACCTATATATTAACACATACTCACAACACTCAATCGGCCAGTGCCCCGTACAGACGGCTGCCAATAAGTTTGTCAGTCTGGCTCATCTGCTGTTAGCTATTTCAAGGTTTTTCAGTTCTGCATCACACACCTAATTTCACAGAAATTGTTCATCCTTGTTAGAGCTGGGCATTAGCAAGACAAGGTGTTATATAGATTCAGTTTCTTCTTTATTTGAAATTGTAATCCATTTCAAGCCAAACAAAATTCGAGTTGAACAAAATACATGTGTTGAGTTAAATCGAAACACGAATTCAATTTGTTTCAATGACCCCTTTATTCGTCCTCCACTGTCACTGTTATCACAAGAGCGATGACCGATGTACTGTCCCCGAGCAGTTTGTGAACGTCACACATGCGTAAATGCAACTGCAGAAGGATTAGCTTGAATTTTTGAATATCTTTTTTTAATTTTCAAGCTGTTCACACAAAATAAAATAGCATTCCAAACAATTTCCATTTCCACGAGTTCTAATTATCGAACTTTATCTGGACTCTTCAACTCATCCGTTCGTCTAACTCCCTGCTTATAGTTTAACCATCAACTGGCTAAATATCAAAATATGTCTTACTCCTTATAACAACGATCGAGTTAATTAACGACCCAGTTAACATTTCAAATATTACAAATCTGATGTCAGAAATAAACATGCATCACTGTAGTTACAAGCTATACCACATATTCATATCGGTGGGAGTATAATGCGCATGACTAGGAATTACATTGAATAGGTTTTATACTGTCAATTAAAATGCCGCAGTTGTCAGTTAGGTGGTAAACAACGTCCATTCGACGACAAGCACAACTTCAGCTGTTTCAAATCATAAACAAAACTCATTTTGTTTCATTAACCGCGCCAAAATTGATCCAATAAGGCAAATAAACAAATCAACCACACAAATAAAAAAAACATCTTGTTGCATTTAATCAATACAATGATATAAATCCCTCCTCCACCATTTGTACTCAAAGACTTGACCCACTAACAACAAGATAAGCAAACCCGTATACAATTCAGTCTGCTTTGTGTGCTAGTCTGTAGGTGGTCGAACTGAATGCCATTAAGGCGTTTTAAATAGTTTTCACACAATATTTAACGCATAATGTCAAGTTGGATAGAGTATACGCCACCAGTATGGCGAAA
This sequence comes from Eristalis intricaria, assembly GCA_964034865.1. Lineage (NCBI taxonomy): Eukaryota > Metazoa > Arthropoda > Insecta > Diptera > Syrphidae > Eristalis > Eristalis intricaria. Next base: position 13,983,472 of record OZ035876.1, on the reverse strand, counting down.
TTTACAAATGCGAGATCTGAAAGTAGACCAAGCATATCTAGTTCCGAAATCTGAGCGCAAGTCGTACATATATTCACTTTCAGAAGAATGCTACACAGTAAGTAACCAATAATTTTTTTGTTTTGTTTTCCTAAATCAGTGTTGACATTCAATCCATTAGTGCCCCTATGCAAAAGTGAAAGTGATAAGCCCAACTGAGATAGTGGAACCTCTTAAGGTGACCGTAGACCATTCGATACGTTTTAAAGTTTTCGACCATGATGTTGGGAGATACGCCCCAGAAAACCTGTAAGATCATTTCAATTTGTGTGACACGTTCTCCCCATTAAATATTCCAAGCAGCACTTCAACGTGCTCGTTACAGCCGTCAATGCAAGAGTTTGGTGTTTATAACTTCTCGATATATTCCAATGGATCTTGCGAAATCATTGCCGACAAACCAGGTGTGGACGTAAATCTGTGTAAGTGTACTGTCAAGAAAAATTCGATGTACCTAATTGGCATTGATTTTAGCGATTTTATCGGTCATACTGATAATTCTCTTCGTGTATGTAATAACTCAGTTATCATTGTACGCACACAAGAAGTACCGATCGTGGTCAACGACTGAAATTGTCATCAGTACTGCGGGGCCAGAACAAACAGCCAAGCCGGTTGAGAAAAGGCGCATGAGAAGCTTAGATGCATTCAGAGGGTGAGTCGAAACACACGACCGCCCGTTTGATTTAACGATGCTAAATTAAGATATACTTTGTTTTAGGCTCGTCATAGTACTCATGATATTTGTGAACACAGGTGGTGGAGGATACTGGTGGATTGAGCATGCACCATGGAATGGCTTGCATTTAGCTGATATCGTGTTCCCATCGTTCTTATGGATCATGGGTGTGTGTATTCCGATTTCCATTAAATCTCAACTTGCAAGAGGATCAACAAAAAGGTCTATATGCAAGAAAATTATTTGGGTGAGATCAGACAGACATTCTTAAAGGCATTAAGCAAACTGTTCCTCTTCAGAGATCGATTAAAATGTTCCTCATTGGCGTTTGCCTCAACTCAATGAACGGACCTCAATTGGCAGATTTGAGATTAATGGGAGTTCTACAAAGGTTTGGAATTGCTTTTCTTGTCGTGGGACTAGTTCACACAACTTTCGCCAAACCCGAATATGTTATGCCTCAGGTTAGCCATAATTAACTAAAATAAGACGAATATATCCAACCAGACCTTCCATTTCAGTCCGGTTGTAGGCGATCTATATTCGATTTGATTCTGTTGAAAGAAGAACTACTCGTCACAATAGCTCTGATTGCGATCAGCTTGGGAATCACTTATGGGGTTAATGCTCCAGGATGTCCGAGGTGAGCACGTGTCTTTTCATTTTATTTTTAGAATGATTCTTGGAACGTTCTTTTCAGGGGGTATCTCGGGCCAGGTGGGAAGCATTCATATGCAGCTCATCCTGATTGCATCGGTGGCATAGTTGGATATGTTGACAAAATAATCCTTGGAGAATCTCACATTTATCAACATCCCACTGCAAAGTATATCTATGACTCGAAAGCATTCGATCCTGAGGGGTTATTTGGTAAAATTGAATTAGTTTTGTGTAAACTGTTAAATACAATCCCCATGACATATTTTAGGTTCCATTTTAACCGTAGTTCAGGTGTTCTTCGGCGTTATTTGTGGAACTATTCTCATAACTCATACTGAGGTGCTGGCACGAGTTAAGCGTTGGTCAATATGGGCTGTTGGTCTTGGACTTTTGGGCGGAATACTGTGCCTGTTTTCAACTGAGAGCGGATGGGTCCCACTGAATAAAAATTTGTGGTGAGATTTAAATATTTTAATAAGTGCTTCCCTATATACTCTCTTGCGTTTTTTGCAATTTCTTATGATTGCGCAACAGTTCGTGGTATATTTTAATATTTCACGGCTCGCTCTGTTTCGGGTCACTGACAATACTCAAAGAGTTCTCATGTCTAGAAAAATCTTTTCAAGTTTCTCCATTCCCAGTCGTGCATGCATTCGTGAAAGAACATTAGAACGCACGACACGAGAGTGGTTGCTGACAAAAGCTAGGCCCAGGGCCATGTCGGACTGTTGCGCCACCCATAGTTGGTTGGTTGGTTTAAGTGGCTATTCGATTGGGGTCAATAAGGGTACAAGTCGAGCATTGTGGGCTGTTTTGATACCATACTCAGATCTACGCTGAGTTGTTTAGAAAAGCTAAAGCATAGGAATTTGATTATGTATGTCCTACGCAATCTCAGGGAAGTCACTAAGGAAAGGCTTGCCGAGCGCGATAAGTCTTTGTTTTGCTAGAGCCGGCAGTCACAAGGAAACTGATGTCGACTTTCCTCTGAATGAGTGTCGAGTCAGCTCCGATAGTGTGGGTTGAACGGTATTTCGAGTCTAGCAGCGTATGTGCCAATGAGCCAGTGGCATGTACTTACAGCCACGACTCTAGCTAATTCGGAGCGGTTTCTTTTGAGGAGGTCATCAGTCCTGCTTTTGATGTAGGAGGGCCAGGTTTTTTGGAATATATCCTTAGATGTCCACATTCTACTGGCTAAGGGCAGAAAGTGTTGCTAGATGATGTATTTGAAGTCAGCCAGTTTGTCAGTAATCTCATTTCTCTCTATTTTTCTGCGGTTAACAGTCGCCCCACCCATATTGCCGTGGCCTGGAACTCGCAGGAGTGATTTTGCACCTGCTACTGGCTTGTTTGAGTTGTTCCTTGCACAGTTGCACCAATTCGTAGAAAGTGATTACTGATGAGATGACAATTATGGCTTCTTGGCTGTCGATACAAGTAGCTGCGGCTAAGGGCAGGTAGTACTAAGAAGTTTAGACCTTTTTGATCGCTAGCACTTCAGCCTGGAAGATACTCTAGCGATATGGGAGGCGGTATGAATTAGAGATGTTAAACTCTGTCGATAAGACCGCTGAGCCCTCACCAACACGCATATTATAATTGTAATACATTTTAGCACCTTTCCTTAACAATTATAGTCTTTAGGCACGCTGTGTAATTGAAGGTCATTGTACCAAGCCATTAACCTTTAGTATATGAAATCCTCTTGGTTCCTTCCCGCTACCTTCACCTACGACTTGTTTCGAAGTATACAAACTGATCTCTTTCACTTCCGTTTGTTAAGATAATGCAAAAAATAATTCCCAATTCCAACTGTCCCCAATTTAATACCAAATCATTTTTTCAAATTGCAGGTCATTTTCATTTGTGTTGGTTACATCGTCAATTGCATTCATCCTCTTATGCGTTATGTATTACATAATAGACGTTAAACAATTTTGGACTGGCTATCCATTCGCTGAGTGCGGAATGAATGCAATTGTCTTGTATGTTGGGCACACAGTATTTCATAAAATGTTACCATGGCATTGGGCAATCGGAGCGATGAACACGCATTTCATGTTGCTTTTGAAAAGCCTATGGACAACATTCCTTTGGATTGTAGTTGCAGTATACCTCGATAGAGTCCAATTTTATTACACCCTCTGAAAAAGGTGTAAGTAAATTGTTTATGTAATTCATAAGAGAGAAAAAAACAAAACGTTGTTGAATACTTTGTACGCAAAATATTTTTTTATTCATTTTGTATTTAAATAAAGAATATTTACTTTTTTTTATTAAATATTATTAATTTCTAAGCAGACATTTCAAACGCTCAGTCGCGCTCAATAGTTGGATAGTTTACATGTAAGTATGTAATACACAGATTAAGAATCTTATTTTGGCATTTCTAGGAGATTTCTGTAATTCAATATTTTTTATGCGTCTTAACTGCCATGGAAGTTAAATTATCTCTAGATTTGTGTAAAAAAAATATTGTATGATTGTATGCATGTTCTTTTTGTGTGCGTTTTTGTTCTCTTTCGAATTCGTATTTGTCTACGATATTGTACATTCACAACACATCAAAGTGTAATATAAGCACTTTACACATTTGTCTTCTTCATCGTCGTTCGGTGAGTTTCTATTCTTCTTCTTTTTGTTTCTCTTCATGTAGTTGTCACTTATTTGAGAAATATTGTAAATTCCGTCTGGTATGTCGAGCTCCGAGTATTTCAGTTTGCATTCACTTACACTCTCGATTGAGTTGATATCAACCTGAAATCCAAAAGAAAAATTAAAAATAGTTTAAATGAGTTGTACAGGCGTCATAACTGACGATGACAAAGCATTAATATACGTAAGTTTTATACATAATCTAAAAGCGTTGAATGAGAGTGAGTCATGGGAAATGCACATCACGTTTTCTCAAAATCGGCGCTAAATTGTTATGAAACATTGTTATGATTTCCGTTTTGATGGGTTTATGAGTCAATTATATTTCATGGTTCCACAAAGAGTTTATATAAGACAATCTCGCCTATCTACTATATTTCCTCACATTTCAACTAGAATCATTCAACAAAAATTAATGATCAATACGGAATTAACTGACGAAATAAGAAACTAGTTTCCCAATGTTGTGTTTGAACATGTATACAACGCTGCCATACGAAAGAGCTTAAAAGCATTCAGATCAATGGTCATCATAAACATTCTTACCGAAGGTGGCCTACCATCAATTAGACACTAGAAGTTTTAACAGTTTCAGTTTTCACAATTTATCAAGAGAGATCCCAAGCTGTTGATATCAAGCAACAAGTGCGTGAAGATATCGGCGGCTATTAACAATACACAAACAGTGGCGAACAAGATGGAATTATCAAAGCAGGGATACAGCAATCGCTCCTACATGGACTCGCTAAGAGGATACTGTTAATGTCTCTCTCAATGTTTTCACAAAAACTTCAACGGATGTTTCTTGATTTTAAGGAGTGTCATAGAGAACAGAATTGGAAGCCACCTCTGCAGATCCAATCAGACACTTTCCACACACCATCTCATCTTCTATTGCAATACCATAAAAAATAAAACACTTATGCCCAATTTCGCAGTGAAGGTCAGTCGAACTGAACTTAAGTGTAAACCGAACCACCAGTTCGGTTTTAGAAGCAAGCATTCAACTCTTGACCAAGTTCATCGCGTAACTGATGTTATAGAATGCTCAGCTGCATTTTTTCATGTTTCTCTTTCTCGCCTTTGACAAGGTTGGTTTCAAGCCTTCCTTGAAACATAAGCTTCAACAATTTCTCCCGAGAAAAATTTGCACAATTTTATCGAACTATCTATCGGATATAATCTTCCGTGTGAAATATGGGAAAGAATGAATATCCCCTATTTAAGTCCATACCAGCTGGAGTACCACAAAGAAGTGTTCTTGGTCCCCTCCTTTACTTACTGTATAGCAGCGATATACCGCAGGACGTAGGCACATTTACAGACGACACCGCCATTTTGGTAACTGCCAAAACGGTCGAAGAATCAACTAGAAAATTGCAATGTCTTTTAGACCGGATACAGGACAGGACGAACACTCAGCGAATTGAGCTTAACGAAGCTAAATCCGTTCATATTAATTTTCGTATACGAACGTGAATAACTTGCCCGTTTTTATAAATAATGTTCAAAAACCTTTTGGAAGCGAAGCGAAAATACCTCGGAATGACTCTCGATATAAAGCTTAAATGAAAGGAGCACGACAAAAAGAAACGTGAGGAGCTCCAATTAAGATACAAAGACATGTACTGGCTTATTGGAAAATATTCCAAGCTAAGTACTCACAACAATTGCTTATATACAAGCAAGTGCTAAAACCCGTCTGGACGTATGGTATACAACTATGAGGTTGTACCACAGAAAGTAATAATACATACTACAAACTTTCCAAAATAAAATGCTAAGGGCCATCGTCAACGCACCCTGGTATATACGAAATAACGATATCCACAGAGATCTTGGAATTTCATCAATCTGTTTTTCCTTACAATCCTCGACGAAAGAAACTCTTTTCGCCGTTTTCAAAGGACTAAACCCCTTGAACTAGCACGGTGAATTCAACCCGCGTTTAGCTGCTGTGTTAGCAAGAACTCTCAATGGAGAATCTCTTGCAAAATGCGTCTAAACCAAGAAACTAAAACTGCTGGATAAGCGTAAAACTTAGTTGTAGTGGAAATATATTTTAATTGAAAGGAGGTGTTTTTACTGGGTAAACAAGTCACATACAAAATCACTTCAGTCAAGCCATCCTTGAGTCTGACCAGTGAAAGACAAATAATAAAAAAAATGGATGTAAAAACTACCAAGTCATCACTACCAGTGCACAAAAAGAGACAAATAATTTGTGGAAATGAAGAAGAAATGAATTCCTTTATCGAACGACCAGTTTTATTGAGATATAAATGCTCTCCCTCTCAAAAAAGCGAAACGAAATGCAGCAGTGTTGCTGAACTGTGGGTTATAAATCGAGGTTAAATCGTTGAACTGAAGTTTAAACCATAGTTTAAACTTGCACAGTGAAACTGGGCATTATGCCTAAAACGATTGTGTTTCAGACTTATCGGAATAATGTATAGCTTTCTGCATTCTAGAAGATTCTACGTTCAAAATGAAGGCAGCAAATCAACATAGCGGAGCACCAAGGCGGGAGTTGCACAAGTATCAAAATTGCGACTGGGGCTTTTCAACGTCTACACGGCGGATTAACAACATCCAACCGCACAGTGTTGTCTATTTGCAGATGACTCGCTGACTTATTCCAGCTTGATGTCACCACAGATAGCCGCGCGAAGGGTCGAAATCCAAACAGCAAACAAAGTTGATTACCATAGCAAATGGGGTATAGTAATAAGTAATAATAATTTCCCATTCTTTAACTTACCTCTGGACGGCTATTACTGTTCGATTTTTTGTTATTTGAATTCACATATTTCTTGTGCGGACTGCCCTCACTAACCCCACTGCTACTGTGTTCGTCACAGCACGGTGGTGAAGGCAAGTCGTCTTCGAGATCTTCGTCAATTTTCTTCAAGTTGTGATTCAACGATGAATTACTGATCAATTCGCTTGCAGAAATATAATTAATTCTTGCTTCACATCGATCATTATTTGTTGGCGGAGACGGAAGTTCATAGCCCTCTTCTGGTTTAGCTAGTGTAGCCAATTTATTTTCCTAAAGAATGTGTGAACGGAAAAATGTGAATTCTCAATATTAGCTGAAAAAATTGATTAGATATACCGCCAAAGCTGGCATGTTGGTGTTGGCAGCAATTGCTGGAACTCCAGCACAAGTCAATGGTAATATACCAGATATCGATGGGCCAGTGTCGCCGTCAGCTTCCCTGAAAAATCGAAACAGAAAAATTAAATTGTGATAATATGTGAGACTTTAGATGAGTCTTTAGTGCGGATGTGTGCAATAGAACCAAGATGAGATGTGTGAAGAATGCATCCCGTATTCAAAATGGTGTTTTACCAAAACCCTTCATAATTTAACCTGATTAGTTCAACACTGCTGCATAGCCTGATGCACTCCCGTTTATGAACGTGAAAACAAACAAAAAGAGACCATCAATTTACGAAACGTGGAAAGGAATGAGAGAAAAATCGTGATTTACTTAACAATACCGTAGCACAACCAATTGTAAAAACGTGTCACGAGCGATTGCATATTTAGAATAAATGTGTGGATGTAGGTACTCTTATTCCGGCACCAGTGACAGTTATGAACGGTTATACTTTTCTTGGAATATCCATAATTTTTCACAATTTCTCTTCACTTATACACCGATTTTATCTTTCAGCATCGAAGTTGGTGGAGATTATGCAATAAATTCAATTTAATACACATACTTTAAGTTAGCGGACTTCATGTTGTGTGGTCTTTGTGTACTTCAGCTTGAGATTGAATGAATAAGTTATTCAAAACCAGTATGGCGTCAGTTACTTTCAACGAATAGATATTCACTACTAAAGTAACAATTCGTTGTAAGTGGCAACGACTCCTCCACGCCATTTCTCGGTAATGACAAGAAATCATTAATTAATACTTATATGCAGTATTCAAATATTAGTATCGTTTGCCATTAAGAAAAAAACGTAAATATGTACATACACATGCAAAAATTAACCAGTTTTGCATTCAAAACGATGCGATTATAAAATGTAGCAGGCGCATTGAACCTGTCGCGAGATAGAAAGTACTGAAGACAATTATAAAAAACCTGCTTCTATATCTGAATATCAGATTGATTTTTAAACATACATTTTCGGTGTTCTTGAACATGCTGGATGGCGCTGAATAAATGCAAATATGTTGATGAACCTCAAAATATGCAATCATTTTCACTCTAAATGGGTCTCGTCCTTTAGTGACTGTTTCCCACTAGGAAGGAATGCATTTAAAAAGATAGTATGTCCAAGTCCCAATCAAAAGTATTTCATTGAAAGTATATTATAAGTGCAGTAATATTCGTGCATATGGAATGTGAGTGTTAAATAATGAGGCAGTTTTCATGACGGATGCATATATGTACACAGCATAAATGTAAATAATTAAAATTTAACACCCACTTGTGTCAAAAGTGAAACAAAACTTACGCCTTCAACAAATCTTTTTGACCTTTACTGCCACCAAGGGACCACGGTTCACTTTTCTTCTGCCCTGAATTGTAAACAACTCGTTTATTTGTCGAAACAAATTGACCTTTTGGATGTGCCCGCTTTCTTCCTGGTATCCATAGATAGCGTAGTCCACTTGTTTTGCTGCCATTGCGTGAAGATGCCATTTGTTATTATGTTAATTAAATACTGTGTGTTCATATGGAAATAGAATTAACATTTTAATTTGTTGCTTAAATGACAGCTTCGAAATTTCGAAAACGAAAAGTTTCATTCCCCGAATGTACTACAGAATACGCTGCTGCCTTTGAAAATATATATATGTAGTAGATTCTTTAGTTTCATGTGTTTTACAGAACGTGCGTTGTTACGGTGTTACTTCCTGATTTCAGCCTCATATAAAATATGTTAACATCGTTCCTAGTTGTCTGCATAGCAAAAAATAAACACTTTTAATTGAAGCAAGTTAGCAAGTAGGCGGGAATTCTATTTAACATGTTACGAAATAAGACCCACCACTTAGCACTTCGGAAATTAAATTTATGATCAAGGCTTTGTTTTACATTAATTCACTGAATTTTTGTTCAATCGTGAGTATGCATGACATTTTTTTTAAGCGTGGAAGAAAATATTACAAAGTGGTATGAAAGATGTCACCTGGCCAGAATGCATTTCTTTTTTTCTGTTTCGAGTGGCTTTAGTTCCCCTACTCCCACAACTTATGATATACGTGTTGAGCCCTCACGAAATGTGGAGGGGAAACCGACAGTTTAATCGCCACCACAAACGCTGTAGTTTTCATGGCAGTTGTACTCTTCTCTCAGTATAGTCACTGTTTGGAAAGAGGTACTACCGTCACATCTACAAAATGTTTCATCTGGAATCAATCATGTGGACTCGATGTACGGGAATACCTTCAGAATCTTAAAGAGTTGGGCCATCACGACTTGATGCCACAGTTGGTTAATTGCCTGCCCTTGGTTAGTGCGTTCCCTGGTTCGAATCCCAGTGAGACCAAAGTTGATACGCCTTTATCTGGTTTTCAAATCTGGTTGTGACAATTTGCTGTTGGGTTCAATTTAACGGCAAAATCCTGTTAGATACCTGGCCATACAGGGATAGAAGGCAATGAAATTGCTGTATCCCTAACTAGGAAAGGAGCATTGGAAACCTTCACAGGCTCTAAGCCATTCTCCGCTGGAATATACTATGACAGGGAATTAGTTTAAGGAACCGGACATAAATTTGGAACAACGATCGTTGCATGAAACAGGCCAAGCAACTCCTGGGTCAATATATCTAACCGAAATAGATTTGAGGCATGTATCAAGATGAGCAAGGCAACATCTGTGTTCTAAAAGGCTTCGTAACGGCGCAGAGTCATACGTCCATACATAAGTCCACAATGAATAATTGAATTGTGGACTTCCAACCCACCCAAGTGGGGGAGACATAATTCCATTAATTTTCTAATGCGAAATAAACCCAAATCGGAAGTCTGATGTTATTCCTAGTTTAAAATCAAAATAAGGTCAAATTTGTCATTTTTTGCTTTATTTGCTGGGTCTTATTTTCCGTCCGCTCATCAATTACGGATCGTTCATACGGATAGTTACAATCCGTTAAAAAGTTTGAAATTGTAATTAATTTAGCTCCGGGGGCCTGCCTGACAGTTGACATACTATTAGCGTGAGTGGCGTGAGCGGGTTAAACCCTGGAGAAAAAAGGGTTAAGATCCTGGTAGCGAGTGAAGTGAGCCACACGCCTCATACTTTAAATATACCAGACTTTCTTACAGCCTAAATTTAAATTCGTCCGCATATCCTGGCAATGGAAATAAAACCAATTTGCTCTTAATTCCATTTTCAATGTGAAATAAAGTTAAATTTTATATTTGGTCTCAATCCAATTATGGACTTGTAACCCACACAAGTGGGTCATAAAACTAGGAGTATCAGAAGAAGATCTCTGCAGATTCTTTGAAGAATCTAATGAAATTCCAGAACATGTACTAGAGTTTTGTGTCACTTGCCCACAAAAGGCAAGCGTATCTGGGCAAGCACCTTCTATCTATCATTTAACATTTAGTGTTGATCTGTTGAATTTAGCATATTCTAGCGAACAAATATTAGCACTATTCGAACATTGAGTGGGGCACATGAGTTTCAACCAATGTGAGGAATGAAGCCATTTAGCAAAACTTTAGAATTTAGCAAGACGTCATAGATTGAGCTATATGCCTGCTGATCATCTTAATAATACAAACAATCTATCCTTCGGAGAGTCGTGCCCAGCCCGTATACTGTGTGATAAAAAACGTCAGCCGGAACTCTAATGGAAGGTAGAAAACTCTCATGCAGAGACATTAACCAACTTTCTTAGTGCCCAATTTCCAGGCGTCAACACCTGATGCTGATCCGTTATAAGTATGAAAAGGCGTGGCACAAGGTAAGCTCAATGAACTAGTTAGCAATGTGAGGATATCATGGGCAGTAAGATACCTATCACATGTCAGGAGATCTTATCATTCGCTGGCTGAGTAACATTTATAGAATATGCATAATGCTACGTTAGATTAGCCTGTCCTCCTTATAAAAAATCTGGAACGTTTGACAGAGGTCTACCTTAGGTAGCAGCTTTTTTCTACACTCCCAGAACAACGTAACAAATGATGCAATTTGGACAAGCCTCCATAAGTCAATGCTGGGCTCTGTGAACGGAACGGATGTTGCGATCACGACTGATTAAGTCATCACTAGGACACACTAGGATTAGCTCTCTCGCCTCTGCTATGGATCCTAGTGGTTGATGAAATCATAATGACGTTGGGAAACATGAACCCTTCGTTTAGTGGACGATGTGGCCATCCTAGTATCAGGAAAATTTCCTCCAACGCTAAGTGAGCGTCTCAATCATGGACTAATAACTGGACACAAGCTCGAGGACTGAACATTTACACGACAGAGCTACAAGAAGAGAATTTCCCCGAGTTCAACAGTCCAAATATAAATGAATTCTAAGTCAAACTCTTAATGCCAGCAAAGTGTCTACATAGGTGTTACACTTGATTCCAAACTCATGATAATTCGGAGGACCGTATGAAGAAGGCGTACGAAGGTGGTCCGATAAGCACTTAGCCTCATCGCCTGACTGCGCACTATCGCAAGAGAAGTGTGTTATTGTGTAGTACGTAGACTGCTACTGTCACAATTTCAGCCGAATCGTACTAGTACTTTTGTGGTGACTGCGTTTAGAAAATTGAAAAAGAGCAATATCGGTCGGTAACTCATTTCATAATTTTGGAAATAAAATCGCGCAGCCAAATCAAAGGGCGACTCTTCTCTTTCGATGGCGACAGTCAAAAATTGATTTAATGAGTTTCAATCAGAAATTAAGTATTAAAGACAGCTGATTGCCCCGTAGTCCATCCACGAATTTGAGTGCTTTTTTGACAGATATTCATGAATTTTTGACGGTTATTCACGAACCAACGTTAATGCCGTTCTCCTTATAATATCCTTATAATAAACAGTTGTCAAAAATTTTAAGGGTCAAGAGAGTTAGAAGTCGGGCATCTCTGTAATATTTCATTTCTGGTTTCAATGTGGACGCTCGTCGGTGCCCCGAAAACGTGACAAAAATCACGATCGAATCACAAATCACGATCTCATATTGACAGACAGGCGATTGAAGTTGCGCGAGTTAGCTGCTACAGAAGGCATCTCAAAAGACCGCGCGGATCATATCCTGCATGAGAAAGCTGTCTACGTGGTGGGTGCTGCGTCTTCTCAATCCGGTCAACCACGCAACGGCTCACACCTCCTCCGTTGCCACTGCCAAACTGATCGACTTAAGTTACGAACTGCTGTCCCATCCATCGTATTCTGCTGATGTAGCCCCAATCGACCTTTTGTTTCCAAAATTGAAAAAGTCCATCGCCGGACATATATTTGAGTCGAATGATAAGGTTTTGCTTGCACGGATTCCTACTTTACAGACCTCAAGAAAACATATTTTTCGGACGGGTTAAAGAAGTTGGAGCATATGTGAGTCAAGTGTATCTAGCTAAAAGGAGACTACGTTGAGAGATAAATGCCCACTTTTCCAAAACATTTGTTTTTTCTTTTGTAGGCTAAGTACTCATTAGACCACCCTCGTATGTAGCGTTTTATACGTGCGAACGTGTCTTTGAGAAGACCTGGGTCCTTAAACTACGGGTGATACACTGGCTAATTTTCATTGAAGTTAGACTCATCCTGACATGCAGATCTCGAGTCTAGTGGTAAGCTCTGGAGAAGATATATTTCCTAAAGCAGTTTACAAAAATACAAAGATCGGAAGTACATAAACGAGTATGATAAACTTGCTTGTACATATGTATGTACATATTCACAAGCTAACAAGAAAGATTTTGATTTACTCGCGGTCTGATGGTCTTTATATTCGAGCTTAGACTACACTACAATATATATATATAAGATCCCGTGTCGTATTTCCTATAGAACGTTTGATGGTGAACGATTAGAATTCTGAAGGGTCTATTTGTGCATGACAATATTTTGCGCGGACCATTTATTTGTTCGAGAACGTGCTCGAGCCACAAATAGTGGGACGTTTCAATTTTCTAAACAAAATGTATTTACTTCGAGGTCCGTACGACAGACCCTCGTAATTGATCTTTAAGAAATATGAGCCATAAACAAAACTATTTTTTCTGAGAAGAAAATCAGATTCAAAAGTACTCAATATTGAAGAGCATAAACAGCATCGATTGTTTACGTTATACATTTGCTGTATATAACATACACACATCCATATGCACTTCAATTCTTTGGCAACATCAGAACATACATACACATATCCTCATTATGAAACTTATTTGCATATATGTATAGTGATTTAAGAACTGTAAGTGTTGAACATTTATCTGCCACGTATTCATGTTTCCTTTTGAAATTCTTGATGGTATGTAAAATCTGTGGCTGCTACAAAGCTATGGTCAGTCAGTGTCTCTACACGACGGAAATTGCAAAGAAAAAAGAAAAAATAACAAGTGTTCAAAAGCAAAAACCTGTTTAAAGTGGGCCCACCAGTAAAGGACTGAATAAAATTCCTAGCAATTGGCAATGCGTCACATTTTGCTGACGAAATAAACTTAATAAGAAGACATGATTTTATTCAAAGCGCGTTTTGCAAATTATTTTGAAATCAAATAAGCATGAGTAGCAAAGACCATATTTCTTGACATGACACATATGCGTACATACGTGTGTAGGTACACAGCAAAGTAAGAGGCGCTTTGGTTGTTAAAAAAGTTTTTAAAAAACGTCACAAGTTCGATGACTTCCTTGTTAGGCGCCTCCTATAGAAAAGTATTCTTTCTTTTTTCTTAAAGATCGCGTCATTTGAAACTACTTCTTTTATTTAATTGTTGTATGAATACGGACGTTACCGCTTTTGGTGATCTTTGAATTTTCACATTGATGTAAGAATGTACGTACCTAAAGTTTTCTTATTTCAACTAAGAGCATGTTAAAAGCGAACCACTGATTGAAACCGGGTACATCTCTAAAGTTACGCTGGGGTAATTGACCGACAATTGAAGCGTTTTGTATTTAAAATGTTTGTGGTTTAGTAAATACAATAATTGATCAATCATATTGACTTACATACAATGCCAGTCTATAGATATGCTATTAGACGCGCTATGGATTTTTAAAATGTGCAATTATTGACGTAGTGGTACTGTTATTCGCTTGATTACTCAGAAGTTAGGTAAGATTGCTCAATTGTGATGACATAGCCGAGCACTAATTTTAAGAATTTTCGGTGGTTTCATCTGGATGCTTATCTTTTATTTGTCATTCGTCTTGAGGAAATGAGGGAGAAAATGTTGCGGTTATTCCAAAAACAAAAATGAGCATAAAAAGTGATTTATCCTGTCATCGGATTATGTACTGAGATTACAATGTTTATTTTTCAAATACTTAGGTATTTTGTATATAAGAAAACTTAACTTTATTGACCGAAAGAATAAGATCGCGAGCACAAGCTACTGAGATGAGATTTCTTCGTGCTATTGTGGGAATTCATCGCCGGGATAGGGTGAGAAACACGGGAGTGCGCGAGCAACTCAGCATTGGCCAGTTGCTTCTTCATAAGGAAATGGTTATGTTTCGATTGTTTGGTCACGTGGCACGATTGTCGCCACCATCACTAATTCCGAGGCGGGCCTTGAATGCGATTCTATCTGGAAGGACTTTTTACGCTTTGGCATAACTCCTGATGAGTTAGATCGGTCGGTGGCGGAGGATCGAGTTGCCTAGAGATCTCTCGTACGCGACCCCTTTAGTGGATCATGCGGGTCAGAAGATGATGATTAGAAAACTTTACCTTGAATATTTGGCAACTATACTAATCTATATGTACTAATATTATTAAGCTGAACGGTTTTGTTTGGTTGAACGCGCTGATCTCAGGTACTACTTGAATTGAAAAATTCTTTTTGTATTGGATAGTGTACTCGCCTGAAGCCGTTGATAAACAACCTGATAGTTCCATATCAGTGTGGCTTCAGGCCACACTGACCAGATTAACCATTGACCAGATTTTCACACAACGGCAGATCCTGGAAAAGACACAAGAAATGCAAATCGACACCCACCACCTTTTCGTCGATTTCAAGCGTGCACAGGGTCGAGGTATACAACGCCATGCGTAGTTTTGAAATTCCTGCCAAACTCGTCTAGTCGTGCATGATGACGATGGAGAATTCTCGCTGCTCTAAAAAGGTCGGTAACTAACGCACGGAGACTTTCCATGTCAAAAAAGGCTTTAGACAATGCGACGCGCTGTCATGTGACTTCTTTAATATCATCCTGGATGAGATCGTACAAGACTCACACGCCAACACTAGAGGCACGATCGTCCAGAAGTCCGTACAAATGTTAGCATACGTGGATGACATAGACGTGATTGGCAATGAGAGGCGTTTACTGGAATTGAGACGGAAGCGGCTAAAATGGTTCTAGAGGTGAATGAAGGCAAAACGAAGTATATGCTGTAATCAAGAAAGGAGACACAACATCGACATTTTGAACAGAGCGTCACAATGGGCAGCTATAACTTCGAGGTAGTCATGGACTTCGTCTATCTCGGTAACTCTTGCCACCCACTGTTAGGTCTATAGGCTCAAGAGGCAATTGAGTAGTAGAGGCATGGACAATCTCAAAATCAGATGAGGAAGCCCTTGGTCTCTTCGAGAGAAAAGTTCTGTGTGCGATCTTTGATCCTGATTGGGTTGAAGGTTTTTGGAGGAGAAGACCACGAACTGTACGGGCTGTACAGCGACATGAGTCTAGCCAGGCGTCTTCGGATCATACGCCTACTAAGGTCATGTAGTGCGTATGGACAACTCAGCTCCGGCCCGAAGAGTCTGCCTCTAGAACAAATTTGTTCAGACTAATATTATTTTTCCAACCTCGATCACTGATATACATGCGGACCTCGGGGAGCAGCTAGTTTAACCTGCAACTAAACAATATCTTCTAAAGACAAGAAACCACATGTAATGTCAAAACTTCAGTAAAATTGATCGATAATGCATACATTCCTGTGGCTACAGCTCCGGGTTTTTGCATAGTTTAACCAGTGACACAAGTCGTTTAATCATTCGTGTGGGAAATTCTCCCCTATAATATGTGATTTTTCATATGTGTAATCATTCAGCTTTTATATTCGAAAATGAAACGGCGATCTCCATTAGAGAGTCACCAAAGAGACATGATTCACATTTGAAATGAAATCAATGAATCTGTGGTTTGAGTAAATTCATTATTTCCTGAATGCCTTCTAGAAGCTATAAGAAATTTCCCATTATCTGAAAGTTCTCTCAATGACACAACGTTTTCCAGGTCAATCAAGTAATTGACCAACCAATGCACATCACATGCGCTTCAAGGAGTTTTACCTTCAGAGTAATCAATGGGATTTATAACTTGACTGCAGTCCAGTTGGTACTAAGGTCACAATGCAATTCCTTTAGAGATACCTATAGATACCTATTTTAGTTCTGCTCGCCTTCATCAGTGACGAACAAGTTTCTGTTAGCAACGTCATCACTTAATTGACCTGATAACACAAACATTGAACGCTATATCCATATACTTAGAACATTCATGGTTACAACAGCACATAGTCAACTTTGCGCATTTTATATTCAAGTTAAACGTGTACTTGATAGAGGTGAAATGATATTGCATGGAAAATCATATGTACATCACAGCAATTCATGTGTATGCGGCGATGTAAGTACATACAACGATCGTGAGTTGCCTATTCAAACTGTAACGTGAGCTAAGCTTGATTTTGTTTGTTTTTATAAACACAAGATCAGATCGAAATCGGCTTGTCATCATTCTTTAGTTACTTATGTACAAGAACACTATATATAACTTTGCATAAACTCCTCCGAAAATAATGAACCAACGTTGAAATGGTAATGAAATGAGTCAGTGGTTACCAGTGATCTTTCACCGTGAGTGTTTGTGGAAACAAGCATAAAACCTCGAACGTCACGAATAAAATCCAGTTTGAGTTCTAAAAAAAATGAGGCAGAGAAAATTTCACTGAAAGATGCTCATCAAAGCTTTGCTTTACCTTTTGCACATAAATACTTTACGGTTTTCTACCAAACAGCCTATGTATGTACATTAAGTGGGAAGGCAACCACCAAAAGAGATTACTATCAGCTCCGTCGCACAGGTTTGCTGGATTTACCAGTTTGGTGGTGACAATTTTACTTTTTCCCACTGAGCTCACAAAGCAAGCGCTTCGGTCCGAAGACCAAGACACATTTTTTTTTCTCAATTGAGGAAACCTTTTGTAATAATATCAATCAAGAAGTCAACTAAATCAACCTTGAGCTCAGTTCAGAAAATATGTCTAACAAAATAAAAGACAAAAAATACTACGAAATCGAGAAGAGTAATTGAAACAGTGCTTACTTTTTATAGTCAGACCACACGAAAGGAAGAGATTCGAAGCCACAACGAGTGCTTTTTTCCCGTGACCACGCTTAATTCTTAGAAATCGTTTATGAACACTCGGTTACGCGAAAAGGATTCACTATTCACTTATTTTTTTCAGTTTTATGGACAAAAGGTAACGCTTATGTTTTACAAAACAACATTCCGCAGATTCCGACTCGAGCGAACTTGCTTCAAACCGTTCATGATTCCGCTGTACAGAAGCAACGACTAAAGAGAATGTCAAATATGTTTATTTCAGAAAGTGCGTGAGCTTGTGTACTTTTACGTTTTCTCTCATTCTCCGGTCTTCGGTTCGCAAATAAAAATAATGTGGGAGATGTACAAGAGCGGAATGTCAAATGCACTCAATTGGAGTTGTGTTATCGATATTTAGTTCAATTGTCGATAAATTGCAACAATTGGTGGTTATTTTCAAAAATTGTAAACATACAGAAAGATATAATTTATCCGTAATTGCATTTTTGGTGCTGCAGTGGAGTTGTGAAAGTAAAAACAAAAAAAAAACATGACTAATAATGTACATATGTGCTGCGTATTTGGAGAATCTTTTTTTGAACGTAATGTATTTTGATTCTGACGAAACATAGATAATTTTATACATGGCTGATTTTGGAGTACGTCGTTTAGTGGGACAAGAGTAGTATGAAAGAAGTGCAAAGAAGATTCTGTAAGTGAAAGTAAAAATCTTGAAAGGTATACTTGAAGTTTGTAGAGTAAACTGGAAACTGTGCGCTACCATGCAACCGGGATGATGATTGCTAACGACTTGTGAACTAAATCGAAATAAAGACAAGCGGAATTATGTAAGAATTTTATATAGCACAACAAACAGTTCAGTTCCGGAATAGATAGTAACGGTTGACTACTGATTTCGTCCTACTACAGTGGGCGAAATTTACAATTCAATAATAATAATAATAATATGGGTAACGCGACAGTCCGAGACGGACCTGGGCCTGCTTCTACAGCGACCACTTGTGTTGTGCGTACTATTGTTCTTTCAGGAGTGGACGGGACGTACAGTTTAATGCCGAGTCCGAAAGGCGAAGTTGAGAAACTTTTTCTAGGCAGGAAGGTGGAGCCGTGAATTATGAAAGGTGGTAAACTCGGGTATCGTGCCTGGCACCGAGTTGACGCACTAACCCACTACGCCCCGGCGACCCACAATGCAATAATGCAACGTGCAATAATTGACTTTGGGTTTCGGGGGTGTAGTGAGTAGGTACGATAACTCATTCGCTGGGGGTTCTAAGTTCAATGCTCGAATGTAACTTCTTTCATTCTCCACCTCCTTCGAGCTACTGACAATGTTCAAAGTGCTCCTGTCTAGAAAAAGCGTTTCAAACTCCGCCGTATATAAAATAGTAGCTCCTAACCACTCGAGATGGAGCAATAGCACGCACAACACGGGTGGTTGCTTACGAAGCTAGGCCCAAGTCCTTCGCGGACTGCGCTACCCATATTCTGATTTTCATAGAAACGGCACGCAAAAAGTAAATTCCATGTTGTGAACATAATAAAAATCCGCCACAAAGGCGTAGTGTCGTCCGTAGCTTGCATGTTTAGTAACGCAGGATGCTAGCCCACGTTTCCTAGGCTAGTATTAAGGTTCCAGACAAACCAGAGCTTGCAACTTCGGTCTGCTCGTGTAAGTGTTTATATGAATATTTACGGTGGCCACCACTTGGAGGTAAAGCCAACACTTCCTCATGAACTTGATTGTTGTCATACTGTCCCAAGAGGGTTTTGGGCAATCAGTAGTTTTCAGATCAATCGCGAGTTGAACACCAAAAGTATCTGTACTGAACATCTTAACAAGAGAAGGGGTCAGGAACCAATATCCATCACTATACTACACGGGAGTGGCAGTGGATTGGTCACAGACTCAGAAAGAGATACTACAGTATAGCCCTTAACAGAGAGCGGCATAAGACCTGGTGGTCCGAAGAAAACTTGGCGCCGAATTATAGAGAGTGAAGCGCGGCAGTTGGGCAGAGCTTTGGCATATTACCAGAAATATACCGCCATGGCGCGTATGCATAGTAGAAGCTCTATGCCAGGATCGAACAAGAGGAAAATTAGGAAGAATTCCACTACGGCGGAATGATAAAAAACAATTTTACGAAACAAAGAAGCATGTCTTGATTATTAGAAAACGACTGGTGTAAAGTAGGTATATTTCTGATTTCTCAGAAATGGAGGAACTTTCAGCTGTATTGCAACTTCCAACAGCAACGTTTTGCGAGGCTTTTGATGACAATATACTGAAGTATAGGTGGTGGCCAGGTGAAGGTGGTATGGAAATGAGTGCTTGTTGTATTCGCATTAGAATTATACCAGTTATATAGACATTGGAGGAGAAACAACATCACTGTGGAAATCCGACGTTGAACCGCCTTTGGCAACCGGTGTTATTTCTGTTTTTCAAAACAACTGGCGTCAAAACTCCTGATTCGGAGAACCAATATCATGCTCTATAAAACTCTTATTTAAGAAAGCTGGACGATAAGCAAAACTGCGGAGCTGATTCTTGGTGCCTTCGAAAGAAAAATTCTACGTCGGATATATGGTTCCTTCTGCGAGGAAGGCGAATGGAGGAGAAGACACAACAGCGAAATTCTCGAGCTGTACCAGGATGTGCATGTGGTCCGGAAGGCAAAAATTCGTCGACTGCACTGGCTCGGTCACATCGAGCATATGAACGAGCGTCCTGGTTCGAGGAGAGGAAGACCGAATCGCGGATGCAAGACAGTTGGTCTTAATGACTGGAAGTAGCGTGCCCAGAACCGTCAGCAATGGGAAGCATATATTACTCAGATTCCCAGCCTGATCAGTAAGTAAGTATATAGACATTGACCTGATACCCCACGGTCACTACACGCTTTGCCGTCAATCACTAACGAAATGCAAGTAACCCAACGCCATTAATGCTTTTGTAAAATATTGAAAAGTAAAACTCAAAGTGTAACAAAACAAGTATAAATATTTTAATCTTGTAAAATGTAAACAATTCAAAAATATAATTGTTTGTGTATAATATAAATATATAGAGGTAAAGATTTGTAAATATATTGCCGATACATATATGTGTATAACTACTTGTTATTTGAAATCATTTTCGTTGATCTCGCAGTGATCTTTGGATGAAAGCACATATGGTACATTATCATAAAGCAAATGCCTATGTAATAAAATGCTATGGCCAATACGCACATAGGATAAAAATATGTCGCATCCTGCATACTTTTATCTGAGTACATAATGAATACAGCAACACACGCTATATTCTCTAACGAGTTAAGGGTATAATATATTATGTATTTATTCCTTGTTCGTCCGTCTCTCGCGCTGATATAAGTGAATATGTAAACTATTCCCATTAGCATACAGAATAAGAAATTGCCAATTTGAAATGAGCAAAATTGCGGCCGATCAACTAGTAATATCCAAAATCCAAACAGGACAGCATGAATCGCGCATCCGATTAGGGTCCACATTGGGAATAGACTAGCCACAAATGCAATACAAAGTGATCGTGATACTATGAAGAAATGAATATGAAAATAATAAGAGAAATTAAAATTTGTGCTGAATAAATGAAAAGAAAAGTTTATGAAGGTTAGTGGCATACCTGAAATACAAAAGTTCCAACACAGTTGAAGTACGAATCCTTGGCAGTTCATGTTATGTTTATCGATTTGTGAGTAACGAATATAACGTTGGTATCCCGATAGGCACCATGCCATGCTACCAAAGTATGAACTAATTGCAATTATTTGATTATCTAAAATGTTATTACTGATTATTTGTCATAAACTAGAAGGTGCGTTTGATTTACTGGACATATCTTCGGTCAGCATCAATACTATGGATATTTGTAAGACTTTCTGAGGAGCAGCTTCCAAGAAACAATCAAATAATCTTAGAAATGCAACATCACTCTCTTCGCGCATTGTTAAGGAATAGTATCTGTAAATATTTTTCAATAATAATAAACAAATAGAAATATAGTTTATCCTTGTTGACAAGCTGATTCATTCATTCGTTTCAGTATGTGTGAATGCTAATGTTTATCGGTTCGTGGTTTGTGTAATTTACACGATCACATGACTGTTCGTGGCATATTTTTTTCAATGAATTAGTTGTTATTGTTATGCTTAAAAACGTACTTAGATTGTGCTTCGAAGTCTCCTCTTCTTTCGGCTTGCTTGCAAAATATTGCATAACGGAATGATTTCCAGTATCTACCAGAAAATACGATTATTTCTAATTTAATGATACAAATCGACATGCTCACCGGAACAGGTAAGATACCAAAAACGTAGTCAATGTTCCTAAATAACTCTCCTTAAGATTTCCATCCTGCAGACACCTGTTGCAAATATACAATTTTTTAAGTGCATTTTCCAACACTACCCAGTATTGTACTTACATGTTAGCATGAATGAGCATTGTCATTATCATTGGAACTAAAATGCAACCAGTGGTCCATAGAAAATAGTTGATGCTACCTTTTTGGTAGTAACTTAAGGCCAGATTAATGTTTATGAATATGGTTATCGCTCGAACACACATAGAAAAGCCCGTAGAAAATATTTCATGGTACTTAATATTTTTCTCATTGTGAGCAATGTTTCGTTTTGTGATGGGGACACCTTCTTGCAATTCTGTTTGATATTTATTAGATCTTTGTGCAGCTCCGATCCCATCATCCATTTTAATTCGTTTAACAACTCTCTTTCATACTAACAAACAATTTGTGATGAGTTAATTTAAGGAATGCTTGTGAAGGAAAAACAAAGAGCGATCGCTGACCAGCTTGGGTCAGGTATCTATGAAGAGTTCGTTCACAGATAGTTTGAATGAAAAAATAATTTTAATTAGTGTAAACTCATGTAGATACATGTAGAGTAGTTTCTTAATGATTGAAACAAATTCCTTTAACACGAATACTCTGTTTAAATTCAGACTTTAATATCACGTCAGACAAGAATTTCAATAAAAACATTTATCTGAAGATGTTTGACGTTTGACAAATGACGTTTCTTAATTGAGGTTCAGTTCAGGCGTTTACTCCGAATGGGGATGTTAAGCCTAAGGTTACATGTGACAAATAAGGTAATCATTTTATATTTATACAATCTGTATTAGTAATTGGTCATTCGGTCATGCTTTGAAATCACAACCACAATGCTTTTATTTCTCAGTTGACAAAAAAGAAAAAACCTGAAGAAAACTGTAACATAGAACACTTTGGCTAATTTCGAAATTGCGATGCCGAAAGTGGGAAAATAGTATTAGGACTAATATACAATAGCGAGATATATCTCACAATACAGTTTTACAATTCAAAAATATTAAATATATTTAAAAATACTACATATCAAATTTAATACAATAAATAAATGCTTGCGACTCATATCCTAATTGGACACAAGATACATCTTTGGGACACAGACGACATTGCTCCAATGAAGAAAGATGACTACAATTAAGAAATCAAAATAAGACATATTCTGCAGCTTCAAGATAAATGAAATGAGCAGCGATATAGTAGCAAACGCGCATTGAAGGCAGAAAAACTTTGGGTTCGAGCTAAAAAACGTCAAAGAAATTAATCGACGAATTATTCAAATTTCACAGATTGACCCTTTAAGGTCTTTAAATGATTCCGCGAAGGAAGACATAGCACCGACAGAACTGTTCGAAGAAGGTTCTGTGTTTGGGTCTTTTGTTAAAACCCTGATATACATAGAAAACAAAGGATCAATTTTGATAAAGCCACTCGGAATGTACTAATTTATAGTTTTTCTCGATGGCAAGTATACAGAATACATACAATTTTATCCCTGTTATAACATGTCATCAACTACACATTAAATTCTATTCCACTTAGCAGAAATAATACTATCAGCAGCAGAGGAGGCCCAGGAAAGTAGGAATAAGGATTATATGGACTATCGAATTAATAATAGTACACATTTTTTAACAAACTAAGATGTTAATCCTCAAATGTTGTCATCATCTGATCCCTGGACTGCGTATTTAAGGCCTGAACCGAAAACAAAAGACTCACTATCAATTGATAGTGAAGCGAAACTTTACCTGCTTCGCTAGGCAGATCACATTAATATAAGTTTGAAAACACTCGTTTTATTGTCGGATTTTTTCTGTATTTATTCAGCTTCTTCTTTTTATCTAATGCTTTGATTTTACTTAAATTATCGTAGAGCTCTTTCTTAAACTACGTTTTATGTGCTGCCCGGAGTTATGGTATAGTAAATAAGGACTAATAGCTTAATTAAGTGAACATGATACACATAATTGTCCGTGGGAGAAGCCTGGATATTTTAAGTCAATTCCGCTCAATTCCAATGGTGGAAAAAGCCCAAAATGTAATGAAATGTATGTGTTTTTCACTCACGCACAACACATACATGCGTTTACCGATATTAACCAAACTTCACATAAACCAGATATAGACCAATACCAAAGATGTGTGAAAGTTTGGTCAGCAACAAACATTAGAGGCTCAATTTTTATATATATAGATTGCTTAGTTTTTTTATTTTTAAACAAATATATGTCGCCAATTCATGTAAAATTTCATTACTTTATGTACATAGTGACTGCAGCTATAGTTTAAGCAACAATTTACAATAATAAATACTTATTTTATGTATCTTATATAAAAAAAGGGATTTTTTAACTTAACTTTTCCCCGTTAATGAATAATCTGTTTGAGCTACATCAACCATTTTTGGGCCGTGGCACTTGTGCTCTTGTTTTAAATTTCATTAAAATCGGTCGACGGGTTCAGAAGTTAAAGATTTACTGCGGCGTAATCGTGGGGAATACTTTGACGAAATTATATTCAAAATGTAGAGTGTACTGTTCTTTCCGGTCATTATAAAGTTTGCACGGTCCAAATTCATTTTTTATTCTTTATTTAAAATTTTACAAATATGTCTTAACGAATCAATGACTATACATTATGTGATGTCGAGGTGTTTTTATTGCGGTTTTTTTTGTTTTAATTGGTTCTGAATTTCAGACAAGCACGTCACGGGCACGAATAATATTCACCAAAAAACCAAGAGCTACCCAACCACGGCCCAGAGAGAATAAAACCCAACCCACTTCTTAAGCTAATATTAAGTTGGTTAAGTGATGCTTTGAGAATAATAACGTGGCCTATTAAATTCACTTCGTGCCTGTACAAATACCTACACAAGGCAAGGAGTACTTTTGGATGAGAAAATGAAATAAGTTAGCCCAAGGGAATCGTAATTCCTTATGATGGAAAGTCTACGTGTGAAGATTGCTACCATAAATACCATTCCATGGTTTTAAAGTGTTTAATTTTGCTTTCTATTTCACATGTCAAGCCTCCAACTGTCAGCCGCATATCCCCTCAGGTAAATAACCTTCTATAGAACGAAACATTGTTTCAAACTAAAATATGGGGCACATCCCAATAGATTGGCAGGCAGCCCAAAAGTCATCATCTCAAGGGAACGGCCATAGAGTCGGACATTCATTACAATAATTCCATCGGGAAATGGAAAGAAAAGATATGCTGACGCAATAAATTGCGGTATGAAGGGTCCCCATTCAGGTGAACCAATGTGAAGAACGAATGGAAAATAATAACATTTTGTAAAACAATAGAAATGGCAATGGAAATACCTTTTTCGGGTGAAAGGCAAACGTAAATTCTCCAGAAATGTCAACACAGCAAAAGATAAAGGGACTCGGGTGCAATTTGTTGCCTCATTAAACGTAGTTTATGGATTTTATGAAATTTAAGTTCTTAACCAAAGTTATGGGGTCGATGTTTATATGTATCGACGGATTATTCGTTATTTTGCAAACGTCTCCCTTTTCCGTTTATATATATGTTTTTGCACTTAGTTGACACAGAGGGTAGATGCAATGATTTCAACGTTAGGAGATCCGCACGACATTGTCATAAATCAAGGGTCCATCTCTTACATAGATAGTATTTGCAAACCATCTCGAAGTTCGTGACACAGGTCCTCTTCATGATTCTATTCAACATAATTTTTAAGAATGCCATACAAAACAAACTCGCAAGCACAAGAGGCACAATTGTTAGAATACGCGCTTGACATTGGTGTGTTTGGTCGAACACAGTGAGCCGTCATCAATTAAGCGTTTGCTGATATTGAATATGAGTTGGTCAAAATGGGCTCAGTGGTGAATGAGAGCAAAAGTATATCATCATGGAAGGACACACACCGTCGACGACTTGGCCACAACGTCACCATAGGCAGATATACTTTTGACGTAGTCAAGGACTTAGTCTTCACGGGGCTCTCAAGTAAGCTCAAGATTCAATCGAGTTGTAGAGCTCTTTCTCAAAGGACCAAGCTAAAATTATATAACACTATGCCTGTCCCGTTCCTGGGCCCGGAAACATGCACAATCTCCAGAGCAGATGAATAAGGTCTTGGGCCTTTCGAGAGAAAAGTGTCGTTGAATATTTGGTCCATGACTTCACCCCCAATATCCGTTTCCCTAGGAAGTATTCCAATTAGCCTACTTTCGGAGGGTTTAGGATCGATGTTCGAGCGAGTCTAAACTCTGCGATATTATTGTCTCCTATAAGTTTTATCGCTCGCTTTTGGATTCTATCAAGTAGGTGCAGGGTGTTCTTGCGGCACCAGACCAGATATGAGATTTGTACTCAAGCTTGGGGTGGATGTATACGCTTTATAAATCAAAACCAAATCAGAAGGGGTGAAATATTTCTTGCATCGATTGAGGAAACCTAAACATTTCCAGCATTTTTGGCGACCTCAGATAGATACATAGATAGATAGTTCTTTATTGCGCATAAAACATTTACAAGGATCTTTTTCAAGGACGTTTTACAGTTTAGATATATGATAACTAGTATCTTACATCTTGAAAATTATAATATAACAAAAAAAAAGAAGTCAATACTGATTATATATTGAGGAAAAGCGAAGTGAAAAAAAAAAATAAATAATAATAATAATAATAATAATATGTAATAATAAATTAATGATTGATACACATGTGAATAAATAAATAAATAAATATATAAGTAAATAAATAAATAAATAAACAAATAAATAAACAAATCAATAAAAAAAATATCAAGGAAAAACTAAATAAATTATTTAAATATGTAGATGTACATATGGAATATAAGTACAAAAAACAAAACAAAAACAAAACAAGTGTTTATTAAGTCAATTTTAAGCACTGTTGTCATTTAATCTTCTGAATAAGGGATTTACTGCAAAATCGCAGCGGGCTAGAAAACGTTGCCTTAATTTCTGAATTTTATTGAAGATCAATTCAACATTTGCCCTTTGGTGAATATCAATTGTAGAATGATGCCGCGGTAATTTTAATATCATTTTTAGTAGCTTTTTTTGTGAAATTTGTAATTTCTTAAGATGACATTTGGCGCAATTTCCCCACACCTGACAGCCGTAAAGTAGGATTGCTTGGAACACAACTTTGTTTCATTGAAAAGCTTTAACTTGCGGTTAATGAATGGATATAACATTTTGATAGCTATGCCAATTTTTCTTAATGTTATGTTTCGTGCTGTTATGCGAGCATCAGAGATTAGCTTGGTATCCAAATAAATTCCTAGGTATTTTATAGAAGGTTCGCATCTTATACTTGTACCGTTTACTTGCAACTGACCACTAGGGAGAAAACAAGCTTTTCTTTTCCTTGTAAAGAAGGAAATTCTCATTCTCAATTCAATTTAACTTTCCATTTGTTTAAATAAGTTTGAATTATGCTCAACCTCAAATATGTGTTCGTTCCAACTAAGTGTTGTGTTCATACACAAAGCAAGGAAACACTACACAAGCGCCATTCATGGATAATGACTGATTAACAAGGGTTCGCTTGAGTGACAGCAGACAGTATTGAGTTTTGTAAGCATTGACTTCGACTTTATTGTTTTTTCCCCAGTTAATTATGCTGTCAACATCGGAACTCAATGTCCTTAACTACGCAGCCGTTCCAATTCTATGGGTCGTGAATCTTGGAACGAATATGAAAATCTGAGGGTGCTATCATCAGCGAAGGAAAGGATTGGATTAGAAGTAGCAGACAAGAAATCATTTATAAAAATCAGAAAGAGTGTCGGAGACAGAACTGAGCCTTGGGGAACACCAGCATTTATTTGGTGGATATCAGACTTGAATTGAACGGTTCTAAAGCTAATTTCAAATCCATAGAAGAAGAGATTTATCGATAATATAGACACGCATTTTCGACAAGAGAGCTTGATGCCAACCTCTGTCAAATGCTTTAGAAATGTCTAGAAATGTCAAGCGCAACGATCTTGCGAAATAACCCAACCCTTGTTTTGTTACCTGTTATTTTTAACTCATTATACCTTTGCATGTGGATAAATACGAATACTGCATCATAGATCACTGCCAGTGACATTGTAAGGGCGTAGCTATTATAGTTCAACTTGTGTTAAGAATAAGTTAACGAAATAAAGGAAATAAGTAATGAGAAAATGTGATAGAGATATTTGTGTAACATTGGACATTTATAATTGGATTATATAAATAAACAACGCCATAGCCAACGCCAAGTTAACCCCGACGGTTGTTATAGCAAACGAATCTTTGTCTCGTAGTTATTGTCATCGCTATCACCTTCATCAGTGCCGAAGTCATCACCATTAACAGTGCCGAAGCCATTGCCAGAGCCCAGCCATACTCGAATCCGGAACCGAAACACAGATGTGGAAGCCATAAAGCCGTTAAGAGTTTTAAGTTATTTATTATTTAATATGTGCATGTGCGTTTCTATATAAAGGTTGATCCAGTAGCTGTAGCTAGAACGCGGTTCCCACACCTCAAAATCCATAAAGGGACCTGGCGGAAGAGCACGAGAATCAGCGGAAGAGCGCGCGATCAAGGAAATGGAAAGGTGCTGCGGCAAGAACGATATCCGAAAGTTTTACCAGAGGGTGAAACAGTTGTCCAGTGGATATAAGTTTCTGACAGAAGCCTGCCGGGACGAGAACTGACAACTAATAGTAGAGTCGCAGTCGACACTGAGAATTTGGAAGAACCATTTCTGCAGACTTCAAAACGGCGATGATGACACCAATACTGCTGTCAGGCAGAATGTTCCACTTAATATGGACGATGATCGACGAGAATTCCGTCCCCCCGACTTAGATGAGGTCAAGATAGCAATATCAATACTGAAGTCTTACAAAGCTGAAATCTTTAAGGCAGCTGGAGATGATCTGGTATCGCATGCACCAGCTCATCTGTAAGATATGGTCGGTGGAAAGCATGACCGACGAGTGGAATCTCAGTATAATTGCCCGATCCACAAGAAAGAAGACCCCTTTGACCGCGCCAAGTATAGAGGGATAAGTCTCCTGAACATCGCATACAAGATATTCTCTGCCGTTTTGTGTGCACGCCTGAAGCCCAAACTGATAGGTCCATATCAGTGTGGCTTCATGCCAGCGAAGTCCACTATCGACCAGATTTTCACACAACGGCAGATCCTGGCAAAGACACAAGAAACGTAAATCGAAAGAGCGTGCATGTACAGCGACATGAGTCTAGTCAGGCGTCTTCAGATCCAAAACCTAAGATGGCTAGGCCTTGTTGCCGGCCCGAAGAGTCTTTGACTCGGAACCTGTGGGACAACGTAACAGATGACGTCCGCGTTTAAGGTGGCGCACCCAGCTGGAGAAGGGCCTCAACCAATTTGGCGTGTGACATTGGAGGCAGCTAGCCAGAGACCGTGCTAGTTGACTGTAGGCTTGTTGGTTGAGGGCCAGGTCCACTCCGGACTGTAGCGCCAATTCAAGAAGAAGATAACTTGACGTGAAAGTGTGACTCTTAATTGACATCGTGCATTATAGTGGGACCACCCTTCCTAATGGCATAAGTGTAACTTGAAAATAAAGCCAGAATCAATATTCTAGCACCGTTGTTGTGTTAAACCGCAAAAAATGTGTCTGTGTCCGTCTTAGACTTTGAAACTATTAAACGGATATTCGCCAAACCGTTTTTTTTTTTTTGAAAGGCACCTGTGTGAAGATGGTTTTAGACCCTTAGACAATGCATTAGGCAGATTCGGTAAATTTATAATGTCGATTTTCGACTCGAACGCCAGTCGGTAAGTGTTGGTGGTTTGAACCCGAGTCTCGCATATGTTGCCCCAGAGTTGGAACGCCGGGAAATCTTTAATCGAAACGGGTATTGCAGGTGAATTCATGGAAAGGATAAATGGAGTTGGTTCAACTTTGTCAGTCATAATTCAAGGGATCATTTTTACCATAGAACAGATCATACGACGAATTTGGCAGCGATTTTTTCGCAAATAACGAAAGGGTGACTGCTGCAAAAATAACGTCCTAACATGTGACAGCGAAAAACCCAGCGGTCGGAAGAATGTGCGGCCCGGTCGTGGATGGAATGCGATGAGGTTATGCTAAGGCTCCCCAAGGGAAGCTCGCAAGATAATGAATGAATGAATGTGTTAACACGTAGAAGTTGTGTTCGTCTATACGCACTGTATAAACACAATTAAAAATATGTTCTGTTTTTCCTCTCCTGACACGGTTAAGTTAAACAGAGAATTACCCTTTTGCTTTTTTTCCTTGTCTACTAAACAGACCCCGAGTTCGAGGCTCGACCTTGTAAGTTCAAGGGACGCTGTTTCATATCATCTGAAGTCATAATTAAGACCATGATACTGTTAAATTTTGATCATTAGTTAGGAGGCCTTCTGCCCTTCAAATACAAATACGCCGGCCACTACTTTAATAAATTGGAAATGCCAAGGCCACGTAACATCAACCAAGCAGTCACCCAAATGTAGTCCCCAATCAAATATTCCCAACGACAGACGTAATAAATTTCGAAATTTACATGACCAATTAACGCCCAACTGCGATCCTTGCAGCCGGGTTGATTTAAAAGGTTTAATCACCCAATTCACTGGCCAAAAGGACTTCAATCATCCAGACAAGATGCTCCGTGTCTCCGTGCTTGACCCCACCGAGCGTTCTCTTTCGACTTGATTAATCAATCATCAAACCGAGAAGATGTAAAGAGCATACACTCGAGGGTGCTTTAAAGACATTTCACTGCTTTATTGCCCTTTAATACGACCGAGCACGAACGATGTAAATGAATATGTAAGCAAGCCATGCTCTGTCCTGCAGATTCACTGATAAGCAGCATCTATGCTATATACCGACACCACCAGGAAAAGTTTGTGTCGGCACGATTTTATTTACTTATTTTGCACTTTATCCAACTTGTATATGTGTAAAAAAAAACTTGTTGAATCCCATTCGATCCTTGACTATGGTTTTCTCTCCCTCGTGCACCTACACTCTGCCACTCCACCACTACGTTTCGACAAAAGGATATGTTTTCTTGGAGGAAATCTGATTCCGAGGAGCATCCCCAAGAGCTTTACAGTAGAAGAAAAGCAGAAAATAATGATGTGTACACTCGACACGAAATTCATTACTCGTGGTCTGTGGACTATGGTGTCTCCATGTTTGTTTTAGGCTCTTCATAACAGGCTCTCCTCTCTCTCTCTCTTATACCACGTCGTGTCTACTGCACATCTCAACCGCAATGGATGCTGAGCGCTGAGATGAAAGGGAATGCTTTCAAGAGAGCTTTTCATGTCGTCGTATTGGTGCTGACTTCAAGCAGATTTTCATGGTTTTTCGTCGAAACTTACGCAGCCAGACGCTGCGGCTGCTAACGCGAAGATGAAAACAAAACATTGGAAATGTCATCATGCCAACAAGTTGTAGCATGGTAGTATGATTTGGTCCTTACCGTCGTTACTAGTGTACACGGTCTCCGTAGGCAGCTTTGACTCGGCAGAGTTATTTTTTTTCTGTTGTCGATTCGAATTCGTATCCGTACAAGTACTTGTGTATCGAGAGGTTGAAATTGCCGTCTCCGTTTACATCTTTCTGTGCGTGTGCTCTTGATGCTTAGTGCACTTAAAATAAAAAGTAATGACAGTCTTATATTCAAAGGCTGCTCCTACGTACAGTGTTTAGTTTGTGGATCGGTGATTTGTGTGAAAAGCATCGCGAGCCTGTGATTTTTTACAAATTTCAGTGAACTTTTATAGCAGCTGTTTCGTGGGACACATTTTACAAGTGGTAAGATACAGATATATTAGCTCATCTTCATTATCCGAGTGACATTAAACACTCCGGATGAAAGGGGCAATTTCTCTTAAAAAAGACACAGAATGAAAAAAAAAGGATGACCTGTCCTAGATGTACAGGGGACACATCCCCCGTCCCCATGACATGTACACATGTGAGTCTTGTCATAAAAATGTTCAGCTTGTCGTTCTTTTATTGATTCCGGGTACCCTTTCAGAATCACACTATTGTCCTCAACTGTCTCCCTTTGTCTCAGAAGTGTCTCTACAGAGGCTTACATCGAGTGTATACGTGAAAGCATGAATCATGAATAGTTAATAGATTAAGGACCGTAACGGCAAATTGCGTACGTGCTGCATATAAATTCTGTGATTACTTTTCTTCCGTGTACTTAGTATTCATCGTGTGATTGTTGAGGCGATGAAATCGTTCTCAACCGAGACAAAAAAGAAACCAAAATGTTGGGCAAAAGAAAAAAAAAAAACATTAATTGGGATGTGTTCATTGGTTGGCTAGCTTATCACATAATTAAGTTATAGACTGAAGTATGTTGTGACATAAAATAGCGCAATTGCAGTAAACTCCTTGGAGCATTCTTAGTAGCGAACCTACATAAAGTTAAGTACACGGATTAAGGATCTAGTGACAGTGTATCTATAACTGTTGGTGGGTTAATTGGCATAATGAAGAAGAAACCATATAATTAGTCGTCACGTTTATGTTGGTGTTAAAACTTTGGCCATCACAAACTTGATAACGCGTTCTTTTGGTGAAATTAAAACAAACCCGTGATGATGTAGAAATGCTGAGAAAGTTAATTTCAACAGTATTCTCTGTAATTGTAGTTTTGTAGTGGGCAATCTTGTCACATCGCAATGTTTTACGTGACGTTTGACTCAGCTTATTAGACAGGTGTCGGAGAACTTTGAAACCTTTGGTAAAGGGAGGCTTTGAGAGATAACCACAGCACTTGTCATAGATGTTGATTGATTAAATGTATAGCTTATTAATAATTCCTGCATGTGATTTGCTGTCTGCACGTCATCATTCGATGATGGATGATAGCATGAGAGAATAAGTTATTCAAGACTAGAATTGTACTTCATCGTTTCTTTGAATGTCTTTTTTTAATAACAATAGGAAAATAAAATATATTTGTGAGTCTTCGAAAAATGCCACTTGACCATTCTCTTGTCTGTTAATTGAAAGTCACTATTAACGACCTAAACTTTAGCTAAGAGCAAAGTCAACAGACTTATTATAAGCAATTTTTCCTAACAACGAATTAATTTACTTCGCTGGATGACAACAAATAAGTAAAAAAAAAGAAAATAGTTTGTTTGACTTTATTCCAATCCTTATTTCAAGTCTACCCTCTTCAGCAAAATTCTACCAAATGTTTAAAAAAAATAATAAAATCATGGAAAATACACTAAAATCCCACATGCGTAGAATTTTGCACACAATTGAGGATGAGATGAGGGTTAATCGAAAAAACTTCTAGTTTCAATCCTGCCTATGTATCCCAAATTCGTTTCTATATTCACAAGTTGACAAACATCCATTTACATAAACCGCTTCATAAACACAATGAATAAATATTTCGAAATTTGTTTAGTTAATTTATTTTTAATTATATTCAAATTAATTTAAACTGCGCCCGTCGTCTTAGCGTAATTCTCTCTGCAGAAGACTTACGGATCAACTATCATTTGCCTGGCTTTCTCTTTCTCTCCAATCAAGGTCGTAACTTGGGGGAGGGGATTACTCTGTCCTGTTTGATCCGCCCCTCCCCCCAACGAGATTCTTAAGAACTGCATTTTTTTAAAACAAGAACATAGCACTATGTGGCTTACACGATTTTGTACCAAGAACTTCTAGTAAAAGTAAAGTAATTCGGCTCGAACAACCTGAGGCACAGCGTTCAAAGTAGGCCATAACAGCTTAGGAGTAAGGACTCCTTTCCCATCATACATCGACTTTTAAAAATGTTGGCAACCTTCTTAGAACGGACTTGTACACCAGAAAGAACGTTTTCGATGATGAAACGCTTAAAATCTTTTTTTAAGAAGATTGACGTGCTGGCTTAGCCTCAATATATGGCTTATCCCCGAAATGTTTGTCTGGCAACGGTCTTGCCACCAATGTAGCCATTGAATGTGATCAGTGCGGATGTTGTTATGACTAGACTTAAACCCAATTAAAGAGGAGGAACAAATGAAAATAATAATGCGTGAAATTATCCTAAGTCCTGGGATCCATTACCCTAGTTCACATGATTTCAAATGTTCCTCCACTTATCTTGGTTGACATACACAGCTTACTGGATTACAGTGCACCCGGAAGATTGATGCATGTCCTCTGACTTGTCGCACTAAATGCTCCTATATGGTGGATGGACTTCTGAAAGTTTTTACAGACAGAATAGGTGGTGATAGTGTATATCAGGGGACTGAATACATACAGTCAATGACAAAATTATATGCTTTTATTATTCTTATTAAATAAAAATTAAAATGGAAAAAATTAAAGTTGAATTAGAGCGTTACGACTTCTTTAAAATTTAAAATACGTTTTATTCCTTTTTGTATTATTAATCTCTAAAATTTTATCAAGAGAATAACAAAAACAAAAAAAAAATAAAATTTCTTTACTTATTCCACGTTTACAAAGAGAGAGGCAAAATTATTGTCACACGACCAAAAAGATGTAAAATGTCATTGAAATTTTGGATTTCCCGAGAAATTCAGAATTCCTTAAGAAATTGGAATATCAGCGAAGCAAGGGAAGATTTTATAAGCGCTTGGAGTAGTATTTCACAAGAACATATTCAACACCTTTTACACTCCGTTCCAAGACGCCTTGCTAAGGTAATTGCTGGCTAAGGTGAAAATAACAGACGGATTTATAAGCCAATTCATCTCTAAGACCGTTACTTACGCTTGTGCAAATAATTTTGCCTCACTTTTGTCATGTGACAATAATTTTGCCTCTCTCTTTACACTGAATTGTGCAATATTGATTCTTTTTTGTTTTTATTCTGTATTCTGTTAAGAAAATGTTTGTGATGTTGATACAAAAAGGAATAAAACGTATTTTAAGTTATAAAGAAGTTGTAGTGCTTTATTTCTAGGTTGTAGTCAAATTATTCCTGTCTTAACCTAGGAAGACAACGCGATTAGGATGAAATCAATATTTACCACATCTGTGTCATCACCATCCACCAAGGCGCAGTGACTATTTGGAAAGCGAGGCATTGGTGCAACAATCTCTTTACTGCATCCCTATTGCTTGCCAAATAAAACTAATTGTTCCCAATCCTAAATAGTGTTAGTGCCAAACTTTGGAATCCCACATACATAAACATATTTCCTATAAATAAGTAAATCTGACATAATATACATCCTTGCAGATTTAGCATGATTAGCAAATTTTTCCAATAAGAGATGTTATATGAAAAGGAGAAGAGTAGGAAATTATCATTCGCTCTGAAAAAGGTTAACATGTGAGCACAATCTTGTCTGTTAACAAGCATCAAATTGCTCAAACGCTTCGTAAATTTGTATTCACTACGGAAAGCTGTAGAAAATGTCAAGAAGACCTAAATCTAATCGGCACGTATCAGACAAAAAATAATTCAGAATTGGAAATGAGGCACAAAGAAAAAACGAACCTCTTAGCTGAACATTTAGAAGAAACCTTAAAGCCCTTTTTGATGAAGGTTCCTAGTGATATGACACATGACATCGTACGACTTGAAAGTGGGTGTAGTCGAACTGGTCCTTGCAATTATGAATTTTAAAAATAACAAAGTAGCTAGTGATAAATAAAAAGTAAATAATAAAATGACACAACACGAAACATTTCCAACCTACTTTACTATGTTCCAAATCAATGCCAATTCCTTTTGAATCCCTCGTCAGATATAACTCTGCTCCCTTTTGTCAGTTAAAGAACTCTGTAAATGTAACAAGCAATGGTCAGCCGAAATCTGCAGTTGTATTCCTCCTCTTAAACAACCCAACCAGAATAAAAGTGCGTCTAGGAATACCCATCGGTTTATTATCGAGTCCAATTTTTGACGAATGTTTGAATAAAGAATTATCTCTTTAGTCGTACCACACGGATGTGGAATGCTTTACCCAACTCTGTTTTTTCCTCTCATTGTGATGTTCAGAGACTTAAAATCATCGGTATAGCCTCTCTAACTCCCTCCGAATACGCTTGTACTGTGTTTAACACTTGAGTGCATGTAGAAAGAAATAAGAGAATAAAGCGAATTATCAAATGAATCGGAGTTGACGTTTTATTTAACCTTATAAAAAAGTAGTTTACCGAAAAAATTATAACAAATCTACAAAAAACAGCCAAACCTCTCTATCTTAATTAATTGCTTAGCCTTCGCTTAGACTTCTTTAAGTTCCAGTTGAAAGTAGTAGAAGTGATAATATGTTGTTAGAATACCGGAAAAAAAAATCGGCAAATGACACAAAATCGTGCTGTTATTGTTACATTTTGCAGAATAAAACAAAACGATCGCTTCGTTAATAAGTTCACTCTATTATGTTCTTTCTTCTTTTGGTTCCTTTTACATTCCATTACAATTTTTAGATGACAAAAGAGAGTGATGCCAGCTTAGTAAAATCTAACGGGGGATTAAAAATGAATATGAACTGATTTGGACAGAGTACAGTGGGTTATAATAGTTTCATGTTGTGTCGTTTTATTATTTATTTTTTTTTTCTTTTTACTACAGTACCGATTTATATCTCTGATACGAATAATTTTCTTCAGTAAGTGAGATTACGGTGGGTCGCCGTGGCGTAGTGGGTAAGAGCGTCGACTCCTACGCAGAGGGTGCCAGGTTCGATACCCGAATTTACCACCTATCTAATTCACGGCTCCACCTCTTTCGAGTCACTGACAATGCTCAAAGAGTACTTCTGTCTAGAAAAAGCTTCTCAAATTCGCCGTTCGGAGTCGGCATTAGACTGTAGGTCCCTTCCACTCGTGAAAGAACAATAGCACGCACAACACAAGTAGTTGCTGAGAAGCTAGGCCCAGGTCCACCTCGGACTGTCGCGCCACCCATATTATTATATTATAAGTGAGATTACGAGTACTAAACAATTGAAATGCTACCAATAACTTCAAAGCGCATCCGATCGCAATCGATCATTGAGAAAACAACATATAAACTACCACATTTTCAGAGTTGAACATGGATCAGAGTTCTTCGAATTACTGGAAACCTCAGTTGGGGTTCCGCAAGGGTGTGTCTAAAGCCCTGTATTGTTCCTTGTGTGGAGCAGAGATATTTCCCCAAATTGAAGGTATATTAGTGGCTACTTTCGTGGACGACAGCCAAAGCCGTTTAGGTAAAAGGAATAACAACAAGATTTTGATAATAAATTTGATTGGACAAAACTTTGGCACATTGGTATCAATGCTACTAAATTAATTTAGCTTGGAATAGAGTAGATAATGACGGGTAGTCTTCATTAACTCGTTACAACTACGTTAGACCAAAGTAGCCGTATATCTGGTCTAAGACGAATGATACCTGTTATCTTAAAAGCGACTTTGGGAAGTATGATGTCTAAAATGTTTCCTATGAGTGCTGCTACGAGTACGTCCACCATAATTGAAAT
This sequence comes from Eristalis intricaria, assembly GCA_964034865.1. Taxonomy (NCBI): domain Eukaryota; kingdom Metazoa; phylum Arthropoda; class Insecta; order Diptera; family Syrphidae; genus Eristalis; species Eristalis intricaria. The sequence continues at coordinate 13,946,029 of OZ035876.1, read as the reverse complement.
TGACTGGAAAAGTGAAATCTGACAACAGGTTTGATAATGTGAACGCTAACGATATCAGTCTTGTTTGTTGGACCATGCGAACTCCCTTTTTATATATTTTACCATCACAGGGCAAACACAACACACTACCTTTTCTTAGTGTATGCCCTCAGTAGCACTTTACACAACAGATGTTTGCTGTGCGACTTAGGTTCATCTACCGATCTTGCATCTCATAGATTACGTCAAATAAATAATATTATTTAAACAATAATGTATGAATACATTTTTTAAACTTCAATCGAGCCAAAAATCAATTTTGTTGCAAAGTTCATTAAAATTTTGTATACACCTTGTAATAGGTCCATCACAATCATAGTTGGTTTTATACCTCTTATCGTAGAGTACATTTTACACGGGAAGATTTCTTTGGGGAGCGTATATATTCATGAGAAAAGTTAATTCTGGTGAATTTAAACGGTAATTAATAATGTCGCGGATAAACATGGCAAGGTTTGCAAGCCTTTTATTTTACATCTGTCGTCATATTTACGGAGTTCTTCGATGGTATATAATTTGCGGACAGCATATATCGTGAAATTCTTTTGTCCTCTTTTGAATCTCAGCTCTTGTATATAATATGGGAAACCCAAATAATAGAAAAGTAATCTAAATATGGTCTGACTAACGAGCAAGATGGGCTTAATACTAGTTATATCCCGAAAATCTTTATTATTTCCCTTCAGAAAACCTACCATAGCGCTAAACTTCGCTATTGTATAATACTAAAGTAGTAGTTGTAGTAACTAATTATTGGCTATTTTCATTACAACCACCCTGTGGCACGAAATCAGTCTTTCTCTTTGAGCCTGAATAAGGAAACAGTCCTTTATTTTCTTTTACTTATTCCGCGAAAACATCAAGATTTGTAAGATGAATAAATCACTAAATTAAACACACAAAACTGATTAACCTTTTCCACTTTCAAACTTTTTCTTTTCCTTCAAAATCTAATCAGTATCAGAATGTAAATGGTTTTCATTACGGGCATATTCTGTGCTATTGCTTGGAATTAAATATTTTATCTTGTGTTCGCCGGAGTTCAACCTTTTTACTCATGCCACATGTAGACCATTCAAGGCAATGTACATATCCTATGATGAAAGCTCTTAATTTACAGACAGACAAAATAGGATTTCATAAGATTTTATTAGCGGCAATCACACTTTAGCGCCACCGCGCCGGGTGGAATTTACTGTGTAGAACATTATTTAAGTGCAGATATAAACAACTCATTCAAATCGTTATGACAATTAATTTTTATTGCGGATGTAGATCCTGCTGACATATTCTTACATATTCGCAAATATCTACATGTCATTCAGTAAATATTTAAAATGCACAAAAGTCCATAGGCAGAGGAAGCCAATTTTGCTTAATAGTTCGCTTTTATTATGTGAGTGAACAAACAGCCTGATTTATTTGGCCATTTGTGTGTAAGTGCTGGGCCTGCGAACAAAGTACAATAATTTCCACATAATCTTGCCCGTCCATTGTTTACAGTCCCTTTGGCGTCATATGTACGTACACAAGCCGAACTTGTTACCCCCGCGCCTATGCTTCGAAAGTATATCCGGCAGAATAAATGCACAAGCACACGGTCTATTGATCTTCAAAAATGGTCACCGAACGGTGAATTTGAATTTCCCAATCGGTAATGAAGCGTTAAAAACAACCAAACGGAAAGCACACTGGTCCGTCGATTGGAAACGCCAGCTGGGGGCAGCAAAGTAAAAGTTGAGAAACAGTTTTACTTCGACAGTAGCCAAGAGCGGTTTGCTGTTTTTGAATTGGAAACAAGTAGCTGACGGCTTACATGCGTCTCAAACACGTGCAGGACCACGTGAATGTTTCTGACTAAGTCTCGATTGTTTTGACTTCTTTTTGTGACATCTTTCTGGCAATAGCTACGCATTTGGCATGTAATTTATATATGATGTCGCCCATGACGTCCGGATCGATAGTTAGCACATTGGCTGACGATTGAACGCAATTGACACTGATGCTCGTATACGCAGTCATCTGGAGGCGTAAGTGGGTGTCGGTAAATTGCTTCATGGTGTGTTCCTTGCCAAGTTGTGGATGCAATAAAGTATGGTTGTACTATTCGATTTCACTTGATTTCCACTCAATGAAGGACAATTGTTCCTTTTTTGCTTTTACGACATTCTTATCGTTCTTCCTTTCTGCCGCTCTGTCAAGCGACCAGATGCGAGGACAATTCGTTTCAGTTGTATTGGCATCTGTCAGAAAGGGATAATTCAATAGTCGAATGCTAACGATAAAAGTACACAAAATCAGGGCGAAAGAGAAACGTGATAATAAAGTGTATTGTCTTCAAATAATCATAACAAGAAGTGGAGCCATTTCTTTTTTCTCTTTACGGGCCGGACTTCTGTTCACAGACTTCAGAGTGAATGTGCGAGGGCTATGAAAAATTTAAGCGGCTATAAGAATGATTGCAGGGATGAGTGCCACGAGGTCTTTAGTAATTTCGTAGTTTATAGACTTGATGTCCGTTACTGGGAAATTTTTAACGGCCTAAGCATTGTGGCATTTCCGGTTGTTGATTCCTAAATTGCTGGCTGATTTGAAAGTAAACAATTTAATTCGAAATTATATGATGGCCCATTCCAATGGTGAGCAATGTCTCTGTGCACATAAATTGAATACTTGTTTCACTTGAAATTGGGTGGTTTGCAGACCCAATGTTTGTGGTTCTACAATTTAATTGAAATGGGATTTATGATCACAAGTCTAATGGCAATCACTGTAGAGCTTGACTTAATTAAAAAGCAACTTTGTCTAATCGTCTTACTTAATGTCGTGCACATAATAATAACATTGTAATATTTTGTGGCGTGACAGTCGGTGGTGGATGCGGGCTTGTGTGCTATTTTTCTATCTAGGCTGAAGGAATAAGGTTAAATGTTCTTTGAGATCGGACAAAATTCAATTTTGAGTACAGATAATATGGCGTTTTGCAATTTATTAACTTAAACAAAGCAAGGACAGTTCGGTGTTTTAGCAGCGCTGGTAGTGAGCATCCAATGATATGCTTCACATAGGTAGAGCTGTTATCAGATTAAACACATGACGTACGCAGTTGTTGAAAGCAACATTTAATTTCAGAATCTCAGTTGGAAAAAAAGTTCAAATGCGGTGGTGAATGGACTAGCAGCCCTAATCTAACTTAGCCTTAGCTTCCATAGGTAGATATCGTTGCGTGGGTCTTAAACCTCCATACCATATATCGGAGAGACGGTGTGGTTGACATGTGTGTTCCAATTAAGATACTCATTATAGTTGATGGGAGTGTGTTTTTTTTCTGAAGGTGAAGGTGATATAGAATAATCTGAATCATCGCTTTAGTCTAAGGCGGGTTTAGTTTAAGATAATTTTGAGTTCCAAAATGAGTTTATATCATCATTCAATTCATTTACGGCCGATTAACGACATGTGAGAATTTGTAAAACTTTTTAAGAGTTACACGTCATCTGCATTGACGACTTATGTCGATGATGAAGAGTATGAACAGGAACAGACCAAGAACAGAGCCCTGAGGCACACCTGACACGACGAGATAGAGACTTTTCCTTCAACACTGCTTGAGTACGGTTTAGAAGGTATGGTGTAATAAGCTGGCAGACGGAATTCTCAAAAGCAAATTGTGTCCTTCATGATAATATGGGTGACGCGATAGTCCGTGGTGGTCCTGGGCCTAGTTTATCAGCAGCTACTCGTGTTGTGCGTGCTTTTGTTCTTTCATGAGTGAAAGGGACATATAGTTTAATGCCGACTCTTATCGGCGAAGTTGAGGAGTTTTTTCTATACAGGAATACGCTCTGAGCATTGTCAGTGAGTCGAAAAAGGTGATGCTGTGAATTATCAGGTTATCAGGCACCCTCTCCGTAGGAGTCACCGCACTTAACGACTACACGACGGCGAGCCACATCTAGTGACAAAAGCTTACAATCAAATCCGGAGCGTATGTCATCACTAACTTTAAGCAAAGCGTTTACAAAGTTGTGTTTATTTTCTGAAACCGGACTGGAAAATTAGTTATGAGTTTCTGATCTTCAAGATTTTTCTTCATTTGAAAGGCTTTCGAAGGCTTTACTCAAGAACGCCTGAAATGCGTTGTATTGGTTGTTGATATGGCGACTGGAACGATTTGTTCCGTTTTTGCTATCGTCATTCAATTCGCTAGGTGTGGCACAACCAGTTCTCTAACTTCACGAGAAGAACGACTGGATGGCGCAGATGGTAGAGTGCCTGCCCCTGGTTAGCGGGGTCCCCGGTTTGAATCTCAGTGAAAGCAAAGTTAATACGCTTTTATCTGGTTTTTTAAATCTGGTCTAGTCACCATTTGCCGTTGGGATCAAATTAACGCAACTATCACTGGAGTAGTCAATCAGTGGTAGTAGTCTGGTCGAAGTGTGCTGGTGAATGCACTAGCAGCCCCCTACCTAGCCTGACCTAACATCACGAGAGGATATAAATTCTATGGCCATCGCTATCACATTCTTAAGATACATACAACTAGAACAACCTACCACATGTGGCTAAAAGGCACCACTTAAATCGTAAATGATCACTCTGTCTGCTCAGTCTAACAGGCCTAAACTCAAAACGATCGCCGGTGGTATAACCGGACACTGCGCAATTGGCTTACACGCCCACAGCATGTCGGACAAACACCCTGATAAAATGATTTTTGCACACGCTGCATGGATGAAGAGGAGGCAGACATCACAAATCACTGCCTCCGCTCGTATAAGGCCCTAGGTAGCAGTAGGTCCTCGTATTTGGGGTCTATTATTTCAGTAATTTAGCCGGCTAAACTGCTATGTCACCGCTAGTCAGCTAAACCGCCTTGTCATTAGCACCAACTGGATCCAAGCTTTGGCGTCCTTGTTACACAATGGGCCTACATTGGGCTATGTGTGCAAGTGTACTACTTTTTCTAGACAGTCACTCGTATTTCTCCTAACCTATGTTCTCCTCCAAGGCTTGCGGCTTATTAGCATACACTGCTGGCTGAAAGCAGAGCTAAAACAAATAATTAATCTCGCCTCAATAATTCTGGAATATGTTATCGTTATGGATATTGATCCTTAACCTCTAGCTCCTAATCTAAAGGAGGATTTTTTAAATTGAATTCACATTACTTTTTATTTTTCTTATTACATCCCATGAAATTTCAGAAAGCCACCCAATCTCAACTCTTGGTGAACAAAGCTGTGCATTAGTTCATCAACTTGATTGGATTAGCTGAACATGATGGCTGGAATTAGTTAATAGAAATATTTGCAAGACAAATTTTAAGCTTTAGCAGTTCCATTTACTCATACGTGTGAACAAGTAAAGAAGAACGCCCCAGTAAGGGTACAAAAAATAATCCCTTAATTTATTCAACAGATCTACAAACCTGCTTTGCGTTAAACCATGCATAATCCACGTTCGAAAATTACATTCACGCTCTCAGCTTGTCTCTGCGAGACGAACCGCACACATGTACCTGATAGCCTGAAATGGATACTGTTCCAACTACAAAGAGAGCATGAAATGTGCTTTACCATCCACAAAAAGTGTGAGTCCCACAGTGTGGATATTAAGATACAATACTCGGATTACAGGCATCGTTGTGACAGGAATTTGTCTCAAATGGACGGATTAAATATGTACATTGTCGATTTTATGAGATATGCTGAACAAAACAGACAAACAGACCTCCCCAAGTACACCCGACCCATCTTCCTTAAATGTGTTATTGTTGGGCACACTTCCTTGCACTTTTTTTTTTGTGTTTCACAGACCTGCTGACTTGGCTCCTTTATTACAAGTGTACACGACGACGGGTGGGCCCTTAACAAAGGACAGAATCTTACCCGTGCCGAGAAAGTGGCCTGCAGCAATTTGGGGGAAAACCCAAGATGACTACCCCTCTTCAGTCGACTTTAACCGCACTCTGTACTCACTTCCCGTCCTGTCGACTGACTTGAGGATGATGAACGAAGAACGATGAACGATGAGTATTCCTGACTTGTGACTTTTTTGACGCGCTCCTTCGGAGCGGCAATCTGAAACTATGCGAACTTGCGAAATGCTGTGTCAAAGGACGCAGAATATTTCCGTCAAAAGACAACATAATCCGCTTAAGAGGAATTCCTTTCGTCCTCCTTCGCTGCCTTGCGGTTTGAAGTGCTAGATATTCAAAGGGCGTCATTAAATTATGCTCAGATGACCAAATATCCTTTTCCATCGCCTCGGTGCTATCACGGAATATAAGAAACTGGGTGGGTCGATACTTGAGGCTGGCTCCAGTGCTACTTGAGGAGTGGGCTGTACATTGCCAGCTACGCTCACTTGGGTCCTCTGGCCTCAAAACAATAATGAAGTGCTTCGTGAATTCAACAGCCATGAGGAAATCTCATTTGACCCGGAAGTATCGATGTACATATTTTACATGAGACTATTCGGGGGCGTGACAGCCGAAAGGCAACGCTGCTATTCTGGCACTTTTCGAGCAGCGACGTCGATGTGATCATTGTAATGGAATGGACCCATCGAAGGCTACACACTTTGCTCCCACACTTTGCGGCGACATTAGTGGATGATATAAATTAGTTGACCACTTTTGTGGGTCAGTTTTGTTTCTCTTTCATCATCCTTTTTGGGAATAGCGCTTTTATTTGAAGCAACTTTTACACAGATTGAATATAAACTCTGGAGGAAAAATATTTCCATTTAATTTAATTAAGTCTCGTCGTGAGACATGACATTCATTGAATTGATTTGTTTGTTGAAATAGGGGACGTCTTAAAGAGGTTGACGTCAATTTGAAGCGGAAAATAAGTAAATTAGTTGAGATGAAGATGTTGCGTGAAAACGAAAACGTTTGACTTACGTCAAAGTTTTATATTTATTATGTCTGTTTCCGTACTTTCTGCACCAAATTCAGAAACGAAGTACCATAGAAATAGCCGACTTCACAGCTGATTGCCCCCAAGTCTATCGACGAATTTGACTATTTTTTGACAGGTATTCCTGAGTGTTTGACGTTATTCACGAATGCCGTTCTCTGATTGGCCAATTTGTTTTCGGAAAACGATAAAAAAAAACAGTTGTCAAAAACTTCAAGGGGCAAGAGAGGTAGAAGTCGAGCAGCTCTGTAATACTTCATTTCTGGTGAAAACTAAATCTCTTAGCATTTCTGACAAACGCGCCCTACTGAAAATTGCCGGACAGGAAGTCGAGAAAGCTAGCAGCTTTCTATATTTTGGGAAGCATGGTCTCGCCACTGAACTGGATGTGAGCAGGAGAATCGTTAGGGATAAGGCTGCATTCGGAATGCTATCCACAATCGGGAAAAGCAATCTTATCAACTTGAGAACCAAGCTGCGACTGTTCCGCTGCAACGTGGAATCGGTGCTGCTGTATGGATGCAGTACTTGGAAATTGGACACCATTATCACATGAAAATTGAAATCTTTTGTAAACAGATGTTTGGTGGCATATTTTTGTCCGTGTTCCACTCACGTGTAGTTGGATTAGTGGCAGGTCGATCGGTGCAAGTTTTTCCTTTGCCAAATGACAATGCTAACTGAGCTTGTGACACATGTCACATGAGCTGTCATAAATAGAAGACTGAAAATCATATCGTAAAAAATCGCACATTAAAAGTCGATTTCAAATATAAGATCAAGATTTCATTTGTTTCATCGATTGCATTTAAATTATATCCATAAAATCATTTTTGACAGTCAATTAGGTGATAATATGCATAGTGGCGAGCAAAACTGGATACGTAATTTTAGTTTTTGTGGTTTTCTTCTATAAAATTGTTTTCTTACAATGAATTTGATTGAAATGTTCAGTTGCCGTCGGACTGGAACCTGTTGATTTTGACTCGTTTCTGCAATTCAGTTTTTCTTTGCAGAAATTTGATCGGACTTATATTTTTGTATATATTTATTTTTCCTACAGTGCTGTTTTTGTATTTTTAATAGCGGACACCAGCCGATCTCTACAAAGCGTCCTTATAAAAGTCGTCTCGCGTAATGTTCGCAGTAGCTTTTGGTGTTTGTGGAATCCGTTTTTGCCATACCGATGTGAGGATAGACAATTTTGGGCACTCACCTTTATTATGCACGATTTTCGACTTTTTGTACTATAAGTCGTTGCGGTTACATAGACCGCAATTCTGTGCTATTTCGAATGATTAAAGAATTTTTTGAGATAGTAAAACGATTTTGTTCCGATTATTTCTTGTATATTTCGATATAAAGTCGAACTTCGATAAATCGAACCACCACTTGCCACAAAAAAAAATTCGAGTTATCAAGTAAAATACAAAATTGATATAAATATTTTATTATCTGCGATATAATACACAAAACGTAGAGGAGCATAGTTATTATTTAAAATAAGATGAAATGATTGAAGAGCGGATTTTTGTTTTATTTTGTTTTAAAAAAAATCTTAAATGGAATTTAAACCATTGTAGGTACACAGAATCGGTTGTTGTTTCATGAGTCTTTTAATATAAACGCAAAATGAGTAATGAACTTGCAACCAACTCGTTTGAAGGTGGTTGAATCAAATCATCCTCATATATCGCCAAATCTTTCCCTATTACATCACTGCTGCTGGTTTATTGCCGAGCTGAGAAGATTCGGATTCACATCTAAATATATCGACAATATCGAACTAAATGTGCAAATATATGTATGTTGAGTATGATTTAATCAACCGTAAATTATCTGTGGGAAACGACTGTGGAATACGCAGAATTTAAAAATTTCTCTTCAGAATTTGACTTATCGAAGGTGACGCCAAATAATCTGTTCGAGTTACCAAGACATTCGAGTAATCGAAGTTCGACTGTATATCGTTTTTTAAAATTTAAATTTGAAAAATGTAGAATTAAAAATTTGATTTTTCAACTAGAATGTCGCTGTTACTGCCAAGATCACAATGGCGAAAGTTATCATAAAGTATGATACAAAAATGCAAAACTGGATATATGGAATCCTTTTTGGAATCATAATCATATGGAATCCTGTTTTATTTCAGCCGTTATTTCAACCGATGTTAAACATTTAACCTGCCCTGGAGCAACATAAAGTATATCTCATCGTTAATGCTTGACGAAAGTAGAGTTAATTTAATACATGATATATTTAATTAATTTCAAATATTTCTTGTCCTTGTGACAAACGTTGTGACCAAACCAAAAGAATTACTCTCAAACTTGATACTTGATACTGATACTTATGCCGTACATACATAAGATTAAGTGACATTAAATTTAATAGAAATGGTGAAGTGCAACGGTATACACACTCACCCAACTCACTTGACATGTTTCTACAACCTCCACCAACATTCTTTGCCCCCGATGTTATTGGTGGGTGCTGGTGAATTGAGAGTTTGAAGAGTACTCGAAAACACGTAATCACTGTGTGAAATTCCACTAAATCTCAGAACCGAAAGCATGCACAAAATATTCGTGAGATGAGAAGTAAAAAGGAAATACGGCACTCTCTCATGTAATGGGAGTTCAAAACATACCTTCTCATAAAAATCAACAATTAAAAAATGGTTCCCCATTTAAATCAAAAATTCCAGCTTTGAAGAAAGTATCAACAAAAAAGTCAAATTTAATTAGATTGCGGATGGTAATTACGTGGGATGATGCCGTACTTGGATTTTTATGCAAGAGCGCTTAAAATGTTTTTCAAAGAAACATAATTTTTAAGAGTCATTTGGAAAAGTTGTTGTGTAAAACACTTAATAATTCATTAACTACGCAGGTGGAATGTTTCTGGGTCGCGACCGTTGTGGTTTAGTAAAGGGTGTTTATTTTTAGATGAAGCGATTTTATATTGGCAGCATTGTTTTCTGTAACAGGTGATTTGACAGTTTGACAGGTTTGTTTGGTTTGCCAATTCATTATGAAAAGATCCGAAATTTGCTCGTAGACATGGTTCAATTCAAGAAACTTATATTAAAGTCATTGATGAAACACTATTACATTCAGAAAAAGTCAGGGATTGGTGGGTTTATGGAGCGGAGGAATCATGAGTCCATATGCTTTCAAAAAGGGTTATGGTCAAAATGTTTCAGTGCAATACACTACCACTCAACTCCTGTCTAGAAAAAACTTCTTAAACTCGCCGTTTGGAGTCAGCATTAAACTGTAGGTCCCATCCATTCGTGAAAGAACAATAGTCCGCACAACACGAGTGGTTGCAAGGAAGCTAGTTGCAGTCCACCTAGAACTATATTATTGTCATCCATATTATTGTTCTTACTTGGATTTCAAAGCCAATATTCTACACTTTATTGTAGAAATACAGCCTGATGTACTACGAAGACTATATTGTGAATGTTGGACCTACAGATATCCCAATGTACACCAGCCAACCTCTATGGTCTCATGCCCGAAATCATATTCAAACATAAAGCCGAAGTGAAGTATGTTTCACATTGGGAGAGTTGAGGGTCAAGACATCTTCTTTTTGCAGATGAGCTTGGTGTTTTTTTTCCAGTATTTATTTCAACTCTTAGCTTTCGTCATGAAATTCGGTAATGATTGAAAGAAAAGGATCGAGAATACAAGGTGCTGGGATAAGATTTCTTCGTGCTTTTGTGGGAATTAATAGTCGAGGCTGGGTGAGAAAGGATATATCTATGCCTCGATGGTTTGATCACGTGACACGAATGTCCCTACAATGACTTCCGAGGCGGGTCTTGAATCCGATTCCATCAGAAAGGCCACCACTTGGCAAACCCAGGATGAGGTGGTTGGACTAAGTCCAAAAACTCGCCTTTTTTACGCTCTGGCAAGAGGTCTGAACGGCGCAGTTGGTTAAGTGCCTGCCACCGGTTAGCGGGGACCCCGGTTCGAATACCAATGAATGCAAAGCTAATGCGCTTTTATCAGGTTTTCAAATCTGGTCCAGTCACTACTACCGTTGGGATCATAGTAGTCTGACTCTGGGTATCACAATGAATAAACAAGTGCTGGTGAATTCATTAGCAGCCGCGCCTACCTAACTATCAACCTATGCTTTGGTATAACTCCTGATGAGTTAAAGTCGGTGGCGGAGGATCGAGTTCACTGGAGATCTCTCGTCCGTGCTTTACCCTGCTTGTCGGCCAGGTTAAACATAAATCCGGCAAAAACCACCATACCATACCTTTCACTAGGAAACGAAAACTGGATTGACTAAAACCAATAAGTCTGTCGGGTACAACACTGGCTCCAGTAAACGAAGTTAGATAATTAGGAGTAATCCTAGACAGCAAACTCATCTGGAAGAAGCACACAGAGGAGGTAACCAGGAATTCGACGCATGCTCTACTGATTTGCCGGAGCTTGGGGCCAAATCCTGGGAATGCAATCCAAGTATCCTAAGATGGATGTATACAGCTACTGTCAGACCATCAATTACGGCGCAATAGCATGGTCCAAAAGAACCAACCTGATCAGTGCAAGAGCGACACTCAGCAAAGTTCAAAGGTTGGCCTGTATTGCATGTGCTGCTGGAGACTGCCATGGAGGTGCTAGTTGAGCTGATTCCTTTGCATCTAGTGGTTACAGAATGTGCAAACAAAACAGTCATGAGGAACGCAAAAGAAGGGATAGGAAAAGATAGGTGAATTACATCGAGACAATTCGATGCACTAATCAAGAAGCTACCACTCATGGCCATTCCGAAGGATGACGTGATACGGGTACTCAATTTCCAAAAGGAGTTTACCACTAAGCTCAGCAGCAAAAAGGACTGGAGCCATGAAACCATAGTCCATAGACTGAGCAGCAATGCGGAAACTGGTATACATATCGATCAAGAACTGATGAAGGAACAGGGGCAGGAGTATTTGGACCCCGGATAAAGTACAGTGAACCCATGGTCATACGGACCAGTATCTTCCCAGTACAAGTCTATGCCATACATGATCAATGCTCAGATCAATCTTGACAGGAACTATACCAACTGCGACATAGCAATAATGTCGGACAGTCGTGTCGCTATCCTGGCACTAGACTCCTACATCATTAAATCCAAGCTCGTGTGGGAATGTCTATAGAAGTTCAAGAAGCTGAGCAGGAGCAATAGAGTAAAACACAAATACCTGGCTATACAGGGATAGAAGGCAATGAAATGGCCGACTCCCTCGCAAGGAAAGAAACATTTTATAGAACCCGAACCATTCTGCACTGTAGGAGATCACGTCCTCAGGAAGAGTTCAGGAAACGAGAGACAAGGAACCGAGCAGATACATGGAACAACTCTCATGGCATGAAGTAGGCGAAAAAACTGTTGGGTCAACAAATCCGGAAAAAAGGTTTGCGGCATGTATCAGAATGAGCAAATTATAACCTACATATCCTAACAGGCCACTGTAAACTCAGGGAGCACCTAAGGAAAGTAGGTGTACCAGAAGATGGTTTCTGTAGATTCTACGGAGAATCTAATGAAAGTGCAGAACATGTACTGGGATCTTGTTAGGCGCTAGCCCACAAAAGACAAATATATCTGGACAAGCACTTAATATCAGAGGAAGAACTGAAGTCACTAGAACCAGCTCTCATTCTCAGATTCCTAAAGGAAACGGGCTTCGAGAGGATGCTCTAGGATAAATCTCTTCCACCGTCGCGCAATAACCCCCAAAATAACTCTGAAAAGAGCTGCATGGGAGGGGAGCTATTAAGAAAGCAAACGTATGAATAGGGGCCACAATAGATCTAATGGTCGCGGTGCAGCTTACCCTCAACAATAATAATAATACCTTCACGGTTCATGCGGGTCAGAAGATGAAAATTACGATGAAGAATTTGCTGTCGAAAGAGTGTTTTCTTTTCATGCACATTTTTAGCAAGCCGATGAAATTGACTTCATTTAAACAAACTGTCATAGTACAACAAATTGGCAACACTTCTCGCTTTCGTTTGTCAACTTTGACGCCATCTAAGGGTCTTCGTTTTTTATGAAGTGATTTATAATGATGAGTTATGTACCAACTTGTATGAATGCATTCGTGCAACATGAATTGCAGGACACATTTAAAATGAAGAATGGAATGAAATATGCCACCGGCGGGTGTTAAGAGATATGTACTCCTGCTAAATCGAGAAACGGTTCAGGAAATTGCTTACCATTCGTTGAAGCGAGATAGAAGAGAAACCCATAATTCTTTCTAGGAATTCGTTTTCTCAAATTCGCATAAAACTCAATCTGACACATTCAAGTTGAATCAAATTCAAAAGGTTCAATCATTCTCAACTATGTGCCGAACATGAATTGACGTTCCATCGAGTAATCCCTTCGGATAATCCACTTGAATCGGCTTACGGTTGAGGCATTCAGGCATTCAGGCATTCAGGCGAACAGTGAACCCAATCGAAAGCGTCATTCCTGAACTTAACCACAAGAGTGGCTATGACAGAGGCGCCACCACTCCTTTGCGTTTAATCTTCGTGACATAAAAGCACTGCTACCGAGCTCTGTCAAATAAATGGCTCACACACACATTCGCATCCGATTTGTATAATAAAACGTATCAAATGGTACGAAACAAACTCCCGAGATGCGGATGCAAAGATCCAAACCAAATCAAGGCAACAAAAGGGGTATTATTTGAATCTTAAACACGAAACGGAAGGAATCAAGAAATACCACAGAGTACACACACACACAATGGCAATGGCAATAAGCACAAGAATTGTATGTACATTGGTGGATCCAACTGGGTTGGCAGAGCATCTCGCTTCGGACGTGGCGTGTAGAAGTCGGTGTTGCGCTAATGTGAATTAATTAAAAAACGGATCGGTTCTAATTTGAAAAATCAACATTAACTTAAAGGAAAAATCATTAACTCGACTTTGGATGGCTTTAAGAGGTTCTAAATCCCTCTTGCGAGCATGATGAGTTTTTAATTAACTCATTTCAGACTCGAATGGAGGGATTTTGCTTGCAGCATGGTGCCGCTTGGTCTGCTGAAAATGCACAACTGGTTGTCCCTTTTAATTTAAGGAGAAAATGAGACCGGAAACTCTGTCATCGCACAGGAGTGTGGATTCGGAGTTCAGTCCAAACAAACATCCTTTCGTTTTTTTTTTTTTGAAAAATGTCAACAAAAGTCCATGAACCAGAAGGACGTGGTCATGCGATTAAGAAAAAGGAAAACAAACCTCTGTCTATGTACAGAGGAAATCTAATATATTGTCACACACACTTATCGCTTGTGTGCGGACGGGAGGGTTATGTAAATTTATGCCCGTCCAAGCAAACAGAATAATTGAACTGCAAGAGGATCCGAAGTCTGCGAACACTGTATCAGTGGATGGCACAGAGTGAAGGTGCTGTCAGTTGTGCGGCAATCTCTTTCAATTATCCGAATATTGGCTGTTCGAAGGAGTGAGCAAACTCGTGCGCTTTGAAACTAGAAATGATTAACGAATGGGTTAAATTTTGAGAAATCTCCTCCTCCTCCTCCTCCTCCTTACTTGGAAACCTGTGATGAGATTTTCATATTTTTTCACATGCTTCTAAGTTTACTGGGCTGTCGTTTTAATTAACTATGGGACACTTCGCTGGGACGAACTTTACTTTGGGAGAATATATCACACGAGACGAATTGGTGTGACCCAGATTTAGGATAGCCTAGAGTAACTTTAAGCATGTGTACAAGCAAACATGAAAAACAGGTCAGTTTATCGAGAGGTACTAGAATAGACAACACGTTAAGGTGGTCTATGGCCAGTCTCCTATGACACATCATTCGCTGTACCGGTTACATTTCAGAGAGCCTCAGGGCTTGTTGCTTTCGACGTGGCATGGCTCTGTCCATGACAGCACTTAGTATGGGTTCTCAAAAATGCCTGGAGCTTGTAGTCCCACTGAGTGGCCCTTAATGGCGTACATCGTCCAAAAGCTGAGCGTATAACACGCTGGAAGATAATTCAGTCAAGACTTTTAAAAGCATATCCCAGCTTGTTGGAGCATATTCAAAGGACTGGAAAGCGATGTTTCCCGCAGGTGATTCCTGTTTCGGGGCAAGATTCATAAAATACACTGTTTGACAAGAATCTGCATGCCACTGGGTGTGGTGCGGGGTTGTCCT
The DNA here is from genome assembly GCA_964034865.1 of Eristalis intricaria. Classification (NCBI taxonomy): domain Eukaryota; kingdom Metazoa; phylum Arthropoda; class Insecta; order Diptera; family Syrphidae; genus Eristalis; species Eristalis intricaria. The sequence continues at coordinate 13,930,852 of OZ035876.1, read as the reverse complement.
TTTTTTTCCTATGAACGCAAATCCATTACTGGAGAGAACATATGTATGTACGAGGATGTAGTAGATGGTACATGGATACCCCAGACTTCGTCGTTGTTACATTTTTTTCCCTTTCTCGGGAATGTCGGTGGATACCGAAGTCACTGTGCACCGGAGCAACAGCATTGTGCCGTTCTTTGGACAGGAATTTATTGGTTACCTAATTTTGTAATGCTGTGGCTTTAATGGTTTGGCTCAGTTAGCCCGTGTCTTGTTTTTTATCTTGTTTTTTTTTTAGCAATCAGAGAAAATGGAATTTGTGGTTTAATGTGAAGTTTTTTTTTTTTAATTTTGTAAAAATGGTGAAATGTTACTGAAGGGCAAATGGATCCTGTTCAACCAGTGATTAAGTGACGAGTCAATGTGAAATCTGTGGCAGCCTTGATATCCTTTTTCCAACTGTTATGTTTCAACAGCTGTCAAAGTATTTAATAAAGTTTTCCTTTCCATCATGCATCGTCTCACTCCTGCCGAACGTGTGGAAATTATTATAAAAATATTTTGAAAATCCATTCCGGCTCATTTATAAATACTACGCAACCTGAATTTCGTTGTGCAATACGTGCCGCCATCGAAAGGGCTGAGGATGAGTGCTCTCTTCTGTACCGTAAAGGCTTGAATCTCTTGAGTGCGTTCCGTCCTGTCAAAAATATGTTAACCTCATAAGTCCTAATGAGAAGGAGAGAGACAACAAATGCGGCCAACAAGTGGATGTATTCCGGATGAAGTTGATGTAGTCTTTCCACTTTTTGGGCGTTTGACAGATGTTTCCTTGGGAATTCTTTGTCACGAGGTTATAACGAAAAAGCTTAATTCGACTATATTTATAGAAACACTTTGATACGTGTTTACGTAATTTTAAAGTACCCTTTTTTCAACTCTAATTTTGCACCTATGTTTTTGAAATGCATAACGATACTATAAAGTGTTTACTAATCTATATACAGTGGACTCCCCCTAAGTCGAATTGCCGCGGGATACCATAATTTGTTGGAGTTAGACGGAGTTTGAGTTAAAGAGAGGTTTTCGTATGGAAATTGAGGGAAATGTATGTCAAATATGTTGAAAAAGTTCGAGTTAAAGAGAGTTACGACTTAAGGAGAGTCCACTGTATGTTTGTCCACTTATAAGTTGAGTTTGGCAACACCGAATTTTATGATTATTTTTTCGCTGGAGGAGTATTCTTTTTTAGCAGGTTTTTATGTAGCTTTAAAATAAGAACTGAATCAATTTTATATCTCACACTGTTGTTGTTTTATTTATCACATCTCTTCACCCTGTAGAACTGCTACCACCCAGCTTACATCGTATTGCCAGTTAAATGCGCTTCAAGCCGGGGAAAATATCGTGCAAATATTCTGATTTCTGTTGGTACTGATTTAAGTCACGAATATTATTAAGCATATTCAACATATTTCAACAATCTGAGCAAGTCAGGTATCTGCTTGGGTGGTGGACGTAAATAAACAAAGTTATGATTATGAATTTACACAAAATTATTCAGATTACTAATTGTTCCCATTTGTCTGACAAGAAACAAAAATGTCACTCACTCAACACAAACGAAGTACTCTTTCTCCATTACTGATGCTTAATCTATTTTAGAACGTCAAAGTATTTTACATTGTTCCATCATTCATCCCATTCCCAAAAATTTTCATCATGCAGCAAAAGTGAATACAATCATACAAATCGAACGTACAGAAAGACCACCGTCAATGTCTTGATCTTAGCGGCTTGTAAAGACACTAAAGCCGCTAAAATATTTATCATCACCGCGCGGCATAGAACATCTCATTTGCAGCGTGTTGCTAAGGGTGTCACCGAGAGGAGGCAATTCTTCGCCTGTCGCAGAGAATTTCTGCTCTTCTCATCGCATCATCAATTTCTAAGCCATTCATATGAAAGGCGCATCATTCAGTCACGTTCGTTTAGTGTAATGGTCTTAGCGGGTTAACCACGAACGTATTATACTTGAAAGAAGACGAAGAAGGAGAGGAAAAAAAAATCCTCGTTCCTTTTCATCTTTCTCCTGAAAGAGAAGAAAAAGAAATCAAAATGGCTCGGCGAAGTGTGGAAAATGGTTGCAATGCCTTTAATCAAATTGAAAGAAGGAGTATTCAGTGTTTCGGACGAATGAAGGTCATTTGAAGGCGAACGAGTGGAACCGATGACTGGACTTTGTAATATTTAATAGACGAACGGGAAGAGAGCCAGCGGAGGCTTAATTGCATCGCCTTCTATGGATGCTAATGAATACGAGTACTTTATATTGGCTGACAGGCTATACATACCGAAATTGATTGAGGAGTATGGAGGGGAGCACGGTGATGATGGATTCGAAGTAATTTCTCTGAAGGACCTCATGGCATAGGGACATTAATGGCAACGAGTAAGCTGGTGATGATGGCAGGAGTGGAATCGGAATAGAGAAACTGTCGTGACGCACTCCGCTGCTCTTTTAGAATCAAGTCACAGGTCAGAAGTTTGGAGAAACCTTACCTACTCGATTTCCATTTCTTAACTACTCATGTTACCCAATATATAAACAATATCACTGTAAGTCCATAACTTTTCTGATTTAAAACTCAGTCCACATTTGTTTTGGTGTCTCTCGAACATCAAGTTTTGTCCTCAAGTTCTATCCACCTGCCATTAGTTTGTAGGATGGCGTCTGTTCGTAGATAGTTGTGGTAGATAGTTGGCAACAATATTTATTATAAAGCTAGCGATAACCAATTTGGACAAGCGGATTAGTCGAGCTTCTGGCTTTGTTCATGTATATAATAGCTTTTGATTTGGAACCTGCAACCAAACCTGAGTACATAAATGTACACAGCCGTGATGTATCTCCACTAGTTTGGGTGAAGTATTTCTCGGACACGTGAACGGTAAGCCAAAGCAGAGCCCTAAGTTTCCTCCTCTCAAATTAGTCTTGAATCTTAATATTTTGCATGGGCTACAGTACGCGATAGGCCTAGGCCTCAACAAACAAAGAATGGCATGCGTAGGTACCACATATGCGCTAAAGACAACTCCTACAGAGGCTCTAACGATCATGCTCTCCACACTTATCCAAATCTTAGGTAGAGAGTGGATGGCTAAGCTAGGCAATGGAGCTCAATGGCATGTATCCACAGTTGCATGTATCTTAGATTCGATACCGATACAACTCATGTGATTTCAGACAGACTGTATTCCATTTAAACTAGATTTGATTTTACGCCAATTTCTTTCAATTGTTATTTATTTCAGTTATTCAGTTATTTTTTTTAAATTTACTTTCTAGCAAAAAATGAAGTACAAATAAAATACAAATGATCTTTTAAGAGTACTAACATATTTTGCTAAGCTCATACACATATTGATTATTATTAATTTTGAAAAGTTGGAAATGTTGGTTTTATATATTTCAAAGAATACAGAAGCAAACAAATTAATAAAAGAAATATGGAGGAAAGGAAAATAGAATGAAAAAAACTAAATTACTACTGCTGTTGAGAAAAATAATTAAAAACATCTCTTTTGAATCTTTGAGTTCCCGATGCTTGTTTGATGTTTACGAGCAATGAATTCCATAGCGCAAGTAACGAAAAGCGGCGATGAGTGGATCTAGTTAAAATACTGGGTCTTGAAATTAAATGTTCTAGCTGATTGCGTGAACTCAAACTTTTCATACACATATGATGGTGTTTTGCTGTACATAATCTTATGTAAGAATATACAGATTCTAATGTTACGTTATTGTTTAAGTGTGCAGCCCAAGATATGTTTTTGATAAGCTGAATAGGAAACCACTTCTATTAGAGAGACCGTAAATTAGATCCCATCCAAAAACAGTGGTAATACAAAGAGTAGCTTTCGGTAGATGTTCCAGATTTTTATAGATTCTTATAATAATATACAGTCAATCACAAAAGTAAGTTGACAGGATAAAGTTGACTGCGTTGTAACACAATATTCCAAAGAATAAAATCCTGAATGCAGTTTTCTAAAGCACTTACTTGTGTACTTAAAACAAATAAAAAAATATGAGGATATCTCAAAAACTACAATCACAGTGGACCATAAATCAAAAACGTAACGAAATTTAGATCACCACAAAATGGCCCTTCTAAGCTTTGCTTGCAAACGCTTTTGGCGCAAGTTACTCTTTACATAGCTCAAATAATCGAACACATCCATTTTTTGATTAGTGGATATTAAATTGACCACGCTAGATGCTCCCATAAACTCCCGTATTAGCAGAACCTTCTACGTGATTAACATGTGTGTTTACTTACTTTTGTGATGTGCATTTTTGGTTTATGACTCGCTGTGCCTATAGTTTTTGAGATATCCCAATATTTTCATTTGTGCTAAAACAAAATTTAGTGCTTTAGAAAACTTCGGTCACGCTTTCTTTTGGAGTCTGCTTGGATTTAATTTTTGTTGAAACAACACCAACAACTTTATGCTTACTTTTGTGATTGACTGTAATCTGGGTCGAGCTACAGCCCGTAGAGGGCCAGCACATAGCTTCACAGCAACCACTCGTTGTTCTCTTACGAGTGGAAGTGACCTACAGTTTCATGCCGACTCTGAACCCCCAAGTTTTTTTTTCGAGAGTTATTACTCTTTCAGTATTGCCACTTATCAGTGACTCGAAAAAGGTTGGGGCAGTGAAAATTATTTTGGTAGTACCGGAAATCGAAACCAGGCACCGAGGGTAAGTTGCGTAGGGGTCGACGCACATATCCATAACGCCACTGCCACCATCAGATTTATTATACAGAAGAAATTTGGATTTATTCATTTCATTCTACATTTCCAATTAAAACTAGATATTGTTTTTAAAACATTGTAAAAAAGTTTAAATAATAGTTATTATACCATACTTATGTAGAAGAATAATTAAAAAAAAATCGACAACAAAGTTGAAAACTGGACCATAAATTACAAAAAGAGAGGAATGCCGGTTGCTTAGGCTGAGTTAATTTTAAGTAGGCTTTATAAGCTATCGGACACAAATAATAATGAATTAACAAACCGACGAGTGCGTGTTTCAATAACAACAATCCCTTACATTACAAGTTAGTATTGAATGATATTTTTTCACGACTTCAACTATTACATAGATAGTAAATTCATGTGGGATGACTGTCAGGAATTCATAGGTATTTTTAAGTTAGTTTTATTTTTGTAATTAAATTTATTTTATAAGGAAAACAGTGGTCGCCGTGGCGTAGTGGGTAAGTGCGTCGACTCCTACGCAGAGGGTGCCAGGTTCGATACCCGAATTTACCACCTATCATAATTCACGGCTCCACCTCTTTCGAGTCACTGACAATGCTCAAAGAGTATTCCTGTCTAGAAAAAGCTTCTCAACTTCGCCGTTCGGAGTCGGCATTAAACTGTAGGTCCCTTCCACTCGTGAAAGAACAATAGCACGCACAACACACGTGGTTGCTGAGAAGCTAGGCCCAGGTCCACCTCGGACTGTCGCGCCACCCATATTATTATTATTATTATAAGGAAAACAGATTAAAAAGAAATGAATATGAACATCAGAGATGCTTTACAAATAGTTTTCGATACAATTGAATTTAAGTGTGAAAAGCCAGTCCATGTCCGTTTTTCAAAAATAAGTTTATGTAGTATAAACTATCACTTACGAACTATCCGCCGTATTTCGAGGAAACAGTCACCGCCAACTTACCCACCGTTGATTTAGGGCTTTCAATTTTAAGGTGCTTTAAATAAAGACTTTATTTTCGTTCGACCGCTTGGCCGCAGTGATTTGCCTTCGTTATATGTGTTCACCTTCACGGATATAACCAAATATTCAAGGATTAAATCCCAATGCCAAAGAAGACAACCTTGTTTCCTCTCAAAAGACACATGTGAGGTGAGAATTTGCAATAATAAAGTAAACTATTAACAGGAGCTACACAAAAAGTCAACTCATTAACTGTTGATTGCTTCCTACATGGTTTACCCTAAGCCTCCATTTACTGCCAGCTAAATCCGTCGTAAAAATATACATCCCACCCATGTGGGGCGGTTAAAGGTGAACAAAAAGTTTGCTTTATTGCTTGCGACTGCATTCAAAGGCAGTTAAGGAAGTGTACAAGATCTGAGATTACCTTCGGAACGAGTCAAATAAATCACTCAAGCTACTCAAAGGGATAGAGAACAACCGCCTTCAGGCGTGGTCATTAATCAACGTGAATACTAGATTTGAAAGGGAATGCATTGCCTTAGAGTCATGGGTGTGATGGAAACCCAAAACTTTGCGAAACTCCTAAGGTTGCGTGTGTGTGTGGAAACTTTGTTAGTCAGTCCTTTTTCTGCCGTGCGATGTGTGAGGTGAATCCTTTTTGCGGTCTAATAATGCTGCTCCCTGATTGAGGAAAAATGTGAGTTGAATTTCAATTTAGAATCTGTTGCGATGTGTGTCAAATGTCCTGTAATTAATTGCAAATTAATCTTGAAGAGAATATAATTTCAAATAAGACGATTTGTCATCGTGGCGTCTATTTTTTATTTTCAGAGTATTGCAGGACCATGCAGACCAACGTTCAAATCGACTCGAAGAACCTTCGGTCTGGAAACAATGAGAACTATCGCGGCAGAGGACATCATGTAACCATAGAGGTGAGTTATTGAACAGTGCAATGAAGTGAGTGTATAGAATGATTACACTACGGAAGCTTCGTAATAGCAAAAATTTGTTTATAAGGATTTGAACAAGGGGTCTTTTTGGATGGAGTAGATTTGTGAGTCAATGAGAAACGAGACATGTAAATGGATGGATTCCAAATGCAAAATATACTTTTGAACCTATTTTCTCGTCACAATTTATTTGCTTTAAATATTTTTTTTTTATGATTTGCGGGTGGACAAGGGAATAGGAATCCCCTAAAGTGACACAACACCGGCCGAAGGTATAAACGGAGGAGAAGACACCTGTGCACCTTGGTCTTAAATGTCGCCGGATTGTAGACTGTGGGAAATACTGGGTAGGGAAGAGCATTTCATATTCTTAATGCTGAAATACGTGTCATTGAATCTATATCTAGAGAACGGTATCATTCGATGGGATTATCGACTTGGGAATAGTCTCATTCGATTTAAAAAACATTCATCAGTCTGGCTTATTGCTGAAGGTATAAAGCAGACTGAAATAGAAAAACATGTATCGTTGGCATAATAAATAAACATTCATTGAGACTCATGCAATTAGGACACACATTCAATAAAAAAGTGTCTTATTTATTATTTACAATTCCCATATCCGTTTTATTCATTTTTATTGGACTCCGGCTATTACACTCTATTTTTATACATAAATAGGTGCGCCCCGCAGATTCACCCGCCTTATATTTGGAATGTATAATTGGATTCAACACATAATGCAGTATTACATGGCCAAGTTCATCTCATTAACTAAATAACATCTGAAAGTTATGTGCAAAACAAGTACCAAGCTCTGAACATGCGAATGAGCCGCGCGGCTGGATGCCCCACATAAATAAAATAGTTTTCTGCAATAGACAGCGAGAGAGTAAAACTTAAAAGATATGCGTGACCGACACGCTCAGAAATGAAATATTATAGAGATGGCATACTTTTTGTTTACCTCTCTTGCCCCTAAAATCTTCCACAACCTTGTTTTGTATCGATTTATCAATCCAAATTGACGAATCAGAGAATGCCACTCACATAAATTTGTCGATGAGCTAAGAGGCAATCAGCTGTGAAGTTGACCATCTCTATAGTACTTAATTTCTGGTCACGCTGTAGATGGGAGCTGTCCAGCTCTTGCGGTTACTATCTTTCTGTTCAGCTTTGCGTCACATTCTTAAACGTTTTGATCGCAACCTTGCTTTGCTTAATAATCAAAATGGGACATGCCTGTGGGAATAAATTTGGTTAAAATGGAAATTATAATTAGATACATATATATTATATATATATTAATAAGATCACGATAAATTCACTAAAATTATATTAGTAAACGACCTTTCTATCACAAAAAGAATTTTTAAAATCGGGCTTGTAGATCAAAGGAAAAAGGGAAACAAACAAACAAACTCTAGAAATATAGATGACATTTATTTGTATTTTTTCACAGTCGTCAATTGAATTAGTAGGTATGTTCAGTGTTGACATAGGCTTTCACAAAATATAAACTGGCCGGACTATTTTCTTATGACTAGCCATATCCACATAATCTAGATAATCATCTTCTCTCTCTATAATACTTCATTAAGGTGATATTTTATTTTTCCCGCTTTTCCTTAACAAACGGACGTTGTAAAATTACTTCATTATTTTAATTGTATGAAAAGAATAAACCTTTATCCGATCCCACTGAAGGAAAAATTTACTTTTGTCAGCAGTTCGAAATGATCGTGCAAAAAAAAATCTTGTGTGCCAAAGGCGACACGTGGCACCATTCTAACAAAAATTGTACCACTGGTGGGTCACGTTGCAGCCAATGTGTTAGTATATGAAGCGAAAACCCAGGATGTTTCATTCATTCATTCATCTATCTTGCAAAAAAAGTAATCAATCTCATCACACGGACGATCTTTGGGGAAACGTAAAATCAAACATCTTCAGCCCCCAGTGTCTCTGACGAACATAAAAAAAAAAACCAAAACTGTTTTCCTCAACAAATTATTATATTTGTTCCGCTCTTTTCCCACTTTGCGTTAATGCTCGAGAGGGTCTTTTGAGTCTGTGTTATTGTTGTCTCTTATGAGTTACTTAACTGGATTTTGGATTCAATCGCGTAGGTGCAAGGTTGTCTTGGAAGAAACAGACCAGATATGAACGTCGTATTCAAGCATAAGGTGGATATAAGTCCAAACAGAAGCTGTGAAATATTCCTTGCACTAATTGAAGAAATTGCGCAGCATTTTTGGCGACCTCAAATATGTGATCGTTCGTGTGTGTTTTCTGATACTTAGCAAGGATGGAAAACTTTCCGGTCTCAGTGACATGAGCGCTATTCACGGATAATGTTGATTATTAAGGGCTCGCTTAAGCCACACCAGACAGCATTGAGTTTTTGAAGCATTGCATTCCACTACAGTAAAATCCCGGAAGCATGAACGGTTCTATAAGATGAGCAATTCGGCAAGAAGATTGGAAGTCTACCAAAGAGGAGTTTTTTTTTTTTAAAGAAAAACCGTCTAAATGTCTGATGTTATACATTTTATAAACAACATTTTTTGGTGTTTTTTTTTTTAAATAAAATACATTTTTTTCAATGCGACTTGATGGCGCATTTGTTTAAGCCTGCTCTTGGTTAGTAGGGTCCCCGGTTCGAATCCCAGTGAGAGCAAAGTTAATTAACTTTTCAACTAATTTTCAAATCTGGTCCAGTCACCTTTTACCGTTGGGTTCAAAATAACGGCACTATTACTGGAGTGGTTAATCAGTTGTAGTAGTTTGACTGTGGGTAACACAATCATCCAATTTGGTCTAAGTGTGCTGGTGACTTCACTAGCAGCCCCGTCTACCTACCTACCTAAATGTTTTTTTGGTGGATATACATATGTTCTAATTTCATTCTCGAAAATTTGAACAATTTCAAAAGATGAACGGAGCATGTTTCATATCTGTTCATCTTTCTAAGAATCCACTGCATATTCTTCTTACTTGTACTGTCGTCATAGAAGGAGTGAATTGAGTTAGAAGTATCAGACAGGAGATCATTATAAAACTGAAAAAGACTGTCAGAGACAGAACAGAGGTTTGGTGAACTGACTGTTGTATTTTGTGGGTTTCAATCATGAAACCATAAAAAGATAAAAATATTAACGATGTCAAGGCTGTTCCTAATCCGTAGAAGAAGAGATTCATCGATACTGTGAGAACGCATTTTCCACAAAAGAGCCTGATGCCAAACTCTGTCAAAGCCCTTTGAAACACTAAGCGCAACGATATCTTAGTTCCACTTTTCGGTGAGATATGCTATCAAATCACCGGTGGACCTGTTGATGAGGAAACTGAGAGTCGAGAGTCATTAAGGAACTTCCAAGATATTTACAAGACATTTCATGAGCTGACCCACTCTTAACGGTACATGTCTTATGAGTATTTGCATAAACAAATTTGCATTCTACATATCCGAGAAACTATAAATTGTACTTGATGACCATTCCATTATCTGTCAAGATGAATCAGTTAAATTACATATAAGTACTTACTGATGGATGACTGAATGGCACAACAAAGGATAACATCAAATCATGATGAAGCATCTTCCAGCTCCTGCATAAGTAACTGAATTTGATTTTCACAAACAACTTTGTACTGAAATACACGTGCTTCAAATTTAATATTCACTTTGAATAACGATTTGCGTTATTTATATCAATTTCCACGTCATCATCAGGCTTTCTGTATCAGATTTTCAAGAATCTTCGCATTTCTGATGAACTTAATGTGGGATGAGTATCGATCGAAATAACTCCACACTAGTGTGTGAGGGACCTAAAAAAAAGCAGATTCTGGTAAATTTTAATTTCCGGACACCACATTTTTCATAAAATCGATGATAAGAGTTGTGGGTCTCCATCAGTTCTTTGGAAGGCTTTTAAATAAATTAATATTTATTGGCATGATAACGCAAATGCGTGAAAAATCTTTTTCAATTGTAAGGTCTTCGCTACATAAGGGTACTTAATTCCGTTGTTGCTTTTATACATAAATAAATACATGTGTATCTTCATATATACAAAATTAATGTGTGTCTGAGTCAATAAGGCAAATATTATTTGGTAAATTGAGATGAAAAATTAACTTTATTACGACGAATGGAGGGAATCTATGGCTGAGCTGAAAATGCGATATGCGAAGCTAGATGACACTTAACGTTTCGTTGAATCGATCGTAGCCGAATGATACGAACTAATCCACTAGATTCTGAAATAATGTTGATATAATGCAATAAAAATTGTCAATTCAATTTTAAAGCTACCGTAAAATGGGATGACTAAAAACAGCGACATGACTAGCAACAATCTCCGGGAAAAAGTAAGTCGTACTCTATACTTAAGACCATGTCACAATGTTACCTAATAAGGATATCAACAAAGGAATTATATTTGCGAAATTACAACTCCAACTCCAAGTGTCAAACCTAATCTGGCGCCAAATCGCGTTTGAATGTGGCATTAATTTTGTTCGGTTTTTTTTACCTTCTAAAATGTGAATATTTTTGTTGTGAAAGAATGCAGTTTGGTCATTGAAATTGTGTTGGCTGCTAAGCCTATTTATTTAGCAAAGCGATAAAAAACAAAATATCGATTAAATATAGAAAATATTCTATCTTAGTCAAAATTTAAAAACATGTGTTTTTTTTAATGAAAATTTGGTGAATATGGTGAATATGGGTGCCAAGGCACATCAAAAAGGTGACTAACAACTACACTAGAAAATCGCTACCGTGTAGGTAGTGTTTACTGTTAGGATACTGTTGGTGCAAGTCACACCCTTAGCTGTCAATTGTCGTGGCTATTCACCCCAATGGCAAGGTGTTTGGGAACAATGCATGTTTTCCTAGGAATTTAATAGAAAGGCTTGTTTCACGTCAACGGGTTGATAACTACCAATAATAAGAGACGTGACTCTTGTTAGAATGTGCTGCCTGTCACCTCAGTTTTCGGTACACAATCCGTTAAAGTGTGAAGCCTTTTGTGTTAATTTTGTATAAACAGGTTTAAAAATAGTTTCCTTCGTACATGTGCTCATTGTCTTCAGCGCCAATACCTTAGAATCAATAGATTTGGCGTTTGCCCTAATTTTTTTCTGTAACACAGGACAATGTTTTCTTTGCCCATTTTTGGACCGAGCTAAATGTTAACAATATCAATGACATACTCATTGACAACAATCAAGACATTGCGGAGTTCCAAAAAATTGGTATGAGTTGACAGAACAGACTACTGTTGAGACCTTCTTTCCAACATCTAGTTGTAATTTCAGTTTTTCGTTCTCCGTTTTTAACTCATTCGTAATTTCTGCAGATTCCTCCAATACAGTGAGGAGGTTGGTCATTGCGTTAAGAAGAAATCATTTTTTCTCCATTCAACAATTTGATTGTACACTTCTCCCACTCTTGTCAGTGTCTTCGTCATTTGCCGTTGATGGTGACAAAGACTAGCGGAATCATCCAGTATCACTACACCTTTTTTAATGAACATATTAAAAAGTTCCATATTTCTTTCTCGTCGGTTACTGTATTCATAGAATTTTGTTTTAGTTGAGTTTCTGACAATTTTGTATTCTGGACTGAACATTTTCCGTCTTTCCTATCCGACATCTAAACTCAGGTATTCTTTTGGAAAAAAGGCAGGAACTAGAGTTGAACAAAAAATTATAATTTCTATTTTTCACAGTGATTAAAAATTCGCAATCGTAGTCTGTGATCGACGGTGATTTAAACTGTGAATAAGTTCAAACAGTGATTTCGTCCCAAACTGTAATTTGGTTCACAACTGATATTTTTTCACAATCTCAATCATAATTTGGAATTATTCCAACACGCCTTAGCTACTTATTTGTCCAACCCCATTTGAATTTTGTTTCACATTAACAATTTCAGGTTTAACGTCATTAAGTGTGGCAGATGCGTGGGAAATGGTGTATGTATGTACAAAACTTGAGTATGCTATGTCGACGGTTGCCTATCCTATTTTTCAACGTGATATAAATGTGAGTCCCCGTGACGTAGTGAGTTAGTCAACTCCTACGCAGAGGGCGCCAGGTTCGAATCCCCAATTTACCAACTTTTATAATTCACGGCTCCCACCTCTTTCGAGTCACTGACAATGCTCAAAGAGTATTTCTGTCTAGGAACAGCATCTAAACCTTGCCGCGTAGGTCCCTTCACTCGTGAAAGAACAATAGCACACGCAACGCAAGTGGTGGCTGAGAAGCTATGCCCAGGGACGCCTCGAACTGTCGCGCCTCCAATATTGTTATTATTACCACCTAATACCTTTTTTATCCAACTTTCAGAGGCAAACCTCGGTCGTCTCTGTATACAATAATAATTTGAACTTCATTCAGTTGGTTGGTCGGAGTACTGGATGTATTGATATTTCATTTACTGTACACTATGACTATGTATTCCCTTTCTAAGCGTTAGGCAGAGTTTATAAAACATTGAGTTCGCACAACAAACCAAAAATTGGACGCAGAACCGACATGCACACCATTTTAGAGCATCTGAAAATTGAGCATAGGTTCGTTTCAGAAGCCTACTACATACTGAACTAGCTTCACCTTCTACGTATTTAATACATGTAGATTTGTGTCAACAATCACGCCAATCTCAGTTTTGCTGGAAATGCTAGATCCGCATATCATCATCTTCTTCTTTTTCTGGTGGAGCTACAGTTCGGGATAGATCTGGGCCTCAACCAATAAGCCTCTAAAGCTGGTACGATCTATGTTCAGCTGTCTCCGATTACGCACTCCAAGTTGGTTGAAGACCTTCTCCACCTGGGTGCGCAATTAATTCCGTGGGCAAAATCAATTGAGTGGTCCCACTGGTTCGGAGTGAAACACTCTTTGGGCTGGTGCAGTGCTGCCCATGGGCTCTAAATGGCCTAAATATCTTAGGTGTCGAAACCGTAAGCTCATGGTCGAATTTTCCTCACTAAACCCATCAACGCACACAGGACCAACGATTGAACGCAGGGCCACATATCAGTCATATAAACGCCAGAGAACTTTCGTTAAAATTTGGCAACATTTTATGGTAAGCTAAAAGCGAATGACATTCGTCTACTTTTAATAATAGTCGACTAAGATTACACCAGGGGCATAGTACATTTAAATCCCTTTGGATTATTACAAAATCTGCAAGGTTCCTAAAACGGAGGGTATTATGCAATTAGATGAATAAAGATTGAGGGCATCTCATTTATGAATATATTAAAAAGAAGGGGACCTAAACGACTGCCTTGGGGTACGCCAGAGAACGCATTAAGAGTTCTTGATCATCGATAACCGATTAATACCCCAATTAGAAAGATAATCTTCTTCAAAACACATGCTGTCTTGTTCTTTACCTTGCAATTTAGACACAGAGACTGAATTTAGATTTATCTGGCCAAACACATAGAACAGACATCAGATTAAAACGTCCAACATCAATAGGCACTCGTTATGAGTGCATTTGGTTTTTGTTTTCAATCCATTATTAACACCAAGATGAAAATGAGACTTATCGGAGAGGATAATTTTGTTTGATAAATCAGTATGCACTCAAACAGGAGAGCGACCTATGCACTTTTACGAAACACAAATATCCCAATCGACACACACAGTGACACATCGTGAATGTAGGCATTCCCCAAGGACAAGCAGCCTAATCGTTACAGGTGGTGTGAATAGAAAGAAGGTAAAATGTATTTTTGTTGACTGCAACCTTGGTAACTCTCGTTCTATGCATGCTTCTAAAGAATTCCCTTTAACAAATAACAAACATACCTGTAATAAAACTGCATTCACCTGCAATTGTGTAATAATGAAACCAAACTTTTCACACAATTTCTCATTGCCGAGCCCTTCCAATTGTCCCCCAGCCAGCGTGTGGCTGCATGCATTATTTTGCAACACTGCAGGCTACTCACTGCATGCTAGGATGGGTCACATCATAGTTGAATGGTCAGAATATTTCCCTTAGCGCTTAGGTGGCGAACAAACCACATCAGGCAACTTGAAACTGTGCAGCAACAGCGAGTGCTTACTACCTACCCTTCAGTTCGGGGCCAGGCTGAACCACCACATCGCAATTACCACAAGCTGACACAAGCGCAACAGGTGCTTACCAGCGAACGGTAGGTAGTCTGCAGCAGTCGAAACGGGGTGGGTGACAAGACATTGAATGGAGAATAAATTTGTGAACTGTATCCACACACATATACCCACAGCTAGATGCAAGGACTCCAAGCCAAATGAGTTGAATGCTGGCGTCGTATTAACAATTTATAAGCGAGGTGACCGCATACAGTGCTGCAACGGATGGGGAGGATGACGCCGTTAAAATACGATGCGGTTCGAGATAGATGTCTTAAATCAGAGAAATCCCCCATCCGGCGCTGAGTCATCTTTCGAACGGCAAGCGCTTCGTGGTAATCACACAAGGATTTGATAAATCTTTGAATTCAATTATCTCGAATCTGTGTCTGGTCGAGGAAAATGTGGCAGAAAACAAGTTAAGCCATTACGAAATCCAATTTGGTTTTTTCACTATTTCCGAAGGACAATAGTCCTTCATTTTATAGTGTCAGAGTGTCAGTAATGGCCGGCAGAAGGCAAGAAGAAAAGAGCGTCGTGGTGAGCAGGGAATGTGAATCACATGAGACGGTGGACTTTGCCGCTCAGGACATCTCATGTGGTCCTCTCGGGCTTGAGACAATCAGTATGCTAATGTCCGAAGTTCTTAGCAAAGGAAAATAATAAAAGTTCCCATTTATATTTACTAGACAGTCGACAGTGGGAAGAAACGAGTATTCTCGGGAGATGGTATTGCAGACCCGGCGCTAGAAAGTGTGAAATTATAGTCGTCCGGGGATTGTATGAATGCTGAATGAAAGAGCTAAAATGTTTGGGGCGACGTTGGGAGAGTCATTTCATTTGATACTTATACGTCGCCTTCTTTGTGTTTCTTATACAGATTATCAATCATAATCTGTGGCAAGTGGGCTGTTTGGTATGCATTGAAAGTCAAATAGCTAATCTGTACACATTTGAATACATTTGAATTCAAGGTTATAACAGTTCAAGTTTAGTATAAGCGACAGCTATGATATATTGATTTACTCAACTAAGAGCATGGGCTTTTAAAGGATCTTCAGCAATATTCTTCGGCAAGAACTCTGATGAAGTGGACGTGGATATTCAAAAAAACTGTTTTTTTTTAACAATTTGGTCGTATTTAAGGGGTTATGAATAGCGGGGGTTGGGCAAATAGGTTTGTCCAAAATTGGGCTCGAGGATAAACTGATGGGTATTTCTATACGCAAGTGCTGGTTCGATAGTCTTAGAGGTCGGTGGCTATTTAAGCAGGGCAATGCTTGTGGAATTAGGATGGACAAGTAACATTACAACAGTGTTCAAGGGATGGAGTTGTTTCAATGATGGATTTATCTTCTATCAATTTTAAGGTTTTTCTTTCTAGATAACGTCCTTTTGCACAAGCGAGTTACTACTTCAGATATGTGAGTGTGATCATGTTTTGGGAGTATGTATGTTTTTTTAATTACAGAAAGATCTGAGATAACAAGTTTTGCAAGGGCCAAGAAACACCCAACATTTTTCTGAATTTTTGGCGGCATATGTGGCCGCTCCACTGTAGAAAGTTAGTGAAGCGCATTACGAGAGTGGAAAGCTTTTCGGATTCTTCGAAAAAAAAGACAGCCACTAATGGCCACTGCAACGGGAGTAGGTTTTGTTTTAACTCCAGGATAGGCAGCTGGGCCTAATCAGATTGAATTTGAGTTTGAACTTTTATAATTATCTTTTTTCTAAACAAATAGAAACGAAACTCCTTGACTTCTTGATTGCTGAGCAGAACAAAACCGGAGTTCACATGCGTGTGTGTACAGTTCATAAATTTATTCTCCATCCAATGTCTTGTCACATACCCCGTTTCGAAATTTCTGCTGCAGACTACCTACCGTTCGCTGGTAAGCACCTGTTGCGCTTGTGGTAATTGCGATGTGATGTATCCATGCAGGGTACGAGCCTTAGCAAAGCTGCGTTCCATCGCTGACGGTCCTGACCACGCTGCTTCCAGTCATCAAGACCAATTTGTCTTGCATCCGCGAGTACTTGGTCTTTACGCTGGAGATTCGGTCTTCCCCTCCTTCTCGAGCCAGGAGGCTCGGATTCGAAGACCCTATTGGCTGGAGCATAGCTGCGCTCGATGAGGCTGAGCCAGTGTAGTCGACGGATCTTTGCCTTCCGGGCTACATTCACATAACTCGTAGAGTTCGCGATTGTGTCTTCTCCTCCATTCGCCTTCCTCGAAGACTGGACCATATATTCGACGTAGAATTTTTCTTTCAAAGGCACCAAGAATCAGCTACGCAGTTTTCTTATCGCCCAGCATTCGGCTCCATATAGCAGGACTGGCAAAATAAGGGTTTTGTAGAGCATGACCTTAGTCAGTCCTTCGAATCAGGAGTTTTGAAGTAAGTTGTTTTGAAAAACCGAAGTTGTCAAAGGCGATTCTACGTCAGATCTCCACAGTGATGTCGTTTGTGGAGTCTACGTTTGCATATATAAATCAATGAAACACCAATATGAAATATATCGGAAACGTCTCGGATGGCCAAAGCTTAACTGCATCCTTACTAGTCCACCTGTGGGGTTTGCCGATCCGTATTATTCATTTATTGTCAAGAAAAACTATTATGTGTTATTTTATTTTTTTTATTTGCACAATGAAATGTGATGAAACGTTTTTGGTTTTTTCAACTTTTACTTAAATAAAAAGTGCCGCCGCTTTCCCTAGGCTTACACACCCAACATACATTTGACCATTAGAAAATAGCGGATGCTCTAAATCTATACCACAAATTTTCAAAAACTTACCTTTCGCTTTATTTATAATAATGGCAAAATCAAGGCGAATTGGAAATTGAAGACGTTTAAAATGAAAAGACAAATCTGGAGGGTTTTCCTTTTAAAATCGTTTCTCTAAGTTTCTAAAAGTAAATCAGGCTCGATTTCGCAACGGAACAAGATTAACAGTCAATACGGTCATGAATAATCTTATTGAAGGATTATTAACAGTCAATACGGTCATGAATAATCTTATTGAAGGATTATTCATGACCGTATTGACTGTTAATCTTGTTCCGTTGCGAAATCGAGCCTGATTTACTTTTCGAAGAAAAATAATGATGCTACCTTTAATTGCGAACGATGAGGCAGCAGTCCAGACTCCAGGCAAGGCCAAGGAAGTCAAGTCATCGGATAAGTTTGGAAAAATCACCTGTAATATTTAAGTGTTGTTTTAAACCAAAGCAACTTCGAATCGTTTTTTTGATAATTTGTGACATAAAAACACGGCTAATGTGTGGAAATAAACCCAAAATGTACTGAAGTTCATGTGTTTATTCACGTACGCACAACACACATGTACGTTTACCGATTTTAACCCAACTTTACATAAACCATATATAGATATCAAAGATGTGTGAAAGTTTGGTTGAAATCGGTAAATACGTTAAGGCGTCAAACGGCGACAGACATTTGAGGCTGCATTATTATATATATATATAAACAAGTATGTGAAATTTCTTAGAGATTGAGTGAGTAAACGAGATTTACCACGCTCATTTACAACACCTTGGAAATCGTAAGGCCAAACACTGGTCACCTGCAGAAAGAATATGGGTTACTCTCATCTCAACTCCACCAATTCAACATGCAGTCCATATACACAATGAATAGGAGAGGCGACAAGACGCACCCTGGGGCAGTTCAACGTTCACGGGGTGTTGATTTAGCACCGTTAACCCGTACACAGCCCCTACAGTTTTTGTGTACAGAGATTGTATGGCAAAATAAGACCATCAATCCCATACTCCAGCAGTAACTCAGTCGTACGCCTTTTCCAAATCTACATCTTCTCGAGGACCATTCTTAGAGTGAAAATCCCATCGGTTGTATTTCTGAAGGATATCATCTTATCTATTGAGGATTTCACGGAACTGGAGTCACAATGATAAGGACATATTGTTGATAATCGGCTTCAACCCTTTATGCGAAAACAACTTGACCAATTTAATAATAATAATATGGGTGGCGCGACAGTCCGAGGCGTCCCTGGGCATAGCTTCTCAGCAACCACGTGTGTTGTGCGTGCTATTGTTCTTTCACGCGTGGAAGTGACCTACAGTTTAATGCCGACTCCGAACTGCGAATTTGAGAAGCTTTTTCTAGACAGGAATACCCTTTGAGCATTGTCAGTGACTCGAAAGAGGTGGAGCCGTGAATTATGATGGGTGGTAAATTCGGGTATCGAACCTGGCACCCTCTGCGTAGGAGTCGACGCACTTACCCACTACGCCAACTTGACCAATTTAGTTCTCTGAATTTAATTGTTTCCCTACTACTTTTCAAAAAGAAAACAAGATGAGTGGTTTATTAGAACATATTGTGTTGCCACGTACTTCGGAGGTGGCAAATAAGTCTTTCTAGCCACTTCTTAGTTAGTTAGCGAAGTTACTGATTGATGGAACCCCTCAACTTGTGTGTCCCATTGTCATTCAACTCACTCTGTAGGTACAGCCGATTTACTGACCTAGCCTTTGCACAAAGTAAACTCTTCCTTTGAAACTCAGGGCTCTTCATTCAATTCTAAATCGCTTCCCTTCCACCGCAATTCATAAATGAATTACACAAAGGCATATTCAAGAAGGATGGTTTTACAACTGAATTGCCTCTTGACCCCACAAAGATAGTGTTTGTCTCTACGACGATGTCGCTTGTTGTGGTAACTGCTGAGTTATTGTCCCTTACTACGTGAACGTCGTGAAGAAGTTGTCCTTGGCCTTCGTCCTTTGTATGAAAGTAGGTTATATTCCGTTTCTTGTTGTGCTGGTCATTGTTAATATTATAATCGTGTATACGAAAAACCGAAGCGTGGTTTTTAAAAGCAAGAATAAAAAGGACTGGGACAGGGGTAGGACAACAGAGGACGCCACGTAAAAACCTCCCTCGTTTGTTCAAATTACATGTACACTAACGATGACATGGGTACCATCGCCAACAGCAAATAAGAACGCTGTCTTGCACCCAACTCAAGTCGTTTTTATTTGTCACTCATCAATATTCGTTGAATTAACACAAGATGTAAATAATTTTTCAATCAAAATTCATCTGCTCCCTCCAGGCCAGGAAACATGTCTCTGTCAACTTTACAACTTCAACATAAAGAAGCAAATATTTTATTAAGAAACCTCACACTCTCTGGAAACTCATGGTTTGATCACATGAACACTGTCAATTGAGACGTGACAGCACGCAAGTAGGTTTACCCTCGAATTTCTTTTCGCAACAAATGTGTAAAAGTTTAAGAACCAACAACTCAAGAAGTTGCATCGTCACCTAAAATTTGACGCCGATACCAATCCGCGCCCCCCCGAAACCCCACCGCAAACTGTCTGTCGGTGTCTATAGCAAATAATTCGGAAATGTTTTACAAAGTTTCAGTGGCAAAAGTTGGTCGTTTCGAGATTGACTCAAGTCGGTTTCGGTGGTGCACGTCAGCAAATTCATCACACAAGTTTTTTTGAATTCATTGCACAAAGGCTGATTTATTTTACGACTTGTCGGTGGGACGAGGGTTTTTGGCGCCAGGCGCTCATTACAAAGGCAGCATCTAAATCGAATTGAATGAAATTAAATGACTTCGAGGGCGGCACACGTAACTCAAATGTTAGCGGTTACAACGAGAAACTTTTTCAAACAACAGACGGTTACCGCTGCACAGACTAGACTCTCCACTGCTTGCTTCTGTCACTCTCTTATACTCGTCTGCTGAGCAAAGCTTTCCTCTCATCTTGGAAGGGAAAAAGCTCGCAATCAGCTGATCCATTGGCAACCATCTTCCTGTGCTTGCTCCCCTACTATCACGACCACCACAAACCGAAACTTACTTGTGTACCCAAGTCACCTTGGGGTGGATGCTAGGACTTTTATACCATTCAGGGTGCGTTTTTGTTTTACGTTTATACGTATAGATAACATCCCCAACAGCTGGTGGGTGTGCAAGTGTGATGAACGAGGAGCACACGAAGCACACAAAATGCCAATACGAACGGCAAAGTTCACGTTCAGTATCCTGCTGATGATTGAAAGGACTTTTCAGTCGAAAGTTATATTCTCGAGCGTGTTGACACGCCATTTTGCTTTTTAACGCTGTTCTAAATCGAATCCTTTCATTTTCTTCTATCTTTGCTTCTTTACACGGCCTTTTTTGTTTACTTTTTTGTCTTTGTTTCGGTTCATTGCATTTCGGTTAGTTTTGTTCTTTGTTGTTGTTGTTATATACATATGTGTATCGGTCTTATCGGTTCAAACAGTGTGTTGCGTTACGTTGCGTTATGTTGTTGTGGAGTTCATTGCTCATTTAACTACGAGCAGATGCAAGTTGACTGAGTTCAAAACAAAACGACATCGTTACGTTTTATTTTTTTTTTTGTGTTTATTTTGCAAACGAAAGAATCAAACTCAAAGTGATAAACGAAGACAAATTTAGTGGATTAATTTAAACGATGTTTTAACACGTCTTGTTTGTGTTTATTCTGTAACACGGGACAGACGGAGAGAAGGAGCACTTTTGTTTGTTTTGTGGACGAAATCATGCTAAAGTAATCAAAACACACATACACACACACACACAAACACACATAAAGTACGTTTGGTTCCACTTGAGCTATTTTTATAACTCCATTATCCATGGTCGTCCTGCATTCATCTTGGTTGTGCTTTCATTTAAATTTTAACATCCTACCTCACGATTAATCAACAATCTCTCGTTCTCTCGCAACCTTCTCTTGTGCCAGTGAAGCCCTGTGAATTCCCCAAAGTATAACCTTTTCCTTGTTGGCTGTGTGTGTACTATTGCCTTCAACCGAATCGCATTGAGAATGAGACAATAAATCCTCGAAATGTTTTAAGTGTAAATTATTTAAAAAGAAAAGAAAAGAGAGAATGACTGCACGTGTGTATGTACATAGCCTTCGCCAGCGTTTCACACGAACACTGAAATGATTTGATACTCCCCAAGGATAATCGGTAATCACATTTGTATCGCTGATGCTGGAATTGAATTGAATCGGTCCTAAGTGCTACCGGAAATGAGACAGCTTTTGATGGGGTCATCATTGTGTATGCCGTCTCCACATGCGAGGACAATAAAAGTGGAGCAGCCGGCAAAGGATGAGGGTGTGGGGAGGGAGGGGAGTGTCATTGTTTGTATGTCACACTTGTTCGAACGATTAGTCTCTCCTTGCAAAAGTGTGTAGGGCGGTTGTTTTTATTTGTCACTCCGATTGAAACTGAACTTTCATGGGTTTCCACTTAAGTGGTCTCTATTTCTGTGATTGACACTTCACCCGCACTCTAAAACCGATGCCTAATCTTTATGGATTGCTGATATGTGTTCGCCTGGGTTGGATGTCTATGAAGACAATTGGTTGGTAAACATCTGATGTGGGACAGGTGATTTCCTTCCTTCTATTATCCACTGCCTCGTGCAAATGAGATCGAGTCCAAGTTTTGCTTTCAAAGGTAATCCCATCGAGGACCTTTCAGTCGATTGGCAGATAGTCCTTAGCTTTATGTTATTCAAACAACAGAAAGTCCGATTTAGTTTTATTAGTATCCCGTCACACCCTCCTCTAGGGCATTATCGAGTGATGTCTTAATAAAAGTCTTCGGTTGTGTGAAGCACTCTCGGGTCAGTCACTTTTGAAGTTGCCTTGGTTTCGGTTCGGTTGCAAGTCCTCGTACCTGGTGAACGGGTGTTTTAATGGTCAAACGCAGCAACTGGAAACTTTCCCGCTCTGGTTGTGTGAGAAAATTGCATTATTATGATGGAGGAGACCGCTGTCCTTGTGTCAGGGGATGTGTGTGGCTTGGTGCGCAATTTTCTTAAAAGGTTCTCGTTGCGGTCATTGGTTGCAATTTAGATCTTTGTCGAGTCGGTGGTCTGTGTTTGTCTTTTCGATTTGGTTTTAATCGTTTTTATTTTTTTTTTGTGAGAATGACTGTGTTTACTTGGAGTTACTTGGATCAGTTTGTTTAAGATTGTTAGTGGTACAGGTTATATCGCTCTGCGCTTGCGAAAGAAATCTGTAATCTGTGAAGTGAATAACTTAAGTCTCGTATGTCTTTGTTTTTTAATTATACACATGCACTTTAATACACATGCTTAATATTATACGAATCCCGACTGTGCGTAACTTTTTCGTCGAAGAGTGAAAGACAAGAAATAAGACTTGGCAAATAAAAGCGATTGGATAATTGCTTAAATTGTTACAAAACTCGGAAAAATCGGAGACAAATCCAAATATAAAGTGGCTCACAGTGAAATGGCCCACCTCAACCAAAATATTTATTTTTTGTGAATTTGTGGAATTACAGTACAGCCTCACTAGTCCGGACATATAAAGTTTCGGGTACATCCGGAATATCGAAAAATCAGGACTATAGAGAAAAAATAAAATGGAGTGGACAAAAGACTTCTTTTCAAACACATTTTATTACGGATTGAAATTTGTATGGAGGTTTACAATGTACGCATTTAAGAAATCTTTAAAGATCAGGAAAGTACGTTTTTATTTTTGGCTGGAACGCCTCTCTTTTAAAACATCGTTTTGGCTTTATCGTGTAACCTCTTCAGTAGATGCATTATTTTGTTCCGCCCACTGAATGCCCCGGCAATCATTTTCCGTGCTTCATTGTTTGAATTTGCGTAACGTTGTTGTTCTCGTTGTTTACGTCGTTGTTTATAGAAGACAGCGAAGTCTTCTTCGTCATCTTCTCTTGACTTCGAGCTTTTGAAAATTTTAGCTACCAACTTCAACTGATTTGCCAGTTTCGAAATTATCCAATATTTAACACTTCTCAGAAGGTGTCATAGTAACGTGCTTCCTTTTCCTTGCAGAAGCCAGAACAAATATTAAAAGGGGCTAGGTATTGTCTTTGAGAAATTCAAGCCTGAACAGCCAAAAATACGCCTTATCCTTGAAAGAACGTCAAAATAACTGAGAGTTCACACAACCTTGGCAACCACAACTGCACAATGTCCATACCCAAGAGCCGACTGCAGGCGATATAACTAGAAGAGTTATTCCCATAATATATTAAAATATGTACGGAATCGAAATTTTAACGCATTTTCATACTCTGTCCGGACTGTAGATGTAACATTTTGATAGTGTCCGAAATATAGAGGTTTCCGGACTACTAAAGTGTCCGCGCCAGCGAGTGTCCGAACTAGCGAGGCTGTACTGTATTTACTGGTCATAGCAAAGAACTAATAATCATTGAACATCTGGGACGATATTGGAGGTCTCAAAAAATATTCTTGCAGACAGTTCCTAAAGAAAACTCTAAATTACCAACAACGCAAATGTCTTAAAATTTTATTGAACAATCTTCTCACGAAACCGCGTTCATACTATTAAACTTTGATTGCAAAACAAAGAAAATATCAAATCGGTGTGATGTCATCAGACACCGTCATACAAAACACAATGTTCGACTGTCGCTTTGAGGGGTCCCTAAACATACAGTGGCGAGCAAAACTGGATACATCATTTTAGCTTTTGCGTTTTTTCATCATCAATATTGTTTCCTTACGACGGATATTATGTTCTCTTATTTAAGGGATCACCGAAAAAATCGTGCAATTGTAACTGCCGAAAGAAAATATAAACCAAATCAATCATTTACCGTTAGATCTAAATTTGACGTATCGTACTTCATGATATATTTTGGAATCATACTGAGCGATAGCAGTGACATTCTAGTTGAAAAATCAACTTTTTTATTTCTAAATGTTTCAAATATAAATTAAAAAAATAATATAAATAAATAAACAAATACAAATAATAAAGAAAATATAAATAATAAAAGTAAATTAAAAACAGAACATCGTTTTGCTGTCTCAAAAACTTCATTAATAGAAATTCGGTCCGTGCCATCGCATATGGTACGAAAAGGGAAATCAAATTGAGACCGCGCATAACAATGGTAGGTGCCCGAAAATGTTGATCCTCACCGTACTCAGATAAACAAAAACTGATGGCAAAGCACCAAAACAGTTGTGGACGTTGCGCAAAAGGACTTTTCAAAGGACATTCGGCAGAATTTGGCTTGTCTCCACTAGAAAAAAATAAAAACAATCAGAAGAAAACGAAAATATAAAAACATAGGAAAAATATAGGCCCGACTAAAATTTCTGCAAAGCACGTAAAAACTAGACAGCAGAAGACACAATCAAGTCAAAATCAGCAGGTTCCAGTCCGACGGAAACTGAAAGTGTCATTCAAACCCGTAGTAAGGAAACAATTTTCCTGACGAAAAAACAGATAAACTGAAATGATGTGTTTGCTCGCCACTGTATATGGCCAAACATACTGGACTATCTTGGTTGGATGTCGGACAGAACGATGTCGTTGGCTTTCACGCACATCTTCAACATCTTGTCAGACTTCGGTTTTCAAATGAATTTCAACGACACAGGACGTACTCGTACCGTTTGGACATAATAGACAACATTTTAGTAGAAGAAGAATTAACATATTACATAAACATTAACATATTCTTCTGTTTATTTGCTATTAGAATTAAACCTGTAAATATTGAGCGATCATCATATCCTAAATGAATATTATTTGTTGTTCTATTTGTCTATTTGTAGAGTATTTTACATGACTGGTTGTTGCGTGAATATATTTGCTTATTTTTTATTTTGTTTGAAGCTCCATTCGGATGAGATAGAGTTCGAATCTCATTCCCATATCGTTTAAAAAAATCGTCCGTATCAGTCCTCCCATCAGTCAATCACAGTGGATGCATTGATGCTTGGCATTGACGTGTAGATTGTGCTCGCTCCAACAACGCAAATTCCTTGTTGACGTAGTCACTGAGCCAGAAGTGGCTCTCGCCTGAGAATATAATTGTTCACGCAAAATCTGGATTTTGGCCAACATTTTCTGCGAACAATTAGCAAACGAGTGCCGTTGTGTTTGGTCGTTTGGCTTAAATTCTTGCGCACTTACTGGCTTATATGGTTGTACGCTCAAATTCCTCCGTCTGTTGATTACAAGTACGGCTCATTGGCGCCGAATCGATATTACTTCTCTACGCAGACAGTTACGGCGGCTATATTTTTTTTCTTTCTTAAGGTCCAGAACAATGTACTCATACTTAAACTTTTCCATGGTGCGACGAAACAGCTGCAGACTGAATCTGATTATAATGACGATCGACTGATGAAATGCACAGCACCTGCAGCAGACTGCTCTCGTGTTGTGAAAGTTGACACATTGATGCTCCTTCGAAGAGCTGCTGACCGTAAGCAAAAGCACTGTTGCAGCTGCTGTACATTTCATCAGTGATCGACTGTGGCTGCAGATTTTTTCAGAAGTATAAGGAGAAGCAAAAGTTAATTTTAATTTAAAAACTGAATTGTGAGGAAAGTTCAAGCAACAAATCTTTTAAGGGTCATTTTGTTCCCTATTGCTCAACTTCGTATTTGGTCTCAACTCGTGTATGAATTTACGGTGTGTGCTGTTCGTGTTCTCTATGAAGAACAAAATTGAGAGCGAACGTTTTTGGGTATGAAGATGTAGAACAGCACAAGCCACTTTGCACCCTTGTAATGCTTACACTAATAATACCGGCAATACTATTGATCTGTGTGTAATTGACCGCAATTCACGGGGTTTGTTAAATAATTAAAAATAATCTATCAAACACTTCATTATTTCAAAGTATCAGTGTCTTCTCCCGTATCACGACAATTAATCATGTATTAGTTCGACCACCATTATTTTTTAAGGCTTTGAGAGGCGATAAAGAAGAATGAAATCACAATCATCCCATCTCTCCCATCCCTAGGCAGGCAACTACGATAAAGCGAGAGAGAGAGAGCAAAATTCCTGATTTAATCCCTTAACTTCTGCTTCTGAGTTAATAAACTCACGAGTTGGAAATTGAAAGTTGAAACCATAAAATTTGAGTGAATGAAAGCAAATTCAGAAGTTGAAAAGAAAAATCCCAAAGATGTGCTTAACTTTTGGTGAATAAAATGACTCCTAAGATATAAAGTGCACAGCTACTGAATTCATAAAATTAAAAGGTGGTGGTTTTGATACATTTTCAATTGGCAAATTGCAAACATTGCGTGCAACCGGTATTTTCATATGAAGGCAGGTACATGAGCACGTGTGAAAACCTACCATGCGTGGTTCATCTCAGTGTATCTATAAAGATAATTAAACTGGAATCAATTCCATATTGTATTGATAAAAATAGCACACATGCGTTTTTAATTTGTAATCTAGTCAACAGCGCTGGATACGTTGAAAAGTTGTACACTTAATTAGAAAAATAAAACCTGAACACCTTCACAAGTTTTAGCACGCGTACATCGAGCCAGTCATCATGATTCCAACAAGTTTGTTACAATAAACGAACAGCAACTTCCCCTTCAAAGGAATGTAAGAACTTATCGATACAAAAAATAACTTTCAACTTTTCTTTGAACACTTGAAGAATTCGTTAACTTTTTAAAGTGCAATTCATACGTGGGTTCAGGAAGTCACAGATGTTGCATCCACTACGTGACATCCGCAATGCGTTAAACCCCCTCAGACTTCAACTACAGGTCAGGTCCACCGAGAGAAGAACACAAACATTTCTTTAAACTGTCAACAAACTGCTGTCACTTACAATATTGCTACCTCAAACTGCAGTTGATTGGTATCTCTGGGGAAACCCAAGGGCATCCCATCTCGACAAAAAATGATCGAATATAAAATATTTAAAGCGAAAAAGTCTGGAATTAAGTTGGTCCCTGCACTCGGATGGTGTTCGTAGGGCGTATACGTAACATCCGTATTGGAAGAGTACAAGTTATACCCGCACGAGTGGGATTGGCATTTTCAGAAAACTTCCGTGACATGTCATTACATTTCTAGTGAAATTTAATTAAGTGGGACAAATATGTTCTCTAGTCTGTTGGAAGGGCAATTTTTATTGAAAAAGCTAGAACAAAGGGAGATGCCTCCACCAACGAGACTTTGAGGCGACACATGTGTGTTCTTGAAAGCTTTTGATGAACGCCCGCTCATTGCTTTCCCACGACGACAACGACGACGTAATAGAATTTCCTTCGATGAAAAGAATACTCAAAAAACAGAGATATCACTGGCCCCATCACCGAATGATGCGCGATGGAGTGAGGAAATATTACAAATTGCAGACATTGCTCCAAGGGCAAAGGTAGTGTGTGCGTTTTTTTTTTCTTTCTTTCTTCTCTTAACCTATGTTCAAGTTCCCGCTAAGGGGACGTTCTTAAAAATAAAGAAATAAAATAAAATAAATCCACGTACGGTAGAGCTATTCGTGATTGCTTCTTTTGTGGGATCTGAAGCATGGATAATGAAGTTTTCACGAAATAGACATCTGCTGGCGAACGATTCTGCCGGACGTTAAAAATTCACAAACGCCTCCAGTCTTTGAAATTGGCATCATGTTGTTGGGGGGATGTAATTTTGAGGAAATACATTTTTATGGAGCTTCAAAACAGATTTCAATGATGACAATTAGTTCGTTTTGCTTTCGGTTACGTGTGCTTAGCTGCTTTTGTGGCAGAACGGCGCGACGCGGCTTTCGGAGATGTGATTTATTTTTGATGTGGTGGTCAGATGAGATTATAATTCGCATCTTACTGATAGAGCAGACTGTATACCGTGCGTATCAAGGTTGTGATTGGTCGGCAGTTGTGGCTTTCCATGTCAGTCCCATAGAATGACATCAAATGTGACAAATCAGGGGACTGTGTTTATTTGGAAGCTACTTTCATGCGGTTACATATAAAATATCGGATCCTTAAAGCGACCGCCTCAGCCTCACTGGCAGTGCTTCAAGCGCTCGCTCATACACAATATTTGATGATTCGCCTAATACAGGGTGGGCCATCTGGGTGGGTTTCTGTTTTTAAATCATAGGTTATTTTGACACTGACAGCTGTTTCTCGCTCGTCTTGACGGAAAGTCAGTATCACGTCCGCGGAACGAAAAATTTAAATCCTATTTCCAAAGAGAGTGCTGTGTAGCCTAGACAGTCCGTTTTTTGAAAAGAAGTTTTGGCCGAAGCAAGTAAGCAAGTTTGTGCAAGAAATTGGTAGGACTGCAATTATAGTGGACAACACTCATAGTCCCCGTCGTCGTACGTGCGCCCAGATGAGAATGTGGCTGCTGTGCCTGAGAGCATCATTTGACCATTTTTCTTCGAAAATGACGCTGGGAACAACGTAGAGGTCAACGGGGGCCTTTACAGTACCATTTTAACCGTATTTTTTCTACTGAAATTGAAGACATGGATTTGGACGATATCTGGATCATGCAGGATGGAGCGTGGTACAGTAATAAAATGTATGGTTACTGAGTAACGAGTATTCCATAAAGTACCATATAACGAATCGTTACTCCTCAATGCATATCGTTCCTATTAAGGTATCGTAACCTTTTTTGCCTACATGAACTATCAACAAGCGACAACGGTGCGTTCACTTTCTCTTTTCTTCTAGTATACTGTTTCTTGATGTGGTTTTATGGTATACCCTTTCCGTCCTGTGTGTATGCTAATTCTGTCCTGAATCCGAAATGTGTGGAATACGATCGTATCGTAATATAGTCCACCCTTAACAATTTTCGAAAGAAAATCATTAATTTATGTTGAATTCCTTTAATAATTTGTTAAATAATTTAATTAAAAACAATTTGCCTCCACACTTACTAAAATAAACATTTTTAAAAAACCTAAAAAAAGATATACTGAAAAAACTCAAGTTACCTCATATTGTGTTTTCAAAAAACGTGCGGCTTATCTGGTCTACCTGGTGTTAAACATGGCCTGGTAATGATTTTTGGGTTAAACTGCACCACAACTAATACATATTGAGTATTCATCACTTTTTACGCAAGCTGGCGCAATAGATGCATTTGACAAAGAGGTTGAGCTTATTATGGCCCACTAGGCGATGTTGCAGGCATATGGAGTTGGGCATTTTTACACACAATCACGCTTCATAAACGTTTTCGTTAACTATGATATGAGTAGAAATAAAAATACATTCAGTACTATTTAACCTTAAAAATTTATCATGAAATCAATGAATATTCGCTGTGCAAACACAAAAACGCAACAATAAATTACAATGAAAACAGAAAAAACACAATCATACTCCTATGTTGCACATTTCTCGCACCAGGCCAACGACCATAGGCTCGGGCAGAACCGATTCTAATATGCTTATAATGAAATTCAGTTTAACTCTGTGCGTTTCCGCTTTTAGGAAATATAAGGGTGGCCATATCTCCCACTTGGGCCATATTTGCCGCACTTACTATGTCCGTGGCTAGGTATGTTTGAGATAATATACAGTATGATACTATTTATTCGTACCAGTAGGTATCGATACGGTATAGTAACTTTTCTATGCATTTTTTACGTTACTCTTGAAAATGTATATAAAATATTTTGATTTAGTAGAGTAATTTTATTGTGCTTTTTAAAGAGGTACACCTGTACCTCGGTTTACGCGGTACTCACTTTACGCGGTTTTTAAAATCAAAAAAAAAAAAATATTGATATTTACTTTTACTTAATTTATTTTAACTTTGTTTTAAATCTGGCAATACTTATTATTTTAGTTAATTATAAATCTGGTAACGCTTCATGCTACTGCCATATTACATGCTATTTTGTAATACATAGTTTGACAAAACACAAAAAAGAGGGGATTTCCCTGCATTAATGCATTATATAATAATACATTTCATATATAATGAAGATGTACATTTATTTTTTTTAATGAATTATATTTTTTGTTTTACCTAATTTAATTTTTTTACTCAAATGATACTTTTATATCTTATTTACAGTACAAAGCCATATTTTGTGTTCAAAAAATATTTTAAAAAGCTTATTTATAATCGGATTCGCTTGAAGCGAGTTTTCCATATAAGAACGTTTCACTATGAGTGTTTGTTTCATGTTATTAAAAGAAGAATTAGATATTATTCATCATTATATTTTTCATCATTATTTATCATGCACTAAAAATTAAACTCAGATTAAATAATAAGTATTTTATTGTTATTTTGCTACCGTTTCGTACGTGCTCCTGACATCGAATGAATGAATACTAGTTAAAAGGTATAATTCGCCGCGTGCTTGGCGATGACAATTTTGAAGAGGTACTTTTAAAGAGATCACCGGCACCTCTTACATTGTAAATTGGTTCTTAGAATTTCATTTATTCTTCGTGTCTTCTTTTTCTTTTTTGCTGTCTACAATCCTACCAAAATATTTTATTCAGTTCCGTACATTGTATCCTATTTGAGGTTCTAAAATTAGAAGTATCAATTTGAACATAAAAATATTAAAGTTGAAGAAAGTAACTGTTAAGAAACTCAAACTTTGTCTTTCTCTTAAATTTTCTAATGTCATGGAATCGATTATCTTTCAGAAAATCGTCATTTGAAAAGTTGACCTAAGTGACTTATTCTTGGTTAAATTCACATGGCAATCCCTCTTCATATGCCCTTTTCAACCACAACGATGACATTTCTACTTAAAAGTAATGGTTGACATACCTGGACATACCTGGACGTCGTTGTTCATATTTCTTTGAATTAAACCTTGCTTTCAATGCGTCATCTCTTCCTTCAGTGTTTGCCCGTTTTTTATGGGGATGCGGGGATGCAGGACTTCCATAATGGGGAATTCCAACAATATATCAAAAGCTGCTTGGAGTTCCTTATGTTTTGGGTTAACTATCTAGCAATAAAACAACCAACAAGTCGTTTTCCAATTTCACATACATCTCTTGTAGTCGAGTAACAATTAAATTGAAATTAATCAAATATGTTTCCATTTCTGTATGTACATGCATTTTTAGATTAATCAACTTACGTGATTCCTCTACTTTTTGTTATAGGTTTTCTCCATGAAATCCCACACCCCTTTTGACGTGTTTAGCCCTTGTACAAGTGGTACCTGTAATTTCGCATTCTGCATCTAAATCTTTGTTTTTCCAATCCTCCAATTTTTCTGAATATTCCGGCTTCTTTTCAGTCCCAGTCACCACCTTCAATAGCCTCTTCTTGTGTATAATTTCCTTCATCTGATGCTACCACGTTCCGAAGTATTCCCCATTAAACAATGGTATTTTTCCTGAGAAGTTACTTTTTTTGTTTTTCCGTATTTCTATTTATTCCTGGTTATAGCTCAGGGCCCATAACCTCTTAGAAAACGCGACTTAAGTAAATGCGACCTTTTCAGTTAACAAACCAGAAAATGGTGAATAAATAAATGAATTTAAGAGTACCTGTTCAAAACAGAAACTACAAAGTATGAGTTTTTTAACAGTAACTAGTAACGATACTAAAGTAACAAGTATTCAGATTCAAAAGAACAAACATGTACAGGTGTTCCAAATGCCGTTTCCGCTTGGAAAACCGAAGCAGTCACCCACCACAAAGATCCCATGCCCTTAACTGACAGGTGTCATCTTCTCAAAACATCCGCCAGGGGCAGTGAACCTGAAACATAAAGAGCAATCGCTTATTCACAATAAATTGTCTGTAATATGTATCTTTCAGACGAATCGATAACTTCAGGGGTTAAATAAAAATATAAAATAGCATCCAAGCCCAATCCACGCATCTGGTTGACATCTCCCAAAGCCTACTGCCAACAAAATTTAATTACAAAACGAACAAAACTCCGTAAAGCTCATAAATATTTATGCGGCCGCTTAACTTATTTCAGGCATTTCTAGAAAGGAAACCAAAAAAGTATTCTCAATTCCTTATGAATGCGAAACAATTTACTTCGTCATTCATCTCTAACTCAACGCATACGCATAATTTTGCCAAGTGATGTGATGACTTCCGTTCCCTAACCATTTTCATCCTTCCTGTTGGCCCCTGTCCCTGTCTCTCCCCTCTCACACTCAATCACTCACAATTTCGTTGACCGTTTTCTATGTGAAAGGACATAATCCCATCAATA
The DNA here is from genome assembly GCA_964034865.1 of Eristalis intricaria. Classification (NCBI taxonomy): domain Eukaryota; kingdom Metazoa; phylum Arthropoda; class Insecta; order Diptera; family Syrphidae; genus Eristalis; species Eristalis intricaria. Next base: position 13,897,969 of record OZ035876.1, on the reverse strand, counting down.
GGTAGTGAGTTGAACAAGAACAAGAACAAGAATCCTTTCAATGGAAAAAGCGTCAGCTGGTCGCAATGTTTTTTGTGCTTATAAGCCATGCCTGACTTAACAAGAAAAAAAAAGAGAAACAGAGAAAATAAACGCGTTTATCGAAGCATTTTGCAAAATGAAAAACTTATTTCACTCTCATTCGGGATGCAGCAGCGTGGTAGTGAAAGGACAAAAAACCTGTTCCTCACTTTGATCCCGAACCCAAGAGTAATCAAAGTCATTCAACCGTGCTGTGCTCAGAAATACATATATTTTTGATTTTAAAATGTGCCACTGTCCCTTAAAAAGCCGTTAAGGTTGTCGTTTCTGTTTTGTTAACGAAATTATACCACAAAAAAAAAAGGGAAAGTTTCGACAGGATTTTCTGTCGGCGATAACATGACCGTTGAGCTCGACATTCACTTTTACGACTTGTGGTCTCCGGGCGTTTGAATTGGATTTCCGGTACGAGTGTATGTGTAGTTTTATGACCGAACGGGCTTTGTTTGCGTTTCTCTTCAGCTTTTTCTAAAACTTTTGACAATTTCCTTGAGCAATCATTCGCACTCGCACCAGCCTTGCACCAGTCAAGTCTGTGATGGGCATGTGTAATTCCTGCTCTGGCATGACTGACTTCATGAAGTCTACGTGCTTCAACGAGTGTGTTAATATGTTAATTTTATTACCTGAGTCGTAGTCCAGGGTGGAAGGGGTGGATGCGTTGCGTATGGTGACACCCTTTTCACAGAGCATTGCCATACGATCTGTCACCGAGGCACATTCGCCATTATTTATTTGCGTACCTATTTTGCACAGCACCTAGATACTTCATATCGATTTTTGGCCTCACCTCTTTGCACATCTCACTCTCGCCGCTCTCTGGTGGTATTCAATTGCGGGGCTCGTGCGATGCGAGGAGAGGGTTCATTATTACGACACTAATGCCATTCTACTTGGGTCTTAGCGAAATGCGTAGGTTAATCTTTTGCGGGGCGTTCTGCTTTTGGAATTTTGCCAATAATCACGAATTAAGTGGATACGTGTGTTCAAATGAGTGATTATATGGCTAATAATCTAAAGAGGATGTCTCATTCCAGAATGGTTGTTTTTTCTTGTCGACTGTTGAATAATTGCTTGCAGAAACCATCGCGTGAGATATATTTCCGAATAAAGTTATCGCATTCGCTTAAAAGGATAGTCGTTCATTCCGTCACTCAGGAGAACTCTTCCTCGGAGAACCCCTCGCAAAGTCAGCGCCATCTTAGAAATAATAAAGGCAATCAAGTTTTCGTTTGACAAGACAGAACACAAGTTGTCGTGGCATATTGGAATTCTATTCGAACTGAATGACAAGTATCCACATCAGGAAAAAAGGTGAAAGCCATCACATCTGTTCTTCAATGTCTTAGTTGTTTATTTATTGCTGGACAAGATTGCTCGTTTTTTTTTTTCATATTCAACTGGCAGGTAGGTCCCCGACTCACCTTCGAATTCGAGAAATCTTTTAAGAACCGCCACCCAAGGAGCCAGGACCATGATGAATAATCCGTCTTCGTATTTGTAATTAGTCCTTTTCTGAAGATAGATCCAGTTGGGACGATGATTAATTATCAAAGTGTTTACGTCGCCCATTAGCGACGACAATGTTGATCTCAGTCATCTTCGTTGAGCAGCTGATGTCTATACTTATTCTACCTTAATCTATTTGGGATGAATACATTGACTTAAGCATGCAATTTTAAATCTCACCTGAATACATACATAATCCTTCTGAATATCAAATATGTTTGAAACACAGAAAACTGACTAACCTTCCCACCCTTCCGTAGCCGTGAATTAGAGTTCTTATTTGAAAAGTCGTTTGTTACTTGAACGTTTTTTTCAAAATTTCAGTGTTAAATTTTCAACAGAGCAGAGATCTAAATTACTGCAATTTTTTGATAATGCCATGAAAAGAATTCATTATGGCTTGTGCTTTATTCAATTGCCATCACTTGGCGACTTTGACTTCAGCACTTGAAGCGTTTGGAACTTCATTCATTTTTTCGTACTCCTTTAAAGAGTAGTACGAGGTTGAAAAACAGTTTAATGCTTTCCTTGTTCGCGTTCTATCTCTAAATAATTAGGAGCTTCAAAATTAATGTGTTATACTATTTTCTAAAAGGTATTTGAGTAAGGGCTTAAACAAATTACTGATGTTCAAATTGGTGAAGTTCCAAACAATTTGATTGAAGATTTTCAAGTGACTGATAAAGTCACATTCAATTGACTGCGATCATAAGATTGCTCCTAGGGATTAGTCAAATCAAAGACTACAAAAAGAATGGTGGTTTAAATATTGAAGTCTAACTCCCAAAGTGAAAAGATGGCAGCCCTTGCATCTCTTCATCACAGTAAGAAGAGGTAAAGGGATGAGTAAATCTAATGCTTACGAAGAAGATTAATGCAAAAGTTGTCAACATTTTGGCAGCCATCCAGACAAAAATGTCGCCATTTTCCTACTAAATCCCCAATTATACAGTCATTTTCGTGGCAGGTCCATGGATTTTGTAAAAGTATATGTTAAATACAAGGGAATTCGACCTGGTTACTTACTTATCATGCCGGCGACCTATGATGCAAGACCTATGATGCAAGACCCTCTTGCATCCGCGATTACTCAGTTCGGTCTCCCTCTCCTTATCGAAGCAGGGGCTCGGATTTGGAGACACTCTTAAGGCTTATTATTCAATGGCCATATATTTAATCGCTTGCATGAAGAAGAGACAGTAATTATTCTGTAAACGATTATACACTGCCAGTGTCCAAGTTACAAGTATCTGTGTATTATCTGTACCGCATGTATTTTTTTTTTTCAAAGGGTGCTTTCACACTCGCTAAGATTCGTCGGCGATTCTTTCAAGTTCCCTTTTGTGATCTCAAGCCACTTTCACACAGGAAATCTTTCAGTCTCTGCAATTGAGATCTCAATACTGAACTTTTTCTGTTTCCTACCCCCTCTCACACATGCGTCATCTCTTTCTTACACATTTACAGCATGCTTCCAATACCCAACATTGAGAATATAAGAATAAAGCAACTCAAAGAAAAAACGAATAGAGATAAAAGAGAATAGAAAATCCAAAAGCAAACCCCGAGCACACGAGACGCCGGCTACCCCTGGTAAGTCTCACCTCCCTTTCCAACAAGGTGGAAAAATCGCCGACAAAATTTTTCTTTGTGAAAGCGGCCAGAAAAATGATGAAATGTCTAAATACTATTTGCCAGCGGCTAAATAATGTAGATGAGTTCATTGTGGTTGTCGTTCTCCAATTTATGAGGCTAATGTGCATGCACTCACACTTAATGACAATTGCAATACTGTATTTTTCGCACTGCTCTATTTTCTCAGTATACTCAACAAAAATGTGGAAAAAAAGTAGTATGGTAAGGCCTTTAGCTGGCGTCCTCGGCCGAGCCAGTGCAGTAATGGAGGGAGTTTTGCTATCCGGAAAACATCTACATACTGGCATAGCTCGTCGAGTTCGCCGTTATTTCTTGTCATCCAGTCTCGCGACCATATGTGTCCGACGTATAATTTTTATTGGAAGGCACCAAAGATCACCTTTTTTTTGCTCTATCGTTTTGCTTAACATCGATTTTTCGGTTCCATACAGCAGGACTGGCAAAAAAAGAGTTGTGCAGAGCATGATCTTGGTCATTCGAGTCAGGAGTTTTGTTCCCAGTTCTTTCCAAAATCCGATATAACATCGGTTGCCAAGGAAGATTTTACGCCGTTTGTTGAATTTACGTTTGCTTCGAGGTAGACGAACTCTTGATATTGATATACTCGTGATATTGATTTTTGTTTTAGTTTGTAGTATTAGTCATAGGCGGCATGGGATGTAGAAAGTTCGATGGATGCGAAATTCTCCTAATGAAACTGGTGAATGATTGAATCCATATTTTTTAATAGACTGGGGTCATTATTTTGGATCAGAATAAGTAACTGCTATTAAATTTAGCTTAGTCGACTGCTGCGCTGAAACCTTCGATTCTGGACACAACAACTTTTCTACGTCTCCAGCTCTCGATTGACACTGAAATTGCTTAGAGACTACATAAATTAACAAATTATTAAATACATTAAAGAAAAGCTTCGCCGTTTGGAGTTGATATAAAATTGCAGTTGGCCATTACCAGTCAGTGAACATGCACACCACAAGAGTTTATTGTGAAACCTGCGTCCAAAATAACTTCGAACATATTGGGGTATTCGGTTCAGAATTCTTCTACACACATCATGCGTAAGAGGAAACCTTAGGCTTTTCGTAAGGGTGATTTAATGACAAGGTTGACTCACACAGCATAATAATCAATCAATTTCAAATTCACACAGCATCTTTCAGTTATTTTTTTTACTTAATAAGCGCTGGGAAAGAAATTATGACTAGCCTAAAAAATATTTCGCCCCCTTTCCTCGAAAGTTCATCCGCTAATTCATAGCCGGTTATGCTCTTGTGACCTGGGACCCAGAATAGAGTTATCAAGCGCTGCAAGACGAGAACATTGAGCTCTTTGCATCACTGTTGCCAAAATTGATTTAACGGTTGCCTGACTGCCAATTATAATAGAACGTCCGCTTGAGAAACAGTGCTATAATCAGGGGTTTTGAATTCGGAGAAAATTCTCGCACATGTTCCTTGTTACATCTTTGATCGATCCGTATATATACATGGATTGCGGAATTGTTGATGTGCTCATTTGTGGTCCACTCTTCTCTTATTGGGAAATAGCATCGGAAGATAGCATCGGAAGACAGCACCGGCGACAAACTGCTGACGATTTCCACTTCAATATACACATGTAATATTGCATTGGCACCAGTTTAAAACTAAGTCAGATGCAATTTAACTAAATAATTTAACATTGCCTGCACATGTACATTAAACATTCTGCGAATTGTAAGGCCTTCAGGGATATCAGTGCCACACATGTCAAAAGACAAAAGAACGCTTGTCCGAACGAAAAGGGCTATGCTTCGGTAGTTTGGTAGCGTTGCTCGAATGTCCCCATCTTTACGACTTCCGAGGCGCGTCTTAAGTACGATTCCATCAGGAAGGCAACCTCTTCGCAGAACCAGGGCGAGGTAGGTGGATCAAGTCCAAAAAATCGCTTAAGTTTAGCTCCTCATAAGTAAGGGTCGATGGAGGAGGTTGCACTGTCCTGGAGATCTCTCGTGCATGCTTTGCATCATCTATCGTGCATGAATATGATGATGATGCACAAGTCAAACAAAAGTGGACTTAGACGACTCCCTTGGGGAAACCCTTATAAACAAAAAAAATATGCCAGACCATGATCGGTTTGACAAGTAGGACCGCAAGCATTTAAAATTAAAATTCAAATGTATCTATTGATTCTTTTATTCTATTGAAATTTTCTTTGATATGATGAACTCTGTCCAATCTTTAAGAAAACATCAAAGTTTGTTTGTCCTTTATAGACCCTTAAATCGTAAGAGGTAGACCACTGATGTATTTGCAACTTTTTTAAGAATTCTCTGAAAAGGGTTTTGGTACCAATTTTGTGCTTTTATAAAATCTGTTTTGATATAAAATCAATTTGCATTCTATTTTCCATGAAATTTAAGAATAAATGCCTAAATAATCACACGTTTTTGTTGTAATTGAATGACCACCTACAACTTTACGTTGTTTCCAGCTTAAATCTTGTGATGCCACATGATGGTCCCATTACATTTGTTAGCGAATAGGTTGCTTAAATAATTTCTCAAGAGCATTTCCAGGTCGGATTTGGAAACTTTGGTCTTACACATTTGTCCGCTAAGCCTTTTCACTAATGAACATTGATTGTAATTGTTGACTACCACAAAAACAGACGTAAAGACGTACATTTTTAAATTGATTAAAAACTGTTCGCAGAAGCCAATTAATCTGTTTTATTCTGCAAAAGCATGGAATCTTAATCACCTCACAGCCCTAGTATTAATTATCAATGCAAAAAAGCAACCTTTATACAATTGCCAATTAACACAATTTATACTGCAAGCGCCAACAGGAAATCAACGATCTTCTGTGGTTAACTTTGCAGTTTCTCCTTCAAGCTCATTGCGAATCAGGCACAAGAGACGTCGCGGTATAACAGTTGCCATCCTTGAATAAAGGACGAAGCAAATTTATGCAGGATGGCAAAAGTAAATACCATAATCAATTTCCGCCACAAAGCGTCGTCCTCTTGTTGATAGTTTACACCTCAAGCTTAATAATAACGTCTTTCGGAAACCGAATCCTTCGTCTTTTATGAATTTCATACCAACCACACTATCTTTGAGAGATTTCACCAAGGACTACGGTCCTCTGTTTACTTCATAACCCAGTCTTCATGTCAACAAAATTTTAATCAAACGACTGGAAGTAACACTCTTCACAAATGTGGGTTAAAAACTTTGCACACTCTAACAATGTTATAAGCTTTGATCGGAATTGATTCATCCAATTAGGATGGGACATAAACAAGCAGAGATGCGGGCTGCCAGGCTTATTTATTTCTTTGAGGATATCCTGACACACAGAGGGAGGGGTATAGAGGCAAACAAACCATTCCTATGTAATTTTTCCTTTTTAAATACAAATCAATCATTGAATGCTCGTGGGTATGAATTGAAGAACATTTAAAAATAGCTCAAGGAACATGTGGAATTAATGTGTATTTATGTTTGCTCATAAGGACTGTGAGATACGATCTGAAAAAAAAGAGAGACATACAAAAATAAACTCAACTGAATGCGAAGGACCAATTCATTAAATGAAAACAAAGCAAAATCAAATATAAATACCAAAAAAAGTATCCTGCAACTGAACGTCAATAGAAAAGCTTTAAACTTCTTTGTACACATATCTGACTGCACATCATTTAAAACGTTTCTGACTAAATCAAACTATTTTTGTACCCACCAACACTCGCAAGCGAGTTAATTAAAAATAAATAAAAACAACAAAAAGGAAAAGTTTCTACCTAAACCGTCAAGTTGATCAGTAAAATAAGAAAATGTCTGTGGATTTGAGCAGTCAACCCGAACCAACTATTTCCATAGTTACAACAGTTCCAACTGTAGCGCAAAATGGCGGAGAGATGGATGCTTTGCTCCTGGGACGCATCGGGGTGAGTTATCGTATTTTATTTTGTTTTTTTTTTCCCTTTTTTCCTTATTTTGTTTTCTGTTTTCATTTCATTGCTAATGTTCTAATTAGTTTCAACCTAATATGTTTAATTAATTAAATTACATTTTCTGTTCGTGTATGTGTTAGTGTGTTGTAGATGTGTTATGCATGCGAATAATAGACTTTTCCGCTTGCGAAGTTCACTGAGTGAACTCACTTAAACCCATTTCCATACAAAATTGGTTAGTTTTCTTTCCTTCCTGTTCTGAAAACAAAACAACAAATGTAAAACATATGTGCGCACACTTACGCTCACTAAGGGGTTGACTGGGACTTCATATTTCATGGGGATTAATAGTTGTCAAGTGTGATTTCGAATATGTGTCTGTTGTATGAGCATGGCCCTGAGTTATGGCCCAACACGGAGGAGGTGTAGCTCTTCACGGTATAAACCAATTGGTCGTAAAAATTGTAGTAATTGTGGTTGATGGCATAAAAGTCAACAAGACTGATTGTTCTCTAACAGGAGCAAATGGAACGGAACTGTATCCGGTAATCTATTTATAGAAATTCCATTTCTCGCCGAAAGCAGAGGGATGAATGGAGGTGGGCTTTGTTGTTCTTACTTGCCTGCAAGATGAGGGTGGAATATTTTGTACTTTAAGGAGCATCGTCAGTGTGAACCTGCTTGAAGAATTGTGCATGCATTTGCTGAAGACTTCGCGGCGAGTTGGGATGTGTATGTATAAACAGGGATACATGTAAGCCTTTCGCAAGGAATTCAAATCGATTTATGGTTATAGTGGTGTGAGATTTTGGCTCACTTAAAACAACATCTCTTTTACCAAAATGTGCTTCGCAAAGTGACTTAAATTCTTTTATTAGAAAGTTATTCACATTTATATAGATATACTAGGAAACCCAAGCCCGCTTAGCTGAGCGCATTCCCATAGTGTAGTTCCCTCAAAGAAAAAATCAGTAAAGTCACGAGGAGTAACATTCTATCTATTCGTCAGACCTGAAAAATTCTTAAACTTAAGAGAGCGGAAAAAGACTTTGAATAAAATTCGTTTTTAAATATTAATACTAACCGTGAATGATGTTCGCCAAAAAACCACAAAGTACTAATTATAGCACTAGATTTAGATTAACACGCACATATAGACACGCTAGCTGTATCGATATGTGCAATCATACACTGTGCAAGAGTGAATGGTAGAAATGGAGAAACTATGTTCGTTCTCTTTGTTGTCTTTGTTGGCTAAACGGACCTGTTTCCCGTGTATTTTGTAAACGAAACGCTACGTCTCTGTAAACATGGCTGACAAAAATACCGATTTATTCATTGGATATCGATATGGTTGGTAGGGAATTTTTTTTTAATAAGATCCTGGTTCAAAAGAATACCTTTCCAACAAACGAATAATCGTACAATTTGGTGCTGCCAAACTCCAGATATTAAAGGACAAACATACGAGTGATTGAGACTTGATACTGCATCCCATTTTTATTTATATAGATTACTAGGAGTAAGCGGCTCGCGTTGCCAAGCATATTAAATATTCCTACCAAAACATTTTTCAAAGATTTCTGAACGAAGGTGGCAAGAACATCAGTGCTCTATCTCTTACCATTTAAGAGTCTATAAAGGCCAAACAAATATTGATTTTATATCTGTAGATGGGGTGATTTCGACGAAGTGTAATTTTCAATTGCCTTCTGCAGAATTTAAAGGATATTTCAAGCAATCGATTTCTGTGCTTTCTTTCGTAATTCTTCGTTTCATCAACCATCGAAGAAATCTTGCTTTCTACAGACGGCTGTATTTCAAGTATTCCACTGCGAATCAACTGACAGACCTTGAAAATTAATTAAAAAAAATTTTGCAAACCAGGGGTCGGTGAATGATGACGACACCCTTCTTTTTATCGGATCTTGATTTCTGCGCACCATCGTGACTTAAGCTTGGGATTGTGCAGTGTATTCACAATAAACTTGCATTAGCAATTGCTGCCTTTCTAGGGATTTTTTTCTGAAAAGAAAAAGTTGCGACTGGATCCCTTCTAGGATGTCACAAGAAGTATTCCTCGATAAGTTTCCGATTTGAACTCTTTCAGTCCCCACAGCATATTACCGGCTGCGGGTCTTTGTACAATTGTCACTTGTCATCTATTTAGCACATTGTGTGACTATAAGCGAGATTCATCCTAAAGTGATCTTAATTTTGCTTGAATAGAATGTTTGTCCTGAATAGATGTCCTGATTTTCTTATCAGGTGTCTTAGTCTTCTGCTTCTTTATTTGGCGCTTCAGTCCGGGGTAGACCTGGGCCTCTGACTAGCTGTCTCCAGTGTCTCACGCCAAGTTGGTTGAGGTCCTACTCCACCTGGGTGCGCCACCTTAAATGCGGGCGTCCTCTGTTACGTTGTCCCATGGGTTCGAAGTCGAACATTCTTTTTTGTGTCTCAGTCGCAGACTCGTTTTTGGAGTCATTAATTTCCTAGATCCGAAAAGAAAATATGTCATTGAATGTGGCAAATGATGTGGTTCGTGGTGCTTAAGCCCGTGTGACAGTACATTCTTCTCACTTTTTTGTTACAAAATAATGAGTATTGAAATTGCCATTAAGGTGTTAGGCTACTCTAGAGGCCAAAAAATACTACAAACCTCCAATAAAGAGTACACACAATACATTAGATATACATATCAGTGACTGCATACTGATATTTTTTTTAATGATTAATTTAAAAAATTGCGTCTGTGCAGCGTTTTTCCGATAACGTCTCTGTATTTTTAGGGTTCACAGCCGAACAAAAAGCTCCTGTAATTTTCGAATTATAATAAACCTTTTCTTGATTTTATATAATAATTGCTATAGAAATAGAAGTTCGTAGGTTTTATATAAGTATATATTTTTGGCCAAATGGCGCACTCCCAAAGTGGAAAGTGAAAATGTTGCCTAAGGATGGATCAGATAGATACAGTCAAAATCGATTATAACGACCTTTAAGGGACTGACGAATTTGGTCGTTATAACCGATACGTCGCGGGCAGGTATGTAGATTTATCGGAAGTTCTCTGTGTCTTAAACCATATTAGCACAGCACCTTTCAACCTCAGTATGCAATGACCTCTTTACAGTAAGTTTTGCTTCCTCGAATTGTATTTTTAATATTTTCTTTATTATTAATATTAAGCATATAGTGTAGTGTAAAATGGAATACTCTCTGACAAGATCTTTACTTTGCTTCCCAGAATCCAATCTAAAAATGATACCGCTTCTTCTCTCTTTGTAAAGATGTTTGTGTATCTGTCTCATTGTTCACTTAACTTACCTAGCACTCGTCACACAGAAAAATGTACACTAAGTTGAACAAACTCGAAACGAATAATAAACACAAAGCAAAAAAAGCGAAATTATGCGAAATTAGATGTGCACATATGAATGCACAGCATCTTTAGTCGTTGTAACCAATATTTTATATCAAAAATTTGGAAAAATCGGTCGTTGTAAGCGATATGTCATTTTAAGAGATGCCTTTGTAACCGATACGTTATTTGTGTTTGGATTAAATTTACACAGATAATACTACTTATTCAATAGAATTATAATGAAGCTCAGCCGTGACCTAAGAATTCGGCCGTTATAACCGATATGTCGTTTTTACCGATGTCGTTATGCTTTTTTTTTTAATAGTTTCCTCGCGCTCAAGGGATTGCTAATACCCTTATGTGTCTGTGGTCAAGACAAAGCACGTGCCGATGGTATAGAGGGAGAAAGGGAGAGGAGGTACCTGTGCACATTTGTTACAATAGGTTGTGCACCCCTGTACTCTTATGTACTTGTATAAATATGTACTCTCACTATTCAGCAAGCAATAAGGTCGACGCCAGTATCTCTGTAACCGTTGCATTGAATTGTCACTTGATGCATTAGCATAACAACATTGGTCTTAAATATCTGCGGATTGTAGTCTGTCGGGAATATTAGGCTGGCAGGAGCATTCCATAATCGAGTAGTGCGGCTGAAGAACGTTTCTCTGAATTTAAATGTGTGTTTGTCCGAAAGAAGGCTTTAAGGTATACTGATGGGCATTCCTCTCGAGACGGGTATTGCGAATGAATTCATGGAGACGAGAAATGCAGTTGGTTAGCTCACCTGAGCATCGTTCGTTAAAATAGCGATATCATTATAACAAATTAACTAAAATACAATCTGAAAGCAATTTAATGCTGTATTTCGCCAATCTCCTAACGTACCTTCCCTCGAGCGCTCACAAATGGAAGCTTCGGAGCCTTATACTAAAGTTCGAAAACCGAGTGAGTAGTTAGAGATTTTTTCCCGACCATAATATCTTGGGACATCATTTTTGATTCTTATGGTCTTAGGACACAATTTAAAAAAACGATTTTTCGAAAATTCTACTCTGGCCTAACGCCTAAAATGTAAGTGCGTGCGCAATAGCCTATAAAATGTAAAACCGACGAGAAAAATGAATTAAAAATGTAAACTGAAAATTTCTCAGCTGGAAGCTTGTTTCTTGGAATTTCTGCATTGTTCTTTGTTTGAAAACAAAATATGTGCAGACGGTTTGTGATTTTTGGTGGCCTTTCGGAAAAGAACTTGTCTCTTTTTTCCAATCTACTTTAAGAATACGGACAGATTTAATATCATACGGGCTAAGGTAATAATAATTTTATGAATTTTTTACTTTACTTGCACACTTTTCCTACCCCCCTTGCCGTGAATTTCAACTGACAGCATTTTTTATACGATGTGTCTGTGAATACGTGTGAGCTGTTCAGAGCAGCTGACACCTTTCTTCAACCGGGGAAGGTGGATCTATGGATTTTTTTAAAGTGCCTTGTATTTCACAAGCGAATGCCACTACTCTCTCACTTTTCGTTGTCGGTCGTGGGCAAGGGTTGATTATGGCCGAAGTTGGATGTCTCCTTGATCTCTTATCTCTGACTTTCATCATGGTGAAGTTACGAAATAAGTTTACGATTTGATTGCTTTTACAATTCCGAGTTGTTGACGGCAGCTTCGACTGCGTTAACGCCAATTGTTGGTCATAATTCACTTCCCAGAGGACAAGTCATCTGTAGTTTAGCGAACAAATTTGTGTGTCTTCCATTTCGTTACTAGATTGCCAGTGAGACAAATGGTTGGCCTGGCTGCCGTGCAAGCATCCGTCGCAAACGAAATAAAACAGTCAGTTGCTCGAAGTTCTCGAGAATTGGGCGCTGAGACCACACTTTGGGTAATTACGCGAAATGATCTTGGACGGCATCCTAATAAGATAAAGTTCCATCATCAAGAACTAAACTCACTCCTTCTAGGACGCTTTTAGGATTAAGCTCAAGATGTGTCGCAAAGTAACCAATTTTATCGCAAAATCATCAGCGCATTCTTGTCTAAACGGCTACTCGACAGCAAACAGAATGTGCGTTGTTGGTCAAATGGAAAGCGTCATGTACTTCAAGAACTTCACTTCAACCATAAAAAATAAGCGCATGGTGTCGTTTTCATACCGGTGGTCATTGGTTCGTTTTTGTCGATGGTCAAAGTACGTCACGTCACGTCACAGTCAATGGCGATCGTTACAGAGACATATTGTTTCATGCAACATTATTTCTTTGGTCAATTGCATGGTTTCAACAAGGCGGTAGCAAAAGCTACACAGGGGGCGTAACAATCGACTTATTGTCCAATCGATTCGCCTCTTAAAATGGTTGATTTGTGGTATCTGTAGCCTTTTTTTTTTTATGGGGATTCGTTAAATCATTGGCCTCTTCCAACAAACCGATGTGATTAGAGCAGCTCAGAGCTAATATAAAAAAGACGGACATTGAATTTCGAAATGTGTGACCAAATCATTGAAAATTCGGTTCAACGTATGGGCAATTTGATTCTACTTCAAACTAATAATAAAATGTTTGAGATATCTTCAGGCTTGCATCTTAGATATTTTAGAAAAAGGTTGTCAAGTCCTATTTGGAAAATCCCATATTCTCAAGAATGGAGGCGTCCTACACCGAGTGTCGAAGTTTGACAACATTTTTCCTAACAGATCTACTCAGCATTTTGAGTGCGTCGAGAGGGGTGGGGCACTTCCTAAAGTAGCCGCTTTAAGGTCATGTGTGGTTGGTTTTCATATTAGTCGGAAAGTTGATAAAGATGAGTTCTTGGAGTTCGAAATTGTAAATTTCTATTCTTCTATTAGCTATTCTTGGAAGATATTTTTTCGTAAACTTTCTAAACAGTTTCAGGGAAAATGCCATAAAACTTTATTCCAAATTTGTCGACCTTGTAGTAAGTACTTGAATTTCCTGTTAATTCTTCGGTTCCCTTTGTCCTCGTTCCTTTGATTTATAAGGTTTCAATTTCCATTACACCCACAATGGAAACTGTCAACAGAAGCAGAATCTATTTTTAGTATGTGTCGCAAAGCTTGGCAGGAACTACTTATTCAGTATGGATGTGTAAACAAACATTTGCAAATTTTAAATCGTCTGTGCCCCAATGTATTGTTTATTCTACTGGGACTACATCCCAGTGCAGGTGAAAGTTTCGACCTGTGCGAGGCAAGACAATTGATTAATATTTATTGGGTGGAACGGTTGCGCCTTAACCTTTGATAATGAGTTATTGAATTTTTGATATCCCACAAAATACCTTTTGAATACTTAACCGGGTATTGTGATGAAGGAGGACATTTATGGATCAATTCATAGCATTTCAGAATACTTTTTATGTATTCCTCTCTTTATATGAAGCCACTTAAAAAAGGCAAACAAAAAAGAAAAGTGTTTACGAAAAGGCCCACGATGATGGTTTATTAAATTTCAAGGAAATTTTATTGTTGGTGGAGCATTATTCAAATTAATCGATTTCTAGGATTGTCTAGCTGTTCTGGAATAACAAGTCCACTGACTGAGACGTTGCCTAAAAATCGGAGTGATGGTTAATTTTCAATTTAAATTTCATTATACGATATTGATGGTGCTGTATAATAAATTCTTCAGCACCTGCTTGAATAATGTACAAAGCAAAATGAATTCTCATCCTGCTCGGACGAGGATCCTTACGATGAATTTAATGAATCCGCACCGGGGGTAGTCGTATTCGTTTCGTTTTTTACGATTTTTGTGTCGATGATATTACCTGCTTGACCAAGTTTATGGTTTTGAGTGCTGGCGGGTATATATAGAAATGCCAGCAATCAAAATGCATGCATGTGAGAGAGGTTGGTGCACTCATCTGCTCAGGTGCCCGTATATTCCACTGTCAATGTCAAAGAAGAGTCATGCAGGAAAATGAGACGTATGTACGGACGTACATGCCTGCATTTGATGTTAAAAATGCACCAAGAATCACGAATGTTCTATCATAAAGTGGAGGACGCTTAGAATTTGATGATAGGGGTGTGAAATAACATTTTTGGTGACGGATGTAAATTCATTTTGAGGGTATTGATTTCTAACAGATATACACTAGCTGACGCCGGGAATTTTGTTTGTTTTTACTTATAAGTCTAACTTATCATCGGATCACTATTAAGGTTATCGTCATTCAAAGGATGTTATTAAACGACGTTGTCAAAAGTTTGCTTCGTGTGACACTACAAGCGAATCGTCATGTCGTCAATCGTAGTAGGCAGTTTGGAAATGTTTAATGTCATATAGAAAACAGAATTTATCCTGTCACTTGGTTATACCTTTATACACATCTGCCAATACATCGTTCTATTAAGTTCTTTGCATTAAAATGAATTTTGTCGAAGTATATCTTAACTGGGTCATTAAATGGTCTATAAGGTGTGAGAAACCAAGGCTCAAGACCCTCTTGAGTATACAATAGAATACAATATACATTTTATGTATATAATATTAATATGGGTGGCGCGACAGTCCGAGGTGGACCTGGGCCTAGCTTCTCAGCAACCACTTGTGTTGTGCGTACTATTGTTCTTTTACGGGTGGATGGGACCTAAAGTTTAATGCTGACTCGGAACGGTGAAGTTGAGATGCTTTTTTAGACAGGAATACTTTTTTAGCATTGTCAGTGATTTGAAAGAGGTGGAGCCGTGAATTATGAAAGTTAGTAAATTGGAGAGGCGAACCAGGAACTCTCTGTGTAGTAGTTGACGCACCAACCCACTACGCCTCGGCGATCCACGATCACGCTAAATACCTAGGCGTTATTGTTTTTTTAGGGTCAAAGTAAACTCACATTTTCGGTATAAAAGCTTATGTTTAATCCATTAGGTGTCGTCCATCATTGTGCAAAGTCCTGGCAGAGAGATTGTGCCTCTTTTGTAAAATTCAGCAAACTTACAGTTTCACTTGCTTTTGAACGAGCAGAACAGATGGTACACAGAAGGCGGAAGGTCTAGAGAATACGATGGGCGCTGCATAACTTCCCAGCTAAGTGTCTTCAGCTTTTGTTATGTCACTTGAGCTGTGTGTGCTTTGGCATTGTCATGGTGTTAAACAAGACCCAAGCCATTTGAGAAGCTTTTTCTAGACAGGAATACTCTTTGAGTATTTTCAGTGACTCGAAAGAGGCGGAGCCGTGAATTATCAAAGGTGGTAAATTCGGGTATCGAGGCTGGCACCCTCTGCTTAGGAGTCGACGCTCTTACCACTTCGCCATATATATATATACAGACAAATAAATATGTACCTACCCAAAAGCCAATAGTTATGGTTACGTTCTATGAATTCTTAAAGAAAAAGGCTCTTCCATTCAAATGCTTCCAAACTTACATGTCCACATTTCTGATAGAATCAGTGCTTTGTCTCTTCCTTTCTTATTTCGTTGCCCATATTCCATGCAATCCAGGTTGGACGCAGCTTAAATTCTAACACTTTTATAGTCTTGTAAACTATTTGTAAAATGGTACTTTGGCCAACAATAATTCCAAAATCGTCAATAGTAAACTACTGGTAGCCACCTCCACCTAGGACTTCGAAGGTAGCACAAAATCTTAAAAACAAGGCATCTCTAGGAGTCCTTCGCTTCCGCAATAGTCCGACAGAATTTTTAATTTTTTTCTTCATTGAAAAACAACACAGTGTAATGCGATTTGTAATGCAGACGCATTTATTCAAAATTTCAAAACCAAAATGAAACGATTGTAAAATAGCAATCGTTCAATCATAATAGTTTAATCCTGAGTCGGCATTTGACAGATCAATGAGTTATACCAGAAATGAAATATTACAGAGATGTCCGACTTCTACTTCTCTTTTTCCTTAAGATTTATGACAACTGATTTTTATAACGTGTTCATAAACCAAATTGACCAATCCGTGGACAGGATTTAAAAAGGCATCACAAATCACTGTCACCGGGCAATCAACTGTGAAGTCGGCTATGTCTGTAATACTTCATTTCTCAGTAATACGAACATTAGTTTACTCCCTTGAGGATAAAGGGACGTTCGGATGGCTTTAAATTCGTCACGAGGTGGTTACGATAAAGTGGGCTTTAAGTCGACTATAATTATCAAAATACTTTATACGTACTAAGATAATCTTAAGGTACCTTTTGCCGACTTAAAATGAAGTACTATACCGGTATTGAAAGCAATAATCTTGTTAGATGGATAGATCGATATTCAGATTCTTTTAAAATTTACATGGTCTGAGTTACCGCACATTATCTTACACAGAGATTTGATACCTAATTGCATCTTTCTACTGCATTTGTGATTATATTTGTTTCAAAAGATATACTGAATTTACAAATTAACATTTGAGGAAAAAATAGATTAATAAAAAAAGCCTCATTTAAGTTAGTAAATAAAAAAATATATTTATGAAATAAATTCGCTTAATGCCTTACAGTAAGTATAAGAATTTAATACATAAGTACACCGATAAATGTATAAATGATTAAAAAAGGAAATTATGTACTGATTAGGTAAATTGATAGATAAATAAATAAAGTAATTAATAAATAAATAAATAAATAAAAATAATCTTGTTCCTTAATCATAAAAGTATTAATTTAAGAAGTATTAATTTAATTTATTTGTGTCAATAGTTTTTGGAAAATTCCCACGCAAACTCAACATGTTGATAAAAAAAATGAAAATTATATTTGTTGGGGACATTGAAAATTACAAAAACTATTTATTTACGATTTTTTTTTTTTGGTATTAACGGTCATCTCACTTTGGGGATTGATGTGGACGATAGGTTCATCTTAGTAAATAAAGTAATTCTAAGTAAATCATTCAGTTTTACCTAGAATGCACTACGAGGAGGTAGAGAATTGCAGACATAGGCGCCTCCTTGAGCGAAACAAGGAAGATGCGAGTGCGGACCTGCCTCTTGCACGTAGCTCAAAAAAGACTGCGGATGTAATTGACAAGCAACAAAACAAAAATGGTTATTTTTAATTTTTTTTTTAAAGTAGAAGACATCAAACGGAACTCCTGCGCACACTCGATAGGTTTGTGGCCGTATGTGCTGAATCTGGGATGAAGATTAACGTGGACAAATCAGAGGTTATGCTCATTTCCAGATCGCCTGTTCAATGCACTCTACATGCTAGTGATGTCCCATTAAAGCAGGTGGAGAAGTGATGGTAGGAGTAATACTGAACTTTCCTATAGGATTGATCAAGCTGGGTCAGCTTTGACACAGCTTGGGAGATCTATAATCAGGAAGGCCGAACTTAGTATGAAAGCCAAGTTAGCAGTTATCAACTCAGTATTTGTTCTAACTCTCACCTATGTTCACGAAATTAGGGTAATGACCGAAAGAATAAGATCGCGAATACAAGCTGCTGAGATATGATTTCTGCGTACTGTTGTGGGAATTTGTCGCCGGGATAGGGTGAGAAACACGACAGTGCGCTTCTCCGAATGGAAGGAGCTAGGCTTCGTTGGTTTGGTCACGTAGCACGTATGTTCCCACCAATGCGTTTCCATCAGGTACGCGACCACTTGGCAGACCCAGGATGCGGGGGTTGGACCAAGTTCATAAGCTCTCTTGGTTACGATTGGGCATAAGTCCTGATGAGTTAAAGTCGGTGGCGTAGGATCGAATTGCCTGGAAATCTCTCGTGCGTGGTTTATACCCTCGACCCCTTTAGTGGATCATGCGGGTCAGAAGATGATGATGATGATTATGTAGAAAACATAAAACCATTCGGTTTTTGCATTCGATTCAGAATTCATATAAGCACTGAACACAGAAACCCAAAATAGAATACACCTTTTCATAATTTTGAAAAACATTGCTCTACATTTTTTTTCCATTTTCGATATCAAAATGATGAGCTTGCAAAAACTTTTGTGAAACATACATTAACTTTAAATGTTTATTAAAGAATAGATTTCTGGCTTTCGAAGGCAATATAATAATAAAATGGGTGGCGCGACAGTCCGAGGTGGACCTGCGCCTAGCTTCTCAGTAACCCAGGTCCACCTCGGACTGTCGCAAAGGCAATATAGTACTTAATTTTAATATTTTTTTTGACTCCTCTATTAAAACCCGTTATCAAGTTTTGGCGGACAAAGTATCGTACTCGTGCCCAGGACTCTGCCGGCCAGATTCCACGTTGCCTTCAGTTGAAATATTTTGGTGTCCAACGCTTAACTACGATAGCCAACTGAACGCCGTTCCTCAAAATTACATTCACAAACATATCAATCTTCATATTCACGACATCACTCCTCTCAAATCGCTGACAATTCCCAGAGAGGGATCTAAATGGGGTTCAATTCAGTACATAATATTGCAAAAATTCGAAGAAGACCTTTCGTAAATACCATTCAGACTTCCTTCCAGAGTCCTTTGTTTGTTTCATGAAATAGTCGAAACATTAAATCTCAAGGATTATTATACAAGTCACCGAAGGAAGGAGTTATTTCTTTCCTCCGAGCTTTTGTTTATTATCGTCGTGCATACCAAACTGAATGTGCTGCGTAAAAATAACTTGACAGAGACTTACGTTTTCGTCATTTTCGATGGGCATTATCATATTTATTCCTCCTTCGAAAAGTGGTTCTACTTACATGACATGCCGACAGTGAAAATGTCTGGATCAATAAAGAATTGCCTAAAGTCACATCAGCAAATCCTAAACGTCAGTAAACTCTATTTACTATTCCCCAAGTATATCATGTCCCACGTTATGACGGAGTTCCAAACCGAAGTGATGACTGTGTATTTACTCAGTTTGGCAAGTGCTTAACCCGTTTCTGTGAGTGTGCAATGCTTACTACCAAAAGTCAGAGAATATAGCCAACAAACTGACTAGTCGTAATTATTTATGGTAATGCGGCAAATATTCATGCCAATTTGATACAACTCACCCTCAACCTCTCATCTCCTTTTGGCACCCATTCAGCTACTGTCCTTGACGCGTTAATTGAATAATTAATCCCACAGGCTGTGAATGCATTGCCATCCCTTCCGAAGAACTAAACGTACGTAAATCGAGTACAGTCAGTACCACTAGCATGCATATGGTAGACATTCATTTTTAATCATAACCAGATATCTCCGAGCTATTTTTAAATATTAATCCGATTGATGTCAACTGCACAGAAATAAACCCGTCCATTCGAATTGCTGTACGTAATCATGGATTCAATCATATCAGATGAACAAGGGCATAGCCAGCGGAGAAAGACAAAACCCCAATCTGCCTACGATGGTGGTATTCAATTGAACGTTCCCGAGAGAGTGCCATGCGAAATAGCAAATGGCTGCTGGTTGCCCTTACTTGTACATACGTCGTTCATATACACACACTTTTGGTTAATACATCGAATTCATGCCCGAGCGAGCGATGTGAATCGACGAACTTCATCTTCAGCTCGAGCGTAAGCGGTTTGTATGATTTTGTGATTTTATTTCACTGAGTTTCGGATTCCTTCGAATGGATTTGTGCGGCATTCTCGTTAGTTCTCCATTCGCCCAACTTGTTCTTCATGCATCAGCATTTTAATAGTAGCATGACAGATAATCCCTTTATGGCCAAGGACATTGCTTTGCAGGTTGCAGTAGACAACAAATGGTTCTATGGTTTCTCCTTATTTGACATTGAATGTATTTGTCACCATGTACCGCGAGGAAATGTGTGTCAAGGAGGTCTCCTTGAGTTATTCAAATTAATGGACATTTTTTGAGTTGAGCATGTTTGCGTTTTGGATTGTCACACGTCCACTCGTTCCGATGGAATTCGAAATGTTATCACGCACATCTATTCATGAGGGCACATTGAATTATAATCAACAATTGATCTAGAGGAATTTTGCGCTCAAGGCTCAATGATGGTCATTTTGGAATAAATTTCCTTTCAAACTTTGTTCAACTCACAATCGCAATAATTTCAGAGTTTCTGTAGTCGTGAGCTGTTGCATCACGCTTGATGATGATGACGTGACTGTATTTTAGAAAATTAAATTCACGTGGCCACGATTGCCAATGATTTTTTTTTATTTTTTTTTTTTAACTTTAAATGGAAACTGATATTTTATTTATTTATTTATTTATCTAAAATCTACAAATTACATATGTATTAACAGATTTTGTGAAGTGTTTTATAATTGTACAATATTTAATGATACAGAACTCAATACATTTTAAAAAGTAAAAAGGATTAAAAGGTTACTTTTAAAGTGCTGTCTGGTATGGGACAGATCCAAATGTTGTGAATGTTCGTCAAAAACACGAATTATTCTTGTTAATGGTTCGTTTTTACCATAGTCTGTGCTATGAAACCTTTCAAAAAAAAAATCCCAAGTACGGAGTGACCTTGAAGGCATGTGAAATTGAATCTCAGATAAGAGACATGAACATTTTATATGATTGCAGAGTATATCCCTGACAAATATAACATCGTGGATAGTGCGTCTAGTTGATAGAGACTTTATACCAAGCAGTTGGCATCTAGCTTTGTAGCTAGGATGAAAATTCCAGTGCATTTTAAAGAAGATGTACTTGGTGAATCGCTTTTGAACTTTTTCAATACGTTCGGAAAAAGTGCTGAAAGCCGGGTTCCAGACTACGACCGCAGATTCAAGGAAAGGTCGGACTAGGGAAATATACAGTGCTAATAAGGCAAACGGATCAGTAAATCCTTTAGTATTACGTTTGATGAAGTCGACTGCTGAGTTGGCTTTTGCTAAAATATGAGAGATATGATTTTGAAATGAAAATGGGGAGTTAAACATAACACCCAAATCTTTGACAATGCTTACAGTCGAAAGATATGAATTACCAATTGAATAATTAAATTGGATTTGAAAAGCTGATTTCGTAAAAGAGATATAATTGCATTTAGTTAAGTTAAGACCAAGTTCATTATTTACACACCAATCAAAGATGCTGTTTAAGCTGATTGAAGCATGATACATTCATTAACATTTCGAATTGTTTTGAATATTTTCATGTCGTCAGCATATAGCAAACATCTACTGTGTTTAACTGAGAGAGTAATATCGTTAATGAATATTATAAATAATAAAGGGCCAAAGTGACTACCTTGTGGTACACCCGACCAACATTGAATTAGCTTTGATAAGGAATTACCAATTTTAACTCTTTTGAATATGTCAAGGAGGTATTTCTTCTTGTTTTTGTCAACGCCGTACGAGTGCCTAGTTGTTCCAGGTTTTCGATCTCATCCGGCAGCATTCTGAGTGTGGTGTCGAGTTATACTGCGCCCAGACCAGAGAAAAGATACTAATAATGATAGTTATATGTTTCAGCAGCTGACAAAGTTAGCTATGACATCCAGCTGTCAAAATATTCAGGTTTGCCGTGTCACCAAGTATCGATCCACGCCTGCTGAAATGATTATCGAAATTTCGGCTCAGTTCTAAACACGCAGCATCAATTTTTTCGTGATGTAGATTATCATCATGGCTCCAGTGTGTCATGTGTGTCGAAGAGTGTAAATGTTTGAGATTGAGCACACTCTTCTGAACTATAAGGCGCCAACCATACAGAGGTTGGTGCGAAATGAATAATAAACATCCGTTGTAGCGGTCAGTGTTGAAAAGAATTATCTGATTGGCGCCGATTTGGGACTACATAGACGGGTTATTTTGCGGTTGAAGAATTGAAGCCGGACAACCACAAACAAAGTTGGGAGCTGGAGAAAAAATTTAGGCCAAAAACAAATTTTCTCGGACGAGGGTATTTTTTGGTTATGTTAATAATATAATATGGGTGGCGCGACAGTCCGAGGCGGACCTGGGCCTAGCTTCTCGACAACCACTTATGTTGTGCGTACGATTGTTCTTTCACGCGTGGAAGGGACCTACAGTTTAATGCCAACTCCGAACGGCGAATTTGAGAAGCTTTTTCTAGACAGGATTACTCTTTGAGTATTGTCAGTGACTCGAAAGAGGTGGAAGCCATGAGTTATGAAAGTTGGTAAATTCGGTTTTCAAACCTGGCACCCTCTGCGTAGGAGTCGACGCACTTACCCAATACGCCACGGCGATCCACCCACCACCCACCAAGTGTTCGACCATGCGTCAGTGCATCTACAAAGATTGACTGTTTGATGCGGTTTATAGCACGACAGCATAATTGAGTCTAATGTCTTTCGAAATGACCAAGAAGAGACTGTCGTCAATGGATTCTGTTGTAAGACTTCGACTACATCCATATATATCCGACCTTATAATTTCAATTTGACGGCGCTACATGTCCGATCCAACGCTCAAAGTTACACAACGAGATATTTGCCCACTGGGTCAACTAAGGGCGAGTATTCATAACCCGACCACTGTAATTATGCGATGTAACTTCTTCTTCTTCTGGTGGCGCTACAGTCCGGGGTGGACCTGGGCCTCAACCAACAAGCCTCTCCAGCCGGCACAATCTTTAGCCACCTGTCTCCAACTGCGCACACCAAGTTGATTGAGGTCCTTCTCCACCTGGGTGCATCATCGGTTCCATGGGCGTCCTTTATTGCGTTGTCCCACAGGTTCGGAGTGGACTCTTCGGGCTGGAACAATGTTGTCCTGCAATAATTGTGTCGATTTCTTAAACCAATAATCGGTCGGTGGTGTTACAAAGATTGACGCACCAACTCGCGCTTGCCTAGTTCCAGGGCGTGACCGCCACTGGATTGAAAACAGTTATCACCGGAATTCTTGCGGAAAGTCAAGGAAAAGGCGGTAAATCGGGCACAAATGTATATCAATGCTTACGGTAGCCACTTGCCGGATATCAAAAATTGTAAAGGTCGAACTAAAGATGCCCCTCACCCAAAATCATTTTTTCATTTAGCAAAAAAGTAATTCAAAAACAAAATTGGATGATTTATCTTGCGCACATACAGGTAACGAGGTGCCTGAAAAAAAAACTGTTCTATCTTTCCTGAATAGAATCCTCTGAAAGGATTACCTCTCTTTCCAAAAGACGCTTTCATTTAGCTGGAATAAGCGCATTAATTAAGACTAAAGAAGGTGTCACGTTCATATTTTCTGACGTCTTATCGAAAGCTTAATAACGAGCTAACAAAGGCCACGTCAGCCTATGACGGAAGCGATTGTAAATCATCTTAATCAGTTTTTAAGGAAAACATTAATCATTGAAACATAATTAAATGGTAGATTGCTTTGAAGTGATTTACTGACATCGCCGAGCTGGTTTACGACTACAAAAGCTGTTCCCATAGGAACGTTATTCGCATTGAAGAAACATAAAAGAATGATTGATAGCTAAATAAGTTGAAAAGAGAGATTATCGTCAATTATGTGAACATTTTAGCATTTTACGCGGGCATACGTTGAACAGATTGCCTTTAAAGTCCTTAATTCATTAAGGAAAAATAGATTGACTTTGTTTTCCAATGCATAGATGTGTATAAGGAGTTGGGTGGAAAAGATAGCGGTAAATATTTGACATTTCGATTATATTTGCTGCGGGAAATGTTGGTTATTTTCAATTAATTAACATTTAAGGAAAGACAACTATTTTTAGTGTAGTTTCTTTGAATTAAAGAGAAGCCGGTGTAAAGCACCGGGAAGTGATAGAATAAAGGATCCAACCACGATCTAAGTGGGCCAAAACTGGTACAATCAATAATCAATCAATCACCCTAACCTAACCTAACCTTAGAAAAGACAAATTTCTTATAAGCAAACATCAGTATTCAACGTTGTTGCATGCAATCCTATTCAAGATTACAAAAAAAAAATATGTCCAATGTGTTAACTGTCATGTAATTGTTTTAACATAGTTAATATGTTCAACATTTTTTGTTCAACTTTGGTCTTTGAAAAACGCCGTGTTTTTTCCTTATTTCCCAAACATTTATTGCAAGCCAATGGCGTTTTAACATTAACCAACCAATATATGTAGAACATAACAAAATGGGGTGCTACAGTCCGAGGCGGACCTGGGCCTAGCTTCTCAGCAACCACTCGTGTTGTGCGTGTTATTGTTCTTTCACGAGTGGAAGCGACCTACAGTTTAAAGCCGACGCCGAACGGCGAAGTTGAGAAGCGTTTTCTAAACAGAAGTACTCTTTGAGCATTGTCAGTAACTCGAAAGAGGTGGAGCCGTGAATTATGATGGATGATGGTTATTGTGATTCGGGTATCGAACCTGGCACCCTCTGCGTAGGAGTCGATGCACTTACCCACTACGCCACGGCGACCAGAAGAACATGCTTTTTGTACAAAACAATTCCTTGACAGGGAAATTTTGCTGTGTTCTTCATTTTTCTTTTGGTTACTTGGTTGGTTAACGTTACAATGTTATTGTCCTGTAATAAATGTTTGGACGAAATGTCACTAAAAAAAGCCTGCATTGAAAGAATTAATGAAAATGACATTGGAGCATTATTTTTCAAAGATCGACTTCCATCGACAGAGGGTCATGAGCTATAACTTTGAGGTATTTAAGGACTTCGTCTACCTTGGCTCCGCAGTAAACAATAGGATCGACATAAGTACCAACCGCTATTTTTATGAGCTCAAGAGGAAATTGAGTAATACAGCTGTCTCTCGAAGGACCAATCTAAATTTATATAACACTCTGATCATATCTGTATTTCTTTACGGTGTGGAGGCATGGACGATTTTAAAAGTAAATAAAGAAGCCCATCTTTAATGCAACTCCTAAGGTCTTCGACGCTGGACCTGTGGGTCAACGCAACAGAGAGTGTCTTTTTACAAGCATATATACGCTTAAATTTCAATTTGCATGTAAAATACACTACCAACAAATCATATATCCGCTTAAGTTACTCATCATATCTATAGCCGCTTATAAAATAAGTGCGGATGAAAACAATGCTTCCAATCATTATTTTCTGTGTGTTCATTCCTGAATTTATTCATTCATTGTTTAGGTTGCTGTACATCATTACATCATTTTTAAGTGTTTTTGCATCCATAAGTATGCAACTTTTGGTATCCCCGTGTTTCTGCTATACATTCAGTTTAGGTTTCGTAAGCGATTATTTTCTTTTGATGAAAATTGTTTTTATCTTATAATTATTAAGTGTTTTTGCTTTTAAAGTGATGGTCACGCTACACAATCGCAAACTGAAGATTGTGCTCATTAACGATCAACTATCACCGTACACGATTCCACCCTCTGACTATCACAAGTTTCATAAATATCATCGGTGCTGCCAAGATTTTGTGAAGAATTATTAAGTGCCGAAGATCGTTTTTTTGTGCACACATAATTTAAGCGTATATACGCTTGCAAAAAAACAAACCTATTATATGAAATTAAGCTAAAAGCTATTTTTAAACTGACTAGTTACCGATTGAACATAATTATTCACATCCTAAGAAATGGGTTTGTATGCAGTATCTACTGCATACGAAACCACAACAAAAGACAATATTCTGCTAATAACTTCATTCTACGAGATGCTTACTTAGTTGTCGAGTGTCATATTTCGAAATGTCGCTGTTGTTGTTAAACCGTATTTTTAAACCGTTATTTAGAGAGGATTTCAGTAGATAGGGTTATTCTTCACAGAGTTACACATTATTAAAGTTGTGATCGGATATAGGTCCAATATTTTTTTAAAAATTTTCTCAAGGCGAGAGTGGCAAAACAGGAGCTTGATTGTACAGGGATTTGGTCATAAACGCTGACGTGTTTTTTTTTACATACCTTCATTCTGAAAGTACAGACCTTGCTGATGTAGTTCACTCTGAACCCACCACTGACGATTATAAAACTTGGCTGCAATTAGCATTGACAGGCATTTGACGGCTCGGGATATCGCTCAGCGGCTTAATATCGCACATGCAACTGTCTCGCGAAAACTGAAATGGCTTGGGTCTTGTTTAACACCATGACAATGCCAAACCACACACAGCTGAAGTGACATAACAAAAGCTGAAGACACTTAGCTGGGAAGTTATGCATTCTATGTACCATCTGTTCTGCTCGTTCAAAAGCAAGTGAAACTTTAAGTTTGCTGAATTTTACAAATGAAGCACAATCTCTCTTCCAGGACTTTTCACAATGATGGACGACACCTAATGGATTAAACATAAGCTTTTATACCGAAAATGTGCGTTTTACTTTGACCCTAATAAAACAATAACGCCTAGGTATTTAGCGTGATCGTGGATCGCCGAGGCGTAGTGGGTTGGTGCGTCGACTACTATACAGAGAGTTCCTGGTTCGAGTCTCCAATTTACTAACTTTCATAATTCACGGCTCCACCTCTTTCAAATCACTGACAGTGCTAAAAAAGTATTCCTGTCTAAAAAAGCATCTCAACATCACCGTTCCGAGTCAGCATTAAACTGTAGGTCCCATCCACCCGTGAAAGAACAATAGCACGCACAATACGAGTCGTTGCTGTAGAAACTATGCCCAGGTCCGCCTCGGACTGTCGCGTACGCCAGAAAGAGCTCGAACACAGAAAACACCCTTTATTAAAAAGCGCTAATGTTGCCTATCATTGATCCGCATCTTTCTTTCTTTACTTAAGCGCTACAAACCTGGCAATTTGACGTGCTAACTAAAACCAAACAATGATTCAGAAACCCCATTCTCCCCAATTTCATGCTCGGGCATTTATGAAGGACGTTAGACTTTCACTCAAAGTCCTTTGCATTGAGTCACCAGTGTAAGTAAGTGGCCATATCGAGCTACTTAACGCAGCACTTTCGCATAGATGGCAGCTTAGCCTTTATTATTCACGCGTCTACTAAACATGGCAGTCGATTGTCCATGTTTCACACTGCCCCAAGGTAAACCTGTGAAACTGCTTAACCACATCGCAACAAAGTCATGTTCACCTCATACAGTGGTCTGTGCCAAAATTTTACGACATTCTTGTCTTTCAGCTTTTGTGGCGCCCTTATTCACCGTCATAAAAAATAAACTCTAACTGAATTTATCACATGACACATATAATTACGTGTCACACTTTGATTAAGGCAAACTTGTTGACAAAAGTTCACAAATATATTCGATTTACACATTCTCGTGGAATTCATAAGCAAATGCCTTCGACCGAGATTTACTCTCTCTGGGACTGATGTGATTATTATCATGCACCGCACAAGTAAGATTAACAAAACTCTCCACTCAGTATTTGATGTGCGGGGAAAACTTTCCCCAAACTGCAAATAACTTTGGTTCTGCTGTTCGTTAAGAGTTTCCCAAATTCAATGCGAACTTCGTCCTCTCGTATACACAGTGAAGCATGTGTCTGTCATCGTCAATAGCATGTCATCTTGAACTTCATCGAACAAATGTACTCTGTTTGGTCATTTCAGTATCCCACTTCACTGTGTTCACATAACACTACATGATCCGTACAATTTAAGGAACTAATGAATGTCACAAGTTCTTTCGGCTTCATGTTCACCTTCCGGGGAGCAATGTTTCAACACGTTCAAAAAATGTTCACAGGAAATAACTTCTGTGTGTTAGCTCATTAAAAACCAACAAAAAATGTCGGTCCTTTCAGCTAGAGTAGCGCACATCAATGGAGTTATAAAGACACAAAAAACCATTAAGTTCCGTTCCACACAAGCGCACCCGACACACGCACACCCCAAGAACTATACCTACTGCTTATCTGTGAGCTCAGAGTCTCATTAAACGTGTAAGGATAGCACACCACAACATAATCCCTTGAGCGTTGAGTTAATTATAAAAGAATTCATCTCCTTTTAATGTCATAATTAACGAGTTGACATAGACTTTGTGGATACACGACACAACTGGAACATGACAAGAAAAAAACATTGTTTTACTAAACAATTTCGCTTCGCCTTAAGAACACGGACGGACTGGGTTTTGGTGTAGGGGATAAAGGTCACTGTCAAGATGCTGTTTCAAATTTAAAGACATTTTCAGAGAATGCGTACGTTTTCTTAAAGTTGTGGCTATAATTTATGTACTCTGCTAACAAGTTTGGAATGTAAACAAGAATTTGCGATATTTTACACAGCAGCTGGAGCGGTTCTCAAGGTCATGTCTCTGCATTAATCTGCAATTTAAAACAAAGGAGGGGATAGTGAGGTTCTAAAGGAAGCTCCTAGTTGTGGAAACATATTTGCGTAGAATCTATGTGGACATCCATTTTGAAGAGATTGAAAGTCAACAAGACGAGAACGAATAATGTGCCGACAATTAGGAAGTTAAGGAGAGAAGTCAGTCTTCCGTGAATGATGGCACATTGTTTTTAGCATTCACATGGAAGAATGACTCGCGGGTCTAACCGTGACGCCTTGCAGTTGCTCAGATAAAATGTAGTAGATTTGTATCGTTTGTTCGAGTATCAATTGAGGGGTCTTCGTGGCCCTAATAGTGGATATTCTTTTTATTAAGACAGAAGAAAAGTATTCAATTATTTGTCCGATACTAGTGTTGGGGACTGCGGCGTTGCTTGTTTGGTAATAAATTATCATAACCTCTAATTCTTCTTCTTCGTATCAATGCTTCACATAAGAGGGCACTTCACAAAACGCTTCCGATTTTCAAATTTAAATATAACAGAGTGTGTGTGAGATATCATCGACCTTTGTAAAGATTAGAGAGTTTGTAAATATTTTGTAAAGAATATACTTACTACTTACTTTTCAGGCCAACCACCCTTGGAATTTCAGAGCCTGAGCTAAAGTTGTCTTCCATCGTTTATATTTGTATTTCTGTTTGGACTAAATTTTAATAGATACTACAAGATTGGATATCTTTTAAAAGTACATTTTTGCAGACGTTGCAAATCGTGCGTACAAATTAACAATTATTACGCTTTTATTATTATTAAATTAGAAAAATAATAGGACCGTTGACGGTCCTGGGCACGCTGCTTCCAGTCATCAAGACCAAGCGGAGGTTCGATCTTCCTCTCCTTCCCGAACCAAGAAGATCATAATCGAAGACCGGAGTGCTGTTGCCCATGCGCTCGATGCGGCTGAGCCAGTCAACTGATGAACTTGCTACAGTCTTGTAATTCTTCTTCTCCAATCGCCTTACTCGCAGATTAGACCATAATATCCGACGTAGAACTTTTCCATTGGAGGCACCAAGAATCAGCTTCTCAGTTTTGCTTATCGTTCAGCATTCGTCTCCATATAGCTGGACTGGCAAATAATAGTTTTGTAGAGCATGATTGTGGTCCTTCGAAAAGTTGTTTCGTCATACCGTCAAGTACCGGCGGTTGCCAAGGGCGATTTTGCGTCGACTCTTCATTGTGAAATCGTTCGTGGAGTTCACATTTGCTCCGAGGTAGACAAACTCGTTTACTACCTCGACAAACTCGTTTACTACCTCGAAATTGTAGCTGTCGATCGTAATATTTTGTCCAAGGTGTGCGACGGAACGTTTGTTATATTTTGTTTCGTCCTCATTGACCTTGAGACCAGTTTGTTTCGCCTGTAAGACTCTTAAACCGTCGCATAAGCTTCCACTACCGGCACGTTGGGAACTCGCGACGATGTCGATGTCATCTGCGTATCCTAAGATTTGGACTGACTTGTGGAAAATAGTGCCTAACAGTGTGTCTCCTTGCTAGTTTCCAAAGGATTGAAAGTCCTTGAGCCGAACTGCACGGTGCAAGGTGTATTTGTTAGCGTGGGCGTTTTTCTAGTTTCTAGTTTCTAAGGATTCCGAATTCCGCCATCGCATCAAGTATTTCCTGCGATGAATAGTGCCGTATTTGGTTTTAAAATCGATGAAGAGTGTGTATCGATTTTGAACTCGTTATTCTTCTCCAGGATCTGCCTTATTGTGAAGTTATTGTATATTATATATAGACGATTTGACGGATTGGAAGCGGCACTGGTATCTGCCGAAAAGTGCCCTGGAAAACAAACGTTCAGACAGAATGCTGGAGAGGATCTTGTATTCGACGTTGAGCAGGGATATACTTCTATAGCTGTTGCAAGAGGTAGAATCGCCTTTTTTGGGGATGGGGGATATGGAGCTGATGTATGGAATATAACACCGTTAAATGTACGCCCTGGCTTCTCTGGATGGATCTGGATGGCACTAAAAAAATGTATAATTTTCCATGACTCTGGCGCAAAAATCAGTCTGAATTTAACTGATGTCATGGGTAATGTTGGCTTTGAGGGAGTCTGTTGTGTGTCGCTTATTCGCATGGACCTGCGATTTCAAAATGCCCGACAAGAAAAAGTCTAACAGGGAATAAATCGCACGCTATCGGTGGCCTCCACGTGAGATGACCACCTTGATCGCTCCTGCAGAAATAGCTCCTGTAGAACTTCCAATGTGACGTGAGCTGTGTGGCACGTAGCGCTGCGCGGCATAATGAGACGTACTAGAGCATATCGTCCTAAAAAAGATTTATTTCAAAATTTAGATTTTAATGTTCATATTAAGATAAAGCGTTTGGATGGATGTCCAAATTATTTGTTTTAATAAATTTATAACTTTATTAAACTATAATTAAAAAAAATATGCAAAATAAGGTTTCCAAGAGAAATTTGTGGCTTAAATAGTTTTTGGAAGTAATTTTTTAACGTCTTCATTCTCAATAACTACAAGTGTACCTACATGAGTTTTATATTTATATTTTAGAAAAGCATATATTTCATACACATATATTCATTTAATCCATTGAGAAGTAAAAATTATTTCTGAAATGCCTTAAAATGGCCAGTTGCTTAATGCGTGTATAGAGATTTAACTGTACAACGCACAACATCGACGACTTGGCCAAAACGTCACCATAGACAGCTATAACTTCGAGGTAGTGAAGGACTTCGTCTACCTCGGCTCGCAAGTGAACAGTACGAACATCACCAGTACCGAGATTAAACGCAGAATTACTCTTGCCAATCGCTGTTACTTTGGGCTCAAGAGTCCTCTCTCGAAGGACCAAGTTAACATTATATAACACCTTGATCATCCCTGTCCTGCTCTATGGTGCGGAAGCATGGACAATCTCAAAAGCGGGTGAAGAAGCACTTGGTCTTTTCGAGAGAAAAGTTATGCGTTCAATCTTTGGTCCTGTTTGCGTTGATGGTTATTGGAGAAGAAGATTCAACCACGAACTGTACGGGCTGTACAGCGGCATGAGTCTAGTCAGGCGTTTACGGATTCAACGCTTAATATGGCTGGGCCATGTGGAGCGCATGGACAACACTGCTCCAGCCCGAAGAGTCTTCGACTCCGAACCAGTGGGACAACGCAATAGAGGACGCCCACGGAACCGATGGCGCACCCAGGTGGAGAAGGAACACAACCAACTTGGGGAGCGCAGATGGAGACAGCTGGCAAAAGATCGAGCGGGCTGGAGAGGCTTACAGGTTGAGGCCCAGGTCCACCCCGGACTGTAGCGCCACCTGAAGAAGAAGAAGAGATTTAACTGTTAGCGCTGTTTGCCGCTGTCCAAATATACAGTGAGCGTCAAATGTGAGTCTACAGCATAAAGGTGCTTGCGTTCTGAACTAATGTCAAACGGGACTCCAAGAAATAATCTTAAATGTAGTTTTCTTTTTTTAGGTAATGAATAATGTAAATATGAACAACAAAAAATATCAATGTATCTCAACAACTATATGCATATCGAGTCATAAGCCAAAAATGAAGCAAAATTTACATCTTAAAAGTAAGGTAGCATCTGGTCACGTGAGTGTCAACTAATCAATAACGTATGTGTTTGGTTATTTCAAATAACTAAACAGTAACCTGCGTCTAAAGCTTGATCTAAATCCTTTTACGGTTTTGGTTTATGTCCCGCCGAGCCCATAGTATATCCCTTTGACAGTATCGTTAGTTTAATTTGGAGTTTTGTGCTACTTGAAAAATATGTCTGTCGCCATCAACCGTTTATTTTTCAATACCAGTTTTTTTTTCATTAGCATTGAACATTTCTTTGAAAATGCTTCCAAGCGACTTATCTCTCAATCTCCTGCCTCTGCACTCACTCCATCTAATTCCCTCAGGGCACATATTGGCCCCCTCCTTTTTGTAACCATCATACCCACCCTCCCTCTAATACCCACCATACATCCATCTCTGATTTGTGACTTAAAAAGCCACTACCTGAAGTGGCGGGTACTCGATAGCTGTCATTCCCCGGTACCCACGATCTTGGGTATTACTCTCAATGCTTGGGTACCCGTGTATGGTAAGCCCGGTAAACAAAATTGGGCATTACCCGGGTAAAATCTAGAGCCCTAGTGCATTAATCAATGAAGGACATGGTACATATCCAAATAGTGATCAGATGAAACTATAATTCATCGTGATTGGACAGTGGATTTCATCCTTTAAAGTCTTTTTGTATTAAATCGTTTATCGCAGGACGATTATGACAACCGAAAAATGGGCGAAGTGCGGGGATGGGATTTTCAGAAAAAATGTTATCATTTGCTCTTGTTGTTGAACTCTATTTCGATGGTGGTTTGATAAGAGAGACTGAATAAATGACAGCTAATTTGACAGATGTGACTTTTATACAATATGGCCGCTTTCAACTATTTAAAGTTCAGAAGTCACTATGGCCCAAGGGAACGGCGGTTGGCAGGACTTATTCTGGGTTTGATTTCGGTACTCAAGTTGTTTGTATTGTTTACTGAGGAGTCGACTCAGAACATGCCCTTAGCTAATGCTTCTAAGAATCAACTAAAAGATGGCATGACAGCTGACATACATTTTTCAACTGTTAGATGTCAGCTCATCTGGAAATCCAAATGGCGGACAAACAAAATCTATCAAGAATGCAAAATATGGCCTATGTAGGAATGCATGTGTATGCACAAAATTACTGAATATAAAAAGCTGCTTGGGATGAATATGCCTTGGGTCTGAAATGACTAAAAAGTGTTGATGACCTGGCTTAAATACCGACAGAATAACTTACAAAAACGTGCCCAAATTCATCCCATAATGCATGCCCATCTGTTAACCAACAAAAACTAGCTAAGCTTTGGGTGGGAAAACAATATTTAATGCGATTTTCATAGTCCTCCGTAGCATGCTGACATCATAGTTAGCGAATATTTTATCTCTAAAAAAAATAAACTTCTGTTCAGATGGACATCAAATCGCTCTTCATAAGTTATTCCGGCACCGTACTGCAACCAAACACCAAATCGATTCCAAAGGGAACACAGCACAACTCACGGACACCTACGTGATGAGCATCTCGAGCGCAAACCAACGCATTCTCGGGTTGCTCTCATTCAATTTATTCTGATTAAGAACCTCAAAACCATCCTAGGTATTGACAGACTGCTAAGTATGATTTATTGTTTGTGGCTTAATTGTTAAGTCAGCTGGATCTTCCGATTACTTGTCGGCATTTATTTCATGTCTCCCTTGGCACTGCATACATGTGACTGTGATTTTGTGGTGAATCGATTTCTTTAGCATTAACCCCATGTCCTACTTGCACCGGCGATGTGATCTTTCGTAAAATCACAAAATCCTAATTCTTTGATTCAATGGAACTGAAAACTGAAATCTCTTTCTTCGCATCTCGCCTAGTGGTTCTCAACAAGGAATCCAATTTCAGAGGCAGTTCAAATTTTCGAATTGACCGCAGCAATGCTCTACGCTCCGAGCCCACTAAGTGAATAGAGGGTGATGAATTTGCCTAATTCCACCCGTGCGCAAAGCTGCAGACCGGTGGTCCTTGTTAGTGGTTGCTCGTGGCCTTCTGCCAGTGGAGCATAATACGAG
Source organism: Eristalis intricaria (assembly GCA_964034865.1). NCBI lineage: Eukaryota > Metazoa > Arthropoda > Insecta > Diptera > Syrphidae > Eristalis > Eristalis intricaria. The sequence continues at coordinate 13,863,651 of OZ035876.1, read as the reverse complement.
CAACCGCTGGTCTATGGGTGGGCTGGGGATGCTGGGGATACCTCTCCTAATAGTCAACGAAGTGAGGAGTGAAAAGGCATGAATGTTTTGATTTACGAGCAACTTTAATGAATCCGATGCCTAGCGAAATAAATTTCTATCACAGAGAGCTTGTTTCATTCGTTCATTCGTATGTGCTGGCGCTTGTGTTGTCGAGGCTTATCCCTCGGGCGGATTTTTGATTGCGGACGATGCTCATGTGGTTTCTTTTGTCATGTATTTTATATTACCACTACGTGCGACAACGTGCCCCCCGCCACAGCTTCGCATCCCTCAGTCGCAGATGCCCAAGTGGATTTGTTTGTTTGCCTACATATGTATGTATTTCTGCGGGTTCTCTGCGAGAGGATACAAATTATTTTACACAAGTTTGTGGCTGTGGTGTGTATTTTGCAATTAAAATGTATCGCTCAAAGCAAAGACAGAAAGCATTTTTCTGTTCAAAGTCTCGGGTCTCATAGTCCACCGATTTTATTGCCTACCTTTCGGTTATACTGCCTGTGCCTCAGTCTCTGCACACGATTCGGGAGATCATTGAGATAAATTTTACATCCTCCGTAAGTGAACAATACATTTCCAATTACACTCTGGAATATGATGACTGAATCATTTAACGCGGAACATTAACTTTCATGTTTGTCGTGCATTTTTGTTTTATTTGAAAACTTCCGGTGAATACGGTTCGTATCTGCGGAGCGAGTTTGCCTCATGGGAGACATTTTTTTGCTTTACAACTTGCTGAAATTTTTATGGGGCGACTGCTTGTGCAATGTTAACTGATAGTTTACACCGGTGAAAAATGCACGAGTGCGGAGAATGGTGAAGTTTGCAGTTAAATTATGGCCTTCTGTGTGAAGGCTGAACATTGAGCAATCAATTTTGAAATGATGAAAAACTGCTGATTAAGTCCGTTAATTTATGGACGTAACTCAGATTCAAATTATGCTGTCAGATGGTGCTTCTGCAAATTACTTAGTTTCAATCCAACTGCGAGTGAAAGCTGTTCTTGGCGAGGCATGGAAGAAAAAATGTCTGGTCGTGGTACTGCGGTGGGTTTTGCGGTAAGCTAATTCCTCAATCTGTCAAAAGGGCGTTTGCTGGGAAATGAAACACATAATTAGAGTGGGATGTGGGTATGACGTAAGGAAACGAAAGGAAACTTCAAATTCGAATAGGATGAGTCACAACACAGGATTTTGTGACGGATATTGGGCACAGATTTACAGGGTATTGCATAGATTAAATTACCGCTGATCGCGATACTGGTAGCGTTTAATGTCGAAGTCTTTTTTAATCAATTGTAAACGTAGAATAGTTTTGCTTTTACTTTTAAGCAATTCATTTTTGTTTAAAATATAACCATTACAATCGATGTTAGCTATATTGGCCGGGACGGCTTCAGCGGCTAAGAAATAAAAAATACTAGACGATCGAGCTACCCGAAGTTTGCTGCGATCCGCGATCTGCCAGTTGAGTGAGTAAATCAAAGAGGGCGCTCATGGCCAAAGGTAGTGTTCAGCTAATTCCCCAATAATAGAAATAACTTAAATACTTTTACTTTAACTTGTTTTTTTAATTTTCTGTGTGTAATGGCTCTGGCGAGCGTGGCGTTGCTGCAGGCAACTAAGTCCCCGGGAACTAAAGGCTCCGGCCCATAGAATACTTTTCATGCGTGAGCGTCAGCAATACTTTGACGGATACATGTGTTCTTATGGGACACACACCAACGCTGACGCTCAAGCGACGGATGTAGTTACTCAGCTTTTAATGTTTCTCTCTCCTTCAGCTTTGACAATCCTCACATTGTGCCATTTCAAGAGAATTCGAATTTTATGTTAAAGTTTGGGACTTGGTTCTCGTTGAAGTAACGTTCAAATTAGATAAAAATATAAATGAATGTTTATAATTGAGTATTTATATTAAAATACATATCTTAATTGTGCATAAATAAGCAAAACAACTTGAACTTCCAATTCAATCTACTAAAACGCCGAGTGAAATAAGCCTAATTCAAAATTTAGTCTGCAAGTAAGTCTGGTCTATTTAAAGCACGATGTGAGTGGCTCGATTTGCTCGTTTACCCGCTCACGCGACTTCTTCTCTCCGCTAATGGTATGTCAACAACTGTCAGTCAGGCGACTGGTGCTAAAGTGTAATTATGTATATTCTGGGTTATTTATTAGTATAATATTTTCAGTAGTCAATAAAAAATAAAAAATATCATAAAATACAAAATCAACTATAAATGATATAAAAATAAATAAAGCCTAATCGTAAATTTGGTCTATTTCGTAGGATCTTATTTCACGTTAACGTTTCTACAATAAATGGATGAAAAATGAGAAATAAGGCCATTTGACATACTCTTAGGGGACTGATGAAGTCGCTGGAGGGGGCTAGACCTTGCGGAAATATTGTTAACATTCTGATAGCGAGCGAAGCAAGCCACACTTCCCATGTTTTTATTTCCAAAATTTCAAATTTGACCTTATTTCGATCTGCCCAATTTGCCCTTATTTCCATTTTCAAAGGTAGATAAGGCCAAATTTTACATATAGTCTTATACCGTTAGGCCTTATTTTACGTCACCCCATATCTTCCCCCCCCTCTTAATTCGAATAACTAAATAAGGCAAAATCTAAGGAGATGGTTAATTATAGTTGGCGGATCTTAGTTCCCTCTGTGAACTTTTGAGTGTGTTATTAGTTCCCTTCAGGAATTGAATGACGTTCTGTAGAGGCTAGGCTCTCTACGGGCTGTAGCGAATCGATATCTTTGAACATTCACTGGAAGCGGATCCTTTGCCCGATCACCGGACAGCCGATGTAAAATTATTCGGAAAGGGTGAAGGTTAAGTTCACGAACAAAGAATGTTCTTAAATTTATTCCCAAAATTACGAGTCGTTGACAGCAACTTTAACTGCGTAAACGCCAATTTTCTATTATAACTCTCCCTGTGGACAAGAAATTCATAGTTTCGTGAACATATTACTTGCGTGCGAGTTTTCGCTGATGGATGTCCCAATCCCGTGCCAGTGAGACAACTGGTTGGTTAAGGTACCGAGAATATTTCTGCCATTCAAGCGTTCGTCCAAAACGAAATAAAACAATCGATTCGCCAAAGCCAGACTTCGGTAAAGTAGGCAAATTTGTAAAGGGGTCAGTCGATGATTTGAAAAGACGTACGTTCTCGGAGTGGGCTCAAGAAATATCGGAGGACGATGACCAAAATCTTGTTCAGTGATGAAGGGCTACAGACCCATGTTAGAACATTACTTCTTTGGTCAATTGCGTGGACTAGACATTAATGACATGTGATTTCCAATACAATGTGTCACAAGCTGCAACAACAAATAGCCGATGTGGTTAGTAGGGCTCATAGCCTATATCAAACGAGAGTTAGCGTCCGTTTCCCTAGCAGCGTGTCTCGGTATCCATGTCCGAGTCGTCGAAAATTGAGTTCAACCAATCGATCTCTGCTATCGTGCTCCTGGTGGACATATGAATGGCGTCGAATTCCATAAATACATGTAAATGTTTTGATCAATAATACTATCCCAAATGGCAGCGTAACATTTAAAGCAAAATTCTCGTTTATCAGAAAACCCAATATTTTGCATAGGATTAGTTACGGATTATGTATCCAGTCTTGACCCCAAAAGATCTGTTAGTTCGATATCCTTAAAAAGACGTAAAGTCAGCACGGCAGTTTGAATAATTTCAGGACACTGCTTTTTTGGGGCTACACGCGAAACGAATAAGACTATTATCGAACGAATTCTGCAGAAGTTGCCGAGACGAGGAAGAAGGGGAAAGTATGCAACACCTTCTTTGCAACTGGCCTGCACTTGCCTCAGATAGGTAAGCCACTCTAGGCTCCTACTTCTTCGATAATCTAAATGATCTGAGAGAGACATCAATCAAAAAGTCATTGAATCGAAAACTCCGCAGAAGCATGATCAGCATGGAACATAAAACAAACCTAGTCATAAGGATTCCATCCAAATTGCAATGTATTTAGAATTGTATTCAGACAAAAATCAAAACTGGCATTTTTGTGGCAACAAAGGGGACATCCACACCCGCTCTTAACCCTTTAAAATTAAATGTGTCTCGGTGAAGTTGAAACGTATTTTCTACAGTGCCGAACGTCATTTTAACATTCTCTCCGCAGATCCTCATAAAATAAGGGTGATGTAATACTCGATTTGAGTTCATCATTTCCACCGACGACGACAACCACGACGTAGGAACCTATTAAGCTGCATGCATGTACATGTACGTACTCGCGCTCGTATCGTCATTTGCAAATATAATAATTTTTCATTTCACAAAGTTTGTTCCCATCAAATTCAGGAAACAATGTCGTAAGCAGTCATTGACATGAAATGCAATCAACTGTTAAAGTGTTGACTCAAGTCAAGTGATGCCACTTCTTGGGGAATACATGCCAAAATGAAGGATGCGCAGACACAAACTCGTTTCGAATTAATGACCGAATAAAATGGCAAAATTTAAAAATTCTGAATGCCTGAATAAATTGCATGATATTAAGAGTTTCATTTTTCTTTTTTGTTTCCTTTTCGTTTTTGTTTTGTTTGTTTTTGCGTCTACCTCTCTATCATTAGCTGCTAGACTAGCTGCAAACATTAGGTTTGTGTGAATGTGTATGAATGGAGTGTTTTGTGAGACTTGAAATTATAACTCAATTAGCTGGGTTTTTGTCGTCTTTCTTCGACTTACATAGCACAACACATTTTTCTATTGTAGTGGACAAAATCGATTGAATCATATTCCAGGAGTAGGGACAATAAGTTTTCCATTAAGAGGTACTACGCGTCATAGAGTGTTGTTTCTGGAAATGTGCCTCAGCTCTCCCCAACTGTTTCTCAGTTGCCGTGCTTCCTTCTTAACTGACCAGAGCTATGTACTCCAAGCGCCGTCACGCATCCTGACATCCTGAGTAAGCGGGTTCCATTGGTTAGCTATGGACCTTTCACTCTTTCGGAGAGTGTGAACAATCCCACTGCCACTTTCGTCGTCGTATGGATCGTGCCTATAGGTTTATGGTCCATTCTCTGATAAAACTCAGAGACACGGCTTGGCTAGAATATCCTTAAGATGTGGCGTAGGCACCTATTGACAGTGGTGGTCACCGTCCAGGTACTGCACCCATATAGTAGCAATGCTTCAATGTTGGTACGGAACAGTCTAAGCTTGGCGACCATATGCCATAGTCTGTAGGTCCAATTTCCACATGCTGTTTCCAGTCCATCAGACAGTATTTACGCAATTACACGTCGAACGTTGGATTCCAGTCCAAGTGTTCCCTTTGCTTACCTTTGACTGTATGGTACTGACTTATTTTAAGGGGCAATACACTTTCTTCTGTCTTTCTTCCGGATGTAACTCCGTTTCGACAATGGGTTTAGCTTGAGTTTATCCAATTATCCAATTTAATTTGATTTTCGAAATAAATTTTATCAATTTGAAACCTTCACCATTAATATTAACTGTTAAGTCAGCTGTCACTGAGAACAATGCTGTCAATTTAAACTTCTCCGTTTTTAAACCAAAAAACCCTTAGCTCGCAGTTGTCTACAAGTCGGCATATTTGAACAATCAACTGCGCAAAAATTTGGCTTAATTCCTTGAAGTACCGATTATATTATATCTCTTTTTCAATCCCGTGGAGATGTTGACAGTCAGCAAAACTGTCATGTTGAATTATGTCTGAAACAATGTTTTGTTGCAGCTGACTTCGTCTTACAGATGTAGTACGTAGTTTTCTCTCTCGAATACAAGATGAAATTTTGCATCCTTCCTGCATACACTGATATCAAATGGCAAATGTCAGTTGACACAATAAGCTCTCAATTTGGCAGAAAATATGACGATTTGTAAAAGAAGTACAAGATTAACGCAGCTCTCTCTCAAAAATATCCGACATGTTTGATAATGACTACATTTAAATGCGAAGATGATCTTCTCAGTTCTTAAATTTTTTAATAAATGCAGGCTGAAGTAGTACGTTGTGCATGGCCATTGAATTGCGTAACTTGAAAGACAACGGCAATAACAAAGCACTATTCTGTTTCAGGCATTAAAGGCAAATGTTGAATAGGTTAAAGTGTCATCAACCGTTCCTTAATGAGTTCTGCAAAAACAACCCTGATCTACAAGAAAGTAGTCTACGTCTAGGCTCGGCCTTCATAAGAATTACTTTCTTGCTTGTTCATCCGGCAGACCTCTGTGAGGTACTCATAACAAATCTTACGATTTTTTTTAACGTTTATCTGAGCATTATGGCCGACATCGTACAGTGGGTAAGTGCGTCGACTTCTGTGCAATGGATCTAGTATCAATTCCGGATGCAAAAGACCTTCGCAAGCCACGACATATAAAGATTGTCCTGCTTCGTGTTCGGAGTCGCGAAAACTCTAGTTCGGCTTCACACGTGGGGGGAGACTGACTGATTTCTTATTAATCTGACTGATGCATTTTAAAAATAATCTTATACTTGAGCATTAAGCTGTTGTACAGTGAAACTTCTCTTTACGGGCAACCCTCTATAAAGGACACTTCTCTTTACGGACAATTCATCATGGTTTCAGAGTGAAGATATTCCTGTATTTCAACATAACGAACAATCATGATCGTCCCGCTGCTGTCCGCTATATACAAATTTGACTGTACAAATAATACGGGTGTCAAAACAAACAAGAATTGTTCTCCGCTTCTAAAAAAACATATAAACATACAAAACAAAATCTCACCCTTATTTCCAGCAACCGCCGCACGCTTTTGTCGATTACCATTAATTTGAAAAATTCGTGCATCATCGATCTGTGGGGCTCATCTACTACTAAGACCGTTTGACGTGCGTTGTTCTCGAATAACTGGTCAAGACACTCGTCAAATGACATTCGATCATTTACAAAATTTATTACACTTTCCGAATAGGTCCCAAATTTTGACGTTTATAACCTGTACTTCTATACTTACACGTCTCATATCTTAAGCCACAACCACATGGGCATTCTTAAAAACAAATTTGTGAACAAAATTTCAACCTCTTAATGGAAAATAGGAATGTATTTAGTGTTTATTTTTTGATTTTTTGTTTCTGGCTTAAGCAAGGCACATCTCTCTTTCTATGGTAGTGGAATAGCTAGTAAAATCTAATCAATCTTAAGCCTTAACTCTATGCATCTGTTTGCTAAAACTTTTCAACTAAGCATCCTCACCACAGTGGCATTCAAAGTATCACACCTCTTCATGATACCACTCTCATCTTTTAGCGCTTCCTTTAGACAGCAAATTTTGGAAAACAAAACAAACAAATTATATTACATCTTTTTTTAGAACCCATTCCGCTTGGACTCTGACAATAAAAAAAAAATAATTCATTTTGTTTTTCTTATTTCCACATTCAAACAGCATTCGGTAAGTGCCTTCCTTTTATCTTTTTTGCTTTCTATTTAGAGGATAAACCAAGAAACAGAGAAGGGAAAGTGAATTTAATTTTTTTTTGTTGTTTTTTTTCATGAATTTTATGGAATAATGATAAAATGTCGGCAGTTTTTATAGCAAAGATGTGGCGGGCACGATTTGCTTGGATTCGCTGATGATGATTGTAATAATAATTTAACGGTGCCATTTTGAGCGAATGTACCGCACCCTCGACACAGAAAAGCTTAATTTGATATTTAATGCAACATGACTTTTGTTTGACGTTTCCTTCGTAATGTCTATGTGCAGGATAACGACTACGACGACGATGACTGGATGACTCCGTCGTCGTCACTGGGCGGTTGGGTGTGTGGCAACACTCTGAATGCATCGAAAATAGAAATACTTGTAGTTTTTAATTATTACACCTCGTTGCTTCCTTGAGATGAGTTTACGGACATGAAGTCAAAATGCATGAACGTCATAGTCTGCCTTTTTGCAATGGCTGTGTGCATTTTGCCTCCGTGTACTGAGTATAATCAACGGTTGGGTTGATGCGGCATGAACTGTGCGAGTGTGCTGTGCGATTGAAGTGCATGGCCCCATAAAAGTAGGAACTTAACGAACGAGAGTTTTTTTTCCCTTATTCTTTCGTGTTTTGTTTCGTTTTGCTAGGCATTTTTTTTCGGAACGATGAGTTCTTGAAGGAATTATATTTCACACATTCTCTGAGGGTGTGTATGTGTGTGTTTGTGTGGGTGTGTGAAGAATAGTTGAATTTTGTCGGGTTGGCAGATTTAAATTGAGGGCAAATACAGGGGGCACATGCAGGCGTGTTTAAATGTTTCACATAATAATCGCTGAGCACATCAGCAAGCGGCGGCGGCATACTATGATGACATGCATTATGTATGCCAGGATATGTTGGATTAGCATTTTGATTCCGGAAATGTGCTCTTTCCGCTCTCATGCAAGTCTGATGAACGCTGAATATGATAATTTTGTGTGGAGGGTGGAGGGAGGGATTACCGTTCAATAAAATTTATTTGCACAACGCGTGTTGGGACTTTTCACATGTGCCCATTTTTGCATGGCGGAAATTATGATGAATTTAGGACAGGAATTCAAATTGTTTAATATGAAAATATTCGGCGAATCGTTAATTTTTAATGGATTTTCCATTCCTGGAAATACAGACATTTCCAATTATTGCTTTTTAAATTCCGTGTCTGTAATGATGTTCCGTGAGCTTAAATGAAGTAAAGGGTGGTGCAACGAAAACGCACGATGACGAAGGAAGAAGTCCAACGGTATCACATCACATGACCTTGGCAATTAACATCGCCACGACGTGAGATAACAAGGCCATTGAATTTCTCGCTCAAAGAGTCATTGTTTCGTTGGATGTGTGGCAAGTGTCACCATCCTGTTGGAAGCACATGTCCTCCAGGTTCATATCCTCAATTTCTGGCCACAAGAAGTCCGTTATCATCTCGCGATAGCGAACACCATTCACGGTAACTGCTTGGGCGACCTCATTTTCGAAGAAGTATAACCCGGTGACGCTGCCAGCCCATAAACCTCACCAAACCGTCACTCTTTGTGGATGCATCGGCATTTCAACAATCACTCGTAGATTTTCATTTGCCCAAATGCGGCATGTGGGCACATGTGCGGTTGTGGACACATTGGGTCGATTATGCTGACCTGATGAAATTTATTTTGATTTGAACGCCCATTTTCGTAAAAGGCTTCCACAATCTTAATCAATTGTGGCACCACGGTTGAATTTGTCAAACACTGAAACAAGGAAATGTCAAATTAAGTTGGACAAGGAAAACTAGACGTTAAGATATGACTCACAATAAACATCGTGCATCATAGATAGACCACTCTTTATTTCTGACATGCCAGACTTTCACGTCTCTTGTCCCTTAACTATTTGAACAACTCATTTTTATATTGTTTTCTTAAACCAAATTGACCGATCGGAGAACGGCATTCCCCGTATTTCGTGAATAACCGTCAAAAATGCATGAATATCTGTTAAAAAGAGACTCAAATTTCGTCGCTGGACTAGAGGGCAATCAGTTGCTAAGTCGGCCATCTTTGTAATACGTCTTTTCTGGTGATGTTTTGATCGATACTAAAGCACGAAATATCACAACAATGGACAAATATTGGATATAGGCGTGTATATATAATCCGTCAGATTCCTTAAAGCTGCATTTCGATTCATCAGAAAAGGGGACAAGATTTTCCTTGCCAAAATTTTGAATTTCGCGTCGAATTGTTAAGCAAATCTTCCCCGGATGTACCTGATTAAGAACTCAAGGACCAGTTCTCCTTGCATATTTTTTGAGGACATAAAGACTTTTAGATAAATCTTTTATCACGTCGACTGGTATTTTTTCAGGATCTACTAACAAACTAAACTAGCTGAACACACAAATAGGATGGATTGAACCGACTTAACGAATTTGATGTATTTATTTAAGTGCAATGTCAATGCCTCATCCATGTGCTGCAGTAATGGATGGATAATAATAATGATATGGGTGGTGCTAAAGCCCGTAGAGGGGCAGGGCCTGGCTTCACTGCAACCACTCGTGTTGTACGTAATCACGAGTGGAGTGGTAGGTCCCTACAGTTTTATGCCGACTCCGAACGGCCAAATTTGAGAAGCTTTTTCTACGCAGTTATTATTCTTCGAGCATTATCAGTGTCTCTTTCTTGGTCGTACCGGCCAGGAATAAAACCCAGACAGCGAGGGTAAGCTGCTAATGGGTCGAAGCATATACAGTGGACTCTCCTTAAGTCGAATTGCCACGGGATATCATAATTTGTTCGAGTAAGAGAGAGTTTGACTTAGGCGAAGGTTTTTGTATCAAAAATTGGGGGAAATGTTTGTAAAATCTGGCGAAAAGTTCGATTTAGAGAGTTTCGATTTATTAAGAGTTCGACTTAGGGAGAGTCGATGATTGACGAAAAAGTCCTCCCGACATATAAGATAGTAATAAATGGACTATTGCTGGAGATTAGGAGATACGAGACGACCTGTATAATAGAAAGAATAGAGCCTAGCATGAAGAGTGGAATCACGGCATCGTGTGCCCGATCCCAAATGCATCTCCCTACTGTGGCGTAGAAGATTTTCTGTCAGTTTTGTGAAACTTTGAAACAGGGTAAGTCCAGAAATAGCTTACAACTGTAAGCATACGCAGATGACATTGGCGTACTTACACAATGATTGGTAGATGATCTATTTGCTGGCTTTAAGGTGGAAGAGCCTGATGAGGTCAAAGCAGTGTAAATACTCATCCCTATCACGAATTCCATCGTAATTGGAAATATGTTGCGAACTCTAGAATATCTATCACAGAATTCACTCGTAGAAATAGAATCGTAGTGAAAAATCTGCCAGAATTTCGAAGATGGATGTTTGTTATCTTTTCCTCCGGCAAGTAATTTTTGTCGGAGTTACGATTTCGTTCGGATTTCTCTCGTAGTTCGTATGGTAGCTTCGATGCGTACGAATGGATTCTATGATAGGGCTGACTGTCTTTGCTGAACTACACAACATGGATGTTTTGGACAGACCCGTGCAAGGCAGTCACCAACAAGGGCTGTGTCGGATGCGCTGTAAATAATCCAAACAACATCAAGACTCACACGCAGAGTAACTCTTTCTAGTAGGTTTGTAATATAACTCTCTCTCGAAGGGTAGAAGGGACAACAAAATTTTGCATCATGCCCATCCTGCTCATATCGCCTGGTCTGACTCATATCTCTCCACTGTTAAAGTGGACGAGGAAATTCTTTGTCACTTCGAGTAATCTTCCTTGTCATAATGCTAATGATGTTTGGAAGAGGAGACTGATCAACGAGCTGTATGGGCTATACAACGATATCGATGTTTATAGCCCATACAGCATACAGCCCATACAGACTCCTAGTTTGATTCTAGGAGTCTAGGGCTAGGTCTTGTAGAGCGAATGAACACCAATTATCGGGTTCAGATCCAACCCAGGAACAGCGCGTTAAAATGAGACAACACCTCTTGTGACTTACACAGCTGGAAAGAGAACTCAGTCAGGTGAACGTGCGTATTTCGAAGTAACTAGCATAAGACCGTTCTTCATGAAGAAAAATGGTCCCTGGTCGACCGCGGACTTCAGAGCCAGCCTACGAAGAGTCATATGAAATAAATGAATTTTCTCTTTAAGTCCTCATCAAACAGGACTATGTTCAAGTATTTAAATAGATAAAAAAATATGGGCATAGAAAATGTTATAAATGGTGTAACGAATAAAACACCATGTCAACTTGGTTCTTAACCTTTTCTGGCTCCCAGTAAGCATGATCTGCTCTATTTAAGTTGTGTTTATTATATAGTACAGCCTCTCTAGTCCGGACACTAGCTAGCCCAAACAGTTCAGTAGTCCGGGCACTTTTGTATTTCGGACAATTCAAAAGGAGGTAATATTACAGTCTGGAAAGAGTACTAATATGCGTTTATATTTTGAGGCTGTTCTATCTGAAATGTTCTGCGACTCTTGTTCGATGTTTTTAAAAGAAAAGCTTTCCAGCCAAAAAAAAACATGTAGGTCCTTAAAGATTTTTGAAATGTGTACATTGTACATGCATACGTACATATAAATTTCAATCCGTAATAAAATGTGTTTGAAAAGCTGTCTGTTGTCCACTTCATTTTATTTTGTTCTCTAGTCCGAACTTATCGCTATTCCGGACATCCCCGACACTTTATGTGTCCGGACTAGTACGTATTTATTGTTATCACTTTGCATTCCCTGTCTCGCAGGTTCGAAGGAGGAGATAGTTTGGTCTGAAGTGTTCTTATTCATGGTATAGCCACTGATCAGGACTTGAAAAGGATGCAACACGACCGCATAGCAGTAAGGAAACGGGTAACTAATTTCGAAGAAAAAACATACGCCCCAGAGAATACCTATTGCCCTAGTGGTTACCCTGAAACTGAGTTTTGGCGCGAAGTTTATCGCATGTAACTAATGACATACGTTCTTGTCACAGGTTGCAACACTCCAAAGCATACACATGGCACTTAATTTGTTTGCAGATTACAGCTTTAAAATCTCCTTGACAAGGAGATTCATCTTACTTGGGCGACATGCGCAGGAACTCTCCGCAAGGATTCCCTACAGCAAAAGCTCATTTTCCCATCACGAGCACATGAAGGTTATTTTCCTAGTTGCATCAAAGTTGCCAGGACTTAATGCGAAAAGGGGAGAATACAACGCAGTCCGTCTGCTTAGCATAACTCGACGACCTTCGTTGCAGAACTACATTCAACCATGGGAGGGAACTCTTGAAGTGGTTGTGGAAAAAGTAAATTCTCTCTGTTTGCAGTGGCGTTGGGGAAAGAATCAGACCGAATAACCAATTTATTGTCAAGAGATGGTTGCCTTGCCAGCGGTTCAAGGAGTAACGAATTTGAACTCATACATCAAGTGGAATCATAAGGAATATTCAACCCAGATGGAAAATCCGACAAGATATGAAAGGAAATGTGACTACTTTGCAATGGGATTGACTGAGACGATGGCATTCCCTGCGATTTCAAGTCTGTTGCTTTCCATTCTTGAGTTCATCAGCCACAAATTGGGAATCGATGGAATGTGAATTGAACATGCATAACAAACAGTCAATTAGTTGATGCGTTTCACAAATGCAACGTGTTCCTCAAGCGTTCCGCTTCACTTTGTGTGTTAAGAAGATTCAAATGAGGTGCAAGGGATTGGAATTGTGAATGGCTTCGCATAGGACGCTTTGAAGGACGTTTGCGTCCTTGTCTCACCGGTTTTGGTGATGTCCTCAGGACACGAATCATTGAGTTCTCCTTAAGATTATCTGTACGGTCTTAAAATGGTATGTCTACTGAACACACAAATGTATTAGATACCTCTTTTTTACAGTGGTTGTGAAAAGTTTGTATGCATATGGCCCCAAAATTTGGATAATGAATATATATAGGCTGATGAGAAAAATAAAAATAAAATAACAGTACTATGTGATAATACGAGGGTGGTTCAATAAGTACTAAGCCCACAAAAAAGGGAAATCTTAGAAAAGTTGTTTAGACGCCGCAGATCACCTCCTTAATCGACTCAAATTTCTGCCCGGTGAGTGCCTTCTTCAAGTTTGGTAACAAAAAGTAGTTGCACGGGCCAAATCTGGATAATACTGTGGATGGGGTAGCAGTTCTTACCCTACTTGGATAAATTTGGCTGTGGCGGCGCACATAGGTAATTCTATACAGTGAAATTTCCGTTGAACGGACAGCAATAGTGAATTTTGTGTCCACTGAGGGGACTGTTTGTCTAAGGGAATTCAAATAAAAAAACCATTATTTTTCGAAACGAATCTAGTAGGTATTTATTTACCTAATAACAGAAAATATGAAAATGTAAAAAACAAATGAACTTCAAATGCTTTTGTTAATCGCACGAATTTCTTTAAATTAATTAATGATTAGGCGGTGAATTATGCGCCACAATGTGTCATCATACAAAAATTAGATATCTACTAATTGTGTACCAAGTAATATAATAATAATATGGCTGGCGCTAGAGTCCGAGGCGGACCTGGGCCTAGCTTCTCCACAACCACTCGTGTTGTGCGTACGATTGTTCTTTCACGAGTAGAAGACACTTTTAGCTTAAGGCCGACTCCGAACGGCGAAGTTGAGAAGCTTTTTCTAGACAGGAATACGCTTTGAGCATTGTCAGTGACTCGAAAGAGATGGTGCCTGGCACCCTCTGCGTAGGAGTCGACGCATATATCAAGTACTTTTAAAAAAAAAACCTCAATGTTTGTTTGTTTAGTCTTATAAAAGGCGGATTTGTTTTGATCGAATCTGGTCTGTAGATAAACAGAAGTTGAAGTCCCGCACCGTCATTCGTCTTGGCCGCAAACATTTTAAAGCTTTCAATAGACGCCTCAGCTTCTTCGTGAAAATAATTGAACAATTTACCTGACCCATGTACATTAAGCTTTCGATTCCATGTGTTGGTAATGTTCTATCATTTCACATTTTAAAACCAATACTTTTTCTGCACTCGATGGAGTCGGAATGAAGCGGGAAAACACAACAGGATCAAAGTTTGACGACACGTGTGAATCCTGGCATATTACTCTACTGGGTGTTATTCCTTATTCAATTTGATGATAGATTGATTGATCTTTTCTGCTAAATGAAACAATTAAGTCCGGTTCTAAATAGAAAAAATTACTACCTTTTTAGCACTTTCCTTACATACATTCTGATGTATCTTATGCTTTCCGTCTTATCCATCCGTCAAGGATGCCTTCAAATTTCAAACCCTCGTTTTCTATGAAGTGTTATCGTACCTCAACTATTATTTTATTGCGTACGTGAAATGATAGAACTGATATTTTTTCCCAAATTTCTTTTTTTGTCAATTGTCATTGCTTGTCAGCTCGCATCTCCTTTCAACTGTTATCGACTGCTAGCTCTCAACTTCTGTCAATTGTCATTATTTGTCAACTGTCAACTTCATCCAACTGTTACCTTCTGTCAAATATCATCCTTCATATTCTAAACACTGTCTGTCTAACATTAATTTCCCAACGGATGTTTACAAATACTGGATTGAAACAACACTCCTCAACTGGTATAAAGACAGCCCTATATTTAGTTTTTAATCTTTCATCTTCTACCAACAGTTTTATGTCAACTATTATTTTCTCCCAACAGATATCTTCTGTCAACTGTCAGCATCTGTCATCTCTCATCTCCTGTCAACTCTTATTTTCTTTCAATCATCACATCTCTTGTGTTACGAGTCATCATATATCACTAGACATTTTCTATCAAATTTCTGTCGAACATTGTGTTCGAATTCTTTTCTGTCAATTGTCATGTTCCTATACTAGTCATCTTCCATCACATATCTTATTAACTTTCTTTCAAGCAATCTGGTCGAATTCTGTCATCTCTCACCTCCTGTCACCTTCTGTCAGTTGTCATTCCCTCCTACATACTCCTTCTACTTCTGTTAACTGTCATCCCCTGTCATCTCTCACCTCCTCACAACTCACACGTTCTGTTAATTGTCATTTTCTGCCAAATGTCACTTTCTGTCAATTGTCATCTTCTTCTACTAGTCATCTTCCATCACATCTCTTATTAACTTTCTTTTAATTCTTTGAAGCAATCTGGTCGAATTCAGTCATCTCTTATCTCCTGTCAACTGTCATCTTCTGTCAGTTGCCATTTTCTGGTTGTCATCTTTTAACTGTCAATGTCTGTCATCTTTCATCTCCTGTCAACTGTCACCTTCTGTCAGTTGTCATCATTCAACTGTCATTGTCTGTCAGCTCTTAACAGTCAATTTATTCCAACTGTCATCAGCTCTCACTTTTTGTCAATTGTAATCTTCTGCCACCAGTCATCATCTTTCACAATCTATCTTCTATTAACATTCTCTCGAATATTGTGTTCACATTCCTTCCGGTCCGACTGTTTGGCAAGCACGCGAATGACACGCAAAACTGCTGAACTGTTATAAAGATAGTTTTGTAAGTTCTAAACTTTGGTTTTATTAATTGAAAAAGTTTTTGCAGTTGCCACAGTTTATTGTGGCTCTGATTACTTCACTTTAATTATACGAATAGCGCAAAGAAGTGCAGCGCATTACTTCCAAGTCTGCAACCGCTTTTTCTGCATTTGTAGGTTTCTGCAGCGAAGTGGACTTAGAGTCGGATAAGTGCCGAATTGCATTAAATTTGATTCAAAGTTCTGCAATATAAAATACAGATATGTGTAAGTCAAGTCACGACCACCACGACAACACGAAAGGACCCTGTTGTTGAGTGAAGATGTCAGTGTAATGATTTCATTTAGTCATAAACTGAGATGTGTAGGGGACTGCTTACATTATTCGATGCAATTTTACATGGAGAAAGTTGTGCTGTGTCGGGCACACCACACCTTAAGTGCTTACAAGGTTTCTGTTTGATGGGCGTGTTGTGGCGCCTGGGGAACCAAAGATGGCAGGAAAATACGTTTTTTTTTTTTTGTAATTTAAAATGTTTCCCTGGGGTTCAGCGATGCAGGTTAGATGGAATTTACTTTTTCAGTGCAGCAAGAAGGACGAACTGTATACAATACTAGTCCCCCTAATCTGGGCTTACGTATATGTTATCGTATTTGATGAGGATGCTCTGTGAAGCAGAAGGATGTGAAATAAATTATTGGGCCGGAATCTAAAGCTCTGCAATAACAGAGGACAGACGAATGATTTCAGATCGAAAGATGTTTCTTACACACAAATGAAGTCTTGGACAAAAAAAGTATTGTGTTTATGTGCATAACGAAATCGGAACAATTTGAGAAATGCTCTACAAATTGGTGCTGGTTAAAGGAAACATACTGCTTGTCCAGAGCAATTTTGACATACTTCATTGTAGCAAGCGAAAGTACATGATGTCTATTCCTTTGTACCATATAATCTGAGCTGGGTTAATTTTGAAGCAGCAAGATCGAGCCCAGTGTCAAAGCCAAGTTTAAGTGTTAAACTAAGTTTGTTCCATTAATTTGTTCCAACTCTCATGTGACTGAATGAAAGACATTGGGAGAACAAGCGGCAGAGATGAGGTTTCTACGTGCTTTTGAGCCGGGATAGGGTGAGAAACACGACAGTGCGGGAGGAACCCAACGTTGAACAGCAGCTACTTGGAAGGGAAAGAGCTATGCTTGGATGCTTTGGTCACTTTGGTCAATGCATGCATAGGTGGCATTAGATAGGTGGCCGCTTGGCAGACCCAGAGCGAGGGTGTGCACCAAGTCTAAAAACTCACCTGATTCCGTTTGGTCATAACTCGTAATGAGTCAGAATCGATGGCAGAGGATCGATCGCTTTGGCTCCGCAACACCTTTAGTGGACTATGCGGGTCAGAACATGACGATGATGATGATCCATGAGCTACAGCTGTTATATGTGTACGCAGATCCAAGGTTACATGGTTACAATTCGCAGCACTGTGCTGAAACAGAAGCATGTATTCAACACAGAATTATTCCATAAAAAGCACAGGGTATCAACTCTGCCACCGTAGTTATTGGCCAACTTTCGTCTCAATATAAGAAGAGTAACGGCTGACGTCAGGAAATTGCAGGTGACATGCGTGCATCGTTTTAGAGTCTCTGACCGAATATGTTTGGGCAAATCGAAGTAGTGGCAGTTTCTACTGTTCCACTGTGGGACTAATTGCCTGAACCCCGAAGCCATGATGACCGACCCACGACGAAATTACGTTGCGTATATACAACTGAGTCAAAATTTCGATAATATTTCTCGCACGGTCAGCGAGCGCAAAACGCTCCGTAATGAAATGCAAACCGTGACGTGTACAGGTGGGATGATGGACATGAACGAAGCGAGACATCGTCATCGATCGAAGATCGTGGTTGTTGTACACGCTGCTAGAATAAATGGGCCACCACCAAAAAACATATGGAAACATTCTCGATATTCAAAGGTCGGTTGGTCTTGTATGTTATATAAAAGTCACCACCGCACACATGTGGAATACAAGGGATTGCCTGTGGGGGAATTCCATAGCCAACTAACGGCAGTATGTTTCAGAAAGAATGTTGGGCAGTATAATCGGGACACCGCACTGTGGTTCACTTTGTATTAGAACGCGGATATACATATGAAACTAAAAACATAGTACATGTGCCGTGAGACCTTTTCGTGGTTAAAAACTGGTTGTTTTACTGGATGTAAAACTGGTCATTAACGGCATAAACTTAAGTGAAAATAAAAAACAAATGAAAATATCACTTTTTAGAACCACGAAAAGATTTCTTCGCGCTAGGACTATGTTTAAAATTTCATTAAAATCCGTACACGGGTTCAAAAGTTACGTATTTATTACTTTGCAGAACTAGTATTCGCCGCAGCTTGATAACTTGATACAACCCAATTGCCATTATTGCACCCTAGATGAACGTATTGCTATACTTAAAAGGCTCTTGCAGCCAAAGTATTCGGTAGGCGGATATGATTTTTAAAACCTCTATAGAGCACGTCTTCAGCTTTAGTTTTTTTTTGTAAGCTTTATATTTCTTCTAAAAATAAAGTCCTAAAATTGCATTCATTCCAACCATTATTAGACATGACCAAAGTCAAAACCGTATTTTTTAAATCAGATACAGCGAAATAAATTTGAACATAACTTCTAAGGTTTCAAGAAATTGCAGCTAATTTTGTCCGTGCTCCCACTTGAAAGTATGAAGCACACATTGACATAAGTCTCTACGCGTAGCTTGACGTAGATTTTTTTGAAACTCAAAGTAGAGTATTCATCAAAAGTTTTTTTTCTTAACACCTATGTTTTAAGCTACGTATCGAAAATATATTTGAGGATGTTTAATTTTTTTATATTAAATAGGCATGAACAGACCAATAGAATGGTGTATAAGGATAAAGAATTTATTTTATGATGCTTGCGATTTTTTTTTTTTGTTGAAAATATCGCTCGCTACTTGTATAAATATTTTGTTGACTTTGAGGTTTGTAATTGCAAATAACTGTATAGTATATATATTACAAAAGGGGTTTGAAATCTTAGATTTCTTGGACATAAAACTAAGAAGGATACAGGACTTTCTCCAGGAATTTCTCCAAAGACTTTTTTCCCCCGGCAAACTCACTGTGTGGCGGCCGAAGCAGCACAGATCAGTACAATTCAGTTCAGCACAGTTGAATTTAAAATGTTTACATAAAGTGTTCAAAGTGTAATTCGATTCAGCCTGAAAGGCAGCAACGTTTCCTAACTAAGTAATAGGGGTTCTATTAAAGTGTTTGTAAATAAATTCGTGTACGTATTGGATAAGTGAACCTTTAATAAAAAAAAATGTTGATAGCTGCTTGATAACAAATTGAAAAGCTTTCATTGCTGCCTGGTGACCCCTTACCACAAAATTGTAGAAGTTGATTGTGCCTTTTTGTTCCAGATGGAAACGGCATGTTTTAGTATCCTTTACATTAAGATCAGGTTTTCGTTTTCTTCAAGTGTCGTGAAAACTATATCTATAATGCTGATTTATGCTGGGAACGTGTTATCATGTCGAAGTCGTCTGTGTAGTCATATTTTCTGCACCTTGTTTATATCAGTCAGCGTCTTCTCAGCGACCATATTGAAGATGTCAGACGCTTGATATTCATTGTAACACCGTTTGTGTAAGGTATAAAATACGAATTCAGACGTCACATTGAGTAGTAATTTGCGATGAAATAAAAAAGTGAAGCTGTATTCAAACTCCATATTTTCAGGATTTTCAGGATTATCTTTATCTTGGTTTTCGACTTTGTGGATCGTAAGTCTTAACAACATTTGTTTAAATGCCGTGTTTAACCTCCACACATTTCCGTATGGGCATCTGGTCTGTTGGAAAGCATTGGCGAAGAAATTTCTTCTCAGACGCCTAACAAAAAACCAAAACTGGCTCTGCATAAAAATCATACTCACTGTGGTACTCGATCTCATTCCATATTGCTTTGGGCCTATGCTGCAGCAAGAATACGGCATCATCGGCACTGAAGCTATGGGAGGCAGTGTTTCTGATTGATAAATCATGTGGACGCGGCCACGATAGCTGGGTAGACAGTACAACACAACAAATCTAGCCCCAGCAAAGATCTATACGGTGGCCCTGTGCAGGGAACAGGAGATACTGGCAACTAAGCAAACGAACAACAAGGCAGTCTTGCAATATAGGGAACTGAACCGGATTTAATCTCCTTACATACTCTCTGCCATTAGTAAGATGAATCTCTGTTAAGAGTCTGAAATCAATGGCTTAAATGACCGTGTAGTTTCCGTCCCCTGGAAGTGCGCATGCAAAAAGCATTCCTTACCGGGCACTGTGTCATAGCTTCACATGCCTCTGAACATACCACATAGCGACTCAAAGAGTGAGAGGAAGATATAGAGTGAGTAAACTTAACAAACTGGTTCACCTAGAAACAAAGTATAGTTGAGTATACATTTAAATGTAAGAAATCTAAGAGTAAACACAATGAAGCGCTTCAACCTAGATTCAGTCATAATCAGTTACCACTGCATTTGGTATGTACGTACTGCAATGGGAATAGTCTGCTTATTTGAAATTAAGTTATCAAATAATGTGTGTAGGATCGAACTTAAACTTCACTCAATAATATTTTATTTTCACACTCAATATTTTGGGGTGGTTTAGGTAAGAAATGGATTGACTGGCATTGTGAACTATCGAATCCACCAACCATGTGAACCGTGAACAAAATGGTGATTGTGATTGAACACGAAGAGCACCCTGCTGAGAAAAAGGAAAGGAAAAGTGAGCTTTCTGTTCTCCTCAGGAGCATTGCCAGATAAAATAATTGGTTGATTATTTTGAGATTAAAATTATTTTTATACACAAATGGCAATTGTGTACTCTCTGGATTGACAATTAAGCCATGGCATCCGGTGGCTTAAGTTAAACTACTGTTTAAGTGGAATCTATCCACTGTGAAAACGAAATTTCTATTGTTTCTGAGTTTTATCGATGGATCGACACTTAAGCTCACAATGTGAAATCGTGCATAAGTGGTTCTACCCTTCTGTCAATGGATGATTTCATACATTTGGAATAGGCCCGCCTGGACCTGGATACATTTTGTATGGCAATTGATGGAACTCAATGAAATTGGTTCGCAATTGTCTTAGAGGAAAGCGAAACAGCGAATTTTAGTTAGGAATGATTTCACAATCCAGCCAGAGAAAACCACAAAATAACCACAGTAATTAAACAAATTTGAAACAGCAACTCAGATATAATTTTATTGAAAAACCAATGAACGAACGAAGGGTTAAGATCATATAATATTCGGATAATACGAATATAGTCAGTCTATAGTCACCATCATCCTCCTAACACGGCCGAATTTCAAGTGACCGAGAAAAACTAATTTTCATTGCATGTACGTTGCCATGCAGTTCCTGATGCTACACACACACTGTACTTGTACAAGTGCATCGATCGTATGATCCTGAAGTTACTATGCATGACGCGTTCCTGCGGTGTTAATACTTTTATACACAAGACTGCAAGGACACTTAAGTTATGTACAGTGACTAACAACAAATTTTTACTAATATACAGAGATTGACAAAATAATTTATATAACATCGAATACATATGTCAAGAGTACTGCACAAATATTTTACAATGAAATAAATGGAATGAATAATTACACAAAATATAATATTACAATTTCAGTAATCGCATTCTCAAACAGAAATAATTGAAGGTTATATGTTATTTTGGACAAGTTACTATTTTTATTGATATTTCGAATTATCTTCTTGATTTATGTGTCATATATCATCACCTCATCGTTAATCTGGTTTTTCTGTGCATTTTTTTGTTTACTCTGCAAATTTTGCGCGACATTTTCTGGCCCGTTGATGTCTGGCCTGACGATGGGCTGTGAGGTCCTATTTTGCAATGGAGCTCCGAAGAAAGATTTGAAGACATTTCTAACGGAAAAAATCCTTGGATTGTTAATCCAAAGACCAAAATAGACAGTTCCTATTCAGCAGAAGACTACCAATTTCCTGTTGAGTCTTTCTATTATTTTATCGCAAGGTTATAACGACCATATCATCTGATATCAATGAAGATGACAACAAGGCAATGACATTGCGAATGACATTGTTTGGCATCAGTTTCTTCCATCAAATAGTATTCTTCGGATAATTGTCCTCCTTGCCATTTCATCATCATCATCTTGTGTAACTGATATCCCCCTACTACCAAGCTTGTCTCCGCATCAGAAGTCGGTATAGTAGGTGGTCAGATCACAACTGCACTGAGCCAAGATTGAAAGATACGAGCTAAGATGCATGTCATAAGTACTATGACATATCGAAGAGCATCTCTCACGCTCTCACTCTCTACCATAGAATTGCTAATATACTAATGCCTGCTACCTGTGTTCTCCCTTTCTTCTTCGCTCATGCGGCTCCAGTTGAATGCGTTCGCTTATACATACCATTAAACTGAACTGAGCATATTGTTTGTAAAATACTATAATAAATTCTATTGTGTGTATATAATGCACTAAACAAAACTAATAATTACTTGACATAAGTAAAAAGATTTCCTTTTTTGAATCAAATGTGAAATAAATACGTTTCTCGATACAATATGTAGCAGGGTCTGGCCGGACCTATATATCAATTTATTGTCGACTGTATATGGGCTGGGAAATTCAGGCAATAATAATAAATTAGGAAAAAATGGTTTCGAAAATGGAAACGACAGAAGGGCTAACTATGCACAGAGCGTCAGCAGCTTTTTCATAAAAGCCAAACAGCCATTAATTAATGTTAATAAGTAATCAGCCATTTTATGTTTTCCATTCATCTATTTCTGTTATTACACGAGGGAGATCACATTAATCTGGAATAATCATTAACCCTTTTTTTCTGTGGCCACTTATTTTTATGACAGGTTTTTGCATACACATATGTATGTGGACACATGGATACGCATAATCAGGCGTATCCGCATCTTATGTACGCTTGAAATGCAGATTGAAATTCAAATTTAAATTTACATATGGATGTATGAATGTGAATTTGGTGTTGAAGGATTTATTCCTCTTCACCTCTCGCACTGAAATGTAATAAATCTTCTCGCAGGCAATGTGTTTCATTCCTGTGATAGATTACAAAAAGTGTTTTGTATCCGAATTTATCAGGAAAATAAATTTACCCTTTCACGTGGTAGAAAACCGTATGCGGGCACTTGAAACTATTACTTTTCTTAAGGAGATGAATGGCTTTAAGGCTCACAGCATTTACTGAATTCACAATATTCAGGAGATAGGTATAACTTAGGAGGTTATGGATTGTGTTCGACATACCCAATTAAGTTACAAGGACGTTTTTGAGAAAAATGTACAAAAATTACAGACCGTTGACGGTCTGGGGCACGCTGCCTCCAGACCTTCAGTCATAAAGACCAAGCTGACTTGCGTCTGTCATGACTTGGTCCTTAAATCGAAAATTCGGCTTTCCTCTCCTTCTCGGACAATGGGGTTCGATTCTTCGTAGTGCAGGGATGGTTATGGGCATGTTGACATCGACTTTGACTTTAAGTAAGCCCATAAAAATGAATCAATGGTCTTAAATCGTACGTTCTAGGTTACCAATTTTGATCACTTAAACGGGAGAGTCCAGGCAATGTGTTATGTAGTAATTTATTTGAATCACTGTGGCATGTGGCACCGTCTTGTTGGCACCACATTTTGGCCAGATCAATATCATCCAATTTCGGCAGAAAGACCTGTGTTATCAGGTCTCGAGCACCAGTAACAGTCGCTGCTTGACCAGCCTCATTTTAAAAAAAGTATGGGATAAATTACCCACCATCAAATCATCAGGAGATATTCCCAAGCGCACCCAGCGAGTTTTTGGAATTGATCCAACCATCTCATTCAGGTAGCAAGGGGACGCTATAGCCTGTAGTGGGCCAGAGCTTAGCTTCCACAGCAACCACTTGTGTTGAGCGTGCTATTGTTCTCTCACGAGTGGAATTGACCTACAGTATGATACCGACAGTTATTACACTTTGAGCAATTTCACTGACTCGGAAGAGTTGGGACCGTGAAAATTGTTTTTTGGTCGTACCGGCTAGGAATCGAACCCAGTCCGAGAGGTTAAGTTGCGTAGGGGTCGATACACATACCCACAGTGCCACGACCACCAACGTCCTTCATATTCATGTTCGCTATGTCTTCAAGGCTGTTGAGGAAATAGCTGCCCATATGGTTTCTTTTTTTCATTACATGGGGAGGGTAGGTTCCGAGGTAGTGTAGTACAGTCTCCTCATCATCCTCATACTTGCAGCTCGCCTACTGCTTTACTAATTTGCTTCCTATCTAGTTCTAGGAGAGCTTTAGCTTTTGAAGGATCTATTGTAGGCCACATCATTTTCGATGTACTACAGGTGTCCAATTCCGCCCACCTACGATTGTTTTGTTACTGACAGACGCCAAGTAGCATTGTTTCAAAGCTTTCTTTCTAATTAATCGGCTCTTTCTATGGACCGGGACTAAGCATATGGTAAGCTGCATTTGTCCACTATCTCCATTACAGATAGCCGGCAGAGCTTTACCATCTTGGAATTTGTCGATGGTGTTTACAGGGCCTGACTAGATGCGTATATACCGGAGTCTGTGTCTCCTTTTACTTGCAGCTGTTAGTGAAGATTTCCAAGACTCTGTTCTGTTCTTCATCGCACTCTACTCTTGTGGATATTATTCTTATGCTTTAATCCGGAGTTTTCCAAAGGTGTTATATAGTCCAATTGTTTAGGAATCTTCGTGTTATGAAGTAGCTCTATATGCCCTCTGTTTTGGGATGTTCCCATCGTTTACATTCCCGAAAGCGTAGCAATAAGCTCTGTATATGGCCATTGAAGCAACCGTGGGTGTTGATCTGAGGGCACCTGTGATGCAGATGCATACCGGTCTTTGTATTCTGTTTGTTCTGATCAAATTTTGTTTATTTTGTAGTGCCATCCACCAAATTAAGACTCCGAAAATCAGTAATGGTATTGCTTTTGCCGTGTAGAGCCAGTGTGTTATTCCAGGTTGTATTCTCCATTTGGGTCAGAACACTTTCGTGACTGCATGTGTATAGTGCAATCGATGCTTTTCTGGCACGCTCCTGAATGTTATGTCTCCAGTTTAGTATGATGTCGACGATAACACCCAAGTATTACGCTCGATCAGTGAAAAAAAGATTATTATTTGCCTTTCAGCTACTGTGGAGTGATGTTTGGAATTTGGTACCTCCTAGTGAACAGCACACGTAAACTCCACAAACGACATCACTGTGGAGATCCGACGTAGAACCGCCTTTGGCAACCGTTGTTACTTCGGTTTGTCATAAAAACTGGAGTCAAAACTCGTGACTCGAAGGACTAAGGTCGTCTATAAAACCCTTATTTTCCCAGTATATGCAGCCGAAAGCTGCACGATAAGCAAAACTGCGGAGCTGATTCTTGGTGCCTTTGAAAAAAAAATTCTACGTCGGATATATGGTCCCGTCTGCGAGGAAGGCGAATGGAGGAGAATACACAACCGCAAACTCTACGAGCTGTACCAGGTTGTGGATGCAGTCCGGAAGGCAAAGATCCGTCGACTGTTGTGGCTCGGCCACATCGAGCGCATGGACAACAATGCTCCAGCTAAGAGGGTGTACGAATCCGATCCTCCTGGTTCGAGAAGGAGAGGAAGACCGAATCTCCGGTATAAAGCCCAAGTAATTGCGGATGCAAGACAGTTTGGTCTTGATGACTGGAACCCAGGACCGTCAAGAATGGAAAGCATCTATCGCTCAGACTCAGACCCTGCATGGGTCGTCAGCCTGATAAGTAACTAATGAAGTAGTGAACAGCACAAGCTAAGTCTTGGATAGATTTACATCAAGTCCAACGCTGTCCGTCCACTTAGCTAATAAAAATCATTTGGAAATCGTAAAGATGGATACATTTGTCGCACGTGATCAAATCATCGAAGCATAGCAACTTTCTTCACTGCTCTGCTATTCACTTTCACTGCTGTTCAGCATTAAGGTCCTCTAGCACTGCCGTGTTTCTTACAATATCGCGGCTAGTACTTCTCATAATATTGTCGGTAGCTTGCAATCGTGATTTTATTCTTTCAGTTGTTACCCAAATTACATGACTGTGGGTGTATGTTGGAACAAGTACTGAGAGCTAACATCGCCTTGCCGCCATGTTTGGCCTTTGGTGCAGATCTGCCAAGCTATCTTAAAATTGAACCAACTTAGAAAAGCTCAGCCTCACTCCTCCCAACACTCGAGAAAATGGCCCCGAGATGGGTATTAAAAGGTGTTTTTAGAAGTGATTCCATTCACATGTAGAGTGCATTGAATAGGCATCAATAGGCAGCTTCAGCACATACAGCCGCAAACCCATCGAGTAGTATTCATTTTTCCTTGCATTCGCTGAAAGTTGGTTATTTCCGACAAAGCTTGGCTAATGTGTACAACATTTAACGATTTAAATTAGATTTGAAGTATTACTGAGAAGCCAGACTTCTCTCTTGCCTCTTAAAATTTTTGACAACTGTTTTTTATAACGATTTCTAAAACCAAATTGACCAATCAGAGGACGGCATTTACCTTATTTCTTGAAAAACGTCAAAAATGCATGAATGTCTGTCTAAAAAGCACTTAAATTCGTCGATGGACTAGAAGGCAATCATCTGTGAAGTCGGCTATCTCTGTAGTACTTTATTTCTGGTTTAAATCTCCAACTTACCAAAACAACGGTTAATATAAAGCTTTTGCGAATCGGTAATCTTCCAAAAGCTCTGGAGTTCAAATTAATTCCGAAAAGTACTCAAATGGTTTGGCTATGAAATTAAAAGCTTTTAGGACAAGTTACTTTTTTGATTCAAGAACACACTAAAAGCCCATCCAATGAAGCCACCAATTGTGACAAATTCCTTAAGCTTTTCCGCGCAAAATTTAGTACACCCAACTGACAAAGCTTTTGCAATGAGAAAGTACTGAAAACTAAAATGTCATCCTTCAACTAATGTCCCGGCTTGTAATCATGTTGTTGTACACATAAAAACGCATAAAGAGGACAACACATATAATAAGCTCAAAGAGTGAAAAGGAGAGAAGAAAAGAAATGCAAAACAGTTGAACTTCAATTCAAATAAGGTCTATTCAAAGCCAACTGGGCATAGTGGTGGTTATGTACATAACTGTGTGTATGCCCGATTGAGGAGGACACACTTTGTTTTGTCTCTTCACGTCAAGCGCTGGCGGTGAACGTAGAAGGCTTGTATTTATGTATATTTCAAAGGAGAAATCTTAGTGAATAGAAGATATTCATTACATTTCTTGCATCAGTTTTAAATTCATTTATTTGCTGATGCTTCTGCTTGTTTATATTAGGTTTCCTTTTGACGACAGAGAATTTGCATAAAGGGAGGCGGTTTACAACTGCTTAGTATGTTTGTGAGTCGTATTCTGAAATTAGGCTTTAGAATACTGGTTATTCAAACGCTTTTGATTGAGTTGCATTCAGTTCTGGTAATATAAAAAGGACATGGAAGATGTGCAGGATTGCAAATATATTAATGTTTCCAAGATGGTGACATGTTTGGTAGTTCGTATGGATACAATGTCCTGCAATGTGGAATAGGAATTAAAATTACGTCATACATTGAAAGACTGTGGAGCTCTAGCACCTAAAAACGTTTTTGGAGGGAACCTTGTTAGGCTGATTGCTTGTGTTATGGATTAGGACAAGGAATTTCTCCCAAAACATCATGTTCAAACTTAAGTCAGAAAAATAGAACACAACTGAGGAAACAGGGAAGGAACAGGAAGTATCCCATCGTTCGTACTTTGTGTGAACTGTTTTTGTGCATAAAGGTACTCCTTTCGATAAATTTGCGTAAAATAGAAGAGACCAAGGAACTGAATCGTAGATACAAAGGTGTACCTGGGTTCAAAAATCTATTGAGCAGTAGAGTCCTTTCTCGAAGGGCTATGTTAAAATTATATAACACCTTGGTCATCAATGTCTTGCTTTATGGCGCGGAAAAATGGACAATCTGAAAGCGGGCGAAGAAACCCTTTGTCACAACGGGTTAAAGTTCTGCGTGAGTAAAGTTCTGCGTGCAAAAGGACAACGCAATAGACTCTGCCCATGAAACCGAAGTGAAGAAGGACCTCAGCCAATTGCCATCCGTAATTGTGGGCACCTGGCTAAAGATGCTGCCAGCTGGAAAGGCTTATGACCGTTTTCACAGTGCCGGCTTAAGTGTCAATCCCTGGATAAACTCAGAATCCAAAAATGAAGTATTAGAGATAGCCGACTTCACAGCTGATTGGCCTCAAGTCCATCGACGAATTTGAGTGCTTTTTTGACACATATTCATGAATTTTTGGCGGTTATTCACGAAATGACGTAAATGCCGTCCTCTGATTGGTCAATTTGGTTTAAGAGAATGTTATAAAAAACAGTTGTCAGAAATTTGAAGACCAAGAGAGGTCTGCCTCCCTGTAATACTTCATTTCTGCTCAAAATCAATAAAAACTTCGTTTTAAAAATGGGGAATTAACGGTTTAATTTAAACAACTAGTGTATTAATATAACATTAACACCAAAATACATACATTAGAGGAAAAATCGAAATGAGCAACCAACTATTTGTCTGGCAATGATTCAGGTTTCAGCCTTTCGTGTATTAGAGGAAATTTGCCGAGGAATTACCTACTGCGTTTCCACACACACTCGCAGTCTTATATTCTGCACACATTCGAATACAGAGACTTCGTGTTCAATCACAATCACTATTTTTCATGAATGATTCACTATGCCACTCAATCCATGGCTTACCTAAGCCACCCTTAAATATTGATCCTGAAAATGAAATCTTCCTGAGTGAAGTTTATGTTCGATCCCTGTACTGTGAAATCAGGCATTACTGATTGAGGCTGAAATCCAAGTTTGCGAAGATGACTTCAGAAGATCTTCTGAAGACTTCAGAGAAGAGAAGTTGTGTCTACTTAACGATAATATAATAATATGGGTGGCGCGACAGTCCGAGGTGGACCTGGGCCTAGCTTCTCAGCAACCACTCGTGATGTGCGTGCTATTGTTCTTTCACAAGTGGAAGGGACCTACAGTTTAAAGCCGACGCCGAACGGCGAATTTGAGAAGCTTTTTCTGGTCAGGAATACTCTTTGAGCATTGTCAGTGACTCGAAAGAGGCGGAGCCGTGAATTATTAATGGTGGTAAATTCGGGTATTGAACCTGGCACCCTCTGCGTAGGAGTCGACGCACTTACCCACTACGCCACGGCGACCACTTCGTGTCTACTTAACGATATGGAGTGACAAATCTGTGATCTATAGATTTATTAAAATTTGTAAATAATATCTAGAAATGTGTACTTATTTTCCCATTTACAAATAAGATCGGAAAACCACAACTAATTGACTATGACAGTAAGTAAAGTGCAATTATTCTTCACAAAAAATATAGTGCAACCTTGACAGAAGGAAACTCGATTTATCAAATTTTTCGAAATCCCTAGAAATCCCCAAGAAATATTCGCAAAAGCAAATGCAAAATTAAATACCGACTATATTTTGTCAAAAACTCTTCTTCATAACGAATTTTCAATCATTGCCGAACATAGATGTTCACCTGAATCTAATGAATTTATAGAACTTATAACCTTTAAATAACGAATGTGGTCGTTGATTTTCCCTCAATTCCACATTAACTCTGATGAAGCTGAATTTTTTTCGAAATACAATCGTTGTTGTTTGGTCCTAATTAATGAAGCTTTGAATCACAATTATAATTATATGGATGGCGTCACAGTGCGATGGCCAGGCTAGCTTCTTTGCATCCACTCGTGTTGTACGTGCTATTGTTCTTTCACGAGTGATAGAGACCTACAGTTTTATGACTCCGACCGGGGAAGTGGAGGCTTTTTTTTCTAGTACTCTTTGAGTATTGTCAGTTCCTCGGAAGTGATGCAGCCGTGAATTATGAAAGTTGGTAAGATTGGGGATTCGAACTTGTCACCCTCTGCACTAATCCATTACGCCACGGCGACACTGGGACTTCAACCCAACATCTTTACAAAAAACCTCATGCAACGAATTACTAGTTATAACTAATATTTTCTAATTCCCTTTAGGTTCGTTAAATCGAGGTTGTACTGTGTACCTCATTTGGATATTAACACTGTAAAGGTGTTTACAAGATTTGTATAGGTAATGAGTGGAAACGTTTCACAATTACCGGTTGAGTAGTTATTCACATTCTCTATAACCATATTGCATTGACAAGCTCTGTGTCATTTCTACGTTGATCATATGTTTATTGCAAGTAAGTTGAGAAATACCAAACTATGGAAGTATATCATCACACGCAGACGTTTTTATACACCTAAATTATTTACATTAGTTGAGTTAAATCAACCAAAAGTCTAGTGATTTCTCTTCAAGTTAATGCTCTAGTAATTTTAAAGCTTTAAAAAATATCATAAGATTCACGCAAATAAAGCTATGTTATACTTATTCTATATTAAGAAATAAAAAAAAAACAATTTCGTATAGTGATGTATGTCTTTATCAAGCAAAAACTGGGTGGATCGCGTGTTTTACCAACCGTTAATTACTACATTTGGAAAGTAAATTCATAAAACTCGAGTGCGCGGTTGCTTCTATTAAACAGAGAGATGTAAATTCGTCAGTCACTTGAATGTCCGTGTAACCGAATTTGACTGTACTATTTTTACAATAGATTCACAATAAGATATTATCAGTTTTCAAGTGTCCTCTTACAATAAATTATAGATTTTTGATGCGCAAATTGGCAAACGTTATATTTTTACGAATGCTGTGGCGTATACGTAACATTTTTTCCTAATTTTTGTCTATAGACGCTGTAAATAAGAAAGATTTTCTTGATGCAGTTCCTTAGCAGCTATGGTTAATTGAAAAAAGAACTGGGTTACTGCCATTGTGTTTTAGCCACAGCGGACCTAGTCGATCTTATTTCACATATCACTTTTGTAATGCTATTTGCTGACACTAATGCTGCTCTTTTCAACCAGTTTGATCAAGAATCAAGTACCTAAATGACTCCTCCTTTGGATGGAAAGGGCTCAGCAATCATTTAACATAATATTGCTAACAATCTTTAACAAGGATGAGGCTACCGAGCACATCATGTGTGAATATCTGGCAATAATCTGGTTAAGGAAACGTATCTTCCAAAGGGAGTTACTCACTTCAGTGGAATAAAAAAATCCAAGAGTAGGTCTTAGGTGATTCGTAGTGAGGCATCCTGAGCCAGGAAGCTCGGAATCGAAGACTCGCTTTGCTGGTGGGATGTTTTCCATGCTCAATTTAACTGTGCCACTGCAGTCGGCAGATGTTTACTTTCACGGATTGCAGGTGAGTCGCCGTGGCGTAGTGGTTTAGTACGTCGACTTCTACTCTGCGTAGGGTGTCAGGTTCTAATTCCCATTTTTACTAACTTTCATAATTCCCGGCTCCATCTCTTTGAAGTCACTAACTGTACGCAAAGAGTATTCATATTTAGAAAAACTCCTCAACTTCGGCCTTCGGAGTCGTCATAAAACTATAGATCCCTTCCAGTCGTGAAAGAACAATAACACGCACAACACGATTGGTTGCTGAGAACCTTGGCCCAGGTCCACCACGAACTAAAGCGCCACCCATATTATTATTATTATACATCTTGGTACAGTCTACTGTGTCTACACCTCTATTCGCCCTCCTCGCAGAATAGATATATCTGATGATGTAGAGTCATCCGCCACGGCGCCTTGGGAACCCACCAGGAACCTTCCACTGCAACTGCTCTCTGCATTTTCTTCTCCAGTACCAGACTAAAGAAGTCACACGACAGTACATCTCCTTGCCGAAATCCGATGGTTTCAAACATTTCGAAAGTCCTTGAAGCAAACTGCACGATGCATTCTGTTAGTGTCGGCGTGGTACGACACAGTCGGATCAATTTTTCCTTCGATCCCGAATTCGGCCAACGCTTCGTATAGTTCCTCGTATTCGACGGTAAGATCGATGAAAAAGTGATTTGCATCAATTCGAAACTCGCTGATCATCTCCAGCATTTGCCTTACTGTGAAAATTTAGTCTACAGTCGGTTTGAAGGGCAGGGAACCGCACTTTTACGTATCCATTAGTGAGTTTCAAAACGGCTTTAGT
The DNA here is from genome assembly GCA_964034865.1 of Eristalis intricaria. Classification (NCBI taxonomy): domain Eukaryota; kingdom Metazoa; phylum Arthropoda; class Insecta; order Diptera; family Syrphidae; genus Eristalis; species Eristalis intricaria. Next base: position 13,831,292 of record OZ035876.1, on the reverse strand, counting down.
CATTCACATTGTACACCGGCAAGGATCTTATAGGCGACGTTGAGCAGGGATGTACCTCTATAGTTGTTACAAGATGTTGGATCGTTTTTTCTTTTTTTGAAGATTGAGAATATAGAGCCGATACTCCTGTCGCCGGGTATAATTTCATCTTCTGAAACTCTTTCGGCTGTAAGCGAGCTAAGAAATATAGAAATATATAAAAGAATGATAGGAAATCCTAAGAACGTACAAAGCAAGGGCGAAGATAAGTGTAATAAAGATGAAAATATTATGTCCTTCCTTAATCCTAGTCTTCATTGGTTGATGCGTACTCTGATGTACTAGGTATCCTTATTTCCAAACCACTCGAGTATATTATAGGTAAGTGTAATCTGATACAATTTAACGTCTATGGCTAACAAAAGGCATTGAATTGATGAGGAGAACAATGATTGAGATCGAAAAGTGACTCAAAAGATTGTTTTTCGAAACTCATCATCGCACATTAGCACTTTCTCCTAATTGGTCTCACATACATATGTTCACAAATTCACTTTCAAAATTGACTCACTGAAATGTCTTCATCTAGTTTGTTTGAGCTTCGTGAATTGTATCCTTCGACAACACCTGTTCCATTCCTGTGCGAAAGGCTATCTAATTGGAAATCAACATTCGACATCAGTCAAAGACAAAATCCATTAATCGATTTCCAGTTGATCTAGGTCACATCCAATTCGAGTCCTCTTTCATCTTCATCTGTGTATCGCAAAATAAATAGTCGAATCTGACCAGTGTCAACTACGTCCTTATCTGATGTCATTAAAATAAAAGGAATCTCAAATCTTCTCGACGAGCACAAGAGATTGTGACACAAAAGCTTCCCAAAAAAAACCCCCCAAGCAAACTGCCTCAGGATCTTTTGTTGCCTGAATGAGATTCTTTTGACTCAAACTTCTGTGTGTCAAACAACCCATCTGACACACTAACCACACACAACTGTACACAAAGCAAACTGTAAGCGCATAAAACTTATGGACGACGGGCGTTGTGAATTCCAGTGGTTAATGCCTAATTTGTGAAATGGCCATGGCTAGACTGGGGCGTTTTGATTCAATCTCAAAAGTTTTCGGTCAATGGAAATGTTTTGTGAGTCTAGAGATTGGCTTCACACTCCACCCACACGGCTCGCTTCGCTCTCACGCTTTATGGGTGGACACATTAACGTTTGATTTAATATTTTATCAGGAAATGCCAACTTGGGGCTGTTGAAAATGAAGGAACTGTTTGTACCCAACGATGACATTTCTTAATATCCACATACGGCTCATTCATTTGATGCCGTCGTATCCGCTTCAGATGTGAATGCTTAGTGTCCCAGAATTTATGCGGTAACCCGCCTTGTGTTTCGCACTCGCGTACCATTTTCACTTAAGGCTCACCCTGAATATTCATTTTATTGGCAATTATCCTGAGTATAAGCGCTACTTTCGGCATAAGCTCACATATACGACTACAAGAGGTGGAGTACATGGTGTGTACTTGGTATTCTCGAATCTTTCCGCGGATAAACACCAGAGGCAACTTGTTGCTTGTAATTTGGCGTCGTACAGCAAAATATGTTCGTTCCCCTTCGTGGGGGCTATCGATGTACGATGGCCCCATAAATATGCAAATTTATTGAGGTTCAATCCATCGTCAATGTCGTCGTCCTTTCAACACAAGAAAAAGTACACAGTTAAAGTCTAATGTGACACTGAAGTGTTTTTATCAGCGGGGAGTACCTACGACTGTCAAAGATTCACCCTGCCCGTGCCCTTTTCAGAGTCCACGGCAATGGGGGAGATACTCCTGTGCTTTTGCGGGCTGCTGCTGCTGCATCTCTCGACTCGCAACTTCTCTCCACGAAAAAGCTCCGTATCTTGTTTAACTTTTAATTCGGTTCACTACAGTCTAACGATTCAGTTCGTTAGGAGCTTTCTTCAAATCCGGTTCTCCTCTTCATTGCTTCGTTCGTCGTTCGGGCGCGGCTAATTCCTATTATCCTTCTCGTTGTTCAACAGGAAAAAAATAAAAAAAATTGTTAACATTTTCCATGCCAAAATGTTGTGCATTCAAAAATTGATGAAATTGTTGAGTTCTTGCGATGATTTGCCGCTTGTGCAGTGAAAAGTGCCCGAGGAACGTGTGTGAAATCTGCATAACAACGAATCTTGGTTTTTCTTATCCTCGGCATGGATAAAATTCGCAAAGCAAACACCTTTCGCTACGTCCACCCTGTCTGACGCGAAGTGGATACACGCAATGCAGCATTCCTCTGCAGATAAAATCCCGTGTTTCGCTTCTTTTTTGTATTCGCCCTCCTTCGTCCTGGTAGAATAGAGACACGCCGCTGCTGCTGCTGCTGATTTTCTTGTTGTTACTGTGTGTACGCAGAATACAATGTGGGTGTTGTTCTAATTGGTCATTTTGGATATCGTTTCTTATTCTTTTTTCTCGATAAACGTACAATTATAGGCCAATCCTTTTCGCTTCACAAAACTTTTTCAATAGAAAATCCTTTGCCTCTGTCTCTGTCAATATTCAGCGTTAATTACACTTGGAGATCCTGTCGCCGCGCCGGGCGTCCTATCTATCTTCTGTCGTGCTGTGCGTGCGTGTTGTAGTCGTTTTTTTGCCAATCCCAAGGACGTATTGTCCGCGTTGTACGAGGAAACATAAAAGGACTCGTGGTATTTTTTAAATGACGTGATTTTTAGCGGAAGCTAGATATGTGCAAACACTATGTCATGTACGAAGTATAGACTGTTAACACATATAGAGAGAGACGGAGAGAGTGAGTGAGAGACGGGGTTTGAATAAATTGTGTAATTAGTGACAGAGGGGGTCGGACAGGATTCGCACTGTATCCCGGTGGGGTAACATTCATTTTTTTGTTTCTATCCCCAGTTAGAGAGATTATTTTTCGTCTTTCGTCTAGTTTCTGTTTTAATTGCTTTCCTCGCTTTTGTTGGAATAATAATTGTTCTTGATTTCAGTATTTGTTCTTTCGCCCTTTCTCTTTTTTTTGTGTTGTTTTTTTGGTTCGTTTGTTTGTTTGTTTGTTTGTGTACCACCAAGTTAATACAGACCTCCCTTGAGTGTACCGACAAGTGCGGTGATGAAACTTAAATACGAATAAACGTTAAAAGGAACCCAGGATTATGTGCCAAAAAGGGAATAAAAGTTAATTGGCACAGATGTACGTGATTCGAAGGCATTCCTCGGCAACATCCTAAGTTATTGTTGTATCTCTTAAGAATACCTTTCTTCTTTCATTTCCATCCGCGATTTCGTGCAGGAGAGAGAGGGAAACAGAGGCAAATTACAAGCAAAAAGCTTTTCCTTTTCGACTTTTCGCGCGCGGGAATCTCAGTCGCCTACAGTTTGGTTTTTTTTTCCTCAAAAAAAGTATATACACGTGTACATAATATACAATATGTTCGTTGACACTAACAATGTTGAGGCATAATTTAAGCAAATTAATTGAGAACACTATGAGTGTGAAATTGAATGCACACACCGAAAATTAAATGATAAGGATATTCCAGCAACGACTACAGAAGATAAATATTTAGAGGGAGTTCGCTCGCGCTACAGTGGCTGTGCTGTTCTATGTTTGTGTGTCGACGTAATAAGTAAATTTACAAATAATTAAAATGAACGCAGCACAGAGTGGAGGACACACGGGATCGTCCATGGGCAAGAAGGGCTCTCAGATGGAGGTAAATATGAAATGTTCTCATCACTCATTGCTCCCTCCCTCATTGTAAGTTTCTTCTTTCCAAAAACCCCCCAACAAACGAATGAAGAACATACATTTCGGTTGTTTGACATTCTCTACATGCAATCCAACACACATGATATGCGTGCCTGGCTGGTTTTAAATCTTCTCCTGCTGTTGTCATTTGTGGCAGAATTCCTTGTGGGACCACAATAAATGATGTGTCCCTATGGTGGAGTTTCGGGTTTTCTTCGTGCTTTGATTTTAAATTAACTAAAATGTTTTAACTTTTCCCAGTGTGGGAGGGGAGGGGTGATTTTGTAACTTTTTTAAGGGAAAACTTTTTCTTTTGCCTTTGATCCCATGAGTCAGCGATTGTTAACCACTTAAGATGGTTTCAACAGACACGGCAAATATAGAAGCCCCTCTCCGTCTCATGAATGCAATTTATCAAAACCAGAGTGAAGGCAACTTCCGCCGTAAACATACACCCGAGGGGAAATACGAACTCTCTATTTGAAGAAAAGTGATGGGAGAAAGGAAGTATGTTTCTGGGCTGTGAGTGGAACTAGCGTCGGGTGAAAATTTAATAAACCCGTCGAGCTGTCGTTGGGACGTATTTTTTTCCGCTTTCTGAATAATTTCCTTGCACAAACTAGTTAATGAAACTTGTGGCGTTCATCGTGGATGTAGTTAATGTCTCGCAATTTGCTGCAGAGCTGTCAAGTATCGAAGTTCATTAAAATTGTTTAAGGGTTTGGATAGATGGCACTATTTTCGTTGTAAAGGGTGATCCAGCTAAAACGCACGATGATAATAGTAAATAAAACAAAAAGTTGTCAGACAATTATCTTAATATTCTTTAATGTGCCGAACTATCTCATCCTTTAGCTCTTGAATTGTTCTTGACGTACACTCTTTCTTTAAGTTTTCTCCGAGGAAAGAAGTCCAACGGTGTCAAATCACATGACCGTGGTTGCCAAATAACATCGTCACGACGTGAGATTACACGGCCATTGAGTTTCTATTGCAAAAGAGCCATTGTTTTGTTGGCTGTGTGGCAAGTGGCACCATCCTGTTGGAGGCACATGTCCTCCAGGCTCATATCCTCAATTTCTGGCCACAAGAAGTGCGTTATCATCTTGGGATAGCAAACACCATTCACGGTAACCGCTTAATAATAATATGGGTGGCGCGACAGTCCGAGGCGGACCTGGGCTTAGCTTCTCAGCAAACACTCGTGCTGTGCGTGCTATTGTTCTTTCACGAGTGGAAGGGACCTACAGTTTAATGCCGACTCCGAACGGCGAAGTTGAGAAGACTTTTCTAGACAGAAATACTCTTTGAGCATTGTCAGTGACTCGAAAGAGGTGGAGCCGTGAAATATTAAAGATTGTAAATTAGGGTATCGAACCTGGCACCCTCTGCGTAGGAGTCGACGCACTTACCCACTACGCCACGGCGACCCACGGTAACTGCTTGGCCGACCTCATTTTCGAAGAAGTACGTCCCGATGATGTCGCCAGCCCAACCGCACCAAACAGTCACTCTTTGTGGATGCATCGGCTGTTCAACAATCACTCGTGGATTCTCATTTGCCCAAACGTGGCATGTCGTCACATGTGCGATTGTGAACACATTTGGTTGATTATGCTGACCTGATGAAATGCATTTTGATTTGAACGCCCATTTTCGTAAAAGGCTTTCACAATCTTAACGCGCTGCTCAATTGCGTACCTCTTCATGGTTGAATTTGTCAAACACTGAGAAATGTGAAATTAACTTGACGTTAAGCTGTGACTCATAATTAACATCGTCCACTATGGTTGGACCACCCTTTACATTCACACTATTCTGTCTGACTAATTTCTGCTCATTTTCAGCTTCTTGAGGAGACAGATTATAAATCTTTTTTTCTGATGTTGGGTTGTTTTCCACAAGCCGATGGTTTCATCATCCGTTTTCGATACTTCCCCCAGTCTTCGTCGTAAAATATAAAAAAAGAGCTGGAACCTTTCAAAGTAGTGAGTTGGACAAATTATTGAGTGGTTATTTTATTGAGTAGTAAATTGGCTCCAAAGAAGCAACGATTGTCAAGAGAACTTCTGCATTTGATATTGGCAACGATGCCTGATGTTGTGGATGCTATTTACTTTCGAGTTGGGGGAAGACCAAGACTTTTATTACCACAAACCATGAATGTCTAGTCTGCATTTCTTTAAAGATAGGATGCTATTCATTTTACCCTCATTTGCTGCTTATTTTGCAATACCGATAACTCCACTGCAAGGCAACTACTCAATTATCGTTAATTTCATTCGTACATTTTAAGAGGCAATTTGAAGGTCATGTCTTTAATATTAAGCAGTGAGTCTTACAAGCTATCTCAAAAATTATGTTGACAAATCGTAAGACAACAGGCGTGTTCCATAGCAACGTATTTTTGATTCATTTCTTCTTATCCGCATTTTTGTCCAAATCCAAGCTGAGACGTTTAGGAAGGACATTAGATCCATAATTCATTTTTGTGAAAAAGAGTCCACCAAACACTCGATGTATGTCTCTAACAAGAGCCAGGTTATCGTAAAAGAAATGAGTTACAGTTTCCCTCTCAATTGCGTTTTTTCAAAAGCAACAATGTGTGTTATATGGGATATCTAGCTTTACGGCATGGTTTCTTATTGGCCAGTGTCCCGTACAGACACCACCAATCTAGCGATATCATGCCGAGTTCGCCTAAGGAGATCGGATGGATCGGTTGTTATCCGGCCATATTTTTCTTGATGTACAGTTTTTCAGTCTGGTCCATCTGAGATTAGATATTTCAACGAATAGCGAAGATACATTAGCCTTAACTTCTTAGTATTGGTGCACATTTCCTGTGGAAGCGTGCACTGAATGGCAAAGCCAGTTCACTGGCCAGTTCACTGGCCTCATTTTCTGCGATGCAACTGTAACCTAGAACCCCGATAAGGGAAATTTTGAGCTGGCTTTCTGATGACGCCAGCTCAGCCCGGTATTCCTGTACTAGTTAAGAGCAATAGCTTTGATGGGTGCTTGGCGATCAATACATATGGCAGTCATTCTTGTCAGTCGGTCAGTCACTTAGAGATTTGGGTGTATTTTGACTAAGTGACATGCTTCCTGGATTACAAGTAGTTCCGCTTGGAACACACAGGAATTATCCATCTGTCTGGAGGCTTTAGAAGCAACTTGTAAAAGTTGTTTAACCTGTAATTTAAACAGGCTTTAGCAATCATACTAATCAAATCTCGCCGGGATAGTGAGAGAAACACGACAGAGAGCGAGGAACTCAACGTTGAGCAGCTGCTTCTTTGAACGGAAAGAGCTACGCTTCGTTGGTTTGGTCACGTAGCACGAATGTCCCCACCATCGCGACTTCCGAGGCGCCTTGAATGCGATTCCATCAGGCAGGCGACCACATGGCAGATTCAGGATGAGATGGTTCTACCAAGTCCACGCTTGGGCATAACTCCTGATGAGTTAGATTCGCTGGCGGAAGATCGAGTTGCCTGGAGATCTTTCGTGCGTTGTTTACCTCCGCGACCCCTTTAGTGGAACATGCGGGTCAGAAGATGATGATGATTTTCTCTTCTTCCGCGGAATAACTTCTTCTAAATATATTTTATGGATGGGTCGTCGGAGCATGTGGCCAAACGTTTCATATACAGTCACTTTAAAGACTTCAGAAGCCGCCTTCTTCACGTCTAGCATTACTCGTCTCCAATCCCGACTTGATTAACTGTCTAGATCGCGATATCGATTGGGTGGACGGACAACTTGTCTCTTATCGCCCAAAATTAATCGAATATCCTGCTCGCCATGCAGAAATACCTTTGTCTTCTTTACCGATAAAAATTCTCCTGATATGATTTTTCCAAATTCTCAACGTCGATTTCGATGCTACCTGTTATCCTTCCACGTTGCGATAGGTTTTAATGCGAAGATTCAATAATTTTAATATCTTAGAACATTGAAAGGAACAAGGTTAACTGCATGATTTGCATAAGTGCTGTGGTGAACATGACTATTTCCATGACTTCCAGGACATGACTGACGACAAAGCTTTCCTTGAAAGCCCAAGACACAAAATATGGCAATATCGTCGAAAACATTGTCAGTGAAAATCTTTTAGAGCTACATCTGTGATAATTAAGGAAATTAATGGTCTTCATTTAAATTCATACTGGAATACAACAAGGAAGTGTTGTTGGCCCTCTACTTTACCTTTTTGATCAACCAAAAGACGAAAAAATCATTCTAGGCAGATTTGCTGATGATAGCGCATTTTGGTGACAGATAGAGTCAGAATGAGCCAAAAGCGACCATTTCTGTCCATTTAAATTATACTTAAAAGTGAAAAATTGCCGTAACGTTTTTAATACATTTTTTTTCGAATGTCCTTCAGAAGTGAAGAAAAAAGCTCAGGATGAATGTGAGCGAAAAATTCAAGGCGCACAAAAGTATCTTCTTTATTTATAAGGAAAAAAACAGGCCGTTGTAGCTGCAGGGACTTTCAATGTAGAGACATCTGTCGAAGGTTTACATAGAAATATGTAGAAACGGCTTTATTGACTTAAGCACTGTACACATGAATCGTGATCTCCGAATGGGAATTTTAAGAAATTTTCATATTCCAGCAAATATAAACATAAAGTTATACTTATTTGTATGGCAAGAGTTGTGCATTTAATTAGTGAGTTAAATACGAGGTTAAATATCCTATGTAACGATTTTAAGTTCTCTTCTCTTTGAATAAATCATTCTCCTTGCGAACTGTCAAACAAAGTGCAAGGACGCAATCCTCAGTCTCGACTAAAAACTCTATTTGAATGGAGTATCAGAGTTGGAAAGATGCCTAGAATACATGGTATCCCGTGACAATTCGTATATTTTGCATTGTTCATTCATTGTGTCGCCTTTTTACGTCACGTGCAGAACATTTTTTGTAGGATCTACAGGAAAATTTTTTTGTCTACACAGACGAAGAATCTAGGGCTTCATAAGCTTGTATAGTTCATGAACGAAATACTGTAAACGCTCGATGTTATGAACTAATAAGAGCCGAATTATAGCGAGAATGTTCATTGTACATTGATTCCTTATAACACATTTCAAAATGTGTTTGTTTTTACGTACAATTCACTCGATGTTCACTATATCGAGCGTTCATTGCAGTTCAAAAAGGAGGTCTTACAAGTGAAATAAATTATTGTTCACTATGTGATTTTATTTTAGTATATTCAGTAGTTCAACAAACTTAGGTATAGCTTACTCTTCATACATGTGATTCAGTAAAAATGACTGGACTATGCACATCGAACTAAACTAAACTAAATTGAAAGCTTTGCTTCGTGTGCAACAGGGTTTTTTTTGTTATTTAACTACCACTGCACGAGCAAATCAAGCATCGTTGTGTTGCCGGTGGTATATGTGAAAGAATGCATCAACTATGGAAGATAACTAAGGAAGATATTTTTCCTGGTTTAGTTTGGCTTATTATTTTTGTATTTCACTGAATTCATGCGTATTGGTAATTCATATGGTATTTATAAAAATAACATGGCGGCAACCGACGAAATCGCACAAGACTCAATTCCCCGAGCAGTACACTGTATTGAACTAATTGACCTAGAATAACGTATTAGTTCCATCAACCGATAAGAACTAAATTGAGCGCTCTCTGGACTGAACTAATATGCATACTCATATCTTGTGACGAAGAATTAATATGGGCTTTTTATAAAAAAAAAAGCCGGAGCCTTTCCGAAGGCTCAAAAAACGTCACCTAGGCTATTCGACATTGTGAAGGTAATCTTGTTACTGATCCACATTCAATAGCGGATGTACTTAAGCCCCACAATACGGCCTGACCAGGAGCACGTGATAGGCAACCAAGAAATTCAAACTACTGAAGTAGTCATCCCACTCATCTTTGAAGAAAATTAAAATACTGAAGAACAACAATATGGCTTACCGTCAGACCTCAAGGTCGGTGGCGGAGCATAAATCATGCCCGATATGAAGTTAATACTCCAGTCGTCGGCCAAGCTTTATGCTACTTTGTGAAAGTCCTAAACCGTTTTGCACCACAGTCAGCGGCACGCACCAGTGTGGCATATCGACTACAAACCAAATTTTCACATTGAAGCAAATCCTGGAGAAAGTCAGAAATGAAATCGATGTACACCACCTTTTCCTCGATTTTAACGCCGCGGCTTTCTTCGCAAGGAACTATTGGAACAAATCGACGAATTTGGGATCCCAGGAAAATTGATCCAGTTGTGTCGCACGACGCTTACGAAATATATGTTGTCGACTAAGAAATGTTCCATCAACCACCTGGGAGAAACATCACAATCGCCAGCTATAAATTTGAGGCATTGAAGAAGTTTGTCTACCTCGGGGTAAACGTGAACTCTATAAACGACATCATAGAGGAGATCCGACATACAATGGCCTTTGGCAACCGCTTCAACTTCGGCTTGTGGAAACAACTGGGCTCAAGGGTCCTGGTCACAAGGACCAATGGAAAGTTTGACGTTTAGCAAATCAGCAGAGCTGATTCTTGGCGCCTTCGAAAAAAAAGTTCTACATCTGATAAATTTCGAGGATTGTGATTAGAGGAGAAGACTCAACTGGGAACTCTTTTAGCGGTACCAGGATGTGCAAATAATCCGGAAGACAAAAATACATCGGCTGCACTGGCTCGGCCACATCTAGCGCTTGGACAAAAAGGCATCAACAGAGAGGGCCTTCGAATCAGAGCCTCCTGGTTTGAGAAGAAGTCGAAGGCCGAACTTTCGGAAAAAAAGACCATGTCACTACGGAGGGATAACAGCTTGGTCTTGACAACTGAGGAGTATGCCCAGGGCATTCATCGAAGGAAGGCAACTGTTGGGGGTCTTTATTTTCAGGGGCGGGGAATAAGTACTCACACAATTATTCCTTTATCCTCGCAAAAAATGTTTCACTTGGAATATAATCAGCCTTCAGTTTTACTGGTAATTCATTACGTCCATTGGGAGGGGCATACACGTTTCTTGTAAAATGAATTAGTCACTGAAATGATATTACAAATTTTTACAAGGATACAGTCCTCTTCAGTTAAATTACATGAAAATGGTAAAATGTATATGCTCTCAAATGAACACTTCATAAACGTATCCGAATCAACGTATTTGTCATACGCAGATTTTATGATGAAAGAAAATGTCAAGTAAATGTGATTGAACGTGCTTATTGTTCTGCACCGTTAATCTGCTGGCAAATGAATGTACGAGTGTACAAAAAAAAATTTTCAAACTTGGGATTTTTTTCCTCTGATGTGACAATTCTTTGTTATCCTTCGTTCCTTTGATGTTGACTGACATAAAATAACTTCCTTTAAAAAAATTGAGAACAAATTAAGTTATTCTTCGTGATATATGCGGAATATAAGAGGAACATCCCAGCAGTGAAACACATTTAAACGTTCACGTTTCAACGCCAACATGGTGAGGAGTTATTAGTGTACGTTCGTCCTTACCCTAATAGGCACTCTCTCAATAACCACATCTCCATCTACAAGAACACACAGAATTGAGACGTCTTAAATAAAGTTGCAAAATTTACTCTCAGCCAGTACCCAGCCTCGCAATGCAAACAAGAATTTCAACAATGAACGATGGTTCTTAAGTACACACCGTCAATGAAAATTCTAAAATCACTCTGGAGTAAATAATACCCACCTGCCGTGCTTGTTCTTGTGGAATACCTGTTGGCGTACACAATTAAACAGAGGCAGACGACAGTGAATGGCGGCCTCCCTAATAGATTGTCAAGTTTACCCAACACCGTTTGAGGCAACATGCTATCCAAATAATGGAACATTCAGGTTGTTAAGTATTCTCCTCCGAACCCATGGATGTACGCACCTCGCCCTCTTAAGCGCTCTGTAATACCAATTAACCTGAATTGCAGGAAGAAGAAAAAAGATGGGGATCGTCGCGAAAGCTCATTTGATAAAATTAAATTTTCACCAGACGCAGACACATCGTCACTATCTTTACTTTTCGTTTTTCTTACCAAATCCATGCGGGTTGCTCTCTGGGGGTGAAACCTTGTCAAATCGTTCGCAAAACTGCTTCTTCTACGTGCTTGGGGATATCATCGTCTTTTGAATCCTCCTCAAGGCCAACCCCGAACGCTGAAGGTTGGCGGTATGCTAGCAAAAAAAATCCTTTTCAACATGTCAAAGTCTTATCCCGCAAAATAAGGACCAATTCCTATGATGGGATGACTTCTGCAGGTGTATAAGGGTGGCTTATGAAATATTTAATAAAGATAAACCTCCCTCAGCACACCCAGACTCATAGAAACAAAATTGAAATTCTGGAATTTTACGGCGTAATGCATTCATATTTTTCGGAGTTGAACATATTCGTACATACGGATACACATTGAATTCGCGCGGAATAAGGAGTAAGGCGACTCCTCTTAATGCACACACACTCAGTATTAGGGTAATTCGAATTACCCTGTTGCCATTAACGGCTTAAGTTTTATAAGAGCATCAAATCATTGCCACCAGTTTGCGGGATTCATCAGATAATTATGGCGATGGATCCTCGCCGACCGACCGAATTTTATTGTGAAGCTTTTAGCATTCCTTTGGCAGATGATTTATCGTGTTTATTAGGTTTATGGATGTCTTTTTTATTCGGCTATATAGTTTCACGAGACTCACTGCTGAAAGTGTCATTACATTACTCATTGTCCTCTCTTCGGATACTCTCTGGCATGTGGTCAGTTGATGTCCAATTTTTTTGTCCATCTTTACGATCATATGATTTGGGATACGACTCTTCCGACCGGACTATCGGCATTTTGTAATGCGTGTATTCCTCTTCCTCCTCAATCCATCAATCGCTGTCAGCTTAAAATATCGGACATGACTATTTATATGTCCTCTCAAGTAATGAGGCGATGCATTTGATTTGTTTTGTCCCATGATTGCCATGTCTTCGTGGAAGAACGACGAGAAATGATTCATTGGAAGTATGACAAGTTCCACTAGACTTGAGGAACGATGCTCAAGATTAATGATAGTCAAATACTTACCGCGTATGGGCTGTCCAAAAAACCATTTACATACATCTTTCCGTCCGAAGGGTATGTAGAGATAAAGGGACATATTTCATTGGGACATCGCCCACCTTCTTCATTTGAAAGCCTATGGCCTATCGTTCTCGTCTGCGAATCGCCGTGGTCACAGATTTTACGATTGTGAAAACCACCCGTTTCCTTGCCATTGCTTTTATTTGTGTGAATTAACATAAAACTCAACTAACTTGGAGCATAAATATTTATGACAGCAAGGGAAAGATGAAAGATATTCCAGGTATAATGGTGATGATGATGACTGAAAGGATAAATATTTCATAGCTGTTTGATTGGAGTAATTTCCTAGAATCATATTGATAGGCAACATTTTTTCTTCAGAGCAATACGTTAAGAATTTAAATTCATCTTGAAGCTCACGAAAATGGCTTAATTTCTACAGATTTGGCCAAAAAAGAAAGTCCTGGGCCTATTGTGTTGTTTGTGCTGATGTTATTTCACAAGAGGATGTGAAGTTGTATGTCGACTCCGATAGCAATAAACCCAGAATGGCTCACTGGATGTATACGGTTGTGGTTAGACCCATCTTAACATACGGTGTCCTCGTTTTGTGGCCAGCACTGAAAAACAAATCCCGTCTTAAATCGATATGCAGTATTCAAAGATCAGCATTGCGATCCACCCCCACAGCCGCTATGGAAACATTGCTACAGATTCTTCCCATGGACATCTATGTGAAGCTGGTAGCTACCAAGGCAGCGTTAAGGCTATGGGAGTGCAGCCGCTGAAGCAGTTCACATAGCTTAGGTCATACAGAGGTAATCAGAAATACGAGACTACCAACGCATGCAGATTATACAACACCCGCTGTAGACTTCGAGTTTGGGTTCAAAACACTCATCCCTGATAGAGAAAATTGGGCAAAAGATCTGGTAAGAAAACCAGTCTACCTGGAGATCTACACAGATGGCTCAAAAACAGACGAGGGCACGGGACTAGTAGTATTCGCGATATCGCCGGACATATCCTTCTCCCTGTCTCCTCGACAGCCCGACCATTGTAGTGTATTCCAGGCAGAAGTTAAAGCTATCCAAGAGGCTGCCCGCTTACTGTCAATGAACCCAATAGACGGGCTTTCTATCGCCATCTACATAGATTGTCAGGCGGCCATTAAGACTCTGGGTACACCATCAATTAAATCGAATATGATAAAACTCTGCCGTCTATCTCTTAAGGGGATAGCGGTTAGATGCAAACTAAGCCTATGCTGGGTACCTGGGCATAGGGGTTTTACAGGAAGCTGCTGAGACGAGGAGGAGGAATAAACAACGCTTCACCTCCTCGGCATTTGTCCAGCTCTTGCAAAAACTAGAAAAGATATACTAGGCAGCTACTTTTTCAGTCAGGAAATGTCACACATAAAGATACAACAAATAGCTAAAATTATCAGGAAAACAAATTGGCTGTAAATCAGCACAGGAGTGGATTCATCAAATTAGGCCACTAGAATACCATTAGGCAGTCTCTAGGTTTATTTTATTTTCTTTAGAGTAGTCCCTTTGAATTTAAGAGTAAAGCACCGGAATGTGATAGCACAAATGATCCAACCAGGATCTAAGTGGGCCACAACCGCTACAGCCTAACCTAACCTAAAGCTTGAAACGCTTATGGCCGATTTCACAGAGCAACCTTATCTGCTGGTATAGCTAAGTGTAGGATCGAACTTAAACTTCACTCAAGAATATTTCATTTTACACATTCCATATTTAAGGGTGGTTTAGTGAACTGGCATTGTGAACTATTGAATCCAACAACCATGTCAACGATGAACAAAATGGTGATTGTGAGGAAAGGCAAAGATAACACACCAACTTAACAAGCGAATGTGCCTGGATGCGTTCATCTATTAATTTGTATGCTTTCTATTCTCTTCAGGAGCATTGCCAGACAAAATAATTGGTTGCTTATGCGGTTTTTCTCTTTGTATTTTGGGGTTGAAATGATTTTAATACACTAATGACAATTATGTACTCTCTGGATTGACACTTAAGCCATGGCATTCGGTGGCTTAAGTTAAACCACTATTTAAGTGGAATCTATTACTTAACTTCCACTGTTAAATCGAAATTTTGAGTTTAGCGATGGATTGACAGATAAGATCACGCTGTGAAAGTGGGCATGATAGATCGAGTCCATTGGCTTAAGTTCGCACTGTGAAATCGGGCATTACTCTCACAAAACGTTGATGGTCTTCTATCAGTGGGTGCCTCATCACAAAGCAATTATGGCCTACTATTGATCCCAAACACTCACACGAGCTGATCGGTATGAGCAGGTGGAATCTTAGAACTCTTATCGATGTCATATCTCCTGCCATTGGAATTCACGCTAGATATCCCGAATAATGATTTTTGCAGAAGATGCCGAGATGTAGAGGAATAGGAAACCAATCCACATCTGCATTGCAGTTGCAGTAGTATCCCATCTCGTCACTGCCCAGCTTTTAATAAAAAAGCTCAAGATGGTTTGCGGATTAGGATCTACTTTGTGAATATTGCTGGTAACACAATGCACCTTCTCTGGTCTATGTGTGGCTACATTTGGGTAGTCAGCCACTCTAACCTAATCTAACCTAACCTATGCCGGCTCTGGAGGGGGAAGTTTGAAAAGTTTTCTCTACACGAAAATACTTTTAAGGATTGTCGGTAGATGATGTGATGTGAATTGTAAAATATGGTAAATTCGGGGTTCGGACTTGGGATCCCCGGCGAAGGAGTCGACGCAACAACCCATAACGCCACGACGAACCACGCATTAATTATTTGTAACACATTTTTTGATTTTTATGTGAAATACATTTTATGGATAGCTTTATGCACTATGTATGAAATATATCAAGAAGAATGTCTCACTCAATCTGCACGACGAAAGTCGAAAATGTGATCCCCAGATTTAGACGAGGTCAAGGGAGTAATAATCAAGACGGCAAGATTTAACATTTCCGCCCAAATGTTCAGAATTTCGCAATACATTTTTCGACATTTCGAAATGTTGGATTTCAATTAAAGTTGAATTTCGTCGCTGTATTTGTAAGTTTGTCAAATCGATCAAGCCTCGTTACAAATTCAGCACCTCATTTATGACTTTTCTGTTCGCTGACAAAAACAAAAAACTGCTGTCAACAAAACATTTAATTATTTCAAGTGATAATTACAATAAGGATGGACGAAGAAATGAATGAATTATCTGAATTAGCACTTAAATTCATTATTAAATTAATATAGCTAGCTAAAAAAGTTCTACCGCTAATAATTTGTAGACAGAAAAGAAAATATCAGTAATTAATTTTGACAATAGCTGTAATTTGAAATGTTGAAATTCCAGAGGGAACGAAACATTGGATTTCGAATTTTTTTCCCGAAATGTTGAATTTGGCTGCGGTGTAAACGGTATCAAGCTCTCTTGTCGAGAATGCGTGCTTGTAATATCTACGAATCTCTTCTTCTATAGATTAGACCCTTCGAACCATTCAATTCAAGTTGTTTTGGACGGGTCTAATTCTGATATCCACCAAATAAATAATGGTGTTCCCCAAGGCTCTGTTCTGTCTCCGAATCTCTTTCTCATTTTTATAAATGATATCTTGTCTGCTCTAATCCAATCCATTCCTTCGCTGATGACATCACCCTCAGATTTTCATATTCTTTCCAAGACTCACGACCCCGCCGTTAGGCCGTTGAAATGGAACGGCAGCGTATGTTCAGCACATTGAATTCCAATCTTGACAGCATGGTTAACTGGGGAAAGAACAACAATGCCTTAATAACTCAATGCTGTCTGCTGTCACTCAAGCGACTAGTTGGAAGGATAACATATTTGAGGTCGCCAAAAATGCTGCAAAATGTTTAGGTTTCCTTATCATCAGATATAAGGAATATATCACCCCCTGTGACACTTGAGCACAACACTCATATCTGGTCCCCCAAGACCACCCTGTACCTACTAGATAGAATCCAAAAAGGAACCATTAAACATAGGAGACAACACAACAATATCGCTGACTCATTCATCTCAAGTGAATTAGCCAATTGCATTCCTCCTCTCGATGGATTCACTCGCAATACCCGTCTCCCAATGTGTGGCCACTAGCCTACTGTCGGACCCACAATTACATTTAGAGACTCGGTTTTCAGTCAAAGCCGGGCCGTGATGTGTCTTGACCCCGGACACTTAAGAGAATTAAGTGAGTGCTCGCTAACAATCACATCGGATTTCTTGAACAGCATCCCTTTCGAAAGTTGTCTAGTCCTAGGTCGGGATAGGAAGTCTATTGGGACAGGATCTGACCAGTTCTTGATTCGGGATATCAATGAGTTCCCACACTGTTGGACAAAGTATATCGTGTTGGTTAGACATCTTGATATCCATCAGCATATTACTAAGAGTCTTTCTATGTTTGTCCCAATTGGTTGCCTACCGTTGGATGTACCTTGGAGGGGTGCTCGCTAGACTGGAGATACAAATATATCGGTAATCAGAGAAGGAGTGGTCCTTTGAAAATATCCGATAAATATTCGGAGAAGAACGTCTATTTCTTATGATGACGATGATTGCAGATTGCCAACTTCTTCTTCTTCTTTAATTGACGCTACCTCAAATAAAGAGCTCCACTAGCCTCCAACTAGCGCGGTCTCTGGCAAGCTGCCTCCAATTTCGCGCGCCTATGGGGTTGAAGTTATTCTTCAAATAAATGCGCCGACTTCTCTGTTGCGTTTTTGCATAGGTCGTCCGAGTCGAAGACCGAAGAAGGATTCGCAAATGGCTGGGAACGCTCATGTCGCTGTACAGTTCATGGTTAAGTCTTCTCCTCTAAAAGCCGTGAGCGAGACGGCGCCATTACTTAGTAATGATGTTGTTAATAATGTTGTTTGTTATCTACCTCCAAGTTAGCGCTGCACACTGTGACGTTCTGTCCAAGACGTCGATGTTTTATCTTTCTTGGGGACAACATATACCAACTTAGGTAGATAGATAGTAAGTGGCTTAGATGCACTTAGGCAAAAGTAGGCCCATTGTATTGCCACGAGGGTTTGTCTGATAAGAAAAAGGGATGGACCGGCGTGGTTATTACTACAGCCAGCCAGATCTGATGAAGTCTGTTAGCAATTTCATTGATGTCTCTCTCAGTTCGCTTAGATTATCGAAGGAGCCTAGAGTAGCTTTTCCCAGCATTATTTGATTAAAAAACGTGGCATATTCGTAGTCCCTCGTAGTCAAATGGAATACCTTCTAAATGCTTTAAAGTTGTTCATCCGTTTGTCAGAAACGCAGTTCATTCTTTCTCAGCGAATCCTGAAACGAAAGCAAACCCTTCACAAGAGCAATTAATTCCAGTAAAAGAAACTTTTGTTTTCGTCATAATCTGAGGCAAGTGCAGGGCAGTTGCAGAGAAGGAGTTGTACACAAACTAACTGCTTAGAATATGTTCAAGTCGGTACTCACATCAGACGAGTGGATGGCACAGTTGGTTGAGTGCCTGACCCTGATTAGCGGGGTCCCCGGTTCGAATCCCAGTGAAAGCTAAGTTAATACGCTTTTACTATTCCAAATCTGGTCGTCCAGTCACCATTTGTCGTTGGGATCAAATTAACAGCACTATCACTGTAGTGTTCAATCAGTGGTAGTAAGTAGGGTATCACAATGGACCAACATGGTCTAAGTGTGCTGGTGAATTCACTAGCAGCCCCCTACCAAATCAAGCCTAATGTACTCACATCTGTCACTAATGTCCGCGTTCCTCCAGATTATTCTCAGCAATTGCAGAGCTCTCTGCTTCTGACGGGGATGTCACTTAGAGTCTTACTTCTTCATAAACTTGGCCGAACTAAGCCACATTAGTGTCAGCCATCTTCGTCACTTTATCAAAAGAACAAACAGGTTTGCCGAATAGGGTCGACTAGATCCTACTACTTACTTGACAGTAAAAATAGGAAATGTCTTTTAAAATCATTTCTGGTTCAAGATCTGTCATCTAGAGTTTCTAATTGCATGCGAATGAAGAGTAATGTTAAGAAATAAATTGGGACCTCAATACATAAACGGGGTTGACACTTGAGACTTCATTTTTTTCAAACCACTGAACTAACAATGGGGTGTGTTCCTCATCCCTTAACACTTTGAAATACTGTTCAAATTCCCAGAGAAATTGCTTTTAATGTATATGATTGAGTGGGATGTTCGCACCCTATTGGCATTTCCCATCGCTTGTCGCCTTTAACTTTCATTTCTCGGATTCGCTTCGGGGAGATTAGTGCCAAACCTCAGTGGCAAATTCCCCCTAAGATAACCATTAATCCCTTCACTTCATTTCGTGTGACATCAACGAGGCTTACCACCCACACATGACCTTTACAAATGAACCTCTGACTCTGACTGTGCTTTATACCGCATCTGTGATTTATCAACAAATCCATTCCCATGTGAAAAGGACATCCTTCACATCAGTTGCTTGAATCATTATCTAACACACACGAGTGAATGTCAGGTTTATGTAGCCATGACTGTGTCCCTCAACCACTACCTCCGTTCACAGCAGCAAATCTAGGTTCTGCAAACTAAACACTAATCAAAAATAACGAGGCTGGTTGTGAAACGTTTTGGTGTATTGCGAACGTTTGCAAGAGTAAAGAACTCACCTTGACTTCGGAATTCATTTGTTTCAATTCCGTTCAGTCCCTCTGAGCTATTCTCGCCTAAGATTGGTAAACATCCTTAATGAACCCGAGAAACTGCCTTTTTTGATTCGAGAAATGCTCCCTGGACTACATAATACCGGCACCAATGAGTGGATCAAAGGAACCCTATTCTCGGTTTGTTAGTCAACGTTACGTGACACGACTGAGGTGCTGGTTTCGAATAGATTCGTGGGCTGTAGTGGCGGTAGTCAATGATAGTCCTCTTTGTGGACATGTTTAATATTTAAAGAGTAACGGATGTGTGCAAACAGAGCGCATTAAAGATGCAAACATTCAAAAATCGCACCACCATCCGGTGTCATGCAGTCAATTATTTTGCCAGATGTAATAAATTTATATTCCAATCGCAAAAATGTAAACAAAAACATTAAGCACAGATTAATATTAATGTTCTCATCAAATATGGGTCACGGTCATTTGATTCCACAGCGCGGTGCACCAGTGCCACTCAAGAACACTTCAGTTGTTTCCGAGTTCAAAACTGTCATCAGGATGTCACAGAGTGGTCATAAATGGGACAATAAGCGGGAATGATTCACGCGGTTATTCGATACTTCAGTGTTGACTTTTATTTTTTTGAAATTTTTTTGAGAATAAAATATGTGTCAGTGCCCTTCTCTTCAAAATTTCAAAGTTTAGCAGTTTTCCCATAAATCTTTTGATGTTCCCGAGAAATTTTAAGCTGAAGGAGGAGTGAGTTCGTGGATATTCATCACACGCAATGCTGCTCCTACATGTGTGCTAGTTAATCGTACACGTCTGTTGACATCATCCCGAAAGAACCCTTTTTTATCGCTGACCTCGTTTTATTGGGAGATTGCAGTTTATTTTGTATTCAATCTCAATTTAAGTTCAAATAAATGTGTTTGTTTATTGTCTCTATGTTTAGAAGAGTAATAACAAAAAAACAAAGACGAAGCAATCTGCTTTTATCGCCTGTGATTTAAGGCCGGCCGGACGCATTCGAAGGAGCTAGGCCACGAACACATTCGATGAGGTTGCCGCGTGGCATAGAATCGAGCGAATAAATCTAAAATTTATAGTGCACAATGAAATGAGGATCAGGGTTTGGTCTTATTTTGTTTGCGTTTAGGCTGACCGGAAATAGGGAAGCGAAAGTAGAAAATAACAGCTCATTTGAGGATTGATATCAGCTTATCAGCGGAAAATTGATTGGCTGTGATATCTAAAGTCCATTTAGGTTTATGAGGATTATTTGATTAAAAAACGTGGCATATTCGTAGTCACTCGTTGACAAATGGAATGTCTTCTAAATGCCTTAAAATTGTTCATCCGGTTGTCAGAAACGCAATTCAATCTTTCTCAGCGAATCCTGAAACGAAAGCAAACCATTCACAAGAGCAATTAATTCCAGTAAAAGAAACTTTTGTTTTCGTTATAATCAAAATTGAATCCCTCGAAGGACCAAGCTAACATAACATAAAAGTTGATCATCCCTTTCTGCTCTATAGCGCGGAAGCATGAGCAATCTTGAGATTGGATGAAGACATCCTTGGTTGTTTCGAGAGAAAAGTTCTACATTAAACCTTTGGTGTGATTTTTGGAGAGGAAGACTCAACCATGAACTGAACGGTGACATGAGCCTAGCTATGCGCCTACGGATTCAACGCCTAAGATGGCCAGGTTATGTAGAGCGCATAGACAACACAGTTCCAGCCCCAAGAATTTTCGTCTCCGAACCAGTGGGACAGCGCAATAGAGGACGCCCAGGAAACCAATCGCTAACACAACGAGAAAGAACCTCAACCAACTTGGCGTGCCAAATTGGAGGCGGCTGTCTAAAGATCGTGTCAGTTTGACAGATTTATTGGCTAAACTCAGGCCCACACCGGTAGCCAGGAAAGCTGTCCTGCTGATGGCAGTACACAGCCCGCTTTAACAACGTTTGCATTCGATAATTCGTCAATGTTGTGGTACTTACGAAGTCTTCCAATATGTGACCACACCACGAACGATGTAGTCTTCAAACAATCAATCGTTTGTTCTTCCACATCATTGACGATCCCTTATCACAGTCTTCACGCCATGTGACTATTGAAAATACCAGGTCAGTGATCGAGAGGGTTCACCCTTGTTTGGTTGGTGATCGTTACTCATTACGAGTCATGAATCTTTCCTTCCAAACGAACAACATTAAATAGGGCCAGTAAAAGAGGAAGAAGATATCGGCGGCATTTGGTTTCAGCCAGAATGGGGTCAGTGTAACAGCGCGCTAAGCAATGGCTCTACTTAACTGTAATGGACTGCTGACTTGAAGCTTCAGACCTGACAACTTTCCACTTAGATCGTGTGATATCACACCTTCAGACTTTTTCCCTTTAGATTATGTGAAGTCAAAAAGCCTTCGCCAATAAGCCATTTACGATCCAGGACATAGAAGACAACCACCCCGATTACGAAAGTCGTTGAACGCCTTGTGTCGAAACGCATCTGGCATGTCGGTATAGCTATTGTCGATAAAGTAGTCGCTTTAAGTCATAAAATGACATCTGGCGGTAAATTCACGTGGAACGTATTTTTTTTTTTGTGTGAAACGAAGTATAACAGAGATGCACGACTTCTACCTCTCGTGCCCCTTAACCTTTGAGAACGGTATTTTTATATCGTTTTCTCAAATCAAATTGACCAATCAGAGGATTAAACCGTCAAAAATGCATGAATAAGTGTCATAAAACACTCAAATTCGTCGATTGACTTGGCGGCTGTGAAATCGGCTATCGCTGTAATACTTCATTTCTGGTGTCGGTATTGTGAAAGTCAACTTTCCATACTAAAACGCCAAGCAAAACGACAAAAGAATTCAATTTTAACGTTAACGCCTCAAATAGAAAAACGAGTGAAAACGTGAGCTTTCTTTGTACTTTAACTGGAATGGTGTAAAAATGTGTTTTGTATTAATTATTTATATCTTAAGGATAAAGCTTTCAAGCCCAAAACATATAAAGCGGCTGGTTAAACTGATGGAGGAAACATGAATTTTGCAAAGAATTTCAAAGAGTTGTTCCTCGAACATATGCAACCGAAACTGGTTGGAAAGTTGTCACACAGAAATGCTGTGTATATTTACTTAAACGCATAAATTCCACTTTATTAAAAAAAATTCAAATATGTATAACTCAAAACAGCGATTTTAGAATATTTATCCCGGCATAATTTATAAAAAATACCCCGAATAACAAGTTGAACTTTCAAAGTGACCGTCAGCTTTGGAATGGGTGTGGAACATAAGCTCGAGTCGATATAGGTTCTTAATACGATGCATAAACGCCTAAAAAGCGACACGACTCTCAAAACGCCTTGTCTCGGTTTACTAAAACTAGTTTTGGAATCGGTGTGAACATTTCCCAGAAAAAAACTCCATTAAATTATTTCGTGTTTCACTATTTTGTTTGAGATAATCCAGGACTTGAGTGGTTTGAGTTCGCTATCTCCTTTCCCAGTTGGATACGTCGCAAAAGCGATACCATACCATACCACGCCATACTTTTTCAAAGGAAGCACAGTACTATAGCCGCTGTCGCGGTTGACGTAGTCCACACAGCGCCTGTTATCACACATAAGCTTCTTCTTTCATTGTTCACTTTGTAATTGCAGCTCTTCAGGAATCGTGAGTTCATTTGTGTTCGCTTTTGTGTTTGCGCGTGGGAAGTTCATTTGTGATGTGCAAATGTTAATTGCATTGCCCCCACTCTCGAGTCGAGTCGCATAATTTCTTGTGGTTATTACAAAAACAAAAGTTTCTTTCAGTGGAATTAAATTCTCCTGTGAAGGGTTTGCTTTCGTTTCAGAATTCGCTGAGAAAGATTGAACTGCGTTTTTGACAATCGAAGGAACCACTTTAAGGCAATTAGAAGGCATTCCATTTAATTATGAACAAAACATTTGCAAACTACTAATATGGCGAATTAGATTTCACAGCCAATCAATCTTTCGATAATTAGCAGATATCCATCCTCAAATGAGCCTACTGCCGCTTTAGGCCGAAGAAACAGCGTTTCGCAAGACCTATTCTGCGTAACATATAGTTTCCTACTCAAAATTCAGACGACATTGACTAAAATTTAAGCGTAAATTTGTGACTGTGACTCTTGGACGAGCAGGCCTTTGGTCCAAGGCTCTTGTGTAAAATTCGTCAAGTTGTCGAATACGATAAGGCGATATGTTGAGATCGGCATCGGATAGTTGACGGTTTTCGGTTGCACTCGCCGTTACAGCCGAGTTATTCTCCGGAACGGACGAACTGTATGCGTGGCATATTCGGTTGTGTATCACCCAATAACATACACTTGAAGATTGCGGATGATAAAGGTAAACACGCGGAGGGTTGATAACACAAATGTGGCTCAAAGTGAACGAAAAACATAACGTTGATTTTTATATTGCAGCCGAATTTGGAGGCGTTACTAAAACGTGACCCATTCCATGATAATTCGTCAAAAAATACTGAATAAGAATAACATAACAGCATGAGGACAGTTACACGTGATCTATAAAAAAAACTGTTGAACAAGTCAATGAAAATCAGAATGCTCTCCATATTTATTGCGCAATAGCGAAATATATGTAATCTCTGGTATTGTAGCGCAATATTAATTAATTTTTATTTCAAATGCAGTGCAGTCTCTTTTCCCACAGGAGGAAAAGAGAAAAGAATGTGTGCAAAAGCACATAAAAGACATTATGTTGGGTTGCAGCCAACTGGGAAGCTTACGTATTAGCCGCGAAAGGCACTGAAATGGAACTTTTGACTTTTGCAGAAGAGACTAAATGAAACGAAGTGGATGTGGAAGTGTAAATGGGTCATGGCGTTTGTTGTGGTAACACTGACATACGCACCTACCGGAGAGATATACGTGCCACTGGTCTCTGAACTCGCACTGATGTTGGCAATTATAATAAATGAGGGACAGAAGAATTTGTACACACGTAGCTTTGTAAAGCAAAATTGGCCAAAAGCAGATTAGTAAAAATCGTCTTAAGATGGCTGCGAACAAAGTTGGTAAGCTAAAAGTCATGTCGTAAGGTAGATAAGTGGAGAAGTGGGGAGAAACGTTTCATAAGATAATTGTCAGACGAATTTCAAGAACATCTGAAAGTTCATCCAGAAATCAGAATGTTTCCAGGAGTAACAACCCGAATTTAATCTATTAGCCACACACTGGATATCATTGTTCCAATTTAAAACCCCCCCCGAGTGTGGACGACGATAATCTCACTTGTCAAGTTAGATAAGAGGCTTTACATATTTCGCTGAACCTGGTGATAAACGAGCAAGCAATTCTAGTTGCGTTACGACTGACATCGTTAATTGTCCTCAATTTAACGAAGGTTGGTCGAGGAGGCAGTCTTAAAAGCTGTCTTGCGTGGCCACGGTGACGTATAAGTAACATATTTCATTTGGTCTAGGAGGCAGTCTTAAGAGCTGTCTTGTGTGGCCACGGTGACGTATAAGTAACATATTTTATTTGGACGAGGAGGCAGTCTTAAGAGCTGTCTTGTGTGGCCTCGGTGGCGTATACGTAACATATTTCATTTGGACGAGGAGGCAGTCTTAAGAGCTGTCTTGTGTGGCCTCGGTGACGTATACGTAACATATTGCATTTAGTCTAGGAGGCAGTCTTAAGAACTGTCTTGTGTGGCCACGCTGACGTATGTATAACATATTTCATTTGGACGAGGAGGCAGTCTTAAGAACTGTCTTGTGTGGCCACGGTGACGTATACGTAACATATTTCATTTGGACGAGGAGGCAGTCTTTAGAGCTGTCTTGTGTGGCCTCGGTGACGTATACGTAACATATTTCATCTGGCCGAGGTGGCAGTCTTAAGAGCTGAAAAATGTCGTGCTAACCAAGTATTCTGTCTTCAACGGTGAATTTTTCTCATCAGTAAAAGGCATTTTTCTGTGATTACTTTTCGAATATTGCCGAACTAAGGCTTTTGATTTAGAGTTATATTCACTTTGTCTCCTGTAAGCACTAAAACCCAAATCACGTCTTATGATGCGTTTTTATGGATTCTCGATGGGTTTGTCTAATATTTCGACGGTCAATTATTCCACGTTTATTCTCGAATAATTAACGACTGGATGGCACAGTGGATGAAGTGCGTGTCTTTGGTTAGTGGGGTCCCAAGTTCGAATCCCAGTGAAAGCTAAGTTATAAGCTTTCAAATCTAGTCCAGTCACTATTTGCCGATGGGATCAAATTAATGGCACTACCACTGGAGTGGTCAATCGATGGTAGTAGACTGACTGCGGGTATCACAATGGACCAATGTGGTCTACGTTTGCTGATGAATTCATTAACAGCCCTCCTAGCTATTCTCAATGGCCATCTAGTATCGACTCACCAGTTGCCGATGGTTGGATCACAACTGCCCTTAGACAATGTTGGACATGCACATAAGACAACAAGGACAGGAGCTAAGATGCATGTCATGAGCATTAGGACATCTCAAAGAGCACCTCCCACGCTCCCATGCTCTACCGTAGTGTTGTCAATACACTACAGGCCGTAACATCCGCATTTTTGTAGTCCACTTACGACAACATGATTTTCGAGATTGCCCCATTCACTGATTCCAGACAAATTGGATTTAAAACTTTTTACGCAAAAACTTTCCATGAATGACACTTTGTTTGGGTACATCCAATGCTTTTAGAGAATAAGTGAGTTCACCCGTAGTCTTGATTGGGGCGAAGAATTGTCCACCGTTGGAAGAAGTCATTTTGGCTAATGAATCGCTTAAAGTTGGCACATCCGGCCAGAAGCGCTTAAGGAAGTATGTTAAAAAGGCTCTATCGTGTCATAAAGGTATTCTGGGAACGCAGTGAGACAGCTGGCAATTGGTAAGTTGGGGTGATAGTCCCTCTTTTCAAGAAAGGGGGACAAAATAGACTACTCCAACTACAGGGGTATATCTCTTTTAAGTCTTCCGGGAATGATGCTGAGGCGTGTTCCAGACCAGTAGTAGAGTCTATGATGGGGAATATACAAAGCGGCTTTCGTCCCGGCAAAATTACAACTGACCGGCCTTGCACTCTAAGAATTGTACTCGAGAAGGCTATCGAGAATGCCAAATCGATCTACAGCAGATGTGCACATTTGTAAAAGGCATAGGAGTGAGTTCCTCGAGGCAAACGCTGAAGTGTTCTGCAGGACTATGACATTTATGGATCTATTTTGAGATCAATTCAGTCTCTATACGCAGATATGTTCGGGTTAACTGTGCTAAGTCAATACATTTTGTTCTAGTTGATGAGATTTTAGCGGCGTTACGGATGAATTGTCGTCATTGGGAGGACATTTGGGGATTATCCGCCTCCCAATCTTTTAGTAAACAGGAACGCATTACAGTTGAAATGAGTGAGAATTTACCAAGAATGGTTTCGTATTGAGAGAACTGAGAGTAAGTCATCTTCTTCTTGTAGATGTGTTAATTATCCTGATATCTCCCCAAATGGAACTTCACCGTTTCTGTCAGATAGACGACCGCTTGGCAGACCCAGGACGAGGTGGTTGGAGGAGAGTCGCTTGGTTCCGCTTGGGCATAACTCCTGATGAGTTGGAGTCGATGACGCAGGATAGGGTGATCTGAAGATCTCTCTCATGGAGGCCTTAATCACGTTACTCTTTTAGTGCATAATGTGGGTCAAAAGATGATGATGAGAACATAGGAAGATAGATTAACTTTCGAAAACGAAAAATATTTATAATGCAGTAAGACTTATGCATAGCGGGCACTTGAAGGACCATTATAATTGTCTGTAGTGTAGGGGGTGTCCATTCTAGAGGGGTAAATTAAGTTACTTATAAAAGTTGACAAACAATATTCACTCTCACTTATTGCTTTAAACTGAGTGATTCTTACTAGTTATTAGAATAAAACCATGCAAGTTAACCAATAACTCTCCAATTTCGTCGGGCCGCGCAACCTTGACGGCTAAGCATTTTTGTAATGCTAGCTGATAAGTTTGAACGATTCCCACCTGAATGTTTCCCATGTCGTCGGTTCTCACGTCGATACCGTCGCCAGCATATGCGTGGCAGACTCAAGGTCAGCGATTTCCGCTGAGGAGTAGTTTTTTAAGAATTTAGTTTAGGTTGAAATTAAGAAACATCCGAACTGAGCGGATCGCATATTCTCCGTCTTTGTGCCGTAATAAATAATATTAAATAACATTAAGTGTTTCATTGCTGATGCCGTTATCCAGTGCATTAGATAAATATAAGTGGTACTCTGAAATTGAAAAATAAAGTAAAATGCTGATAAGGAACACACAATTATGTTCCAAAACACATACAAGTCCTCCACTCACATTCATTGTCTCTAAAGAGTTTTCCAATAGGGACTTGACAACTTCGAATTTAATCTGTGACCGCGCTCTTTCACCAATCATCAAACTGTCAATTAATTCAGTAAACTCAACATTTTCATCATGGTAAAGTACACGAACGAGAAATGACATAAAATTATACAAATTTTCTACCGAAATTCGGAGTCAGTGACCGCAACTTTAAGGAAATTTCACATGTGCTTCATTAATCATTAGTTCATCTACAAAAAATATCCACAAAAATAATTTTTTGGTTCGGTTTGCATACCGGCGGCGTTATTGGGCCATATTTTGTCATCGACGATAACGATCGTCACGTTACTGTGAATGGTCAGCGTTATCGCGTTACGATCACCAATTAGTTTTGGCCCGAATTGGAAGATATGAACTTGGACGACATATGGTTTCAACAGGACGGTGCCACAATCCACACAGCACACGTTACAATCAATTTATTGAAGAGTAAGTATGGTGAGCGTGTTATCTCAAAAAATGGCCGCCTCGTTCGTGCGATTTAACACCGCTTGACTATATTCTGTGGGAATATGTTTAGTCACTGGTTTCTGCCAATAAGCCAACGACGTTGGAAGAACTCAGAGTCAACGTTGAATGCGATATAGCGGCCGTTTCGGCCGAAATGTTAAAAATTTGGTCCAACGATTCAACTGTTGCTAACTTACTCGCTGTGGCCATATGAACAAAGTCGGGTTTTATTCATAAATCTTTCGATTGTTCTTCAAGCCGATAGTAAAGTTTTTGAAATACAGTGTAAATAATGAAAACCATGACCTGTTGCAATAACCGAACTGATATTTTAATCACTCTAAAAAAAGCTTACGCAATATTCTATTTAATGTATAAATAACATATCCTGAATCATTTACATAATATGTTAAACTAAACAACCCGTTCCAGCTTCAATCCATCAATGATTGGGTCCCACTACAAGTATATAGCAAAGCATTTTTATTACGGCTTCTAATTTCGATTTGGGCTGTATATCAACAACATCCGTTTGCACTATCAGCGGCATCTTTTTCTTCTCAGGCGTCTAGGTTTCATTAGATTCAAGTCATCGCTACGCATATCTTAATATCAGATCTTTCTGACAAAATCTGATCCCGAATTAAAAGCAAGGGAACATAGACTTCTTCCTCCCAATGATCCGGAGTTCTGATAACTTGTTTCCAACTTTTAGTGATGGTAGTCGCTTTTAACTCTTTCCATGAAAAAACGGAGCGACGAGTAGTATTTCGTGAATAACTGACAAAAAGGCACTCAAATTCGTCGAGAGGCAAGGGGACAATAAGCTGTGAAATGGCTATTTCTATAGCATTTCATTTCTGAACGGAACTATGTCTAGACGATTTATGATATCGTCAACAGTTCTCTGTTACTGTTACATAGTAAAGCGTACTTACTTATGTATATGAATGTTGGTGTATATCTTGAGCTGTACAATTTCGAAGTTGCGAAAATTGAAAACTTTGTTTCGATTTGTTACAAGAATCAAAAATAGGTGGGTCCATTACATTGTACCACGAATGGTTTGCGTTTTATTTAAAAAAAAAACACGTTGTCAAGTTCTTATTGGAAAATACTTTATTAATGTAAGCCTTTTGGCATATAGAAATACAATATTTTTTTTTTTTAATTCAATTTTGTTTATAATTTATTTATCCATTTCTTACACATGTTTATCTGCAAAGCCAGAATAGCTTGTCTACAGATGACTAATCACAATAGCATTTTACAATTACATGTATTTAAAAACAGTGAAAAAATTATGAAACAGTACAATTAAGAATTTAAATGTATTTCAAGTTACAGTTAAAAAATTTGGATTTGAGGTTTACATTTTGATATTTTAATTTGAAGAATTTAGGTAGATTTCTTTTGCTTTTTTTATCATTTCTCTTTTTGGTAGGTCTCGAATTTCTCTTGGGAGTTCGTTGAGGATCAATTCTTTTCGGTAGGTTTCGAATTTCGTTAGGGATCAATTCCGATGATCCAGCCACCTTAAATGTCCGTCGACCATATTCGTTCCAGTACCTTGGAACTTCACAAAGCTGCTGCTGCCGTCTTCTAGTGTTCACCATCTGCTGTGTCTGAATCTTGTATGTGATGTCGTCACCGAAGTTGGCTAGAATTTCCAAATTGTATATTTGGCAGATGTTGAGCATACGTGTTGGTTAATTTCTTTGTTGCTGAACTTCTCTTGTACTTCCTGATTCCAGAACAAGCTTTTTTAGACTTCTATGCACTTTTTGTAGCGGTTGCAATTGAGACGCTCTTCCCCACGCTAATATTCCATATCTTTGATGTGATTCCACCAAGCCCATGTAGCATTGTCTGACTACTCTTGGTGTACAGAGTTTGCATAGGTGGAATAGAACGTACGCAGATTGGCTCAATTTCTTCTTCAATATCTCTATATGGTAGTTCCATTTAAAATTAAGTCAATCATCAGTCCTAGATACTTATACGTTGACACATATTCTATATTTCCGGTGCAGTCATCATCATATTCTGTTATTCCATCACATCCATGTCTCTGCAAACAATATACGCTGTGCATTTTTATCTTAAGTTTCGTTCTGGGAATATGCGGCGGGCGAATGTGCATTATCTTTGTCTTAAGTGCGTTGATAATTAATCCAATGTTTTGTATAAACAGCGTTTATTCGCCTCTACAAACGTTGGGTGTTCTTACATGTATACATATTAGCCCACATATAGAGCAAAGGAATGCACATATATTTATTTTTGTCCCTTCCATATTTATTTTTGCTTCGTGTGTCCGCCATTAGGGGTCCAACTGCTCAAACTTCATTGAAATGCATGATCATGTCCGGTATAGAGAGGTTGAAATTTACTAATAGCCCCATCTTCATGCGGGGACCATGACAAATAGTTCGTAGAGAGAGGTGTCCCTTATTGAGGGGTCTCCGTTAAGAGAAGTTTCAGTGCAAAACGCTACACTTCTCTATAGATTATATCTGTCTGTCTAGAAACACATTCTAAGACTTTGCCATTTAAAGTTGGCATAGGAACAATATAATAATAATATGAGTGGCGCTACAGCGAGTAGCGATTCCTGGTCCTGAGAATTGAGTTAGCTACGAGTTCACAAAGACATTGCATCCCAAGCAACGAAATAAATTATGTGAATTATATTCTCTCTATCGAAAGCGCTTTCATATGGTTGCCAAACGAGAGAATGGAATCAAATGCTTAAGTTTGTTCTTTTCAGTAAAACCCCGTGCACCCTTGTCAAGAAGTTCAACGGCGCACCGACTCAATGCTCAAGAGTGGAAATTTGTTCCTGTGCATAGATATGTATATCAAGCAACACACAGGCAAAGTGCTTTCTTCCACCCCATTTTGAAGTTGCGTCCATTAGGTAGCACGTGTCGTTATCGCATTCTTTGCGCTAACTTTTTGATATTTGGCTAGGCTTTGCCTATAAAAAAAATATAATAAATAGACTGTATAGGAATTTGGTAGCGCAAATTTTTGAGGTAAAGATTGTTACAAAGGGAGTTTTGTGTTGTTGATGAGAATATCTTGAAAATACACACGTGAGTAAAGGAACACGTTCTCTCCATGGCTTTAAAGCGAGCTTGGTGTATGTTTGTTATCATGTTTGTAAGTATTGTATTCAAGTATGTAGATTTCGTATTTATGTGACTGATTATTGATATCAATCTTCGTCATTCCATGCATTTTGCGCATAAAATATATATCATATAACTTATTCTCCGGAACGGACGAACTGTATGCGTGGCATATTCGGTTGTGTATCACCCAATAACATACACTTGAAGATTGCGGATGATAAAGGTAAACACGCGGAGGGTTGATAACACAAATGTGGCTCAAAGTGAACGAAAAACATAACGTTGATTTTTATATTGCAGCCGAATTTGGAGGCGTTACTAAAACGTGACCCATTCCATGATAATTCGTCAAAAAATACTGAATAAGAATAACATAACAGCATGAGGACAGTTACACGTGATCTATAAAAAAAACTGTTGAACAAGTCAATGAAAATCAGAATGCTCTCCATATTTATTGCGCAATAGCGAAATATATGTAATCTCTGGTATTGTAGCGCAATATTAATTAATTTTTATTTCAAATGCAGTGCAGTCTCTTTTCCCACAGGAGGAAAAGAGAAAAGAATGTGTGCAAAAGCACATAAAAGACATTATGTTGGGTTGCAGCCAACTGGGAAGCTTACGTATTAGCCGCGAAAGGCACTGAAATGGAACTTTTGACTTTTGCAGAAGAGACTAAATGAAACGAAGTGGATGTGGAAGTGTAAATGGGTCATGGCGTTTGTTGTGGTAACACTGACATACGCACCTACCGGAGAGATATACGTGCCACTGGTCTCTGAACTCGCACTGATGTTGGCAATTATAATAAATGAGGGACAGAAGAATTTGTACACACGTAGCTTTGTAAAGCAAAATTGGCCAAAAGCAGATTAGTAAAAATCGTCTTAAGATGGCTGCGAACAAAGTTGGTAAGCTAAAAGTCATGTCGTAAGGTAGATAAGTGGAGAAGTGGGGAGAAACGTTTCATAAGATAATTGTCAGACGAATTTCAAGAACATCTGAAAGTTCATCCAGAAATCAGAATGTTTCCAGGAGTAACAACCCGAATTTAATCTATTAGCCACACACTGGATATCATTGTTCCAATTTAAACCCCCCCCCGAGTGTGGACGACGATAATCTCACTTGTCAAGTTAGATAAGAGGCTTTACATATTTCGCTGAACCTGGTGATAAACGAGCAAGCAATTCTAGTTGCGTTACGACTGACATCGTTAATTGTCCTCAATTTAACGAAGGTTGGTCGAGGAGGCAGTCTTAAAAGCTGTCTTGCGTGGCCACGGTGACGTATAAGTAACATATTTCATTTGGTCTAGGAGGCAGTCTTAAGAGCTGTCTTGTGTGGCCACGGTGACGTATAAGTAACATATTTTATTTGGACGAGGAGGCAGTCTTAAGAGCTGTCTTGTGTTGCCTCGGTGACGTATACGTAACATATTGCATTTAGTCTAGGAGGCAGTCTTAAGAACTGTCTTGTGTGGCCACGCTGACGTATGCGTAACATATTTCATTTGGACGAGGAGGCAGTCTTAAGAACTGTCTTGTGTGGCCACGGTGACGTATACGTAACATATTTCATTTGGACGAGGAGGCAGTCTTTAGAGCTGTCTTGTGTGGCCTCGGTGACGTATACGTAACATATTTCATCTGGCCGAGGTGGCAGTCTTAAGAGCTGAAAAATGTCGTGCTAACCAAGTATTCTGTCTTCAACGGTGAATTTTTCTCATCAGTAAAAGGCATTTTTCTGTGATTACTTTTCGAATATTGCCGAACTAAGGCTTTTGATTTAGAGTTATATTCACTTTGTCTCCTGTAAGCACTAAAACCCAAATCACGTCTTATGATGCGTTTTTATGGATTCTCGATGGGTTTGTCTAATATTTCGACGGTCAATTATTCCACGTTTATTCTCGAATAATTAACGACTGGATGGCACAGTGGATGAAGTGCGTGTCTTTGGTTAGTGGGGTCCCAAGTTCGAATCCCAGTGAAAGCTAAGTTATAAGCTTTCAAATCTAGTCCAGTCACTATTTGCCGATGGGATCAAATTAATGGCACTACCACTGGAGTGGTCAATCGATGGTAGTAGACTGACTGCGGGTATCACAATGGACCAATGTGGTCTACGTTTGCTGATGAATTCATTAACAGCCCTCCTAGCTATTCTCAATGGCCATCTAGTATCGACTCACCAGTTGCCGATGGTTGGATCACAACTGCCCTTAGACAATGTTGGACATGCACATAAGACAACAAGGACAGGAGCTAAGATGCATGTCATGAGCATTAGGACATCTCAAAGAGCACCTCCCACGCTCCCATGCTCTACCGTAGTGTTGTCAATACACTACAGGCCGTAACATCCGCATTTTTGTAGTCCACTTACGACAACATGATTTTCGAGATTGCCCCATTCACTGATTCCAGACAAATTGGATTTAAAACTTTTTACGCAAAAACTTTCCATGAATGACACTTTGTTTGGGTACATCCAATGCTTTTAGAGAATAAGTGAGTTCACCCGTAGTCTTGATTGGGGCGAAGAATTGTCCACCGTTGGAAGAAGTCATTTTGGCTAATGAATCGCTTAAAGTTGGCACATCCGGCCAGAAGCGCTTAAGGAAGTATGTTAAAAAGGCTCTATCGTGTCATAAAGGTATTCTGGGAACGCAGTGAGACAGCTGGCAATTGGTAAGTTGGGGTGATAGTCCCTCTTTTCAAGAAAGGGGGACAAAATAGACTACTCCAACTACAGGGGTATATCTCTTTTAAGTCTTCCGGGAATGATGCTGAGGCGTGTTCCAGACCAGTAGTAGAGTCTATGATGGGGAATATACAAAGCGGCTTTCGTCCCGGCAAAATTACAACTGACCGGCCTTGCACTCTAAGAATTGTACTCGAGAAGGCTATCGAGAATGCCAAATCGATCTACAGCAGATGTGCACATTTGTAAAAGGCATAGGAGTGAGTTCCTCGAGGCAAACGCTGAAGTGTTCTGCAGGACTATGACATTTATGGATCTATTTTGAGATCAATTCAGTCTCTATACGCAGATATGTTCGGGTTAACTGTGCTAAGTCAATACATTTTGTTCTAGTTGATGAGATTTTAGCGGCGTTACGGATGAATTGTCGTCATTGGGAGGACATTTGGGGATTATCCGCCTCCCAATCTTTTAGTAAACAGGAACGCATTACAGTTGAAATGAGTGAGAATTTACCAAGAATGGTTTCGTATTGAGAGAACTGAGAGTAAGTCATCTTCTTCTTGTAGATGTGTTAATTATCCTGATATCTCCCCAAATGGAACTTCACCGTTTCTGTCAGATAGACGACCGCTTGGCAGACCCAGGACGAGGTGGTTGGAGGAGAGTCGCTTGGTTCCGCTTGGGCATAACTCCTGATGAGTTGGAGTCGATGACGCAGGATAGGGTGATCTGAAGATCTCTCTCATGGAGGCCTTAATCACGTTACTCTTTTAGTGCATAATGTGGGTCAAAAGATGATGATGAGAACATAGGAAGATAGATTAACTTTCGAAAACGAAAAATATTTATAATGCAGTAAGACTTATGCATAGCGGGCACTTGAAGGACCATTATAATTGT
The DNA here is from genome assembly GCA_964034865.1 of Eristalis intricaria. Taxonomy (NCBI): domain Eukaryota; kingdom Metazoa; phylum Arthropoda; class Insecta; order Diptera; family Syrphidae; genus Eristalis; species Eristalis intricaria. The sequence continues at coordinate 13,796,085 of OZ035876.1, read as the reverse complement.
CTGTAGTGTAGGGGGTGTCCATTCTAGAGGGGTAAATTAAGTTACTTATAAAAGTTGACAAACAATATTCACTCTCACTTATTGCTTTAAACTGAGTGATTCTTACTAGTTATTAGAATAAAACCATGCAAGTTAACCAATAACTCTCCAATTTCGTCGGGCCGCGCAACCTTGACGGCTAAGCATTTTTGTAATGCTAGCTGATAAGTTTGAACGATTCCCACCTGAATGTTTCCCATGTCGTCGGTTCTCACGTCGATACCGTCGCCAGCATATGCGTGGCAGACTCAAGGTCAGCGATTTCCGCTGAGGAGTAGTTTTTTAAGAATTTAGTTTAGGTTGAAATTAAGAAACATCCGAACTGAGCGGATCGCATATTCTCCGTCTTTGTGCCGTAATAAATAATATTAAATAACATTAAGTGTTTCATTGCTGATGCCGTTATCCAGTGCATTAGATAAATATAAGTGGTACTCTGAAATTGAAAAATAAAGTAAAATGCTGATAAGGAACACACAATTATGTTCCAAAACACATACAAGTCCTCCACTCACATTCATTGTCTCTAAAGAGTTTTCCAATAGGGACTTGACAACTTCGAATTTAATCTGTGACCGCGCTCTTTCACCAATCATCAAACTGTCAATTAATTCAGTAAACTCAACATTTTCATCATGGTAAAGTACACGAACGAGAAATGACATAAAATTATACAAATTTTCTACCGAAATTCGGAGTCAGTGACCGCAACTTTAAGGAAATTTCACATGTGCTTCATTAATCATTAGTTCATCTACAAAAAATATCCACAAAAATAATTTTTTGGTTCGGTTTGCATACCGGAGGCGTTATTGGGCCATATTTTGTCATCGACGATAACGATCGTCACGTTACTGTGAATGGTCAGCGTTATCGCGTTACGATCACCAATTAGTTTTGGCCCGAATTGGAAGATATGAACTTGGACGACATATGGTTTCAACAGGACGGTGCCGCAATCCACACAGCACACGTTACAATCAATTTATTGAAGAGTAAGTATGGTGAGCGTGTTATCTCAAAAAATGGCCGCCTCGTTCGTGCGATTTAACACCGCTTGACTATATTCTGTGGGAATATGTTTAGTCACTGGTTTCTGCCAATAAGCCAACGACGTTGGAAGAACTCAGAGTCAACGTTGAATGCGATATAGCGGCCGTTTCGGCCGAAATGTTAAAAATTTGGTCCAACGATTCAACTGTTGCTAACTTACTCGCTGTGGCCATATGAACAAAGTCGGGTTTTATTCATAAATCTTTCGATTGTTCTTCAAGCCGATAGTAAAGTTTTTGAAATACAGTGTAAATAATGAAAACCATGACCTGTTGCAATAACCGAACTGATATTTTAATCACTCTAAAAAAAGCTTACGCAATATTCTATTTAATGTATAAATAACATATCCTGAATCATTTACATAATATGTTAAACTAAACAACCCGTTCCAGCTTCAATCCATCAATGATTGGGTCCCACTACAAGTATATAGCAAAGCATTTTATTACGGCTTCTAATTTCGATTTGGGCTGTATATCAACAACATCCGTTTGCACTATCAGCGGCATCTTTTTCTTCTCAGGCGTCTAGGTTTCATTAGATTCAAGTCATCGCTACGCATATCTTAATATCAGATCTTTCTGACAAAATCTGATCCCGAATTAAAAGCAAGGGAACATAGACTTCTTCCTCCCAATGATCCGGAGTTCTGATAACTTGTTTCCAACTTTTAGTGATGGTAGTCGCTTTTAACTCTTTCCATGAAAAAACGGAGCGACGAGTAGTATTTCGTGAATAACTGACAAAAAGGCACTCAAATTCGTCGAGAGGCAAGGGGACAATAAGCTGTGAAATGGCTATTTCTATAGCATTTCATTTCTGAACGGAACTATGTCTAGACGATTTATGATATCGTCAACAGTTCTCTGTTACTGTTACATAGTAAAGCGTACTTACTTATGTATATGAATGTTGGTGTATATCTTGAGCTGTACAATTTCGAAGTTGCGAAAATTGAAAACTTTGTTTCGATTTGTTACAAGAATCAAAAATAGGTGGGTCCATTACATTGTACCACGAATGGTTTGCGTTTTATTTAAAAAAAAAACACGTTGTCAAGTTCTTATTGGAAAATACTTTATTAATGTAAGCCTTTTGGCATATAGAAATACAATATTTTTTTTTTTTAATTCAATTTTGTTTATAATTTATTTATCCATTTCTTACACATGTTTATCTGCAAAGCCAGAATAGCTTGTCTACAGATGACTAATCACAATAGCATTTTACAATTACATGTATTTAAAAACAGTGAAAAAATTATGAAACAGTACAATTAAGAATTTAAATGTATTTCAAGTTACAGTTAAAAAATTTGGATTTGAGGTTTACATTTTGATATTTTAATTTGAAGAATTTAGGTAGATTTCTTTTGCTTTTTTTATCATTTCTCTTTTTGGTAGGTCTCGAATTTCTCTTGGGAGTTCGTTGAGGATCAATTCTTTTCGGTAGGTTTCGAATTTCGTTAGGGATCAATTCCGATGATCCAGCCACCTTAAATGTCCGTCGACCATATTCGTTCCAGTACCTTGGAACTTCACAAAGCTGCTGCTGCCGTCTTCTAGTGTTCACCATCTGCTGTGTCTGAATCTTGTATGTGATGTCGTCACCGAAGTTGGCTAGAATTTCCAAATTGTATATTTGGCAGATGTTGAGCATACGTGTTGGTTAATTTCTTTGTTGCTGAACTTCTCTTGTACTTCCTGATTCCAGAACAAGCTTTTTTAGACTTCTATGCACTTTTTGTAGCGGTTGCAATTGAGACGCTCTTCCCCACGCTAATATTCCATATCTTTGATGTGATTCCACCAAGCCCATGTAGCATTGTCTGACTACTCTTGGTGTACAGAGTTTGCATAGGTGGAATAGAACGTACGCAGATTGGCTCAATTTCTTCTTCAATATCTCTATATGGTAGTTCCATTTAAAATTAAGTCAATCATCAGTCCTAGATACTTATACGTTGACACATATTCTATATTTCCGGTGCAGTCATCATCATATTCTGTTATTCCATCACATCCATGTCTCTGCAAACAATATACGCTGTGCATTTTTATCTTAAGTTTCGTTCTGGGAATATGCGGCGGGCGAATGTGCATTATCTTTGTCTTAAGTGCGTTGATAATTAATCCAATGTTTTGTATAAACAGCGTATATTCGCCTCTACAAACGTTGGGTGTTCTTACATGTATACATATTAGCCCACATATAGAGCAAAGGAATGCACATATATTTATTTTTGTCCCTTCCATATTTATTTTTGCTTCGTGTGTCCGCCATTAGGGGTCCAACTGCTCAAACTTCATTGAAATGCATGATCATGTCCGGTATAGAGAGGTTGAAATTTACTAATAGCCCCATCTTCATGCGGGGACCATGACAAATAGTTCGTAGAGAGAGGTGTCCCTTATTGAGGGGTCTCCGTTAAGAGAAGTTTCAGTGCAAAACGCTACACTTCTCTATAGATTATATCTGTCTGTCTAGAAACACATTCTAAGACTTTGCCATTTAAAGTTGGCATAGGAACAATATAATAATAATATGAGTGGCGCTACAGCGAGTAGCGATTCCTGGTCCTGAGAATTGAGTTAGCTACGAGTTCACAAAGACATTGCATCCCAAGCAACGAAATAAATTATGTGAATTATATTCTCTCTATCGAAAGCGCTTTCATATGGTTGCCAAACGAGAGAATGGAATCAAATGCTTAAGTTTGTTCTTTTCAGTAAAACCCCGTGCACCCTTGTCAAGAAGTTCAACGGCGCACCGACTCAATGCTCAAGAGTGGAAATTTGTTCCTGTGCATAGATATGTATATCAAGCAACACACAGGCAAAGTGCTTTCTTCCACCCCATTTTGAAGTTGCGTCCATTAGGTAGCACGTGTCGTTATCGCATTCTTTGCGCTAACTTTTTGATATTTGGCTAGGCTTTGCCTATAAAAAAAATATAATAAATAGACTGTATAGGAATTTGGTAGCGCAAATTTTTGAGGTAAAGATTGTTACAAAGGGAGTTTTGTGTTGTTGATGAGAATATCTTGAAAATACACACGTCAGTAAAGGAACACGTTCTCTCCATGGCTTTAAAGCGAGCTTGGTGTATGTTTGTTATCATGTTTGTAAGTATTGTATTCAAGTATGTAGATTTCGTATTTATGTGACTGATTATTGATATCAATCTTCGTCATTCCATGCATTTTGCGCATAAAATATATATCATATAACTTATTTATTGAAATTCTTGGTTTAGCTCCCTTAAACTAGCTAACTGAGAGGAATCGCGACTAGGTACAGCCCGTATAGAACCAGGGCTTAGCTTCTCAGCACCCACTCTTGTTGTGCTTGATATTGTTCTCTCACGAGTAGAAGGGACCTACAGATTTACTCCCTCTCCGAAAGGCCAAGTATGAGAAGCTTTTTCTTGATAGTTATTACTTCTCTTTGAGCATTGTCATTAACTCGAAAGAGGTGGGACCGTGAAAATTATTTTTGGTCGTACCTCCCGGGAAGCGAGGTTAGTTGCGGTCGACGCAGATACCCACAATCACAACATACCCTCAAGACCGCCATAAGAACAATAGGCGAGTTACATATAGGCAAATATGATTGTTCGCTGGGCTCAGGTCCACAACATACAGTAGCACTACGCATACAATTAAGCATTCCTTTTAAGTCAGGACTATGTTAAGGCTTAGTTATGCGAGTATTTTGGAACATTTAATCATCACATAACTAAAATGCATTAAGTATGATTTGACGGAACACTTTTCATCTTCCCCTACTCTCAAGTGTTTACTCTTGCCCTATGACAGCCCACCAGGTACTCCCACTAAAAACATCTCTAATTCGATCGCTCCAATTCAAAACACCCGTAACAATATCAAAGCCCAAACCAGTCAGCATTCAATTCAAGTTGTCTGATTTACAAAAAACTGGTTCGCATATTTTTATTCCGCAGGCACTTCTAAATCGAGCACATGTATGCAAGCCGCATACACAGATACGTATGTAAATTCAAACCCAGCTACCAACCAAAAGCAAAGTAGACATCAAACAGTTGGCATTCGCGGCCCTCCACTTAATTGGATCAATTACTTACGTTACCATGTCGCGCCATTTCCAGAATCAACATTTTTATGGCACATTGTACGGATGTCTTTTTTGAGCCAGAGCGTTGTCCTTTTTTCTCCCTTTTAATTGCTTTGCATACGACACCCCAGCCCGGGTGCCCTCACAACCTCGTGCTGTTCCCAATTCAATCGAATACATGGTAGGCATGATGACACTCAGCCACATCTGTATGGGTCTCGTTATGTAGACGACGCCGCAGAGTATGGTACATGTACTTGTTCGCCGGGTCTAGACAAGTGGCATTAACTGTTAATAGGCTCCCATTTCATTTTGGGATCGCTATGGAGTGTAATTGCTTCTGAGGGGATCCGTACCGTAGTTGGTAATTCCCATAAACTGCTCCTGCTGCTACTGTTTAGTTTCAATCTTGTGAATGTTTCTCTGCAACAATGACATCGGTTTTCAAGGATTCTGTTGAGAATTGACGAATGGATTCTTTTTTCTTAAAAAGCAGTTGGAGGTAAATGGTTTACGTCAACCGCATCCCACCCCCTGATGTGGTTTCTATCACTGTGAAAAGGAAACTTTTCCCCATTCAAGAACACAAGTTAAACACAATCTTCGTGTGCTTTATCTGGTGATGGTTTGCTCAGGAGGGCTGAACATAGCGCAGAGCATTTATGTAATCCCCATCTCACTGGGGAAACTCCACAAAATTTCTCAGTCTCTTTCCTAGCCAGACCACTGCAACCGTTCTCCCCGTGTTGTCGTATCAAATTATTCGATAGAATAATAACTTTATCGTTGTAACGTAACAAGCAAGCTAGGGGAGAGTCGGTCTCACTCACCTGTGAACGTGTTTATTTTCCACATGAAGATGGTACTGAATCAATCATATTTGCATGTGCCTTTGGTGTCGTGCAGGGACGCTCTGCGAGCAAGGCAACTGGATACCGATTCGACGATTATGTGGAAATATTCAATCACCATGACTAGCTGGTATATTTCAAATATTGATATTGAAATTCATGAGAATGATTTTTATGGCAACACTTCAAATTCAATCAACATAAGCGGTTCATTGCTGCCAATTGCTGGTTGTGCCGCATGAGGTTTTCTGCGCCAAATCACCGTGATTTTGAGCTGTATCACTCTGGGGAAAATTAACAGTACGCTTTAAAAGAATTGTATTTTGAGAAGTGTGAGAATAACACTTGAGGAAAAATATATTGATGCCGGAAATATTTTTTATTGCTGAGTTGGTGTAGGACGCACAAGGTGTATATGAAGCTCACATGCCACTTGATTGCAAAGCTTGTGAATCGTAACGTACAACAAAGTGATTTTTAACGTGGCGAATAATATCCCAATATATTGTTCAATTGGACGGAAGAGTGGATATTTTTTGTAGTATAACGTCATGAATTTAAAACGGGGTCTTGGTCTGCCTCTTGATAAATATCATGCAATAAAAATCACAGGTATTCAGCACCCAATCGTTCATGCATTTTTGTGTGAAATAGCCGATCAGTCAAATGTCCGCCTTAATCGATATCAGTGCTTCAAGTGGTCAGTTCAATTGTTGTTGGCTCGTAATCGCGCCAATATTTCAGCAATAGCGAATGTGATTGGCTTGTTCGCGTAAGTTAGGTAGGTAGGGCTGCTATTGACATCACAAGCACACTTAGACCATATTGGTGCATTGTGATACTCACAGTCAGTCTACTACCACCGATTGACTGCTCCAGTAGTGGTGCCGTTAATTTGATCCCAACGGCAAATGGTGACTGGATCAGACTTGAAAACCAGATAAAAGCCACTAACCAAGGGCAGGCACTTAACCAACTGCGCCATCCAATCGTTTGGTGTAGCCTAAGTCCTATATGTAGGTATTGTTGAGCGATATTGCACGAGGGATAAAAATGATTCCTTTCCTCAATCGACTCAACCAGCAACATAAACTATGTTCTTGAGTGAAAGAGAGCGTGGCCAACGATCGGGAGAATCAGAGAGGAGATGCATTGGCAATCGTCTTTGAAACGCGAAAGGATACGGTCCTTGGTCTAGTCGTGGTGGAAACTCGCCTTTAAGACTATGATAAGCCAGTAAGGCTTAGATGTAGAAAATACCATTAACTGTATCGACGGTTTCCTTACCCACTTCGAAAAAAATAATGTCCGATTATTTAGATGCCATTTTTGAATTAAATTGAAGAAAAGGTGGGGTGACTATAGCCATCATACAGCACTGCGACCACAATAGAACTGCTGTGCCCTCATTCTTGATCTGGGCCTTAAGAGCTACGTTGCGAAGAGCTATTCTGGATATAGGCCTTTGGAGCTACCTTGAGAAAATTCATAATCTGTCTAGATCGAATGTCCTGATAGTCTGTTCCTGTTAAGTCCTGATTCATAGCTGCTTAGTGTCAGACTTGGCGACTCGACATTTAGATATTCAATGGTTGCCTTTGATCGTCCATAGTGCTTACAGTTTTATTTCTAAGTGTAGTAGTCCATGAAGAGTGACAGGCCCAATGAATGGCTAGAAATGTTCTCCCCTCCTTTTTTAGCTTGGACGTCTGCCTTTTAATTTCACTCGTGGTTTTCATATTTTGGCATCCAGGGTGCTCTGGTGTGTTGAGCATTTTGTGATAGCCTTAAACTTGAATGTGAAGTTGTAGGCTATCGGAGAGTATCGATATTTTTGAATTCATTGGACTTCTATTGGTGATGTTGGTACGTCGGTAGGTGTGACTGACAAGTTCCTTCAGGAAGTTTCCTCATTTAGACTTTTAAGCTTCATTGTGCTGTGAATCCCAGGGACTGTTTGGGGAGATGCATTTGTCGGTTGGCGTCGTCACTCATCCCAGGAGGACTGTCGATCTATTCCTGTATTTTTTGTTGAAGTCTAAGACTGGAATAAAGTCCTTAAAGTTACCTTTCTCCGGTTGGGTTTTGCCTTGTAAAGTTACCTTACGTTATATGTTCCTTATTGGGCTACAGCTAGTTTATCAGCTTCAGCCTACAGCAACCTGTAACTAATTTACGCTTTATAGAGTATCCATACTTGCCGTTGCAATTGTTGTCACTGCTCTCGTCGTACAGTTGCACGCTAGGTTCTGTAATTTGCTTAATTTGTTGATGGTCTGTCCTTGTTCGCATTTTTATTCAACAAATTACAGAAAATTGATGGATCACATGAGAAGAAGTACTTGGTCTTCTCGGGAGAATAGTTCTGCGCGCGTTCTTTGATTCTTTTTGCGTTAAAGGTATTTGGAGAAAAATATTCTGAGCGTGCCGTGCGCCAACATGAGACTCCCCAGGCGTCTATGGACCCAACGTAAGGTGGCTGGACAGCTCAGCTCCGGCCCAAAGAGTCTTCGACTCCGAACTTGTCCGACAATGCACAGTGAACGCCTGCATATAAGATGGCGCCCTCAGGCGGATGGCGCAGTTAGTTGAGTCCCCGCTTCGATTCCCAGTGAAAGCAAATACGCTTTTTTCTGTTTTTTATATCTGGTCCAGTCACCATTTTCCGTTGGGATCAAATTAACGGCACTACCACTGGAGTGGTTAGTCAGTGGTAGTAAACTGACTGGTGACTGGTGAATTCACTAGCAGCACTTGTAGGATGTTGTTCATTCAACTTTTGAAGAATATTTTTGCGAAATCATCACTGCCAGATTTGTAGCGGTGTCATTGGCTTCATCGAAGTGTCTTTTTTAACACCGTGTCTGTGGTACTACGACAGGTGTATATTAAAGTCATCTTTGGAACCAATATATGGAAGATAAAGGAAAACACTTCATTTTTAACACAGCCTTTATATCCAAGGACTTTACTTAATCATTCTCAAAAATTCCTCCCGTCACACAAAAAAGCAAAATAACTTCCAAAAGTACTTTCACACACTGTACATGTGGCCTTTGCGTGCATAAGGCATTTGAATTTTTAAAATGTATTGTCGTATTTCTTTTGAATTTAAATTTATATTCCCCGACTCGTGTGCGATTCATCTGACTTCTTCACGAAAGCAGCACACGCCCCATCATATCTATGCAAATGTTAAACTGTCAAACCAAACAAAGGGGAAATGAAAGCAAACAAAAAGGATTTACTGTGAGTTTGCTTGAAAATGAATACCAAATAAAAAATCAATTAGGTAGATGTATCTTTATTTTTGTTTATTTGATGACTCCATTCTTTCCTGCTCCTTGAACAGCATAATTTTATATTAATTTTGATCAATCTGGTGGCTAATTCATTTGAAGGAGGAGATTACGCGGCGTTATCGGGTATCAAGATTATATGGCATTTCGGTGCTCTCAGTTTTTGTTCCTGAAATCGGATGACTCCGTTGTTTTCATGTCTCTGCCTGATTTTCCTTTTTTTTCTATAGTTTACAGGAAGACGGCATACATGTGTTAGGACACAACAAGGGATATGCTTATTTAATCCTCTTTTTCATCTCTATATCTTCATCTTGATTGTGAAGACATTCCAACTTTCTGACTTGGTTTAGAGGGAAGCATTGTGGTCGGGGACCTTATTACTGATCAGTATTAGTAATATAACGTTTAGGGTTCAGAGTAGAGTTGGGCTAAGATGTGATTTTGTATTCACAGGTATAACTGTGATTGCGATTTTGCAATCACAATGTTTTTAGACCGTAATTTTATTTTGGAAATTCAAACAGTTTATATTACAGTGTGATTGTCCCCTATCCAAAAACTCACAACAAATATAACTCTCTTATGTCAATCATTCTGAAACGTACGAATATGCACATTCATGGTGTATATGAAATCTCAATGTTGCTGCCGCAACCTACCTCAAGTTCAAGTTCTGGCGTATATAGAGACGACCGGGGTTGCCCCTGAACGTTAGTAGTTTGATGCATAATGGATAAAATATTATTATCACATTAGCACACTCAAGTCTTGTACACACACATACCATTTCATTCGCATCTGCCACTCTGCATGACACTAAACATGAAATCGTTTGTGTGAATCAAAATGCGAATGAGGGTGTGCAAAGGCGTGTGTTTATGTAATTTCAAACCGTGGTGGTAAAATAGCAGTCAAGGTGTGTGTATGATTCCAAATTATGATTGAAATTGTGAAGAAATAGCACTTGTGAACGTAATCGCTGTTTGGATCGTATTCACTGTGTGGAACATATTCACTGTCTGGAGCGGAATGTATTTACAGCTTAAATCGCAGTCGATCACTGGTTGTGCTTCCGATTTTTTAATCACTGTGAAAAAGTGGCAGTTCGTGATTATTTGCTCAACTCTAGTTCAGAGAGGAACATATTTTATTTCGTAAGGACGCATATACAGCCGATCACAAAAGTAAGTACTTAACATAAGGTATCTGTGTTTTCAACAAAAAAAATAAATTCGACCGGAAGTCTAACTAGACATACTTATTGCTTTAGAAAATTGCATTTAATATTTCTTATTTGGGTCCTGTTTTTTTTTTTTTTGCACAGTTGAGAACGCAGGACCTTTATCCTGTGTACTCACTTTTGTAATTTACTGTAATATCTTCCGTCTTTCTGCAGTTAATTAGGCTTGTAAAGCGAAGTCTTAGATTATGTTAGGTATGTGGGTAGACGAGTGGTGAGCCATATCACTTTTAGGTACAATTGGACCCATTGTGATGCCCAATGCATGAAGGTGACCTCCACTACTTCGTGCTCGTCATGGTACTTCGAAATCAAGGAATTGGGGAGAATATTCGCTTTCGACTTCGTACATTTCTACTGTGCTTGCATGTGAAGTAGAATTGGAGGTCCAACATATTACGAGTTGTCTTTCAGCGACGAAATTTGGAAGCGTTGGAGCCAAGAATTATGACTGTCTTTCTTCGGAAATTTAGCAAAGATACTCATAGTAGCCGACGCCGAACCGAGCCATTGCGCCACGCCGACCACTGGGCAATCTTGTCGTCGGAACTCAAATTTTGCCGCTTTAGAATTGACATGACACCTCCTCCGCGCCTTAACGGCTTAGATTGCCACTGCCGGGTTGCTTGTCTTCGAAGTAAGTACAACCGACTGCCGAACTCTCGCTCGCTACCGGAGAATAGCATATATAATTCATGCCTCAGTCGGAGTGGGGACTTGGCACACGAAATTAAGCGGTATCCGAGGCAAATCTTTCAAAAACTCGCTTGGTGGGGGGGCTTGGCATATGGGATATTGCTCCTGATGGGTTAGAGTCGATGGCGGAGGATCCAGAGCCCTGAAGATCCGTCGTGATCCGTGCTGGAACATGCGGGCCAGTGAAGATGATGGGATGATGAGGAGTACCCACCTCGACACAATTGTCCACAAATTGTCTGGTAGCCTGAGATGTACTACACATAGGCGGTTGTATAGGTGCTCTTACAGCAGTGGTCCACTTAGAGCAACATGTTGTGTCCTTGAAAATTGATGTGATACTACTGATACTACTATGAAATCTTATTTTTCTCTTTAAACCATCCAGATTCATTTATATATCCTAGGATGTTTTTCATTTCTAAACCGCTTGAGTCTTCCAGCCCTTCGAGAAGTGCTTTCCCAGGAACTGCTGTCTTTTCCTTCCTAGGACTGAGCATTCGCGGAGCAGATGTGGGATAGATTATATTTCTGTCTCATCTCTCTAGCTACTTCAAAGGCCGTTGTGTAGTGTTTTCAGTGGAGATGCACTGCCTGCTGGACTCCAATTACTCCTATTAGCGTTCACACTTCCTTACAATTAAACCTGATTAGAGATGTTAATGTCTTTGTCGTTAGCCATAAAGGCCATTGCCGTTGCTTGGCATTTTCTAGGCTGACCTATCGGGTACAGGCTCCGTCTATGGCTTCGCCTTTCAGTATTTTCCTTATGGAGCTAGGTAGAGTGAATTCATGATGGATTGGAAAATGGAGATCGATTTATTTTTTATGTGATGTTCTCTCATTGTAGCTGCTGTCATCTCTTAGATCGAGGGATTTTTCCCATTGGTCACGGAATTCATGTTACTCATACAAAATGCACTACAAATGTTCCATACATCACTACAGAAATGTCACCTAAACAACACCTAAAAAAAGTATTTATCCCACATCCATTTCTGTAGTGCTCAGAGATACTTTGTCCCTTTGAGTAAACGAAGTATCAACAAAAATAAAAGTGTGTGCTGGTTCACTGCAGCTGTCGTATTGGTTTTAAGTTGGAACATTTTTGTTTCTGTTGTCATTTATGGCACGCTTGCACGGCAACACAATTATAAAATTAATAGATTATTATTATTATATTGATTAATTAATTAGCAAGGAAAATGCATTGCACATTTAACTGGCAATTCAACGTCTAAATAATAAATTATTAAAATTTTCCAATGATGGATTCACATCTATGATAACCAGAAATGAAGTATTACATAGATAGCCGACTTCACAGCTGATTGTCCCTAGTCCATCGACGAATTTGTGTGCCTTTTTGACAGATATTCATGAAACGGTTATCCACGAAATAACGTAAATGCCAAATAATGACGTATGGACATTAGCTGTGTTTTTTTGCAAGCGTATATACGCTTAATTTTGAAGTGCACAAAAAAAAAACGATCATCGGCGCTTAATGATTCATCATAAAATCTTGGCAGCACTTGGGTGTAGTCTTGGAAGGTGATGGTTGATCTTTTATGGTCACAATCTTCGTTTTGTGACTGTGTACTTTAAACCACGTACGTGGCCATCACTTTAAAAGCAAAAACACTTAATAATTATAAAATAAAACAAATTTTATCAAATGAAAAGAATCGATTACGAAACATAAACGGAATGTATAGCAGAGACTCTGGATATACCAAAAATTGCATACTTATGGATGCCAAAAAATTGAAAAGTGATCTAATACATCAACCACACCTGCAGGTGTAAGCCACATACAGCAACCTAAACAATGAATGAATGAATTCAGGAATGAACACACAGAAATTAATGATTGGAAGCATTGTTTTTATCCGCGCTTATTCCTTAAGCGCCTATAGATATGATGAGTAACTTAAGCGGATATAGGACTCGTTGTTAGTCTATTTTACATGCAAATTGAAATTTAGGCGTATATACGCTTGCAAAAAAACGCAGCTATTGTACCACTTCACTTTCTGAAATTATTACCTCGTACAAACAAATACGTTTCCTACTCAACACTACACAGAATACCCATGCACCTGTGCTCGCGCTCGTTTTGATTCCTGTAATTCCTTCTTGTGGTGGCCGTGGTTGTGGGTATTTGCTTCGACGCATACGCAACTTAACCTCGCAGTCTGGGTTTGATTCCCAGCCGGTACGACAAAAAGAAATATTATAATTTTCACGGTCCAACCGACAATGCGCAAAGAGAAATATCTGACTGTCTTGAAAAGCTTCTCTTACTTGACCGTTCGGAGCCAACAATATCACGCAGAACACGAGTGGCTGATAGGAAGCTAGGCCCTGGCCCTCTACGGACTGTACCGCCACCCATATTATATTATTATTACAATTTTTATAATTCCTTCCTGTTGTTCTTTCCATTACTTCCGGTCTGGACAATGTAAGTAGAAGGTTTTCTCCTTAGGTTAGTCGAAGGTAGGAACCGACGGTTGGTAGGATAGCGACGAGTGCTACCATCATCTAAGAAACCTTAATTTCTAGACAGGCTGATCTTCGTATTTTTGTAAGTAGAGATGTGTAGACAACCGCTTTTTGTGCTATCAGAGTAATGTGCAACACAGCAGATGGCGTCCAGATGAATGTCGACAACTGACGGGGTTACAAACTATAGTATGTGATCTTCTCCAAACCAAGTCATCAGACAGTGGCGCCATACAAATTGCATCAGTCTGGTAATTGTCAGATTAGAATTAAAAATGAAGCACCTTGTTCCCAATATTAATATCCTTAGCGACTGTTTGCCACTCAACACAACTGTAAAGTGTTGACTACCAAATCAATGTTGCCACTGAAACACTTTTAAGTTCTGATTCATCCAGAGGTACAAAGTTTATATAAACAAAATTCCATGCCAACAAACTTCACCAGACTTGTCTAAAACGATGAGAGCTTTTTGAAGCTTTTGAAAAAACCAAATTCACAGCACAACATTTTTAACTTTATATTCAAACCAAAGTCAGCCATATGGAAAGCTGAACAAACATCCTGTTTCCCATAAAAAGTTTACAAACTCCACAAAGCACATCCTTTAACCATCAACAAATAGCCTTCCACGAATGATTTTTTCACAAGCTTTCACGTGAAAGTTTCACCTTCCAATTTCGAAACTACTCCTCAGCCAATGTGTTTATCTTTCAAATACACAAATTTGTTTTCCTCCCATTCAGTTGCGTTAGATATTTTGTAATGAAAATACTCGTCTGTCGAAACTATGCGTTTCCGCGCTCTGTTTAGCATTCATCTGTGTACTCATTAATAATTTTCATCTTAATCAACCTGAGCCCCGAAGTGCTATGCGCCCCTTTATCGTGTGATTCAGATAGAACTTTTCGTGAAGTGATGTAAAATGTGAAACAGTCTTGATTTTCTCTACATACGCACATATCAACAGCACTCAATAAAAATCAATGTTCGAAAACATCATCTAAATTCATTAGCATATGTTCGGATTTGTTTTTTTTTTTCATTTCTTTTTTCTTTTAAAGAACATCATCTTTGGCGTTCCCCTCATCAGATGGGCTGTGTGGTGCCCCCATAGGTTCTAGGTCTGCCCAATAACCCTGAGTGGTGGTACGAGTATCTATTAGGTTCTCAATTGAAGTGCAATTTGTGTGTGAAATCTGTTTTTTTTTCTCTGAAGTTGGCAACATTGATTACTGTACACTTTCCAGTGTTTTTTTTTTCGTTTTTTTTTTTTGTGTTCCACAAAGTAATAAAAACAGATACACGAACTTGTAAATACTTCATTTAACTGCACGTCCAATGGAAAATGTTTCTCGACTATAAGTGATTGATTTATATGCATAGAAACGAAGAGTGTGGCATGAACGAGAGTTTTGATAAGTGAAAAGAAACCCTTCCCAGTTAGGCAGCACACGACTCAAGCCATTGCCCCATTGGAGCCGTGTGCGAGTGTGTGCGTAGTGTTTGAAGAGAGGTATACAATTGTGAAAAATGGTGGAGGTGCAGAAGGGATCCTCTGTCATAAAACTACCATCGTCATTGAAAAGGGAAACCGTTGTTGTTAATGCGCCAATGAAAAAAGTAACTCTGGTGCCAAATGACGAGGTAAGAAATGGGATACATTTGTGTATTCAAGGTTTATTATTGTTGTTGTTGTCCTTATTGAGTCCGCAGTTGTTTGGAACAGCTTTTTTTTTTCCAAGACCACTGCTGTGTACATTCAATCAATTTTACGTGGGTTTCAACATCGATTTGGATACACACATAGCCATTGAGTGTCCATCCAAAAACAACAAACCGTCGAAACTACGTGTTATTTTGACTCCTCACAGATCGATTAGACACCATGACTATTGATGACTGGGTCACGCTATGCCTTGTACAGACACCTTTAGGATTTTTTTCAAGTTCATTATGTTCACATGTACATGAATAATTATGAAACGGGATACACAACTGTGTCAACCATCTTGAGACGATACAAAAGGTTGTCTGTTTTTTTTTTTATTGAATAAAGGAAAGATTTTGCATAATTTTGCTTTTGTAAAACTGAAATGGAAATTATGAAGAAGAAAATAGAATATGATTATGACCTACATGTCTCAGCAGCTGCCACTCCTTGAAATGCGAGAGAGTTGTTCAGCTTTGATATGTCGTTGTTACACCGGAGGACCACGATGGGAAAGCTCATTCGTGCAATATGCGAAACAAATTATAATGTATGCAAGCAATTTTCGCAGCAAAAAAGAAAAGGGTTAATTAGATAGATGAGGGTAAATTAAGGACTGATATTTATTACACGCTCGCGGTTGGGTTAATTAAAAGGATTGAATTTAGAGGGGCCAAGTGCAGTGGTAAAGTTTTTTATTTTATTTTATTTGTGGTTGAGGGATTTATGGATGCCGTAATAAGCCTCCCAGGTGCAAGGTTAACGATGATGTGTGTGAGCGTGGTTTTTGATGCCCTCAGGTCTTGAGTGGGTGGCGAAGAGCACTTAACTGGAAATGTTTCAGTCTTAATCTCGGGTAAAATCCCGATTGCGTGGTTGTTCGCTCTTTTACGAGTTAACTTTTAAATTGGCATTCAAATTGTCAAATGACAGTGTGCGACGGGCGAATTTAACTCTTGTCTTATATGATTCGATCTTCGTTTTAGGGATCGCTCATTTATGATAACGAGGGATACATCTTCTTCTGGCGCTACAGTTTGAGGTGGACCTGGGCCTTTGCCAACAAACCTCTCCAGCTGGCACGGTCTTTAGCCAACACCATTCGTACTGTGTGCGCCATCGGTTTCGTGGTGTCCTCTATTTCGTCTTCTCACTGGTCCAGAGTCTAAGAATCTTCTAGGTGTAGCAGTGTTGTCCATTCGCTCTACATGCTCTTGCCACCTTAGATTTTAGAACCATAGACGCCTGGCTATGCTTATGTCACTGCACAGCCGGTAAAATTCGTAATTAAATCTTCTCCTCAAAATGCCGTCAAAAGCAAATAGGCTTTTCCAAAGATTGATCGCAGGGCATCATTACCTACTCTTGATTGTCCAAGCCTTCTCGCCGCATATCACAGACTGGGTAATCAATGCTTTAAACACGTGAGGACAGCATGTATTTAAGCTTAAATGAAGTCAGCTTGATCCTTAGAAAAATCGGTTGGCAAGAGTTTCTCTGCGTTTGATCTCGGTGCTGATGTGTTTCGTACAGTTTACTGCGATGCCGAGGTACACGGAGTCCTTAACTCCTACGAAGTTATGGCTGCCCATTTTGACGCTCTGTCCAAAACGCTGCTTTTATATGATCGTTCGTGAGGACAGCATGTATTAAAGTTTGCTCTCATTCAATATTAGAGCATTTTTAGAAGTTTCCGTCTCAATGCTAGCAAATGTCTCATTGGCAACTCGCTATGTTCTGCCAATGACGTCAATGGCACCCGCATATACAACGAATTCACGAAGATCGTGACTCAAATGTTGGCGTGTGAGTTTGGGACGATCGTCGCCAGGACGTTGTTGAAAAAGTCACATGCGCGGTCTTGTCTAAAACCATGTTTGACACTGATCTTGATGGAGCTGCGAGAATTCTCCACCGTCATCCTGCACAACCTGGCAAGCTTGGCCGGAATATCATAACTAGACATGGCGTTGTATAGCTCGCCTCTATGGTCGCTGTCATATGCAGCCTTGACATCAACGAATGTGACTTCGTAATTATTTCGTCGATGGTGGACTTCCTTGGCCTAAAATCACACTGATATGGACCTATCGGGCTAAGTAACAATAGCTTCAGGGGCTCACACTAGAAGCAGAGAAGATCTGATAGTCGATGATTAGGAGACTTTTCTCTTTGTAATTGGCACAGTCGAAGTGATCTCCTTTTTTCTGGATATGTCTTTCGACTTAACCTAACAATGCACGCATAAACGACTTGACATGTTCCATTCCGCCTTAAGCAGAAAGTTATTTTTCGAATCTGAGTAAATAAGTTTTTTCTTTCGATTTTTGTCAAGGCTTGATAGCATTATTTTGGCGTTGGTTGGTAAGTCCGTTGATATTTGTCAAAAACTCTGCGACGGGCAGAATGTAAGATCCACACAAACAATTTCAGTGTCTTTAGTTAGGACTTTCCCCATTTGCTGGAATACTAATCACTGCAACCGAGTGGTGAATGAGTAGGAGGACACAAATCCCAAAACTTAGCCATACCATAAGTGTGCCTCATTCCCATTCCACGTCACGGTCTGACTACCATTCATATCGTACGCCTGGTGCTAATAACAGCACCGAAATTTAATTAAAGTCAGTCGGAGGAATTACTTATGCTTTTTGTTTTTCAAATTTTTGTAAAGTCCTCCAGATGGCGACTCACTCGTTCTTGATTCAAAGTTTGTGAAATATATGCATATATGTGTTTCAGTGATGATTTCATCAATTGTTCATATTTTCATTGGAATAATATATTTCTAATAAAGAAACGCACGTACTTGCCAGGCAGGTGACGCATGGACGGTCTGAGCCAGAACTGATGTATTACAGAGATGCCAGACTTCTACCTCTCTTGCCCCTTAATATTGTTGACAACTGGTTTTTATGTCGGTTTCTCAAACCAATTTGACCTATCAGAGAACGGCATTCAAATTATTTCGTGAACAACAATCAAAAATTCATGAATATCTGGCAAAAGAGTACTCAAATTCCTCGATGGACTAGGGGGCAATCAGTTGTGAAGTCGACCATCTCTGTAATACTTTATTTCTGGTTTGAGCCTGAGGAATAGCTCTTTTCCATTGCTGAGTTTCACGGGCACGCTGCTTCCAGCCCAGTCTAATAAGAGAAAAAAATCAATTCACAATCAAGACATGCTTCACCGACTGAACTTTAAAAAAAAATTTTCCATTCCTTCAGAACGGAACGGGACAAGGATTAGTTTGATGTTATGGCGGGACGAGTGAAGGAGGAGGACTACGGCACTCTCAACTCGTCAGACGTCAAGCTATAGTCCCCTCACTCGCTCTTGTCACCTCATTCGTACACAGCCCAAGATATATTTCAAATGAGGTTGGAAGAGGGCTGGCGGAGCTAAGCTGACTAATTCCAAACTATGTCATACTAACTACCTGCCCTGTATCTAAATCTAACCTAAACTAGCTTAAATCTATCTTTGCGCTTTCACACAGCAAACTTCTGTCGGCGATTTTTCCATGTTGTCGGCAAGGGAGGTGAGACGTGCTAGGGGTAGCCCGCGTCTCGTGTGCTCGGGGTTTGCTTTTGGATTTTCCGCATTCTCTTTTATCTCTCTTCGTTTTTCTTCGAGTTGCATTGTTCGTATGTTCTCAATGTTGGGTATTGGAAGCAGGCTATACACGGGTGAGAAAGAGATGACGCATGTGTGAGGTAGGGTGGAAAACAGAATAAGTTCAGAATTGAGATGTCTATTGTAGAGACTGAAAGATTTCCTTTTGAAAGTGGCTTGAGATCACAAAAAGGAATTTGAAAAAATCGCCGACGAATTTTGGCGAGTGTGAAAGCGGCCTAAAGATCAACAGGGTGCCTGATATAATTGGCGTTTTCTTCTCTTTATTACACACATTATTTCATGATAGGAATCCACTTCTAAGTCTGTCGGATGCAATCTTTTAAAGGAATTTATTTTTAAATTCATTCTCATTTATCAATTCATTCATTCATTTCATTATTCAATTCATTCATATATATACTAGACATATATACCACCGGCCCTCGACGGGCTCTCTAAGCTGAACTTAATCTAAAAATATGTCTTTCGGCTTAACCTAACAATCAATACTTGAAAGCTATTTTCAAAGCATAAACGATTTGCCATGTTTCAGTTCGCCTTATGTAGAAAGGTACCTATTCTTCGATTTGAGCAAATAACTTTCTTCTTTCGATTTTTGTCAAGGCTTGATGGCATTGCTTTTGGAAGAATAATAATACATCCTTAACATAACATTGCTCAACATCAAGAAACACAAATGTGAAGGTTAACTGTTGCAAAAAGGTCTACGAAAATAATATTCATCTCAGAGGTAGTCACAATGGAAACGAATTCTACAATAGGAAGTGCTTGTATCGCAGTAGCGTGTAGAAAAGGGTGGCTTTTAAAAAGCAATTCATGGAAACGTATGCGCATACTTATTTTTGGTAAAAGTTAAAGTAACATTATGATATCGGTTCGTGCATCTTCAGAAAGGGTGGCATTCGTTAAAGTTTTCAAAGAAAGCAAAGAAAAATTGGATAAAATAATAGACCTGTTTTCGTATTGTGAAACTCTTGAAATACGTACGACTAAAACGGTTTTTGTACTCGACAAGAAAAGAAAAAAACTCTTGTCACATCTCGATGATTTATCAGTCGTTGTCGTTGTGCACTTATAAAATTGGGTATTGTCTGGTAAATTTTAATAAAAATAAATCTCAAAAGTTGGGACAGGTATTTAGTCGCACACAAAAGTTTTTGTTGGATTGTTTCAACAGAAACTGAAAAAATGTATCCATTAACAAGTAAGAACTCGAATAGCAATGCTTAGTTTGTTGTCGAAGTTGCCCGAAATCTCCACACAAGTCTCGGTGAGCAGTCAGGTGACACCAGTCTAGTGGTTGCCCATGTCTAGTGGACGTCTATGCAATTGAACCAAAATCATTGTTCACGGCCCCATCTCTTTCGAGTCATTGACAAGTGGCAATGCTCGAAGAGTAGAAAAAACTTCTCAAATTTAGCCGTTCGAAGTCGACAAAAAAAAAATCGTGAGAGAACAATAATAGAGTGGTTGCTGTGGAAGCTAGACCCTGGCGCTCTATGCGCTGTAGCGCCAACCATACTATTATTATGAACTAGATGCCTTGAGAGAGATATGATTTTGTGTTGAAAAAAACTTGTCGGGCATTTCTGTGATTCATTGACACATTTTATTTTGAGCGCGGGTCAAAAATATTACAGTTTTTTTTAAGTTTACAGTTTTCTTCGAATCTCTCGCAAAGGCAAGCCAGGCGGCTGAATATGTATGAATGTCAATAATGATACTGTAACAGTAAATTACGGTCAGTTTTGGTTACGTCGGTTCCGCTCCGGTAAATGTCAAAGTCGAAACTGTTTCGAGCCAAGGAGCTAAACTATTAGAACCATTTGAGCAAGGCTGGATAAAAAAAGAGGCTGGATGTGTGGGTACCACACGGGTTAACGCAAAACAGCCTCATGGACCGAATTTACTTCTTTGAATCACTGCAACGCACTTTTAAATCGGTTGGTGACGAAATGTGGATTACTAACGACAACGTCCAGGGAAAATGGTCGTAGTTGAATCCCCTTGAGTCGCCGCAACCGTTGGCCTAGCCACCTAGCCAGAAAAAAAGTTTTTGGTGGGATTGGCAGGGAATCATCTAATATGAGCTGATGTCCTTAACACTCTTAAATGGGACCAGTATTGTCAACAATTGGACCATCTGAAGGAAGGAATTACATACGCGGCCAGTTTTGGCCGGTAGGAGAGGAATTACGTTCCATCAGGGCAACGCCAGGCCTCGATAACGACCGGATCTGCTTATGCATCCACCTTATAGTTCAGACTAACACCAAGGGATCACCCCCAGTCCATGGTGAACGATTTTGTTCGTGAAAAGTTTGCCTCAAGAGAGGCTGGTGAGCGAAGACTTTCTCAGTTTTCCAGTGGATACGAGGGCTTCTACGAGAGAAGGATAACGGCATTACCATCAAAATGGGAACAAAACGGCAGCAATGGCAAATTCGGCCTTAAAAGTCGTGCTAAATTAATGGATTTATTTTAACTACACCAACACCAGTAATGAAGTCTACAGGGCCCACAAAATTAAAGTGTCGGTTTTGTGTAATTGACGTTCTGAGCTTCCCATTTCAGTTGTTTTCCATCCATACCAAAAATACTTACCTTGTTTTCACCCAACCAACACTTTTCTATCTGAAGGGCTCTTATAGCATATTGGGTAAATTGGCAAAATTAATTCGTTTCTGAAAAGCTTTCATGGGAATCGATCGTAGTGTTCCAAGTATTGCACTAAAATATGACAAATCATCAGTCGCCATGGTGTAGGGAAAACACAGTGTGCCTTTCACTCACTTCATCTGTATTTATTTATGTCAGCAATAACTTCGAGTTACGTAATTTTTACGATTTTGTTTATTGATTAATTCATACGTTTTGAATATTTAATAAATGATGGCTTTGTAAGCATTTGTTTCTTAACTGTCAAATGGGCACATTGCGTAACACTGTACACTTCTTATTTAGTTGTTAAAGTAGTGGATAACTTTACTTTATTACCTGGTCTCTAGATAGCAACGCTTGTAATATTGTCTTTCGAGGCTTTATTGGAGGATCCTACATTATAGCCAAGTGAAAAATCCCCAAAACGCTAAATCCCCACCATTTGAAAAATACACAATTTTATAAACTCCAAATATATAATCAAAATCCCAACTAACCACTAAATTTCCGGTGTAGGGTCATAAGTCCACAAAGGGCAACAACACACTTGGGTGGGTTATAAGTCCATAATCCAATCCCCTACAGTAAATATAATTAAGCATTAGCTACCGGCGCCTGCCTGACAGCTATTGACAAATCCTTAGCGGAGCGATGAAGTCGCGTGAAACCCTGTTATCGAACGAAGCGAGACATATACCTCGTACTTTAAATACACCAGACTTTCTTTTTAGTCCTATCCAAATCAAACTTGGCCATATTTCGATTTGGAAATGGAAATAAAACCAATGCAAAACTTAATTTCATTGATAGACTCGAACTTTTTTTGTATACTTTTCGCGTGCTCAAGGGATTGCTAATACCCTTATGTGTCCGGAGTGAAGACACAGCACGGGCCGATGGTATAGAGGGAGAAAGTGAGAGGAGGTACCTGTTCACATTGGTCTTAAATATCTGCGGGTTGTAGTCTGTGGGAAATATTAGGCTGGGAAGAACATTCCATATTCGTGCAGTACGACTGAAAAACGAGTCTCTGAATTTAACTGTGCGTCCGAAAGTAGGTTTAAGGGTATACTGATGGGCATTCCTGGCAAGACGAGTATTGCGGGTGAATTCATGGAAAGGAGGAATGCAGTTAGCTAGCTCACTAAACCATCGTTTGTCGTTTGTTGAAATAACGATAAAACACGGTCAAAGAGGAGACACCAATACCAGTAATGAGGTCTACAGGGCCCTCAAAATTTGTGTAATTGACGTTCTGAGCTTCCCATTTCAGTTGTTTTCCATCCATACCAAAAATACTTACCTTGTTTTCACCCAACCAACACTTTGAGACGGTACGTCGATGTTCGAGCGAGTCTAATGACTCTGCGAAATTGTTGTCTCATATAAGTTTTATCGCTCGCTTTTGGATTCTATCAAGTAGGTGAAGTGTGGTCTTGGGGGCACAAGACCAGATATGAGCGTTGTACTCAAGCTTGGGGGGTGCATAGATTAAGGAAACCTTAACATTTCGCAGCATTTTTGGCGACCTCATATATGTGATCGTTCCAACTGTAGAAGGTATTGTGTTTGGTGATTTTGATTCGGTTAAGTGTTCAATGAATCTGCCGAAAAAATTAAAAAAAAAACCGAATTTTTGACCTTTTTTACATGTAAACATACGTCAAAATCCTAAAATCGTCTTGGGACCGGTTTGGTTTGTTAAGGAACGGATGGCTCACGAAATCAAAATTTTGAAATGAGCAAAGTATAACTGATAATATTACATTTTTGATTTATAAAAAAATACCCTTTTTTTTGGTCGAATATCTTGTCTGCACAAAAATATTTATTTTCTTCCAAAAGGTGATAAAAAGTAAATAAATTGCAAGCAATATTGTTTTAAAGTTGAGAAAAAAAGAAGAACCGTTACCTCTTAACTCTTGCAAACATACACCCCGCCAAAGGCGATGGTAGGCATGGGAGGATAAAATATTGGGCTTTTCGTAACCAACCTTTTAATTTACGATTTCTGAAATAGCCATTCTACCAGAAATGAGTTCCATCGTTGGACACAATTTTTCGATAAGAAACCTAATCAACCTCCAGCTATTCTAAGGGTCACTATCCGAAAATTAGACGGTGTGGCAGACCCCTCGATGTAAGCCTTCCCACGATGAAGTGACAAAATGTCATGTTAAAACTAGACAACCAAAAAAAAACTCCATTATATTCCATTAAGTTCTAGAACTCCTTTCTCATAATTCTTAAAACCCTTATAATTAATGAGTTATCCGAACAAAAGATAAAACGGACGGCAATCCATACTCAGCGTCATCAAAACTGTCAATGAAAATACCGTCACATTGACGCCGACCTTCCTGTATAAATCGCAAGTACTTTAGCCAGGCAGATGTTAAGACACTAACAATTTTATTACAAACTTTTAACGATAACGACACAGTACAATAGTGGATAAGCTACTCCTTTTCAGTTCCTTGTCGGAATATATTTTATTACATGAATTCCATCAAATTCGCATCAGGAAGTGTAAACGTAACGATGCACTTTCATAACGAAGTGAGTAATCTAAAAGTGATATAAAACGAAATGACAGCGATAACTGTGCGTCAGCTAGAGATAAACTAATGGAGTGTGTTAAACTGAATGTGTTTTTTATGCAACGCGTCGTTCTTCTACCAGTTAATCACCAGTTTTTTTTTTTCTTTTAAAATTCCTTCGTGATTAATTAAGCATGCTGGCGACTCTATTTATGGGTCTTACACAGAGTTGTGAATGAAATTGTTGCTGGAGATATTTTTTTCCTCCTGCAAGTACACGTATACGCTATATTGAGCGATACTTTTTATCATGCTAACGTTCATATATAGTTCAAAAAAGCGGAATGTTCGAGAATATTACCGGACACCTTCAGTTTTTTTTTTCTGTTTAAGCTCTCCAGAGAGCTCTTCCTATCAGCGTGGTGTGGTATTACCGACCAGTTCAAGTTGAAATGAATACTCCCAATGATCGACGATATGCTTACGAATGATTTATGTCAAGGACCTAGGAAAAGACATATTTCATTGCTTTTCGAAGTCAAATTGATTTGAAGAAACGGCAACTGGAGTCGGGTCCCTTGCATAACGGTATGGTCTGAAGTTGACCTAGACAAGTCTCAAGAAAGCGACAAGTCCTTCGAGCAATTATCTCGTAAAAAGGTGGTTGGGATTCAAGTTAAGATGGACATCTTTTGCTGCGCTGTTCCCAAAACATTAGGCCGTAGCTTGACTGTGTCATGCCGTATTCCCTATTACATTAATGCCCCGTTTCTGAGTGAAGATTTAAGGTTAAGATTAGCTTAGATTTAAAATTTTTAGTTTAACTCTTCCGGATTCAAAGTGAAATCTGAACTTCAGCTCGATTGAACTTCGATTGTGCAATGCGAACAACCCTTTCAACTGGTTCGTGTACTTACTACAATAGTCGAATTATTCTTATTGGGTTGTTGATGTATTTGCTATACTTTGTAGGTTTAAAATGCTTTTGGTTCAGTCCTTTGGATCCTTTGTTGCGCATCCGTGCTGATATCAGTAAACGGTTATAGATAACAAACAAAGAAAACAAACATACAAAATCAAAACAAAATGCAGCTTAGTCCAAGGTTTAAATGAAACTGTGAAACCGAATAAGTTGATGAACTGAAGTTTAAACCAAAAGTGGAGATTAAACTTGCACAGTGATACGAGCATACGATACAGGCATACGAGCTTAAAGCTAGATTCCTGTAATTGAACAGCCTGTATATTTTGTATACGATTTATCCTCTAAGCGTCGTGCACAGAAGTGAACGCAGAACCGTTCATCCGCTTTCGATATTATACATGCCTCTTATAAGCACTGGATGATCCATTGTAGCCTACGATGATCAAGATCTTATACAAAAACAATTTGCTCGTTCGTGGAATAGATGTACCATGCCTTTTTTGAGAAAAAGCTGTTATTGGCAAATGTTATTCTGCATTTCCTTTTGTGGTTAATGGTTACCGCAGAGCAGATCTCTCCCATTCATTCATAAGGACATCAATATTTCTTCGATTGCCACGTTTATTTATCTATGTCGTGCCGCGGATTCTACTAGATGGCGTACTTTGGAATGGAACTGTCTTCGTAGGATGAGCCCAATCCACTGTTACTTTCTTCAAATAGTAATGTTCACAGGTTCATGGTCAGTTCTCAAATGCAGTTGTTTGTTGGATATACGGTGCGGCAATACAATTCTAAGCATGTTTCATAAACATTTGCGTGCAAAAGATTGCAGATATTTTGCGTGTATGGTGTTCACTTTCCGGCTACTGCATCAATAAAGCACGAACGCAGCTTTAGCCTTTTCGACTTTGCCGGAAACAGGCGGTTCGGTGCCAACGCGGTTAGCCGAAACCATTGTTTTTAAACATATAAAGCTGTTAACTTTCTCGACTTCCTTTCGGGCAATGTCATATCGGGGCGGGTGTTAAAAATACTTATTCTTTTAGTTTTTGTTGTATTTATTATAAGCCCAACTTTGCTTGACTTATCTTCTAGACACTGAGTCATCAATTGAACGTTCATTATACAAGCATCGGCATCCATTTTTTTTTCTATTAATGCTGCACGGAGTAGACTGCTTATAACCACCAGAAGTAAATGTGGTGGTCATATGCACCCTTGATGAACTCCACTTCCGCCCTGAGACTACTCGGACAACTGTATGACGTGTCAATTACAAAATGCATATGTAGCCTTTATATAGCACGTATACAGCCTTAACATCGGAGAATAAGTGATGGCTGTTGATTGTTTTCTTTTCTGCTATTATGTGTATTTTATTAAGAGCATGGATACCTGTGTGTCATACATTCTTGAAAGAAAGCTGATTACAATCCGTTTTGACTAAAGTTGACCAAATTACCAGTCCAGAAAGCAGTTACAGCTATTCTTTAGGGTCTAAAGACCATCGAATAAAATATCAAATCAACTGTTTACGAGACCGACCTACTTTCCTGTGACGTGTCGAGTGAAGAAGCGTTTAGTGAATTGAAAAGTAGAATTTTTCGTGTTATTTTTTGTCTAACTCGTTTTCATTGAACGCTGCTTAAACTGAAACAGAGTAAATATTGCCCACAAAAGACAATGATAACATGACGTGATGGTAAATATCAATACAATCAATCTAAACATGCAGTAATGGACGGCAATAATAAAATCAAATATGTTTAATTTATTATTCCAAACGCAGATCGACAGCAAATTGTTTTCAACCATATCTTAGTGGCACTGAAGGCGACTGTTGAGTAGTTGTGCCTGCCGCACAGTGGAACGTCTCCATACAACGCCAACTCATAAATTGTCATTAAGAAAGTAGGGTTCCCCGATTTATTTTGGTGAAAATCGATGGTTAAAATAACGTATAATTTAGTCTTGATTTTATTAATTTTATTATTTATAAAGACATTATCAATCGTTAAAGTGCAATGGGTCAGGAAATTGATTTGACTGAATTACTCGTACAAACTTTACAAAATCGTTCTCTGGAAACCTTTCATTCAGAACTATGTTTGGAAAATGCAAAGCTTCAAGTTGTGGCAAAAATATGGACAAAACTGTGATATGTAATATGTAAAGGACTTATGCTGTTATAATCTGCCTATTTCTCAGATGTTTTTTTATATATTCAAACAGACATTTGACAGTTAGCACTGTTCGCCGTTATCTAGTTACTTGTATCAGTAAAATATTTAATTAGTCTAAATTACAATTCCATCAAGATGTCTTGCTCGTTTTTTGCCTTTTTCTTGTCAGACACAAAAATGTGTCGCTTGGTCACTGGCTGATAATAAATATAAGTAAAATTGTTACCAATTAATATTTTCTCATTACTGTCCATTGATCAGCTAGGGACGTGGTAGATATGTGAATAGTGATCAGTTGAAAATGTAATTCATCTTCGCTCATTCAATCCAATTCATCCACATCTGGAGAACATGGAAGACGTTCAAAGCCTTATAAAAAAAGAAAAAAAATAGTTTCAGTATTTCAAAGCCTAAATATTCGAGATTATGTATACTAATGAAGATTGACACTCTTATTGCCAAAACCAGAAAAGTTGCAGATTTTTGAGACAGTGAAACCGTTTGTGCCCCTGTTCGAATCCCAGTGCAAGCAAAGATTATAAGCTCTTATCCGGTTTTCAAATCTGGTCCAGTCTCCATTTGCCGTTCGGATCAAATTAACGGCACTGTCACTGGTGTGATCAATCAGTGGTAGTAGCATAAGCAGGTCTAAGCGTGAATTCACTACCGCCGCTCCTATCTACCTACCTTGGCGGCACTGAAATCAAATCCGTCAATTCACGGTTTCAAATGAATGCACAATTACAGCAAGGCACATCAAAAGTCAAATAAACTTTAAAATTTCTGATATTAACAAATCTCAGCTCAAGGCAAGCCCAGTTCAATGCCGAGGTCTGCCACTGAAGGACTTTTAGGTCGTTTAACAGATATCTCTGACATACATATGTATATGAAGGATTGACAGAAGAACCCAATCCCGGGCTACAAACCTACAGGTAATAGCCGTCCATTTATGGTTGGTGGCCTTTATGACCAGAGACCTACCGGATAGATAGCATCATTATCCAATTTGGATACATCCAAGTAGATTTCCATTCCAGCCAGGACGTTTTCTCGATCCGATTCTTCTCTTGTGGGTCTAGTCTTTTGTGGTTTATTTTAAAGTCCTCAAAAGGCGTCAAACAAGAGACAACAAGATGCGATAATTCAAGGCTTTGCTTTACAGCACTCAATACAACCACCGTTCAATATCCGTAGCGCCCCTTAAACTTGAACTCTGTATCCTTCTCAAGTTATTTTTAAATCAGAAATTTTATTTCCTTCTATATTTGTACAATTTCATTAAAAAAGTAAAACTTCATCTTCGCGCAGTCTGTTGCGTCGCCATCTCAATGATTTTAATTGCTTCCTACAGTTAATACATCCGTCTGGCAAAACAAAGAACGTCCTTGTTCCTGAAATAATCTCCAATCCAAATCTCATTAAAATTCAATCGATGAACCATTCCCAGGACCAACTAAAATACCCTTAGGTTGATGCTTATATCATTCAATCTAAGAATATTTCCGGATTATATTTCATTTAGTTTTGGAACTCAAACCACCGCCGTCTTTCTGTTTCACTGAATTCCTTTCTGTGTTTGTTCATTTATGTAATTTAAGGGAGGATGTCCTGTCCCTCCTTAGATCCTTTGTACCGCCAATGCGATGCCAAGCAAATCAGTGTATACTTATAGAAATTGTGTTTGAATTTATTGGTATTTTTAATTGAAATTAATTCTTATGCGTTCCCATTATTCAATTTTCATTTCACAGGAGCTCGTCGCGATATCGCCAGAACGAAGGAATTGGCGTGGAATTTTTATTGCGCTTTTAGTGATAGCAGCTGTATTCAGCTTAATTATTTTTTCCATATTTCTACTGTCACCAGGTGAGTTGAGCATGTGCCCATAAATAAAGACTAGCATACTCATAGTGTATTCTATTTTTTCTCTTTCAACAAACTCTAGAGGATGAGGGAACCAGAATACGGGGCCGACGTATGGTGCTCAGCGATGTCATTGGCAATAGCCTGGAGTGGAAATCATTCAATGGCACATGGATAAATGGTATGCAATTATCTTATAATCACATGCAATTCATGTGCATTGAGTTACATGTATTTTTGTGCATATCCAGATGTCGAGCTAGTGTTTCGAGATCCGACTGGTGGCCTATCGATTCTAAATTTAGACAATTATACCACTCGAGTTCTTATGACGAATTCAACGTTTGTAAGTTGAATATTGGAATATTTAAGTGCAATGTGAATGCATTTTGTGCACTCTACCGTTACAGAGACAACTGAATGCTGAATCGTTCTTAGTGTCTCCAGACCAGAAGTACGTTTTACTTCAATCCGATAGCAATGTGGAAGGATCGAGGTACGTATTAATTATTTAAGTACTTTTATATGTTAAAGACTGAAATGACAAATGGGACTCGGCAATAATGCACACCAATTTACTCAAAAGTATGTTTGCCAGATGGAATAGTTGTTTGTTAAATGCTCCCTACTTTAAGACGCTTGAATGTCGATTTGACAACAGCGAAACCGATTTGGCAACTAATCAATTGCAGTAGGCACAAATGTCGAAACTAAGCTCTTATGCACCCGGTGCAAACTTTTGAATTTTTTTAGCCTAAGGGTTGAGCCCTAAACTTCCAGATGGCCATTCACCAGTGGAAATTAAGATGGAACGTAATTTTTTAGCCTTGTTTTTTTCGTTTTTGCCTTAAGAGCGGGACCGGAGTCTTATTTGAAGGTTCCAGGTCTATTTTCGAATAGTGAACTCTCGGAATAGACGCGCTGTCATGTGATTTCTTTAACATCATCCTGGAGAAGATCGTGCAAGACTCACACGCCAACACTAGAGGCACGATCTTCCAGAAGTCCGTACAACTGCTAGCATACGCGGATGGCATTGACGTGATTGGCAGAACACAGCGAGCCGTCAATGAGGCGTTTGCTGGCATTGAGACGGAGGCGGCTAAATTGGGTATAGCGGTGAATGAGGGCAAAACGAAGTACATGCTGTCATGAAGAAAGGACACACAACATCGACGTCTTGGACAGAACGTCACAATGGGTAGCTATAACTTCGAGGTAGTCAAGGACTTCGTCTACCTCGGCTCCGCAGTAAACAGTACAAACAACATCAGTACCGAGATCAAACGCAGAGTAACTCTTGCCAACCGCTGTTTCTATGGGCTCAAGAGGCAATCGAGTAGTAGAGCCATCTCTCGAAGGACCAAGCTGACTTTATACAAGACCTTGATCATCCCAGTCCTGCTGTACGGCGCGGAGGCATGGACAATCCCAAAAGCGGATGAGGAAGTCCTTGGTATTTTCGAGAGAAAAGCTCTGCGTGCGATCTTTGGTCCTGTTTGCGTTGACGGTTTCTGGAGGAGAAGATTCAACCACGAACTGTACGGGCTGTACAACGACATGAGTCTAGTCAGGTGTCTTCGGATCCAACGCCTAAGATGGCTAGGCCATGTAGAGCGTATGGACAACACAGCTCCGGCCCGTGCTAGCTGGAGATGATTTTTGGTTGAGGCCCAGGTCCACCCCGGACTGTAGCGCAAAATAAAGAAGAAAGAACTCTCGGAATCTGCTCAGATGTGTGGAGTGACGACCTAGAAATCCTTTCATATATGGGGCTATCAGCGCAAAAATGGCGTAACCCACAGAAATGATCAAACTAACAGTTTTTGAGGCCCTCAGAGCTCCCTAGTGACGATCAGCTTAATTTAAATTTTTGTGAGCTACGCTGAAAGCCTCAGATAGCAGTCAAGTTCAATTGGAAACCTTCAATGCCTTCTGATAATCAAAGATTTAATTTGGTTCAACGAAACATTGGTTAGCAATTCTTATTCTTCATTTCTCACAAACACGAACGGTGCCACAGGGTGTTGATATTGTTACAAATAAAATATCTATATAATGATGGATAAAATAAAATATCTATATAATGATAGAATTATCTCCCTCAAAGAGTATTCCTGTCTAGAAAAAAGGTTCTCAACTTCGCCGTTCGGAGTCGGCATAAAGTGATAGGTCGCATGCACTCGTAACAGAACAATAGCACGCACAACACGAATGGTTGCTGAGAAGCTGGGCTCAGGTTCGTCTCATACTGCCGCGCCACCCATATTATTATTGTTATAATACCTAGAAATACAATCCATTTTAAGGCCATACGCTACTAACGTTGTTTCTATGCCTGCCGATTTTTTTCGAATTCGAAGATTGATTCTACGATATCCTACGGTTCGGCACAGACTCTCTGTGAAATAAAAAAAAACTAAACTCTTGAAAGTTTAAAGTTCACCTTCGTGTATAGTCAAATATTAAAGTCTATTCTCAACTTCGTTTAGTTCCACGACTAATTCAGGTTTGAATTGAACAGCTCTACAACTTGTGCTCTGGATACAGTGCTCTCTTTAATGGATCGAAATTTTCTTGAATTCATGAGGATTTTTCTACAATATCCGACACTTTAACCGCACTAGTTTCGATAAAAAACTGCCCATACAATTTTAAATTGAAGTGCAAAACAGAAGAATCATCTTGTATCTTATATGTACATCTTATATAATATTTTGGCATCTACCACCTCGGCGTAATCTGCAGACCCACTCCAAGTCCAACTGATGAATGAAAAAGTTAGTAATCGTGACTCCTTGCTGTTCTAACTGTAACATTTCGAGCATCATCATTTCATAAGACATAGGATCTAATGATTCCATGAACCGCACCAAACGATGGCTTTTTCTGGGTGTTAACCTGTTTCGAAAGTGGCCTTTGTTTGGTTTTCTCGAATTGAACCATTTATTTTCAAAAAAAAAAAAAAATTGAGTCAGCTTATGATGAAGTGTCAATCCAATCTGACTTCAAATAACTGCGAACTGTCATGTTGTCAAACACATGTTCTCTATCTCTAATCTCCTCTTCAATCTGTCGCTGTTTTTGATGTTTCGTTGTCCAGGGATCTCTTCGGGTCTGTTCCTCTTTCGTTTCTATTTTTGATAGATTACACAATTATGATCTCTTGTGTGTCTAAGCTTTTTTATTTCAACTCTAGTAGATTGTTGGCCTCACGTTGGGCGCCAGTTGAGAAAGTACTTTTGTATTACTTAGCGTTACGTGACTTTATACGATATGTCGGGATTTTAAAAGCATTTTTAAGCAATCTGGCAATCCAGCGTCGAACTTACAAGGAAGAAGAGAATCGATCGGCCAGGACCGTAGTAGTCTATCGGGATCGGAACGTCTACCTCACATTCCACTTGCAGGACCGAAAATCGTTGTACTTGTGGCGTTTGCTCCTTCTACAAAAAGTTCGTCTGCATCCGAAGCATTTGTTTCTGAACCAAATATTTTTTTACGCGCTGACCGAGTTAACCTCGACGTCAGCTCACTTCCCTCTCCTTGATCGTCGGGCAAAGAGTCCGATTGAATCCGGTGTCGGTAGACTCATTGACATTGTGGGCACGCTATGCAAAATTGCATATGTTCTTAGGCTCACAACATTAAACTCTGTATGTTGCGTCGTGCTTAAAACAGTGTAAGCGACGTGGACAATTCACAATGATTTGCACATTTCAAAAATCAACAAGAAAAATTAATTTAAAATTTCAGAGCAAATTTGAGCGTGTGTAACCGTAGTGAAAATCCAAACAAAATCTGAACAAAGACTTCCCACAAACATCATCGCATCAGACTCCCTACAGTCTTTAAAGACAATTCATAACAATATGTAATTTTTTCCCTTAAAGGCATCACGTTTACGAAGTTCTGTCGAGAAATACGTTCCCATTGGGACCAACAGAGAACAGCGCCGAAGCTCCGCACCTCCAACACGTGGAATGGGCCCCTAATTCCCAATCGGCATCAACTGTCAAAAACTCTTTAAATCAGGGTATAGCATTCGTCTATAAGAACGACTTGTATTACAAACCAAAAGTTCAAGGAGACTTGGTTTGTCGCATAACCACAACAGGTACGTGTCAAACCGCTTAAAAGTGTGTGTGTTTGGTTTTGTTTATTTATTCGTATTCCAGGGAGGCTTGGCGTGATTACGAACGGCATTCCAAATTGGATGTACGCGAATGTTCCCGAGCTTGAGAGCAGCACAATGATGTTCTCGCCCGATGTACAGTACTTGGCGTTCTTAACGTTCAACGACAGTGAGGTGCACGAGTACAGGTACGATTTCATGAGCAGTCTTCAATTGAATAGGTGGTAACGAATTCGTGTATTTGTCTTTCAATTTCAGATACACGTGGATGGGAGATGGACTCAAGTATCCCGACGTTATGTCAGTGAGGTACCCAAAGGCCGGGACGACCAACACCAACGTGACAGTGAACATAGTGAACCTGACAGTGCTTAAGTACATATTTCCGAGCCAAGTTAAGCTGCCGGTCAAACTCGTCAACGGCAGCTACATTGGTGGTCTGACATGGGCCTCCGCCATCGATCTGTCGCTCACAGTTACAGATCGCGATCAAACAAAAGCCACAACTGTCCTCTGTCGGGCGCCAACATTCGTGTGTCAGGCTATTCACACAGAAGTCACCGTCAGCGATGGTTGGGTCCTGCCTGCTGAGAAACCCATATTCTCGTCGAGAATCAGTGCGCAAATAAATGCACAGCACAACCTACATAGTACAAAGAACGGATCGGACGTACTTGGCAATGTCACTGACGGCCAGACGACATACGAGATCACGAACGGTGGCTACCTCCTGAAGCGCTTGTCAGTGCGCGACGGTGCCCACGGACACTTTCGGCATGTAGTCTTCATATCAACCCTCGACCGGCGATGGGTGCCGCTGACAATGGGGCGCTTCGAGGTGACAGAAATAGTCGGGTGGGATGAGGTGAACGAGATCGTATACTTCATGGCTGCGCCCGAGAAGAGGCCCGGCGAGCGACATCTTTACAAAATAAGCCTTAAGATGAATGTAACAACCCCAAACCGCACATACATTACGTCCACTCAGCCCACGTGTCTCACCTGCGACAACACTCCTTCCACATTCAAGCTCATCAACCCGTCGGTGGACAATCAGACGACCGTGTCAGACGACGGCTGCTCGTTCGACATTCCCAAGAACTGCCTCTTCAACAAGGTGTACTTTAGCAAAGATTTTTCATACTACGTGCAGGAATGCCTGGGTCCCGAGTCGCCGTCTGTGTACCTGGTCGAGACGCAGTCAAACAACAAAATATTCGTTCTCAACTCCGGCGCCGAACTGAGGCATAAGTTGGCTCAGCTGGCACTTCCACAGATCAGGACATTCAGCGTAGAGATACGACATGGATTCCATGCCCAAGTGCGACTGTTCCTGCCACCCGGCATGCGGGAGGAGGAAGAGATCGCATTCCCACTCATCCTTCAAATGTAAGGGCACATTCAAAGTTCACCTTGTGCAAGCTTACGTTTCCCTTTCATTCACAGCGACTCCTCACCGGGATCCCAGCTGGTGTCGGAGAAATACAAGGTGGACTGGAACTGGTACCTCTGCAGCCAACGTTCCATCATTGTCGCTCAGATCGACGGCAGAGGAAGTGGCTACCAGGGTGAACTGCTGCGCACTCAAGTGCACGGTAAGCTCGGTACAGTGGAGATCGAGGATCAACTGGGAGTTCTGACGTACGTAACTGACCGCTCCTAATCACCCCTCAAGATTGACAGCAATTTTGAATTCTCCCTCACAGATACCTCCGTGACAATCTGAAGTTCATCGATCCATCTCGCATCTGTGCCTACGGCTTGGGCTATGGTGGATACGCCACTGCAATGACCCTCATCGAGGACTCGCAGCAGGTATTGCAATGTGGCGTCGCGATAAATCCTGTTGTCTCATTCGGGTATCATTGTAAGCTCACACAAACATACTGGAAGATTGTGTTATTTTTATATTCATACGAAAATTCATTTTTAGATTCATTCTTCACTGAACGTTACATTCCTCTGAAGGGAGACTATTTGAGGGCGTTGCAAGAGGCCGATCTTACAATGAAAGCCGGTAACATCAAAGGCCGCAATCTTATGCTAATGCACGGCACTGCTGATACATTTGTACACCAGGAGCATTCATTGATGTTGGTCCGTGCCCTGGTGGACCAACAGGTCAAGTTCAGGCATCAGGTAAGTTGATGTGAAACTTTTTTAATTCACGGCTACACTTGTGTTGGCCAGGTTCCGAGAAAAAGGAGAACAGTATTCGTGGATATATTCTTGTTTCAATGGAACCGGAAGCGGCAAATTGTTTCCTTTAAAAGGTGCAAATGATGTGCCATTGTGGCATCTGTAAGAAGGAAATGCCATCCGAAGGCCTTGAGTTTTTCCGCAATTTCTGAGAATAAAAAATTTGAATACTCTCGTGCAGCTTGAAATTTGCTTATCACTTTTTTTAGGACAGCGTTAATCAGGGAGTGTCGTTTATTTATTTATTTGCGTAGTAATTGGTATGTTAGACGCGATGTGATTACTTACTAGGCCAACGACCTTTGGAAGGTCTAAGCCTGAAATAGCTGCCTTCCACTATTCACTGTAATAGTGAGCACACTGCCTCCAATCATCTAAACCGAGCTGTCGTTCGTCCGCGATAACTTTCCTCTCATACAAACTATTTTATTATCTCAGGCATATCCGAAAACGCGTTCGTTTATCCTTGCTTTTGCGCGAGTTGCCTCGCCTTTGCGTGCTCCAACTTGGCGATGAAAGCCGAGCTCTTTGAACCCAAGATACCGCCTCCCAGTGTTTCCTCATCTTGTCCTGGCAATCGTTGTTGTTGGTCTTGACGGCCTCCAGGATCTTGTCGACCGGTGTCTAATGCAGTGCAATTCTTGCCACAGACCAAAAGTCCCAAGCGGGTTTTGTCCATGATGATGCTGTGTAGGACAAAGCTGGAAGGAACAACACAAACTCCAAATGGTCAACATCGTGAGCGATAAGAAGTAATTGAGCCTTCTTCTGCTTGACCAACTTGGTGAAAGTGTTGGTTCCGGACCTCACAAAAGTTGGCTTCATTTTTGAAGAGATCTCCTTACCCTGAATCTTCAACTTCTTTAATGACTGAGCCGATTTATTTAAAACGAGTTGGGAGAGCTACTCCGTCGACTGCAGCTAGGCTTTCTTGATTCCCTATCACTCCCTCCTGGTTAGTTTCATTAGGCAGCTGTTGTATGTGCTGATATGTCTGTTTATCCCTGCGTTACTAAGGTTACTCCCACAACTTTGAAGACCATGTATGCCTTTCAAAAAGCCTCTGGTAATTTTTGCTTGCTCCTATACTCTTCGATATCCTTGAACTTGGGGGTTGCGAAACACCTTTTCTTTGACGTAGAAGGTTCTTCTCCTCCTGTCTAGCCAGATACTTCTTTTTCTCTGCTCTTATTTTCCGTTCCAGCTCCTTTTCGTATGTTTCGTCGTGTGCACATTTCCTTTGCTCACAAAATAAACTCTCGAAGACCAATCGGCAATGCCCCACTCACCTTGAACTTAGTTGCCCTTCGTATGCTCTGCAGCTGGGCTGATAGTGTAGTGGCTTCTCTGTATAAATGTCTACCGACAACTGAGCCCTTAATTTGAGAGCACCCACAATATAAAAATTGTTTGAAACAAATTATTATCAGCAAGGCTTCAGACGATCACACAGTTCGCTTTGTAACATTAAGTAAGTCAAAGTTTTGCAAGACGGATCACCGTCTTGGATTGAACACTAGATAAAGCATGTTACCGTCCTTCAAAGTTAACTAATCGGAGTACAAAATTTGTGAAAATACCATTTTTTAAGGTTTTTTCCGGGTTTGATTCAACAAATATGCGACCACTGTTCGAATCAATTTTTCTCACCAAATATATTTATTAGCAAGCATAATAAACTTGGCGATGCATAATAAATTAATTTTACATAGCAACTAAGGCATTATTATTTCAATTTTAGGTTTACACTGATGAAGATCATGACATGTCTCGATCACTGTTCCACGTTTACAAAACCATGGAATGGTACTTCGATGAATGCTTCGGACCAACCGACGACAATGAATGGGATCCGACGGGGCTATTCGTATTTAAACAATAAAATTTTCCGTTTTTTAAGTTTTTTTAAGTTAACGCGAAAGCAACAATGGAGAACAAAACTTTTCTCCCAAAGTTCTCCATTACCGCCAACAAGAAAAAAGCGCACGTTTCGCGTCCTCTTAGTTCGTTTATTCATTTGTTTATTATTTAAGTTCAATTATTTTATTTAAACTTTCCGTTCAAAAAAGAAAAATACATCATGTGTGATTTGAAAAAAAAAAAATAACAGAAATATATTGACTGATAAAATGAACTCATCCTTTCATTAATCATTTGACAAGGAAAAACTATGAGATACTAGATATTTTACTGATGCTACATCAGTATATGATTGTTTATATTTAATCAAAGTGAAGGTAAATGACGCATGTAGTCGAAGTGACAAAAATATGTTGGTAGTTATTGTAAATGACTGAATATTCGATGTAATTAAAGAAAATGAAAAATTAGCTATAACGCCTTCATATGGATGCATAAATATAAATGTATATGTTTATTTAAATGTATGTTCATGTACGTGTGCTTATGTGTGTGGGCATAGTTATTTCATACTCCCGAGATATCAATATGAAGCATAGATTCAAGTCAATCTCTTCAGTGTTCACTGACGCCGTTCACTGATATCGTGTGACTATGATGTAGTAAGTATTATGTTTTTCAGTCATTGTGCTATTTTCTCTTCATTTAACATTTCCGGGCATCAGTCGATAGAACATTAAGTAGAATAAGTATCTTTTTTTTAAATTTATGAAATACACAAAAATAATAAATAAACGACAAACAAATAATTTAATGTAAGTAAACATAATTGTGCCTAATTTAAAATGATATATGTCTAATGGTATTTATTTGAGTTTATTTAAAACATGTAATTTTGAAAATTTTCGAAATCCTCACACGGACAGACACAATGTTGTAGCTAATTTAATTGTAAGAATCATTTAATTTTGTAAATGATATTTTACCAAAGAAAACTTGTAAACAATTGTGACAATTTTAGTGTAAAACAAATTCCCATTTTTATTCAAAAACACTGTAAACAATTTAAACAATTAAACATTTTCACTCACCTTAAAGTCTAGTAATTGTGTTGTAATACAAAAGCTTTAAATGTACAACGGACAAAACACACACATAACTTCTTCAGACCGCATTCAATAAGATTGTTTAGGACCCATTCTAATAATCGTTGTAATTCTCAAGATATTGAAGAAAAATAATATATGTAATTATATTCCTGGCGGCATATTTTGTTACACATATCTAGGAAATGTTTTTTAATAAATCTATGTCCATTAACCATCTCGCTTTAATTTACTTGAATGCGGTCTGAGAACATAAGATAAATCATATTTAAAATAAATGGAAATTTTGGAGGAAATTTCTTTAAAATACAAACAAAAAAT
Organism: Eristalis intricaria; assembly: GCA_964034865.1. Lineage (NCBI taxonomy): Eukaryota > Metazoa > Arthropoda > Insecta > Diptera > Syrphidae > Eristalis > Eristalis intricaria. Next base: position 13,757,147 of record OZ035876.1, on the reverse strand, counting down.
AAAAAATTAATGACATATAGCAAAATTTAGGTACATTTATTAAATTCATACAATATATGCTAAAAAAAAAATATTTAACAACTGCTTTGTTATCGGTTTTGTATATAAGAATTTATAGTTCATAATTTAAGCTTTTGAGAGTAAACAAAAAACAGGTAACAAAATTCAATTCATAAGTCCATGACAAATCCCTAGCAAACATAGCTACTCTACTATAGTTCATGTAAGAGCCAAGTTTTATTTGCCCAAAATATATATTTATATATTCAGCATATTGTTGTTCAATATCCAACGATCCTCTTTGGTTTCATATATTCAGAGAAATTTCCTCAATAAATGAAAATCTTTAAACTAAAGAAAAAAAAATTAAATACAAATGGAAATTAATAAGGAACAAAAGATAAATGAACGAAAAAAAGAGTAAACTAATATTTTTTACTAATTTGTTATAAGTGTTATCTATATTGTGGGTGTTACGTTTGAAAAAAAAAAACTAAATGAAAACTTAGGTGACTAAAAAAAATTAATGAAAATAACTGAACAAGAAAATTGAAACAATTATGTAAGTGTACTCGAAAATGATGATAACAAATTTTAGTCACAAGGCAAAAATGAGAAAAATTTGTTTAACTTTACACTGAACTAAATTTGTCAAAGAAGTAAATAAATATTTTCAACAAGGTTTTATTTGCATTTTTAATTCATTATTACTGGATCTTTCGAGTTTGAATTTATTTTCTATTGGCATCTTATTTCTTTTGACAGGTGACAGGTAGAAAGTGACAATTTCTAAAAAGCGTTAAGTTTCACTCGATGACATAAAAAAAAACATAAAAATAATCAAAATCCGCCTACGAACATTGTGGATCTATGAAAAACACAAGTCGCAAAATTGTTGATACTTTTGGTTGATGTAATCGTCCAACAGAGAGTTCGATAAGAAATTGTATTGCTACTCTAATATAAGATTATTCGAAATTGAATTGATATTTTCGAGAACATAGTAGCTTTGGGTTGCAAGCCTCGATAGTCCCTTATTTTCACAATATTGAGTAAATAAGATTGATTCGGGGTGATTGTGAATAAAATTTCTTCGAACCTTTTCTTTTTTACTTCCAATAAGAGAATAAATCCCGGGGGATTTTATGGTATGTGTTAAATAATTTAAGTATTTCTTTAAAAATACGTTGGGAAGTTACTCATCTACTATAAGAACCCTTTACATGCAATTTGTTACAAGAAAACATTAAAATTGAGCTATGTACTTAGTCCGATAGGTTTGTGGATTATTTGAATGATCACGCTGATCTTTCAAAGCGGTATTTAAAAACTGCTGACGATAGAGAGAAGTCGTCTTGTTTATGGCAGCCTTTGGCCAACTATTTAAATGCTGAGGGTTCTTCCATGCGCAATGGCGTGGAAAATAAAAATTAAAGGAATGACATCGTTAACTGGACTAAATTCAAAGCTCATACGAAGGTGGAGATGGGAATGGGGATGGTCCTAGCAGATATTACTCACTTTCCTCCCTAAAAGAAAGAGTTAAAAAACTGTTTGATTGGCATGATGTGACAAGTGATACATTAAATTTTGGAGTTAATAAACGCATGGGAGAATTAACAACATTTCCATCATCAAAGAAGTTTTACAAAATGAACCACCTAAGCTCCAAAAAAATCTCTGAATGTTGATAGTAAGATAAAAGACAACATTTAAATTCTTGACGTATGCTGTGATACTTCAATGCTTCTTTGAATCTAAGATTCTTGGTGAAGCTTTGAATAAATGGCAAGATGTGCTCATTCTATTTTAGTATTTTATTTATTGCACACACTTTTGTTTACCTTTAATCAATTAGCTCCATTATTTTTAATCTGCCCATTATTCGACGGCGTTCCACACTCTCAACAGAAACATTCCGCCTTATAGTTTAAGACCAAGTGACTAATTTTCGCCTCACATTTTTCTGTCACCTCACTTCATAATCTGTATTCTTGAATTTAAGTGAGGTGATGAAATACAATTAAAATTTTACGTAAAAAAAAAAATAATTCAACTGGCTGGAAACACTTGCTGCAGATTCTGTCTTCAACTAGGATCAATTTCCATTCAGTGGTTGAACTTGCTAATTTTGTTTGCCGTTGGTTCAGAGCTAGAAAATATTGGTGCGCATCTTTACTGTATGTGAATTTGATGGATTACATTTCAATGACAGCCGAAGGCAAAGGGCTATTCATATTTTCGTTGTCTGAAAAAATGGATTTCCGAATGTGATTGGATCTGCAATGGCTATTTCCTAAAATTTCGATTCTCATTTACATATTTGTAAATTCTCCTACTGCATAACCCACAAAATCACCCTCATTCGTTCTCACTTTCTCATGAAATGTGACAAAATGTGACTTACACACAATCGTCATGAGGGTGACAAAAGTCAAATAATGTGACTAAGGGAACACGAATTTGTCACAATGCCATATAGTTTTGGGTAACATAACTTAGACAATGTCTTCATCAAACTAAAATTCAACGCTATCTTAATCCATTATCATTTTCCAAAATTATATTAAAAATATCAAAACGTTAAGCAAAATTTTCCTTTATTTGAATTTGAAATGTCAGTTTCAGCTTTTATTTTTCCGAAGTTGACAATTGTCAACAGTAACACTCGATTCTATTTTGGCACTTTTAGAGGTACAATCGCAAGACATATTTTTGACATTCGAATTACAATACAGAGTGACCTGCCTCTGCACTCTTCTTTGAAAATATTGCTGGATTATAGATTACGATATCGGGACATGGTGTCATATATATTATATATAGTGCAATAAGCCAACGAAACAATGAAAATTTGCAGCAATTTGCCGCCAAGATCAGAAGTCTTAACGTTCAATGACCAGTTCTATGGAGCCATCTAAAATCGGTTCGGTTGGCCCTGCACAAATCGGGGTGGTATTTTTTATCTTGTCATCGCCCAAAATCAATGCAATCGATTCAAAGACTACATTATCCGAAATGGTTTCTAAGATTTTGCTATAAAGGCTTTGTCTATTCCCGAGGCAAAGTTTACATTAGAAAACTGGACAAATTTTGGCCATTTTGCTGTGTCTTGTACTGTACAATTGCAACAGTAATATTTATAGAGCTTTAAATGATGTATTCCTATTGAATCTAGAATCAAGGCATGTGGAAATACAGCCAAGTTCACGTTTCTCTTGTCCTGACAAATTGGCCAAAGGCTACCCATAATTGACATATCTACGATCCTGTACGATCACTGCGATTATACCAAGAAAACAAGCGCGCGAAAATGCTTTCTCCAGTAAACTTTAGAAAAGCTCAAAGATTTGAAAAAAAAAAGAAAATCATGTAGCTTTCGTGGAAAATCAAATGTTTTCGAAAGCTTTCGTATATATCAGTCCTACTCTTTCATATTTGAAGCAGTAGGTGAACAACTATACAATACTTAAGATCTTTTATATCCTCTAAAAAAGAAACACTAAATAATTTTATCCGCAAAATAAAACGTAGCAACAAAGGGAAGCTAAGAATTTCCTCAGATTTTCTTAGCGTTTCTCACCGCGTCAGAAAAAATAAATAGTAAAATCACATCTCATCCTCATACTCCCTGAACAAAATCCCAAAACATTGCACTCTATCTATCTAAGCGCGAATTTCAAGGGACCACCTTGAGCCTATGTGATATGTATAAACAGTGAGCATATGGCATCGTTTAATCCATCGAGTGTGTAATGCGTATCCACGATTATCGGTCTGGTGTAAATTGTTGCAGTACATTACTCGAAATAGAGTCGAAGAAAGAAATGGAAAATACCAGGAATAACTCAGCTAATAAAGGAAGGCAAGCCTTTGCTCGCTTATGCGCACTGTTCAACTAGCCGATTCGGTAGCTCATGCGCGCAGCGTTCACCAATTTTTTGTCTCAAATATTTCTGTGTGTCTGGTGCGGTTCTTGTTCAAAAGAATTTGTAAATATTACAATTTGAACTCATCTCATCCGGCGAGAGAGGTGAACGTGAGGAAATGAGTGTTTTCCCAGTCCAAAAGTGCACGTCTCAAAGAGAAAAAAAGGAATTTCAGTGTTACTTGCGCTCAGGTATTTTCCTGGGGCGAGGCAAAGTTCCATTCAATCTCCTACGATAACCACTCGTTTTTTTTATATTTTGTTATTCCTTTCTTCCGTTCGCCTTTTTTTTGTTCTGTTTCTGTTCAATTAATTATCCTTCTCTTTTGATACGTTTTTGTGGCATGTTTTCAATAAAACAGCGCTCTCGCGTCATGAATTTATTTTTGTTATCCAAACTAACAGAAAGTTGCAAAGAAAAAGTACGCTGCGAATCTGCGGAATGTGCAGTACGTGAAATATAAATTCTGTTTTCATTTCATACACAACGTAGGTTTATGAAAATAACGGTTACATTCTGTATCGGTCGGACGTGCAAATTTATTCATATTTGTTCAATTTTAATTCGAAAATAAATCACTTTGTTCAATCCTCACGCTCTCTCCTGTGTGGTGACCCAAGGAATTTCCCCCAAAAATAAATAAATTTATTCAGCAAAAAAAAAAAAAAACATGTCTCAAGAATAAATGAATTTATTTATACATACAAACGTATATTCACGTATATGCTGCATGTGGGGAAGCTTTTATATCCACATGTCAATTATATTTTGAAAAAAAAAAAAAACAATAATTATATACACTTCTATGGTTTCCATTAAAAGAAGTAGGTGTCTTCTGGAAATACTCGGTGTGAATGTGTATCGCAAATAAAATATATATCTCACTTTGTGCATAACACGCCTGTTCATGTGTGTAAACCAAACTAATTGTGTAATAGCCGTGGTATTGTGTGTACAGACACACCGAATACTGAACGAAAACAATTAAGTGTGTGTGTACCTAGGAGATACCTGTCCATCAGTGGAATGAGTACCCTTACTTGCCGATCATCATTTGATATTTAGCAAAACAAAATCGGAGTGTACTTGCAGAATTTATTTTTTTTTTCCCAAATCGGACTCTCGATAGATGGAGGTGAGTACAAAAATGAAAGAACAAAAGTCGAAATTTCATCAATAAAATAGTATGATGCTCAGTTCTTGTTTGGATACGCCGCTCCATAAGCCTGTTGCTTTGCGATGTTTTCGTTTATTTCTTCTTCTTTTTTTCCTACTCACGAATAAGACATATTTTTGGGTGACTCAGAGATTTTAAAATTACATAGCCACTTAGGCGGAGAGGAAACATTTATAATCGCACCTACAGAACAGAATCTAAAAGCGAATGTTTGGCTGGCTGGACCAAATTGCGGTTGTTCTGAAGCTGTTCTGCATTTCATCGCACTTTACCTCCAATTATTTAAAAACGAATAAAATAGAAAATAAACAAAAATTCATAATAGTCTCTTAAAATAGATTTTGTTTATAATTATTGATAAATCCGGCGATATTTATATAAGTTTGAGGAGATGTATGCAAAATAATGAATCTCATCTTGACTTTTAGTGACATCTGTGGGTTGTATGCTTTGTTGTAGAGTGTCGCTGTCACTAAGAAAAAATATATTGCTTACAAAATTTTGAGATATTATGACAGTTTATATCAATTATGGGAAAGGGGACTATATTTAAGAGGAAATCATCTCATCTGAATGTTTGGTTATTATAATGTATGTTGTCGTTTTCCATTATTCTGCAAAAAAAATGGTTCGACAAAATGTGCAAAATTGAAAAAAGTAAACCCTTTTGCCTTAATTGTCTGATATTTTTCAGTCGTATCCAAGAAGGACAGCCATAATGGATACTTTATTTGTTCGATCAGTTGACAATAGCGAATTGTGAAATTTGCAAAAATTTTTTTTTCCTTTCGCAGAATCTAGTTCTGGGTGGCTATTGTACTTCCCCCTCAAATTTTCCAGGTCAATATTTATGAACCGCATTCGCTCGTTTTCACATTCAGGATGGATCTTCTGAAAGGAATGGAAAGCCAAGTTTGACTTTAAATAGTACCACCATTTCCATCGAACCGTAATCGAATTCATCAAATTCGTACTGAAACCTCAATAGGCCGTGTCTACCATGTTGAAGTGATTTCAAATGTCATTAGCTCTCAATTTTGAAGTCAATAGCTCTCAATTTATAAGTGCGCGCCAAATCACTCACTCGTACTCAATTTTTAAATGCCCACCAAAACAGCTCTCTGTTGGCAGGAAATAATTGTGTGAAAACACCAGATAAATAAAGAGAGATAAAATGAGAAAAGTAACAGCAAAATAAACTGAAGTTCACGCTGTAGGCTTATTCGGTTCGACAACCTGTCACGGACGGATAAACTCGTGAGGGAATCGACTAGATTTCAATGAAAATAAGTAATTTCGAAATCCCGATAATGTTTGCCGAAACCTACTAGATTTGGAAAAAATTTAATGAAATCTTGCGATTTCGTTTCGTTTGAAGCCAGACTTTTTTTTACAGAATATAAAACGCATGTGTAGTATCATAATCAGAACTTGGTGTGATTTACCTTAGAAAATATATCCGTTCTATGTTTATTCCATGTCACATGTACTCGTATACTATAGCCAACCTTTGTTTTTCCTGAGTGTACATAATCTTAACCCCTTTTGAACTATTGTTCTCCTTGCTGTTTTGAAGAGCTGATTTTGTTGTTAGCCGTCTTATTCCATCAATCGCTTGATAACATGCTTATCAGCTGAGATACGGTGATTTTCGATAGTCACCCTGATTCTTCACCTATATAGATCATACCTAAAGTGATCTACGTTTGGTTTGATATCTCGGTATAAGAAATGATATTCCAGGTACCAGCTTACAAATTGATAATCATCTACCTAAAGTGTCAACTACAATAGACATGAGCGAATATGCGTTACTGTCAAATGAAATGATGAAAAATTACGATTTTACCAAAAACGCATGAATAGCCATAACGTTAGTACACCGCGCTTGTACTTACAATAATGCCAAGGATTTCTTACGGACGTGCGAGAGCATGCGATTGGTTTCTCTACATCCTGGCGAGTCAAGCCACCTCCGGTTGAACTCACTAGATGCCCAACAATCGATAAAAGTACTAACCAAGGACACAGGTAGTCCCAGTGCAGGTTTAGGTCCTCAGAGTACCTACTCTGATGCTTACCTAGCAAGTTTATCGGCGACTTCATTTCCCATGGTCCCGTGGTGCCCCAGGACAAGTCTTACGGGATTTTACTCCCGATCAAATTCAGATAAGACTTGAATTCCGAGATTAGCCACGACAGACACAAATATAGTTCTTGGCCATTAGGATCGCATAGGTTTCCACTTGGAAAACCGTTGGTACGATAATACACATATATGTACAAACAACTTCCACACGGACAGTTTACGACCATTTCCAAAATAATTGCTGTCTCCTTGTAATTTCCAAAATTCTTACTTACTTTTTTCTGCAAAGCTGAATGTAAGATATGGAAAAACGGTAGTTTGATGTGAGCTTGAACGGAATGTTCGGAGTCGTTTGTGGATTCCAAAATGGTCGCTCTTATAGGATTGTGTGTATTTGCCCACTTATACGTGCGAGTTGTTGACGGTTGATCATAAATGCTCATGCATCTTTTCTAGTCATTAATCTCGTCTATTTTCTCAAAATCCAAAAAAAAATTACTCTTTTCTCGAGTCGACAGCGTCATGGCTCCCATAAACAAGCATACTATGTGAAGGGACAGCTACCGTTGCTTAAAAGCTCTTATGGATTGTTAGCTGCACGCAGACATTTGTATAGATAATTCTGTAACTACTTTTTCTTAATGAAATACAATATATAAAGTATTCTTTTGAAAACTGATACCTTAAACTTTGTCTTATTATAATAAACCTTTTGAAGTGTGTTATTGCTGTGGACTCTCCCTAAGTCGAAATGCCACGGGGTACCATAATTTGTTCGAGTAAGAGAGAGTTTCGGCATAGAGAGAGGTTCTTGTATGGAAAACTGAAGGAAATGTGTGTAAAATATGGCTAAAACGTTCAAGTCAGAGAGAGAGTTTCGACTTAGGGAGAGTCCACTGTATTTATATTTTGTGGATGAAAGCTTTTTCTTCAAAATTACATCGCAGTAGTAAAATTTTATGGGACAGTATACGAATCATGGGAAAATGAGACATAATCAATTTTCACTAGCACCACAAACTCTTCCTCTTCCTAAAGTAGTCTAACATAATGTTTAAAAAGGTATAACTCTTTCAGGTGATACCTGAAATTGACATTTTTATTGATCGAATCGGTAAACTATTTCTCTACACCAGGAAATAGTTCGACACTAATGAAACTAATCCAGGATTTCTAAGGAGTGCGTTGTCTCCATTCCCATCGTGCCTATCTTACTCAAAGAAATGTGACAAAATTTGGAAATGCAAGTGCTTACTTACTTATCAAATCCACGCCTCATGGAGAATCTGAGCCTGCTTTCCATCAATGACAGTCCTGAGCAGCCATCAAAACCAAACTGTCTAGCGTCCGCTATAACTTGGTCTTAAATCGGAGTTTCGATCTTCCTCTTCGTCTTCTTCAAAAAGCTCTCCGCTGGGGATTTGATGCCCATGCTCCCGATGTGGCCAAACCAGTGTAGTCGGTCTTTTTCCTTCCCGACTACAACCACATTTTAGTACAGTTCTTAGGGTTCACGGTAAGGCTTCTCCTACATTTACTTACCTCGTAGACAATACCATATAACTTTTTCTTTCCAAGACACCGGGAATCATGTAAAACGTTTTATTAATCCCTTAGCTTTCGACTACATAGCAGGTAAAAATAACCGTTTTTTAGAGCATGATTTTGGTCCTTCGAGCCAGATGTTTTGACCTCAGTTGACAACCAGAAGTAGGTAACGGCTGCCAATTCAAGTACATCTAGTTTTATAATATCGCTGTACAGCCCGTACAATTCGCGGTTGAACCTCCATCTCCAAATGTCATCAAGGCAAACAGGACCAAAGATCGCGCGCAGAACTTTTCTCTCGAAAGTACTAAGAGTCTCTTCATCCCCTTTGGATATAGTCCATGCCTTAGAGCAGGACGGGGATGGGCCCTAGAGCGGAACTGGAATGATCAAAGTCTTAAACAGCGTCAACAAACAGTTTTCCGAGAGAGGGCTCTGTTACTCAATTGCGTTGACGTTGTCATCGATGTTGTGCGTCTTTTCTTAATGACAACTGATATTTTGTTTTGCCTTCGTTTACCCCCAGACCCACTTTAGCTGCTTACATTTCAATGGCACCAAACGCCCCATTGACTCATTGGCTCGCTGTTAGCAATTGTACGGACTTTTGGAAGATCGTGCCTATTGTGTTGGCCAGTGAGTTTTGCAGGATTTCCTCAAGGATGACATTAAAGAAGTCACATGATAGCAGGTAGCCTTGTCTAAGACCTTTTTTGATATTGAAAGTCTCGGTGAGTTCGTTTCCGAACTCCATCGTCATCCTGCTCAGTCTGACGAACTTGGCAGGAATGTCAAGCCTAGACATAGCATTGTATAGCTCATCTCTATTCAAGGTGTCATATGCGGCCTTGAAATCGACGAATAGATGGTATGTGTGTCGATTTGCTGTCTGTCGTCTTTTGAAACTGTGGCCGTCTTACTCACCAGCTTTTAAAGGAACACTTCACTTTTTCAACGTGAAAGAACTGCATAATCGACATCCGTAACGTTATGGGTAAAGTTATTTTTTATTTTTGTGTTATTAAATTATAACAATACAATTGTTTGTTTATATGTATATGTACATCTAGGAATTACAAGCTCATCCCTAAAAACATGTTCAGTTCATTTGTTTCCTTTATATTACACACTTATGGTATTAATACATCTCCTTAGATATTTTCTCTTACATTTCTTTTAATCGCTGACGATGTCTCAAAAAAAAGCTGACAACAACTCAAGTCTGGATTGAGAAGGAACGATTTAACAATGATGTTCACAGGCGCCCATGGGCGCAGAAGAGCAAATGGAAACTCAAGTAGTCAAAAACCCCGGAATAATCGTCATCATTATGGCGGCGATGTAATTAAGCCAGCATGCATGTGGTGCTCTCCCCTAAATAGACGTTTATTTTTTACAGTCACGGCACAAAAGCAGCAGCAGCTCATCAGGACGTATTGTACCACGAGACAGTACGGTCTCAAGCGGTTACTACAGTGACAATTATAGTTCATCGTCAGCGCATTCCTTACTGTTACCTCACCAAAGCTCCAAAGACGACGGATATTCCAAACAACCGTTTGCGGATAGACGGACGAATCCAAGGAGCATAACCAATCGACGAGGTGCCATAAAACAGCAGAAGTATGTATTTGATGTATGAAATTTGTTTAAGGATACCAAGTTTGCTTTTGTTTTTGTTTGCAGGACTCATGACTACAATGGTCATCGATTTGTAGCGAAGTTTTTTCGTCAGCCGACGTTTTGTGCTTTCTGCAATCTGTTCCTGTGGGGCTTTGGAAAGCAAGGATACCAATGCATAAGTAAGTGTGTCTGAAACATTTATTTGGTTTGGAGTTATCGATTGGTAGCTTCTATTGACTTGGTAGGGAGTGGTTTCCATGACCACCCAAACCGGCGGACATCAAAGCAGGCAGTGCAAGTACCCACCACGAGTATGCACTTACCACGAGTATTACACTTTTCACATTGATTTATGCAACATACGAAAGTTTAACAACCTGTATTGCTCTACGCGCACATAGTCTCCTCCCTGCTGGAAACTAATGCATTATTTTAATTGCCGAAGTTAAGGCATAATTCATATCGAGAGAGAGTCATGTGTCTTGTACATCTGAGCTAACGAGGACCACAGCCCAATCTCGAACTGTGAGTTAGCAAAGTAACATAGCGGAGAACAATGGCGACTATATCGCCGAGTTTTCTTGGTTCAGGCTCACTGAGTGCAGTTGCGCCTCTGGCTAAAGGTAAAAAGAAACTCTTTAGACAATTCTCACAAAAACTCCAATAATTTTTTTTAAGAAAAAAATGCATCTTTCCGCTCTGCACATAATTTAATTCGACGTAATACGTATTAGATGTCGTGGCGCACAGTGGTTCAAAAGCGGAAAAAAATACCAAAAATGAAATTTAGAAGATGGATTTGCTGCCTTTATTTTTTTATAGATACATAGGTGGCCTATATTTTCCTAAAATTTTGGAAAGTTATGTCAAAGGATATGATAGAGACAGAGCGCTAAAGCCATAGCGCTGTGAGGAAGATCTACTATTTGATTCAGATTACTAAAACTTCCATTTTCACGGTAACGTTTCTTTTGAACACCTAAAAAATCGGAATCTTCACCTATTTATAAACTTAAAGCTTCTCACACTTCTGGGGTTAGGATTCGAAAATCCTCCGAGAAATAGCTCGCACGTCATGAGCCGTAACAGCTGGAAGTACCCCAACGCCCACCCCAGATTGTAACTCCACGCTAAAAAAGTCAGAACAATTAGAAGAACAGAAAACTAACTTTCGGGCTAACTTAATTTGAATGAATGTATCCGGTTGCTTGATTAAATGTAGCTCTCTACGTTTAAGTCACCGTCCCCGATGTGTTCTCCTTCAGCCACCAATTCAGATATAAAAAAACAAAAATTTTCTTAAATGGATATACAATGTGTATCTTATTATAAAGACGAATGTACGAGCAGATTGTAGAGACATGAAGATTTAGAGACTCTGTCGACACTTAAGCAGGGCTTAAATCACTGTACAAATTCTTAAAATTTTTGTATTTAAATGTTACTAATCTACTTCAAATCAAAGAAAATTAAAACTGACGTCAATCGATGCCACGATGTTTGAAAGAATGCAAGAACTGGACTGCATCGGAATATTTGAGCATTAGACTACGTTAAACGTAAACAATCAATATAAATTGAAAAGAAATGCTTTTCTTAGAAAAGTTGTCTGCTTAACCACTTTCGAGTCTTCGCAGACGATTTTAGATGTTTAAGGTGCTGCACAAATGAGCTGCGGAAAGTGAATCTTACAGCAAATATAAACAAAAATGTATACTTGTTGCTATATCAAAAGTTGCAAATTTAATTATAGGGTTAAGTTTTATTAAGAAAAATCTTAACAAAAGTTAGCTTAAATATATTAGGTGCAAGCGATTTTGACTGGTTAGATTTAAGCGAGTGTAAGCGAATAAACTCGCAAATGTAACGGTCCACGGCCCCTGTTGTTATCGCCATATGATATAGAAGCGCCACTTCTATTGATTTGTGACGAAGTGTATGCCTTAACTTCATATTTGTTACAACCGTATCTCAAAAGTAATACAGTGAAACTTCACTTTAGGGACAGCCCTCTAGAAGGGATGCCTCTCTTTACGGAATGTTAGTCATGGTCCAGGCATGAATATGTTAGTGTATTTCAACGTACATAATGAACAATCATTATGAGCCCGCTTCTGTCCGCTGTAGAGAAGTTTCACTATATAACGAATACGTGAATAATGTTTAACGACAATCTTTCTAGAGCAAGTCAAACTATTGAGTATTCTTTTTACATACAACCACCAAATGGCAAATTTTAGCTAAAACAAATGTTGAAACTGCTACAACCATCACAAAATGTGTCTGCATCATCATAATACTTATGATGTTAAGATTTTTAATTTTAATTTTTAAGAATCCATTTTGCACGAAATAAGTTACACCACTAAAAACATATCTTAAATTCGCTTCGCTTGCGCGAGGAAAATAGAAATGAATTCATCGAACATTTTACTCGCTAAGATTCGCTAAGCTGCCGCGAATACATTTTGTGCACCTGAACCACAACGTAGGTAATATGTTCTTTTGAATAAGTTTAGCGAACTTTGTGAATTCGCGTGAGTGATATTCTCTGGAATTCGCGGGCACGGGAACCGCAGCCTCAATGATTGTCAGTCAATTTGAGAACACTATATGAAAATAGGCAGACGCAGTCGACAAAATCGCGGCTATACAAAATGGGAAAATTTCAGTTTGCAAATCACATGTAAAAATGAACTTTATAGAATTGTGAAAAAACGATCATTGCTTTACCTTTAATCACTTTAAAAGAAAAAGGGGATAAATTAGATCTCTATACTATCAACAGCTTTTTCATGGAGACTTATACTTATTACCGTGAAATAACAATTTTGCTTTCGATTTATAAGAAAATGCACCATCCCACAGATTTAGTTTCGAAATGCTATCTAAAATCGTGTGTGATAAAACATGTCCGAAAGTCGGACACAAGTCGTAGTGTCATATTAACTTCTTTAAGAGTTTAAAAATAAGAAGTAGTAAAAATGAAAAAGCTAGTTGATTAAGGACCACTTCTGTTGGTGAAATGGAAAGGTATTACCTACATGAAGCAGACCTCACTGCTTGCTGGCACAAACTTCTTTAGAATTAGATTCAATTTAGTTCTAAATTTATTCCTATCATCCCGCTCACAGTGCTCTATACTCTTAGTATGATTACCATATGATTTCATTAATCAATTGATTAGTAAAAATGGATTTAAATTTTAAATAGTCAAAAATATCGAAGTATATAGTCAAAAATAATCGTATTTAAATTTAGGGATCATTATCCTTTCATTGGTCATGAACCTGTAGGACAACGCAACAGAGGACACCCGCGTCTAGTGTGGCGCATCCATGTGGGGAGGGCCATAAGACACTGGTCTCAGCTAATTTGGTTTGCAAGATTTGTTTGTTGAGAGTCTGGTTCAATCCGCACTGAATCGCCACATTAGAGGACATTATTCTAGGTCCTAGAAAACACACACCTAGTTCAAGTCGATATCGTACAGAACATCTATTGTGTCATGTATCGGCATTCTATTGGAACAACATGTCTTTGTAACATGTTTGCGTGCCTCAAAAAACTTACAAAATATTTGTGAAGTTTTTTGAACTTGTACTGTGATGAAAATAGGATTTTTTTAAATGATGGCCGTTCTATGTACGAACTGTATTAAGAAGTTGTTCTAAATAAAAATAATAATTTATATTTTAAACATCCCTTTATAAAACCAAAAACAAAAACGATTAACATTATAATTATTAAATACTGCTATAATTGTTTTTTCTCTGTATTTCCTTTACAGTTTGCCAGACCGCAGTTCATAAGAGATGCCATGAAAAGTTACTTGGTAAATGTTCCGGATCGAGTTTCAACTCAGCAAGTACAATCGTTAGTAAACCCACTTTGAAATTTTGTGTAATATATTACCGTACATAAGACTTGTGCATGTCAAGTTGATTGAGGTGGGTGGCCATTCCATGCCAGCAATTCAACACAGAAATGCTAAATATGTGCGATTAATGCCACACGGCAGATTTTGTTTAAATTCGTTTGTCATCGTGTGACGTCAAGGCAATAATTTAATTTAACCACTACCAACATGCCGGTGTTTTTGAAATATATGACGAATTAAATATTATTTATATAAAGCAAACTACAATATCTGCTCATCGACCGTTCAGCGATTATCATAAATCTATATGACATATGCAATTTAAATTTAATTTATTTTATGTCCTAAAATAAATTTAATCATAGTCGTATTTAATAGAAGATATTAGTAGGTTATGTCAAAATCCTCATATCGTATACGTGCTACTACACATTTTAATGAGTTTTGTTTTTAGTTGAATAACCTTTTGTTTATTTTTCTAGTTTTTACGCAAAAGATTTAACATTAATGTAGCTCATCGGTTCAAGCTACACACCTTCATGTCACCAACTTTTTGTGACCACTGTGGATCCCTGCTGTATGGATTTTTCCGACAAGGTCTGAAATGTGAAGGTAAGTGGGTGAATGTTAACGTATTGGGATAACTAAACTCTTGTTAGGTTCACGATGTTTGGCTCATAGGATTAAAGAATATTCGATATGTTGGAGAAACATTTTTGTACAATGTATGCCATTATATTTAATGATTATCTGTCAAATTGAATTCCATTACAAGAGAATTTATTAACGGCTCTAAGTGATTCATATAAATGAAGTATAACATTAATGTTAAGTATATTTTTTACGCATTTAATTTATAATTTGTAAAGGTGCAACACCTTAATACTTCCAATGTAAATTAGTATTTAAAATAACAACAAATTTTCTAAAAGATGACGTTGGATTACCTTAAAGTAATGAGTGATTCTTTGAGACCTAGACTAGACCTTTAAAAATTAGGCTCGCTCATCACCGAAATTCGATGACCTTCAGAGGTAACGCAAACAAAAAATTGACAGGGTCTACGTAAAATTGTAAATATGTTGAAAAATAACCTAACTTTGATACATATGTTTACAAGGGTTCTGCCACAGAGTTATATCAGAGATAATATAGTTACATATGTAGATATCGCTCGTGGAGTAAAAAAATGTGTCACTTTTCCATTCGAATGGGATTTACTAATATGACCCAGTTTGATTGAACTCGTTCGGATCATGCACACTACTTGATGTTCTTTCAAATTTTGTTGAATCAGCACATTGCCTATTGCATTTGCTTATTTCCTGTTAGCTGCTAATGGAATCCTATATCTATGTAAGGCACATGTATACACAGGATACTGTTTTACCATTAATGCCTATCCCGATCTCTCATCCACATTGCTACTCATTACAACTTGTTAAGTGCGTGCTTACATGGTGGAGTAGAATTATCTATGTGTAGTGCAGCAAAACGAAAGGAAAAAACTATTTATTTCGATTTGTACATAGCGTGTGAATTGCACATAGCGTTCTTGGGAATTCCATCTGTCTGCGCTCACCCATAGCTGGGTTTCGTATACATCCATATATAGATTGGGTATGAAAAGGTAAGAAAAGGGCAAAAATGTTTATTGTTCCCTTTTCGCTTGGTGACCCAGTCAGTGCTTCGTATGTAGTTTGCAACATCGATTGAGACATAAAACAAAGTAAAGGGTTGCAGTATGAAAAATTGTGTGTATAACGAAGTTACAACACACTGGAGGATGGTTGACATCTATGACTACACGACGTGAAATGGTTTGATGCAACAACCATCTGTTAGAAATTTTTTAAACTCTATTATCTGTGCTTCTTCTCAACCTTTTTCAATAAAAAGCGAACGACAAAAATGGGTAGTACGTTATCGGCGAAAAGTTTGGAATTAACATAAAGTCTAAGGATGCGATTTCAGGTTGACAGGACCGAAACGCCAGCCTTTACTTCGTGATCTGTGTCCGTCGTAAATCTCTAGTTATTGTAATTTGACTGCATTATTTGGGGACGTTTTTGAACTATGATTGTTGCTGTTAAAATTTGTCAAACAATGCTACCGAAAAATAACCCTATAAAAAAAAACCTTTTGAAAAAAAAACATGTATCAATAAAATTACGTATACACCCCAGGTTTATAATTTTCTTTTTATTATTTAGTATTTTATTACATTTTATATGCTATTAAGCACTATACTGCAGCACGCAGTCCATTGTACCGCCGGACACCAATCCCAAGTCGGCTACTACCACTGACCGACAGTGATGGTGCTGTTAATTTGAATCCAACGGCAAATGGTGACGACTAGATTTGAAAACCCGATAAAAGCTTTTTGAATTTGCTTTCACAGAGATTTGAGTCGGGGACCCCTCGAATGAAGGGAAAGCACTTAACCAGCTACGACAATCTACTTAACATTTGCAGTTCTTAAAGCTGTAACTATACTAATATTATAAATCCATTTGGTTGAAAGTGCCAAACTCGGGAACTACTGGTTTGAATAGAAAAATAGATCGGGGAATTCCTTAGGCTTTTTAACATCACGCTCCGACCAATAGGAGCGAATGAAACATCAATAAAAATTTTTGCAAAAACGGGAAAAAAAATCAAGCAGTTACGGAAAAATCATGAATGATGGAATTGTTCCTCTTTAAAAGTTCTGAAAAAAAAGTTCGTGAGAGCATATGTCTATTTTTTAAGATTGACTCACTATAACCTTTTTTATGGTAATCAAATTTGTTCGAAAGAAATATTATTTATCCAAACAGGATAAGTGATATTCACTCGAACGCTAGTGATAACCATGGACTCAACTCAATCACAATTCAGTATATTCTCGATCGCCGCAACTAACAGAAACTGGTTTAGTTGCAATTAACGGCGTTCAGACACAACAATTTATAGTGACAAGACTTGACTTATTGTTACGAGCGTTTAAATTGACGATTCGGCCCATCAACCACGGTTTTCAAACAAATTGTCGCGACAAATTGTTGAGTGTGATTGTCGCTATTATCGAGTCTCTGTCTTTTTTGAAACTTGCGATTACTGCATCAGTAATGATAAATAATTAAATGTAGCTGTTGCGAAAATCGAAAGTTACGTTAATCACAAATTTACTGAAGTAAAACACCAAACTAAGATTAAGCATATGCCCCAGGTTTTTAATTTTAATAGTACGTATACGCCACTGATAACTTTAATATAAATGGCATAATTTTAATTCTACTTCATATAATCACTTAAATATTTGTTAATGATAATTTGTGGTTGTTAAATGTAAATACATTTTAAATCGAAAAAGTAAAGTGTACACTTATTAAAAATTTCTTACTACGTTGCCCATTTTTTGTTGCTAAAAATTTTAAGGTTGAAAAATAAAACAAACACAAATTCGGCTTTGGTTCAATGACCCCTTTATTCTCTTCCTTGTACCACTGCGATCGCCCTGGCGATAACCGATGCACTGTCCCCGAAAAGTTTGTGACGCAGGTCAATATACCCGCGGGCATTTCATGTTACACGGTATATATCGAAGAGTGTTAAATCTGCAATTATAAAGGCGATAACTCTCCGTTCACTTCCCCGACCTGCGTGCGATTATGATCTTAGCCACTTTATGACCTTTTTTATCTACGGTTTCAAAAAAGGCAATTTATAACGTAATTTATTTTTCCATTCACTAATGACTAGATTAAGAGCACTTTCATATGAATGTGAAGTTCTAAATAATGATTGTTCAGAACGGGAATTTATCAGATAAAGCTCTTCACATTTTTTGGTATTTGACACTCTAGAAAGGGGCCTTCGTGACCGTTACCTCAAATTTGATTATTTTAAAGGATTTTCCAATAAGGACTTGATAACTTTTTTTTTACATTAAACGCAAACCATGTGGAATATTTCAAAAACTTTACTGTCGACCTGAAGTACAATCAAAACAATTATGAATAGAACTCGACTTCGTTTATATGGCCACAGCGGGCACGTTTGCAGCAGTCGATTCGTTGGACCCAATTTTCAACAACTAGGCCACACATTTCGGCCGAAGTTCTTTCAACGTCATCGTCTTGTTGGCATAAACCAGTGACTTAACGCAGCCTCACAGAAAATAGTCAAGCGGCGTTAAATAGCATTAACGAGGCGACCAACTGACTGGCATATTTCTTGAGATAACACGCTTCTCATACCTACTCTTCAATAAATCGATTGTAACGTATTCTGTGTGGCTTGTGGAACCATTCTGTTGAAACCACATGTCGCCCAAGTCCATATCTTTTCATTGGTAATCATGTCGCGAATACGCTGACGATACACAGTAAAGTGAAGATCGTTATCGTTGACGAAAAAATATGGCCCAATAACGCCGCTGGCATACAAACTGCACCAAACAGTTATTTTTTGCGGATGAAGTGGTGATTCATTAAGCACACGTGGTTTTCCACCTGACCAATAAAGCATATTTTGCTTATTGAGGAACCCAAAATTAGTTGAGGTTGCGGTCACCGACTCCGAATTTCGGTAGAAAATTTTTATAATTTGCAGAATTAAATTCAAAGTTGTCAAGTACCTATTGGAAAATCCTTTATATTATTATTATATATATTATTATTATTACCCGAATCTATTATAATTGGTTTTTCAATACAATTAAAATTAGCAATGGGGAATTGCCAATAAAAACAATCGAATTTTTCGATTGTTGCTCGCAGATTGGTCATCATCAAGTGTTGCTCGTCGACCAATCCAAATTATAAGTTATAATACAATCGTTTCTCCTGTTACAAATAACTACATGCATACACTCTCTGCGGGAACAAAAATGCATGTGCAATATTTGTTATTTGTTGTTATAATGTACAATTTCCATGGCTGAGAGTGTTATTCTGTCATTTGTTTCATACATCTGGAACTTTTTCGAGAAATTATTTTTGACAATAGAATCGAAATTAAAGGAACATTGAATGGTTTTGTTCAAAAAATTCAACAAGCACACAAATGCCTACAACTAAATCGAGAAAATTCTATATTCGAACATTAGTGCCCACCCATCTAATTATTCTCTCCATTATAATTTGCAATGAAATAAATTCTCTTGAATTCAATTTTCATTGTTATTCGATTGTTTAATAATAAAATCGAATAAATCGACAATCGAATTACATGTTTAACAATTGTCGATTCATTCGATTGCGAGATTCATTCGCAATCGCCCAAGTCTAATTAAAATTATCTAGGTACGTTGTTGGGCGCATATTTTCGAAATTTATTTTTATTTGACATTCAGTGGTGTTCTTATTTGCAAAGTCGTTAATTTTTTGAACTTTAAAATATGTTGACTTTCGCTCGCATAATTTATATGGAGGCGAACTAATGTTTTCAATTATTTTATGTAAGTAGATTGAACTTTACAAATCATCCATCATTGGCTACACTAATCTAATCTAAAGAACAAGCAGTTGTCACATTGTAACGTTTATTCATTGACAAGCGTTAATGTCAAAATGGTGCATTTCATACTTCTCGTAAATGAATAAAGACGGGTGGAACGAACAGTATTTACGTCTTGTTCATTCTATATTCATATTGGTTTGGATTTCTTTAAAAACGCCTCTGAATGCTTTGTTATAAATGTTCTCATGAACTCAATGAACTTAACCCGTCAACACTGTATTTCTTGCTGCTTTAAATAACAAATTGCTTTTATTATTTTATATATAGTATAGTTTTTATATTGGCTTTACTGATGAAATGGCTTTAAGGACAAAGTACGCCAAGCCCCGGCTGTGTCTTTTAAATTTTAACTTGTCAATGATTTGTATTAATTACAAGTATAAGAGAAACTATGCAACAGAAAAATTGCTTTTAAAGTGTTTTGGGACACGCCCTTTATATAAGTTTTTTCCAAAATGAAGGGACTTTGATCAATGGGTACTATAATCATTCCAAATCTTAGGTTTAGAAAACAGGGTAGCTCAATGACACGAAATAGGAATGTCATTATTCAAGGAAGCTGATTTATCATTGTTTTGTATGAAGGCACGCTTTTTTAATTCAACATTAAAACAAATCAAAAAACAAATTAGGTGACGATTGTGTTGACTGTTCCATTTAAATTTGGTTCACTTTTGAAGTTCAAAAACTATCGGTTTATACGACTTAAACGTAAATCTACTAATTGCCACCAAATATACATCAAAAGGATGGAAATACCACTTTTACAGTGTAAAATCTCCGCACTAGTCCACCACAACCCACGTATTCCCTGAGTTTGTCTAAATATGAAAACCAATCAATTGCCACACTCCATAGTGTGTCTAGAATGTTTTCGTGTCTCCTGAGTCACGCTGTTGTTCTAGTTTTGCCATCAATTTAGCTCAAGATCTCTGTCTTCATTTCAGTTGACCTGACCTACATTTTGTTATCGCACCTGTCATCGGGTGCCACCTTTGACAGAGTCGCTTGACGAATGTCCCTAATTCCTCCCAGATGCTCGGTGTGAAAAGTCAAGGCGAACAAAACAAACACATATGTGAACATGCATCGAATTAAAGAAACACGCCTTTCGCGTTAATGTCATATGACGTCCCGATGACGTATTCAGCCAAAGCAAATAAGATCGATTGTGTAGATATTCGTCTTAAATTGCGACGTAATGTCGAGCGGTTTTTGGCTCAGCACGCGTCTTGTACGCGAAAGTACTAATTGAAGAAAGAATGATTTTCAGGACGGTCACGGGGTAAAGTAGGCCAATACCTTGCATCTTCTACACTCTTTGTCGTTTGTTTTGAGAATAAATTTAAATCTATTGAAAGTGCACTCAGCAGTCCTGTCAAAAAATATTACAAATTTCAACAATTAAGGAAAGTCGCCGTAAATAACGCCAAACGTCACTCAGTGAGTGACAAATGTGTAAGATTCGTTTCGAAATCCACATTATATTCAAGAATTAATCCGCTCGGATTGCGACATATCTCACTTACTACTCTACAAAATACATACGATTCCACCACCAGATCGGGGGGATTTATTCTCGTTTAGCCAGCGGACAGCTTGCATCCAACAGGTACATATACAGGAAGAGAGAGAGAGAGAGAGCGAGCCAGAGAGAGGCCAGCGACGTCTCCGGCTCGAGAAATATGCCCACAGCTAGACGGTTCTCTTTCGGAAAATACATTCGGTTTGTCTGGTGAGTTTTTTCCCGATCCAAAGAGAGAGGGAACATTTAAAGATCATGATCTCACCATGATAGCCGCCTGTGCAGAACATTTGAATTTTTGCTCGAAGGCCTCGTTGAGGAGATTTTTGAACATTTTGTTCATCATTTTATTTTTCGTGGTACTCAGTGCGTCTGCCAGCCACCAGATACAGTCTGCCAGCCCAGTCTCTGGGAAATTCAGCATCAAGGAAAGTTATTTTTTCAGTTCTATCTGCGGTTCCCCAGAAAGCGGTTGAATACAATTCACTTGAAAGTTCGTCACAATCTTGCCAGTCAATTAATCGAATTAATTGCTACCTTTAACTACACTGGAATGGTTTCGAGATATAAATAAATTTCAATGCTAGTTCAGTGCGTGCATCGAATTCGAGTTGTGTTCGATTTTTAAATACTTCTTTCGATTTTGTTCGATTCACCTTGTGCATAGGAAGTACTCAAAAAGTGTTGAAGTGATCTTAAGTGTTGGCATTCTTTGTTAAGTTCAGAGCGCATTCAGAGCAACAACAAAACGTGAGATTACATAATTCTAACGGGCAGCCAGGCAAGCGAGTCCGAAGTTACACTGAAAATAAACTCGACCCGTTGAATATATGCTGGGTTCGGGCTATTTATGTGTGTTTGGAAAATATGTGCGCTGTTGCTGACAAGTGATCAGTTTGTTTTGTCAGAAATAAAATACAATTAAACCGACGTTCAATTTATACACTTTATTCTGTACATCATAGACGTGAAATAATGCCTCTGTACACGGACCCGGGATACTCCTACTACAGCAGCAGTGGGGGCAGTATGTACTCCCCCTACTACAGTGCGCCCGTGTACGGGTCATCGACATCCTCATCTAGCCCGTATGCCCCTTATTCGTCTTCGTACAATCGGGCGTATAATGGCACCTACGTCCTGCCATCCACCCCTAGATCCACGCAGTACACTACGTTGGTGTCGAGATATCAGCCAAAACTGTCAACGATAACAGAATCGCCTTTGACATCCCGTGGAGGCTACCTACCACTCACGCGTATCCAGTCGCCGAAAGTGTCCACTTACACACCATCACTCTCAACGAAATACATTTCAACGCGTCCTGCACGTCCACGCACCATCAACACTGCCGACATCGATGTGTCGGCATCCTCCCGCTATGGGCGGCATCACCACATGGAGGAGCGGAAGCACGAAGAGGAGAAAATCGAAGCTGAAGAAGCTCAGTCCTCCACCAACACCGACAGCGATGCCAGCAGTAGCATTGTGGATGCAAATTCCCCGTATATGCCTAGAGTCGATGGAACTGATTGTACCCATCACGCAAGATCGACAATCAAGCGAAATCGTGCTGTGGTAAGGTTGTCTATTATGCGGCCAAGAAGCCGAGGTGAACCAAAAGCCCCTCAAGGCGAACCAACTAAGGACACAGACAG
Organism: Eristalis intricaria; assembly: GCA_964034865.1. Classification (NCBI taxonomy): domain Eukaryota; kingdom Metazoa; phylum Arthropoda; class Insecta; order Diptera; family Syrphidae; genus Eristalis; species Eristalis intricaria. Next base: position 13,734,210 of record OZ035876.1, on the reverse strand, counting down.
TTCAAGTGGAACAAAGCCTGAAGAGGCTACTGAAAAACCAACTGATAACAAGGACACCCTCGAGCGATTGTACGTCCATGACAAAGCCAAGGAGGAAGGACTCCAAATCACAGTCACCGATATGGAGCAGTCACAGAACAGCGAGAGCTCCCTCAGCGAAGTGATCATCGAAGTAGATCCTGTCACTCATACTGTGCGCCGCTTGAGTATTCCCCAAGTTCCCAGTTTCCATGATATTTGCGAAGACATATCTTCCGACAAGATTGACGACGATCTAAATGCCGGTGAACTAAGACGTCGTGCATCCATAATCCAGGAGCAGGAGATAGAGATTCTAAACGAGCTGCAAAAGTCGCAATCCGGATCAATCCAAGTCATCCACCTCGAGCGCAACAACAGCCAAGATGACTGCCGCAAGAGTCGAAAATCGAAGAAGACAAAGAAAATACGCCACAAGATCACAGCCAATGTGGACATTGACAACAGTCCCACGTCGCTAACTCCTGTCATTCAGCAGACAATCGACGAGGACCCAACTAGCGCATCGAGTCCGGGCAAGGCTCCGAAGTTCTCCTTCAGTGTTGAAGATATTGAGGAACACAAGGTCTTTAAACTGCCAAGGAAGAAGGTCAAGAGCGTCAAGTCGAAGAAGAACGACGAGAGTGTAAAGGAGAAAACCCTGAAGCCTGCGCCTCCGGACAAGGAGGAGGAAAAACCCCTAGTCTGCGAGGAGCCACAGATGAAGGTGGCTACCCCGAAACCGATAAGAAAGATTGAGAAGTCGGAAAGTGGGGAGGACTTCTGGTCGCAAATCGGCAGCAGGGAGACTCTGTACATGAACAAGCGTAAGAAGGCTCTGGAGAAGAGTCAGGAGAGTAGTGATAAGGATTCTGTCCCAACGACTCCGATAACCTCGGGTTCTGGATCAGACGGACCTCTGAAATCCACCTCACCCCAAGATGAGGAAAAAGCTGAGGTTTTCGAAACACCTACTAGCCCTCTATCACCAGACTTCTCATTCAACGCAGATGAAACAGCAAACCGTTCTGTGATGCCATCAAAGTCGTCGTCGGCGAACAGTGACCTCAACAAGACTGCATCTTCAACATCTCTTTCCCAACCAAGCACTCCACTTTCGCCGAAATCTCAATACGCATTCGAAGAGGAACCAAAATCCACGCCCAAAGCTGAAGAAGCAATTTCACCCAAAAAGGTCACAAGCAAGGCTACTTCTCCCACCGAAATACAAAAGAGAGAAGATCAAATCAAAAAGCCCCTCACGCTCGCCAAATCAGACAAGACCCCAAAAGCCGTCGAAAGCAAAAAAGACGATCAAGCACCGACAACACCAAAGAAATCAACCAACAAATCTCAAGACTCACCCAAAACCAAAACCACACCGAAACTTGCGGCGAAAAAGAAATCCAGTCCTAAGAATAATGCCAAGGAGGAAACGCCCGCACCCGAAACAATTTCTAAACCGAAAACAAAACCAAGTGCACCTACACCAGTGACAGCGACAGCGACAGCGGCACCAACAAACGAAGATGCCTTCTTCTCGACGAAAATAACTTCTGGCATCGGCGCCAAGTCACCTGAGAAGAAGAAGCCCGTCAAATCTGACACCGCCCCGATCAAGCAAACCATCGCCTCCAAAAATACCACCGATATCGCCACGAAAGCGGATGAAAAGAAACGCAATGAAATTCCAGAGAAGAATAATACAAAAATCTCGCAGATTTTCATACCAATTCAGTCGAGGCCAGCGAAGAACGAAAACAGCTCCGATGAGAAACCTCTAATATGTGATAGCAAACCAGGAAAGGACGCCAAGCAGCAGACAGACAGCGCAACAACAAGTGCAGAACGGACGTCACCAAAACTCAAGACATCAACGGAGACGTCACCGACGACACCACAGATTCAAGGCGTCACGTCGCCGGCGACACCAAAAGCTTTAACATCTGCTCAGCAAACATCACAGGTATCAACACCAACTGCTATCACGACTGCCTCTTCGACGCCAAGCACAACTGAATGCAGTGTCCTCGCCACCAGCACCAGTAATTTATCAAAGTTCGCGACAATTTCTAATTTGGCACAGTACCTACTAGACGTTGATGCCGAAGTAGAGGATTATATACCCTCCTCAGCTGAGGAGACAGACAGTTCAAGCGATTCGTATAGCGGGGACGGTAGTTTAAGTGCAAGCATGAAGAAGAAAAACAAGCAACTGAAGAAAAAAGCAAAGGAAGAACAACAAGCGTTCGACCCGAATAAAAAAATTAAGATTGACCCAAAGAAAAAGTTGTACGTGAAGGAGGAAGCCCCCAGGTATCCGCTGATCGCCACTCCCAGACCCCTCTGGAAGCGCGAGAAAGTCGTTTATGAGGAATCGTCGAACAGCAGCAGTGAGGAGACCGACAGCGAGAGTGAATGCACAACATCAGACGAGTACGAGGACGAGCTGAGCCCAAAGGATGCCGCCATACGGATGAGCACCTGCAGCAACGATTCTGGATTCGACGGAGGTACAGTGTCTTCGAGTTCCAAGAAAGCGCTAGGTAAGGCATTTCATACATACATACATTGATCGCCATTTGCAAACGTCTCTACACAAGAACCTGGATTTCGGGTGCAGCAGTGCAAGTGAATCAGTTGTTTCCCTTATTTTCAATGTCAATGAAATGTGTAAGCTTTGAATTGCGTTTGCAAGTCTGTACTTGCCGTCGTAATCGTCGTAATCGATGGGAGCAGGTGATGCAGTGCATATTTTTATTTGGAAATGGCGCTGAATTTGTGTGCAGCGGCGACTTAATGATAAAAGCTGCTGCAATTTTCGATAATTCACGCGGACTGAAGGTCTTTTTGAATCGAGATGGCTCCTCATACTTGGCGATACAATGTGAAAGAAAAGACTTCTCAACGCGTTCAAGAAATATTCACTTATGAGCAGCCAAATGAAACGACCGTAGCCTAGATCTAATTATTCATTAAATTTCTGTGGCCTCTTGACAGGCACATTGTCTGTTGCACGTAGGCAAGGCAATCTACGGTTGAGGTGTAAGGTCGATGTTTTAAGAGAAACCCCTGTTTTGTTGTTTCTTGCATGTTACAAGAGGGAAAAACGGTGAAGTGCACGCGAGTGGTGTTCTAAAATTATTTTTATGCAATTAAAATTATGCACATCTATCTAAATCGATTGTATGGCATGTGTGTCCCTATCCACACTTTTCTACAGCAACCAATCGTGCCGTGTTATTGTTCTCGCACGAGAAGAAGGGACCAACAGTCTTATGGCGACTTCAAGCGGTCAAGTTTGAGAAGCTCTTTCCAGACAGGAGTACTCGGTATGTGGGGGCGTGAACATTTTTTTTCAAGAGTCGACGCACAACGCTCCACACTTGTCTTGCCTAAGAAAAAAAAAAATGTTTGGGAAAATAAATTAGCAATGAAAACAACAATGGGTCAACCAAGAGGAAGGTAGACAAGTAGTTTAAACCATTTACAAGCTTGTAGTGCGAATTAAATCGGATACCCGCAGTGAGAGTAGCGCCTGTGTCTCGTTAGTAGTGCCATAGCCACAAGTGTATGCTATTGCAGTTGCATACAGAATGCGATAAACGTATTGAATGCCCACATTCTGCTAGCACTCATTTATATCCAGCGCTAGAATCCAATGCTACGTTACTACTAAAGTAGTAGAATACACACGAAAATATTAAGGCTTCTGCAGAAGTTGCCGAGACGAAGATGAAGAGGAAAGTGTATAACACCTTGTGCCCTGCACTTGTCTCAGCTAGTGAAGCCAGTCTAGTCTCCTACTTCATCGATAATCTAAGAGAAACATCAATCAAATCGCTATTAGAATTCATTGACAGATCTGGCTGGCTGACCTAGTTCCCACGCCGGCTCTACCAACCCTCTCTTTTTAAGCAAACACCCATGGCAGTACACGGGGCGTACTTTATCCTTAGTGCATCAAAGCGACTAAAGTTGTATTTCAAAAAAAGCAATTCAGAAGCTATGCACAAAACATTGTTAAAAATGAGAGATTCTTAGTAAAATGTGAATTTAAGACGTACGCTGTTCCAACCTTTCGGACAGATTTGCGGGAGAGGTGCTTTTAGCTGACACTTCTCTCGCAAATTTAAAGCTTTGGATGGCGCAATTGGTTGAGTGCCTGCCCCTGGTTAGCGGGGTCCGCGAAATTCGAATCCCAAATTAACGACACTGTAGTGGTCAATCAGTGGTAGTAGTCTGACTGTCAGTATCACAATGGACCAACATGGTCTAAGAGTGCTGGTGAATTCACTAGCAGCCCCTCTACCTAACCTAACCTATTAGCTCGAAATAGTCGAATTTTCATATTTTATTTCGAAACCTAACTTAGGAAAGAGATACAGGGTACAGGACTTGATAACGGCGATGAGAAATAAATTTAAATAAAATAAATAAATTCATCATGGCTTTATTGTGAAGCATTCACGACAATATGTATGAAATAGGACATCTTCAAGCATCAAGCAGTGTGTTCAATTTTGACAACTCAGTTTGTCGGACTGGCATTGGAAATACCATCTCGAAGGTGGATTTAATTCACTTGTTAACATAGCTGAGACGAAACATGGACCTCGTTCGAGAATGTGGTTTTTTATATCAAAAGTTGGGTCTCTGACCAGCATTTGCAGCGTCTAATTAGTCAATTCACGGCTTTGTCTATGTTCGACTGGCTTCACTTCTTGCGTCAGCATAATATTATACGAACGTTGGCCCAAATTCAACCATCAAATAAGGCGGTTTGATTCTCTGGCGTTGCCCAATTCAGATCAACGCGACGACTGTATGTTCTTCGATACTATCCGCTTCGCCGGATATGTTTGGTGGCTTAAAGTCCAAAAGAGTATATTCACGCTCAAACTTTTCCACTGTGCAGCGCATTGCCTGCATACTGAAGCCGAAGAACGAAGTTCACTTTGCGTATTTAAAACTGGATTTTAAAAATAAAAACATAACAATTTGGAAAAAATTTCCTTGATGTCTGATCAACCTTTATACCAACCAACCCCTCAACTATTTGCGATGGCTTTTGAAATTTATAACACTCGAATAGACGTTTTCCAAAAACTGCTTAACACCCACTTGGTGCCCTAGTGCAAATTTTTCTCCGTAACTTCAAAAGATTCAGAAGTTATGGGGCTACCAGATTCTATGGCATGTTTGTTTATGAAATATTACATTATCAAATGCCTTCTCTGTTAGATCCGAGGATACTACAAGCTAATGAAAGAGCGAAATAATACGACCGGGATGCATCTCCTGCAGAGTGTCGTCAGCTGTTCCTCGTGCAATATGCGCCGCTGTTCCATCCCGCTTGAACAAAATTTCCGCATGTCAATGCTATACATAGAGTATGGAGGAGTTACTACTCAAACAAAGGCACATATGTCAAAAGGGCCAGTATCCAATCAGTGCTCCGTCCTGAACTGTCTGTATAAATATTATCCCGGAAACATCCTTTCCAAAGATCGGTACAAGTAAAAATAAAAAGAAATAAAAAATAACTTACATCCTACGCAAATCGATGTTTTTGCTGATACTGATGATATATTTAAATTCATTCATCTGTAAAGCCTACCATCATGCGTCAACAGTTTGATATGTGCCAAGAAAAACCTCACGTACGTACTTGTCATCCCTTTGGATTGGAAATCTTCCAATAAATATTGTCTTCGAATACAAAACACTTCGCAATAGGAATTATTTTCTAGACGTTCGCATACGTAAGGCGACGTTTAATCATTGTTTGTAGCAAGAGGAATGTAGAAGAAAAACAAATGTCATGTATGTTGAGTCATTGTTTCGCATCGTAATCAGCATGAGCAATTCAGTTGAAGTTGTAAGGAACTTTCACGATTTTTGATGGTTATGACATCATACCATTAAGTGTCTGGGGTCAAAACACAGCACAGGCCGAAGGTATAGACACAGAAAGGGAGAGAAGGTTCCTGTGGGATTGTAACCTGTGGGAAATATTGGGCTGGGAAGAGCAATCTATATTCGAGTCTCTGAATTCAACTGTGCGTCCGAAAGCAGGTTAAGGGTACTTTGATGGGCATTCCTGGATAGACGTGTCTTGCGGGTGAAGTCTTGTCGCTTGTAGTCGGACTAAAACGTTGTTTTAAAATGTCTGAACAAATATTTGCTCTTGTTTGTTCAACTTGCAGTTACAAGATTTGTTCGTGAAGCACCTGTTGAAACTCAATCTCCTTTGAGTGAATGACTCTCAAAGGCAGTCCTCAAGGATGTCTAAAGTAAAGAATTTGTCTCCAAAGTAGACAAGAATATTAAGACTCTACTAAACAAGAATGTGTTGACAAAATCAAAAACAACAATGCTATGAGGCAACTTCGTTTCAGTGTTGACGATGCTTTCACCAACTTGAAGAAGGAGAACCTAAATGCCGCTACTAACATTGATAAACTTACTAAGACTGCTCAAGGTCTTATTGGGCGACTCAGTAAGATCGATGACTCCGAAATCTCAAAGCAAATAAAGGAGCTTGGCAACAAGCTCTTGGAGACCACAGTTGACGCGCTTCAATCATGGTTGAAGGCTAACAAATGAATTCATGGAGAGGAGGACTGCATTTAGCTAGCTCAATCGAGCATCGTCTGTTGGCATAGCGGTTAAACAGGGACAAAGATCGCAGAGTAGACCGGAGCGAGTCTATTAACTCTCGCTTGCTTTTGGATTATTTCTAGTATCCACCATAAGGCACGGTCTTGGGGACTCCAGAACAGATATGAGCGTTTTACTCGGGCTTATGATATATATATGCCCTATAACTGAAGCCAAGTCAGAGGGCGTGGAATATGTTTTATATCAATTAAAGAAACGGACTTTTGCTTTAGTGACTTCGAATACATATTTGGTCGTTCCAACTATGTGTTGCTATGCGCCATTCTTGGATAATGGCTGATTATTACGGATTCGCTTAAGTGACAGTATTGGGTTTTAAAAGCATCGAATTCCACTCTATAGTTCTTAAAATTATGCGGGCGCCGATACCGCCAGTAGAGGTCCAGGGCCCAGCTTTTACACTCGTCGTATGTGCTATTGCCCTCTGACGAGAGGACTGGCCCCACAGCTATATGCCGACTCCGAACGGCGAGGTTGACAAACTTTTTCTAGACAGTTGTTCTCTTTGGCAAATGTCAGCGACTCGAAAGAAGTGTCGTACCGTACGTTGAAATCGTAACTTCATGTGCTTTATAGTCGACGCAATACCCACAACGCCCCGTCCAATCTCCTGTTCTCTACTCTTCTTACCTAACATAATTATGTTGTCATGATCGGAATTCAATGATGCTGTGTAAATTCTACAGCCGAAGCTCGGGTTCGTAAGTCTTGGAACGAAAATGAAAAGCTAAGAGTACTGTCATCAGTAAATTGGATTAGAGGTAACATTTATAAAAATGAGAATAAGTGTCGTAGACAGAGCAGAGCCTTGGGGAACACAAACAAAATAAGCCCATACTTGTAATTTGACTGCTGTCTTTTTTTACCAGCAGTCCCCTTACCTCTTTTGGTCATTCCATTTTGGTTCGTCTTTTAATATCTTTCACTTCACACAATTTTCAAATCAGTTTTTGTAGATTAACTGGGAACTATTTTTAAATAAATTTTGAATTTTATATTCCCCCATTGGCTTACACTCACCAGCTTGGGAATTATGAAAAGTGACAGATGCCACTTGTCTACATCAAATTTAATAAATAAAATTGATAATTCACTTTCCCCTTGCGGGTAGTTTTAAATATGCCATAAAACGTGTATCCTGGAACCACAAAAATGTACGAGGAATGCATCTGACGTCGACTTACACGCGCATCGTGAAGCAGCAGAAGCATTTTCACTTTCACGGAATCCCATCTAAATCTAAATAAACATATTTTTATTTTGTTTATATTATTCTTAGAAAGAAGAAAAGAAAGCAAAAATAGACAAAATACAACGCATTTTCTTTGTTTCTCCGATGAAAAAAAAAATAAAAAATTCCGAGAATTAGGATTTTCATAGTATCCTTAAATCATGTGTAAACAGTGTAAATTCCTGAAGTTTCACTAAACTAAGACCAAATACAACCCACCTCATAGATTTCTTGAGCACGACGCCAAGCAGTCATTCAAATTGCATTGCCCTATGCACTGCATACATGTTTTAAAATGCAATTGCAACAGACGACCGCATTGGAGACGTTTTCTCGCACAAGTGCGTCATCGGTGAGCGACCTACCTAGCGGGACGTTGCATCGCGTATATTTAGATACAATTCGTACGTTTATGATTTCACAGATGATCACGCTTTTAAATGATTCGCACAATTTTTACAACTGACACCAGAAGTCTGGGTGTAGCCATAAATAATGTGTACAAATTTCTTTTTTGTTTTGTCACTCCCCTGCTGGGTGTAATAACTTATTAAATATTTCAACAAATTATTCTGCACTCAGATGCAGATAAATTGTGCCTGCACAAATCATATCCACTATACTGTACACTTACACAAAGTAAACGGAATCGAAGGAATATTTGGCGCCATTGACATTAACAAAAATGTTTTGTTGTTACATATCTTGTTGCCAGTGTATCGTTGGTTTATTTTAAACCACAACCAAATTGGTTGCTTCTAGGTCCATCGATATAAATCCAAATGACTTTACTCTGAGTATCCGATGCGGTACTAGATAAATCGTTTTCTTTTTTATTTTTGGCAACGATTTTCCTTAATAAGATAAAAGTGGAACGTTACCTATGAGAGAGAGAGAGTGAGTTCTTTTGAGACACCAGTCTGGTCGACGGTTTTACGTTCATGTGCATGTGTATGAGGAAAATTAAATTTATTGAATCTGAATTTTTATTTTCTGCACTTTGTGTTATTTTACTTTTTTAATTATAATTCAAGCGTACTCTAACATCAAATGATGCACGTGGCATACACACACTCGGTATTAAATTTAGATGTGAGAGGAATTTCATTGCGTATTCTGCAAAGAGATACCTATGGGATTTTTGAAATTCTCCTACAAAATAATATGAAATATATTTTGTCACGCTTATATGTTTATATGATTTATTTTTATATACAAACTAAGTCACAAATGAAATGAATAAGTTGTTGTTTTTGAAACCCAACATTTTTACAAAAAACTATCTTTTTAAAAAAAGTATCTTTTTAAAATAAATATTTCTTGATGTTTGATTTTTAGACATTTTTCCTTGTTGGGCCAGTTCGTCTGCTTTCTCATTACCAACAATGTTTCTGTGCCCTGAAACCCGGATTAGAATAGCTTGGGCATTGTAGATATGGTGGAAAATGAAACTGCCTTTTGGCTGTCAACGAGAATTTCTATTTCTTGCATTTCCGTTGTACTGTATTTGGATGGGATCTAATTTGACGCCATGCCTTTCCAATGGAAAGGATTTTCCCTTGGCAGATTTTAACACAAATTGAGACTCTAAAGCCTGCATAGATGGTTAAAGTATTGGAGTAAAACCCGCGCTAACTCGAAATTCATCTTCAAACCGTGTTAAATGAAGAATACACGCTTGCTATTCCAATCTCTTGTAATGAGAAGTACGTCAATGAATTTTCTTAGGTTAGGTAAGTGGGTAGATGTGTTAATCATGTCTCACTTAGCTCCTGATGGAGCCAATGTGATGCTCGTAGGGGACATTTCTCAGTCTGTGTATTACACAATCATTCTGAAAGCCTAATAAATATCTTCAGGTTTAACTGTTAGAAGGATATGTGTACTCCCAGTGTTCTGGATCTCGACTGGCAGAGGCTGGGCAGTGGCAAAGGCAGTGTTTCTTATTCTCCTTCATCACCACAGCATCTGCAAAAGCAAAAGTCATGGGTTAGTCCCATTTTAATCTCATGATACTTCAGACGATTATGGCTAGATTGTGCTCCAACTACCATCCGGAGTAACTTTTCACCGCAATGAATTGGTTTTTCGGTTTCTCACTGTTCAACTTGAGCCAGAGTTCCACCTTTTATTTCTCACTCCATAATTGTTTATCATATTTTTCTTGACATCTGCAAGAGGTGGTTTGATACGTAGGAAGGCCTGGGATGGGTAGGTTTCAGCACCCTTTGAGCCAACTGACAAGTTCATCTGCTGCCTTATTGTCGGCTATGTTCCTATGATTTGGGAACTAGCAAAGAGCACTCAAGTGTTTGGTTGTTATGAGTCTTGAGCTCTTCTCGGCTTCGGCAAGATTGGACTTCATTTCTGTTGCCGAAATCGAAATGGCCAGTGGATTGTCAATTGGGATCGTATTCCCAACGTTGATATAATTTTAATCACTTACTGGACTGCTAGGACCTTCGACTGAACAGCACTGCGATAATCGGATTCTGTTGAAGCAGTGTTTGTTTAACAATTCACAGGAAATTCCCGTTCCGTTCGTTTCTTTTAGCTACTTCGATCCATCCGTATAAATGATGATCGAATTGCTGATGGGTTCATTTATGGAAACAGCCGCGGAATTGTATTTCGAAATCAATTAATTGGGGAGAATACTCGCTATCGACTTGTTAAACTTTTAGGAGATCCAACATACCAGTAGAACTTGGCAGCCGGGCATTGGATTGGATAATCCTAGTGGAAGAAAGGCTACCCTTAAGCCCGCCGTGACGCCAAGGCATGCCACTCTTTGTATTCTTGTCAAAGTCTTTAAGTTGATGAACTTTTGGAAGCCTGCCAACTTGCCATATTGCGCTGCCATTTTGTCAAGATTGGTCTGGCAATCGCTAAGTAAATCCAAAGAATTGTTTTGGTGGTTGGTCCCCATTGTTTTGCCGAATGTCCTGTTGCACATGTAATTATAAGGGTACATGCCCCTTTCGTAAAAATAGTTCAGATGAAGGTCTGGTGGAGTCCACATGTGTTTTTTCGATATCGAATCTAGGATGCAGCTTTGGCCACATAGTCGAGACTGTCTGAGTCTGATCGCACTATGCATAGCTATATTTTAAATGTGGAGGTCAATCGGTAGAAGATGGAGAATGGCTGTGAGAAAGTTTGTGGGAGTTTTTCTTAGGGCGCCTGTGGAGCCTATGAATGTCATTCTTTGTACTTTGTTGAGTTTCACAAGATTCTATTTTATCTTAAGGACGACCATACATTACACCAATATGACTGCATTGAAAATGCCAGAGGTTTTAATAATGTTTTCACTTCAAACGTACAAACATTTAAAATTAACTCAAGGATCATACACTTGTAACGCACTCAACCAAAACTCATCACATCTTTTGCTTTTGATACTACTGCGGCAAAAATATTTACACGATTACTGCACCTGAGGAATTTTAATTTGACTTAGATTAAATTTAAATGTATAATGCTTCCCAGAAGGTCGTGCAAGGATGGATGTGCCCCCGAAAGAAAATTAATTGTTTTCATTTTTGGCTGACTGTTTTCTTTATCGCTTCCATTTAAGTTTTCTCGATGAATCACCAGCACTTATCTGCCTCGACTAAAGTTCAAACGGCTTTCAAATCGATATGAGTAAAATATTATTTATTAAAAGATTCAGTTGAGAGAAACAGAAAAAAAAAAGAAAACAAAAACATCTAAATTCCAGAGACCATCTTTTTCAAAAAATCTATTATTAATTGAATCCGTTTTGATTTTGTATTTCTCTTTAATTTTTGAAGATAATGGTAGCCTTTCTTGCATTCATTGCTCATAATTTATAAGATGAAAAAGGTATAAGAAAACAAAAAGCAAAAAAAAACAAACAAAATTAAATTGGTTATGATTTAGTATTTCGATATTATTTAGCAAAACAGAAAACAAATTTCCCGTCTGCTTGTCTATTCATTGAACTCTATTTCTTCAATTTAAACAACAGCAGAAAAGAACAAATTGACATCTATTTTTGTTTTTGTATAGCACGTGCAAAAGCACACTGCTAAAAATATCTAAATCAATTTGTTTTACAAATGATGACGCTTGGCGCGTTCAAAAATTTCATTTCATTCTGTTTATGTTCAACATTCACGTACGTATGATGTATGCACATGATACGAAAATGCCCAACAATTAAATTTTGTTAACGAAACATTTTATTTAATTTTCTTCTCAAATCAAATACGAGCACAATTTCATCATTTCTTTTCATTTAATCTATTTTAATGGCGGCAGAAAATGATTATTATATAAATATATTCTTTTTGATATACTTAGACTCAAACGCAATTCACGAATATGTTTGAGGTGGAAAAGATTATATTGGGATACCTCTCATGGAGGATAAAATATCTTTCCATTGTTAAGACGCGAAGCCGGATACAATAACTCAATCCGTTTTTAATGAATGTATTCGATCGGAATTGCTGTAAAAGCTAGACGGGCTGTAACGTCATCCATATTATTATTGTGATGTGATCGGAATTTTCCATTTCGGTTGAGACGTAGCCGCCGGGAACGCTTACAACTGTCAACATGTTGTTATCAAAATGCAGAGCCAATTCGATTGCCAATCAAATATGACCTTCGATTTTAAACTCATAAAATATCGTGAAAAAATATAAAAATTCTTGGCAGCTCTGTCCGTGTCATTAGTAAATAAATTCTTAGTTATTTTGCCATGTGACAGCAATTTGGCGAAACGCAGCGTGTTTCTATAAATAGCCTGGATAAGACAAATGTCATTTGATTTTACCTTATCCTGGTTATTTTTTATACTATTTTACACATTATCAAAATTTATTCATCTGAATACTGGCAAAAGGTGCCCCGCTGCCATATTGCAATACGAACAATTTGTCAGCACGTTTTCACGACCTTATTTCATTGTTAATTCAACTTGAGTAAATCTCGTTTAAAAGAGAGAAATTTGGTACGTTACGTTTGGTTCCTGATCGTTGTTTCTGTTTCTGTTTTTTTTTTTTAACGTCGCCTTTGTCTGTTCGACCATCCATCGTCGTCGAATTTCAGTTTGAACGCGACTATCCTTAGTAACCCATTTGTTATTTTCAGCCAAGCCAAAGCAAAGGCGAGCAATGAACTTTTAATTCACATCAAAACGTCTTCCGATCGTTGTGTGTCCCATGATAGGTACCGAAATAAATTTTTGATGCGGCAAGGAATTCTTTTACATTTCCTATGATATCCACAGTGTTTGGCCCCTTAGCAAAACATAGAAAAACAGTCGTATTTTTTGATCGTAAACATCAAGGCAACTCGTGACGTCTATTATATCCGATGTAAACATGAAGACAAAACAAAAGATACATGTCACATTTCGAACGGCAACATAAATGCGTAATTATGCAACTATTCACAATGTCTGCACCTAATTATATTTGAAATATTTTTCTTTTTACGAAACTTATAAAATATATTTTATCACACAAAATAAATCAACACTTCAGGCTGTTACACAATCACACAGATAGAAGCATTTGTCTGCTTATCAAGGTGATCTGTCTCGTTTGGCAAAGCGGATGCAGTACATGGCTAATTTTAGCAACACTGTTTCTGACCTTACTTGTAGTGTTATTCAAATAACACACTTACACATGCACACGCACGCACACCTTATTTCGCAATGAAACTTCGAAACAAGTTTTGAAATAGTGTCGCCCGAAATCGAATTATCATCCAACAAAAAAAATCCGCGCTTTCACCCTGTTCTACGAGAAAATTTGAGATTAAGAAAACCCAAACAATTTTGAGTAATAAACATATTTAATGAGACAAAATATATTTTATGGCTTCCGAAAAATTATGAAACGTACATTTTTAATACCTGTCTAGTGGTTTTGAGCTGTTCCGATTTATAAAAATATTAATGTCGCTGCTTTCAGACGAGGGAAGTGTTTTAGACATAAAACGCTGACATTGACATTCACTTAAGGACACAGATGCATTCGGTGCTTTTACGGCTTCTATTAAAAGTCGTACTCGTGTTTGCTTTGTGCAGTGCAAGTACTCTTCACAGTATGACTCAAATTTGTACAATCCTAATTGGAGGGGTGTAGGAAAAACGTTTTCCAAAAATTCAAAATAGACACCTTAGAAGTCACAGCTGGAGAACACAAAGTTGAAAACCGTGGGATCTGGATTATTTTGTTTGCCACTGCTGGTCGAGTAGTTGGGAAAATATTCATTAATCTGTTGATCAACTGGATGTTATGAACATGCGGATTTTCTTCTTTTTTTTACCTGCTATCGATGGATTTCAAAAGATTTTGACGCTATTAGCGAACAATTCTAATTTGTTTACCGTCTTGGGGGGTGGGAGAGGATTGGATGGATCGGCAGGTGTTATAGATTTGTGATGCCAACAAAATGATAAACACTAGATTTTGCGTTGAGTTTCGATGAGGAATTTTTTTTAAAGACAAAGCGATTGAAATTCAGCATTCAATGTAAGAGTTATGACGTTGACATGATTTGCGCATTAGGTTTTAAAAATTGGGGACGCTGTCCGACGATTGCTGCTAAGATGTGCAAACTACTACAGTGGAAATCGGTTATAACGACCACTCATGGGAGACAAATTTCCTCTGGTTACAAGCGAATGTCGCTATATGGGTTTTGAAAATATGTTTTTTTCCTTGACATTTGTTGATTTGAGGTTTTAATTCATTTAAATCAAATTCTTGCAAGTACATACAGACATGTAACTGGGTTTCTTTTTGTTCTGATTTTGGTCGTTATATCCGAATTTCGTGACAAGAACGACTACGAAAGTTTGTTATAACTGAAATGGTCGTCATAGCCTATGTCGTTACAACTGACAGACGCAATTCATTACTAAATGTGAAACTCAATTTTTCCCCAAACTTCGTCTTTATAACCGAAATGTCGTTACAAGCTAGGTCGCTCAAGCTCATTATACGAATTTGACTGTACTATTATTTAGGATCATAATAACAAGCATGGAGAGACGAAGTCGATTGACAAACCATTCGTATGGTGCGGCGTATATGTTTTTCGAGACCGGAAATACTCATTGCCCGTACCTACCTTTTCCTTAATCCCGTGAAATATTTATCTTATCAGCACTTTTGTAATTGTTAAGGCTAGTAATATAGTGAATCTGATATAATATTTCTTGTATACGTCAATTTTTCTGTAAAATGTATAACATTTGGCTTTAAACCTATTTTTTCTTATCTGTGATCTCTTATAAGCGCGTTTCTTGTATGAAATCATTTTAACGCATAATCTAACGGGAAAATGCTGCCAGCAAAATTTCTTTCTTACGTGCGACTTGCTTATATCTTTCATTCATTGTATACTTTTCTTTCTGGGCCATTTTTTCCACCATTTGAAAAGGTCCCAACACTATTTATTGTTGTAATTATTAAATTTATTATTTCACATTTGAGATTAAAACGTTTATACCATAACTACAGCATTTGAATACTTCCCAGTTCTTATATTAATATATCAAATAAAATAGCACATTATTCTAAAAACATTCAAATCGATGTCATCATTTTATTTCATAGCGAATCATTCATGGCTTGGAGCAGGTAGAAAATAAATTTTACTAAATGTTCACACCGTTAAACAAACGTTTCGGTACAATTAATTTTTGTGCAAATGGTTGAAATATTCTTGAAATAAATCAAACAGTTTTATCTCAATGCTCAAGGAAAAAGAATACGTATTGTAGCACTAGTGGAAGTGATGCAATTTGGCAGCATGAAGGCGATTGCACGAATAACAGTGATGTTTTAATGTATTTATAATTTTAAGTCACATGCGGGGAAGTAAATAATTGAATCTAAGTAAGACACTGAAAGAAAACTGAAATATTTTCCTATTGATCATATTCACATAATAGAATTGAAAATTAATATTTTTAATAATATTATTTTTAATAATATTTTTAATTAATATTTTTTTAATTAAATTAAATATTATGATAAAGGTGTGTTTACGGTGTGAGAACTAGGTCTACTAGAAGAAACTTGGTCTAGCTTCAACAGCAAGCACCGCTGTGGTGCGTACTTTTGTTCTCTCCCGAGTGAAGGGACATCAAATTGTATACAGACGCTGACTACCGACTAATTAAAAAAGAAGTACAAAAACAGTACAAACACCATTTGCACCAACCTTGATTCGCGCAACTCCTCGATTTTCGCAATACTAAAATATTTAAATTCTTTAGAAAAAACGCTTGCTTTTGATAGATACATAATCTATTCTAGCTTTTGGTTTTCCGATCTTATAAGAACTGTGTTCAACAATAATGATTTGCCTTCGTTCCAAAAATGTGTTTTTTATCACATTGCCATTTTCTCTATACCGTTTTGAATATTATGTATTATTGGAAAAAATGTGACCAAGTAAGTGCAACAACCTCGGTTAGTGCAACTACCTTAATTTCTATTAGTTGCGTATATAGAGTTTGTACTGTATATTTTTCATCCAAATCCAACATTAATTTCTTCGGTTCTTGTTGGTTTCTTGTAACGATTCAACCTCTTCGTCTCCTTGACGGACATCTAAATCAATTCTGTCTTGGCCTTTGTCTTCTTTTTCCACCATTTGCATTATATTTTCAAGTTCACGCTCATCAAATTCTCACAAAAAAATCATCGCTTTCAGAAAGTTCAAGACAGCGAAAGGTTTTTAATGAGATAAATGTTCCCCATCAAATCGGGTTTCTGAACAAAATTTCTTATATGCGCGCTCTTTTTTTCTAAAATTTTCAAGTGGCACATAAACATTTTTTTTGAACAGTGTTTTTCGTATACACTTTTGAATATATAAGATAAATAGAAAGAAAAATTCAAAAAAAGACGCTGTCATTGTCTTTTTAATGAACTAGTTTTTCTTATATTCAAGTTTCTTATTTCCCCAAAATATGATGTGTTACAATGCATGGTATTAACTTGCATCAATATTTTTTTGATCTCTCTCAGTATTTTTGTACATGCGAGCTCAAAATACTGCCTAAAAACTTAGTCACATTTCACTCCTTCCTTGTTGGCTTTTGCCCTATTACTCATCAAAAAACATTTGGCCTACAACCAACATTTACACCTGTCATAGAGATCGCATATGCTGACAACCCTAATTATGCATGTACTTGATCTTATCCAAACAAGGATGCACAAGTGGTCAATCCCTCCGCACATTTAAGTCTATTACCTATTTACGTGGAAGAAAACACTTCTTGCTTGAAGAACTAGTCACGGATCATTATTTTCCAATTTATAAGCGTATTGGTGCTAAATACTGAGAATTTATTTGAACTAGACAGTTATGCTGTTGAATAACCTACACAAAAGTCAAATTTTATTAACCCCTAGAAAATATTCAATAGTGTTCCTCCCTCACATATCGAAAAACTGCAAAACAATAGCAAAATGAATTTATCCCCTATAGCAAAATAAACAAAAAACATGTAAACATGATGTTATTTTTAAGAAGCGAAAAAACATTCTCTTCGACACAAAGTTTTCTTATAAATTTACATATAGAGAGTGCTTATCCAAGAGCCAAAAGAAAAACCTAGCCAACATCGTGTACCTATTTGCAATGAGTAATTAGACAAAATCTCAGTACTCCTACGTGAAATACGAAATGCTAAAAACCATAAGGCGGTATTGTAAGATCAGTCTCTTCTTTTCTAGAATGTGACGTTAATTGTCATAAGAAATGTGAAAAATTAATGGCCAATCTATGTGGCGTGAATCAGAAATTAATCGTCGAAGCTCTGGCGTGCCTCAAAAAAGGTATTATGACATTACATTACAAACAAAAAAAACTTAATTAAATGTCGTTCTATTCTGTTAATTGCACATCAATACGGAATTTGAAATAGTGAACGATGTACCTACATATATTTTTGTGTTTTTTTTTTTTGCAATTTTCCACCTCTTTTGTGTGTATGTTTTATTCTAATCGTTTAAGTATTGTGTACGTACGTAAAGAGTTCTAAATTAAGTGTCAAAGAAACGTCTAAAAATATCATGCTGTCTGTGATGGGATCTGACGGGATGGTCAGAAGATCTGGTGGTTGATTTGGTTTTGCTTCTGCGTCATCTTGTTCTTTGTGATGATTATCATTAGAGACAGTTTTAGATTACTTCTAGGACAAATACAATATAATAGGTGAGATACGTGATAAAAGAAATCGTATTATCTCAAATGTTTTCAATGAACTTTGAAGGATTCTATTTCGAATGTGCATTCGTGTTAAAATTACAATATTCATTGTCATGAAGGTGAAGGCTGCTTACAAGTTGTTGTCTATGCTCTAGAGAAATTGAGATACAGAGTCTTTTGCAGACAAACAAAATCCATTGGAAAATTACTTCATTTGACTCTTACACGACACGAAAGAAAGAATGCCAAACAATTTCCGAAAAGCTTCTCACAAAGGATTTAATTCCGGAATATAACTACCAGAAATGCACACGTTTTTGATTGACACTTGATTGATCCACTGGGTCGCAGGGTTCTCATCCGAATTGTAACGGGGAAACTCGGATGCAACAGGAATGCGAACCAAGAATGCCGCCGAAGATGTTCTGTGTCGATAATACAGCTAAGGCATTCCTTCGTGGCATGCGTGCTTTCGTAGTGTTGGATCACAGATCTTTGAAAAAGATTTCGAATTGTATGGTTGAAGTTGCGATCGTATTGTTTGACTTCCGAATTAAAGGAAACACTTAAGTATGGGACACACTTAAATTTCAGCCCCATGTCTACACAGACTCTAAGACTGTCTCAATTTTTAGCAGTATTCTGACGAGGAACCTGGATTATAGAACGGCTACTCGGCTTGTCTCGCACCTACTGTTCTATTCCGACATTGTATAGTGCTGTTTGAGAAGCATTTTGACAATGAAACGCTAAACATTATCAACAATCTTGTGGCGCTGCGAATTATAAAAACTTTGTTTTGTTTCGGAACTTGATCCACAGACTGTCGGTGTAGTTCACAATGAAAACACCCACACGCCACCACGAATTTTTTTCCGCTTTTTCACACTGTAATCTTCTTCACGAACAAACCTAAGATTTAAACAAGTTTAACTTGAACACGGTCTTAATAAAAGACCGACGGTCAATTTTATTAAGAAGGAAAAATATAAAAAATGACTAAAAGCTTGATCCTAAGGCTATCGAATCTTGCTGACGATTGCTGCTGACGTTGACTTCCCTCGAAACGGGTATAGAGTGTTCGCTGTGTAGCGTTCGGTAGACTCCGGGTGTTTTTCGATTTTCACGAAGCTGAATTGAACTGAAAATCAACAGCCTGAGTTCGGTGCACTCCGGAAGATCTCCCATTTGTCGCAGAGTTGCAATTACTGTGCGGTAAATTGTAAATCTGTATAAGTCCGATCCAAATCAGACAAATAGTTTTCGTCTCACAAACTTCTTCACGAAGATGCCTTTCTCAAATTTGGAATGAATCTTCGAAAACAACTTTTTTTGTCTGAACCACCAGACAAAAGCCACCAATCATATCTAGAGGTACACCCCGACGTCTTATAAAAATGAATGGATACTCTTTTTTTCAATAATACTTAAACGAAAATAAATAAAATAAGACATGTACTCGGGGAAAATGTGAAAAAAAAAATATTAATATGTTAAACATGAAATACTTATAAATAATAATTTTTCATAAAGGAAAATTGGAAACAACGGACTCACTTGGTTCAAAACACAGTCTTAATGCTGCCTACACAATAGAAGAAAGCGACGATGGTATTTATTGATTTCTTATAATTTATAAACTCAAACAATTTCACGTGGACACTCATAATTCGGTTAAATATTCTTTGACGATGTTTGCAAATGATTTAAAAACACACTGAATTTAAACACAAATTTATTATAAGATGAACTAATGCATAATTTATGTTCGACTTTTTTAGAAAGCTCATACACTTATTTACAATTCCAAAAATCGGGACGAATTACAGCTCCGGCGACAACAATTCCTAGGTTTAAGAAATATTCTGTTGAAGATTTTCATTTCCTTGCAGTCCTTGGTAAAGGAAGTTTTGGAAAGGTAAAATTACATATAATAATCGTATAATAATCGGTGAAACATATATCTTTTTAAAAACCTAGGTGCTATTAGCTGAGTTGCGAAACACAGATTTTTACTACGCAGTCAAGTGTCTGAAGAAGGACGTTGTTCTGGAAGACGATGACGTTGAATGCACTCTTATTGAACGTAAAGTCTTGGCTTTGGGTACAAAGCATCCGTATCTATGTCATTTGTTTTGTACATTTCAAACTGAGGTAAGTTATGTTTTAAGTGACAGTGATAAATGTGTAAGAAGATGTCTTGTCAACTTTTTAAATTAATAACATCCTTTGAGACAATCCCTCTTTGGTTTGAGTAGGATTTGTAAGTTCATAAATTACCACAGAGCTATATTATTTGTAATTAGGTGTGGAAAACCTATTATGGACCAAATATAGTTAATATCGTTTTATTGAAATTTTTCTCAAACTTAACTTCTTGCACAGACAACGTTACAAAAGTTGCTTGCTCTCTGCTTGACGAATAATGTTATCATTTGTAAGGTAACAAAAAAGAAAAACAACAAGAATGAACATAGACGCATTCGAGAACGTATCTCCTCAACAACAGTTTTATAACATTCGTATAAAAGTCGCATAACAGATATATGATTGAGAGCATATATTATTTCTCATATATTGAACGCTTACACATTTATTTAACGTTTCATTTTTTCTGTCTCTTCTTTATTTTGTGCTACAATCTGGAGTGGACCTTGGCCCCAGGCAACAAGTCTCTCTAACTGGCTCGAATTCCGACTAGCTGCCTACACTTTCGCACGCCAAGTTAGTTAAGGTCCTTGTCCACCTGGGTACGCCATCACTTTCGCAGGCGTCCTTTCTAACGTTGTCCCACAAGTTCTGATTCAAAGACTCTTCGGGTCGGAGCTGAGTTATACACAGGTTATACATAGGCTAGAGATCAAAAGACGCCTGGCTGGGCTCATGTCAATGTGCCGTACAGTTCGTGGTTGAATTATTTCCCACAACTCTTGAGATTATCCATACTTCTGCACTGGCACAATTAGTCACTTGAGCCCAAAAAAGCAGCGGTTGGCAAGAATATGAAGCCAGCTGGCTAAAGACCGGCTTGGAGAGGCTTGTTGGTTCAGGCTCAGATCCACCCCGGACTAGGGATGCAAACAAAACATCAATGTTTGTAAAACACCGATGTTTGGAAAACATCGATGTTTCGTTCATGAACATGATAACCGATACATCGCCCATACATCAAGGGCACATATGTCCAACATCGACATCGTTCATTCATTTCGTTGAAATTTACCAAGACGTGTTAAATAAAAAATGTGCTTGAATTTGTGTTGGATAGAGATATCCTACTTCTATCTCCCTTGCTCCTTGATTTCATCTGACAGCGTCTTTTATACGATGTGTCTCCCCTGTCTGTGACCACTTGTGTCCGGAGGAATTCCACTACACTCTTTTTTTTTATAAATTGCGTATGCTCAAGGGATTACTAATACCCTTAAGTGTCTGGGGTCAAAACCAGAAATGAATTATTATAGAGACGGCCATCTTCACAGCTGAATGTCCCCTTGAGCATTGTCGAATTTGAGTGACTTTTTGACAGATATTCATGTCAATTTGTTTGGAGAAAACGATATAAAAAACGGTAGTCGAACATTTTAAGCGGCAAGTGAGGTAGAAGTTGGCTGTCTCAATAATGCTTCATATCAGGTCAAGACACAGCATGTGCCGAAGTTATAGAGGGATAAGGTTAACACTGGTATATTTTGCTGTTGCTGGAAAAACATGGATGTATCATTGCTAATATCGATGTTTTTTAACATATTTGTCATGGAGCCATCGATTTTTGAAAACATCGATGTTCTTAATAACGACATTGCATCCCTACACTGGGCTGTGACGCCATTCGAAGAAGAAGAAGAAGAATCCACAGTAATATGACTTATAAGATGGTCTCATTGCCGGATTGCCTGACCCAGTCAAAGGGGTATTTTTTTGTGGGTCGGGATAACGATACTTATATTCCTCTCGTTTGTCATGCTTTCCTTCGCCGAGAAAAGCGAGCTGGTTCATGTGCCAATCCAGATCATCTTCAATTGCATTCAAGATTTCAGTGAACTCTGCACCGGCAGTCTGCCCTGTTCGATTTCAGTTTTCGGTCAGGTCTTGATTGTTTGTCGACTGTCGCCATACAAGATGTGTATCGATGTGTTCACCTCGAACATTTAAATGGACAACTTGATTGATGTCGCGCTTGTTTCCGCTGTCCTATCTTCTGTTCCCCATAGACTCATGCTCGAAGAATCTTCTGTCCTTTATTATAAATAATCCCAAACAACTCGATCATTAGCTGATTGCATCCAGTAGCACACACCACACAGTTGATTGAGCTCCTTCTACACCTTCCTTTTCTCCTCATACGTGCACCACCTTAAATGCTGGCGTTCTTATTCCTCCTTTGTGCTGATTTCAAAACGTAGAAATATAATTTGCAAATATTTTATCTTTTCAGAGTCATTTGTTCTTTGTAATGGAGTACCTGAATGGTGGTGATCTCATGTTCCACATACAGGAAAGTGGAAGATTTCCTGAAGACAGAGCTCGATTTTACGGAGCAGAAATAATATCGGGCCTAAAGTTTTTACACAAAAAGGGCATCATTTATAGGTAAAATCTATTCACACACACAGAGTAATTCACAACTAATGACATTTCAAATACAGAGATCTGAAGCTGGACAACGTGCTGTTAGATTTCGATGGACACGTTCGCATAGCCGACTTCGGAATGTGCAAGCTTCAAATATATCTAGATAAAACGGCAGACAGTTTTTGTGGTACACCAGATTACATGGCGCCTGAAATCATTAAGGCAAGTCTACCTTTCGGTATATCTGAATAGTTTACTGACCGGAGCGTTTCATTGCAGGGCGACAAATACAATCAAAATGTTGACTGGTGGTCATTTGGAGTTCTGCTGTATGAGATGCTGATCGGACAGTCACCGTTCAGTGGATGTGACGAGGACGAGCTCTTCTGGTCGATATGCAACGAAATACCATGGTTTCCAGTTTACATCACACAGGAGGCTACGAGTATTCTGAAAGGCGTACGTACGGGTTCCATGAACTGAAACACCCTGTTGACATGTAATTATTTTCTTGCAGCTCTTAGAGAAAGACTACACGAAACGTGTTGGTTCTCAATATAGCCCAGCTGGTGATATTTGTGATCATATATTCTTCAGGAGCATCGATTGGGGGTTGCTTGAGAAGAGGCAACTGCCACCACCATTCAAACCTCAAGTGGTACCTCATCCAGAGTACACTTGAAATGCCTTTTCATTGACATCTGTCGTCTTTTCAGAAACATCCACTGGACACGCAATATTTTGACAGAGCATTCACCAGGGAACGGGTTCGCCTAACACCTATCGATAAGGAGATCCTCCAATCAATGGATCAGGATCAATTTCAAGGATTCTCCTACACAAATCCAAATGCGACATTAGATTAAAGAGTTCTCCGACAGAGTATTAATTATTGTCTTACCTTCATTTAGCCCAATTCACATGAAGTTCTATGAAATCGAAGGATCAGCAGAGCACAGCGAATGACCGCGTTACAAATTGAACGTCGCGAAGAAGTCGTTATGTTATGCTCGAGATAGATTACATTGTTGTCCATGGTTCTTGTGCACATTAAATGCAAGGCGCTTGGCTCAATTTGACTGGCAAACGTTTGTTGAGAAAAAAAATAAGCTTAGATATTCAGATGCAGTGTACGGATTGAATTGAGCTATAGTTTTAGTTTACACACACTCTTTAGGTACATTTCTATTTTTAATATTCTTAACTCTAAATATATATTATATAAATTTGATGTGAACAATATGTATGAGAATATATGCATAGTTGAACATTTTTCTAAACTAAGCGTACAACAGGTTTTTAACAGACAAAACCTAAGCTGAACGATGTGTTGAAAGTGAAATCATGTCAATATTTTTATACAATGGTATAGCCTTAATAATAAGTTACTTAGTATTTAAAAAATATGTTTGCTTTATTTGCTTACTATTTTGTTTAGTTTTGTCTTACTCCTTGTTACTGAATTTCACTTTTCCGAGGGTTACCTTGAATGCCATTCTAGAACAGGTAAGTACATCCAGCCAAACTAGGGCTCGATTTGTAAGACAGAATCACTGAAAACAGTAGATGCAAAAATAGTAAGAACCAGTCATGGACTGCAGTGGAGAATCAGGATCAAACGCCCTGGTTTTGTACGGATTTTAATATTCTAATGAAAAGGGTGATCGAAAATGAAAGGACACTACTATTGGAATAAATATAAGGCGGACATACTACATGCCATTGGCGATCTGCGCACATTTCAGCAGGCTTAGCTTCCTTCAGTCACGCGCGCAGATGAGTAACATAAAAGACTCTATTACTCAATTGGCGTTTGAACCCAAAGAAACAGCGGTTGGCAATAGTTATTCTGAGTATTATCACGGTGTTAATGTTATTTGTCTATAATGAAGTTGGAGTTAAACCGCTGTAATCCTATCTTGGCCGCTTCCTATTCAATGATGACTTGCTGTGTTCCGCCAGTCGCGTTATCCACGAACTTCAGGTACATAGTGTTGGCGACCGAGTTGAACACGATCTCTAGAACTGTGCTCAAGAAATCACACGACGGCGGCGTATGGCCTTGTCGAAAACCATTTTGAATATTAAGCATCTCAATGAAGCAGCAAGAATTCAATCCATTTGCATCCTGCACTACCTGGCGAGTTTAACAGGAATATCAAAACTAGATAGGTCGGTGTAAAAAACAACCACACATACGGCTTCGATATCGAGGCATAAATAGTGAATGTCGATTTACACTGCTTGAGTCTTTTCTAGTGATGGGTATAATCGAATGATTTCAAGAATCGAGACCTTAGTAATCGAGATATTTTTACAATCGAATGATCAACCGAGATGCGCGCATTCGAATGATTATCCGAGCGATAATCGATTACACATGTGATTGATCCATACAACATGTGGATTCTCAAAATGTTTCGAGTGACTACTAATTCATTCGTTTAACTAATAACTACTAACACAAGATAACTCGTTAAATGTCTAACTTCAACACTTCTCGAGAACAAGCAAAAAATAATTCTCGTCAAGAGGTACTAATCCAAAACCAGAATGAAAGAAAAGCGCAAAGGGAATGAACTCAAGTTATACCCCACTTCTCGGTTCAGTAATAAAAAAATAAAACATACACATTCATTCGAATGAGTTGATGAGAGACATTCATCGAGTTCTCTCTTGTAGTAATGATTTTAACAATCGAGAAATTCTCGAGATGTTTATTATCACACGAATTATTATTCAAATAGCTCTTCACTTCTTCTTATTTTCCACGATCTACCGTAGTGTGAAGATTTTTTCGATAGTGGAGAGCCCTGAGGTTATGCTGTCATGGACAGATTGTTCATACTGCACACAAAACGATGGCTGAGCAGATTTTGTACGAGATGTTATAGAAATAGTTGGCGCAGTCAAAGTGGTATCCTTTCTCGTGAATCGGGGAAACTATACTGAGATTCCACTCGTTGGACATGTTTTCCTGCGAGCATAACATTCAGACCAGCTCTCCAGATCATCTCTAGCAGGCTTGTTAGACGTTGGACTCTATATTTCTATCTTGATTGTTTAGATCGGGATTACGAAATTCGACTCCAGTATTTGGGTTCATATCGCCGTTTATAAGCTGCAGAAGCGACCGAATGCACAAAATTCTCCGTATCGGCTGAGCAATTGAAATGACATCGCCAGATAGCCAACCTGGCATACTTAGAAATTGGATTTGAGTCTACGAACAGCAGCGTTACCAAATTTAGCAGTTTCCTGCGATTTTAGAAGGATTTGACCATAAAAATAAGATGCAGCAGATATTTTTGCGTTTTTAAAAATTCTGCAGTTCTTAGCAATTTTTAAAAAATTTGGGTTTGAAGGAAAAGGTGTTTTATGTTTGTGGCGATGGACTTTAGTAGGCATTGATGCGTCGAATAAAGGTGGTATAAACTTTTTTAATGTTTCCATACATTTTTAATTACACTTTCTATATAATTCAAGTTCAGATTACCCATTGACAATTTACTAATTCGAGACATTATATTTTTAAATCCGCAAACAGTAAATCCTTAGAAAAAAATAGTTAAAATGTCCACATTTGGCGATAATAAAAAATGTACGACAAATATCGGCATATCTTTCTGAAATCGGGTTTTAACAACAATGAGATTCAGTCAGTTTAACAAAAAATTTTGTTTACATGTAATTTTGTTTGAAGTTAAAAACCGTAATCGCTTCAGTAACGAAGATGTTGCATCAATTTTGCAAGTAATTTAGGGCTTCTAAAAGTAAAAACTATTACAAATTCATTCCAACAAATCAAATGTTATCTTTAATGAATTCGATTCAGAATAATTTCAGTCAATAACTTTGTAAATATGTAATTTTAGAAATGTTTATCCTTTACAAATTTACATCTTCTATGACAATAATTATTTATCACGAATAACAAATGCATAATACCTACCGTTTTATGCCGACCCCGAACGGCCAACTTTTTGAAACTTTTCCTAGACAGCCATTACTCTTTGAGCATTGTCAGTGCCTGGAAAGAGGTGGGGTGATCCGTCAAAATTATTTTGGTCGTACCGAGAATCGAACGCAGGCAGCTAGGTTCAGTTGCTTAGAAGTCGACGAACAGACCCACAAACCCACAGTCGCCTCAATTTATACTTAATACCACGCTAAAATTAACCTACAAAATAAACGTATTTCTTAGGGGGGAAATCGATCGCAGTTTTCTTAGCATTTTTTTCGTTCTTGTCTAGCCGATTTAGCAGTTTTCGTCCCAGCTTAAGCAGGTTTGAACAAAATAGTCTAGTAACGCTGACTAACAGCCTTAATCCAGGAGACCACAGACAAAGCTGTGATTGGTAATTGGGGGGCTGCAAATCCGGATTTTGGCCAAAAAGTACCGCATGAGTAATGATAAGAAAAATTTCGATTATGAGAGCAAACACAATTCACCAGTATACCAGCAAGCATGTACAAAGATTGATGTTTCTGTGCGGTTTACGGCAAGGCAGCATTATCGGACCTTATTTAGAGGAATGAGGAAGGCGACACCGATGCCGTCAATGGATAAAGCGATGTTAGGCAACTTTATGCGGCCAGAAATCAACGCTTTAGATAATCTTTTCTGGAGCTACGTTAAGCCCTTAATCTATGCGAATAAGTTTGAATGAGTTCGAGGTTGACCTCAGACTTGTAAACATTCGGACTTCGAACTAGTCCAAATTTGCTGGCTTAATCTAAATCTTGCGTTAGTCGCTACTGCCTGAAAGACACAACACATTTGGACCGTGTCATGGAAAAGTGGACAAACAGCCTGAAGCACTGGCAGCGGGATCGACGTGGCCATTTGAATAATGGCATGAATGTACATTCAAAATAAAGCCAGAGTCGATTGTATATCTCAAAACGACTTTTAATTTCCATTCGTTCTTATCTGGTCACCTTGTAAAACAATTATTGATAGATTTTCGTTTTCAAAAAACAAACTGCATTGAAGATTTCTTTAATATATCATAATTGCACAAGAAACGCGGAACAATAAATCAAGTTAACTCACTTTATCATTTAATATACCGCAACTGCTTCCCCAGACGTATTGCATTAAGAATAAATTTATATCCCGACATATTTATTAGAAAGACTTTTAAGCACCCACACATGAGATTTAATAAAAAAAAGTACGTTAATTAACTCGCTAAATTCCGAACAGAAAAACTCCCGAATACATTTTCTAATAACTTACTCTTGCGTTACTGCACTCAGTCGATTTCTCTCCCTATGAGCTAAATAACAACCTCCATTATCCCTGAAACACTGAAAACGTTTTTGTAATCGAGGATAATTGCTATTCAACATCAGATAAAACCGATTGTCATGTGATTTTCGTCCAGACCTTTTCGATAGACACATTTACCATTTGTGATTTTTTTTCTGTGTTGGCAATAGTATTCATTCCACGGTTGGCTTCTCAAGTGCATTACATAAAATGGATAAGAAAAAATTCAATAAGAAAAATGTTTTCGAAACTATTGTCCTTTTTCGTCGCAGTCTTATTTATCAAACGAAGGAGTTTTTCCAGAATTCCACGCTACATGGTGTCAGATACATCGCAGAAAGTGGACGTCCACTTGGAGAGAAGTCGGTTCGAGTGATATTCCAAGTGATAAAAATTATAGACATACTTTTTTTTCATTTTTGTAAAGGTTTATGTGGTTTTGTTTCACTGCTGTGGGTGCTGTGACAGCCTTGATAATAATCATGAGCTTGTGGGAGAAATTTCAAACCAATCCAACTATTACAGGTACTGATTCGATGGACTCATGTTTCAAGCAGAGTGTTGATTCCTTTTTCTGTTTAGGTTTGGATACGGATTTTCAAAATCAAAAGGTTATATTCCCAGCAACTGTTGTCTGCCCGGAAATAACGTACGACAGAAGCAAAGCGTACGAAGTGGCATATAAAACTCTGGCGTAAGTAAATCAATCAATCAACTTGAATCCTATGTGTGGTGACTTGTGTGATTTAATTGTCACTTGTCTGTCGGTATTAATGGCAATACTGCAGCTTGATATCGATTTCGTCGATAGGCACTTAGCGGAATCACGAATAGCCATGTTTTTCTCACGTGTTTTAATTACATTTCAGTGGTTTAACATATAGACTACTTTGAAAATACTTGATTCCGGATAATTTTGAAACTACGTGGTATCCTGTATGGTATAGCACACCAGTTAAGTGGCCGCCTGGACTTCAGTGACAATTATTCAAGCGGTAGTTCCAATTTTTGATGTCTTGATCCAATGATCCAATTCGGCTCCTCGAGCTCGTGCGAATTGCTTGGCTTGTTAGCGTAGACAAAGGACTTGACGTAACCCAAGAAAAATAATCAAGTGATGTCAAGTCGCATGATCGCGATGGCTAACTGATGAAAGCTCACCGTAACTCTGTGGCCAACTTTGAGCGTTGGATCACTTGTATTGCTTGTAGCTCCGTCTTGTTGTAACTACAGCTGGAATACATCGTTGTTGTCATGCCCTGCCCACAGAACATTGGTTTACATCGCTCTATACCTAAAACCATTATGATAGCAGCGTCTCCTTCCTCATTAAAGAAAGAAATAAGATTCCATAGTTCGAGTCAATCTTTATGGATGCATAGGTGCTTTGTCAAACACTTGTGGTTGGTGTTCGAGAAGATTATTTTATTATTCTAAGACAAAATTCGGACCTCTGTCCCATATTTCCACAGCCCCATTAACAAACTCAAGCCTGTATCTAAGCTGTCGATTGACTCGTGATGAATTCCGTCGTTATCCGAGGCAGTTGAGGTTGATAAGGTTAACCTCATGAACAACTCCTAACTGGGAGGCCACCCCATTGTCTTTAACTCCCAGTCGAGGGATCCAGTTGTGCCGGTATAGGTAACGACACTGAGGCTGTGAGCGATCCCAACCTGGCCTTGGAAAAAACCTTGGTGACTGGAATTCTGGATGCCCATTTTGGCCAAACAATTTTCTTGCTAATTATCCGCAATCCATAAAGAGAGATAAGCCCTGGACTATCATTCCATAACTTTTCAGACCACTGTGGTCCTGTAGATTCAGGTCAATGATATCGTCGACGGTTTGCTTACTTTTTATTCAGCTTGAGTTCTCTGAAAACTCTTAGTCGTCGAGACGATAGTAGTTGGCAGTTTTTAATCTAAGTGAATCAGGCTAAACTATATATTTCAGACGTTTTAAATGAGTACATGAAGCGCTAACACGATGAGCTCTGGTACAAACTCACTCTCCGCAGCTTACGATATCCAAGGGGGCTGGGTAGTTCATCTGCTCGGCTCCCAGATTTCACCCTGTGGAGCCTGTGAAGCTGGAGTTCGTTGACTCGCAACAGAGGACGCCACGCATTTAAGGCGCAGAAGGAAAAGGTATACAGCTGATCGGCGCCGAGTCTTTTGCGATACTGGCCGTTATTGCGGTTACGTTTTTTTTCAATCACACCTCTCTCCTCTGTCCAAAAGATCGCTTAATGTCCAAAAGAGTATACTCTATTCAACGTTTTGCACGCTGCGACGAATTGCCAACACACTGAAGCCATGATGGCGGCTGACCTCACGACGGAACGATGGTTGGATCCGGCTCAATTGTAATCAAGTTGCCTTCTTATAAGTGAGCCGGATTGTTGATTGTATTTCTTAATAACGTCTGCATCTTCATAAAAGTGTGAAATGAAATACTGTGTATGTACATATAATAAAATGGCGACCCTTACTGAATATTTTGTAATCTGGATTTCATTCGTAACTTTGACCGCTGCTAAACACAATAATTGGAAAAACTATCAATGTCATCTGATCACTCTCAAGCTTAGTTTCTAGTGCATAACTTAAAACTTTGATCACTAATCTACCATCGAATTGTATAATACTTAAGCGTTGCATTCATTCATAGAAGATTTCATCAATATAGTAGATCCTCCTTTTCAGTCAGTACGACAGCGAAGCGGCTAATCAGATGGTCCCTTTCCTATCATCGCTAACACAGTTGTCGTTTAAAACCCTTCCCACATCGTATGAGCTTAGCAAAAAGTTTACATCTGCTTACCTATCGGAGAAGTCCCTTCGAGCTTTGGCTTTTGAAGTAAGTACATAAAGGCATGTTTATTTCTTCTTGTTCCTCGCACTCTTTCATTAGGTTCACGTGAGCTGCGAAGACACCCTAATCGAATGCAAATACAGAGATGAACGCGTAAGCTGCTGCTCGCACTTTGATCCAGTGTACACGGAATACGGCTTTTGTTATGCTTTCAACAGTCGTTTTATATCTTATCCAGACTCAGAGTATGTTGCAGTCTTATGATGGGCACATTGAAGCGTTTTGAAAATCAATTTTTTTCCAGTGAACCCGCTTCATCGGCACACGATTTGTATGAAACGGACAAGAAATGGGCTTTGCAATTCATACCAAACAGCACATCAAAAGTATTCATATTCTCACAAGAGGAGTACTTCAGTGAAGATATGAAACCTCAACTGGAATGGAAGGAGAATCAAACTGTTGAAGTTCGAATACTAAAGAGGAATACTTACACAACAGATGATGCTAGACAACTTACAATTGGGTATGTATCAAAAACCAAATTCAAGTTGATGGGCCTTTGAATAAAATTAATTACTGCATATTAAGATTGTGTAGTTCACGAACGAACTAGAACTCAAAAAAGCGCTCTGTCGACTGAATCCGAATGAATTAGTTCACAATGTCATTTTATTTTAGTTCAGTAGTTCAGAAAACTTAGGTATCTCAAATACTCTCCATCCACGTAAATTAGTAAGAAGAACAGAACTAAACCGAACTAAACTGATCTAAATTGAGTGCTTTGATTCATATAGGGATTGTGAACATAAGGGTTGCTTTTGTCTACCGCAGCACAAGCACATACGTTGCGGTGGTATACATGAAGGGAATCTTAAAATGGACAAGAATTTGGCATACATAAGAACATATGCATAAATGTACATATGTAGTTCATCAATGAGCGATCCTTGTCGTTTTCATACGTACGTTCGTAGTTATTTTACCACCTGTGGCAATTCTATGAACAATGTACAGAAATCAAAAGAGAGACAAAATGCTGCCAGTAAAAGAGTAGATAGAAATGGTTCATTGTAAAGCAGGAAGTCAAACGGACCTAATTTGGAAATAAATAAATAATAATTTAAAATGAAGGAGAGTTGTTTTGTTTTAATAACGTAGCTTACACACCGAATATTGATGTGAGAATTATCCTTGCATGCTCCATACATATAAGCTAAAGTTTCCTACATATTTAAACATGTCACATGTCACTACAAAGCTTCAAGAACATTTATCCTTCCCTCTATCAGAACGTATCTGTGGAACTACATGTTCAACGCAGAAATGTCTCAAGAAATGACATGTGTCCTGGAACTACTTCATGTAACTTAATTATTTGAAATTAATAAATATTTAATTTGTTTGTATTGTGTGAGTACTTTTATTTAATTTTGTTTCCTCCTTCAACATGTCATTTATAACAATAATATATTATGAGCAATCGGCGACATTCGCACAAGACTATTGCCGGAGCAGTGAACTACATTGAACTAAATGAACTAAAAGAACGAACTAGTTCAATAAACACATTTGAACTAAACTGAACGCTCTCTGTTACAAGTGTACTGCATATGACATATTTATTGAAGCCATGATCATGATCGTCAAGACGTAAGATTCCCTTCAGGTTCGATTGCCCTTCTGACGGTTCTTCACAGAAATTATGCAT
The DNA here is from genome assembly GCA_964034865.1 of Eristalis intricaria. Classification (NCBI taxonomy): domain Eukaryota; kingdom Metazoa; phylum Arthropoda; class Insecta; order Diptera; family Syrphidae; genus Eristalis; species Eristalis intricaria. The sequence goes on along the minus strand of OZ035876.1, from coordinate 13,701,681 downwards.
AAACAAACAACTGACTGATTATATTAAAACCCTTCAAATAACGCTCGGGTAAAGTAGAACCAACTCTCTGTCTATGCAACAACTCGTGCATCTAGGAATTATTTCAAATGATTTAAAAAAGGAATATGTGTGCCTCCTGTGAGGATTGAACTCACGACCCCTGGTTTACAAGACCAGTGCTCTACCACTGAGCTAAAGAGGCAGGTGTTAAATTCAACGTAGACTCACTTTTGCATCCCCCTATTATATTTACTTACTTATACAGTGAAACTATTTTTTTTACGGATATACCCCAATAGTTGTACTAGTTGGAGCCATTACAGAACATTGTCTCTCATAAGTCTCTTGCGGTAGAGTTTGCATTTGCTGTGGTTGAAGGTGATATGTTTGTTTTTGTTAAGTTTTTGCATATTGTATGAACAGAAACGTATGCTGGGCATGATGACCTTGTAAGCATATGTTGGACGTTCCAAAACGGGGTATGGCCCAGCGTATTGTGGCTGCAATGGTCGCACGTATACATGTGAAGTTATGATGAAAACAAAATTAATTTCGCTTGATGGATTTTAAATGTTGGCAATGCTTTGAAGTGCATCCCTGTGGTCTTGAAGAAAGCCAATGGCCTCTTGCACTTGTTTGGGCTCCGATAAGGAATCCCCCCGAAAGCCGATGTCCTCCACAAAAACCAATTGTTCTGGCTCGTTCCTGGCTCGTTCCTGGCTCGTTCATTATTGAACGAAGTCCGATTAATATCTCAGACAGCGTTTGTAACCGGTTTTTAGTGCGAAGAGGGCTGCGTTTAACATTCGATGTCACTGGTCCACTACGGCATTTGCTTACTAGTGATATGCGTTGCCATCCGAGCAATTCAGCTTAATTTTTTAATATGGCAGATTTGAACTGTCGACCGTGATCCGTGTTTAGACGAAAAGGACAGCCGAATCGTGATACCTAGTGATGAAGGATCGCATCAGTATAATCAACAGCCTCCTTCCTGCCAGCGTGTAGCTTGGTCAATGCAAGTGAGTGGATAATATGTCACCCGAGCAAGCAGGAACGATAAAGTTGTCTAGGTCTTCAAATCGGAGTTTCGGTCTGCCTGTCGCTACCGAACCAAGAGGCACGGATTCGTAGATCCTCTTAACTGGATCAGTGGTGTCGCTTGATGTAGCCAAACCAGTAGTCACTGGATTTTCGCCTGCCGTACTAGATCAACATCTTGATGCAGTACATACAGTTTACGATTATTTCTTCTCCTCCTTTCACCTAACTCTCAAACAGGAATATATACCAGAGGCAGAATATTTCTTTCGAAAGCACAAAGAATCATATCTGCAAACTTACTTATCGTCCAGCTATTGGAAATGAGAGTTTTTTAGAACATTGTCTTGTCCTTCAAGACAGAAGTTTTGGGCGCAATTGTTTCGACAAACCGAAGTAGCAGCAGTTGCCAATCTACGTCGAATTAATCTAAGTCCCATATCCTCAAAATCGTGAGAGACTCTACATCTCAGACTCTCAACAAATCCCTTTAAGACGACTAATTGTTTGCTTTTTGATATTGCAGACAACGAAAGTGCATATTTTCGGATGAAGTGAAGCTCTCATACTTCACTGAAGAGTACACATTCACAGCTTGCATGAAAGAATGCAGAATGAAAAAAGCTATCAAACTCTGCAAGTGCTTACCGCCTTTCTACAAGCCCGTCCGTAAGTACTGTACAATAAAAACCACTTCAAGACTGTTAAATAATAAGTTTTTTAAATATAGCAAACGTGCCCATGTGCAGCATAAATCAGTTTCCTTGCCTTGTGAAGTTTTCATCAAACATCACCAGCATAAGGGATTGTCTCCACTGTGAACTGGGCTGTTCGCAAACAGTCTACAACATTGAGAAGCTGAGTAAAATGTAAGGTCTCATATTTCACACTTCTAACTACTAAGACGTCATCAATTTTTGCAGAAACGGAGATCCTGGCGATCAAAACGTGATTGTAGAATTTTTGACTTGGCCGATAATTTGCTTCAAACGCGAGGTTCTCTTTGGCTGGGTAGATTTACTCGTTTCATTTGGAGGAATTGCCAGTTTATTTCTGGGCTTCTCCCTCCTGTCAGGAGTGGAGATAATATACTACTTCACGATGCGGGCGTGCTGCATGGTTTACAGAAACAGGGTAAGGCGATTGCGTTTAATTTTTCGTACACATTCTTAAGTCACAATTCATGCAGGCCGATTTGAGGAAAATAGAAAACGAAATCAAGATGAAACCTCCTCCAATGATTGAATTATCCCTGGTACCGATGATTACGGAAAACTCGAAGAATCAGGCCTTGGAACCCATCATCAAACTAGATGATCAGAAATTGCTCGAGGGTTCTGGTCAAATGAATCGACGACGGAACGATAAAGTAGGAAATGTGTTCTTAATTGTAGCATTCTTTATATTAAGGAATTTCGTTTAGAAATTTTCTGGATTTAGGAAACCTCTGTACAAGAGTCCAAAGGCCTTACCAACTATAAGCTATCACATGGACGGTGGTTATGGAGGATATTTGCCATGAAATTTTGTGCTAAGGGATTTTAAGAAGAATTGTCTATGAAATAAAGATAGTTGCTAAGGTATATTTGTGGTTTTAAGACTGAATCGAAAAGGCGCGTTCCCGCGGTCGGTCTTTGATAGGCGTTGCTACGCGTTTTATCGAATTTACGAAAATGTTGTGGCAGATTCAGTTTTCCATATCGAAATGAAGGCGCGCGATTAGTAGTGGTGTGAAATATAATTTTCAAGAAAAATATGAAATTATTTTAAATAAAATTCTTAGAAGAAATGAATTACTTGCGGAAATAATCGTCTCAGTTTGCCTAAAATTCAACTTGAGAAATAAATTTAAAAAAAATTATTTCATAAATGTCAAAAAGCCCGAGTGACTGGATAGTAGCTCTACCTAGAAATTTATGCTCGCGCTTGATATTCCAGTCTGTGAAAAATAAACGCGCGACCGCCCCATTTCCACTTTAAAATATGATTTACATGTATCCTACGGAAAATGTCAAAGCTCGAACGATTGAACGCGCCGTTGCGATATGTGTATTATTGTTGTGTTCAAGCAGAAGTGTCAACTAAGTAAGTACCTCTAAGAACTTCTGCTTTTTGCGGTGTTGTGGCTAAGTTGCCATTGTCGATAATTATTTAGAAATAATTCGTTTTTCGTTCGTTTAATTTCAGTTCATCATCATTACAAGCAAACGTTGATTTTGTACGATTTTCTAAAGTATGATGTTAACATAGCACCATGACAAAACCTCATGTTTAAATTAATAGTCTAGTTGAGTTAGAGTCGTTACCGCCTTTGTTTCAATATCTCCTCTCGAGATAAACTGAGCAGTGAGAATTGTTCGTCAACTACACCACGTAAAAAATTTGTCAGCATTCTTTAGACACTGCTGTGTATTAAATAGTATATTTGTAGAAGAGACAGTAAGTATTTTTTGCAAAGAGGCAGCAATTATATTGTGCAAGATCATACACAGTCAGCTCCATATGCCCCATCCACAAAAGAGGCGATCGTACCTATTGAAGCAACTACAGAGGTATATACCTGATCAACGTCGTTTACAAAGCCGTTTTGCACGGCACTAATAGACACGTATCAGTGCGGCTTCCGGCCCGGCAAATCAACAGTAGACCAAATCTCACACTAAGGATAATCCTGGAGAGGACCAGCGAGCTTAAAATCGATACGCACCTTTTTTCATCGATTTTAAAGCCGCATACGACAGCGTTCATCGCAAGGAGTTATTCGGTGCGATGGCCGATTTCGGGGCGCTAACAAATACACAATTCACCGTTCAATTCGGCTCAAGGACTTCCTAGACGTTTGAAACCTGAACCGGGTTTTGTGGCAAGGAGATGCGCTGTCGTGTGATTTCTTCAATTTGGTACTGGAGAAGATAGTGCGGCAGGCAGCAGTAAACCCGTACAAGTCAGTTCAACTCTTGGGATATTCCGACGACATCGTTACGCGTTCCCAACGTGCAGTAGTGGAAGCATTTACTGCAATTGAAGAAGAGGCGAAGCGAGCTGGTCTTAAGGTCAATGAGGATAACGATCCGCCACACACAACCACAAGGACAAAATATTACAATCAACAGGTACAATTTCGAGGTAGCTAAGGAGTTTGTGGAGATTTGACGTAGAACCGTCCTTGGCAACCACTGTCACTTCGTCACTTCGTTTCGGTTCGTCGAAACAACTGGCGTCAAAACTCCTGACTCGAAGGACTAAGATCATTCTCTACAAAACTCTCATTTTGCCAGTCCTGCTGAATGGAGCCGAAAGCTGGACGATAAGCAAAACTTCGGAGTCGATTCTTGGTGCCTTCGAAAGAAAAATTCTACGTGGGATATATGGTGCCGTCTGTGAGGAAGGCGAAGAAGACACAACCGCGAACTGGATGTAGTCCAGAAGGCAAAGATCCGTCGACTACACTGATTCGGCCATATGGACAACAATGCTCCGATAAGAGGGTCTTCGAATCTGAGTCTCCTGGTTCGAGAAGAAGAGGAAGACCGAATCTCCGGTATAAAGACCAATTAATCGCGGATGCAAAACAGCTTGGTCTTGATGACTGGAAGTAGCGTACCCGGGACCGTCAAGAATGGAAAGCAGCTATCGCTCAGGCTAGGACCCCGCATGGGTCGCCATCCTGATAAGTAAGTAAGAGCATACACTGTATGTGTGCAAGATGCATGAGTATGTTTATCATCTGTACCGTGGGCTGCATTTATTAGGTTTTCAAACAGAGACAGAACCCCAGAAGAAAATAGATGAAATGTCCACACACAAGCTGCCTGTGGTTGAATAATGTAGATGATTTATAATTTTCAATGAAATGTGTTTCCCTTTTTTCCAATTTATGAATCTAGTGCGTACGCACTCACACTTAATGATAATTTCTATGTTGGATTTTTCACACTGCTCTATTTCTCATTTAACTCATGAAAAATGCGAAGAAACGTGGTGTATTTAGTGTAGTTTACCCCTTTCCACGCTATCATAAACGTACACCCCATGAATCATAATATCTACGAATATGTGGAGAGTTTCGATGTATACTTCTTAGGTCGAAGCAGAACCAGGCTATATATTTATTGCATATTGTGGACCTCTCAACACGAAAAGTCCAATGCGTTTCTATGTAGATGGTTTTAGACATTCTTGACCCGAAATAAAGTATTACAGAAATAGCCGACTCACAGCTGATTGCCCCCTAGTCCATCGACGAATTTGAGTACTTTTTTGACAGATATTTATGAATTTTTGAAAATGCCGTCCTCTGATTTGTTGATTTGGTTTAACAACACGTTATAAAAACCAGTTATCAAACATTTTAAGGGGCAAGAGAGGTAGAAGTCTGGCATCTCTGTAATACTTTATTTCTGTTCATGACATCCTGTGCGTCAATCAAGAGATTTTCCTCTGGAAACTTGGTTAATTGAAACGCTTGTAGATCTATGATTAATCGTTATTAAAACGCCGAAAACCCTTAACCTTGAAATGTGCCGTGGTGAGCCTAGGCCTCTACAAACGTCGGTTTTTTACCACATGTACTCCTCATGATCTTGACATTTGATACCGTTACGTTTTAATAACACCACGATTCCATCGAATGAAACCGCGAGGTTTCATCAATTTTCTCCGAACCTAGCAGGTTCCGCCTTAAATTTTCAGGGTCTGCAAACCTCGTTTCTGATAAACCTCGTTGCAGCCAAACTGAATTCATCCGTCCATGAGAGGTCGTCAAACCGAACAAGGCTACAGAGTGAACTTCAGTTAATTTTGGTGGTCATTTTCTCATTATATCTCTTTCTATCTGCTGGTGTTCTCACACTATTATTTCCTGTCAACGGACAGCTGTTTTGGCGGCCACAGACAGCTGTTCTGGCGGCCATTTGAAAATTGAGAGCGAGTTACATTGGTTTTGGCGGGCACTTATACATTCAGAGCGAACGACTGGAGAATTGAGAGCGAAACCCCTTCAACCTTGGTGGAAACGGACTATTCAGGTTTCAGAAAATGTTCGTCCGTACCTCGCGGTTTCGGTTCGGTGGAAACGTTTCCGGAGATTTTTTTTTCGATAAAAACACAAAAAAACTGCCGAGCATTTGATGTACCAAAAATATTGTATAGTCCTATAAATTTACTGAAAATTTGTCATTTCTGACAGCTCACGGTTTCACTTAACTGAGCATGTCTGTTACATGCTAAGTCCATCCCTAAATTTCCGTGGTATATATTTTTGAAATAGTGTAGCGTTATAGCAAACAACAACAAACTCATTAAAACAGAATTATATCCGTTCACTTGGAATTGGAGAACAAAAAAGATAACTAATACGAATGTATTCGAGCAGACCTAAAGGAAATTAATCAATAAAACCGCAACAAGTTTCCTATTCGGCCTTTGCAAACATTGAAATGTCGTTGACAGGCATTTGCGAAAACAATTTCTTCACTGAACGCTTTCAATTTGAAAAACCTCAGTTTTGCATATGTAGTTGTAATGTTGGGTTGAAAAAGTCTCCAAACTTGCTCTCCACTTGGCAGTGTGAAAGAAAGACCCCACAGTCTCTCTCTGTCACTCGTTTACTTTGTTATTCGGCGAGGTCAACGTAGCAAAATCGAAAGCAAGTGCAGAATTTGACAGACTTCAAAACTTCACATTCTTTTCATTTCAATTTGTAATGGTCTTTCTGATCAGCAGAAAATGCTATTGGTCAGACGGAAATTTTCGCGCATTTATTTCCCTATTAAGAATACTTGAAACAAAAGCCATCATTAAATTCGATAGAAGTCAACAAGTAAATAAGAATCAGTTTGAAATATTTTTACATCGTGTCGTCGGTATAGACTACTTTAGAATTTGCGCACCGCACCGCCCACGATTTGGTATTTTCGCTGTCAAATAATTTTTTGTCATCTTTTTTGTTTGAACACCCAACGAGGTTTAGAGTGTGGTGAATTGAAAAGTTGTGTGCTTTTGCGGCTACAATGAGCGTGGATACTTACGGGCCGAGTTCCCAAACTCTGACTTTTCTCGACACAGAGGAAAATGACTTAATCGGTGCCGATACACAGGCGTCTGACTTTGATTTCCGTGACTTTACGATCCCATCGCAGTCGCAGACTCAATCATCGCAGTTGGATCCTATTGCAGCACCAAGTCAGGTATTTCATCAGATTTTTTGTTTTTTCCAAAAAAGAATTTCCTGAAAAATTCCTTTCTTTTCCTTTGAAGGGACATGCCTTTGGTAGAAAACTGGAGATCCAGACGAAATTGCCAGGCATTACAAATGGCATGGCTGCACTGCAATTCGAGGAGGACGATGAGGACGGAGCGCTTGCTGTGAGAGAACTACCGCCTCATGCGTGCAAATATTGCGGGATCCATGATCCAAGTACAGTTGTCATGTGCAACAACTGTAAGAAATGGTTTTGCAACGGACGTGGCAATACATCCGGATCGCATATAGTCAACCATTTAGTGCGAGCCAAACATCGGGAAGTAACCTTGCACAGTGACGGACCACTGGGCGAAACTGTTTTGGAGTGTTACTCCTGCGGAGTACGGAATGTTTTTGTTTTGGGTTTCATACCCGCGAAGGCTGACTCGGTTGTGGTGCTTCTCTGCAGGTAATTATAAGTAATGTTCTTGCATGACTACAAATTGTTGATAATGCGTTTCTCGGCAGTAAAGCTTGAAAAAAAAAATACTTGGGTTATGTTCAAGAAAATAAATTTTTACTCAAAAACATTCCATTGCATGAAACATCGCAATATTGCTTTCCCTTTCTATCACGTACATAACTTGTCTCTATCATCCACTTTGTTTACATCTGCGAGTGTATGTGTTTTGCACAAAATAAAGAAATTTTCAAATGTTCACTTACAGACAGCCGTGTGCAGCCCAAAATTCATTGAAGGACATGAATTGGGACCAAGAGCAGTGGAAGCCCTTAATAAACGATCGTTGCTTTCTAGCGTGGCTGGTCAAAGTGCCCTCTGATCAAGAGCAGCTGCGTGCCCGGCAAATTTCAGCGGGACAAATCAATAAACTGGAGGAACTCTGGAAGGAGAATATTGAAGCTACTTTTCAAGACTTAGAGAAGCCCGGAATTGACACTGAGCCAACGCAAGTCCTGTTGCGTTACGAAGATGGATATCAGTACGAGAAGGTGTTCGGACCACTGGTTCGCCTCGAGGCCGAGTATGACAAAAAATTAAAGGAGTCCCAGACTCAGGAGAACATCGAAGTGCGTTGGGATGTGGGTCTGAATAAGAAAACGATTGCGTACTTTACTCTTGCCAAAACTGACAGTGACATGAAACTCATGCATGGCGACGAACTAAGGTTGCGCTACGCTGGAGATATGCACAACCCTTGGAATGAGATAGGTCATGTGATTAAAGTGCCCGACAACTACGGAGAGGACATCGGTTTGGAACTGAAAAACAATTCTGGAGCACCGATCAAATTCACATCAAACTTCGCGGTGGATTTCATTTGGAAGTGCACGTCCTTTGACCGGATGCTTCGTGCGCTGAAGGTATTTGCTATGGACCGAAACTCCGTATCGCACTACATATATGCACATCTCCTTGGACATGGTCGCCCTGATGGTTGGGACGACGTTTTCCGAGGCCCCGTCCCGAAGCTATTCAGTGCTCCTAATCTTCCCGATCTTAATCGCTCGCAGGTCTACGCTGTCAAGCATGCTATCCAGAGACCCTTGAGTTTGATTCAGGGTCCTCCTGGGACAGGAAAAACAGTGACGTCAGCTACCATCGTGTACCAGTTGGTAAAGCAAAATGGTGGCAAAGTTTTGGTGTGCGCCCCCAGCAACACTGCCGTTGATCAGCTGACTGAGAAAATTCATCGCACCAATTTGAAAGTCGTCCGAGTCTGCGCCAAGTCTCGAGAGGCCATAGATAGTCCAGTGAGCTTCTTAGCTCTGCACAATCAGATTCGGAATATGGAGACAAACGTGGAACTGAAGCAGCTTCAGCAACTTAAAGACGAAACCGGGGAACTGAGTAGAGCCGACGAGAAACGTTATCGAATGCTGAAACGAAGCGCTGAATTCACGCTTCTAGAAGCTGCAGACGTTATTTGCTGCACATGCGTTGGTGCAGGTGATCCGCGACTATCCAAGAACATCAAGTTCACTTCCATACTGATCGATGAGAGTATGCAGTCCACTGAGCCTGAGTGCATGGTTCCTGTAGTGCTGGGCGCGAAGCAGCTGATCCTTGTTGGTGATCACTGCCAGCTGGGCCCTGTAGTCATGTGCAAGAAAGCAGCACGTGCTGGATTGTCCCAGAGCTTGTTTGAACGGCTTGTAGTCCTTGGAATTCGTCCGTTCCGTCTGGAGGTTCAGTATCGTATGCACCCAGAGCTGTCGCAGTTCCCATCGAATTTCTTCTACGAGGGCAGCTTGCAGAACGGTGTTTGTGCCGAGGATAGAAAACTCAAAATTGACTTCCCCTGGCCACAAGCCGACCGTCCGATGTTCTTCCTTGTAACACAGGGCCAAGAGGAAATCGCTGGCTCCGGAACTTCATACTTGAACCGTACAGAAGCTGCAAATGTCGAAAAGATAACTACTCGCTTCCTGAAGTCGGGAGTTAAACCGGAGCAAATCGGCATAATCACACCCTACGAAGGACAGAGGGCCTACTTAGTCCAGTACATGCAGTACCAGGGCAGTTTGCACTCGAAACTGTACCAGGAGATAGAAATCGCAAGCGTGGATGCGTTCCAGGGTCGCGAAAAAGATATCATCATCATGTCCTGTGTTCGCTCAAATGAACGCCAGGGTATCGGATTCCTCAATGATCCGCGCCGTCTTAATGTGGCCTTAACACGTTCAAAGTATGGAACCATCATTGTCGGTAACCCGAAAGTTCTGTCAAAACAACCGCTTTGGAATCATCTCTTGAACTTCTACAAGGATCGGAAAGTGTTGGTTGAAGGTTCACTTAACAACCTCAAGGAGTCACTGATACAATTCCAGAAGCCGAAGAAGATTGTGAACACGATGAATATTGGAGCTCATTTCATGAGCACAATGATGTGCGACGCCAAGGAAGCAATGGTCCCTGGTTCCATGTACGACCGTTCCGGGATGCGAGGCTTTAATAACTTCGCACCGGGCTCGGGTGCGTTTGGTGTCATAGGTCACGGGCTAAATCACATGGCACAGTCGTCGAACGTTCACCCCATGGGCGGCTATCAACCGCGTAACATTGGAATGGATTTGTTCGGACGATCACACCACGATTCGATTAGCTACATATCGCCGGAGCGAGCTCAAGCAGCAATGAATAATATGCCCGTTCCCGTGGGAATGTTCATGAACATGAGTAACATACCGCCCCGATTCTACAATCAACATCAACAGGCGATACAAGCTGCAAAACAAGGTCGTCGTCCAGCAGTCGGTGAACGTATCCTGCCAAAGACATCACGCAACGATAATTCCGGCAATAACAACAACGATAAGATTTCACCAAAGGCACGCAATAGTCAAGGCACTGCAATTCCCCTCACGCAACACCTCATGTCGCAGAACATGTCACAACCTGGCTTTACACTTTCGCAACAACACGACCTATCGCAGGACTTTGGACAAATCTCCCAAATGGATGGGATTCTATCGCAGGATGTCGCCTTTAATGTAAGTGTTCAAATCCAGTCATAACCTTACTTTTTTCCTTACGACAGAATGGGTTAACCTTTCCTTTGAATTGTAACGATAACTTTCATTTCTTGCAGGCACCCGTTGGTGATCGCAACAATATTGGCTTTAACAACCAAAGCCAGTTTTCACAACCTTATTGATAATTCGGGAGAAGATTAAAATAATCTAACGACAACAGAGACAGCATCCAGTTGCATTCAAAACGTGGTAGCTGGTATACGAGTACATACGAAGATGATGATAACGTGTTGGGAAATAAAAAACGATGCAATTAAAAAGTCAACAACAGCAACAACAATAACAAAAACAAAAAAATTCAAACAACAAACCAATTACAGTAAAACAAAAGCAAACAAAAAAAGAAAAAGAAAATAAAAGAAAACAAAAAATTATGACACACAGACAAGAGAACACATATACCGTCAGATCAGCAAGGAAGGACAAACAGACAACAGACGAAATACTATGGTCAAGTGAGCGCTACGTGTTCAATGCGTCTCAGAAGTTCGATCACAAAACAAAACGAAAAGAAAAGTAATACACGTGGACAAGACTCAAACACTCTCCATACGCGTCCAAAGCAAAGCAAAAGTTGAATTAACGAAGCTTCAAAACAAAACTATGCCACCCATCACATACACAATGAGTATCATTTACCCAGATTGAAACTGAGCATAATGAACTCACTCTCTCTCTCACTGAGCCGAGGTGTCAGTTAGCTTTACCGACGACAACACCAAGGAGTAGTTGAAGTTTTTTCACCCTTGGTAATGTAATTGTCACGGATGAAACAATGAAAGAACTTACTTGTTTGAGATTTCCTGTATGTGCTGCCGGACCCAAGGTACAAGATGGGCGCTGCTAGAATGCTGAATCGATTAGAATTTCTTCCCGGATTTGTCGTGTTTCGGGAAATGAATTTTATGTTTAATAAAAATAAAAAACATACGATTTTTGAATTAGTTTCTGTTTTTTTTTCTCTTGAATTGTTCCATAATGAAATGTACTCGATTTAAAGACAAACACACATGTTCATGGCAAAGCAATTTTTTTAAAAAACAAAAAAAATTAATAAAGTTTTATTTTGTATATGTACACTTATGTTGTTTTGTTGGAATATTGTTTGAGGGATGATGAACTGCAGATTGTCTACCTCTGGGAAACGTAAACTCCACAAACGACATCACAGTGGAGGACCGACGTAGAACCGCCATTGGCAACCGGTGCTACTTCGGTTTGTCGAAACAAATGGGCTCACAACTCCTGGCTCAAAGAACCAAGATCATGTTCTACAAAACTCTTATTTTGCCAGTCCTGCTATATGGAGCCGAAAGCTGGACGCTAAGCAAAACGGCATAGCTGATTCTCGGTGCCTTCGATAGAAAAACTATGTCGGATATATGATCCCATCTGCGATGAAGGTGAATGGAGGGCAAGATAAAACCGCGAACTCAACGAGCTGTATCAGGATGTGGATGTAGTCCTGCAGGCAAATATCTGCCGACTGCATATGGGATATGGGCCTTAACTTTTACAGCAACCCTCCATAGTGGGCTATTTATGCCGGCTCCAAACGGCGAAGTTTGAGCAGTTTTTCTAGACAGAAGATACTCTGCGCATTGAAAGAGGTGGAGCAGTAAGTTGCGAAAGTTGTAAGCTCGAGGTTTTAACCTGGCACTCCTGACGTACCATCTCAATACGCTTCGGCGAACAAGTAGTACTTTTGAACATCCGGTATCAACCCTCGGCGCTTGGAATCAAGTCTTCCAAATAATATTTGTTAGTTGTTTAAATGTGTGCATTTAAGTGTTAAGCTACCCGCTAGCTGCTCAGTAACCTGACTAGTACTCAATTCAAGTCGATCGTCGAATCCAGACAGCGAGTTTAAGTTGCGTAGGGGTACACAAAAATTATGTTCCCACCTCTTTCGAGTCACTGACAATGCTCAAAAAGAAGTAATAACTGTCTCGAAAAAGCTTCTCAAACTAGGCCGTTCGAAGTCGGCATAAAACTGTAGATCCCTTCCACTCGTGAGAGAACAATAGCACGCACAAGATGAGTGGTTGCTGTAGATGCTTGGCCCTGGCCCTATATTGGCTGTTTCACCACCCATATTATTATTATAATCAATTCAAGAAACGATAATATAATAATAATATGGGTGGCGCTACAGCCCGTAGAGGGCCAGGGCCTAACTTCTCAGCAACCACTCGTGTTATGCGTGCTATTGTTCTCTCACGAGTTGAAGGCACCTACAGTTTAATGCCGACTCCGAACGGCGTAGTTGATAAGCTTTTCTCTAGACAGGAAATACTCTTTGAGCATTGTTGACTCGAAAAAGGTGGAAGGTGGTTTCAAAGCGTTTCACACTTGTCAGCTAAACTGTTAGAAGCAGTTTACTGTTATTATATTACTTCACTCCTCCATTATCGATCCACCCGCTTCCACTATTGTACAGCCATTCATAAACACGTGTAGGACCTGCTTTATTGAACAAGATTATCCCAGATGAATGGTGTTCAAATCAGACTTGCTCCTTCAAATGCAGACCGCCATGTTCACCAGAAGTTGAAAAAGTAGAAGGAACAAATTTGTCGCATCGAAATCAAAACAATACACTTTTCGTTGTACACACAATATCATATTTTATTATTTTATACCGATTTCATTGCTTGTGATACATATTTCCTACAAATGCAAACATAGGCCAATAGATAATGTTTATAATTGATTTACATATTCTACTATGAGCAAACTGATTAGCCGGGCATCTTAATCTTAATCATAAAACATTCACTACTGCCGTCTGTTGTCAAATGTATGTAGAGTTAATTTATGAGAATGATTGTGGCTATTAGTGACGACGAAAGAGAACTTTGTGCAAGGCATCGATGTCAATTTCGAGTGGAGTCTTTCCAGGTGGCGCTCTGCTTGAAGAACTAGAACTGTTGGAGAAAGAATAAAATCAGATGACATCAAATCAGAATTTCAATGCAATACTATACCTCATTATTTTTATGGCAGGAGCCGTAGGCTTGCTGGAAGACCGAGGATTCACCAGCAGACATTTCATTGGTTGCCCATCAAGTTGTCTATTGTGGTATGTTTCCACAGCCTTTTCGGCGTCTTTCTGATTCTTATAGACCACTTCGGCGACGCCAGGACGCACTAAACGTGAGTCATACAGTTCACCCAAGTCTTCAAACAACTCCTTTATGTCGCCCTGAGTTACACTTGTGTGCAAATTACTAACCACGATTCTATATCCCGAGTTGGGGTAGCTATTTTGTGACTTTAGGGGATTCGAAAATATTCCCATTGATAGATTGCGGTCGGGGGCACGTTCTAACCGCGATCGCATTTCGTACGACAAATGTGAAGAATCTTGCGGAACATACCTCCGCGTGTATGGAGGACTGACCTGGCGTATTGTCCTGGACGGTGGAAGGTCCGGGGACATTTGTCGAATTTGCCTTCGAATAGACATGTCGGGCGCAGCGTCTGGTGGTGATCTAGACAATGGGATATTGTAGAGCTCAAATGGATTGTTTCCATTCGATTCCCAGGGAGCTTCATTTCGGAAGGGTTTGAATGCTAAATCATTTTTAACCGCTCGGTTTAGTTGGGTGGCATACTCCTCTGTTAAAAAAAGAAAACAAAAACGAAACACGGCTTAAGTTCAAAGAAACAAAAATGATCTACGTCATGACATTATTATGCATATTGAAGTTTCTCTAGAAGCACAGAGATCAAACTGTAGGTATTACCTTCTTCCATTCTCTCCATATTGTCATAGTCCACATAACCTCGGGGTACTTCAATAACGTCCGGCAAACGTTCCACGGGATACTTATCGGCATTTCGACTTCTCAAAACTGAAGCTTTCCTATTGCGATGACTGGCACTTATGAGACCTTGTTTTCTGGCTAAACGTAAACGAGCATCCCCACTGGATCGTGTGATTTCTCCCAATTTATCACGGGCATCACGAATCTTGGCACGATTTTTTTCAATAATTTTCAGTCGAGCATCCTTTATTCTTGTATCTCGGATGAAAGGTTTGCCTGAAGGAAACGGAACACTTTTCCTGCAAGGAGAGATTAGCACTATCAATATACCGAACGCCAAACGCACGCCCAAGTAAACTACTTACGAAGGCACTTTTCTGACTGATTGCAGTGGTCCAATTTTTTTTATTTTAATAATTTCATCCAAACTCATATCCATAGTTAATTCTTGGCTAGTTAATCGATGGTTTTTCAATGAATATTTGACTTAGCTTTACTTGGCTTTATTAACTCGATCGGATTATTAATAAAAAAAATAACTTTGACACGAACCCTCGAATTCACCACGAAAAAATAAACAGAAACGCTTGTCTGTCAAATTTTCTGGACTGACCTGAAATTTTCCGCCATCAATCGATGAAACGAAATGACATTTGGAACATTCTTAAGTCATTACTGTGAAGTTTAAAATGACTGCGTTCAGCGAACAAACGCAATTATGTGAATCTGGGTGTTAAGCAGAAATTTTTCAATTTAATAGTGTGAATAAATATTTCTTTTGAATTTGCCTTATTCTTAAATTGATTAAGTTCCAACGGTGACTTGGGCTTGTTTGCAACATTACTCTGTTCGAATTTTATATGAATTTCCCTCATCATTTTATATGAATCCTCCAACATCAGCACTCGTGATCAGGAAGTAGATTTTTGCTAGCTAGTCACTCTAGACGGATCTTGGAGCTAACAACCTCTCACGTGTGTTTCATACAATTCCTGTCATAAGCTCCCGTCAATTTTGGTATTTTTAAGCATTCCTTCTCGTCCACAGCAGAAGAATTCTTCTACAAATACACTTCGGAATTTATGAATTTTTGCAAATATTTAAATTCACCCATATTCGGTGCTGATGAAAACGGAACATACTCATTCCGGTGATTTGCCATTTTGAGGTCATCAGAGAAAAATCGAAACAGGTGCAGAAATGTCAGGCCTTGGACGCACTGTGTTTATTACTGTGTGTCACTTTGTGTTGAGAAGAAGGAAAAACTGAGAAAATAAGCAAAAGATAAATTTTCGTGAAAATAAGTACGTCGGTACGGTTGATTAACGATGACCAACTAAATATACATCTCATACAGTAACTCCATATGTGAACGATTAAAAAATTCACAACAAAGATATCCATCATAAGCCACATGTGTGTTTATTATTTTAATGGAAAGTTCTGCAGTAGAAAATGAACAGGAGCCCCTTGTTATCCAAGTAAAACCACCGAAATGTGAGACGGGAAGTCAGAGCACCCTAAACAATCGCCAGGTAATAACAACACATGTCCGTATAAATGTATTTTCGTGTATTATCTCATTTGTCAATAGTTTGATAATTGTTCAAATATCAGCATTAGACTTTTTGCATGCGTCAATATGTGTTATTTTCCGAAGGGAAAAACCCTTTTCAATATCTTGATTCTGTGTGTGTTTGGCTCCATCACCTTCAGAATTAAATAAAAAATCAATCAAAGCGCCTAATCGTGTCTGTTATCTCTATTTTTGTGACAACGTATAAGGATGTTGTTCCACAGAGCAGTTCGCAATTAGAAGCACCTTTCAAGTGATGCGCAGTTTTTCGTTGTTTGGATTTTCGAATAAAATTTGAGTGTCACGATTATTATAAACAGAATTTGCTGTAATACGCATTTCATCATTAGGTTTATCATGGATGTGAAAAATGATGTGTGTGTTTTTTTTAAGCTGGCAGAAGTTTTTAACTCTGCATGGGGCATTTGGTTGGTTTGCATTTGTGGCGAGTGGATATATGTACATACTCCTTACTTCAAGGACGCCCTACAAGTGATACCGAGTCAAAGTTTTCTGATGAAAGATGTTTCTGTGAAAAGTCATTACGTGAAGAAGAGATGGAATGTGTTTTTTTTTTCGTCAGCGTGCGATGTCGGGCAGACTGAATAATGAGATCAACACTTTCCACGGGTAATTGCCGAACGTGAGAAGAGGCCATGATAACCTTTGATTTTGAATTGATGAGGGAGTCGTGTGCTGATATGGAACTTCTTGAAATTGTGAAAGACATGCAATCAAGAGAAATAGTATGTGATTGTCATGAATTTTGTGTGAGGGAAGGTTGTTAGGCGACAATCTACTCGAGTGGTTTTTGTTTTTCTTGAATTGAAAGCAGTGCTTGGTGTTCGCGTGTTAACCTGTTTTCAGCATGGATGTGTTTTTCATTGTGAATACTGATTTCTGAAGCCGTTTGTAAGTTGTTTTCTTCGACGGAAATGTTTTTTTTTTTGCAAAATATTCTATGCAATGTAAAGTCTGTCGCAGCATAAGAATTTACGTGCCACAGTTAACAATAGACAATTTTGGCAGAGAAAAAGTTTTTCTTGCGTCTTTCTTCCTCGATGCTCGATGTCTTTTGCGGGTTTCCTCCCTGCGATATGACTGATATTAAGATTAATTAAGTTTCATGCCAGCTGAGTTGTTTATTAGAAGGTGATTCACTGCTCGGATGTGATATGAGGACTAAGGCGCGTAGGCCATTGTGTCAGCTTTTTGAATTGTGGTCCGCAGCACGAGCAATTAATTTATTGTTAATTTATCGCGTATACATTAGACCCGTGTAGCAATTATTTAATTCAACTACTTAATATATATATATATGTGTATATTGTTTTTTTTTTCAGAGCTCTGTGTGGAGTTTAAACAGTTGTCTGAACAATTGCTGGACTCGATCACCGCAAAAGAGGTCACAAACGTATGTATCAACGCTTTATATTTATGATTTGTTTTTTATATATTTGTTGAGATATTTGATTCAAGAAGAATACTTGGTTGAAGTTTCCTTTATTGAGTGAGTGTGCTTAGCTGCAACAAAGACAGCTTATTATAAAGTGGTTCATATTGACTCACTCCTGTTTGCACGTTGAACAGAGGACAAGATACGACATGTTTAAACAGGAGCTATCGTAGTAATTGTCATGTTTGATAGGTCCTTGTCTTTGGACTGCTTTATCCGCGTGTTTTAAATTCAATTGCCGTGTTGACAAGTATTTAGTTACAAGAATTAAATTGTACACTCGTCATGAATCTTCGTCATTCCTAATGTCATTTTTGACTGCTTTCTACTGCCTCCGAAGGTTTGTTATCAATGCCGATCACACATTCAATTTGTCCAGATTATTTGTCTTCTGTTGAATATGTACATTTTGACAAAGAAATAGTTCGTGTGACTCTCCAAATATAACATACAGTCAGCGACAAAAGTAAGTATGCAGCATGAAGTCATCTTTGATCGCAAAAAAAATTCAATTTATACGCGACTCCAAATAAGTTTAGTTTTCTATATTAATTAGTAATGTAGGTATAGTAAAAGCACTTTAATGCGAAAAATTCGTTTATTCGGACTGACCTTCCCCCAACCATTCAGAATTAACGAGCTTTTACTGTATTTAAAATAAGCTACAGTGCTCCACAAAAGTTTGCGTACAATAATGCCATTTAGATAAGAAGAGCTTTTTTTCACAAAATTAATAGGTATTGTTATCCTTTCAAAAAATACAACAATAAAAATCAAAAGAAGTCGCAAAATTAACACCACAAAAGTTTTGCGAATGCAATCTGTTTCTGTTGATTGAACATTTTGATCAACAGTTTTTGTTGGGTGTCCATGATCTGAACCGTTTTAAACTATTGCTCTTCTTATTTTTTTATGGATGCGGTAGGTGTTGCTAACTTATTCAAGTTAAGCGCTCACTTTATTAGTCTTTATAAATAGTTTTTGGACCACCATTCGTTTGATGACACGGTCATCTCTTGGAATGAGTTTCGATGGTCGACCTATCAAGGCTTTGATTTGATAGGTTGTTCATCATACCTTAAGCGATCTATCGTTCCTCAGCAACGTCAAGGCTCGAATAAACAAGCAATCTGTGTGAAGAAACTATCTACCTACTACTCTCTATCTACTCTAACTATCTACAGTGTAAAATGATAGAGTATTTTCCCTTGTACGCAAACTTTTGCGGAGTTAATTTTGCAACTTTTTTGGTTTTTGTTATTGTATTTTTTTAACGAATAACAATATTTAATTTATTTTGATTAAAACTGAAGCCTTTCATCTTGTTTTATTAGAGTATACCTTTCAAAAATATTTTTAAGTTATACTCTGTGGATAAAAGCCATTTTGTTCCAATTTTCATCGTTGTACCCAGACTTTTGTGGAGCACTGTATATGAGGATAGCCAACAAATATACGTACAGCGGGTAATAAACTTAAAAAGGCATCGAAATGTAATTCACTAACAAATTACCCTTCTAAGCTTTCAAACGCTTTGACGGGGGAGACTTTAGAGATTATTCAATTTCATAAAACCATTCATTTTAAGTTCAGTGGACTCTAAATTGTCTACACTGGATTATACCATAAATCCCCAGAGTATGGCAGATCCCTCCACAATCGCGCTTGCGTGCAGCTGCAATAACTTGTTTAACCTTCTTGAAGACATAAGCCATGACGTCCATCTGTTAAAACTCTGGTTCGCGCTTCATAAATTAATAGCAAGCAGCAAAAATAAGTTTAGGCTGTACATCCTAGTTTCTATGGAACCTCCAGAGGATGATATTGTATTTCACGCAGCTTCTTCTTGTTTTCTTGCGCCGCTACAGTTCAGGGTGGAACTGTGCCTCAACCAACAAGCCACTCCAGCTGACACGATCTGCCAGCTGTCTCCAATTGCGCACGCCAAGTTGATTGAGATCCTTCTACACGTGTGTACTCCATCAGTGCGGTTTGTGTCCTCTATTGCGTTGTCCCACTGGTTCAGAGTCGAAGACTCTTCGGACTGGAGCAGTGTTGTCCATGCGCTCTACATGACCTTGCTATCCTAGGCATTGCATCCGTAGACGGTTGGGCGACGGAATTCTCGTCGATCATCTTCCACTGTGGGTAGTGAAACATTCTGCCTGACAGCGGTATTGGGGTCTTCCTCGGCGTTTAACAGTCTTGATCTTTGCACATTCTCAGTATCGTTTCAAGCAGCTAGTTGCCGTAAATTTAGCTTACTTAATTGTGGGTGTAGATTGAGTAGAATCTTCGACTCTAAACCTGTAGCACAACGCAACAGAGGACGCTCACGTGGTGCACACAAGTCGTGGACGACATTGGTGTGCGAAACTGGAGACAACTGTTGAGAGATCGAGCCGGCTGGAGAGGCATGCTGAGTGAGGCCAAGTTCCACCCCGACTGTAGCGCCCTAAGAAGAAGAAGAATTGTGGGTGTAACATTCAATACACTGAAATTACGTGCTGTATTGCCAATTGTTTCTCGACTGATATAGTAAGGAGTTATAAGTAGGAGTCATCTTAGACCCAAATCTTAGTTGGAATGATCGTGTTACCTTTTTGAAACAATATTTACACCTTGAGATCTTTCTATATGCTAATCAAGTGCTGTGCCTCAATTATCCTAATGAATGAATGTCTCACAATCAGAACCTTAAAAACCCTTAAACCTAAAATTTGTGTGTAAGGTAAAGTCTTGCAAGATTAACCGCTGTGAAATCGAAATTTTGTTGCACTTCTTTGGCTAATATGGGTACATACTTTTGGTATCATATTTCTAATATTTGTAAAATTGTAAGCTTGAGAGCCATTCATTTTCCTCATTTTATGCTGGGATATAAAGAAATGTTCACATCATATCGAATAATCACACTGAATTATATAAATGATGTGACATTGTCTTGATTCCTTTTTGAGAGCTTCTACGTGCAACGTGCACTGCATAAACGGTTTAAGCTACGCATAAATCATGTATGATGGAATTGTTCCCCTCTAAACGTGAAAAAAAGTCCGTGACAGCATATGTCTATCCTTTAAGACTGACTCATTATAACCTTTTTATGGTAATCAAATTTGTTCGATAGCAATATTATTTTGTCAAACTGCGATAACTGATATTCACACGGACGAAGTCGTGGAGAACAGTTAGTCCATAATAAAAATAAAAGACATTTGGGCATATTTACTTTTGTGCCATGATACATTTTTGGTTTATGATCCACAGATTTTGACGTATACCGTATCCTTGTATATTTTCTTGTTTTAAGTGCCTACTTACTAATTACTATGAAGACCTATATTAAATTTTTTTCTTGGAGTCATCTTTGAATTTAATTTTTGTTGAGAACACAGGCAACTCTTGAGACTGAGTGTGTTAATAAATGTGTTGACAGACGCCATTTAGTATATGGAGTAGATTAATCAACTCGGTTAGTGTATAGAGACAGGTGACTTATATAGGTGACTTGGTTCCATTCCGGATTTAACAAATTAATTGTTTCCACCGAGCATTGTCTCTTTTATTTTGTTCCACTCTTTACAACCGAGGCAAATAATACAAATTGACTTTCAACATAATAGTGAAAGTAAAAGATTTTGACAGATTTCGAATGTTTTGTTGTCATCACACTGTCAGCAGCTTTGTTGACACGTCAAGTGTTTGTTCAATTTCTGGCACATGAATGTGAATGGTGGCAGAGATAAGGGATAATAGAGATATCTAACTTCTACCTCCCTTATCCCTTATCTCTGATGGTGGTTTCAATGAGGCATCCACTGGATTTGTGGAGCACCTGTAAGGAGTTTATGTTCATTAACAAAAGGAAGGTCTAGAAACAAGGGATTCGCTAAATGTTTACTAGACACATGACAACTACAGATTGCTAACATTTCTTTCTTTTAATTTTCCAGTTCCGATATATCACGTTCCCAAGTAATTTGGCACAGGCCCGTGACAAATTGTATCTTCGATTCGCACTTCAAGTATAACAACCGAATCGAACAATTTAATATCCAACAACTGATTGCAAAAGGTGCTTTCGGTTGTGTCTTAAAAGTTTCCCCAAAAACCCAAGTAGTCGGCGAGTATTTCGCACTTAAATCCATAAGGAAGTCAAAGGTTTGTATCAGATCATTCACGGTATATAAAATTCTTACCAATTGCTTTTTCTTCTGCTTCTAGGTGATCAGAAACAACTGCATACAGCAAATAAAAGACGAAGCAGATATACAAAAACTCTGCGGTCATCACCCGTTTATTGTTCAGCACATTGACACCTGGCAAGATCGGCGCCAATTATACATTCGTAGGTTTATCATTGCTAAACGAAGATTTGCAAAATAAATTGAATATCTTGTTCTTCTCCCGCATTTAGTCTCGGAGTACGTTGCAAACGGCGAACTCTTTTCCAAAATATGTCATTTTACAATTGACCTCATACGCCTTTATGTAGCCGAGATAGCACTGGCCATTGGTATGAAATGCACACATTGCTTCAAGGCTCATCTAATAACCAGTTTTTGTGTATTTTAGATTTCCTGCACAACGCCGGAGTGATATACCGCGATGCAAAGCCAGAAAATATTCTTCTAACACACAACTATCACATAAAACTCACTGATTTCGGTCTAAGTAAATGGTTGAAAATAGGCGAGAAAACAAGGACGATGTGCGGCACGTATCAATACATGGGTATGGTGATTTAAAGCAAAACCAATAATTCGAACTTCCCATCCGCGTATCACCGTATATTTGTTGAGCCCAATTTGATGTTCTGTCAAGCAGTAATTGTTTTGTTTATAAGCACCTGCAGCATTCTAAAGTTGATATACTCTAATTTTTAAAGTGTTTGTATGTTTGTGAAGCAGAGACAAAATGAATGCTCGATCGCAGGTATTCGATCTGACCATAGAAGGTCGACAGGTTGACGAAGTCATTTCAAGTATATTCCATACGGTGTTGTTTCATCGTAGCCTAGGCAAATACATGTACACCGGTGACGCACAATACTCGGTGGGAACAGTTGGCTCAGTTGATATCGATTGTGATTTCATTGATTTCACATATGTCTGCTGCAATTCGGACAGCCTGCATCGAACGGTAAAACGTGCTATAAATTCATTCAGCGAGAATCTTCGCAGCAATGACAGCAGTGGTTCTGGTCAGATTAGTTTAGAGTTCTATCAAAAGAAAAAGAGCCGCTGGCCGTTCCAGCAGGAATGCATTCCATGGGAAGTGTGGACGGTTCGTTTGGATTTGATTAAATATGAAAATGAAGACGATCGTCAACGGTCACGGGAGAATGTTAGTGATCTACTAACAGAAAAAGTAATCTACATTACTGATGTAATGAATCGACATGACTATGTCCCCAAGACACCAAGCCAAAATGAATTAGATCTAATTTTTGACACATGCTATCCGGATGTGCAGCCGTATCTATTTAAGTTTGATTACAATACGTCGGGCTCAAATACCCCGTCGGTAGGCAATACTGTGAAAAAAATCCTAAAAGAGACCCTCGCTTTATGACTGACCAATGTCGTTATAACGTCCAATAAAATGCGCCTCTTTGGCTGCCAATGTTGTTGGTTATTATAATCGTTTTTTCGTTTTATTATTTTTGCTCTCAAACAATTTTCTGTACTGTTGGTGTTTTGTGATTACGTATAGGAACGTACATACATTTTTCAAATTTCTCTTATCTTAAGACTAGACACTCGTATTGCAATCAAAAAAGTTAATTTTGAGATGCCATTGCAAACAGAATTGATTTATTTTTCCATTCATTCAATCCGAAAGAGAAACATAACTAAACGCAATACACAATAGTTTTGACGAATGCCTAGGTAAAAAAAAAATAAAATGTTCATATCACAGAGCAAAACGAAATTTACTGCTATTAATTCATAGAACAAAACAAATTTGTTTACTATTTACTAGTGGTATTATTGGTAGTGTAAGTTTAATCCAAAAAATGAAAACAAACACAAAAAGCAAAAAAAAAAAAACAAAAACAAAAACAAAAAAAATACAAAACAACAACACAATAGTGTAAAACTTGTTCATAGCTTAGTATCTCTTTTAAGATTTTTTAATCGCTCTATATTTTATTTTCGTACTAGGTTAAGATAGGCGGTGTTGATATGTGTGTGCGCGTCTCTTGCGCGGCGCATCGAATAGTCGATAAAGAATCTTACAAACAAGAAAATGTATATGTAGAAACAAGCGTAAGCGTCTCGTAAGAGGTGTACTTAGAAAATAAAATCGAGAAATGTATCCTGTCCATTTGTAAGAGTAGACCGACACCGTTTTTTTTTTCTCACAGAACATACTGATGACTTTATTTTTGATAACTCTTAAACAACACAATGATTAAAACGTGATAATAAAGAAATAAATAATAAAAACATTGTGTTAACATAAATGTAACTATAACAATATGTGTCTGTGGAGAGAGAGAGAGAGAGAGAGTAGAGTTTGTACGACAGGAATACACTGATGGCCATTCAATTATGTGTTAATTCATAAATCTAAATGTTAAGATTATGTTTATCTATAATGCTACAAAAACAAATTTTTTACTTGTATATAACATGTACATAAGCTAAGTAATAAATAATTGATTTTTTAAAGAAATTTCCCATTTTGTTAAGGATGTGTGAAGAGAGTGTTAAATGTGTTCTGTTTTATGGTTTTTTAAGGGCAATGTACAATATTTGTTCGATAAAGTGATGAGATGAGTTCGGTATCAGTACACAGTGAAGTCAACTTTCGGAATTGTTTGGAGAATAATTTGTGTTTAGTTACACTCTGTGTCTTTGCGCTGTATTTGGGTGGTGAAATGAACGTATACAATACAAATGTGTGTCGCTTATCGTTGATCGAAGACGTTAAATATTATTTGTTTGTGGATGAAGAATAGAGAAGTCATTGTTTATATTTGCTTCAAAACAAAACAGTCTCGTCGATTTATCTCAAACTTTGTTGATAAGTTTACTTGGGAGATAATGGGATTGACATGTATTTGTTATTTTTTTTTAATTAATGACTGGGTTGTTTTTCTTCAAAAACGAACGTTAGACAAATTCTACTACCACACCACAGGCAACCGACTCTAAATCATTTGAAGTTATACCAAAGTGTAACGAGGCAACTTTTTGGACTTGGTTCAACCAAGTCATGGGGTCGCCCACCTGATGGAATCTTAATCGTGCATATAGAGAAATCCTTTCGAAATCCACTGCTGGTTGACAGTGCTTACAGGCTAGATTCATTCTAGAATGGGCTGTAGTTTGTTTCTGTAGTTGTAGTTGTTTTCTATCAGGCAAATTCAACTTGATTAATTGAATTAACAGGTCTTAAGATGTTTATATGATTCCATACAGAAGGACGTTGTTTTGAGAGCAGTATCTAAATTTGCTATGTACACTTATACTTTTCAGGAACTCATCTGCTGGATATCAGTGCTAACGTTTGTTTGATTGGTTAAAATTATTATCTATGTTTTGTTGTGTCCGCGAATGAAATTAACTAATTATTGAATGTGTCCATCGGTGTATTTCAGATCTGTTTAATATATTTTAAAAAAAATTCTCGAGTGGCGGAGTAAAATTCACGCATTGATCCACAAAATCCCTAGTTTCCTCCCATTACTTGCAGTGGACATGCAGATTATAAGACATTTAATAAACTTGTTTTCTTTTTTGTTAAATCTCTACCTCTTTTTTGCAATTTTCAAACAAACCAAGGTTCGCATGGCAGAAGACTCACACATATATCAACGCCAAAATAATATGCTATAATAAATTCTTCTTCAAATATATATATTTTATCAAAAAAAAACAACAAAAACGTTCTCTTTTTACATAAAGAAAAAAAGTTAGATTCGTTTATTCTGCGAAAGTGAAATAATGCATACTTGTGTTGTCCGTTTGTGCTGAGCGATGGTTCACAAACATAATTTATACACATAATCGTGAATATGATCAAAGAAAGCCTATATTGAATTAATATAACAATCAATTATGAGTAATAGAAAAACTCTTTATATATATATACATATATTAAAAAAAAACAAAATCAATTTAATGTGTAAGTGTAAATAAAAGATAACAAAATATGTTCGTTGTGATTATTTTATATAAGAATTTTTGAAATATAAGTAAAATATATGTGAAAAACGTACATTTGTATTTGATTTAAACAAAAATCGTAAAAGTCTCTTTTCCATAAGTACAACGATATTGTCTAGAGTTTAGTTCTTTGTTGTGTGGACATTTGTAAAGATTGATAGAATGTGGGCATCAATCTTGTAGACGTATTGTAATGGCATTTGTTTAAGGAAAGTCGACATCATTATGTAGTGGGTATAGTTTATAAAATAGTATGAAGTTGATCTAAAAGATAGATAATTCAATGCGTGGTGAAATGAAAATGTATTTAAATTGTAGATTGTAAATTTGGCAGAGCATATTTATATCAATTCTTTAGCCAATCATCGCATGACGAAAGCTCTGGCTGGTACTGTTCTCTGGCCTACAAGTTTCTACACATTTGTACAACAGTTGAAGCATTGGCAGTGAGTTGGGAGAATTGGTGTTTGAACCGTCAGGAATGAAACCTATAAGTATTGTGTATAGGAATCAACTCACTTATGCACTAGGTCACGTCGTGCTTATTGTTAAGAACATAAAGAAATGAAAAATGTATCAACTCTTCGAAAGCTTGATATTATCCACACCGCATTGTGCACGTTAAAACCTCTTTCCAACCTTGCCGCAGTGTTTCATCTTTATTACAAAGAGGAGAGAATGTAGCATTTTTTTGCAACTAAGGTGTTAGGTAGACTTATTGTTTAAATTTTAATGAATGACATCCTTGATGATCCAACCCTAACCCTTAGATTCCTCTTCCTTGGTGAGGTTTCTTTTACTAACTATTCATTTTTTACAGGTAAGTTGAATTAAAACAAAAATATTTTCTCTTTCAGCTCCAGAAATATTGCGAAATAATCCTTATGGTCATTCTGTGGATTGGTGGGCTCTGGGGGTTATAGCTTGTCAAATGTTCATTCAGAAGGTGAGTAAAATTTTATTTATGTGTGTACTGTAAACTAGCATGTAGGAAATTTAGTTATAGTTTAATGTCGTCGATAACGTAGCATTTAAATTTGCTGAGTGCAGGATTATTAACATTATCAATATAAAAATCAGGTGTGCATGTTTCCACTCATCGTTGCAAATAAAAATGCATACATTTTTTTGCATATATCTATGGTAAGAAGAGCAAGTTTACTTACGCGCAGACGACTGGATGGCGCAGTTGGTAGAGTGCCTGCCCCTGGTTAGCGGGATCCCCGGTTCGAATCCCAGTGACAGCAAAGTTAATACGCTTTCATCTGGATTTCAAATCTGGTCCAGTCACCAATTGCCGTTGGGATCAAATTAACGGCACTATCACCGGAGTAGTCAATCAGTGGTAGTAGTCTGACTGTGGGTATCACAATGGACCAATATGGTCTAAGTGTGCTGGTGAATGCACTAGCAGCCCCCCTACCTAACCTAACCTTACTTACGTGCAATGGAGGCTTGATTTTAAATTCATTTCTATTTGAATAGTTGTGCAGGATCAATAAGAACAGAACGAGACAGAAGTGCAAATGACCAACTGTCACAATTGCGTGGTTTACCTTAATCTTCGGAGTTGAGTTTCTTCTCCATTTGGGTGCACCTTAGACGCGGACATCGTCTGTTACGCAGGTTTGGACCGGAATACTTTTCAGGCCGGATCTTTGTTGTTCATGCATTCTACATGGCCCAGCGTCTGTAGATGGCTGACTAGGCTGTACAGTTCGTGGTTGAATCTTCTCACCCATTTCACAAATTTTCGTTAAGGGACCACGAACTTCTTCATCGACTTTTGTCCATGAATCTACGTCGTACGGCAAGAATGTGATGAGCAGTGTCTTACATAGAATCAGCTTTGTCCTTCGAGAGAGGCTCCTGCTCTTGTACGCCTGGTTGATCGTACAGTGGCAATCTGAAGTTTTGGAAATATACTGGAGATCGTCTCTCGAGCAGCTGCTAATATAAGGATAGCAGTAGAGTTGTTAACCCTCATCTCATCCTCGCGTTGAAAACTACGCAAGAGCTAATTTTTGTCTTATTTTCTTTTTCAAAAGCCATATATTGAAAATTATCGAAATGTTCTCACTATAAGGTAATTCTTGTTTTACGTCTAACATCTCCCGTAGAATTCTACACAAGTTAAAATAAAAATACAAATTATGGAAAACACACTAAAACCCCGCATGCGTAGAAATCGACGCACAATTGAGGATGAGATTAGGGTTAAGGACATTTGGGTAGCCATTGTCGTTGTTGAAACTTTATAACTTGGGAACTTCTTCCACAAGTGAAGGTACAGTCTGTGTACAACTATTTGGGCTTGGATTCGAAGATTTTACGGGTCGGGGCTGAGTTGGATGGTTATGGACCACGCTCCTTAGGCGTTGGATAGGAAGACGCCTGTCTTGGCTCACGCAAGCCGTATAGTTCGTGATTGAATATTGTTCCCCAAATGCCATCAACGCAAACATGACTAAAGATCGAACGCGTTACCGCATAATCCTGTATGAAATACATCAAAATACAACGGATCGAAAACGACCCAAATTTGACAAAAAAAATCCCAAATTCAAAAAAGCCTAGTCATCTAAATAAGAAAACTAAGATATCCCGATTCCGGCTTGTTCAGGTAAAGTTACAGCCTCCTAGTCATACCAGTGTTTAAAATATTTAAGTTAGAAAAAAGGTAGGTCTACGGTAAAGGATTGTCCGTGTCGATAGCCGGTACAATACCGCACCGTAAATAAATAAGAATCAACTCGAACAATTAAGAAGAATACCAGATTGATGAAAAAGAAATACATTTTCAGTTAGTCTTAATCGATTTTATTTTGTTTTCAATCCTTCAGTCTATAAAAACATAGAGTAGAGTTTAACTATCCATCACTACCGTCATATCTTTACAAAAAATACCCAACAAATCAACACTTCATCTTACATGTTTCGAATTCTCTTAAGAGTTAAGAAATTGTTAAAAAATATATTAATTGTATAAGAGCTTACTGATTCCCATTGTTTATCAATATTTTAAGGCACACTAGTGTAAATATGTACATAAATAAAATTGAATGGGAGCGAGAAACCGTAAAACATCAACCGATACCTGGTCTTAAGGTTAGTTTTTTTTGTTTATTATTTTTTCGTTATTTATTATTTTGTTGCCAATGATTCATATGTGAGACAAATGTTTGTGGTTTATGAGATAAGCTGGACCCTGTTTACTTGGTATTAGAACTCTCGTCTGATTCGTCACTTTCTTTCGATTCCGCTGAATCGTCGGCTTTGTTGTGCTCAGAACTATGATCGTGCTTTTCCTTTGACGATTCAGATGACTTTGACTTCGCACTTGACTTGTCGGATTCCTTGGACTCTGTCTTTGGGGTGCTTGAGTCGTCGGATTTCTTTTCCGCATCAACGGCTGGCTTTTTGTCGGCATCTTCCGATGGTTTGCTTTCGGCATTTTCAACCTTGGGCTTGTCTTCGTTGCTGGCTGATGTATCTTGCTTTGGAATGGCTCCAGCGACGGGCTTCTCGGTGGTCAGTGGAATAACTGCATCAGGCTTAGGTTCGGCTTTTTCTTCAGTTTCATCTGTGTCGGGTGATGATGCGCTGGACTTGGACTCACCGACTTCCACGCCTTCCTTAGGTTCCACACGTGCACCTACAAACAATGGCACTACTACAGTCCCTTCTCTAGCAGTGACAGGCAGTGATTTGGGCTCTTCTTTTTTATTATCATCGGCAACACTGGTTGACTCAACATTGCTTTCTGTTGGTTTTGCAACTTCAGAATCGCTTTCGGTTTTTGAAGCGCTTTCTGTTGTTGCGGCGGTTGCATTTGCGTCCTCTGTTGATGCCTTCACCAAGCCATCGGTCAGTGTGGTCAAGACTGTTGATGAGCTTTCCGTCTTGAGAAGTGTGGACACTTCTTCATCCGGAAGTGGTAAGCTCAATGCGCATGCCACGACTGCAAGAAGAATCACTATATGGAAATTCATTCTGAAAGAAATAAAAAATAATTTGTCATTATCCTGTGATGAATCATATTAAAATAATGTTTAATGACCGTAAAATCTGACTATCTGTAGACTATTTTTTTTTGTATAAGTAAATGCATTTAAATTAAGTTAAATTGTCTCAAAACATCAAAACAACAATCAAACTATTAGATCACGTTGTAGAATAAATAAGTTGCGTGTATTATTTAAGTGGTATGGCATCACATATGTACAGTGGTGGTCAGAGAATTAGCAAAACACAGTGCCTTAATTTTAGTAATTGTCATACAAAACGGTTATATATATCAGCATATGGAAACAACTCTCTATCATTCTGGAAGAATGTCTTGTGAAGTGGCGAATCGAAATTTAATCGCCTCGGATCTGATGGAAAGCCATATGCGTGGTGTCCACCGAAGCAGGAGGTCAATCCGCGCTACATAATAGAAAACGGTCAAACATGGTGGCGGGTGCATTATGGTGTGGGTCCTATTGTTTAAACTGACGCCAGAATAGATCAGCAACAATATAAACGAATATTTGAAGAGCATGTTTGCTGATGACAATTTGCCATTGGCGTGGACTCTTATGCACGATATCGATCCCAAGCTTCATGCTTCAATCCTTGGAACGACGTGATTGAAGAAACCCAACAATTTGGAGGAGCTTTAGTAATTTACTAAGGAAGGATGGAACTCGGTTCCAAGTCACAGATGTCAGACATTGGGAAGACAAAAGGGATATAAATATTAAAAGTTATAAAATCTAATCTTTACAAAATTAAATTCATTTTTTTGTGTGTGCGGCTAATTCTTTCCCTCATAATAAGAACTGTAAATCTGAAAAGATGTTTTTTTTAAGGAATAAATTATGCTGTTGGGATTACTTATAACAGTGAAACTTCTCTTTACGGACACCCCTCTATAAGGGATGCCTCTATTTATGGACAATTCGTCATGGCCCCGTCATGAAGGTATTCGTGAATTTCAACCTCTTCAGTATGAATACCCTTAAATAACGGACATTCATGATGGTCCCGCTGCTGTCCGCTTTAGAGAAGTTTCACTATATTCGCATTTCTCTTTACGGCAGATCATGGAAAGATGACACCCACCATCTATTTATCAAATTTAGGGCCACGTATGACAGTATTTATAAGATAACCTATACAGCGCATTGTCTAGCTATGGCATCCCTGCCAAACAAAAGTATAGGGAATGCCCGTTGCTTCATAAAGGTCGGTAAAGATTTCATCGAAACTTTTGATGGCAAAAAATGATTTGGACAAAGCGACGCACTGTTATAACATAATTCTCGAGAAGATTGTCCGTAACTCAAATGTCAACACCAGAAGCACGATCTTCCACTAATTTGTGCAACTGCTCACATATGTATCTAGGTACTGATAGTGTTTGGAGGTAGAGAGTGAACGCCGAACTGTTCGGGCTGTACAGAGACATCGACATGGTCAAACGAGTTCTAGGCTCTCGTCTCATATGGTTAGGTCATGTACCATGGACACCCATGCACGTATCCAACCCCGAGAGACAAAGCGGTAAAGGAAGACCATGCCTTCGGTGGCGTACGCAGCTGGAAAGTGACTTCAGTCAGCTGAACGTGCGTGGCTGGAAGCAAGGAGACTGCCAGTTGGGGGGGCATGTTGGCTGGGCCGAAAATCCCTAAGGGTAGCCAAAGAATTGGATGAGAAGGTCTTCTCTGCACCTTCTATAAAAAAAAGTATGATTGCATGAATGAACCATTGTTCGCGTACATGCCAGATCCGCAGTGTCCTATTTAGGCACCAATGAGTAGCCTGAGTATTGCCTAGCTTGATCTAAGTAGAACAAAATACCATTAAAGGTTGAGCGATGATAAACTCTGTTTTATTAAGACGAATTGTTCGTCTGACTGTTCTCGGATGTGAAATAAATCCCATCTAAATCCCATATTTCGTATAAATCTCACTTAAATCGCTTGACCCTAATCAAACTGTCCACAGTGCGACAAAAATAAATCTGTAATAAAGCGCTTCCCTCGTGGTCGCTTAACTCCCCCCAACTCGAACCAAAAACTCGCGTCTTCATTTCGACATGGAAAACTGAGGCTGCCGCTTTCTGACACAAAATTCTCGTAAGCGCGATAAAACGCGTAGCGACGGCCGACAGCGCGAATGTTGCCATTGGGATTCAGCTTATACTTTCTTTCGGTTTCGCAGTGAAATCTAAATTTTTGTTCAGTTGAATATCGGTTTGTGAAAAGCGACCGGAACAAGTTGCAACACTTTCCATTTGATTGGTGAATTTGCTACAATTTGTGTGATTTTTCGATGTATTTGCTTTCCCTTATAGTGTTAATATGCCCTTGGTGCAGTCCCTTGGAACTTTTGTAGCGCGCCTTTGCCGTTATCGGTAAACGAATATGGTGATCAACCATCACAAATCAAATTAGACAATTCCACCCACAACTCTGCCCAGTGAAAGAAAAATTATGAAGTCGCTGTGTAGAAATAAAACGACAAAGCACAACGGAATGGAAATTCCGCGGATCCATTACAATTGACTTCAATTCAAGGAATGGATCCTAATATCGAAGATCTTGAGAACAAAATGCGAAATCTTGAAGAAAAGAGCAAAACAAAATGCGGCTGAGCGGCAGAAATGAGGTTTGAACCAATTGAACTCAACTCAAGGTTTAAACGAAACTGTGAAACCGAATAAATCGTTAAACTGATGCTTAAACCAAAATGTAGTTTAAACTTCCACTGTGAAAGTGAACGTAAGCATCATTAATAATTTAACAGTATCTGTCGAGCCGGATCAATTTACAAAAAATAAACAACTCTAAAAACGGACGATTTAAGCCAAAAATCTGATCTCCGCTTAAGGTTCAGCAGAACTTCGGAAAATGAAACTGGAAATTAATCCCTGCATAGTTAGAGAGGACACAAGTGTTCTATTGTAGTTTGTCCCTTCTCTCCAAAAGAGCGATTCAAATGTTGTATCAATATGCAAAATAAGAAAATAATTCATATACATGAACTATTTGCATAGCAAATACCACTTAAAACCGAATGACTAAAGAACTGCACATGATTGCTGTGTACTATAGCTAGACAACGAATGCTTCCCGTCAAGCAATGACCGACCAATTTCTGAATTTCCTTAAATACCTAATTTGCATAATTGGTCGAACAATGACAAATAAAAAATAACGAAATTCTAGTCGCAGCTACTTAGTGATGCATATACAATTATTGTATAATTGTATCGTAAATTAACACAGCATCATCCACTGATTTGCGAATACCGGCGCACAACTTGTGGACATCCTCCTGCATAGTCTCCCTCTCGCTCACTCGCAGCGGCGGAAGTTTGCAATAACGTCTCGAAATTTCAAGGGCCTCTTGGCATGGAGATGTACTACATAGATCAGGAAAAATGTTCTTCTTTTTTCTATACTCATGATGTACCTCTACACTTGTTGCCTCAATCGAAAACACAATGCATCAATGAATTAAATTTAAATTTCATGTGAAAAAGCTATGACACATACGAGCTGTACGTCCTGGGTTCCTGGCCTGTGATCATGCCACCGAAGTGAGATGGAGTTTAATTTGCCTCATCGCCGCATTTAAATGTACCCAAGATTGCAAGAATTATCTGTTCAAATTGACCGAGCTACACACATATACATACAGTCTTATGTAATGGCTTGGAGTATATTTGGAACAAATCAAGTGATCTTCTTAAGTGATGTGCACATGAACTCTGTTTAAAGACATGTTCTGCAGAGACTGAAAGAGGAAGTAAGAAGGGCAAATGGAAATGTTAATTCTATGCACGTTCTGACATTTGAAATAGTAAAAGTCAGGTTTAATGTCAATTGCATATCGTTGATCGGAAGACGAAGCGAACGATGTAAAGTTGAAGCTTGAAAGGGGTCGAGTTGTTTGAGAGTTTTACAAGAGAGTATTGCGAGGAAAATAGAAACAGATGCCGGGTGAACTGGTGGTGTGGCCAACAAATTATGTTGCTTGGTTTTTTATAGGGTGGTGTGTTATTTAAGGAATTGATGAGATTTTGTTAGGATCTAAAAAAGATTTGATTTGAAATTCAGGTTAGACGAGCTGTTTTAAATTGATTTTATAAATTTAGTTCAGTAAAACGGTGAAACTTCTGTTGATAATTTTATTTGTGCACTAAAATATTTTTCATGTTGGAGACAACTATATTTTCCTGCGTTTGAAATTCAGGTCGGTCGGTCAGAAATCGCATTATTCTGTTATAGTATTATTGACGAGAATTTCTTTTCTAGAATAAGAGAGTCAGTAGTCTGTACAAAAAATAATTTTGTTAACTAATGCAGTAACCTATAAACGTAACGAATGAATTACATTCGAATAGTCCCAAGAACCAGAAATCGAAAATCATTGCAAAGATTAGACATAAACAAACGACCAGATGATCAAATATGTGCCCATGATCATCTCAAATTAGAACTTGAGTGCTAAGTGAATTTATTTAGTACTAAAATGTCTGCCAGTTTCTTTTTTGTGGAAAAATTTCCAACTGCTTGTGACTCATGCGAATCTTTTTGAATAAACATTGTTTTTTCAAATTAACATCGAATTTGTGTGTAGCTTCAACAAGAAACTTGATGAGTAAGAAAATAATTGAACCAGCTTTAGAACTGGCGAATTTGATTAGGTAAGGCTTGACTTTATTCGTTAAACTTTTCTCATGACGCATGAGAATTGTTAATTTCTCACAAACAAGTAATGCGTTGACAGATATCACAACAATATCGGTGACAGCACTCATCTGTGCTGCGTTCTTTGAATAATAATTTGAATTAAGTAAATAAAATAATTTACTTTGAAGTATGAAAAAGGGAGTGCTTCAATGGATCTGTAATCTGTAATGATTTGATGTGAAATTTTTCGCTGCACTCTTAGTGACGTGCCCTGCGTGCAAATGATGAACATTTCACCTATAGACAAG
Organism: Eristalis intricaria; assembly: GCA_964034865.1. Taxonomy (NCBI): domain Eukaryota; kingdom Metazoa; phylum Arthropoda; class Insecta; order Diptera; family Syrphidae; genus Eristalis; species Eristalis intricaria. Next base: position 13,666,930 of record OZ035876.1, on the reverse strand, counting down.
AATATTAAATAAGATAATGAATTATAATTGTTTTATTGTTTTTCTTATCCGCTTGACGGATGTGCTTAGTGCATATTTTATGAAGTTGCAATTAATTGGTTGGTTTTATTATTATTTTTTAAATTACACTTTAACCTTCAGATTAGACTTAGCCTTAGTAAATTGATAATTTTGAATTTCAATGAATCACCCTGCATTGTAGACAGATTCTAGGAAAAAATGCCTGTGCTTAACGGTTTGACGGGATCTGAGTTTACACAATTTTTAGAGAGAATGAAGGATATACAAAAGAAGACCATGCCAACTTCTACCTCTAAATTTGGTGACATCGTCATTTTTACCGCTCCCTTGAAACAATGTTTTCAATCAGAGAATGCCATTTACAAGATTGAATGACTGAATAACTTACAAAAAGTCGGGAAAATTCGTCGGGACAAAAGAACCATCAGTCTGTGAAGTCGCTTAGCCAGAGTACTTGATTGTTGATCTAAACATAGACGACTTCAAAGATTATAAGCTCAAAAATATTGCCTATTTTATTTCGTAATTTTGATCTCACTAAGTTGTTAAAGAATTCTTACAAAACTAGGTAAAATAGATTCAACGTATGCTCTACGTTTCTGCTCAATTTGTTCAAGTGCAAACGAAAATTTTAGTTTTTGCTCTGACATATTTGCACTTAGATCAGATCTGAAGAACTGAAAAGTTGTCACGCCTAGAGCATTTTTATAATTTCCCTTGAACAATTGGACATTTTGAGCTTCAAAGCTGAACTGTCAAGCCTCAGTCAAGTTAGTTCCCAGTTTCGGCCGGCTTTCCTGTGAACTTCGAAATTAGAGAAAATAGAAAAATGTTTCTCTTCTCTTTGGTTCAAATCTCAAAATTCATTCCAATCAGGATGATTAGCGAGACTTTTGGAAAACACGTCTTTTTGAACAACATGGTGCAAGTTTGACTAAAGTCAAGACGAATGAAACCTTTAACTGGCTCATGAATGCAACGAATTTGAATGAAGACGAATCCTTTTGTGGAAATACAATTGTTGAAAACGCATTTTCCAAAAAGATTGAATATCCAATGGCAGTAATCAGATATGAAGAAGAAGTCACGAAAGTCTTCCACATTATTTAAACATGCTCCTTGGAGTTAATCTCACAATCGACCGACCTATCACTCAACTTTCAATGGTTCACTTTAAACAGTCCATTATTTTATTGCTCTAAATGTATTCTCCATTCTTTTTTAATTTATTTATGTATGTTTTATTTTTTATTTTTCTTAAATTCACGGATCACTTAACAATGAATAGAAGCAACAAAAAAAAAAAAAAGAAGAAAAGATTGTACACATTTAAATCACACAAGTGGCTTGAACTCACCCGTATAAGTAATTGTAACTACAAATTAGAGATAATATCAGAAAGATTGCCTCCAGAATGTTCTACTATACTGTTATTTATCGAATAAGCGCGTAAGCAGTGCTGTGTGCACGGTAGTCGGTTTATAATCCGTTTGAAGAGATTTTCCGCTCTAAGTCGGTATATATACGCCATGGATCTGTGGGGTATTTTATTGTCATACCACATATGCTGTGAGATTCTTTGTTGGCTGCTTTTGATTAATAATGCCGTGTACAAGTACACTAAAATGTATATAATATACAGTGAATGCAGATGTATTCAGTGTGGCTTGTGATAACACGAGAACTTATTAGGTGAATCTTAGGCGGTTGGTCGTACTCGTATATTCGGATTCAGTACCTAGCGACTGAGTGGGGGCTGGCTGAGATTTATTCATTTTTTTTTCTTTGCTTTCATTCAATGATGACTACAAGTAGAATATGTATGCCTTAATCATCATCCACTTTAAGGTAAGAATGCGATAAATTAGTAGAGTAGGGGGGTAATCTTAATGCGTACAGAATGTAGGTTCTTAGGTGGAAATCGCGAACAAATAAATCCGATAAGTATGCATTGCTTCTATAGCATGCAACCCAGGATGAAGATGTCGATGATTGTAGTAAACACTGGTTCTGGCCGCATTCGTCTTCCTCATTGGAGTTCATACGGCAAAGGTCACGTGGACTCGAAAGTCGTAACATTTCTGGATAAGTAGCGCGAGTATTGCAAATTGAATAATGGGACCCGCACGTAGGGAGGTCAAAAAGTTTCCGTCATGACGTAGAAATGACACTGGTATGCAACTGAGATTCTTGTTTATTGCATTAATGAAAATTAAATAATCAAATGATGCCTCTGTGTGGGTTTGGCTTTTCGGTGACTATTAAGGAAATTGAGAACAGTCTGGAGGTATGATTCAGAGTGAAAATTGTACCACGCCGCTGTACGTCGTCGTCTGTATGTAAACGTTTTCAGATACAAAGAATTGATAGGGATTCGGTGTGTTCATGGAATATTATTCGAACCGAACGTTTAATCGGTTTCGATAAGGTTATGCAAATACTACAATCGCATAGTTCTTCCTCGAAGTTTACGTGCTGTGCATCTTCGATTTATGCATGCACACGACACTTGTTGAAAAAAATTCTAGAGATTTGGAAGGAAGTACCCTGAGATCTTTTGTCAGACGGTTTGTAAGAGTGACGATAAGTAATAGGGATTAAGTCATGGTTTCACATACATTTGACGTTCAGTTTCTTAAGCCTTAATCATAAATCATCTACAGGAAGTGGTGGCTAGAAGGGAACAATTTCCTAGGTTAAAATTTTAAATAAAAAGACAACTAAGGAAGGAAGGTTATTGATTTAGTCTTGTCATATTGAAAGACAGAACATGATCTGAAATTGCTTAACTGCTAACAGTCAGTTTCCCTTTCTTCTGGTTAATGAGACTCAGTAATTAGTAAACTAGTCTCTCAGCTAGAACTGGTAACCCTCTTATTTTATCATATAGTTGTCTGACCATTGTCATAAACGTCGTACAGAGCCTTGAGAGTGTTTGACACTGGCATCTGCGCAAGAAGTGCAGAAAGCTTGTCAACAAAGCGAGAAGATGGCGTAGAGATTGGGACACCTACAAGGAATCTGGCAGTGCTTTCAGATATGAACTAAGGAAGGCGCAAAGAATTTCCTGGAGGTACTTCTGCGGCAAAACTGAAGAAATTTCCGAAGGCCACAGACTCCGGAAAAATTTTAGCATCATCCCCAAAATCAGCAGGATTTCCCCAAACACCCGATGGAATCTTGAACCTTCATCCTGCAGACTTTCACCTGGCCAGACTGCCTACAAAAATGGCAAATGCGACAGCCCTGCACTCCCTGAAATTTAAAAATCCCTAGAATATAAGTCATTAACCCTTGCGACATATTTTCTAAATCGAAGGCGCATTCAACGACATTGAACGAAATCACTTGCGCTTAACAACCTCGGGATCGGAAGTCCGCTGATGGCTTTCATCTATCAGCACCACTAGGTGTACTTCCAATTCTTCCATCGAACGTAGCTCAAAATGAACTGGTATTAATACTGGAAGACGCTGGATGAAAAGTCATTGCTGACGATGTTGTTATAGCGGCATCTGGTAAATTCATCTCCACTCTTAGAGGGTAGTCCGATAAGTACTTAGCCTCCAAAATAAAAACGAACATTTTGGAAAAGTGGTGATTTATTTCTCGACAGAGTGTCCCTTTAGTTCGATAAAATTGACCCAGCGATGCTCCAACTTCTTTAACCCGTCTGAAAAATGCGTTTTCTGGAGGGCTGCAAGGTACGCCTCCTTGGCGGCAATAACCTCCTTATTGCACTCAAATTTCTGCCCGGCGAGCGGTTTTTTCAAGTATATAAACAAGAAGAAGTCAGACGGGGCCAAATCTGGACAGTATGTGTATATAAGATATAAAATCCCCCCTTTGGACCACTTACGCTGTGCGGCAGCGGACAGCGGTTTGTCTAAGGGAGGGCAAACAGTCCCCCGGGGACTCTGGTAACCCTAACTTAACCGAGGCAAAGGCTGCCTTGCATGCGAGTGTTCAGAATCACTCCGTCTGATACACTTTATATACTCCCCCACTGGAACTTATTCTTCTTATTCTGCTTATTTTATTTTGGTATTCACTGAGAAGATTCTAGAATTTAATATTGTCATTTAAGTTCTTTGTTTACATAATTCATAAATCCATTAAATATTTTCTTTTTTTGCCAATAACAGGGTCCAAATACAGAGGAGTTTATAAAGGTTCACCCATCAAACGATGATAAACCCGTTGCCATTAAAGATTATTTGCCTGATGAATTCCAAACAATTCCAAGTGAAGGAAGAGACCTGATCCTTAGACTACTGGATATTGATCCCAGGATAAGACTACATTCCGTCATGAACTTGCAAAGGATTGCACTGTACAAAAACTTTAAAATAGATTTGAAAACCATCCAAAATGTGTGTAGATAAAATTTCACTTATATAAAGAGTGATTTTTTTAAGCGTTTGGTTTTTATTGTGAATAACACAGGATTAATGTGTATAATTTGAATTGAGTTGATAGGACACAGCTCGTCGTATAGTTTTAAGAGATTATTTCATGTAAATGCTGACTACAGTTGTGTTTTGAATGTTCCATACAAAACATTTTAACCGATGTTCGGTGATAACTGAGCGTATCTCACTTTGTCACATGTAACGAATCATGTGTAATCTGTCAACAATAAATCACTGAAAAACCAAACAGAAAAAAAAATCACTTAATAATACATATATGCATTTATTTCAATATATCTTCATTTTAGATCTCTCCAAATGACATCATCCAAAGAGATGGCATATCAATCAAAACTAATTCCGAAGTACCCAGTATTGATTTTGACTTTTGATATACATAATATGTTTACCTATTTACCATACATGCAGTATAATATTTTTGAATAAAGTTATTGAATCTCTTATGTGTTTTTAAATCTGCACATGGTAATACCTATAATCAAGAAAAACCTCTCCGTTTGAGTACGTTTCTAGAGAGGATCAAGCAGCGAAAAAGGTAACGTAGAAGCCTGACGGAACGAAGAAGAAGCCTGGTAAACACAAAAAGGGCTCGGAACTGGGCGAATCACTGCCAATTCCGTACGCCCATACGCCACTCAGGTCCACGAAGAAGAAGCTAGATGACGAAGCCCTGTATAGAGCACTATGAGTCCTTACCGGACACTGTGCCTTCACATGCGACTTCACCTACCGCACAAAGGTTTTTGCTGAAGCTGCAGATATGAGGAAGACATATAATCTATCCAACATCTGCTCTGCGAATCTCCGGAACAGCAATGAAAAGAAGGTATTTTTAAGAAAACACTTCTCGGATCATGTTGATTGAAAAACTCTTAGGATTCAAGCATGAATCTGGTTGGCTTAAGAACTACAATAGGTCTTATCTCATGGTAGCTTAATACCCTAAAAAATGCTAGCACATAGTAGTAGTAGTGGTTCGAGATCATGTTTTTGACGTAAATTTGAAGTATTTTTGAGGCTCTGACGCATAAAGTACTTTTCATGCGTAACTTCAAAGCATTCGTTGACCGTAAAGTAACTGACACAAGAGAGGACACAATGAATATTCGAGTGCACACCTGATTTCATTTGAAAGTCTCATCTACACACAAAAATTCTCAGTTGAAAGTTGTATTTTATTATAACACGTACAATTACAAGCTTTTATTTATATTTTTATTCATATTTTGATATTTGCTTTGACCAGAGTCAAATCTCAGGCGGTAATTTAAAATTCAAATCCTACTGAAAAGTCACAATGTGACGGCTGTCACCACTGAAGAGAAAAAGTTAAAAGTTGTTGTGCGTCAACACAATTTTGTATCTATCAAAGTATAACTGACGCTTTCACAAGTACGGTATTCTATGTGCCGGAGCATTTACGCTTTTTTTTTTTTGGTAAAACGGTACCAGAAAAGGTTATTTTTGCAAATACAGTCGAACCTCCACAAGTCGAATAGTGCCGGGAACAAATATTTTGTTCGACTTATGGAATGTCCTAGTTATGGAGTGTAAAATATGGGAGAGTTGAAGTTTAAGTTCTGAAACATTTAACAAATTTTGTTCGACCTGTAGAAAAATTCGTCCTAAGGATTTTCGTCTTACAGCGGTTTGTCTATATATCTGTATTCTTATGAATGTGTTTCCAATTTTGACTTGGATAACTTTAAACTTTCACTGTGAACGCACCAAAAAGCCAATGGCCAAACTGTCAATGTCAAAACATTCATACGCTTTAACATCTATTTTTGACGGCAAATAGTCAATCAAGTCTAGGGAATTGAGCAGTTGTGTCTAAGCCACTTATACATCGGGTTGGTCAAGGTGGTGAGTGTCAAGGTGGCAGTTCAAGCAGACGTCGCAAACGAATAAAAAAAATAGATCGACTACGCACCGCGTTCTCAGAAACCCCTTTTGCGAGTGTCAATTATCAATCAATTGATGATTGATAAATTTGTCAAGCAAAGAATTTTTCGGTCAGAAATGAAGTATTACAGAGATAGCCGATTTACAGCAGATTGCCCATTAGTCCATCGACGAATTTGAGTGCCTTTTTGACAGATATTCATGCATTTTTGACGTTTATTTACGAAATACGTAAATGCCGGCCTTTGATTGGTCAATTTGGTTTAAGAATACGTTATAAAAAACAGCTGTCAAAAATCTTAAGGGGCAAGAGAGGTAGAAGTCGGGCATCTCTGTAATACTTCATTTCTGGTTTCGGTATTGTGTAACTCATTTGATTAAATTTCTAACAATTGCGAATAAATTGTCTGTGAATGAGACATGATATTTGACAGTGATATGAATTGCGCGCACGGCCTTGGCTTGCTCCCGAAGAAGAAGAAGCCATGGACGGAGCCAGAACTTAATGCCTCGATCTGGGAATTGAAGTCGGAAGGAAGGGCGACATCTAATACGAGACCTTATTGTCACTGTGTCATAGGCAGGCAACTGAATATACTGCACAACGACTTTTGGAGGAGCTGCAGAGAAGAGGAAGAAATACAATCCATCCAACATCTTCTTTGCAAATGTCCAGTTCCTAGGAATGGACGTCTTCCCGGGGCGGAGTAAAACTTATATACCTCCAAAGATGTATCACAGAATCCGGATGGTTTTAGGGGTAAAAGAAGGTTTCACTGTAGCATCACCTTCGAAGTGGGTCCAACCTGCAATTTCATTGTAATCAGATCGATCTACAATAAAAGGAGAAAGATGTGGATAAACCAATTGTTGATCGATAGGTTTCTCTCGCATGCTAGACCCATTGAAATAGAAGAAAATGGTCAACCACTTTTTTAGCCTCATTGCGGTTTCATGTCTTATGCTAAGTTTTATGTTAACTTCGAAATATTCGCACTACAGATAATACGCAAAAATACAGATCTACAAACAGCCGTTCACCGATATCTAGTTTCCATACGACAGAAATATAAATATATATCTAGTTGTCAAAACCTGTCAGATAAGGTTGATTATCGCTGCTCTATTAAGGTTTTCAACAAGGCGACAATCTGGATCATACTTGAAAAGATCGTTCGAAACTCGTTAGAGACAAGGGACGAACGCAGCCAAATGTTAAATAGGTTTATTGATTTCTAAACCATCCAATGGATGGCTTATCCTAGGATGAGAAATACGAAAAAGCTTACCATGTTGTTCAAGAAAGCAAATAGTTTTGAAAACTGCCATGGACTTAACAATATGAGGAAATTATTATAAATAATGTACATTGACCTGTTTAAATATACTGTCATTATGCAAATACGAGCGGTGGACTGTGGTGGCCCAAAATACATAACAATTCTTTGACGTTAGGCCTTATGATAAAGCCTACATTATTACGAGGAAGTAGTTTTTCTAGTATTAAGTCGTTAATACCAAACGAACGATTTTTGAGAGCGGACATTAAGTTTAAACCAATCAAAAACCCAAATTCAATTTCTTGACCTAAAACCTTTTTGCCTAACGTCAACGAATTTGTGTTATCTATACGTTCTATTACTTGGCCTCGAATGGAAACCAACAAAGCTTTATTTCGACGCCGAACCGAGAACTTTGAGGAGCTTTTATTTTGACAAGTGTGCTCTCTGGGAGTATCGTGGTGTCAAAAAATGTGGCTATTGTGATACGAAGCGTAGTTCGCTTTTACACGGTCAAATTTCATCATATTCCGACGAAAAATGCGACAAGGGAAGCAAAAGATGCTCGAGGCTCCGATTTATGCATTGGTACAGAATTCATGTCAGCTTTTGAATAAACTTTCGGCCTTTCCTCTCTTTTTTGTATTTTTAACGTTGGGTACCGGCAGCATGTAACTCATGTGTGAGTAAGAGACAACGTAGATATATGTGGGAAGCAGTGAGAAACAGAAACGATGATATTCTACCGATATTTGGTAGTTTGACCGTGTGAAAGCATGGTACGATAACTTCCGATAAAGGGCGGATTATGATACAACGAAATTTTAGCGTCAAAAAGCGGCCGTAGGAATTGACGAACTTGCACATCTACGGTCGCCAAGTAAATACAAGTAGCCTCTGAGAATATGAGATTTACTCTAAGAGAAATTTGAAGAAACTTCAATGTTAACGTTCGAATGATTTCATGAAATAATCCAATTTTTTTGAACAAAATGTCCACACCATACTTATATTCTTTGATTGAAGAATCTTGATTAATTTCGTTTTAAATGGCACACTTACTCTGTTAAATATTCCACTAGTACTGAATATAAAACCGTATAGCCAAAAGTATCGCGTCTTTTCCCAACAACATATGAAAAGACTTTGAGGAGCTTCAATAAATACACTCATCCAACAGTTTGACGGCGACTTGGTCTACAAGGATGTACGATTTGCCTTGTCTGTGGATACCATTTTTTTTCCTTTCTTCATTTCAAATAGAACTGTAGAAAAACTCGCTTCCTATTATGAATCCTGTTTGCCTATTCCACCTTCAAAATATGAACTCTTGTGCCTCACAAAAATGAGTAGACTTTCGGGGCTGTCACACGCTTAAGAGCCATTCATAGACAATGTTGATTTTCCTATTCGTCAACTCTTGAGATACATATTTTTTCCTTTCATTCTTGTTGTTTACTAATTGTTTCGTTCATTTTGAGAGTCCCTTGCAAATGGCCAAGACTACATCTAGACAAAAGAAACAAATTACGCAAGTTCCTCACACGAAGCACCCTTGCACTGGAAGTATGTTTATTTCTCACAAACTCTCTGCACGGGGAGAGTGTTTGATGCCGAGAGTACAAGTATAAGTATCTATGAAAATGATTTCTTATCGGATTTGCTTGTTCCAGTGCTTCGGTTGGATTTATCATGTTAGCAATCATCTGGATATCTTTGGACAGGCGCATTGAATGCTAAATAAACTCTCAAAAGCATTCCAAAACCCATATTTTTATAAACTGAGCAAAAATCCAGAGATTTGCCTGGAAATCAGGCTACACTCTCTCTCGCGCATAGGATGTGCGCATCGTCAGTGAGCATGTTGCTACGCAAGAAGCGATTCGACAAAAAGCAGGAAAAAACCTCAAATAATTTTTCCATTAAATAGATACAAATTTTCCAGGCCAGACCCAGTTCGAACAAAAATTCTTCAATAAGAAGTCACTCGGTTAGCTGCAGCTGTTTACGCGATGAATAGCCTTTAACAAAGATTGAAGTTTATTATTTTTTTCCAAAACTTTTCTTCCTTTTTCTCCTTTTTCATCTATATGAGTTTTGTTGAACGAAAATAAAAAGTATATAAAAATCAATTGATGTTCAAATTCAAAAGTTTAATCTGCAAGAAGTGAAAGAAGTTTCGAAACGACCAATCCTACATTATTCGAGTTTAATTTTTGTATTTGTATCTACGGTGTGAAATGAAAATGAAGAGCATTCGCTGGATTTTTTCTCCATTTGAGAATGAATAATAATGCGCAATTGATTTCTTGTTTTTTTTCTCTCCTTTCACTTTAATTTTATTCAGTACTTCGGGGCGAATAAAAACTTGAATTCAAATGAAAATTGTGGATGGCATTGACATACAAACGCGATTTTTCTTTTATCCTAAAAAATTACTTATTCGTATTGCATATTTTTTTTTCTTCTCCTCGGTTGGCTAGAAATGGAGATACAGTCTTGTGATAGTTATTCATTGTGCCCGGACTTATCTATTCATTCCTCCAAAAAGGGCATAAGCAATAATAAGACAGTGAAGAAAACTAAAGATACATACTACAATATATGTACATACGCAAGAAGATTTATGTAGAAAAAAAAATATAAGAAATCCTAAGCTCACATATATCCCCACATTTATCCATGAGAGAGCCTTGGTGTATAAGCACATGTATATGGCGCATGTCTCTCTAGAAATGTGTGTATTTAAAGAAACTAGTGAATAACACAATTATTGACTTGAAAAGCTGTTAGTTTGTGGATGAGATTTTCTCTTCTTTTTTTTTTTTGCTTTGCTTTGTTTCAGTTTTCATTTTTTGCCATTTAATTATGTTACAAAAAATGAAAGAAAAAAATAGCGATACACAACCCACACACGCACAGATGATACAAACAAAAACGAGGGGGAGTACCTTCGTATAATGAGATTATACAATCTGCAATGTGCACGTACACACATCCTAGATGCAAAAGTACTCGGATACATGCATCCTTTGCTTTTCTTTCTCTATGAAGGGGGATCAGCAGGACGCTTTCTCCCTGAATATGTGTGTTTCATAACTAAAACTTGAAGCCTAATTCCATTTCTAATTACAACCGTGAACTTTACTCTGATTTTGTCTTTCAATTTGTAATAAAAAAAATAAATATGTGCTCTCTCTCCCATGCTCTCTCTCTCCCCACATTGATTGTCAAGTAGCAGCCGTCCACAATTGAGAAAAGGAAGATTTTTTGTTTCCAGCACCTCTATCGAGAAAACAAATGAACTAGAAGTTTAAAGTGTTTCAAACGGATAAATAAAATAAATTGAAATGAAATAACTACATGTGTTGTAAACCCAAAACGAGTTCCGGGTAATAGTTTAAATTAAAAGAAAATTTGTATGCACCTACTGTGAGGTGAGGAGCAACAAAAAAAAAAAAAAAAACAGAACCAACCAGACAGGAAAAGGACAGGATTAAGGAAAGCATTTTTAACATAAAGCATACATTTTCGAAATATATTTTGTATGGTGTGAAATACAAGGGCCTCGGATAGTTTCCACTGATCAGTCAGGCTGGCTAATGGGTGGTAAGTTGTTAGACGCTACATATCTTCTAAATTTTTGTTTACATTTAAGAACCGGATGACAGGTTCATTGATTTTTTTTCCCTTTTTTCGCTGTCGTATTTTGCTTTTTAAAACTGAGCCCCAGATTCCTGTGCGTGGTAGGTGCAGCTTGAAAAAAAAAGCGAAAGACAAAAAAATACACGCCATATTTTTGTTCGTGTCCTTAACCTTGTTAGGAGGAGTTCTTACTTCGCGAAGAGGAGATTTTATTGCTATTGGAACTTTAAAAAATCAAGTTTTAAAGGGAGTTTTTTGAAGGTCATTTGTGATATAAAATTATTTGTACCTATGTGATGTTCTTACTTCTGTTTTCTGTTTTTTTTTTTGCTGTAAGATATTTTTCCAAGTCAAAACTCTTTTTTTTATTCAAAGGAGTGTGGGAATTTTATCTGTGAGCCATGTTCTTTATTTTGAGATCACAAAGTTCCACATGGCCAATCGCATATGACGCATTTGTTCTACACGGCATTAAGGTTAAAAACATCATCACAAGATAAATCTGAATGAATGTTGTTTTGTCTTTGTGAACGATGTACTATAATTTCGTGATTAATTTGAAATGAACCAATTATATGGTCAACTTGACACATCTCTGCTAACGACCTGCAGATTTCAAAAATTCACAGATAAGAAATAAATCTATTTAACGTTTCAGTATTCACCAATTGTTCATCGAATCACATGCAAATGTTTTTTTCTACATTTAATTGATTTGTTGTGCTTGTTATTGGGCAAAATTCTCGGGAGCGTTATTTTGATTGTATTTAATCAATCAGCATCCGCTGTGACTTAGCTCCTCAGCAAAAATCACGTCAAATTTTTCAATGATTCCACATCTTTGCAAAATGCTTTCGATTTTAAAAGTGCTTATGAATCAATATTCCCATTCATGTATGTACCTCCACACGTAATTCGTACGCAATTTCATTCGAAAGGTATTCTGCCCTTTAAGTCAATTGTTTAGAATAAAATTAATTTGAAAATAAAATGACGTAAACAGACACAAACTCATACCGATGGCAGAATCTGCACAATTCCCAGAATCAGTGCACTAATGTCCAAGTGCAAGTAAATGAATCATCCACTCGTCTACACACAAAGATAGTTTCATATCTCGCCATAAAAAAATCAGGTGGAATAGAGAAGTGAAAACAAAAACAAATCGTGCGGCTTCTCCAGTGCGATGTAAATTTCTAGGCACTTGTAACTTCTGGACTTTGTTACAATTCTCGAAATGAATGCAGCGTTCATAGTTTCACCACAAGTTGTTTTTATTTAATTTGGCATCACCTCAAAGAAGTACATACGTATAGCTAAACCCTGTGTACACAATTTGATTCTCAATCAGCTCTTTTGAATTCGATTTGAAAAACATTGAAAAATTGTCTATAAGTAGACGGATAGTTGCAAAAATAAGCGCAGATTTCCTTTGACATTGGAACAAGATTTTTGTACCCAAAGGAACTGGGTGGGTGAACCTACAATTTGTTTTTAGTTTATTTTATATTTTAAGTAAAAGTCTAAAATTTATTTTTGGTCACCTCGAGTAAGCACATCATATTATTTGGCTTAGAAGTTGAGTGGTGTGAATCAAAACTCAAGGAAAACTCCGAGGAAACACTCATGAGTAAAGTGTTTTCATTAAACGGAACACTCAATTTGGTGTGAATAAACATTTTTCACATTTCCCTCAAGTTGACGTTTGAAAACTAGAGTCTTTGAAATTTAAGGGTGGGTGAAGATTTGGAGAAATGTGGGTGCAGAGTATAACGCAAATAAGGTGCGAGGACACATTGGATAATTTCAAGAACCTGAATAGATGCCAGTTTCATAATATGGACTGGTTAAGTAATCAGTTCCTTTCCGATGAAACCCGTGGTGCCATGCCAATATTGAGAAGGTAGAAGATATTACTTCTATACTTTGGTGACCCGAGATTCCAACTTGGAGTTGGTGAGGACATTGGGATTCATAGATCCAGAGTTTGGCAAGTGTCGTACTACATGCGCAAAAGGAAATCTATGGATGGCATTTTTCTTTCATAACTTCTCAAGCAAAAAGTAATGAGCTTGGGTTTTTTCCAGCAAGCGCCAACGAAATTGTGAACATTTTATGTGTTCTTCCATTCCAAGTTTTTTTTCAAGGTTTATCACTTAATCCATCAAGGTATTCCTCTTCCGAAACATAAGTTTCCATGCATTTTTTTAACCTTTTCTCTTTCTTAAAGTTACCTCCAATGCACACTTAACTTCTTCAAGTGTTCACTCAATACATTCCATCTTTATTCACACCCAAATGGAGGCAACATACAGCTGTCAAAATATCTGAGTGAAAAGTTTTCTTTAAACTTAACGATTTTAACTATTATTCACACCAAATGGAGTATTCCCTCCAGAATGCTGAGAAAACACTCAAAATCAATTTTTATTGACATCACACATTATTATTATTGTTGTTGGGGGTATATTATATTGCACCACGACATTTAGATCCAAAGGGACACCTTTTGAAACCTCTGTGTACATTTGTTTTCAAAGTTGTATGGAGGGTTATGGACTGCTGTTGCGCATGCCTGGATGAGATTTATTCTAGAGTGTACTCTCTAAGCCAGTTTCCTTTCGGAATCTTCTATGGGCAGGTATCCAGCAGAATTTACTTCGTTTCCCCTTACTCTTTAAGCTTCAGTAAACATTTCCACACGAGCTTGGATGGCTCAAACAGACAGTGGCTCTTTAGAAAGTGTCATTAGGCCGGATTCAACATTTGGCATAATATCGCTTAGGTAAAGCGCCGGCCGCAGAAGGCCCGGGCCTAGCTTCTTCTTCCCTTCTTCTTACGAGCGGAAGGGACCTACAGAACGGCTAAGTTTGATAAGCTATTTTCTAGACAGGCATTACTCTGTAAGCATTGTCAATTACCCGAATGTTATTTTGGTCGTATCAGGAATCGAACTCAGACATCGAGGTTCAATTGCGTAGGAAATACCCACAACGCCATGGCCTGCCAAAGGTATGTAAAGCATTTGCACAAAAAAAATCGATATTAAGTGAGGTGAGCCATTTTCTCTTTGAGCCACTGTACATATATTTTAATATTCATAGAATTACTTCTGAATTTAATATTCACAAATTGTTCACCCTTGCATTTGGTACAACTTCTTACACATCAATTCTCGAAATATTGACGAATACGATTATAGTCAAATCCTACGGTATGTGTCAAAGGTCAAGTTAGGTAAGAATCATTCTTCACATTTCTGTTGACATTCAACTTAACTTGATGGCCTTACACGTGAATGTTTCTTCTGTATGTATGCAACAGGCTGCCGAGGATGTAAATATTAGTTGTAACTGATTAAATTACGCTCGATGTTCAACGAGTAGCTTTTTTCCCAAACCTGGCACTGAGTGATGAATGCCGTGAAAATGCTCTTATTTAGTTGAAATTTAAAATATTGTATTAACCAAAATATGAAATGTTCAAAATAATGTACAGTTGAACTTATGTACATGACTTAGTGCTAGATGATTGTTCTCTATTGGGTTGCGCGTGTGAACTTGTTATCAGTTGTTTATTGTTTTGTTTGTTTTTTTTTTTTTTTTCAGGGAGCGTGGGTGTACTAAACCCACGTTCTACCCAAGGTAGTTTTTTTTAATGAATGTAGTTTATTTTACAAGTGTCATACATACGGAATATATCCTTAATAAAAACAAAAATATTTAGAACATTTCTATATGAGTGGAAAGTAAATATCGTATCGCCTATGACCAATTTCACATTGAAGTTTTAAATCCACTTTTGGTCTTAGCTTCAGTTCAACGACTGATTCGGTTTCACTGTTTCGGTTAAACCTTGAACTGAGTTCAATTTGTAGCTTAAGTTAAACGAGGGTATACTGCCTTATTTCTGCATCTCAACTGTATTTTGTGTCGCAAATTCAATCGTTCTGTCCTTTTAAAAAACCCACTCGAGTAATTTACGTAGTTGCCTTTTCCATTTCATGATTAATGACTTTTTGAGGCAAACAAACGATATCGTTCTCAGCAGTTTTCAAGACTTCGCATTTTGTCTGATGTTCCATTATCCATTCTTTGAATTGAAATAATTTTGGTTGAAATTATTGTCGGTTAATGTTTCTATTTCCGACATTTGAAACTTGTTTGTGTCGGGAATTTAACTTAGACAACCAATTTAGTTTTAGTAACTGAACACAAATCCTTGTTCAATTTAGCAACTGAAATTGAAAATGTTCCTTGCAGAAATTAAGTCGAACCTAATTTTTTTCCTATTTTTTGAGAAAGTTCTGATTTTTTATTTATTTCTTAAAGTGGAGACCAGCCAAATTCAATCGTTTTGTCCTTTTAAAAAACCCACTCGAGTAATTTACGTAGTTGCCTTTTCCATTTCATGATTAATGACTTTTTGAGGCAAACAAACGATGTCGTTCTCAACATTTTTAATATATTTTTCTATATTATTTTTTTAAATTTTTATTTAAAAATTTAGAAATATAAAGTTAGTCTATATATATATTATATTATTAATTAGAATGTTTATTAGTAGAATGTCACTGCTACCGCTTGGTCCTTGGTTTATTTCAGCCCTTATAATTGAAATCCTTGTAATGTTAATGAAGCAGTTTTATTGATGCAGAACCATTAAAATTATGCATTAAGTTTTGATCCCTACTGTATGTATATGGAATTTGCAATAAGATATAATATAAATATAATGACTGAACTGAACTTTTGAGGATGACTGAACCCGATTTGCGATTAATAATAGACCGATAATGGTACCTTGTATTGCAATACGTCTGGATGGCGCAATTAGTTAAGTGCCTGCCCTTGGTTAGTGGGGTTCACGGTTCGAATCCCAGTGAAAGCAAATTTAAAACGCTTTTATCTGTTTTTCAAATCTGGTCCAGTCATCAATGACCGTTGGGATCAAATTAACGGTGGTGGTAACAGTGGCAGTAGTCTGACTGTGGGTTTCACAATGGATCAATATGGTCTAAGTGTGCTACCTACACCATTGCAACATTACATTTAATATTGTCTTCAGTTTTGTGTTGTAAGAAACAGTTTGAATACAGTTAGTAAGTTAGGAGAAAATTCATCTATTAGTTGGATTGAAAAAGTTGAAGTGGGGTGACAATATATGACAAAAATTCTGTCGAATTCGAGAAGTTAAGTAGGTTAAGATAGTTTTTTCTTCTTCAATTTATTATTGTAAGTTTTTCTTACTTGATTTTTAACAGAAGACGACATATTCAACATTTTTAACAAAATTAATTCTCTATTTAGGTCATTAATTTGATACTCCTTTCATGAATTTTTGTAGTTTGAGTTTTTACAACTTCTAGCTGTGGTATCTTTATATAAATACGTGCTGCCAATTTTTGTCGTACGCTTAGATAACTACGCAATTGGAAAGGTAATTTCGCCTAGGTGTCCACAATCTGCTAAACACTTGAGTAAAATCCTCGTAAACAAATGTAAAAAATTTGGTTATTTTACAACATATTTACAATTTGGTCTGATGGTAGTCGAATTTCGACTACGGGCGAGCGAGTAACAATAAAAATTAATTCTTCTTCTTTAGTGGGTGCTACAATCCGGTTTGGATTTGGGCCTCCGTCAAGGTATCCCTCCAACCAGCACTGACGCCAATCTAATTGAGGCCACTTTTCAGCTGGGCACTCCATCGGAGGCGAGATTTTCCTCAGAGTTGGACTCCGCGAAGACTTTCTGAGCCGGAGCGTTGGCGTCCATCTGAGTCACTCTCTTCTGAAAAAATTATACAATTGAGTTATTGTATGCACTTAACTTAACTTAACTTGTCCCTGACAACGGAATTTTGGGCATCGTCGCCGTTTTCATTCTACAGAAGTGAGAGTGCAAGAAAGATTTACTTTTGCTTTTTTTTTGTCTGGAAGTGCGTATGTTTTTTAAATGATAAAGAGAGTAGGCATGTTAGTTTCCGTTCTCGAAAATGTTGTAGCTTATGAGAAATGAGAATAGAAGAAAAGAGGTGCAGGGAACTAATTCCACTGAGGGTCTTGTTTCGTTTTAAATCTGGAAATAACGCCAATTTTCCAAAGCGATAAGAACCGTTTTGGATTTAAGCTTCTTATGTGGTAGAGTATGCATAGACAAAATTTCTAGAAAATCGGTGGTGAGTACTTTTCGGAACATTATCTCTTTTAAGAGTGGGAATTTATTTCACATTTAGAAGAAAGTAAAACCACCTTGCATGGGAATTAAGTTCACTTTAGTAAAGTGGAGTAGTTCCCACCTAATGTTCTCGGGGACTTAGTTCCCTGAAACAAGAAAAGATAGCCATTTCACGATTTTAGTCCAAAAAACTTATTTGCGTTGTTTGGTGAGGTCTTTCAAATCTTCTATTTTTCCTGACTCTTCCGCGCAGCATAGCAAATGTTTTCGGGAACCGTTCATTGCTACGACCGAGGTTGCGTTCAAGGAAACCTAGGGTGCTCTATGTGTCTAGTAAGAGGACTTGATTACACTTACAATATCAACCACAAGGAATACTGCAGCTATTGCAACATTTGAGAACTCTTATAAAATCAAATGCCATTGGAAGTGAGGTTATCACCGTTGGGAAGTGGAGTTAGTTCGTCGACTCCTACGACGTGGGTGTCAGGCTTCACCCGAGAATTAACTTTCTGATCTTACCGCCTCACCTCTTTCGACTGACTGGACATGTTTAACGAGTATTCCAAAGTTTATATATAAGTGTAGACCCGATACACTCGCGGTCAGAACAAGAGGGGTTGCTGCAGAAGCTAGGCCTAGGTCCAACTCGGACTCTCGCGACACCCATGTTATTATTATTAAGTGCCATAGTATGGAATTGTATAGCTAACCAGGCTACTCGTTTGATTATGAGAACATTGAAGTATACCTTTCAAATAAACACATTTCACAAAAGGCGATGAAAATGCTTCTTTCTGAACATACCCACAAGAACCAAGATTCAAATGTCTTTTCAAAAATAACAACTACACACTTGTGCCGCAGAAAAGTGCAGAACCTGTTCTATAATGAAAAGGATTTTAATGACTCTCGAGCGAAAGGACACCGGGTCTAAGTGAAGTACTTATGTATATGAACATTTCTATTCACTAATAAAATGCTCAGGTTTTCACTTAGCCATCCATCATAACTTCGTGTTTTCATTGAAAAGGAGTGAGTGCTTAAGCGTCGTAACTTCTTTGATGAAGTGCCTCTTAGGTGTGCATGGTTACAAATAAAATGATAGCCCTTTGATAATAAATGTGCTCTAGGCTATTCACTTTTGTTATAAAGAATCTTGCCACTGATTGTGAAATCAGATTAATTTTCGTTGAAACTGCATTATATTACTTTGCTTAATTTTACAGATCTCATGTGGAAGTAAACCAGAAATGGGCCAGGGGCTCGATCGGGAATCAGCTAATTGTAATCTCTTTTGGTCGCAGCCCCATTTCTGCGATTACTTAACATTCAAAACGTTGCCAATATTCAAAAATAATTGTGCACAGAAAACAGACAACGATATAGTTTTTCTTAAAAATGCGGCACTGTAAGTATATTTTACACACAATTCAAAATCCAAATTCAAATTAAATTTATATTGCAGCAAATATTTTTATACACAAAGATACGATGGAATTCGGCTAAGAACTTTTTCTTCACTTTAATTCCCAAATTGTGCCAATTAGGGCACAATTATACTATCCCGTGGTCATGGAGCCACCTGGCGGTGTACCGTCAGATAAAGATAAGCAATTAGTAGTACATCAACAGCCAAACTTAAGCCTTTTAAAATCTGCAAAACATCAACCGCAGCAGCAGCAGCAGCATTCAGCACTCATTGCCATATCCGTTGGAAGCCAGCAAACTATCGAAAAACTTTCTCGTCCTATGGCATTTGATAAGGTGAGTCAAAAGATGGTTGGGTGTGGGGAAGTATGAGGTTTATTCTTCTGTCTTCTATACTTTGAGTAGTATTATAATGAAACTTCTCTACAGTGGACACCAGCGGGACCATGGTGATTGCTCGTTTTGTAGAAGTGTCCGTTCTAAGGAGGTTATTAATTAAGTTTGTTAAATACAGTGAAACTTCTCTAGCGAGAACATTATGATTGTTCGCGATGTGGGGTGATCGTTCTGAAGGCGTTGAAATTCACGAATATCTTCAAGCTGGGACCACAGCGAATTGTCCGTAAAGAGAGGTGTCCCTTATAGAAGGGAGTCCAAAAAGAGAAGTTTCACTTCCACTATTTGTTTAAAAGTAAACGTGTGTAAGTTTGGGGGACTTGTTGGACCACTTGACTTGTGGAAATTCATGTCTAATTATAAGGTGTCCGTTGTAGAGGGTTTGAAATGCATAAATAGATCTATCTTTTGACTGGAACCATTATGAATTCTCCGCCTTTTTCTTAGAGGAGTGTCCGTAAAGATAAGTTTTACTATAACTCCTTTCACATTTCATTGTTTTCTATAATTGATCAGTCACGAGATAATTATAATAGAGCGGCGATTGCCTTTATTTGAATAACATCGTCTTATTTTCATTCCCAAGATGGAGTCATTAGTACGAGAAATGCAAGATCCCGAACATGGAGTTCCAGTAAGGCAGCAGAAAATGTTTTTAACATCGATTCCCTATGCATTTATGGGTATTTATTGGAAATAAATTTAGCAAAAATACAAATTTACATATTTTCTATTTAAGGATACGATTTAATTGAATGGCTAATGGATCGTTTGATGATTGAAGAATCTGAAGCGCTAAATATTGCAAATCAATTGTGTCTGCATGGTTATTTTTTTCCTGTTAACGATTCAAAGACCCTCGTGGTCAAAGACGACTCATCACTCTATCGATTCCAGACACCATACTATTGGCCTTGGCAACATAAAGCACCCGACAATGTTGAGTATGCCATCTATTTGGCAAAACGATCATTACGCAATAAACAACGACATGCACTCGAAGACTACGAAAGTGAGGCACTTGCCAGTTTGCATAAGAATCTCAAAGGAAAATGGGACTTTATTGCAATGCAAGCGGATGAACAGGTTCGATTGGCCAAGGAACGTAAGAAAGGGGACAAAATCGTTGGAGACTCACAGGTATGTGTCCACAAACTCTCCACAAATTGTAATAGAATATCAAAGTTACGCACTTATTCACAGGAACGTGCTTTTTGGCGTGTCCATCGTCCACCTCCCGGTCAGTTTACACCATTGGAACCGTGCCCGGTGCCGTCACGCGATCGTACTGGCATTAAATCGAAAAAGAAAACCGTCGAAGATTGGCAACGGGAGGTTGATTATTTGCAAAAATCCCTAACGCGCACCAGAATGAAAATGTCACAGGCCTGCGAGAGTCTAGTCAGCTATTCGGAGACTTTTGCAGATTATGAATTTTTTCTACAACCAGTCCTTCCATCGAACCCATGGGTGTCAGAGGATATCGCATTTTGGCAGCTAAACAATGCCATTGTCGATATTCCAACGGAGAAGCGTGTCCGTCGTTGGGCAATTTCAATCGAGGAGCTTGTCTCAGATCCAACTGGCCTCAATGAGTTCACCGTATTCCTTGAGAAGGAGTACTCGCACGAAAATATCCGCTTTTGGATCGCTGTGAATAGGCTAAGACGTTCGGCGCACTCACAAGTTTCCAAAAAGGTTATCGAAATTTATGAGTACGTTCATGTCAACCTCCTTTTTCTGGATATTATTTCTTACTGTAAATTTATTTTATTTTAGGGAATTCTTAAAACCTGGAGCACCCTGTGAAATCAACATCGACGGGAAGACAATGGAAATCGTTCAAAGAGGTCTTAAAAATCCCTCCCGTTTCACATTCGATGCAGCAGCTGAACACATCTACATGCTGCTGCTGAAGAAGGATTGCTACCCAAGATTCATTCGATCGGAACATTACAAGAACCTCCTGGCAACCGGCATTCAGCCTTTGCATAAGAAACGATTTTTCAACTTTGGTGGAGTAGGCGTGAAGAAGAAAGCGACTGTGAATACAGCAACGTTATCAAGTCAAGCCCATGCTAGCGGAGCTTCTTGTTCCAATGCTCCTGTACCTCTTCCCGGCCATTTGACCCGTCGACGTGGTAGCGACAGAAGTCTTTCGGGATCAGTACACGAACTAGCTGTCATTGGAATCAAGGATCCCAGCAGCAAAGTCCCCCATTCGCATAGTCAGAGCAATCTATGTGAAATTGCCTACAGGTATGCTTAAAGTACTTTTTCCATGACTTAAGATTGAAATCCTCTGCAAAGTCGTTTAATTGCACACAGATGAGATTCAAGGGTATCAAGTGCCACATTGGCATGTATCAGGATTCGAGATTTAGAAGTGGGTCTTAATTAATCGGTTTGTAGGGGTTAGGACTATGGCATAGACTTATGCAGCTTGGTGCATATTCGATTGTGTATTTTGTATATTTTTGATGAACGTAACATTTTATGAATCTGCACGATATTGAACTTGATATTCTGTTGGAAGGTTGGATAGAAATGTGCTGTAATGTGGTACTTTCCTTCTTTTCATTGACCAGCAAGAGTAGTAATATTGTAGCGAGAATAGAGACAAAGATAATATACTGCAATGAAAGTGAACTCATTGCTAAAGGAACTTAGCGGGCAGACCACTGGGACCGAGAGGAAAAGTCATCCTTGAGCTTATAAATCGTTTCCCTTGAGATTGAGCTTCCTATATTAACTGGGACTATAGTAGTCTGAAGGCAGTAATTCAGGTAGTTGAAATAGTCAAGATTGATTTATGATTATAGTCACTAGCAATTGTTTTATCGTCTGTATATTATGATATATGTATCAAATAATTTGTTTGCGATTCCCAGTTCTTGAGAACGAGAGTCGGTTTTGGCTCGTTCGCGACGGACTCTTGAACGGCAGCAATATTCTCGGTACGAAAGTTTAGATACATGTACATATACATTTAAAAATGTTTTAACTGAATGTTTTGACATTGACAGTTTGGTCATAAGTTTAAGGGTGTCTTCAGGAGGTTCGCAGCAGTCAAGGCTCAATTGAAAAATGTATACTAGAGCTCTTGTTATCCGCATACCCGAGTACCCGCATTCCGGGGTATTACTCGGGTACCAATATCCGGGTAGCCTTATAATTGTGGGTACCAGCAATATTTCGGTTACTCGTGCATTCAGACGAAATGAATCTGCTACTTACAAAGAATTCAAATGCAAGTCGTACTAATGCATGCTACAAGACATTATACTTCCATTCCTACTATGACTAATATTCATCTATTCCTAATTTTCACAACCAAAGTTATACTTTATTAATTTTTGTATTGAATTAGAGTTGTCTATGCACATTGTCGGGTACCCGCCAATATTGGTAAGACCCCCATTACCCGCTTACTCGTATGTGGAATCGGGAATTACCCGGGTAAGATCCTGAAGACTACTTCATACTGCTCACACAGTATCTGCCTGCCACTATGGAGATGTACTGAAAAGATTTTCTATAAAACAATGTTCCAAAAAATGTGTGAATCAACAATCCAATCTGAAAATTAATGGTAATTTACAATATTATGATCTTTATCTTCAGTGCCCCATATGTTCTACTTGTAGTTCAAGCCTTGAAGTTATGGTTCTCAATGTAGTATGTGCCAGCCACAGTAGCTTAAAGAGAACGTAGTTTTTCTAAACTCAAGATAATAAAAAAACTTCCTTAGGACAAACATGACTTAAGAAAGATAAGTAGGCTTATATGTAATGAGAGTTATTAAAATCGTTAGATCATGATGAACTTATAACAGAATTTACTAAAGCCTAGGTCAGAAAAGTTAGTTTCCTAAACTGAATGGCTAAATCTGAAAAATAGGGCTCTTAATGTAGGTCTTGCACGGGCCCCTCATTAGGCAAGGACCGGCCCTGATCATGTCGAGTACAACCGCTTGCATGGATTTAAATGAATACAATTTTTTTTGCATTCTCTAAACATTCAAGAGATTGGTCTTTTTCAAAAGAAAAGAAAAATAAATTAATAACAAAATAATGCATTTTAACAATTTCAGGGAAGGTTCGAAACCAGTTGTGGACAAAATGGAAACAACTATGGAATCAGCTAGTGCCATTTGCCCATGGGATGATAACGAGACAAATCAAAATCCGACCGCAACATTTCATCTATCTGTCTGCCCATGGGAACAGGAAGATACTCAACCTATTAAAACGACACCAAAAAGACTTCCAAGGTATCACCAACTGAATGATTCTTATTTGAGCAGTTCTATAGCCCTTTATTCTCATTACAGTACTTCATCAGATATATCTGAAGTGTCCGATCGCATGAGAAGATCCTGCGGCCTACGGCAGAACACTGTGGACAGCAGCGAGTACAGTACTAAACGATTAATGCCGAATTTTACGGAACAACGAAGAGCATCAGTAACATTAACGCCAAGGTAACGATACCAATATAATTCACAAAATAATAATTCATCTCATTCTTGGTGTAGGATATCGGAGTTTGCAAGATCTTTGAAAGCGACGTCATTGACTGTTCCGATATACACCGAAGATGTTACATTTACAGCGGCATCCGCAGAAACAAAAGACTCTCCTAAAATTGACGACGAAGAAGACTCTGTTGTTATGGATAAACCTCCGGATACAGACACGACAATATTGCCTCCAAATGAAGCCATCTCTTCAATTGTGACATTAGACGAGGAAAACAAAATCACGCCCGAAGACAATCCCGATGATGAGATTCAAGATGTCAACAATTTACAAACCGAAGTACAAATCGAACTTATTCAAATGGAAACTATATCCGATTCATCGGATAACGCTCTCACTACCGCCGATATACCAGAGCCAATGGAAAAGTGTGACGATACCCCCGAAATGCCAAAACCCGAAATCGAGAAAGCAAAGTCAGACAGCACAGCACCCGACATTGACATCACCGCCAGCACCTCGAAGATGGCATTAGAAGAAATCCAAAACGCAACGAATAGCTGTAAGATCGCAAAGTCAGTTTCAAGCAATTGGCCTGCCAGGGAGGCTACTCCCTGTTTGTCGAACAGCACTGCAGGTAATTTAGAAAAAACTCCTTCGATTCAAATTGACACCCCGATGGATTCCAAAGAGCAGGAACCTCACCTCGCCCAAAAACTTGAAACCGAAATGTTAGACATTGCCAACTGCCCCGATCCAATTCAGGCAGATATTCCAATTGAACTTCCCAGCAAAGCAGCACTTTCACAGGCATCAAGTGCACTCTGCTTAGTGCAAGCCATTGCAATTGAACCAGACGCAACTGAATCGCCAATGGAAGTGAAGGAGGAAGAGATGTGCGATGAAGAAGCCTTGCTTCAGGAGGAACTCTCTCCCACCACCGATGAGTACCATGAAGGGCTGCAGTTTGAAGGACGCACTGAATCGTATGAATACGATATCGATGATGTTATAACACCGGGATGTGTTGCACCAGCACCGACACCTGCACCATCGCTGGCACCGTTAGCTGAAATTGATATGGATCCAGTGGAAGACGAAATCGAACATCCGCCTAGGAAACCGGATGCAGAAGAATCGAAAAAGAAACGAAAAAAACACAATTCCGAGACGCGTAAGTCTGAAGAAAAGGCAACAACAAGTGGTGAGGTCGTTGCTGCAGGCCAGGCCAAACCTGAAGGTGATGCAGATCATAAAACTGTATGTCCGTGGGAAGATGAGTAAGTCCATATAGATTTATTTTTATAATTTATCAGATTTCATAAATATGTAAACTTCCACCGTGGTGCGTTGAAATAAGACATGGGTTCGATTCCGGATACATCAACTTCCATATTCTCAACATCTTTCTCGTCACTGTTTGTAAAAAAAATAGGCCTCTGCATTCGTGGGAAGACAGTATGACGCTAGCCGGTCCAAGATTGTAGATTATATGTATATAGTTTTATATTTCATAAATCTTAACTCTTCATGATTTAAAAAAACGCCCAAGTGAGTATGGCAGTAGCTAGAAGGTGGCTCAGGACTAGTGGCTTCAATTTATCTTGGAAGCCCTTTGGTACACAATTTAACAATTAAACGAAAAAACCGACACATTGTAGTTTTGGACTATAAGCCAATCGCTGCCAGCGGTAACTGTCTTCGTACTTATTGGTCAGCTATGTGGTCATTGGAGGGTCTAAGACTGAGCAACAGCTGAGCAACAGCCTTTCATCGTTTACAGTCCTGGGCACATTACTTCCAGTCAACAAGCTGTCTTGCGTCCGCGAAGTCTTGGTCCTTAGTCCAGAGGTTCGATTTCCCACTCCTTCTCAAACCACCATGCTCGGAGACCCTCTCAGCTGTGCAATGGTTTCCATGCGCTCGATCACGCCAATTCAGTGCAGTCGGAGGACTTCAACCTTCCGGACTACATCCACATTTTTGTTAATGCCGTAGAGCGGCCGGTTTTATCTTCTCCTTCAGTTTTACTACCAGCCTTCGGCTCCATAAAATTAGACTGGCATTTGGCGATTTGAAGAACAGGATTTTGGTCCTTCGAATCATGAGTTTTAATCCCAGTTTTTTCGACAAGCAAATGTAGCAGCGTTTGCCAAAGACGATTCTAGGTTAGTCGTTAGGTAAGTAGTTCGTGGAGTTCACGTTTATCCCGAGGTAAACAAACTAATTTCTTCTTCTTATTCTAATGGCTCTACAGCCCGGAGTTGACATGCGCTTCAGCGAATAAAGTTCGGACTCGTAGGAGGAGTAAGTTGTCCTTACGTTCTACGTGGCCTGGCCACCTTAGGCGTTGTATCCCTAGACGCCTGGCTCGTCTCATGTCTCTTACCAGCCTATACAATTCGTGGCTAAATCGTCTTCCCTAAATACCAAAAACTCAAACAGGAGCAAAGAGTGAGTGTAGGACTTTTCTCTCGAAAAGACTAAGGGTTTATTACGAGTAGTCCTTAAAAATATCGAACTTTCACGTAGCTATGGTGATGCTGTTACCAAGTCGTCTATGTTGTATGTCCTTCATTGAAGACAGCATATAATTCGTTGTACCCTCATTCACTGATAATCCCATTTTGGCCGCATCCGATTCAATGCCAGCAAACGCTTTATTGAACAATCGCTGTGTTCGCCAAATCACATCAATGTCATCCGCGTAGGCTAGTAATTGTGCGGACTTTTGAAAGATTGTGTTTCTTGTGTTGCCGAGTTAGTTATGCACGACGTTCTCAAGAATGATGTTTGAATAAAAAAAATATGACAGTGGCCTTGTCAAAAACCTTTTCTGACATTCTGACAGGGCTTGGTGAGTTATTTAACGACCTTGATGGAGCAGCATTTCTTGGATTTTCAGGATCAGAGAACAAACTCCGCAGCTGTAGCTAAACAAACTGATCCTCAAATACTCTGCACATATTTACAAAACTATTTATTTATGCTCGACTAACCATTTCATTTTTGAGACAAATCAGTAATATATATTTTTCTCCACAGGGACGTAACATCGAGCGACACAACTTTTGTAAAAACCTACGCAACACTTGGTTATTTGTGAATAAGATTGGATATTTTAGGAAAACAAAATATACTAACCATGCATTGATTGATTCTCTTGTTGAATGTATGTCTTATTTACTTTACGGCATTTATAACTTCAATTTTGTATATGAGACCAGTTTAGCCAAAAACCAAAGGAGGAAAGAATTCAAAAAAAAGAAACAAAAACAAATACTTAAAAGTTAAAAGTGAACTTTATTATTATCTTTTTAAACAAAAGCATAATTGAATTATCTATTTAATGCTTAAATTGTAATTCATCGCATATTTCTATAAGGTTATATAAGATGTGTATGTTCTTGTTTTACATTTTAAACTAAAAACTATGAAAACAAAACTTACTAAAATAAAATAATCAGGTATCATAAAAGAATATAAGGAAAAAACAAAAAAACAGAGCAGAAAATAAACTATAAACGAAAGTTTCTATTAAATCTACCTTGATCTTGTTCAAACGTATAATCAAAACAAATTATTATTTTTTTTAAACATTCTTTATAAGACTAACAAAATACAAAGCAAAATTTTACTTGCTAGGCATACAAAACAAACTTGAGCCCCAAAGTGTATACCCAGCAGTAAAATTTAATTAAACAAAACAAATATAGTTTTCCTTTGGTTTTTCAATCAATAAGTGTTCAGTTTGGTTTAAAATTCTGATTTTCTGGCGGATTTTTATTTAGTTTTTGACAAAAACAAATAAAAACAAAATAATGGAATAATTCAAATGGTAGACAAGACATTTATAAGTGAATACAAAGAATTATAATGCATATATGTATAATGAAATATTACCGAAGAGAAATACTTGCATAAAATCTCTTTTCTATAAACAAAAGCAAATCTAAGTCTAAAAATATAAAGAATATATACTAAAGCAATTGATGTCTATTAAATAGTACATAATGGATTACTATAGGCGATTATGTATATTACAAGAAAAAAAAACGTATAATTTGATCTTCCATGTTTTTACAGCAAAAACTAAAACAATATTTGTTATCACGATTATTTAAATATACACGGAGAGAAACTCGAATGATTTTTTTTTTGTTTATTTAATTAACTAAGTTTAGACTAATTGATGGAAATAGGGAAAACAATAAAGCTTTCGGTGCACAAATTTATAATTGTTTTCTATTACACACATTGTTTGTCTAAAGAGAATATTTTGCAAAACAGTTCCTCAAGGACATCAGTTTCTTTAATTTTATCTGCACAGAAATAAGTGCACGATACGATTTTACTTAGATTCAATGGTGCAGAATGTTTTTGAGTTATACATTATTTTGACAAAAAATCATCATTGTTGCTCTTTTCAAGAATGCAGCAATAAATCAAAGATGATGATATGTCTTCCATTAAAATACAGTTACCCTTAAAACAAAAAAACAACAAACTAAGGTATATCCTTCATGGAAATGTGCAATGAACTACCAGCGCATTTATTACTCTTCATTTAAAACTTATCAGTTCTTCTTCTGCAATTCTATTTCAAGTCAATAACATAAAACATACAAAGCAACAAAAAATAAGATTCACAACATCTCTTAAGATCAAAATGGAAAATACATTTAACAAATAAGAACTTATAAAGAAGGGACAAACGAATCATTGAAAGGATAATTCGAAAAGTAATTTGTTAGAGAACAAAAAATCCAAAAACAACTTCATTATTGTGGGCGACAAAAGTCAGATTTAATATTATAAATAAACACACAAAATCAAAATTATTCTTAGACTCAAGAATGAATATAGTATATATATATATATATATATACAAGGAGTGTATACATTTTAAGTGAAAAAAGATATAACACAATCCGCACACAACCATACGTGATGTGATGCAAGTCATATATATGAATATGTATATTTTTTAAATTATTTTTTGTAAGATCTTTTAATTAAAATGAGACCACCGGTTCTTGATTTTTTAATTTTTTTAACCAATAACAAAAAAAAAAACATAAAACAAATACAAACAAACAATAATAACAACAACAACAAATCTTTCCGCATCAAAACAAAACAAAAGGAACTAATTTAATCAATAATTTAATAAAACTAATTGGAAAGCAAAAAAAAAGGTTTAAAGAATGAAAGAAAAAATATAAAAACACTTTCCAAAATCGTTACCATTTTGCGAAAGCATCCATTGTGATGTATTTATTGCTATTTTTGAAAAAATACAAAATATAAAATGTAGAATACTTACATACAATTGTTTAGTTTATAGTTAAAAAATGAAAGATAAATAAAAACTAAAAAAAAAAAAAACAAAATGCAATTGTATTAGATAATATACATTTATAAAGAAATATAGATGAAAATAAACCACTGAGCTAGCAAAAAAAATAAAAAAAAAAAACTAAGCATAGATACCCGATTATCTATTATATGATATATTGTATTGAAATGGAAATTAGTATATGTTGATTATATGCATATATAATTGAAAATAGCAAAAAAAAATAAATATTTAAATCTGAAAGTTGTGCAGTATAATGTTAAAAATAAACTAAATATATAAATATATTAAGAAGATATAATGGTAATAAAACAATGAATAAAGTATATATATAAACATATATATACATATATTAAAATAAAGATGAATATGTTAAACCAGTACTATACAGTTATCGTTAATTTTGAAATAAAATATATTGTAGAATGTATTTAATAAAAAGTGGTACAATAACAACTAAACGTCTTATGTATTACTGTCGATTTCCCCGCAGGTATAGTGCAAAAAAATGTATCCGTCCGCATGAATAAGCGTGCCCACCAAAAAAAAATATATCGGAAACATGCGTTAAATCTAAATAAAACTGAAACTCTCCTAGAGTTGAACAGGAAGCAATTTAATAAACTAGTGAGTGTAATAGCACTGGCTCATAGGAAATCAAGCCAATCTCTGCACGAGGGTGGTCCGATAAGTACTAATAGTAACTCTATCGCAAGAGAAATTTATCTAGTACAATCTCGTACAATGCTACATACAAAATATCAGCCGAATCGGACTCGTTTTGACCGCGTGTGGAAGCTGGCGAATTCAGGAATTTTCTCTTCCTTCACCGGCTCACACCTTGCCCTTATATAATAATAATATAATATAGTTGGCGCGACAGTTCGAGGCGGACCAGGGCCTCGTTCTTTCACGCGTGGAAGGGACCTACAGTTTAATGCCGACTCCGAACGGCGAAGTTGAGAAGCTTTTTCTAGACAGGAATACTCTTTGGGCATTGTCAGTGACTCGAAAAAAACGGGGCCGTGAATTTTCAAAGGTGGTAAATTCGGGTATCGAACCTGGCACCCTCTGCGTAGAAGTCGACACACTTACTCACTACGCCACGGCGACCCTTGCCCACCTTGCCCTTGCCACGGCCAAATTGCTCGAATTAGGCTACGAACTGCTGTTCCATCAACCGTATTCTTCCTACTTTGCAGACCTCCAGAAAACGTTTTTTTCAGACGAGTTAAAGGAGTTGGAGCATCAAGTGTATTGCGCTAAAAGTAGACTGTGTTGAGAATTAAATTGACACAAATTTTTCAGCACGTGGTTTAACCAAGGTCAAAATGAAAATTTATTATCACACAATTTAAAACCAAATGAATTGACTCAATGGCCAACGAGACCATGAAAAATGGAAGTCACGGCGCAATGGATCTAAATGGGGTCTAAGTAGTACATGGTTTCAGTAACTCAGCTAGTTACTCTACCCATTTACATAGATATTCTTGCTTCCTTATTTGGCGCTACAGATCGGGATGGACATGGGTCTCAACCAACAAGTCTCTCCAACTAGCACAGTCTCTGGCTAGCTGCCTGCAGTGTCGCACTCCACAAGGATGCGCAACCTAAAGCTCGGGCGTTCTCTGTTGAGCTGTCCCACAGATTCGCAGTCGAAGAAACTTCGGGCTGGAGCAGTATTGTCCATGCGCTCTACATGGCCCAGCCACCTTAGACGTTGGATCCGTAGACTAGGTCATGTCTTCTCCTTAAAAAAACGCCAACTCAAACAAAGCCAATGAACGCACGCAGGGCTGTCCTCTCGAAGGGACCAAGGACATTGCTCATCCACTGGGACTCAGAACTGGGATGGTCAAGGGCTTATATAAATTCAACTTGGCCCTTCGATAGATGGCTCTCATACTCAATAGCAAGAGTAACTCTGCATTTGATTTCGTTACCGGTGCTGTTCGTACTATTTACTGCGGAGCCGACGTAGACGGAGTCTTTGACTATCTCGAAGTTACTGCCAATTGTAACGGTCTGTCCAAGACGTGGATGTTGTATGTCCTTTCTTAAGGACAACATATACTTCACTCACCGCTAGACCCATTGTAGCCGCTTCTGTCTCAATACTAGCAAACTCCTCATTGATGGCTCGTTGTGTTCTACCAAACACGACAATATCGTAGGCTAATAGTTGTACGGACTTCTGGAAGATCATGCTTTTGGTGTTGGCGTGAGAGTCTTGCACGTTCTTCTCCAGGATGGCCTACATACATACCTCTTATTAAATAATTATTAAGATTTTATTTCCGATTACCTTGCACCTCTGAACGAAACAAACTCCACGAGTAATTTTTACTCCAAATCTAAGCTCACTCTAGTTGATCAGGGTCTAGTGATTCAAACGCTGTTTCATTTATGTCGGTGCTTGAAACGCCGGAAGTGCAGGCAAATGTGTGATCGTGTTTGCGTCGATCATTGATACTGCTGTCATTAAATTGTATTGTTTTTCTTCGAAAAAGTCAATATTATTTGTGTACTTATTTTATTGATTACGATGAGCTACTATGTATAAAAAAAAGTCAAGCCGTTTATTCTTCATTTTTGAAGCCTTCGGGCGTTCTAGTATACGCCATCTCTTCAGCGCAGCTACTAAGAACTTTCCAAGCCGGTTTCTCTTCGCTTGTGCGAGCTAGGTGTCCTGACCAGAGAAGTATACTGAGTTTAAGTTTTGTCACAATATCAACTTCGAGGTAGATTGCACAAAGTTAGTGATTGTGCCGTCTCTTAAATCGTCCACACGTGAGTACTGGTAGGACCATGGTAATGTACAGCAGCAGGTTCGCGGTTATTGTTAGATCCATGGATTTGAAAGCCTTGACAGATTATAGTCTCCATTTCACTGCCAACACACAAATGGGCCTAGTTCGAGAAGATCATTTTTTGGAAAAAGACCTGATCATTTTTTCCAGAGCTCAGGTGGCGATCTCTCGGCGTTGCCTACAATTTTTGCTACAGATTTGGCCATATCCAACTGCATAATACTCGTGTACTCTCCGGCACTAGAGCACTACTGCATAATTTCTGGGCCCATTTTTTCTTTATTTCACACCATTCTCCGTCGGATTAGTGACTTAAGCTCCAAAGTAGTGTACTCCACGTTGCAATGAATTGCCCGTATTTACAACTGAGCCGAAATATCGTCTCTCTATAAGAAGCGGTTCCGACACCTCAATATCCATAAAGGGACCTTGTGGCCGCCTGAGCAGCCAATCGTCTCCCAGATTAACCACGTTGCGATCAACGTCATGCACTCCTCCAACATTCTTGATGTCTGAACGTCCCAATGAACCTTCCTAGCCCCGGATCATTTTCTTGTTGTAGCGAAGGTAGGAACTCGGATATGCCTAGGATCATTGCCAATCGAGTCTCCCAGAAACTCTGTCTAAAAGAAGATTGAATGAATTGTTGTCAACACGCCATCACAGAAGTTGCCACTGATGTTCTGGGTTTTACGAAAAAATAAAAGCTCATGGTTTGACAACGAGTGCAGGCACATACAACGAAGGTGGAAGCCTACAATTCCTTGCAAAAACCAAAAACCAGAGCTGTTCGAGTAGTGCTTATTTAAAAAAACACAAACATCATTTTCAACTAATGCAAAATTGATGAAATTTATTTACATAGTCTTAACAAACAAATATCGAGGAAAACTTAACATAACTTTAATACATTTGCAATATTTCATCTCTCTTTGTTCAACCATATAATCTTCAAACACAATAATTATTCGTTCACATTTGAAATATTTAACAAAACCAATACGTAAATAAACACTTTATATTTTAGTTGTTGACTCTCTTCTATTGACGTTGTTCCTCTGCGTCTTTAGATATCCTTCCTGGAATCTTCTGGTATCCGGTTCGAACGAAAAAAGGAATGCATTCACTGCCTGTGATTCTTAGGTTAAAATATACAATTCACTTATAACAGTTTTAACAATAACAATTTCATAATGATGCAGTTTAACGACGTGACTTAATTTAAAAAGAAAAAAAAGCAAGTCATGATCATAAGAGTCGTAATGTCTTATTGTTTTTCTTTTTGTGTGCTTATGATTTTTCAGCGACGTAATTCTCAGAATTGTCTTTACTTATTTTATTAATTGAAACCATATGTGTAATATAAAAACCCTTTTTCTTCCTTAAAATTCTTGTTGTTGATTATTCTTAATAATTTATTTAACAAATTTCATCAAATCAACAAAATTATTTTATATAATGAAAATCAAAAGCTTCGATTGATACACAATTCCTTTAGTTTTGCAAGAAAAAAATGGGAGGGGAACGGCTTTAAAAAGTATGTGTAAGTATTTTCTTTTGGTTATAACGTTGTTTTTATTGATAAGTTCGTAGTGATTGCTTGTTGGCAGTTTTTGTGTCATTTCATTATATATTCTTTTTATTTGTGAGTGGTAATTTTTGAGATGATTTTTTGTTTATCTGTATAAGAACAATTAAGCCAAAGTATTTTGAGAGAATTGAGAGCGGGACCTCCTGTGTTTTCTTTTTTGTTTTCGTTTTCCTTATTAGAAACAGTGCGATATAGTGTTCTTAAATGTTTCAATCTAATGTTTCAGGGTGATCGTACAGATGTTTTTTAATTTTTTCTTTGCTTGGATTTAGTTTATCTAGAGTGCGATAGATGGTGATATTAATTTAAATTTTTCATCATTCTGCGATTCTTTGAGTTTTCACAAATTTCATTAAAATGATATCACAAAATATATATAGTACACAAAAGTAAGTAAGATTTGAAGGATGTTTTGATGTCGTTTGTTTTTGTGTATTTTTATTTGACTGAGAGCTCACTATAAAACCATAATTTTCATCATTCTCCTGAGTGTTTAGATTTCAAACTTTTGATTTATTATTATTTTTTATTTTAATATCTAGGACATACAAGAAACAAAAAATTTACAAAAAATTTAGAATACATAAACAAATGAAACTCAATGAAAAAAAACACAAGAATGTAATAAACTCTATCAAAAAATATTCTTATGTTGGAATATAGTTTTCCTGTATTAAGCAAGGAAGACAATAATCTTATGTGTAATTCTTTTTTAATATGTTAATACCACCAAACCTGGGTGTCGTGTTTTGTTTGTTT
Source organism: Eristalis intricaria (assembly GCA_964034865.1). Taxonomy (NCBI): domain Eukaryota; kingdom Metazoa; phylum Arthropoda; class Insecta; order Diptera; family Syrphidae; genus Eristalis; species Eristalis intricaria. The sequence continues at coordinate 13,632,637 of OZ035876.1, read as the reverse complement.
TAATTTACCGTCAAAAGTACGCCCAAAAATGTTACCACTATTCTACAATACAACACTTTGTATAGACGCAATCGAAATTCGAAAACTGACTTATGATCTATGAGTTTTGAAGCCCCATGTTATTCAATAGTTGTATGTTTCTTCTGTATTGCGATTTTTGTTTATTTGTTTCTAACAATATTTATGTCAATATGACATAATGTTTCAACCATAACATATGTTTGATTCGTTATAAAATGTTTAACGGCTGATAACATTAATTTGTTTATGTATATATATATTTTTTCTATTTATTTATTTTTTGTTAATTAGTTAACTTATGATAGATTGTTATCATGCTTATGATGTTTTATTACTTGTGTGTATATCTTATCACTTAAACTATTGACATACTGTTTTTGTACAAATTTGTTTTTTCGTACGTTTTCTTATATAAGTTTGTAAATAAAGTGTCAAATTAAATATACTTGTGGTTAAAGTAGATTTATTATAACATATTTCAAGAATAAGTTTTGTAAAACTTTTGTTAATACAAATAGTAAGAGAAAGGACAGTACAAGGAGTTGCTGAAGGAGTTTGATTCACTTCTACCCAGTATCGTTAAAAAAGCGTCGATAATATAGAACTTGCAATAAGTATAACTGGTTCCAGTTCAATCCAATTAATTATAATTTAACTTAATTTCTATGGCCAATTGGCACAAGTTTTAGAAGTTAATCGTTCATTCTCGAATGCGATTTGCGTAATTATCCGGTACGATAGAGACCACTTTCTGGGATGGATCAAAAAGGTACACCATCGTGTGCTACTAGAAAATAACCTGTAATCACAATAATGCGAGAAACACAATTGTGCGTTCATGTTACCGTCTTTTCGTTATGAAGGCTAGTTCATCAGACATATTTTAAAATGCCAACCCAGTTCATCAGCTGTTTAAATTTCCCAAATGGCAGTTATCTCAATAAGCTGTCAATTCATAAGAAAATCACTCAAGTTGTGACAGAAGTGTATGCTGAACGCAGTTCTATCGCAGTTTTTATAAACATGTGTGAAGATGCCTACATTTTATGACATTTCTCACATTCTCTAACAAACGTAGCACAATGCAGTATTTTGTGAATAACCCTTAAATTGCTTGTGCTGAAAGACGCAGACAGTAAAAGCATAGCATTATGATGTTTCAGTCAAAAAGCTATCTGTTATTATTCCCTTAATTATAGTGGACGATGAAATGCAACAAAGGAGCTGGCGAGTATGGCTTTAGAGCCAAATTGCTACGCGCTGACAGTAGAACACCAACTCTATATAGCCTCACATCAGAAAGGCATACTAACAAGAAAGTCTACGCCATCAAAAGTCAAGGCGTTGTTGCAATATTGAGAGCATTAAATAAGAAAGGAGCACAGCAGAAAATTAGTAACATCAATGTACGAAGATGCGGATCTCACGGTAGTGCATAAGGGAAACATCAGTGACTCTTTCATTACAAATACCGAAGTACAGAAAGGATGCCCACTCTCATATCAACGATTCGCAATTGTCTTGGATGAAATTATGTGAGAAGTCTGACATAGATTTAGATTGAGACAACAACTGCAACATAGGAGACATTACCATCGAAGGAATTCCCAAACAATATGCAGATAGGTTGTGTATAATAATAACAGCAGACGGTGGCGCAGAAGCAGATGTTGATAACAGACTTCGAAAAGCAAGAGCAGCATCGGACAACTACGACTTATGTGAAAGAGATCCCAGATTTGCAGACACAAGATGCTTAGAATATTCAACTCATGTATTAAGTCAATACTGATATATGGTACAACATCATACGGAAATTGCAGATATTCATCAACAAAGGTATCCGTACCATATGTCCAAAAATTTGGCCAAACATCTTCAGGAACTTGGATCTGTTAGAAATGACAAGCGAGGAACCAATTCTGAAACAGATTAAGAGACGCAAATGAAAATGCATCCGACATACCATCAGGAAACAAGTCGACAGCATTACCAGAATGATATTAGAATGGAACCCTCAAGGCGAAAGATCCAGAGGCCGTCCCAAGGACACTTGAAGACGATCGGCACTCCAGAAACTGGGAAAATGTAACCTCACTTGGTGTAGTGTAAAGAGAGCTGCAACCACCGAGTGGTATGGAAATGTCATCTGGAAGTATGAGGCTCCTAGAGGAGCGTTAAAGGAAAAATAATATAGCTGAAAAACTAAATTCAGAAGTTATTCACGATAAAAAAAATTGAACCGAAAACAGAAACTGACAGCTGTCAAAAGCGTTTTAAAAAATACGGGTTGATAGACTTCATTCTTTCGAATTCGCTCTTCTTGCAATGATGATGATAGATGAAATATTAGAAAGATGTATGTTCATTCTCCATAAATGGGTTAAACCGTGGATTGAAAAACGAAAGACATAGCCATGAGTCAACCTGTTTACAAAATTAAACAAAAATTCGCCTGGATACTTCTGGAATTATTTGAAAAACTCCCTCTCTTTCTCTTGACCCGAACTATAAGCATAGAGTTCACAATGTACCACTTAGGCGCGGTCGGTCGGCCGGGTGACATGAATACTGGAGATGACCAACTTTGGAGAAGCTAGCACGTAGACTTATAAACATTTTTACGTTTCATCTGTTCTAAGGTGAATAATAAACGAGGTTAATTTCTATGTTTATATAAGTTTTAGTGGCACGAGATGATGCTCAAATTCGTATCCGTACTAGAGAGTACCGACTGTATAAACACTTTTGTCTCTCCCTCTAGATGTACGATTCATTTCATGTTCAGCAGACCCTTCAGCATTGCCACAGTAACATTTAAAAATTGGCGATGATTAAAGACAAAAAAAAAAGAAATACTCATTACCACAAGCAATTCTCTGACACCAATACGCTCGCCTATTAAATAAACATGTATGTTTGTATATATTTTGTTTATCAGCTTTAAAATACACTACGCACTATTCAATGATATTTATGTTAATTTTTTTGTTTTTGTTTCAATTTAATTGCTTTGTAGACAGATACATTGTTGTAACTTTTTGTTGTTTTGATTTTTGCAGTAATCTATCAAATTCCGTAGTTTGGGTATTTGTCATAAAATTCGATTATCTCAATTTATATGCAAAAGTTGTATCAATCCAAATTTTTCCGAAAATCATATCATTTTTTTTTTCTCTTCATCATATGGAATACACTAAATCTCCGACGAAATCTAAAATGTTAAAATCCACCGCAATCATATTAATGATATTAACCGTTATTGTTTGATCATTTTGTTTGGTTTTCTTTTTCGTTTTCTGTTTTTATTTAAAATAGTTAACTTTTAGGTTATGTTTAATTATATTCATCTATATTGTTTAAATATTCAATCATCAATGTGTTGCTGTTTGTTTAAATGTTAATTTTGTTTGCTTATAAATATGTTTTGTTTTTCTTTTTTTTAATTTGTAAATAGTTTATTTAAAAGTGTTTTCTAATTGCGATTAATACTTCTTTTTTGTTTTGCTTTCATTGATGCATGAATTAAATTATCAAAAAGCGGTTCAATGATAACGTAATGCTTTTTTCAGCGTCTTCATCTTGAATTTAAAAATTAATAATCGTTAACTTAATTTAAATTACAGTTTATTACTTCTTTTTTATGTTGTAATGTTTTATTTAATTTTAACAATTGTCCGTTATCACAGCACCAAACATGTTTTTTTTTTATTTCTTCATCTCGTCATATATTTATGATATCATGATTTTTTATTTCTGTTTTGTTTTCTTATTTGTTTCTGTCATATTAAATAAAATAAAGGAATTTGGTGTACTTAAAATAAGTTGCTTATAAATTTTATTACAGAAATATATTTACGTTTATGATTAGGCACAATCTAATGATAAAAATTTATAATTTGTTATTTGAACGTTTTACTATTTGCTTGTTTGCTTATATGAAATATATTTTCAATTTAAAACTAATGGTGTCATCCGGAAGCGAATGATAGGAAGGATAGGACAGTTAAGTGTGGAATATATAAGTTTATCTTTTCGAACTTACAATGAAATGTGGGGCAGAGAATAATACAGCTAGTGTTGCGATTATTGTGAACAGCGTGAAAATTATAAGGCACAGGCGGTCGACTACCATTGCAGCAAATTTCCAATCACGTGTTATATCGCTGGTTTCATCTTCTTTCTTTAACTAAATAAATATGTCACAATCGATAATTAAATTCCATTCATACACAAACTACTTTCTATTTCTTTGCTTTTTTTCTTACGAAAGGTTACCGTAAAGGTATGCACACTTCTGTCGATGCATCGTCTATGTTAGCTCACCTGATCTGTTATCCATCTGAGTTCCTTCAGGATGAGAGCTAGTTCGTACTCAGCTGATGAACTTAAGCATGTATGTGAGATAGCTTCATGGATTCTACTCTCACCTACCGGCCCAACGCTTCCATCATCACCTTGTCTGAAACGGCATCATAAGCAAACAAATTATTCCGAGAGAGATTTCTTTATTTCAACGCTTAAATTCAAAAGTTAACAAATTGATAAAATTTATAGAATAACATTTTATCCTATTGTTGCTTAGGTTGGAACAAACAGCAGCAGCCACATATTGGCGAGTGTAAGCCTGTTGTGTTACCAAGCACATCCATTCGACCCCGTTCTGGAAACCAGTTCGTTCTTTTGACAATGCGATGACACTAACATTATATAAATGATTGACGAAGTACGCCCCTAAGTGACTTCTACTTCGGGAAGAAAGGGCGCTGTAATTGCAAAAAAGGTACATAAGTTCCCTACTCCCACTCATCATCGTGGAGCCGAAAGCTGGACAAAAAGCAAAACAGCAGAGCTGATTCTTGATGCCTTCGAAAGAAAAAATCTGCTTTTTACGAAGTCTATCCGCCAAGATGTGGAATTAGTCTGGAATTGAAAAATGTGTCAACTCCACTGGCTTGGCCACATTAAGCGTATGGACACCAACGCTCCAGCTATGAGAGTTTTCGAACCCTCCTGATCCACCGATCTTCCGGCATAAAGACCATGTTATCACGCACGATAGGCGGCTTTGTTTTTTTAACTAGAGTCAGCGTCAGCGTCCACGACCGTCAGCTGTAAGGCAGTTATTAATAGTTAATCCTGTTTTTTTACTTCAGATCAGTGACTATGAACTATACTATGAACGATATGAGTCTGATTCATCTTCTATCGATCACACGTCCAAAGTAGCTATGTTATAAACACCCCGAGGACAAAAAATCTTCAACCCTAAGAATTGTTGATTCCGAGCCTGTGCTTAAACTTAACAAAGCACATCCACCAATAAAGGGACTCACATGTGAATAGGTGCCGCAGCCAACTTTGCAGCTTCTATGGGCTAGAGAAAGATCTTAGTGGCTTCTAGAATCTTTTTTCAGTTAAGATCGCAGCCAACACATCACTTAAATAGCGCGGGGCTTATTGTCCATATTCTTTTTATATATTATTTTTATATTATTATAATATTTATATTATTATAATATATATAAATATAATATATATATAAATATATATTTTAATATTATTTGTTATTAAATTCTTAAAAAAGAAACATACCTGTATACAGCTCGGTAGTAAGCCTGTTGATGTGGTATCGTAGCACTAGAACATCTATGATTGCATCGAAAATCATCGTCGATATCCAACACGTTTGCCAGCAAGGACTTTGAAGATCTAAAATTATATTTACTATTAAATATTGTCCATCACGTTTAGTATTTCATATCAAAAACTATCTTAGAAAGCATAACATCAATAATCTGTGCTAAAAGCGACACGAACACACTTGATCGAACAACGCGATCATTAACGCAACATTATTGTTGGTTGGCTGTGTTTACCTTTCCTTGAGTTCAACATTTTGCATTTGTTGTTTTTTGTCAGATGCCGAACTAGACGACGGCGGAGGTGGACATTCGTAACCCACTTGTCCCGGTCTTCGCATTCTTAATATACAAGGCAACCAATAGAGGAATATAACTCGAATCTATGAAGGAAATTGGATTTTACATTTCAAAGATTAATATAGAAGATTCTACGTTCTTAACAGGCATTTCAAACGTTATTTTTTCTTTTAATTTTTTTGATAGACTTTCAAGTGCATGCATTTCAAAGGTATAGACATAGGATAAATTCAAATTCAAATTTATAATAAAAAATCAAATAGTATATATACTTTTATTTACTAGTAGTAATTTTTATTAAATGCAATTAATCCCATTGATTTACTGCTTTTAAGTGTATTCGTTTTGTTTTATTTTTGGTTGCTAATTTGTATTTAAATTGTTGTGGATAAGAACGCTAGGTTTATAGAGAATGTATATTTTGGCTGATATAGTAGCTTGGTTATGTTATATGGTGTGTGAAATTTTTAGTATTCTTTGTTTTTTTTTTTTTTTTGTGATATATTTTTTATATTACCCATTCACTCATTTCATGCGTATCTGGATTTCTATGATGATAATTGAGGATAAGTATGGTTGACACAACTGATGAGGCCACCATAAACATAATGCAATTGAAATAAGTTCCTAGAAGGACACAAAAATTACACAAAAGTTGTACAAATTTGATTTTTCTATGGCTTTGTTATTTTCTCTGTTTATTGTTTTTTTTTTTTGTTTTCTATAAAATATGGAAAAAATTATCAGTTTATGAATTTTCGATCGATCGATGTACTGCTGCCCTTTGGAGAACTGTTAAAAAACCATTAATCCTCTTGAACGAAATATACATGTTTGTATTTTTTTATTGTATCGAATTGCGAATCTATGTCAATGAACTAAAAGATGAATCTTAAAAACAATTTTGTTTGATATTTCGTGCAATTATCCAGAGAAGCACGAACTTATTTTTTGATAAATTTTTTTTGTTTCTTGTCTGTTTAATTTATTATGATGTTAGATAAATTAATGCAATATGATGTGATTACGCAAAGAATGTCGTATACTATCTCTGCAGGTTATTTAGTTTCAGTTACATTGCCTATGTATGAGCCTGTGTGCATGCATCATTTTGATAGTCAGATTGTCATTTGGTCTATTATTCAAAATTTTGCATGATTTTTCGAAATATCCCTTCAATTTAAATTATTCAAATAAAATGTTTTTCTTTTCAATTTTAAAGCGTATAATTAATACATATGTATTCTTTTTGTTAACTTCCTATGAATTAAAATACGAATATACATATAATCATAAATGCTATATAAAATTGTAATTTGTGTGGTTTGTTTAGGTTAAAAGAAAATATGAACCCTATTTTTGAATCATGGTTATTGTACTGTATAATGTATTGTATTAATAATAAACCAAAGAACTAAATATAATGCTTCTGAGTTTTGTTTGCACACCCAGTCTGAGGGACGATTGCGAGATAGTAAACTTGTTCTAGAATGGTATCATCTTTGGATGGAAAATGTCATCGGCGGACATGTGAAAATATCCGTGAAAGGGTTCCAGATTCCATTCCCTCGACAAAAATATGGCAATTTATTATTATTTAAAATATATCAGTGATTGGCTGAGTAAGGCAATCCTTATTCTTTGTTTGGTGGACAGAAGGGCGTGTACCATGTCTTACTGGTCCATTAGTTTACTTACCTAAGTAAGTTTTAATTTTGAAGTATGTGGTTCAGAGCTTGTCTGATGCGGTAAAATTGAATACCCAAAAATAACTCGTTCTTTTCAAAAAGCTTTAATTTGATGTAATATGAATAAAAAATGATATACATTTCATCCCTTTTCGTCCCGACAATGATCTGAAATATCATGTTTCAATATGAACTGAAAGAAGTGAATAAAATGTCTACAAAAGACCTGAAACTACAACCTCAATAACATTTCATTCAAAATAATGACATAAATGAACATGAGCTACATCTCACGTGAGAGACTTTCGTTCAAAAGCGATGTAGAATCAGCAAACTTATTTGAAATGTATTGATTAAATCATGTGTATGTCCATTTAAATGATATTGCCCTGTAATATCAAATCAAATCAAAATGAACAAAAAAATATTTGTTTTGAAATTTGATATGATTGAATTATGTTCGTTATGTAAGGTCATGTATGTACTACACAGAAAAAGTGTGCGTGAAATTGTTTAAAGAGAAAACTGTATATTTTCATAAAATTCTGTATATACATTAATTTTAATAATAGTCAGAGTTACATATAAATACGAGAAACAGAAATATATATATATCGAAAAACTGATGTAACGTACTATTTTTTGAAAACATATGATGTCTATATAAATTAATTTTACTTGAAATTAGATGGTTCTTATGTATATACATCCCGATAATTATTAGATCTGCATACATTTTTGTTTGGCTAATGATTAAACTTAATTTTTATAAAAATTCGTGTACAAAATTTTAGTTAATTTTATTATAGTAATAGGTGCTGGTCAAATATATTTTTTCTTTGTTAAGTAAATTATTACACAGTGTGAATAAAATTACTATTTAGTTATTTTAAGAACGAATATAATTTATATAATGTTTCTATCCAAACAAAATTAAACTTAGGAAAGGACTTTGGTAGTACAGTAATAATTGGATCATTTAAAAATTTACTGAAGCACAAAAATGTGTCTTAATCAATATATGAATGGAGCCCTCAATTTTGGAGATTAGTACGTTTTCAATCGTTTCTGAATCACAGAAGAACTCATTTAAATCGAAGGTGATCTAAATTAAAGGTCACTGCTCCAACTCGAAGAACTTTCGACTCCAAACCAGTGAGACAACGCAATAGAGGATGGCCGCGAAAACCGATGGTGCACACAAGTGGAGAAGGACGGACCTCAACCAACTTGACGTCTGAAATTGAAGGTAGCTGAGGCTAGGTCTGACTGAGGATAGGTCAAGCTCGAACTATAACGACAACAGAAGAAGAAGAAGACATAGTAAGTTTCGAAGAGCTGCATCCAAAATCAAATGAGCTTCAGCTGTGGACGATGGTAACAGATTTAAATGTTTTGTTAGGTTAGGTTGAAGTATCTGACTTCTCCGCGGAAAGAAAAAGCCAGCATTGGTCTATTTTGCTACCACGCGGGTCAATGAATGCCTATTCTGCAAACCAGTTCGTAAAAAAGAAGTTACTATAAAAGTATAAAATATAGGCTCCCAGAAGTCTAAATCTACGGGATGGGAGTGCACTGGAGTTGCATAGCGAGTGTAAAGTCATCCTCGTATCTGCTGTTTCTATAGAAGCCGTTGTAGAGGGGGACAAGTCTAGAGGCGTGAGTTCGTATGGCGCAATGCCTTGTAATGACGCCAAGGTTAGACCAATTTAAGGTTACATTTTGTTAAATATCGTAGATCTGACAGAGAAAATGGAATGAGTATACGTTGAACAACCTCAATAAGAAATTAATTGGTATCATTGGAAGGGCTTTTACTAAAGAATTGGACAAAGAAAAGTCAAAAACAGAAATTTATTAACATGAATACCGCTTTCACGCGAATTTGGACAAACATATTTAACGGCCTGATAGGGAGTATTCATTTATTGGCATTTAGCTATGGATGTGTGAGATACAATTATTTTTTATTCTACATGGATTACGACCTCTAGTCGGCCGAAGGTACATTGGTCTTAAATGTATGTTTGTATGTGGATTGTAGTCTATTGAAAATATTGGGCTGGGCTGATCATAGATCATACTACGCGATTGAAAAAACCAGTCAAAATTTAACTGTGTGTGTCCGAGGGTAAACTGATGATTCTTAGCAAGATCGATATTGCGTTTGAATTTATAGGAAGGACGAATGCAATTGACCCAATAGCTTTAGTATCGTTTGTTAGAATAGGTAGGTCGTTGTTCGAGCGATTAGATTGACTCTGCCATATTGTTTTTGCATTCTGTTTATTATCTGCGGGGTGGTCTTGGGGCACCAGACTAGACATCAGCGTTGTACTCTGGTATAAACCTTATAAATTAAAGCCAAATCACAAGGAGAAAAATATTTCTTTCATTAATAGACGAAGCCAAGACATTTCGGAGCACTTTTGGCCACTTTGAATATGTGGTCATTCCGACTGTTAGTTTTCACTTCAAACTCAGCAATGATGGAAAGATATCCGGTTTCATAGAGACAAACGCTTTTCACGGATAATGGCTGTCTATTAAGGGGTCATTTGAGCTTAACAAACAATCCAATTATATTATTATTATATTATAATATAGACAAGGTATTTTTGTATTTTTCTAATAATACCCTTTTTTTCGGAACCATCGCATAATATTCACAGCATTCTCATAATATCTTACATGTCGCAAGATAGTTAAATTCTTTTTTTTTTAATACGAAGATGTATGTGTGATAATATTCGAATGAAAATTCTGGCACCCAATAAACAATACAAATCAATATTAATATTAAATCCTTAGTACATAAACTTAAGAAAAAAAAAAACAACAAACGATAAATAAATAAAGAAAAATTATTTGACCACCACCTTGTATTTTAATAATATATCCATTTTAAGACCCTCCAAATGGGTCGCAGGCCAAACTATATCTATGCCAGATAATTACTTTTTAAATTATAAATGTACGAACTTAATTTAATGATTTAACATATCAAATTATTACAATCTTCACAAACTTAAATAAATAATAATTATTTAAAAACAATTTTTTTAAGAAACTAAGGGCTCAATTTAAATGTTACAAATTATTGATAACCCCTCCGTAAGCGCATTATTTAAAACATAATCAAAAAAAAAAAACATATTTTTGGTAATTGCTAAGAATCAAACATACATTCATACATTATTAGATACGCGATAGTGCTCTGGTGCAAGTTCAAAACCAAGTTGATCTTGGACATTTTGTTTTGTCTGCAGCTGAAGCTGAATTCATTTTCGCTAAGACGATACACATTGCTCGAGTGTCGTTTGACACACTATTTGAATCAAAACACCCATTCCAGTATCGTGAATTTTGATGTCTCCATAACGTATTTTCTGCATTATGTGGGGCCATACAGTTTTCAATCTTACTTATATTGTAGTATAATAGTGTATAAGTTTTTAAGTGTATAGAACCTCACAAAGCAAATTCAATCTGCAAGGACCAGTTTTTTGTCAGTCATGAGTCTTATCAAACTTTTTAAAGAACCCTTTAACCATTAAATATAAGAGAAGTAGTTTATTTCTCGTAAATATTTACAACGGAGCACAAAGACTCCTCGAAAATGAAAAAAAAAATTTAGTTATTGAGAAATGCAGAAAAATGACAAGAAAAGAAAAAAAACAAGAGTTGCATTACAGTAATGAAAAAAAATAATGAAATTTGTTTTTTCCTGCTTTAATGTGATAGCATTAAAATTAGCAAGTGAAAGTAGCAAAAATAGCGAAATTGAGATTCTCCTCGCTCACCTCGAGTAGATGTATACAAAAATAATTAAAAATGAAATAAAAAAATTACTAGCAAATAAAACAATAGAGCGAAATGCGATTAAAAATTATATAATATGGAAGTGCAAATGCATTCTTTAAATATGAATCTCTGTTATTATACAGAATAGAAAAATCAGAAGATGTTGAAGTCCACTTTTCATTTGCATCGTCTGGAACAGAAACACTCAATTCACTTCACTGGCACTTTAGGCTGATGCTTCCCAAAGATATGGATTAGAAGTAGAATGAAGCAAACAAAAAAAAACATAAATCAACTGAAGAGAACAGAAGAAGTTACAGATATGGTTTTTTTTTATTCCTGGAAATATGAAGAAAGCAATGAGAAAGTTCGTTAGACAGTGTTATTAGATTTTGATCACTTATAAGGCATGTTATTTTAACAAGTTATCACTTCGACGTTTGGAGTTGTCATTAACTTAAATCTCTTAAATATATTAGATTGTAAATAAAACTTGTAGTTTTCTTATATTGTAAAAGGCTTAAAAATGCTTTGCTGTATATTTACAAAACAATTGATGGTATATTTTATAAAGTTAAATGTCAATCCCCTTAATTAAGACAATTCAAATGGTCGTTTCTAACGAGGAAACCAATACTGGTAATAAGAAATACAATACTGTTTTCTTATAGGCAAAGTTTAATTTTCTATCAAATAAACATTGAATACCATTTTTTCCTAGCTATTGATAGACCGTAAAAACAAATTACTTATTTTGCGTGTCCTTAAATTTAATTATGTCTATCATTTATGTATAAATTCATTCTTGATTAGACTTTTATTATCTTTTATTATTAAAGGGCAATCACAAAACTTACAAAAATATCAGTCAAAATAAAAACAAGAACCACTAAAGAAATATACCCAGCTTTCTAACACCGACTGATTGATTCCCACACTGATTGCCCTTAAAAATGATTTCATATGATACTAACTTAAAAATAACTGTCATATATTATCGTTGAAATAGTCAAATATGTAGGCGTTGTTGATCATCCCTTCACCCAAGAAAACAACTACTTTAAAGCGTATCAATCAATTTTGAAATCAAACCTCAGTGTTAGATCAAAATTGCATGTTTATAGCGAAATATGGTAGAAGTGATTCTTTACCCAACACGTGATTTTTAAAAATGGTCCGACGCGGATAAGGTCGTTGAAAGTAATATCTATGCCATTCACGAATGTTTCCACCACAATAATAGACAACCAGTTGCAAGTAACGAAATTATGATTTTTATCCAAAATAGTTCTAAACTTAGAAAAGGAATAAATAAAATCTGCCCGCTCATTGTCAGCCCACCGCCGATAGTAACTCAATTCTTTAAAATATGTGCATTTCCCCTACTTTCTACTGACTCTGTGAAGCACCCGGAAAAGGTGCAGTTTGATTACGCAACAGATTAACATTAGCCTGTACTGCTATGCCGATTTATTATTATATATACTCCTTTTGGACCAAACTAGGTATTGCTAAAAGAATCGATAAGGGAAAATCCACATTAGGTATTCAATGTTAAGTCAGGCATAACAATATAATCAGCATTCACACTAAGCTGAAACTGTTCCGAGCAATTTTTTTAGCCATGCTTCTATATCTCCTAACTTTGTATATTATTTAAGCTGCAAACGTTCGTCAATAGATCCCTACCTAATATATTGCGAATTTTCTGCACCAAACCTATGTCTAATGGACATCTTTACGAGAGTATGAGACTGGGACAAGCTTGTGCATTTTAGTTCAGTCCAGAGGGTGCTCAGTTTGGTTCGAATCTGTTTATTGAACTCGTTCGTACTTGTCGTTCATTTAGTTCAATGTAGTTCACTGCACAGGCAAAAGGTTCTTGTGTGATTTTCCCCGGTTGGTCGTAATGAAGTAAGACTACTCACACAATACAAACAGGTTAAGTTCCAGGAGACTTGTCCGCGGAACTATGTATATAGTGCCCTTCATATTTCTGTGTTTAAAATGTCCGTGGAACTATGTACTTCCACCGATATGTTGTAATTGAAGGAAAGATAGATGTTCGCGGAACCTTGTAGTTCCATTTGGCACGTTTGATATGGAGCAAAGTTTCGTTTATTGTATGGAGCAGACGTGGATAATCCTCACATCGAAATTGGAACTACGAATGTACCTAAATGAGCACATGCATGCACATATTTATACATGCATATGTGAGATAAATGAGCTAAAATAAAATGATATTGTGAACCAGTTCACTTAACAGGGCTCTTCTTCGAATTAGTTCGTTAGTGAAGTACACAAGCTGGGTCAGGAACCAATAGATATCACTATACAACGATGAAAGTTGCAGTGGATTGATCACTCTCCAAAAAGGTACCAGCTGTGTAGACAAAGCTATAATAGAGTACCGCTTTACGCAAGACGGCAGAATCCTTGGCTGTCAGTAGAAAACTTGGTGACATATTTTCTGTAAGTGAAGCGTGTCAATTGGGACTCCGTTAAAGGGGGTGAATTCTACGAGTTGCCACGTAGGCTCAGTTGAGGTCATATGCCCACGAGGGAATACTAAAAGTAACTAAAAAGAAGAAGCATATACTGTGTGGCATAAATAGAGATACCTTACATCATAACTAAAAAAAAACAGAACCAAATGGAACAAATAAATACTTAAGTCGATATGTATTCATCTACAGGTACACTGCTGTTTCTCGAACATGTCATACTGTATAATAAATAAATACACATATATCAGATAATAAAAACAGTGAGTGATTTCGATCCACATAGCTCAAAAATTCTGCTCTCTCTCAAGGATTCAAAAATGAATACAATCGTAGATGTAATCATATCAAATTGCTTTTTTGCCAAAAGATTAGGATTCAAGTGACTTCAGCAAGAGTGGTTTAATTGAAGCGATACAAGGGTGTGCTCCTTGTCTGTACATGCCCGGCTTTCTTTCCAATAACCACTGCAAGGCAATGTAGAAAAAAATGTAGAAGAGAACTTTACATCATTGAAAGCCTCAAATGGTATCCCATGAGTAGATAAGTGGATTAACACTTGGGCGATTGAAGTGGCAGTACAATGGACTAGGTGTAACACTTTGCACTACAGTCTACCTATCTTGGAAATGTACATCCTAAATAGTGAGATTGATGCGAATAGAAGAAAACACAGCAACCAGTATCGAAGAAGAGAAATGTCGATCCTGTGGCGATGAATTGCCCATCGCCAGAGTCAATCTGGATTATTTTGCGGTTGGATTTTGGTTACATCCGTATAAGATTATGCTGATGCAAGAATTGAAACCGGAGGCTAAAGAAACTGCCATCAGTTCGTTGATTTGGAGCTGGAGTTGGTGCTGTGGTTCTAATAAGACTTCATGTCATACAAGCGACGCAACGATCGAAGTTGTGTAGGAGAATTGTGGTGACTGAGTCATCCCGAGGCGAGCGTTCATCAATTGGCCATCATAGTCTATGCTAACAACCTAACCATTTTGGATGAGTTCGAGGTCAAAATTTGAGACCCTGAATAACGCCGCACATATTGGACCGAGTCATCTAAAGTACCGATCACTGAATGCATTGGCAGTGGGCTTCTAGAAATATATTATATTATATTCCATGAGATAGATGTTTATAACTCTTACAATTGTTCTTTTATTTCAATTTATTTTCATATCGTTCTTATCTGGCAACCCAGGTCTTGTCGCTTGTTTTTGGCTACTGCAAGCTGACATAGTTATGTACATAGTTAAACGTTTGGAAATTCTGCTATATTAAGTTTCTTAAGTTTTAACAAAACGTCGGTCGCTGAAGTGTGGTGGGTTAGTACATCGACACGAATACGCAGAGGGTGCCTCGAATTTGCGAACTATCATAATTCACGACTCCACCTCTTTCGAGTCACCGACAAAGCTCAAAGGGTACTCGTATTTACAAAAATGTTCTAAAAACTGACCGCTCGGAGACGGCATAAAATTGTGCTCCCATCCACTCCCACTTCGGACTGTCACGCCACCCATATTATTTTTATCCGTCGTTTCTAAACACATCCCTGAAACAATGACTTATCTTGAGTTTTGTATGTATTTTTAAATATTCCTGAGTATATTTAATATATTTTTAAATATTTCCTGAGTTTTCCTTAACTACAAATACTGTATACATTTTTATTTAATTCGCAGAAATGCAGCCTGTTAAGACATCTCGTTAACCATTCCTTCTATTTTAAGAACAAGAACAAGAAAAAGTAAAATCGATGATTTGTGAAAAGTGAGAATGCATTAAACCGGGTTTTAAGTCACACAAGCTTTGAAACCTATTAGCTGACATTTTTTACAAACTTTGCACAAACATTCAACGATTGGAGTGAATTATTTTTAAATGCAAATGGTGAAAAGCCGTTCGAAATGAGTGAAGTGAAAATGTTCATGTTGTGAGTGCAATCTAGACACAGTCTGCTTTTACAATTATGTACAGCTATCAGAGTGTAACCTTAAATGTTTAAATAATGGAGATAAATGCGATAAATGCAATGCACAATTTCTAAATTGTTTAGCCGCACATTTCTTCAGTTGATGGCTTAAAAAAGTGAAGCAGTCTCTTGTGGTGAATCTTTCAAAAGGGCTTTTTGCTTAAATTGGAATCTGCTATGATGTTATATGAATAGTATTTGGTGAACATCGTCGAATACAGAATGCAAATTTTTCAAAATGATTTTGCAGCTACTACATTGCGTACATAACAATATTTTATCTCCTATAAACTGATATATAGGTACAAACAGAAAATATACATACTAAAATAATATACTTATGTTAACAGTATTTCGCGAAATATCAACAATTTGAAACAATCCATTAAACTGAGCCCTTAGTTTCCCTATTGATTTTTGATATTTTATACTTTGCGGACAATGAAGGCATAATTTACGCTTATAAATTTTGTGTTCAACCAATTATCCGCAATCATCATAAAAGGCTAAAAATCGAGAGTTAATCTTTTTTTTTCTTTTACTGTATTTTTTTTTTTTACTTTTACGTGGTTTTTTGCAATTATGTTTAAATGAATTTATTTTTTATTTTCATATATATTTTGTGTGCCAGTTTTATATGAAAAATAACATCTTTTTGGAAGGGGTGGAGAAACAAAGCTTTTCGTTGTGTTGAATTCTTGGGGAGAATATTAAATCTACGAAAAAGAAAAACATGAACAACTTGGTTTTGATTACTAGGTCGGGTTATAAGTTTTACGAATAAGCTAGGTAAAGTATAAGTAAACGTTGCATGTGCTAATCGAGATAGTTTATTGGCAAAGCTTACGGGTATATACAGTACATACTATTTATAAGTGGGGTATATTTGAATTGGGTTGAATAAACTATGCGAGAAAGTAGAAATGAAAAGAACAAAAATAGAAATAGACTTTGCATTCACAGCTATGTAAGTTACATCCATAAAAGATAAACGTAATTTATTTAAATTTGTTTCATTAACTGGTGACTAATTTGTCGGAGTTCTAATTTTAAATAATGTGTGAAAGATATTTATAATTTTCATTTACCTTATATCGTCATTTATTATTATTTAAATAATCCTAAACAAATCAGTTTGTGACATATTTTTTTGTTAATTAAAAATTCAAATTAAGAAATAAATATTCGGGCAAAAACAAAAAATTCATCTTAATAAAGAAAAAAACATTGAAAAGAGATTAGTCGATTAAAAGAAGATTTGGTTTTAATACATATATGAATGTTATTTTATGCAAGAGAAAAGTGACGTGAAATGAAGGAAGAAAACGAATGAAACGAACTACACCAACATTTTGTGTAGAGTTAAGTAGATATGTACACATGAGAAAAAATTAACCGACATTGTCGTGTATAATACATTGAAAAGCTCGTATAGAATATCTGAAAGAATTAAATTAGATATTTAAAAATGCAATCAGTGCCGTAAATTGTGTGTAGCTGACATTTATTAAGCTTATTTTACAAAATGCATTTCCTATCCATTATATCCTGACGATTATTGCATAAACATTTTTCCACCTCAAACCGGATAAGATATCTACCTTATTGAATACAAATTTGTATTCTCTCATCAGTCACATATATTTAAGAAGTCCTTCCTTTGCAAAATAATTATATAAATAATTTATAAAATATAGCCTCAGTGTAGTCCTATTCGCCAACTACAATATGTATAAATAATCGCATTCATTTTTATCATTTAAACTTTTAGTATTAAATTCTAAAAAACAGAAAGTGAGGAAAAAAGTGCTATTATTTTGCCTTGAATTTTAAGTCAAAAGATATACAGTGAAACTTCTCTTCGCATATCTTTGAATCATATAAGGGCACCGCTCTTTAGGTCCCGGCATGAAGATATTCGTTTATTTCAACCCTTTCAAAACAGACAATCGTGATGGCGCCGCAACTTACCGCTATAGAGAAGTTTCACTGTAATTAGACATAAACACAGTGATAGCAAAAAATAAATACGGCTTCATTTTCTAAATAACATCCTTTGGACCGTTGAAAGCAATTTAATTTTATTTTGAGAGGATAGCAGACATAATGTGGGATGTCCATCCAACACAAAATGGAATCCAAGGTTTACCAAGATGGTAATGTTAACATTATGGTATGGGCACATCTCTCTTGGTATGGTACACCTTTTAAATGGAATTATGACTACAAAATTGGAAATGCCGCTGGAATGGATATTTCATCGCTAAGCTTGTGGAGTGGCCTGCTTATTCGTGTGTGGAAGCAGTTCAAATGTTCTTATGTGACTACATTGCAATCGGCATGGAAATCCATACCTACTGAGATAACTAAAACTCACTTTGTACACTTTTTCTTGGATTTAATTACGCTGATTGAAAGGAAGAGAATCAGAGTTGAAGATCATATCAGTCAGTTCGAGGATTTGTCAAACATTTGTCACACAAATAATCAATGGATATACATATCTGCCTGAGACTGAATTTCATGCCAGATCCAAAAGAGTTATTCAAATAGAATCGCACATGCCGTGCCATCGGAGCATACTAGAATAGTCCATTCCTCAAAGTTCACCACAATTGGATTGACCTCTTCAGTCAGTCGTCTGTAGTCTTCCATATTTCGAATATGAAAAATTCACATCATTAAAAGTGTTTTTCGTTTGAGCCCATCCAAAAGTTTATTGACCTCCATTCATGAAATTACTAAAAACAAAAACTTTAACACCCCTTTCTCACCTTTCGCAAACCCTTTTTATGTAAAAATTACTTAATTTTTCATAACACATTCGCTGTATAAAGAAATGGTCTCTTAGCACGGTAATTGAACGAGTAAGTAAGTATCAAAATCGTGTGAATGTCAAATGGTACGTGAAAATATGAAAACACCAATAAAACGGTACCACTCCATAAAACTCCTTATGACGATTTCGAGAACAAACTGAGTACATTTGTGCCTCATCTCACGTACCAAAGCCCATTCAAAAATGACTGCATACATATTAGGGTGCGTTATGTGGCACATCTGGAACTTAATTACGGAAGACACTCATTTTTTGGAATCGACTTTATACAACATCATGTTCAAAGCTGGGTGACTGTAGGATCATACGACAATAAATCTCATTTTAAACAGCACTGTAGTGGATTTAATCGTCAAAAAAATGAATATTAAACGCAGGTTCTTGATATGAGGAGGACGATTCAGAGACGATTATGTGATTTCGAGAACATTCGCTACCAGTTTGCACACAATTACAATTTTTGCCTGACTTATTTGTTGCAGGAATTATTGTGAATTTTCGAAATGAATTCTTCGCTTGTTTTTAATGGGAATTTTCCCCAGGTAGTGCGATGTAATCCACCAGATATGTTAAGGGGATAGACCGTTAAAAAGAGCTGTTTTCTGTGACCAAGCATTAAAATAATTAATACCAAATGGTTTTCAGTCACTGACAATGCTCAAAGAGTATTTCTGTCTAGAAAAAGCTTCCTCAACTTCGCCGTTCGGAGTTGGCACTAAACTGTAGGCCCCTTCCACTCGTGAAAGGACAATAGCATGCATAACACGAGTGGTTGCTGAGAAGCAAGGCCCGAGTCCGCCTCGGACTGTAGCGTCACCTATATTATTATTATATTATTATTAAATGGTTTTCAACATGAAGGACACGTATTTAAAAAATATATTATAAATACTTTATATTAACATATAAAAAAATACGCGGAACAGAGCCAATTTGCGCGGAGTCAAAAATAAGAGTTTGCGTCGATCCCTGAAGCATCACACCACTATAAAAAAAATATTATTTAATAATATGATGTTCCGGATGAACGAAGGAATTTAAGAAATATTGCAACTTTATTGTTTTAACTTAAGATTTTGTCACATTTTCAGCAGAAAAAAATACATGGTCCAAAAAAAGGAGGACAATTTCAACATAGAATAAGAGTTAAAAATTTCAAAGTGATCGGTAAAGCAAGTACGGTGATCACCGATTTTGAAAACATTGTTTCGAAAAAAACGTGTTTAACCCTTCGTCGGAAACCCGGATCTCTCCAGGTACATTTTTAAGTGTTATTTATTGAAATTTCTAATGAAGATATGGACTTGAAATTGCAGCACTAAATGGAATATCATGCATTTTGACAATTCCACTCATTTTTAACGCAATTAGTCTAATTTTACTTCCGTTATCATAAGCGAAACCAATCGGTATGCAATTAATCCAGCACAAAATGGAATAAATAAAATACCGATTCTCGACCAAGAATGTGGAAGTTGTTGGAATGTTTTTGACCGCTGCGGCATTACGCAATAATGTGGAAAAATTGTCAGTGTTGTAAGAAATTCATGAAACACAAATTGGTTTCTAGTGGCACATATCACCATACATATGCGTGTAAATTGATAGGGGTATGGCCCGGGACCAGGTGTAAATTAGAAGGTTTTAAAATAAGCGTCCGACGGAGGGTTAAGGTTTTGGGCTCCACTCAAAGTTAATTATCTTCACAAATAATAGTCGGAGCTGGCTAATATGTTCAGACAATAATTTTGAAGAATTTTACTCAAATCTCTTATTCTCATTATCCAAACTGGGTCTATCCCCATAAGGACATATCTGTGAAAGTTTACTCTATTGCTCCATCGAATGTTCGCCGTATACAATCGCAATTGTACCAAGACTTATCAAGAATACCTATAAAATGATTTGAAATTTGTACACCACTGTGCTTGTAACCAAACTTCGAATTAAAAACACTGTCTACATGCGATAAATCTGATAACTGATAAATCATTATTTGTGCTCAAACAAATTGCTGTCATTACTGTCATACACGCCTTTTATTGAATTATGCTTTATATACATCCTGACTGTCTGTCAAACTATTGCTCAGAGGAGTGATATTCGACATTTAAACCTGGAACAACATCGCTGAAAACTTGTAATAAACACAAACCCATTATTTGCTGTTCACACGAATTGTCTAACTTCCTACATCAGGTACCGGCTATTATATTTTACAATTTTAAACATAATCAAACTCAAAGAGATAAGCGAATACTCAGCAGTAGCTCTACTCTTTCCAAAATTAACTAACAACCCGATTCACCAAATTAACGGAATTCCTTGAGTACAAACAAATGTTAACCGTTCCGATGACAGCTAATGCTTTATAGGGTATTGGAAACGTACTTAACTTACCACAAAATAAAGTAGTACTCACATAGATGGTGCGCACATAAATTATCAGAATCCAACATCCCTACACAGACAGTTAAGTGGTAATTAAGTTTAATGTGCAATTTGGGGATTTAAGGACAACCAATTAGAAGACAATCAACTTGTTAAGAACATCTTTGAGCTTACAGCAAATGATATTGCACACATATAAGTTTGTACAAGTCGCTTGACATTTCCGTGACGATGTTACGCGTTTTTTAATGGCAATTAGAAACAAGCAATATTTTACGATATCCGTAATGAAGGCGCTTTTTCTCCTTTTTAGGCCTACGATGGCCACGTGGATAGAATGGAACGTAATCTGTCTGTTTTATCTTACACCTCAATAGATAATTTATGGCATACAACAAATTGAGTTGGGTCTGGGAGACGTACTCAAACATCTCGAACGCACACTTTTCACAGCACTGGTTGGGTGGCATTATTTATGTTCGATTACACGGTTTTCTACAATTGTAACAACAAATATATAAAAATTGCTTAAACTTAGATCGTATATCCTTTCAATTTGATTGCTTAGGCTTGTTTTTTAAAATGTTTTATTTGTTAACTTAAACACTCAATCTTAGGAATAGTTTTGATGTCTGAAATATAGGTCTAAAGTATGAAGTGTTTGAATAAGATTCCAATGGTTGGCATGTTCATAACTTAAGCATTGTGTATACCATTTTAATTGTTTTTTTATTAGATTTATTTTGTTTAAATAAACACAAAAAGAAGATCATGGCTTTTTTTTTTGATCTGAAGACAAATCAATAGAACGAGAAAGGAACACACATTTAAATGAGAAATAAAACCAAACATATGCATAGTGAAATTATGACTGAAAATGAAAAAAAAAGAAATCAAAAGGAAATGATTTTAAATACTGAAACACCAAAACAAAAAAGTGAAAAAATGGAAGGGAATTTAATTCAAATGTAGCGCTTACCTAGAAGAGGCACTGCATCAGATGTGGCTGGCATTGTTTCAGCCACCATGTTTAGGAAGACTGTCAGTGACAACAAAATTGTTACTCCTAAAAAATAATATATTTATGGTGTTAGCTGGATTTTTAATATCCATTCATTTAGTTATCATTCACATTAAGATGTAACAAATAATTTACCAAGCTCGCCATTGAACTTATGTTAGGTTGTCATGCAATAAAAAACTACTACCATATTTCTGCGTAGAACCTTTTTTTTAATTTTTTACGAAGCCGGATTGATTAACATCAGGAAATACAATTGTTTTCTTGCATTTAAAATAAAATTGTGCTTTTGGGGTTTTAACTAGTTTTTTGTTTCCGGAAATAAAATTTTGTTTTGCGGGAGTTGAGAGAGATTCGCGGATGCAGATAGAGACAGAGTATATCGCGACATTGAGGGAATGCAAAAGCCTTATGAATCGTGAGATATTTTTCAAGATAAGTGAAGTCAGTATGATTTCCGATCGATGATCACAGTCAAATATACTGGTAAACCTGATGAAGGCTATGTATGCAAGGGAGGCAAATTATATTGCTCTAAACATAGGGGCATAACTAGCACAAAGGAAGAAAATATATAGTCGATAATAGTCGGGTGTGAATAGTGCGGTTTTCTTCCGGGCAGAAGTTAGGTTAGGTTAGGGTGTGGTGGCTCAGTCTCACATAAACCTATTGTTCAATAGTGGTACCATTAAACAGTGTAAACTTAATCTGTAGTATACAGTAGCCTTATTTAAGCGAAGTCTACTCTAGAAGGCATATGAGAATGCCAAACTTAAAACTTGTAAATTTGGAAAAGGCATATGAACGAGTTCGCCAGCAACAACAACAGCGGTCATGGTAGTGAAGCTTGAACTTGAACTAGCGCAATACCTTAACTCCCTTGGGTCAGTAATATCCTATAGGCTATTTAATTCCAGAAAGCTCACCATGAATTCAAAACTACTGCTGTAGAACACTCTAGCACAGCACTCTGACCTCTTAGCCACGTTTCGTTTCTACGGTGAATAGTTAGCCTCATATGTCAGGAAGGACGATTCCAGAGACCATACCATCATGAGTTGTATGGAATCTACCTCGAAGCAGATATAATGACAAAAATAAAGCTCTGCAGACTTAAGTCGGCTGGGCAACTTTCAGAGAATCCAGGACGCGCGAAGGTTTGGGTGCAAAATGGGATGGCGTCGGTCTGCCATCGACATAGGTGAAAGTACTTGCTACGAGAGACCCAGTCGGGTCCATTGTCGCATGATGATGCGACCGAGTTCCTCCAGGTGAACTCTCGAATGTATGGTAATGATGGTTCTCTTTAAGGCTCTTTCGCCACCTCTCCTTTGCATTATATATATGAACAGCATGGTGCAGATCAACCGAGGTGAGGATTATCTCAAATTTGTTGACTTGAGAGTAAGCCATCTTCTTCTTGCAGATGACTTAGTTATCCTTACACCCTCCCTTCGATCCACAATAGAGGAATACCAATCATCGAGCTTATCACCCAGTTGTTATGAAGCTGGTCGATAAAAGCGACTATCAGAATCCGAATATTACTTATTATATGGACAGTTTTCTACAAACAAATATCTTAGTGCTCGACGAGATTTGAATGGGCCATCATTCGAACTCTAAGCTTTTGCATACTCCCCAACATCACTCTGTCACAGTTTAATATATAATAAGACTAGGTCTTGGATAGAATAAGAAACAGAAGGGATATTCGATTTTTTATTTGAACATCACACAAAACAAAGCAACAAGAAATATTTGAATTCTCTTCATTTGACCAATTTGAAATTTGAATGAAAAAAAAACACACACAAACATTTAAAATATTTAGGAAGTAGCCGTTTAAAGTGATTAAAACATTTAAAAAGAAAACTAACGAAAAAAAAACATTTATATTGTTACTTATTTATTTTGCGTGTCACGTTCATCTAATAGATGCACAAAAGGGAAATGTTCATTCCGACTTACCGAGTGAGAGTTTCTCACCAGAATCTGGTGGCAGTGTAAAACCTAAAAGTGCCATTGAAGCGATTAATACACATGGCACAATTAAATTGAAAAAATAGTAAAGAGTTTTGCGTCGAATCAATATGGCGAATGTTATATCAATATAAGGTTCAGGGCAGCAATTATAGTAGATTTCATTTCGTTTCCCTGGCACACCTGAGGGTACATTTAAGAAAGAATACACACAAAATGTTTCATTAAAAATAGTTGTACTTCACAAATGTTCATTTTTTTAGAAGTGACAAACATATGTAAAAAAAGAAATCATCTTACCAAATGCCAAATGTCATGCGCTAATACATAAACACTCTTGTTGCAAGGTCTATTGCATTAGGTCATTTCATTGGATACAATAAAATCTATCTTACCTAAGAGATCCCATTCACCGTTTGTTATGAAGCTGGATATATCACCTCCAGCTTCGTCTTGTAGTTGCAGATCCAACTGTAAGAGTGGGGAGGTATTTATTTTAGAATATGCATAAAAGTGTCAGTTAAAGACTGTTTGTGGTTTTGACGAAATTTTGCATCACATCACACACCTCAACCACGTTAATCATAAACAATTTAGGAATATGTATCATTCGCTGATGTTATTGTGCTTGCGAGCTATCACTGAAGTATTTTCTGGTATGTATTGAAACAGAAGTGCCCAGAATGGGCTTATAGTGTGAAATACACATTGTTGGCCAAAACTAAAGCAACTCTGCTCTACTTTGAGTTGGAAGACCAAGAATAACAAGTCTCCGAGATGACAAATTCCTTCTGAGGACTATACAAATTAATACCTTAAGGCCCAAATTCATAGAATCCGCCGCCTACGTTACGTTTGGAATCAACAAAAATCATAATTGCCGGATTGCAAAGAGGTGCCAAATGAGTACGTTCCGTACGCAATCCCCTCTTGCATAAATCTAAAAAATTCAAAATTTTAAGGTTCTTGAATTATTAAGAATTATTCAAAAATAATTTTGAATAAGACAAAAAGTATTCTTTCATTCATAAAATATAATCACATAAGGAGCACTGGAATGAATTTCCATGGAAGTAGCTGTCAAACGCACAGAATGTTAAATGTTGCCCAATTCCATCCGTCGTGGTGAATTTCACTTGTGGGATGTATTTCCTGTCTCTCTCCCTTTCATAAGGCCTAATGATTTGCCAATTCTTTTGACATGACGCATGCATTGAACGCAACAGATTCTACGGGTTTAGGCTTTTATGTCGTCTATGGAGTTAAATAACGAATTCAAATCAAATATATAAATAAAATCAAATGCTATGACAATTTGCATGCATGACATATGTATATTAGGGCTGTAAACAGAAATGAAGGCCAAGTCAACAAGAATCGACGGCTATAACTTTGAGGTAATAAGCGACTTGGCTCTGCTGTAAGCTCTTCCAACAGCACCTCGGCAGAGATAACACGAAGAATTACTCTTGCCAATCGCTGTTTTAATTGATAAGTAAAGAGATCCTATAAAAGACCTTGATCATCCCAGTCCTACTTTATAACGCTGAAGCATGGACTTTGTCAAAAGCTGATGAGGATACCCTCGGTCGGTTCGAGAGAAAATATATACATTGACGAGCTCTGGAGAAGAAGATGCAACGATGAAATATACGAGCTGTAGTACAGCGAATTGGCTTAGTTTGAAAAACTGCGCATCAGTCGCTTACGATGGCAAGTACACGTAGAGGGAATGGACACCAATTCTCCGACCCAGAGTCTTCGAATCTGACCCAGATGGAAAACGCAGTAAAAGATCAACTCGCCTAAGATGGCGCGGGGTCCGCAACTGGCTTGGAGTGCCCAACTGAGGCAGCTAACTAAGGACCGTGCTAGCTGGAGGAGCTTGTTAGTTGAGGTCTAAGTTCACCTCGAACTGTAGCGCCATCTAAGTAAGTAAATAGTGTTGTAGTGAGTATCTGCTTGGCTTTAGTTCTGGCCAACACCGTGTATCCAAATACTGTTAGGCCTGTACAGCGTTATGTGCTAACCAGATGTCTACGGGTCCAACTCTGCAGGCAGCAAAATAACGACCTAAATTAAATTGGTGTTTAAACTGGTTAGAGCAGGTTCGACCCTTAACTATAGCTCCAAGCGAAGAAGCCAAAAAATGATTAAAATCGTAAGCCCACAAATCAACTGCGTACATTGTAATGCCTGTTCAAACTGATAAACGTACGTACTAGACATCAATTTATTCCATGGATTAAACTGTTAATCCCGCGAATAGCCGAAGCCCATAAATAAATATGCGAAAACAAATTGCATGCCATTAGTCACACAGTAGAGCAATGAATGTAATATGCATACTTATCGCTTCTTTTATCGATGAGGGATGCCTAAGTATGAATATATCCTAATAGAAATTCATAAATCCGTCATAACCATCAAATTTGCATTAGAATCTTCAACTTATCTTACCTGAAATCCATCGTACGTCCATGAACCGAATTTCATTTCACATCGTTGATCATCAAAAGGGAACCAAGTGATGTCAATCTTACACGTGGACTTGAATATACCCGGAGGCACATATAAACACGAACCATTATTCCGGACAACAACGTTTGTGGCGTACGTACCATCGAAACCTTCGTCCGCACTGAAATACATTCACAAAAATTTGTTACTTGGATATCCCGTATTCAAAAGTATACACAAATAAATATTATTCAGTTCGTTTCATGTCAAAAACAAAAACAAAACAAAAAATCGAAATATTATTTACACAACTTTAATCACAAGAACTGCAATCGCGGCAAGTGTGTACATATTTATGGAAATAAAAGAATCTCAAACACTAATTAGAAGGAAAAAAAAAATATTTAATGAGATCCCTGAACTTGAGCCTCTCAACCAATTTTGAATGAAAAAAAAATGAAAATATTAGAGGCCATTATAAAGGGCATGACATCCTCACAAAGCATTCGTTGCGAATACATTTTGCTCACCCTAAGGGGTGCACAGGAAGGCTCGGTTTTTAACATACCTGTTGTACATAAGGACGTCAGGCTTCCACAGGCGATGGGGCGGAATACGTAAGTCTCGCACTCCACCGAATTCACTAGAATTCCATCTTAGATTCATATCATTCCATTCCTGCAGATAAACAGTTTTTTTTCTATACAATTACACAAGTATGTACAGTGTTGCAGGAGGGATGTTCTTGAAGTAGGAGTATTGTGTAATGATCATTGTTAAATAAAAAAAAAAACAGCTTGTTTGTGTACGGGGCAATGGAAACTTACCAATTTCAGCCAAATATTTGTTATAAGCAGTTGATTCTTCTCATCCTGTAAGTAATTTAAACGATTTATATGTATTAAATGGCACTGAAGGATAGCACTGCGCGGTAAGCAAAGTATTCGACATCGATTCTATAGAATAAGTGTGTTAGCAAATGTCAATGTGGTCAAGTATGGAATAATATGGAATGTGGTCAAGTAGGAATATTACGATCATGTAGTGTAAACGTCAAATCTGCGACAATGATCTCTCCTAAATATCAATTTTCATCGCTTCAACTGCGAGGTTTGTGGGCAATGCAGAATTCGTACCAGCTTTCGAACGACCTGGTGTTTTACTCCATTTTTAACCAATGTCCAACAGAAGTTAGTACAACTCGAAGGACCAAAGTGGGAGTTACTTGTAACAAAACTTGTACGAAGGCCACTTGCTACCACTTAGCAAGAATCAGTCGAAAGTAAAGTGTGGCGAAGAATTGTGTTCCAGTAAGCAACAAGAACTGTTTAAAGTCTGTTCCTACTCTGCACAGTCTATAATTGTATATACCTCGGACTTACTAGATATGCCTGGGTGTAGTGCAGATGTTTTTACTTACGACAAAGCCGTATTTTCATCACATGCATATGCTCTCAATATTGAGATCAATATTAAATATGTGAAACGTTCTGTCGCACACCACCTTCGACAAGACATTACGATCGACAGCTACAATTTAGGCATAGTTAAGGCGTTTGTCTTCTTCGGGGCAAACGTGAACTCTACGAACGACATCATAGTGGACGTAGAATCACTCTGCTGATACTTCGGTTTGTAAAAAAACAACCAGGAAGTGAATGTAGTACGAAAGGTAAAAATCCTTCGACAGTCACATGGACTCCAACGCTATAGCTAAGAGGATCTTCGAATCCGAATCTCCTAGTTCGAGGAGAGGAAGACCGAACCTACGATATAAAGACAATATAAAGAGCTTGGTCTTGATAGCTGAATAAAAAGTAAGAAATGGAAGATTTAGCCAAGGATAAATTGCAGACAATCTTCTTTACTCTAAAAAGTAACGTTTAATTTCTGCCTTCTAACTTACCGTTGAATGGAACAAACGTGTAGTTTCAGAAAGTGCTTACGGATATATATATACTTTGACTGCAAGTTAACATTTCGTGGACATATCTCACAGACTATAGTCAAATTTGCAGCGAAATTCATGTACACATTTATCAACAGGAAATCATTACTAACGCGATCAAACAAAATTAATTTATTCAAAGTATTATTTTAAGCTATTCTTCTTTACGGATGTAGAATTTCTAAAATTAGGTACAAGAAAGTTCCTGCACTTTTGCTGATCTGGATGGGGCTGTGTGCTGATACTACAATTGAATCTACTTCAAAGTCAATTTACACTTAAACCTTAAGATCAAATTTAGTACTCTGTGTTGCTAGCAAATGTTTAACTCGGGCTTAGCTAATATACGGTTTTCTTTAAATGCAACCAATTGCACTCCGAGTTTAAATGTCAAATTAGATATTTTTGTAAGTAAATGTCTAAATGAGTATTTAATTGTGGTTTCTATAGATGGGCGCAAATGGAAACGGTGCTATTTGAAAGAAATATTTCTTGAGATTTGCCATAGTTAACGATCCTGTATTCACAAAAGCATTCCTCCGAAATGGAATCCTTTGTAAATAAGTTCTTATCACATAAAACATCAATGTGGCAAAAGTTATTGATGGGTGCAATCGAATTATTTCTTGAAAATGCAAGATCATTAAGGAAGTGCATTAGGAAGTTAATAAGGAAAACCGCACCCGTTGAAGGGCTTTCTAAATTGTAAAATCTGCTGTAAAACAATCATGGCTGTCTTTGGTTAGCCGAAAATGTTTGAAAATATTAATTTTCTAAAAATGTCTATCACTTCCACATTATCGTCAATTCATTCAAATTTAAATATTATTTTTTATTACAAATTTCTCCACGATTTCATACTAAAATTATTAATACATTAATGATTAAAGTGCAACTTAAAGTCTTATAATCCACTATTTCTTACACTTAGCTAAAGTTATAAGTGCAACCGATATGTTATCAGCAACCGGTTCTTAATGACCAATTTGCTACAGCTGATTAAAATGAATGCTTTATACCTTACGAATTTATTGACTGTGTTACTTTATTATTCATTTAGTTATTTATTTACTGTTGTTAAATCTGTTTATGTTAGTAATTTAATTTTTTTTTAATAAAATTGTAAAAATTCCTCAGAAGAAAGATATAGATGCAACCAATTAAAAATCTTATATTGCGAGATAGCTAAATCATTGTAAGATGTATACGAAGATGTATACGTGAGCCTGTGTAACACCTTTGTCACACTCCACCTGTTTCATTGAATGAGAAACATATATAAAAATACTTGTTTTTTTTTTATTTATTAAAACCTATTAAAAATGTAACAATATAAAGGCTTATAGCTTTTTGAGTTATAAAGGGTTAAATAAAGAAGTTGTCAAACCTTATTGGAAAACCTGATATTAGTATATATTGAAATTAAATTACAATTGTATTACATATAATTCGCTACACCCTTTGAGTTGCTCAAATGTGAAACATCGTGAACATGGTCATCATTAGCTTCTAACATCCACACAGCTTTTCATTTGTCGGAGAGTTTAAATTTCAAACCAATCCGCGTGACACGAAAAAAAGTCCCATAGAGAATGCCTATTCGCATGTAATTGCATAATTTAATAATCACCCCAGTATACTCAATATAACGATGTCATCATTATAACGAGCGTTCATTCTTAGAACACACATAATACATAACAAGTAACGACTGATTGCATCATAACCATTACGATTATCATTAGCTACATCGTTCCGATTGTATTTACCAAAGCGATCCTTGTTAGCGATAATGTCATATAAAATAAACTCCAATGAATCGACATCTACGGAAGCTGTGTGTAGTTCAGGGTTCAGAAAGCATTCGCAAACCAGCGAGTTTTCCAATTTAGTTTGTAATGAAGAGTTTATCAAAATGATACCCCGTCCGATATGCGTTAGAATGAGCGACTTACGGGAATCGAGGAAATGTTATTAAATGTATCTCTTAATGATGCGATATGTTCATGGGCTTTTATACTTTTTGGATTTTGGGATTAGATTGCATTTGTATTCAGTATACGGAATATATTTGACATTGTTTTGTTCATCTTTAGCTCGAAAATGTAAATAGCTTGAGATAAGAATATAAAGTTGATCAAATGCGTATTGTTTGCAGGCCAATTCTGAGAATCGCCTATGAATTCCGAAAAAACAAAACTATTTGAGTTAGATTTGCTATATGCCCAGCAGAACTAATATACTACACATTCATAAGTAAACTATTATGCCACGTAGAGCAATATCCACATTCATAGCAGTTACTTATAGTATTTCTGATCCACAGTACGGATTCTATATCCTTTGCGTGACACACAATGTTGGCAGTTGTGTGTAAGTTGCTGCTGTGTATTTAGGGGTTGAAATGAATGTGACACCATTGACGGTAGTGTTTATTGACTTCATAGACAAATCGATGCGAAGTAATACCTCGTACTCTGACCAGAAATCCCCAATATGGGTGATTCATTTACTTGTTTTCTCGGATTGTGCCGCAAATGAAGCTGGCGCTAAAATAAACAATTGGCTGAAGAGTGCTGTCCTAGAATTTCCCCTTACAACTAAGGCTGTACTCATATTCATCCATAAGAAAGTGGAATACGCGAGCTTCCAGATTGGAAACCAAACAATCTAATCCAAGGAATCACTAAGACACCTTGGAGTGATGCTTGACAACAGACTTAACTTTAAGGCCCATGTCAAGTGTGCCAGAAAGTATGCGGTCCAAGATGCCAACAGCTCTCTCCCGGATGTTGCCAGGACATATCTGTAGAATGCTGCTATCTATAGTGGTTACTTCCTTTACGCTGTCCCACTCTTGGGCGAGAGCACTTGTAATAGAACTAAAACATAGGAAGATGGCGTAGGTGCACAGGCTCTACGCGATCAGGAAAATTTGCAGCTTTAGGGCCATCTTAGATGGAGCAAGTTGCGTTCTAGCGGGTATGGCCAAATGGACATTATCACAAACGGTATGCAAAAGGTGTAACTATAGTGAGCCACAAACCGTCAAATTTCAGGCAACCGTCAAAATTTCAGGCAACCCCAGAAGAAGTCTGGCTAGACTGATGGCCCAACTCCACGAATGGAAGACAAGCTCATGCAATCATTTAACCTTGGACATTAAGGCAGACAGAGGACTGCTATCGAACTATCACTTTTCGCAGTTTCTGTCTGGCCACGGCGGTTACCGTTAGTGCACAAACGACAACTTGTCTTACTGCCAGGAATATCCAAGCTGGGAGGTGGATGCGGAACACGTGATGTTCCACTGTAGGCGGTCGGTAAATGACAGACTGACATGGCAAGTCCAAGGTAAGTTACATGACCTAATCGAAACAACACTGGACGGACATAAAAAATTTGTGTGCAGCGCAAACTTCGAATGGCAGAAAGATTAAAAGCACAGCGACTGAGCATATTTGCTAACCAAACCCGAGAAGTAACACCTAAAGGCAGTCCCGCGGGTAGAGTGGTTAAAGTGGTAGCAGAGCTGGAAGCATTGATCCAAAGTCAAGCTTCAGAATGGACTTACAGTGTAGTCGCAACCACTCGTACTCGAACATACTTAACAGTAATTTTGCCTATATCCATATTCTAAATTAGTTCTAAATTTGTTCTAAAATCTAATTCTAATTCTAATTCGAAAATACGATTTAACTGTGAAAAATATAAAAGTTATACATTTCGATTGACTTCTTAAAATAGCAGAAAATGCAAATAAAAAAAATGTAGCTAAATAGCACGGATATGTTAACTTAATAAATATGTCTTCGTAGTGTTTTAAAAATAAAAGCATAAGAGGCAACATTTTTAAGAATTAATGAAACTTACCACATCAATTATTTGCATTAGTGTTAATCCAAAACTTAACTGTAATGGATCGGATTCATTGACAACTGGACGCTCCAAGCTATTATAGTTGTCAAGCAACTGATGGAGTAATCTCTTTTCGTGTGGTCCAGCTAAACAAACTGTAAACAGAAAAATGAATTATAAGTGAACCATCAAGTCTCTCTCCTTTGTAATTTAATTTTGCTGACTTTAACTTTCACTTGTATAATATTACAGAGCTATGTTCATCAAGTATTCATAAAATATTCATACAATTCTGTGTGGCACATTAACCGCTAAACGAAAAATACTATCATACACTACACTCCCTTTGCCGGTGCTGGGTGCTGTGCTCGAACGATGCTGCTCATATAACTCACAATATAATGCGAAGCGAACTAGTACGATGCCCTACAGAATATACATGCGTTCATGTTTACAATATGTAACAACCTAGGGAACTACACATCTTCATGCTCTTCGATGTGTATTTAAATACATATATCATAAGTAATATGATTTGCGTTCCTTCGAGAAGAGGATATGCTAGTATCTCGAAGCTTTGTTTGAGGCTTATATTTGCTTAACAAATACCGTTTATGCGTATGAGTGTATTTATTTGAAAAGCTGTGTGCAGCTTATAACTAGGCTCACTTAAAGTAAACAAGAAGTTGCTAAGATAAATATGTATCCATGAATATATAGGAAACTTCTCACTAATCATTTTCTTATCCTGATCCAGATGCATTTGATTGCATTCAAATATTGGTTTTTATTTCTTAGATCAACTTTTTTCATGAGCACATTTATGAAAAACGTGCGTAAATTAAAAAAAAAAACTCAATTTATTATGTGGAATTTGGGGCCCTACTATAGTATTCGATTTAAAGATTTTAGGAAGTCCTACATATGTATATCTAATTCACACATCTCCGATTAGCGCAGTCGAAGGCATCTGTAAGTAACATGGTGTTTATTACTTCGAGTGAGGTGTATGGGGTGTACTGATTATTTGTTAGTGACAGTCCCACCCCTCTTCTTCTGTGTAGATCTCTAGGTAGCCTGGTTTTCTTACCAGATATAGATATACCAGAAATATAATCGAATGCCGGTTTCAATAACTGGTCGATTTTCAAACGAGCAACAAACAAAACTTCAATTTGCAAAATGAGCAAATTGAACGAAGAAGAATTAGAGGCACCTCTAATGTAATGGAGATTAGCGGGAAAAGTTTTTAACATAATAAAATATTTGAACGCTTTTTTTAGTTTTGTTAAAAATGGTCGTCTTTCTAAATATCTACGGCTTTATTGTTGACTTAACAATATATCATCGGATATGTATTCGCAGAATGACAAATTCCGTTCCGGATATGATTAAACTACCAACAACATTGAAGTTTTTGGCAACAGGAGGTTACCAAAACCAAATCACTGGTGACAAGCATACTAGACTTGCACAAAGAACTATGCCAGCAGCAAGCAGCTGCAAATACTTGTTGGTATTTATTTTGAAATGGAAGATGAAAAATAAAGAAAGCCAAAACCAACTATTCTGACATTAATTTTAGAAATAAGTAGTTCCCCGAATTCTAATAAAAAACAATTAAGAACTTGATATGTTCGATTTTCGTTTCTTCAAATATTCTTAAGGAGTCATGCTTCCTATTTTTATTGTAGAATCGAGTAATATAGTAAAGCCATTGGTTATACATATATCGAAGTCCCTGGATAGAGCCAGACCTGGATGGCTTGATCTTTAGGAGTTCTTACAGGACACTGTGCCATATGTACAAATCCATCTGATCATACCGTATAACTACAGCAGAAGTGAGAAAGAAACAGAATACATCCAACACAGAGCCAGACAATTCATATTGACACCCATGACCTCAACGCTGATTTCGAAGTTGTATTACAGCGTTACAGGGGCGAGATATACACCGTCAGTCCTAGGAGAATAAAGAACGGATAGTCTTTGAAAGAGGGCTCTGAATTCCGGCAACCCAAAGAAAAGAAATCTGATAATAAAGCCAATAAGCAGTGGCTAAGCATCGGACCAACAAGGCTGCCCGTCAGCCTTATAGATGAGGGAAGAAGCTGACCAGGTTTTAATTACAGGGACATACGTATGCTATTGAAACCACAAACCAGCCACTGTCCCAATGCATTGCGTGTTGACCTCTTTCAAGCAAATAAGCTGAAAGCAGTGATCTGAAATTGAAATTTCAGAATAAATATATATAAATATAAATAGTGTAGTCCGAGCATCATAAGGGTACCTCGGGTGTTTAAAACACAATAAAAAAAATAAGAAGAGGTTTAAAAAAAAAGGTTTGAAATAAAGAGTTGCTTCTGTTCTTGTTGGGACGCTGAGCTACCTAACATCATCGGAACTTCGCAACATACAACTACTCCTAATCAAGACCGACTTCTTGTGTTGACGGACTACAGGCTGACGCCGTCGCCGGAGCGTTGAGCATAGTAAAATTGTTTATTGATCAATAGTAAAATTGTTTATTGATCCGTATTCAAACCGTTGATAGCAAAACGGCGAACACATAACAATCCTGACATAAGTGACAGTACGTACGTACTTACGTAAAATTATCTTCTCACCAATGCAATACAACGTTCTTCAAGAGCGTGTCCTGGAAAATGTTCATAAAGAGCACGAAGGAACCTTTGTCTTGTCGAGAATTAATATCAAAGCATACGGTTAACTTTTAACAGAATCTTTAAATGGATGTAAAAATTCAATTTCATATCAGAGCACTTAAAATATTTTTATTTATGTTCACTACACCACTCAAGTATTTATTCCTAATTTATTCAGTACCTCAAAAATATAAACACCATAAGAATACATTCCACGAACAACAAAAATAAGTACCCTAACATCTACGGGTCTAAACACAGCATGTAACTTCGGGAGAATATTCATTTGTGCTCAACAAAGGACAAATTGCGTTCATAAAACTTAATAGTTATGAGTTGATCCCACCTAAAAGTTCAAATTGCACAGGGTTGGGTTGTTATATTATTTTCTCCGCACCTGGTACGAGGATAATTTACAGAAAAAATGAAACACGTAGAAAATTCCATTCCTAGTATCAACTCAAAAATATACATAATCAAACTTCTCAAAAAGAATGAGAAGAATGAAGCGAATGAGAATAACAAACTTACCAGGAAGCACAGGTATAGATCCAAATCCTAATATAATCCAACAGAGGGCATGTAATGGTTTTTGTAGTAAATTCATTATAATGGTTTTCAAGAACATTTTTAGGAGAAAGTGTATTTAGTAGTTGTTGGTATTTAATATTTATTTTTTTGTTCAATATATTTTTTTCTTATTATTTTTCTTTGCTTAAGACAGAAGACAGGCTTAGCTGATAGAAATAGAGTGAGTTAGAGAAGGGTATAATATTGGGCTTCTGAGAATCTGTTGGTGTGATTGCTTATTGGCAAGCCATAAGTGGCCACGCTTTGAGTCCGTCGTGAAACCTTTGTCCGCGCAACCTGTCAGCTGTGATCCAGTTGAAACGATATCATGCGCAATGTACTCTCTATTGCGAATAATACAGACGGCGTTGGTATTTAACTGCTGGTGTGTGTTGTTATAAAATGCAGTTACATATTGAATAATGGTGTTTTTGTTATTGTTGTTTTGGTTGAAGATGTTGTTATTGTTGTTGTTGTTTGCATAGCGCTGTGTTAGACTCTTTAATATTTACATAAATTAAAATTAAGAACGAATTAAGAAAATTAAATCAGTACATATATTCTATATTATTTTGTTAATTTTTTTTTGTCTTAGAATTTCCAAAATTGTTTTATTGTTTTGTTTTTCATTTAGTTTAGGGCATTATTTAACTTTGTTTTTTGTTTATATTATTATTTTTCAAGTATTCAAGCCGTTTTTTCATATATTTTTATCGCATACTTTTATATTTTTGTAAAATTTATTAGCATTTGTATTTTTTATTTACGTTTACGTTTAATTTATTGAATTAGTAAATTTCATTTAGTTTTGTGTGTTAAAATTAAATAAGTTCAGATTTATTTTACGTTTAAACTCTCCATATCAATGTGATCTGTTTCCTTAAATTCTTTTATTTTATATTTTGATTATGTGTTGATATAATATAAAACAAGTGCTGATCTGAAAAGAAAATAAATAAAAATTATTCATTGGTGGTTGTTTTAGTTGTTTCTTGTGTAAAATGAGAATTATATATTTGAGTGTATTTTAAAGGGATTCATTATGTGGATAGATTAAGTTTTTGGATACTTCTAATAATTGTTAATCCTTCATGGCAGCCTTGCAATGAATTACGTTCGTCTTGGAGTATTTATTTGATTGTCACTACTTTCCATGCGACACAAATATTTTGATTCATCTTATTTGCATTGACGAGCGGATGAATGTTTCAAAAGTAATTTTGTACAATTTGATTAAATTAATTCCATTAAAAAAATGTACAATCCATGGGAGAAAGTAAACTAAGAAATAACTATTTCGACATACTAGCACCTGGACACTATTCTAGCAACTAGTTGAAGTCGGAAAGTTTTGTAAAATAACACATTCATAAGTTTTTCATACAGAGAATGTTTCCTCCAATTTTTTTTCCAAAAAATTGCTATGGACTGGAGTGATGAAAACAAATGTTGCAGGTTCGGCAGTTTTTTCTTGGCATGGCCTTGGACCAATTATAAAGAAATACACCAAAATGGATCAACATGTGTAAAATCAAGAAATGCTTACATAGAAAGTATTTATTATATATCTTCCGATTAAATGACATTAAGGCTAAACCAGTAAGTCGATCATCATCAGATATTTTTGAAAAAGTTTTTAAGCGTTTACTGGTAATGTTGCCAACATTTTGAAAAGTCTGTGTACGTTGGGAAAAAAAATATCTCTACTGCAGTCTTCTAAAGCTGTTATGGCGTTCTTTGAACGCAGTGCCTGTTCATGGCATTTTCTCTTCCACAGTAGAAGCTCAGACTTCAATGTATCCCAAACCAAAAACGTTTAATAAAATGACTGCGCTGTGGCAGAATTGGCTCTATATTTTCGGATTTTTACTAGAAGTTCTTGGCACAAAATCGACGTACATAATAATGGCTCGGTTCTTGCTTGAAAAAAAAAATGCACTTGTGAAGAATTTCGGGGAAGAGGGATCAAACTCTTGCACGCCGAAATAATAATTGTAAATGTTTAAGGCTTAAGTGGGTTGCCGTGTCGTAGTGGGTTATCCTATTCCTACGCAAATGCCGCCAAGCTCGAATCCCTATTTTACCATCTTTCATAATTCACGGTTCCACCTCTTTCGAGTCCTCAAAAAGTTTTCCTGTCTAGAAAAAGCTTCTCAACTTCTCCGTTCGGAGACGGTATAAAACTGTAGGTCCCTTCCACTCGTGAATAAATAATAGCACGCACAATACGAGTGGTTGATAAGAAGCTAGGCCCAGTTCCGCCTCGGACTGTCGTGCCGCCTATATCATTTAAGGCTTAAGCCGTCCAGGAAAGTAGCGTTTGACTTTATCGAGAGTACCACTTCGAAGAATTTTGGTTATTTGGTACATTATCGTCTTCAAGACTTATCTCGCGGTAGCCGGGTGCAGAAATAAACTCAGCATGTAACTTATCTCAGTCCTCCTGGTCACCCACCTTCAAGTTCTGCCTGTGGAGTTTAGGAATTTCATTATGTTAGTTATACATTGATTAGCGATCTCGGAGAGATCACTAAGGAAAGCCGATATGTCTTTATCAACTTTGGTTGTTGTAAATTGCATATAACAGATGTGATCTCACAGATTTGATCGACATGAGAAAATAAATCGTTTTGTTCATTAAGTTTATAAACGGATAAATAGGTTCATCGTTGACAACAGCAAAGTTAACAGATGTATAAACAAGGTCATCCTTGGAGAAACCAGATGCAGAAAGTGAAGAAAGCGTTTTGGAAATATCACGAACAAAAAACCAACACCAAGGAGAGTACTAGAATCTCCTGAGAAGTGTATGATAGTTTTAAAACTGACAGTTAACAGATTCAGAAACTTCATGGTAACCAAGTTGGACAGTCCAACAAAGTTGATTTTTTTTATAAAATATTGGTCTCGTGGCTTGACGTCAACGTAACAGAAAGTTTTTTTATGCTAAGCAAACGTACATACTTCACGAAGCATTCAATACTGCCGACTCAGCCTCGTCTGTAGATAAAAGCAAATTAAGTATCCTTGATACGATATGATTCACACAACCATTTCCATTTGAATGCATGAATGAAAATATCAACACACAAGTTTGTCTCAAAATAATTGAGTGAAATACATACGAGTAACCTATGTACATAAAAAGTGTCATGAGATCGTTAGACATATGTGCACATGCAGCCAAAGTACTTTCAACAATTTTAAGAATGCAATTGCATAAATCAGATGTCCGGCATGTTGCGCATAGCCTAACAGTTGATCAATATGAATTCTTTTTCATTCGTGCCCTCTTAACCTAAAAGGAACAAATTAATTTTCTTGCTGTCGTTTGAAAATGAAATAACAAAGTAACTGTCGGTGTTGTCATTTTAGTTCACCAATTTGTAAACTTTTACTCTTCGAAATCTCGTATCTAGTTCAAAAGTGTGGACATCCATGGACGCTGACAAGTTAAACTTCTGGGATGACAATTCTTTCTCTTTGAATAAACGGATGACACATCACTTAAATTAAAAAAAAAAAAAAAAAACCTCCAAAGAAGTTGCTCTGAAAAATACTTTGTTTATAAATATGTATCCAATGGTAAGTGACGATAACTTGTGTTGGTTTTACTTTACACAAATGTGTAGCTGTTTGTAATGCAGAACACACCCCAAATGTCCCATTGATACCCTTTTCGGTAATAAAGATACCATCTGTTATAATGCGACCCTCTCATCAGATTGTATGGAACATTTTTGTGTTCTGCTACCATAACTGTCCTCAAGATGGTTCTGATTTAATTGCCAAATAAGATCAAGTGTCCAGTCTAGAAAACAACACCTCCGTCTGTTCAATGCATATGGTTCAAACTCATTTGATAAATCTGTTGTTTGTTTATAAATTCGTCCTCGACACACTACCGTATCCGGTAAAAATAACACGCTGTCTAAACAGTGCAAAAACCACCCTAAACACCCACATTTAATGACAGTCTAATGTTTGACTTATCCAAAATATTATCAACAATCAAAAAACTGTCCACTCACACTTTTACAATTTTCATTTGTCAACTCCCCATCAAACAGTGTTCAGCAGACCTTACTCTAATGGTTTGCTTGCCATGTAAACTTTAAGAAACGAATACCACATAAAAGTAATGACGAAATGCCGGTGGGAAAGGGAAAAGATTAAAATTTCAAATCACCAGAACGTGCGACAAATTTCAAGGTTTGCATTAATGTAGTGCTTAAAAATCGATCATCCGCGTCATCTCATTCCGGTAGTTGTTTCCCTTACCCCAGGAGCGAGCTTCCATCAAGATGGATTTAATGAAAATTCGCTGAGTTTTGCCAAGACTGGTTAAGAGTCTACAGAATTCAAAATTCATGTCGTTCTGACATACACTCACACACACACACACTGCGACTGAGAATCCACTCTAATGAGGGTGATTAGTTTTATGGAAGTTATTTCCCCAAAAACCTTAAGCGACAAACTACACGATTACAACCAGAAACGGCTAACGATTATTTAGAACATCTCTTTAAACGATGCCGTGCGCCACAAAGTTTGTCATAATGTAAGTGATTCTATATTTAGATATGCCTACCACTTTGCGGATGTGACCTTTTGCAAAGGTCTTCCACCCCAAAATATTATCGAAGGGTGTTCTGTGTTTATCTTTCAGATCAAAGGATTCGAACGTCTGTTTTTCTTAGATTTTCCATGTTCATCTCTGTGTGTCTGTGTTTTCTTTTATGTTGACAGCAGGCTGTGATTACCGCCAATAAGTAACAATTGTCACGATGATTTATAAGATATACGACACACACATGATGGCAAGGTAAAGTGCCTTTCAATGAGCTGAAGAGGACAATTATTTTCGATCTTAAATTGAATAAGTTCACCCATTATGGAAGGATGGATGAACTTATATTTTACAGCAGTTTATTGACTTATGACTCGCACTTATTCAAACCTGGGTGCACTTTCACTTTGTGTCAACTTAAAATACATCAAAATTTACATTGTGCAACAAAAGTAATTATGACCTTCAACAATAGTTTGACCTACTTCTGTTCGACTTGTTAGCAGATAGTTTCAAATTGATGTGTCTACATTCGGCCCCTATTTGTCACACAGAGACGTGACCAATTCGAAAACGCTATGTGATTAAAAGTACATACAGTTAGAAACAAAATAAGTCCGAAAAGTTAACGGGGTTAAGTGAAATGTTGTGTTTGACAAATAAGACAAGAAAAGGAATTATTTGATTTATTTCATGTATTAGGTCAGGAGCTACAGTATAGCGCGTGAATAATCGCATCAGAAAAGGTAAGCTGCAGGACCCTCTGTAAGTCGAATGTTTAAGTGTTACAAATTAAGACTCATTATTGGAGCTCTCCTTATCTTTTGCCTTTGCTTTTTGGCACTCGACTTTTCTTCAAATGTGGGGAGATTTCTTTGTTCTTCTCCTTCATTTTTTTTCTCCCCATAATCGCTAAATTAACTAAGGGAAATAATTATTCTTTCCTCTAAAGAGAAATTAAGCAAGGGTACTTAATGGGTTTTACAACTTTGCAATACATGTTAAATTAAAAATCGCTTTTAAAGTCACATACGACAGCACTCGTAGCTAGGAACTATTTGATGCGATGACCGAATTGGGGATCCCGGGAAATCTGATTCAACCGCCTCCGAATCGTTCGAAGCCTGCACTGGTTGAGATTCGCTGTGGCATCTCAAATTTCCACTTCAAGGCAAGGGCCCGCGGGGTTTTACTGAAAAGATTCTATTATTTTGTTTGGCAACTAAATGTAAGAGAGCGCGTTCGATTGATAGAATATAATTCACAATTTTTTTCGTTGTTTGAGATGCAATGTCTTTGTGAACTTGTAGCTAACCCAATTCTTAGGACCAGGAATCGGCACTGCCGTCGACCAAACAAAATTTCCCCGCGCACCACTTGGGGCAAACCATCACAATCGACAGCTCCCATTTTGAGGTAGAGTTTTCTCCATCGTGAACTCCACAGACGACATCCTGGTAAAGATCCCCGACGTAGAAGGACCCTTGGCAATCGATGCTACTTCAGTTTTTCATAACAACTTGGCGCAAAACGCCTGACCCAATGGACCAAAATCATTCTCTGCAAAACTCTTATTTTGTCAGTCCTACTATGGGGAGCTGAAAGTTGAACTTTAAACAAAACAGCAAAGATTCTTTGAACCTTCAAAAGGCAAATCATTCGTCGGATATATATATGAGAAATGTGAGTGAAGGAAAAGACATAACCATGAACTCTAAGAGCTGTACC
The DNA here is from genome assembly GCA_964034865.1 of Eristalis intricaria. Classification (NCBI taxonomy): domain Eukaryota; kingdom Metazoa; phylum Arthropoda; class Insecta; order Diptera; family Syrphidae; genus Eristalis; species Eristalis intricaria. Next base: position 13,590,654 of record OZ035876.1, on the reverse strand, counting down.
AAGACGTGGGTGTAGTCCAAAATGCCACTCGTCACATCGAGCGTATGGACAAGAACTCTCCTGCAACTAGAGTCTTTAAATCCGTGCCTCCTGGTTCGATCCGTGCCTCCTGATCCTATCAGAAGCTCAGGACCGGAAACTATGGAAGACAACAGCTATACCAAAACTCAAAAACTCAGAAACACATATTTTCTTTTACAAATCATGTTCACAACTTTTATACATTATTGACTTTTACATTTAAGCCGACGAAACTTTGAACGTGCCCCGAAAATTATTTTGGTCTTACTAGGAATCGAACCCAGGCAGCGAGGGTCAGTTGCGTACGACTCAACGAACAGACCCACAACACGATGATTTATTCAATAGGTCAGTATTTCCCTGTACTCGTATTTATGGTGCATAATACAATATTCTTACGCCATTACCAAGTGACGTCTCTCTTGCAAATCATTTACACAGAAGATCTCACACCATTTGGCGGCACAGTCATCTAGAGCCTTTTATAAATATAAGCAGCTACGTAGTAACATATCCAAATCAACTCTGAGTTAGGAATGCCACGTTAGGTAAGATGTAGTCTCACCATCCTCTATTATAATGCAGATGGTATCACTTCCACCCGAAGGGACATTGTGTTGCCACTTGGGACTTTTTTTATGAATAAATCTCCAGATATGCTTGAGGTCCACGTCAGACACATCAGAAGGGTCATTAAGAAATTATACTACTAAAATATATATTTTTGGGAATGACAATGCCGAACATGTGACCTGACAGAGGAGATGTATGGAATTTTCCTCTTCCTACTCGTCCATGCATCGACCACAGGATTCATTAAATGAAAAACCGAATCTGGCTGTGGTCTGTAAGAACACCAATTAAGTCGCTTCCCCTCATCCTAAGCAGTGCATGCGTTCTTCGATGGTTTTGTTTTGGCCCTTCTAGCATCGAATGGTTACAGGTGTTCCAATTGCTACACCTATCGGCCTGTTTTGAGAGTCTGGTTCATAGAGTATTTAAATTTAGATTTAATTATGGTGCTTGGAAGAGGCCACTGAACAACGAACTGTAGGGACATGGACTTGGTCAATCAAGTTCTAGTTTTTCGTCTCAGATGGCATAATGGCGAGAAGTAGAGCGAGTGGACCCAACACTGAGAGACAAGCCTCCAATGGCGTACAAAGCTCGAAAAGCCGGAAAGGGACCTCAATCTGCTGAGCATACGTAGCTGAAGGAAACTAGCACAAGATCGTGTTGGTCCACCACGAACTGCAGCTCCAGCCAAAGAATAAGAAGAAAGTCGCCTCTCTGTTGGAGAGTTCCATTTCTATGCCATCTCTCTGATTGTGAACTAAGCGAACTACCCACAGCACGCGAACGAAGGACGCCCACAATTAAGGGGACATACACAAATTTGTGAAAGTTGGCGCCAAAACCATAAACGGTTATCGACATGTGATGTAGGTTAAGTTAGGTGGGGCTGCTAGTAAATTCACCACCACACTTAGACCATGTGGGTCCATTGTGATAGCCATTGTTAGACTACTACCACTGATTGACCACCCCAGTGATAGCGCCGTTAATTTGATACCAGCGGCAAAAGGTGACATGGTCTAAATGTGAAAAATGAATGACCATTAACTTTGCTATCGCTGGGATTCAAGCCTCATTAACCAAGGGCAGGCACTTAACCAATTGCGCCATCCATTGTTAGGCTTGCATCTAAACACAAACATGTGGAGACCGAAAACAAATATTTAATTGTTTAGTGCAGTATTTAGTGCATTTTCAAGTTATTTGATTAACCTTGCATACCATATCAATCCGATATTGGAGGAAAACGTGCACCTATAATGTATAGGATATAATTTCTATAAATCAATCCCAAACCAATCTCGTTTAGTGTGCAATTATACAGACTTCCAATACGATGACAAAGAGTTAATTTGAAACCAAAGAAGTTAAAAGAAATAAAGAAATTATCCGGCTCATACCACATGGGATGAATTGCTTGTCAACTAGTACGATCTGGAAGTAATCAAGGTATCTCTCTGCTTCTGTAGGAAATTCTTTGAGATCGAATTAGCCAAGCGACCAAACCTCACATCGGCCGAATGAACACAAATCTTCTGGTTTCTGGTAAGGGAAGTGTACGAATAAGGACATAAATACATAGTGACGGTGTTTAGACTCATACCCCTATTGACTGGATGTACAATCTCGGGTGCGACCACCAGAACGGAAAAATCTTAGGAGGTTAAATTTTTTATAAGAGAACATTCGTTTGCGAAATTTCTTAAAAATTGAACAGCTACCACTCTTTTTTCAAATCTACCACTTTTCTACGTGATCAACCACACTTTTAAAATGTTAAGTCCCAACACTGAGTGTAACATGTTAATACTTGATATCTTCTTACTGTTTTGTAGTCTTAAGGAATTCTGCGACTTCTGCCCCACAAGGTAAGTGAGTAATAGTTCCAGTAACAACTAGACTTTTAAATTGGAATATGAAGTTGCAGACAATTACTATCAATCTGATATCTTGATACACGCGTTGAGAAATGAAGGCGGAAGCTACAGAAAATACAAGGCCACTTGCAGAAGTAAATACATAGTTACAGACTTGACTTGGTTCTAAGTTTCATAAAAGTATATCAATCTCTTACTCTTATTTCGCACGTCTTCCACAAGTTCGCACAGTACCAGTTCTAAATAGTAGTAAGTGGTAAAACACAACGACTTTACACTAAATAATAGACAGACAGTTAACACTTTACACACTAACTAAATTTTGTAAGTCTCGAATGCATCCTTTTTCAAAACACTGATTTTGTGCGGTTATTTGTTTTGAATGTAAGGCAAAAGCACTAAGAAATAAAACACACAAAATCGTTCTTTTAAACGGCAAAGGAAGTCTTTCCCCTCTTATTGCCGAGTCAGCAAAAATGTATATTATATAATTTGCGTAGGGTTCGTTTAAACTCCATAAATCGCAGACAGTAAATCTCAAAGAAATTTATTCGTCACAATTCATCCTTCACTAAACACTTTGCATGCTCATATAACACTACGATAACATTTTAACACTCAACGCCAGCGTAGTATATCCTTATTGACGACGAACGCCACCATTCTTGGGAATAACGAAAGGAAATGAACCTTGAAAATAATGTCATATCCACAAAATTCTCCCCCCAAAAAGCACAAAATTCATGTCACATTGTTGGAGACAACACATCAAAAGATGAGCCCAGTATTAATAAGCGTCATACGAACGTTCCATACAGTAAATCACAATTTAAAGAACGAATCCTTAAATCATGCTATTCATCCTTCGCGAAGTCAAGTTGCACGATGTATGTCATAAAAATTACAAAGCATATAAGAAGAATCACTCATCTCAGAAACACAGCCAACACATAGTAGGGCTGAATAGCGTCATCAAAAACTGAACATGAGAGCGCGTAGGCGTTGTTGACACCGCCATCCGCAAAAGGAACTAGGACACATTCAGCAAGACTTGAATACAAAATTCATACAAAAAAAAATAAAGTGAAGAAAATCCTGCCTCTCACTTTATTGAATAAATAAATGCCACCAACAGGGCTGTCTCAGCGAAATACATGCCTAACAGAATAAATAGAGATTGTATGAATTTAAAAGTCACGTGTAGCCCCAAAGCTACACAAACACTGCAACTCTTCACACACCGAGTTCCATCTACCACCGGGTCCGGGGCTGTGTGGATGATAACAAGAAAAAAAGTGTGCAAAAATTAAATGAGTAAATTGCAATATTAGGCACTTAAGCAACAAGCATCAGCGAATCCTATGTTTGAGAAACGTTATGTGAAATCCATCCAGGGCATCAGGAAGAAAATAGCAGAAAACATTTAGGACACATTAATTATCATCTAAACGCCCACAACGACTTAGGCACAGACATCGAATGGCATTGAGCCATTGCACTGTTACTGCAATTCTTCTTCATCTGTACGTACTTTGTTTTGGTATCCTTCCATTGAAGCCGCGCAGTTTACCAATTTTCAGAAAGCATAACTCTCTTGTTGTGCAGATGACAAATCATAACAAAGATTTTTTTATTTTGCTTCGTAGGTATTTGTTTAAAAATGACTGCAGCAGCACATTGATTTATTTCTTTTGTGATTTAACGAGACATTCTTCCCGTCAAGGATATTAGACGATATGCGATTAAAAGAATTTAATAGAACAGAACAAGGATAAGGAATTTCACTCGGTTTTGTAGCACTCGATCGCTTATGTTGCACAAATTTTTTATTATCACATCCGTTTGATTTTCCCTTTTATATTTTTCGTTTTCCGTATTCTTCGTAATCCATTCGTTTATGGGATGATATCTTTTTCTTAAATTTTACATTTCAATTCTTTTTTTTCGTAAACGAGACGAGATGGTATTCGTATTTAATTTTTTTGAATTTGAGTAAGACGACAAAACGAAATCAGATTTTTGTTTGAAAAAAAAACTTAAAACAGACAACGAACAAATTAATGATTAATAGTATTATCGGAGATAGAAAACAGAAGAAAGTATAACGGTAACGACCGACACGTTCCAGCCAACGTCCTATACTAAACCAACCCAAAGGATATTTACTCGGACTATTGACATCCGAATCACTTCACCAATCCACAATATGTGGTGGGGAAAAAATCCGTTTCAAACACTTTCCTCAACTTCTGCTTATTGTGTTGGTACGGCAGCAGCAATATTCTTCTTCAGTTTTGATTGTTGACATCTTGCAGGATATCCCCTCGTTCGGAATAAGAGAGGAACTAAGTAAATTGCACTGCAACAGTGCTCTCAGTCTCCGACTGTTGCCCCACCACAGCAAATGCTGCTATGCAACGGGCATCTCTTAAAATTGACACTAACGTGGTTACGACAACAAATATTTTGTTGATGAAGAAACTGAACACAGTTTTTCCTTTCGAATTTCACAAATATTAAAAAAAATGTACAAGAACTAACCCAACAAAAAAAAATGCAGAACAAAAACAGACAATAGAAGCTACAGTTACAATTATATTCTTGTGCAAAAAGAGAAAACAAAATACTAAGATATGTGCGGAACTACACTCGATAAATATACTAATATTTCCCAAAAGACACTGAGCCTTTGGATGGCAGACACTTTTCTGTGCAGATATGATTGCCCCTTAAATGAGATGCTGTGTTGTACTGATTCTGCGCACAGAAATCAGGTTCCACAGATTTTGAGCACGTTTTCGGAGCACTCTGCTGAGGACGTTTACAAACAAATGTAATGCATGGCCAATTGCAGCAACTGAAAAGAGCTTCCTCATTCTAAGTTGAATTTCCTCTTTTGGATATGCTTCGCTCGCTATTTAGACAACGTATTTAAACTATGTTTTACTTTTTCAGCGATGGTTCCACAAGGGCGGCAATTGTATTCCAATGAACATATGTATATAAATGTGCGTATTCATAATTAGTAGGAGTTACAATTCCACACATTCCCAAGAATCACCACATTCTGTTCCCATCGACTTATTAAGGATGGACCAAGAAGATCACTTCAAATGCGCAAAAAGGAATACGTCTCCTTAACATCGCCTAAAAGATACACTCTGCCGGTTTGTATGAGCGCCTGAAACCATTCGTACATAATCTGATAGGTCCCTATTATTATTATAATTGTTGATGGTATATTGCACCACGACCTTTAGATCTATTGTATCCCTTTCACACCTTTGCTTTCCTAAGAGTTCCCCTCGCATGCAGTTCTTTTCAGAGTTATAGGCTCCTTTTGCGCGAAGGCGAAGAGATTTATACTAGAGTATTCTCTCAAAGTCAGTTTCCTTTCGGAATCTGAGAATAAGAGCTGGTTCTAGTGACTTCAATTCTTCTTCTGATATTAGATGCCTGCCCAGATATCTTTGTCCTTTCTGGGCTAGTGTCTCACAAAATTCCAGTATATATCCTGTAATTTCGTTACATTCGCCGCAGAATCTGCAGAGACCTTCTTTGGATTCTCCTAGTTTCCTTAGGTTCTTCCTAAGTTTGCAGTGTTTTTGCTCATTCTGATAAATGCTCAAACTCTTCCGGTTATGTTGACCCCAGAGTTTCTTGACTTGCTTCATGTGATGAGCGTTGTTCCAGCTAATGGTTCGAGGCCTCATAAAATGTTTCAATGCTCCTTTCCCAGCGAGAAAGTCGGCCATTTCGCCTTCTATCCCTTTATGACCAGATATCCAGCTCTGCTTCTTAAACTTCTGTAGACTTGGATTTGATGATATAGGAGTCTAGTGTCACGATAGCGACACGACTGTCCGACATATTATATATATATATATCTCAATTGGTTTCTGTCTAGATTGATTTGATTGCGTCTGTCTATGGCATAGACTTCTGCTTGAAAGATACACTGGGGCGTTTGTTAATGTGTTCGTAGTACTTTGCCCGGGGTTAAAATAAACCTCCCCCTGGTCCTTCTGCAGCTCTTGGTCCATCTATACACCATTTAACCGTGTTGCTGCTCATTCTGTAAACTATGGATTCATTGCTTCAGTCTTTTTGGTGCTGAGCTTGATGGTAAACTCTTTTTGGATTGAATTGAATTTCCCAATTGCGTCATCCTTATCAGTGTGGTTCCGGGCATCCTGGAAAAAAACACATTGTGATACCCACAGTCAGACTACTCCCACTGATTCACCATTCCAGTGACAATGCCGTTAACTAGAATTCGAACCTGGGACCCCGCAGGTGCCCAACTGCGCCATCCAGTCCTTATAAAGCCATGTTTAGTTTTAATAGTTCTGCCAAACTCGTCAGATTGTTAAGGGTGACGATGAGGTATTCTCGCTGTTGCATCAACGTATGTTACCAGTGTGGTTCCGGACATCCTGGGACAAAACACATTGTGATACCCACAGTCAGACTACTCCCACTGATTGACCATTCCAGTGACAATGCCGTTAACTGGAATTCGAACCTGGGACCCCGCAGGTGCCCAACTGCGCCATCCAGTCCTTATAAAGCCATGTTTAGTTTTAATAGTTCTGCCAAACTCGTCAGATTGTTAAGGGTGACGATGAGGTATTCTCGCTGTTGCATCAACGTATGTTACCAGTGTGGTTCCGGACATCCTGGGACAAAACACATTGTGATACCCACAGTCAGACTACTCCCACTGATTGACCATTCCAGTGACAATGCCGTTAACTGGAATTCGAACCTGGGACCCCGCAGGTGCCCAACTGCGCCATCCAGTCCTTATAAAGCCATGTTTAGTTTTAATAGTTCTGCCAAACTCGTCAGATTGTTAAGGGTGACGATGAGGTATTCTCGCTGTTGCATCAACGTATGTTACCAGTGTGGTTCCGGACATCCTGGGACAAAACACATTGTGATACCCACAGTCAGACTACTCCCACTGATTGACCATTCCAGTGACAATGCCGTTAACTGGAATTCGAACCTGGGACCCCGCAGGTGCCCAACTGCGCCATCCAGTCCTTATAAAGCCATGTTTAGTTTTAATAGTTCTGCCAAACTCGTCAGATTGTTAAGGGTGACGATGAGGTATTCTCGCTGTTGCATCAACGTATGTTACCAGTGTGGTTCCGGACATCCTGGGACAAAACACATTGTGATACCCACAGTCAGACTACTCCCACTGATTGACCATTCCAGTGACAATGCCGTTAACTGGAATTCGAACCTGGGACCCCGCAGGTGCCCAACTGCGCCATCCAGTCCTTATAAAGCCATGTTTAGTTTTAATAGTTCTGCCAAACTCGTCAGATTGTTAAGGGTGACGATGAGGTATTCTCGCTGTTGCATCAACGTATGTTACCAGTGTGGTTCCGGACATCCTGGGACAAAACACATTGTGATACCCACAGTCAGACTACTCCCACTGATTGACCATTCCAGTGACAATGCCGTTAACTGGAATTCGAACCTGGGACCCCGCAGGTGCCCAACTGCGCCATCCAGTCCTTATAAAGCCATGTTTAGTTTTAATAGTTCTGCCAAACTCGTCAGATTGTTAAGGGTGACGATGAGGTATTCTCGCTGTTGCATCAACGTATGTTACCAGTGTGGTTCCGGACATCCTGGGACAAAACACATTGTGATACCCACAGTCAGACTACTCCCACTGATTGACCATTCCAGTGACAATGCCGTTAACTGGAATTCGAACCTGGGACCCCGCAGGTGCCCAACTGCGCCATCCAGTCCTTATAAAGCCATGTTTAGTTTTAATAGTTCTGCCAAACTCGTCAGATTGTTAAGGGTGACGATGAGGTATTCTCGCTGTTGCATCAACGTATGTTACCAGTGTGGTTCCGGACATCCTGGGACAAAACACATTGTGATACCCACAGTCAGACTACTCCCACTGATTGACCATTCCAGTGACAATGCCGTTAACTGGAATTCGAACCTGGGACCCCGCAGGTGCCCAACTGCGCCATCCAGTCCTTATAAAGCCATGTTTAGTTTTAATAGTTCTGCCAAACTCGTCAGATTGTTAAGGGTGACGATGAGGTATTCTCGCTGTTGCATCAACGTATGTTACCAGTGTGGTTCCGGACATCCTGGGACAAAACACATTGTGATACCCACAGTCAGACTACTCCCACTGATTGACCATTCCAGTGACAATGCCGTTAACTGGAATTCGAACCTGGGACCCCGCAGGTGCCCAACTGCGCCATCCAGTCCTTATAAAGCCATGTTTAGTTTTAATAGTTCTGCCAAACTCGTCAGATTGTTAAGGGTGACGATGAGGTATTCTCGCTGTTGCATCAACTTATGTTACCAGTGTGGTTCCGGACATCCTGGGACAAAACACATTGTGATACCCACAGTCAGACTACTCCCACTGATTGACCATTCCAGTGACAATGCCGTTAACTGGAATTCGAACCTGGGACCCCGCAGGTGCCCAACTGCGCCATCCAGTCCTTATAAAGCCATGTTTAGTTTTAATAGTTCTGCCAAACTCGTCAGATTGTTAAGGGTGACGATGAGGTATTCTCGCTGTTGCATCAAGGTATGTAACCAACTCACCTAGAGATTCAATGTCAACAAAGGATTAAGATAAGGCGACGCGGACGACATTGACATGGTTGGTCAATCAGTCAATGAAGCGATTGCTGACACATACCATTGCCGACTTGGCCAAAACGTCACCATAACCAAATATACTTTTGAGATAGTCAAGGACTTCGTCTACCTCAACTTCGTACTAGAACCGAGATTAAACACAGAATAACAATTCGCACGAGCTGCTGGATGAAGAAACAATTGATATTTTCGAAGGAAATATTCATATAATATGGCCAACGACCTGGCCAAACAAGTAGCTCCCCTCCATAGCTCGTCTGCTATATAGGTACACATTCTACTTAGCCAGATTACAACATATCACGAACTAGCCATCTTATAAAGATGACTCGTACTGATATTGCTAAAATTAATATGAGTACGGGAAATTGGCCGATAGGGGATCACGCAGTTAAACTGGGAGTTATTTATTCATAACACATACTGTCGTAGCTGTAATAACACGGCAGAACCATCCCGCGCTTGCCAGAGCAAAGTAACGACATCTTCACGAACCCTTTCTCGAATCTGCTAGATATCCGAAATGAACATGAAAGAATCGATGGTACGATGTTTCTAAATGCACATCATCATTCGAATTTCAAGAGCCGGCACTCAGTGCTAATTGGGTTCTCAAAGTACCACCGCCTCACACACATTAATCCGTTCCATAAGAGATCCGAGAAGCGATATTAGCATGATATCTTTACTTTTTCTTTTCCTTTATATAATTACATTCTGGTGGCGATTTACTACGTTTTGTAGTACTCAGACGTATGGGGGTCGCTCTGCTCTGTAAATTGAACCTGTAATGAGTTGTCCATACGATGTGTTGGATTCGTAGACGCCTAAATTTATGTCGCTAGACTCAGACGGCACAGATCGTGGTTTTGAATCATCCCCTCCTAATGGCTTCAAAGCAAACAGGACAAAAGATCGCACGGAGAACTTTTCTCTTGGAGGGACCAAGGACTGCCTCATCCTCTTTTGAGATTGTCCATGCCTCCGTATCGTCCATCAGTGTATTATATAAAGTCAACTTGGACCTTCGAGAGACGGCTCTCTTACTCAACTGCCTCTTGAGCGCGAGAGTTACTCTACGTTTGAGGTCGATACTGATTTTGTTTGTACTGTTTACTTCGCAGCATTGTGACGCTCTGTCCAAGACGCCGATGTTGTATGTCCTTTATTGAAGACAGCATACTTCGTTTTGCCATCATCAACCAATAGACCCATTTTAGTCGCTTCCGTCTCAATGCCCACAAATGCCAATCACGTCAATGTCATCTGCGTAAATGCGCTAACAGTTGTAGGGACTTCTGGCAGATCGTGCCTCTAGTGTTGGCATGTGAGTATTGCACGATGCTTTCTAAGATGATGTTCAACAAGTCACATGACAACCTTGTTTAAATCCTTTTCCTAGATTGAAGGTCTTGGTAAATTTGTGACTGTCTTGATGAATCGCGAGAATTATCCGTCGTCATCCTGCAGAACCTGACGATTTTGGAAAGAATATAAAAACTAAACATGGGGTTGTATAGCTCGCACGCTGTCATATGGGGCCTTGAAATTGATCGACGAATACGTAGCGGATGCCGATTTGAAGTTCTTGGCGATACTATTCCTACTACATGGAAATACTTCAAGCAAAGTCGTTTCTTGAATTTTTTTATTTAAATTGATTGGTAAGTAAGTAGAAGTAATATAGAGATAGTCGACTTCACAGCTGATTGCCCCCTAGTCTCTCCATGAATTTGAGTGCTTTTTTGACAGATATTCGTGAATTTTCGACGGTTATTCACGAAATGACGTAAATGCCGTACTCTGATTGGTTAATTTGGTTTAAGAAATAACGTGTTCTTAAAAAACAGCTGTCAAACATTTTAAGGCCAAAGTTAACCTATTTCTTAAGGTAGATGATGTCCCCAAATTTCGGGATTTTAAAATTTTTTGCCTTAGTCTAACTTAGACAGTCATGCAAAAATGAGCTCAAGGCGGGCCACGCAATGAAATCCTTCGCCCAAACTCGCTGGCGATGCTTTGCTGGGCGTTTATCCTTAAGCCAAACCGTCAAATTGAAGGGATTGAAAGAGATTTATCACACGAATGTGTCAATTTGTCTTGTAAGCAAACATCTGCCAATCGTGGGAACTGATAATTTTCAATTTGACAGAATTGCCAAACCAATTATTGCTAGGGAAACCATCTGACAATGAAATTTTTGGATTTTGCGACAAAATCTGGCAACCTGGAAGCAAGATAGCTATTTTGCTATTGGGACCTGATTATGAGCTCATTGGTAGACTTTTTTATCAGAACTGAAAATTGAGTGAACATAGCATAACTAGGTCACTATAGGTCTCAGGTCGTGGTGATTTTTTAAGCTATTCACACATCATGCAGAAGTCACACATAGTCTGAGAATCTCGCATAACCCTCCTAGTGCACAGACAGAGTTATCTAACTCTTGACCAAGCTGGGTTCGTATAAAATTCAATCAGTGCAATTAAGGGAAAGATACTTCTCTTTTTATTTCAAAAAGTACCTGTACAAGAGTTGCAGTCAAAATATAACTGAAAAATTAAAACGAATGAAAAGTGCTGTCAACAAAACTTGCTAAAAATTTACTTGAGAATCAACCTAGACTATACTATACTGTAAATAAAAGGATAAGGAACAACATTTAACTCTCGTGGTTGACCCCTTTTCAAACTGTCTGACTGGTCACTCATTTCATTCTTGAGTATGACATATGTACCTTCGCATCATTTGGTCAACAATGTATGCAATGTAAAAGTACACAATCAGAATGGTTGCAAGTACATTGCTACTCAACATTATTTCATAGATTACAAATGTTTCACGTACATGCTTATCAGATTCCACCCGCAACTTTGTCATAGTTCGAAATAAATGCAATTTCGAAAATAAGGCAAACCGGTTAATAGGAGCTATGATAAGTTGGGTTCTCTCATAAAATAATACTAGTAAGAGTTCCCAAATGTGTTTGACTAATGCATCATAGATGGCAGTAAAATCGATTAAGAATTATACAGAATCATCTTCGGGGCAATTTATCAAATAATCCCACGTACCTCCAAACTTTATTTAGCAAATTCACAAACATGGTATGCACAAAAGGCTCGACTGCGAAACCTGGCAATGGGGAATTTAGTAAAGACACAAGCGTTTCAGTAATTAGCGAATGCACAATCAAGTTATCTTGTAGCAAATACACAGAAACAAGTTGGCCGCGAACACTGGTAATATGAAATGTTGCGAGGAAACTCAACAGTGGTCCTCAAGCTGAAATTCAAATTAATGGGTTTTATATGGAACCAGACATCACCGCTTTTGCAAGTTAAGGTTCAACCTTTAAACTCCAAGAACATTGGTGTAAAACAGGCTTAAAATTATCAATTAAAAACAAATTAAGTACAACAATAAATTTATAACTAAACACAACTTTATTCATTTTCCTAAGGGTAATAGGTTTTTTTGAACTTTGGTTTGCTCTTTGGTCCATTAGGACGAAGTGCACGTGGTATATATTCTAAGGCGTGTTGATCTAAGGTCCTCCTCCATGGATTGATACCAAGTTCGAAGAAGCGTCGTTTAGCCTCCATTGGACGTGTTTTATTGTCGATCTTATATATTCTCTCCCAGAGATACACTTCCGGAAGCTCCAGGTGACGTGGACGATTTGACATAAGATGCTTAAAAGTTCGTTCAAGAAACTCTCGTTTCTCATTATCGGCAATGTCAGCGACCTTCTGCGTATCACTGGATAGATAAGGTTGCAAGTTTATTCCTTGATCAACGGGGGCGTTCGTATAGAAATCAACCAACATCTTTACTACATCTTCATTGAAGCCAACGCACTTTCCGCTTGAATCGATTTCTTCAAACAATTTCATTTCTTTGGTTCCCCAGCAGAAGTTTGCCTTCGGATTTTCATAAACATGATCGGAGTGGAGTAGTGTCGTGTTCAGCTGGTAGCGATAGAATGACCATACTTTTCCATTTGTTGTTATTGTTTGCGTGGTCATTGGATAAGTGAGCTCGTTATATGTGGAAAATCCTTTATAGTTTGCTTGAGCCATCAGCCAAGCAAAACTCGATTGTATGGCCTGGGCATGTAAGACTTCTTCAAAGTCCCCAAATTTAGGATTCCGGTCAACCATATGATCCCGAGGTTGATAAGACAGTATTCCGAAGCCATTAGGGCTCCCCGGCCAAAAACCTAAAAAAAAATACAGCTCGTTAGTTATCTGAAGCAAAGTGGTGATGAATGTGGTACCTGGAATATTTGTAGCATGACAGTACTTTTTCTTGTAGCCAAGAGTTCGTGGATCGTATTTGTAAAGCGGCACGTTTTTGGACTGCTCTTTAATTTTACTGTCGCTTAAAGATTCCATAGGCGATAGAGGAAGTTTATGGCGAAGAGTTAGGTAAGGCTCTCCTGTGTACTGAATCAAACGATCAATGGGTTTTTCTGCAGTGTCCTTTTGCCAATCAATTCCCTTCCGACTTTGTACCACATCCTTTGGTGGATCTACGCCTCCAACAACCCAAAATGCCTCATGCCGTGGATTAAGATCAATTTCCACTTCAGACAGATGCGCAACATCAGCGTTGAGGTAGTTTATAAGCACGCGGTTTAGATTCTCAACGATTATCTGCCCCAATATCCTATCGGTTTCTTTCGCTGTTAGGTTGCTATCAGTTCCATACTTTTCTCTGGAAGAAAAAAAGTTGAAAAATTCAATGAGATCAATGAAAATTCTGCGCAGAACTCAGAAGGCATACTTGAAATAGTCATAAGAACATTCCAAGGCATCTTTTAAGCTATTCGAAACACCAGTAATGAATGAATTTACTTCTGCATTCTTAGATTCACCCTCTTCCTTTGGCTTGACCTCAAGTTTGTCGTAGCTCTCAAATATCGTTCTTGTGTAATGCTGAGTAATTGGCAAGCAGTTGTACGGATATTCCCCACTGTTCAATCCAATTGTCTTGTACCCGTAGTATCTTGGCATGTTAATTTTGATCAGTTTCTCCTCAATTGTGGGCAAAGACTTGATATCATCATGCCAGGACTGTTTTTCTCGTTTGAAACGTGCTTCTCGGCTGATCTCTAAAATATCCGGGTATATCGGCTTATCGGTGTATTCATCAGAGACAGTTGCTGGTTGACTTTGTGCTGCATAAAATCTATTCGTTTTTATAAATTGTGAAACGTTCCTTTTTAAGCCAGCTTTTGTTAAAGAAAACATCTTGGAAAATAAATTATTCGCCGAAAAACCAAGACACACTTTTGGTTATGAAATATTTATTTTCAATTGTCAAATTTTTCCTTTGACAGATATTTCAATTGTCAGCCTAAGGAGGTGTTCACAAGTTACCATCTTCTGAACAATATACAAATTAGAATTGTTCTTAAATGTGTTCCTTATTTCTTAAATAAATAAAAAACAAAATTTGTATAAAACAACAGGGAACTCAAAATAAATGTTCTTACAAAATAAATAGGATTTTATCCCATATATCCTATGATTTCATGGGTGAATATATTATTTAGTGAATATTTACAGTTCAGTAAATATTACATAAAAGAAACTCTTCCTTTCTTATAATTTCTTTTTAAATAATTTATGTAAATTATATCGTTTTAAAAGATTATTATAAGAACCTAGAAAAGTGTACCTTTAACGAACATCGAATTCGAAACAACTCATGGCCAATCTGTCAAACCAAAAAGCTGTCAAGAAATTCCTCCCCAAAAAAAAATTCTGAATATTAGAATCGTCGTACCGCCGCAAATTTGTATAGGTTTTGCTGGGAGGTTCGGATTTATATATCAAGGAATAAGGTGTCCGTAAGAAAAGCACTTATAATTATATACATTTCAAAAACGCTGAGAACGTGTCATTTATCCTCGGCAAAAAAACTATTGGAAGAAACCATGAGGTAATTTCATTTGACTTTTTTTTTCATGTAATGTCGCCCATACAAGTAATTGCCGCTCGATTTAGGCTTTCATTAAAATGTAAATTGTGAAATATCACAGGAAAAGAGATGCCGTTAATCCCTTTCAGTTAATAAAGAAGAACATATATAGTAATTCAAAAGTGCTATAATTTTATGTTATTTAGTATTATAATAATGTGAAACACCGCCTTTATTGGGTCAGGCATACAGTTTGTGTGCATATATTATGCAAATCTAAAGAAATATAACCAAACTTATGCAAAATAAGTAGGCTTCTAAATTATAGAGGATGTTGCAATGCTCCGTAGAATATATACATTTACAGTAATATAGCGTGTAATAGCTTAATGATAAAGCAATGATGGCAGTCTATGTAACTTTAGTATTACATTACATCGTTATAATATGTAAACAATAAAAAGTGATACTCATAATATATGTATTTATTTTACAACTTCAAACTTTTCAGGCGTGAGGTACGTTTTTTGAGTACACCACAATAATGGTATTTGATTCGAACAATGAGTCACTATTTATAAAATAATTTGTTTTAAGCGTGTTTCATTAATTTCCATTGATTATCATAAATGTGCAACAAAAGTAATATTTTCCAAAAAGACTGTTGTGAGATGATATTTTAAATTGAGTCTTTCGGATGGGATGTCACATTGTGGGCTTTGCTTGGTTTTCCCGCTATTTTTTGTTTCATTTTCAAAGTATTGTTAATGATTCCATGAAAAATGATGTATATTTCATTTAAGATGTATTTTGGAAAGATTTATTACAATTGTACATAGACATTCGTCAACAAGCAACAATTTCTGTAGATGGCTTTAAGTTTGTTTCTGTAGACCACCTTAAGTTTGATCGTTCTGTAGTGCCTCAATGTCTGAAATCCCCGCTCTTTCTACGTACTCTGGCCATTTAGAGCGCTGGTTTTGTAGATATCTGACTAGGTTGGCAATTTTTTGTGCCTGCATCTTTATTTCTATTGTCACACTGAACATTTCTCTCAAAACAAGCAAAAGCGAGATTGGCAATATCGGGCTACTAATTATTTTATTAATTTATTTTCTAAATGCACACATCAATTTGTTTTAATTGTTAAAAAATGGTTGATTGAATGCTTAATTTTTTGAATTTTTGCAGTAATTAATCGAGTTCCGTTATCCATCTACTAAAAGAAGAGGCGATAATATACCAAACGTATGTGTGCGATATGTAAAGAAATCATAAGTATCTATTGTCCACATTTATTTAAAACACTACAAACGAAGGACACGCGTTGACAACGAATGCGAACAAGTGTCGAGGTAATACTAAATGAATGCAAAACACAGAGCTCCAGAATATAAGATATATAAACCACATACTTATATTGTGTTATTTTTCACATTTAAAAACGAATTGTATTACTATTCATCCTAATTAAGTTAAAACGAAAGTATAGTTATTATTTTTTTTATAAAAATGTTCGCGTCGGATTTTAAAATTATTTCGTTAGCTTCCAAAGATGTCATTACATGTAAAACCGAAAATACTTCACCAATGATAAAATATCAAAAACAAAACTATTCGCAGAAATATCAAAATAATGTTACACACAACAACGGCAATCGAAAGAAACCTCAGAAAAATATCACAAACACTTCGTGTAACCTGAACAAAAATCACAACAACAATAGTCAGTCGTATGCAAATAATAATCGTAAACGTGTTAATCAACAATTAAATTGTAATGTTAAAAACAACAATAATAACAATAATTCGGTTAAAAATCAAAACATTTATATCACAACAAACATCACCAATAATATCGTTATTAAGAACAGTAACAACAAATGTAGTGACTCAACTTTGGTATCCCCTAGTGTACCGAAAAATAGCTGTGATACGTTTGTCAACAAAAATAGCGCTGCAAGTGACTTTAGCAAAACGTCCTCGTTTCAAAAATCCTCGGCAAATAACTCATCAATATCATCGTCTTCGTCCTTGTCGTCATCTTCATCAATATCGAACAGTAGTAGTATTAGCAATAAAAGCCGAGTAGCGACAAAATTCGGTTCGACAGCAACACAACGGAAAAAGTCACAATTGACTGAAGTAGAAATAAACTGCAAAAATAGTAAGAAGTCATCGCAATCGCCGATATCTCCCGTGGTGACAAGCAACAACAGTTCTCACAGTACATGTTACCAGCAAATGTCTGCTGCTATTACACCTGGTGTTACAAATGTTAACGGAGTATCAGCATCGATATCAAACCCTCCATCGTCGGCGCCGGTTTCGCCAAATTCGTATTCGCTCGACTTTTTACATTCGGTGAGAGTGCAAATGGCTGGAGGCACAGATATCAGCAACACTCCCAATAATCATGTGTACAGCAGCAGTGCTACTGTATCACCAAGTCGAAATGTTGCCGATAGCCAAAATATGGGTATTCAGGGACAGCGTATAATCTACCAAGATATACCACTTCCAGAAAAGCACGTAGACGTACTGAACCATGGACAAAATCAATATAGTCCCTCCACCAAAATGCCATCACCTTCATACAGCGATTACCCAAGCTATGATATCCCAATCCTGATAAACAATCCACACCATGGAGGAGTGAGTCCTATGAATACGCATGCACCTCCGGATAATTTTTCATCGCCCTACAGCTACCCGCCTTTGAACAATTATAAGCGCAACAACTACATTCCCGTATCATATTCGTACCAGAAGTGCCAAAACGAAGGCAAAAAAATTAGCCATCAGCATGACAATAATCAAGGGAATGGTGGCCTCCTTATGAATGGAAATAATATGAACAACTTCAATCGCAACAGAAATCAAGTAAAAGTGTGGAACTCCGGTAACGTGAACATACATATCAATAAAAATGCTTCCAATATGATGATGAATCATTTATCCAATCCGAATACAGAATCTGGTAACTCGCAGATTGTTTCCCGTGTTAAAAATCATCAAAATATACATAATTTAACTTATGTCACTACTGATCCTAATAATAACAATAGATACATGGATGGTAACCGTTCCCAGTCGTCAAGTCCGAAAACAGAAAATCCGAATCACATACGTACCAAATCCAAAGGTGGTAACTTTTCATCGGTAACCTATACACCCACACAGATACCATCTCCAAAAAGTGATCATAATACCAGCCCGATGGATGGTTCCCAACTTCGTGTATCCAGCGAAGGCTACGAATCGGATTCATCAAATTCAAGTTGTAGCAACGTCAAGAAAGTGGACGCCGGGAATAGCAATCCACTTTCTTCGTCCTCATCGTCCATATCATCTACGGATATATCCTATCAGCAGCCATCGAGCATATCGTCGCTCTTAAATTTCCCAACAAACTATTCCGAAGACGAACCGCCGATTCAGCATTTCTATGGCTCAGAACAAAACCTGTCACATTGGATACCGGCTCTACACGCACAGTTCTTATATAGCGCACATGGTGGTTATACCATCAATGAGAATACAGGTGAATTGCAGCAATTGCAAATATCGAATATTAAAAAGAGGTAAATTTAAAATAATATTTGTTGTTATACTCATGTTATCTCACGTGTTACAATTTCATTTACAGCCAAACCCACCGCGGCTCATTTCGTGGAGGTCGGGGTCGTAACTTTATGCACAACAACGTGCGGTCCATTCATTTTGCAAATGATTTCTTCTTTACGCCTCCGGATAGGTTCTTAGCTAGATCTCATCTTGTAGAAGTCAAGGAAATGCCACGTGCATTGCTGACTTGTTCTAAATGGGATAACTTATCGCAAGGTATTTGGAACAAATTTGTAAACTCCCAACAAACAGAGGATACATTTAAGAGGAAAATGCGTCTTTGGCGTTACTTGTACATTATAATTAAAGTGAGTGTGCTGTTTTAATGATCAAATCCTCGGTATATAACTTCAAAGAAAACAATTATCAATTTAAAGAATGCATATCCACGGTATGGCCTATATTTAGTTGGCTCTACTATATCAGGATTTGGAGCCGATACATCCGATATTGATATGTGTCTTGTGTCACGAGCGATGTCCACAATAGACCCAAGAATAGAGGCGTTATTCAATCTTAATCAGTTGAGAGAATGTTTGCATAAGACTGGTGAGTTAATCCAATGATCTCATTTCGCCAATGACTTAAAACATTTATTCTTCTAATAGGAGAATTCGAAAACTTCAATTTGATTGAAGCTAAAGTTCCAATACTGCGATTTAGAGACCGAGTCCATAATCTTGAAGTTGATTTGAATTTCAATAACTGTGTTGGCATTAAAAATACGCATTTGCTATACTGTTATTCTCAACGTAAGTATTTTATTTTTTTAAATCAGTTTTATTTAAAGCTAACATTGTATACGCTTAATAGTTGACTGGAGGCTTAGACCGCTAGTGCTTGTTACGAAACTTTGGGCTCAATACCACAACATAAATAACGCTAAAAATATGACCATATCCAGTTACTCATTAGTACTAATGGTGATACATTTTCTGCAATGTGGAGTGAGTCCACCTGTCCTACCGTGCCTACATGAAATATATCCGGAGAAGTTTCAGTTTATAGTAAGCTTCGAAATTATTTAAAATAGAAAACAGATTTTGTAAATTGTTATTACAGCTTCGTTCGAATGACTTTGGGCATGTTGATATGAATGAGACCATGGGTCCGTATGAGTCACAAAACAATCAAACAATCGGGCAGTTATTCCTTCATTTTCTTCAATATTACAGTACATTCAAGTAAGTCATGGATGAACAGATCAATCATCTTTATAGATATTTCTAATATTCTCAACAATTTACAGTTATTCCCAATATGCCATTTCTATAAGAACGGCTGCATTAATACCAATTGAATACTGCCGCCAGGCAAAGTCTCTCAAAAATGATATACATCAATGGAAAGAGCTATGCATAGAAGGTAATTAATTACATGTCTGTGTCAAATGCATTTCTAAATAAACATTTTTTTCAGAACCATTTGATCTCACAAATACTGCCAGATCTGTGTATGATTTTGAAACGTTTGAAAGAGTGAAGCTCGTATTCATGTCCTCATGTAGGGTGTTACAAGAAACACTAGATATAAATTCCATATTTGCGCCTATTGTTCCAGCCACATCACCGAATCGGCCAGTACAAGAAAATTAAGATAAAACATATTACAGTGCTGCACTGTGAATGTGCGCTTTCGTCACGTCATCTGTCATCGTTGATGATATCACCACTCGTGTTGCAATACATAAAGTAAGTGATTTATTTTACCTAAAATGTAAGACTATGAGAACAAAATGTAGAACTGTTTTAGAAACTACTGTCTGTAAATACTAAGATATATCCTATAAATGACAAGACTGATTAGTTAGAAAATATTTAATATTGAATTTGAATAAGTGTATAACAAATCTAAGTAGTCCAATTTTACTAATAACTTGTGTGTGTGTTTGTTTGTAAGTAAATAAGAAACATAATGTGTACATTGTTTTGTGCGAATTTGGACAAATTTAATCCGAAAAATTTAAAGCATAAATATCGCTATTGCCATAAAGGTATCGACTGGTATACTGATAAATTAGTTTCTAAATCAATAAGGACGAATAAGGTGCTAATGATGGAAATTAATGCTAAAGACATGTATATTTTTAGAATGGTTTTGAAAAAGACTCAGATAAGTTGAAACTTGTAAATACATACAGCCTCTTGCGCAGACGAGATTGATGTAATTCTAAGTATATATTTATTGAAATGAAACGCACACTATCAACTATGAACTGAGATAGTTGATCTTAATTTATTTAACAGTTAGTTATACTTTATTAGACACGATTTATATATTATACAACAACTTGTGCCTAAATGCTTTAGTTAGTTTTGCATTTGTCATTGATGAGGGTACGCTCTCGGGTAAAAAAATATCCAAATATATATCTTAAATGTTTCTACTGCTGTTTGCATTGAGCAGTATTTGCTTTCGAGGCAATGAATACTTAAAATAAAATACACGTACATACGTATGCAGGAATTAATTTAACCACCTAAGGCTCAACTATTAAGGGCTACATAATATATGCAAAGATGCAACAAATTTGTCCAAACAGCGTACCATAATTTTTCAATAACTTTGTCTCTCAACATGTCCTTAATACTTTGTAATATCTCAGGTTGTTAGCTTGTACAATACTGTTCTAAGGTCCAAGTCATAAGGTTAAATTGTAATTTATTTATTTTATGCTTTCAGAATAAATAAATAAATAAATAAAGAGTTAAACATATTAATAAGAATGGATATTGCCTTAAAAATTTAAAAATGAAAAAAAAAAACAAAAAATTAAATAAAAATCAAACAAAAAATTCAAAAAAATAAACAAAATCATTTAAAAAAAATATAAAAGACCTAAAAAAATACTCAACTAAAAATTGCTCAATATTGCTTTAATTATTTAAGTTTATTCATACAACAACAATCAGTAAATATGTAACTTACAGAAAATCTTCGCTAGGTTGTGAATTTTGTACATTTATCTTCGATTTATTTATACACGCTTGAGATGGGTTTACAACGAAAATTTATTTGCATTTTTTCTTTTCATTATTTTGTTCTCATTCGCGTTTTTAATCAATCGTAAAAACATTAAAAAAAATCTCAATAATAATAAAAAAAAGAAAAAAAAAGTTATTCAACAAAATAAATCGGCGAGTTTTTCTAAGTGGAAGATAAATATTCTCGTTAAGATTAAATTCAAGATTTTCTCATGTAATGATTACTTAATTTTGCAGGGCATATATTCGTTGTTTGGCAAAGTTTATATATTTGATCCCTTTTTGTGTATAAATCGCTTAAAAATCAAGTACAGCCGTAATAAATCTTAAAATTATAATGTGTTAAAATAAAATCGAAAACACCTTAATGTAAAGGGATGTGCAAGTCTCGCGTACAAACATTTCATATTTATTCGTTTAAAATGGGTTAAATCATCGTGCTGGCCTCCGTACATACATATTTATTTTTTTTTATTTTATTTGTATTTATTTGAAAAGAAACTATTTTGCTTACTGTTTCCATCTAAGAATCAAAGTTTAAACTTACTGTTCATATCAAAACGCGCATACTTCCGAAATCATTCCTTTTATTAAAAATAAATCAACTTGCACATCTTTAGACAGGGAAATTGTTAAATGAAATGAAAGATACAAGTGAAAATAAAAAGCACGATCCCGTGGAACCGATTTTGTTGTTGTTTTTTTTTAACATTAGATCTATTCGAAAATGGAGTCTGAATTGTTGAACATTCCCTAACAGTTACACGGTTGA
Source organism: Eristalis intricaria (assembly GCA_964034865.1). NCBI lineage: Eukaryota > Metazoa > Arthropoda > Insecta > Diptera > Syrphidae > Eristalis > Eristalis intricaria. Next base: position 13,568,200 of record OZ035876.1, on the reverse strand, counting down.
ACAACAAAAAAATACAACGAAGCAGATAATGTCTTTCTGCAGCCTTTAAATATCCAGCGTATCCACTATCTTGCCAACACTGGTGACAATCATGGAAATGGGCCTGAGGTAAATTAAAATTATGACAAGGCTAAGTTATGGTTATGTAGTGGCTGGCTGCTGGTAGAGGGCGGTATTCCGCAAACCTGTTAGTGGTTTTAATAAAGCGTTTAATGTCAGTCGGCGTAAGTGACTATAATGCTACTTCGTTCAGCCAGGTTGTTAAAGAAGAAGGCTTCTAGGTGGCTGTCTTCGGGAGAAGAGAGCAATTGCAAAGTAAATGTGAAATATATATATATATATATATATATACAGTGCTTGGTTATAACGCCAATGAGAGTTCTGAGATTGTGCCTATTCATCGTGATCATGTTGAGCGTTTTTGATCGAGAGTAACCATGATTGTTAATGATGATGCTTCCTGTGCCCGTAGACCATCTATGATTGATATTTGCAAGTCTTTCCACTCTTCACTCCAGCCAAAAAGAGTACAAACCCTGTGCCCTTTGTGCCGATTTCGACTGCATCATAATTCTCTGGAATGTACTGTGTCCAAACACCCTCATCAGTTGGATGCTAAAATACTTGACCATTTCGTTTATAGAGATAGGCGGAAATTCATGGAAGTCTTAGTGTTGAATGTGACTGCGCGCCGATATCGCTGCCTGGCTGTCAGATGACTAAAGCTTCTTTTATTGCTATAGTTTCTACCTGGAAGACGCTACAGTGATTCTGCAAACAAAATATAGTGGGATGATTTGATCGTTAGAGTAGACACCGGCATTCATGTCTCGATCCATCTGTAAAGGACCATCCAGCGCCTGGTGTACAGTTGAGAAATCCTTTTCGAAGAGGAGGTTAGGAGGTCTTACAACATCTGGCAAATTTAGTTCAGACGAACTCTTCCAGTTCGGCTGTGCCTACATTTATTTTCGAGATCTGCAGTATTCGTCTAGTGTTTAATGACACGCGAGTTATTTAAGGTCTGGAATTAAAGGCGTCGACGATGTGCAAATCGCAACCTATTAGAAGTCGACAGCAACTGTAGCTCAAGGCCACAATAATAATCGGCAAGAGTTACATGATTCGCACTCAGTCAGATGCGACCAATGTAGACAGAGAAGTCCAAGGATGATCGAAAGATTTCCTAGTTATTCCAAAACTATAAACGTTGTTTGACTTATCCAGGACATGAAATTTGAGAAATGACCGAAGGAATAAGATCGCGAATAAAAGCTGCTGAGATGAGATTTCTTCGTACTGCTGTGGGAATTACTCGCCAGGATAGGATTAGAAACACGGTAATGCGCGAGGAACTCAACGAACGAACAGCTATTCCTTCAAACAGAAAGAACTTTGTTTCGATGGACTGACGAGGCGGGCGTTGAATGTGAACCAGCAGGTAGGCGACCACTTGGCAAATCTAGGATGAGGTGGTTGGGCCAAGTTCATAAACTCGCCTGGTTACACTTGGGCATAACTCCTGATGAGTCGATGGCGGATTCATGCGGGTCAGAATATGATGTTGACAATTTTCCGATTTATGATGTCAAAACTTCAACTACAGATGGACATTAAATAAAACACAGAATTTTACTTTGTTAAAAAAATGTTGATGCATAACAATGGTAACATATTCCATAAATCAATTTCATTCAAATTATTCAAAAATCAAAGATCAATAAACGCATTAGTTTTGCAAATAGATATATTTAAATATTGCTCACTATATGCGATAAAAATGGAAATAATAAAAAAAAACATTAAAGTAGAGAAACAAACAAACAATCATGTTGTAAAGTAATTATAGAAAGCCGATGAGGGATACAAAATGCAAATAATATGTACGCGAAATAGTTTCATATTTAAAGGGAAGAAGAACATTTGCAAACGTAAATACAAGTTCTTTGACGATTTTAAACAAAACCTTCAAGTAGATACGTTCATCCAAGCGAGTTCGCTGCGAGTACTATTTTCATTTGCATCCGATGGTGAAAAACTGTTATCTTTTCGATTTTCTCCACACAGAATTAAGTTGTCCATTGTTTTATTCCTCATGGATGGCGAGCTAAACAAACTCCTTGGTGTAGGCAGTCGTTCGGTAATTGAGAATGATAAAGATTTCTTAACAATGGCTGATGGTGATGGGAAACTGTAAAATGAAACGAATACAATAAAATATTTAAGTGTTGAATCAAAATTAAGCTTACTGGTCCATCTCTTCGTTTGAATAACGCATAACTGCTGCTTTCCAGTTGTAAATATACGGATATGTATCCTTGTTTATTTCAACATGAAATATTGCATTCAATACATCCAGATCACGCTTGGTTGGTTCATTTCTACAACAAATAAAAATTGGGTATCCCATTAGCATAACCATAAAAATAAATCAGTCAAATCAGTTGCTTACCCTAAGAGGAATAGATGATAGTCATCATTCTCAACGCTATCCGAAGACAATGCGGATGGGCTCTCGGGGGGTGTTACAAAACATTCATTTGGATCATCCTCTGACCCTATATCTGACTTTAACGAAACAACTGTAAGAATCACAATGCATGTGCAAATGTGCAAACATTTCAATTACCCAGAATATGTCATCGCTTTCAACTTCTTCCGCGCCGTCTACTGCGGTTTCCATTTGTCGCCATTCTGAGGCTTTCACCTCATCAACATGCTCCGGGGCTACAGATCGAACTTTTCTGGATTCAATCCTCGATCTGCGACTTTCTTTTCGACTCAAAACACTGTCCCATTTGCAATCACACTGTGATTCTTTCCGCCAAGTCTGTAAGCAAATTTCCTCTGTTTTCAGATTCTCCGGTTGGGCAACTCCGTTGCTGCTTTGCATGTACACCAGCATTTTGCTACAAACACACTGCAAATGTTCTTTTCTTTCTCCGGATGATGACGTTATTTGTTGTAAACATTTCTGAATCTAAAAAAAAAGTGTTAAATCAATTCTAGAAAGTTTCAAATTTTAATACACAAACTCACTTTGGCTTTACTTGTCTTATCGGCATGCTGGGCATCATCCAGATAATAAATAATTAAATAGGCAAATCTGGAGTGAACTTTCATAAAATTCACATTTAAAAAGCGTGCATCGTCCATAAAGCTAACTATAAGGGATTTCAGTCTTTTTAATTCGGAAAGGAAAGCATCGTTGATCGAAACGGTGCTATCGATATTGTGAAGCAACGTTTTAGTCATACGCTTCGCGAACACTTGTAAGGACTTTTCAACGCAAGTGTAAGGCATGGTCAGCTGTGGAGCATTATTTGAAATCGACTTGTTGTAGAAATGCCTATCGCTATCATAGTCAACACTGTTGGCGGCTTCATTCCGTAAATTCAGCTTATCAAGTGCATTACACAGATCATCCATGAGTTCTTTGTTCTTATTGCACTTGGGTGCGTTGGTATCCGCTTTGTCCTTCTGTGCTAAGAAGCTTTCCAATTTCTTCAATCCCTGTTCTGAGGCAATATCAATGAAGATTCCCAAAAAGTCCCAGTACTCTTTCCATTCCACATGTTGCTCCTTTGCGAGTTCTCTTCCAATTATCTCGAAACCTTTTTCGGCATCTATCAATTTCAAATGGCGTTCCTTATAGCTTGGACTTCCAAAGTGATCGCCACCAGCATGCATAAGGGTTGACACATTGGAGTCATTTAAATTGAACGCAATTGGAGAGGCGATTACGTTATCACGATATGAACTGAATATATCCTTCTTTTTGCGAAGGTTTGGTGTAAGGCAATTTACATTGATGCCGTTTCCATCACATCCATTATTATTGTCTTCAGCAATTTGGTGATTCTCACCGCTGTTTGAATTCGATTCACTCTTCAGGCTAAGATCTTCGGCTTGTAACTGCATATTATCGAATAAGTACCTTCGGTGAGGAGTCAAGGATGGAATAATATATTTTGGCGTTGATTTAGTTGGTGTGCTAGACGGCAACTGCACTGGACTTCCAAATGGACTGTTTACAATAGGAAACGAGTTATTGCGCAATCTAGGTGGTGTCTTCCAACGACGACAGAAATTCTATAAAGGACGAAAGTCGAACAAATGTTGAGCGATATTGAAATCGGTGTGCTTAGATTGTTAATTACCTTTGCCTGCTCTTTGCTCATAGGACCTGCAACAGCTTGTATCTCTACTTCTGGACTTAGAGGGTCTAAATTGAGATTCTAAAAAATAAAATAAGAAATAATTTAAATAAAATGAAAATAAAGTGTGTGCATACCGGTGGATTATTTGTTGAGAACGGCTGTCCTATTGTTGGTGGCACGGTATTATTTGCCGAGCGGATAACAGGCACATAATAACGTTCTTCTAAAAGTGATGCAATTTTCTCTATTACTTCGGGGGTTGGGTTTAAATCTCGGGAACAGATAATCTGAATATACCAAAGATACGGATCAAAAATGTGAGAGCAAAAATGGTGCAAGTACTTACATCTTTTGGAAACAGACCCTCATTATTTGGTGTCATTCTACATTGTCTATACGATTTTAGGACCTCAACTACCTCGACAGCGCCGATTTTTGCAGCCAAATGCAATGGCGTTTCGCATCTTCCTTTCTCTGGCATATTTAGAAAATAATCTAAAATGATAGCGCTCGCTTCGGCGCATACCTTTTGATTCTTCTTTCCATAGAGTCGCTCAATGAATGTTATATCGCTGACAGTTTCAAGTATCAAACCGGCAATCTGTGGTTTTTTATTTAATGCACAGATATGCATAGCATTATAACGAGGACCTTCTTTTAATGATGTTGGTGTATCTCCAGAGCTAATAAGAAATCGGGGATTATCCCATATTTTCGTTTGAACCTTTGCGTAGTCACCCGATTCAATAACTTTGCGAAATTCTGTTAGCTCTTGTTTTGTTGGGGCACGAAATGCTGCCTTCTCTGCAGTCAAAGGAGAACTTGCTGCCTCAAAAAGAATGAATTATTAATATTTATTTGTTTGCAGTCAGTTTAGTTCGTCTTACATTTCAAGTCTGAATACTTTGACAGCGATACTTCGTGTCCTGTTTCGGCGTAGTTTGTAGCTTCATCAGTGTTTGAAAATACTTTCAACCGCGCATCTTTGTGCTGTTTAAGTACTTTAAGTGCTTCGCCTTTTTCTCGAAAAACACAATTTCGGACATTACTTCCTGAAATATGATATTTTTGTTAAAAATTAATTGTCTTTATATTATTTCGTATTCTATAAGTAGTCGGGGAGGTGTAGTGTGTATGTGCGTCAAGTCCTTCGCCAGGACCCTTACTCAAATTTGAGTCATAGTCAAACACCCACCTTGCATCCACTCAACACCAAATATATTATAGCGTATTGTTTGATAATTCTAATATTAATTCAATAAATATCAACATTCATACTTTCATCTTGAAGACAAAAAAAAGGGCAAGACGTCCGTCAAATTGAGAAGACATATTTCATATATCATTTATTTATATCAAGGAAAAACAAACAAAAACAAAAAACGAAATTTAGTAGAGGCCAACGACATTTTTTTTTCCTGATTTGCGTTTTCATAAATTTAGGTTAATTGCACTTATCGTCTGATGCCCTGAACATAAGATTTTGTATTACCCATCTGGTATTGGCCACTTGCCATTTTCTTACCAGACAGTCGACACTAGAAGGGCAAAAGGTTTTGTTTTGCAATTGTATTGACTTTTACCAATGAATTAAAAGAAAACAACAAGGTACGCAAATGCAAGAAAAACAAATTGTTTAATGCCCTCGCATTAAATCGAATTAATTTTGTTTGAAAACAAACAATTGGAGTTCATCCAACTTGTGCTATAGAAAATTCATTATAAGCGTATAAGATCACCACGCATGATGCCGGAAAGACACATGTATTTCACTCAAGGCAACAAATAAGCTTCATAGTGCTTCAACAATGGGCTAAATGTGTGATTTTATGAATTACAAATGCTTTTATTTTTGCTATTCAGAACATTAATTAAATCGCCATTACACGTAATTTCGCGCGTACATTTAAAATTGTTCAACACAAAAACCCGCTGCGGATAGCTGAATCGATGCGCTTACCCGTTGAATCTTGGTTAGTCTTTTGAGGAATGTGTACACTATAAAAGGACATTTTTGCAGGTCCAGTTCGAATTTTAACTCCAGATTTAATTAAATGATACTCCAACTGCAACTACGGAACTCAATTCAATCTGTTTATTTGCTGTTTTTTTATGAAATACATTTGACAGCTTTGAACAATGGATTATGAAGTTAGTCGCACTTTGATATTAAGCTCTGTTTGCTTGTAGGTCTAGAAACTGATTAAAGGATTATAAAGTTGTCAATTGAATGATGATCTGAGTTTTTTGATATTTTATATTCGCGATTTCATGATTCTTGCCAACTCAATGGTTTGCTTGCAGTTTATTTCATTAATGTTTCCTAAATCTATCAGAGTCCTAGAATCATAATCTGGAAATTCTTCTACTAGACTGTCGTGGATTTTTTGATTTCTAAAGAGTTTCGTCAAATGCTGATCATGGCTGAATTTGAAATTTCAAGCGAAAGTATCCGTTTCCAAATTAAGCCATTTATACATAAGGGGATTTTCACTAACACAATGCTTACAAATTCTTTTTTACGACCTCAAGCCACTTGTACACAGGCGATTTTTCAATCTCGCTGATTGAGATTTCAATTTTTTCTGTTGTCACCTATGGTATAGAGGGAAAAAGGGAGAGGAGGTACCTGTGCAAATTGTACCTAAATAGAGTCTATAAACTGTAGATGTACTTAAGGGTGTACTGAAGGGCATTCCTGGGGACGGGTATTGTGGGTGAATTCATGGAGAGAAGAAATGCAGTTGGCTAGCTCAATCACGGTTTTTGACGGTGGCGGATGTAACCCGATATATTCAAAATATTTCTTGCATCGGATAAGAATCAAAGTAATTCGCCATCTAATTCATTTTTAGGATGAAAGGACTTGGTATTCTAAAATTCGGTACAAGGGATCCTGTAGATTACCAATTTTGTTGAGATATATCTTCACTATACAAAAACCAATACATTCGTTATAATAATGATTTAATTATACCATTACTTTAACCATTATGTATGAACGCACTCCATAAATGTCTGTAATCGATGAGGTGCTGAACGTTGCTCTTTCGCCATAACAAAAATGGTCGCTGAATAAGATATATTCGTCAATTGGAATTAGAAATCAAATTGAAAAATCTTAGGAGTATTTTTAATTTCATTATTTTTGTGTGCCGTCATCTAGTTCTATATCCAACGAATAATTAGAAGATACAATTTTGTGGATCTGCATCGTAAGTGCACTTAAAACGAACCAAAAACTCGCCACAGTTCGGTTAACAGAACGACTTTCATCCCGTTGAAGTGCAGTTATTGTTCCAATAGTCAGTACTCTATTATTTGGTTGTCTAGAGAGAAGCTGGGTTTAACTGTGGAAGGATTATTTTAATGCAGTAAAAACTAAAGTGTTGGCCTTACCCCTTGATGGAAGAATAGAGACAAATCGTCAATATATCTAGAAGTCCTCGTAGTTCGAATAGAAAAGTGTATAAAGTGGTAAGTTACCTCTAGCGCTGTTACGAGTGCAATTTATTATAATTTTTGTAACAAAGAAAACCATTAGCTTTTTTCTTCTCTGTTTACTTGTCATATTTCCCCCATGTGCATGCTTATTCGGATGCAGATTCGAATAGCTTTAATGTAATGTATATTTGGGGACATTATTTCGATGCCAATTTTGCATTTGGCGCAAATGGTCAAGAAATAAAGTAGTACAAGTTCATGTGGATAAGGGTCAGCAAGGAATATATTGGATTCGATAATGAATAAACTCACGCGTATTGAATTGAAAGCACTGACCAATACATTAATAGACAATGATGATGTACTTTGCATTACGGCGTAGACAAAGATTTTTAATATGCAATAGCATGACTATATATGCACCTAAGAATACATAATACTAAGATACTAATAATAAACACTTGCCAAGACAACAGAGGAGCGTGCTTTTAAATCATAGACATCGTAAGAGCTCCTCGTTTGTTTTGAATCATCTCAAGTATTTTTGTCCCATCTGTTTGCTTTTTCCAGTTGGCTTTGTAGATTTGGGTCGGGGAGTGAAATAATACTTTTTTGGGGAAAGTTGCTTATCGTAATAATTATGTAAATATCTCATTCTTCTTCACATATTTGTAAAGAAGCGAACTATGTGCATACATATATAGTTTGTTGTTGACATCAGTCTCTGTTAGTGTCGGGTGGTGCATATCATTACTCTTAATCTGTAAAAAAACTGAGAATTAAGACGGAAACCTTAAAAATATTAAAGCTTCAAATGCTAGACAACCCTTAAGGGAACAATGATTTAAAGCTGCTTTGATGTTTACATTCGATAGCGGTAATTCATCATTTTGTTTTCTGTTTATGATATGAAGCTGTGCATATGCATATTATCGTCGCAGATATAAGCAGTCATTGGATAATTGTAGTAGTTTGTTTATCATACCGGTGGACCGAAACAAAAATGCTTGTGCTTTGCTGTGCTGTTGTTAGCCATGCCTTTTTGCGGAAATGCCTTCACAAGTCTTGATGACTCCCACGTAGAAAGCAAAAAAAAAATGTTTGTGTGTTTTTGGTGCTTGGTTCAGATTTATGCATATTAGCTCAAAGACTATCAACAATATTATACAAAAATGATTTTGACTGATAACTAATAATAAATAATTTCAGAGAACTGAATATGTCATCCCCTAGTGCTGGTAAACGTCGTATGGACAACGATGTCATTAAACTAATCGAAAGTAAACACGAGGTAACCATCCTTGGTGGTCTAAATGAGTTTCATGTGAAATTCTTTGGACCACAGGGCACACCATATGAAGGCGGCGTGTGGAAAGTACGTGTATACTTACCGGATAACTATCCATTTAAATCACCTAGTATAGGTTTTGTGAATAAAATATACCATCCAAATATCGATGAATCATCCGGCACTGTGTGCTTAGACGTAATTAATCAAGCATGGACTGCATTATACGATCTATCTAATATATTCGAGTCATTTTTACCGCAACTTTTAACATATCCAAATCCAGTTGATCCATTAAATCGTGACGCAGCTGCACTTTATTTACATGAACCCGAAGAATATCGACGAAAAGTCGCAGACTATGTTCAGAGATATGCAACAGAAGAGGCATTGCGTGCACATCAGGAGCGTGAAAGTTCCGACAGCGAGTCCAGCATGTCTGACTATAGTGAAGATGAAGCTAGAGATATGGAATTATAATATTGTTTTCGGTTTAATTTAAAACATAAATTTTACAAATTTATTATTGTAACTATACATAAACATATATATTAATTATAAATTATGAATAATAGATGACTTTTTTAATTAAGTTTCAATTAAATGAGTTTTATTTCGAAACGAAAATATAACTTGCGTTTTTATCAATTTTTCTTTGAACAAACCGACAAGGTACCGAAGTTTGAGTTTGATGGTAGTGGAAATGGAAAGTGAAAATTTGTCAGTATCTTTAGATAAAACGAAATCAGGTCATCAGCAAGAGTTCACGTACGTCGTAATCGTAATATTCCAGTTTTAAGTATATGGAGGTTAATTAATGTATAGTTAATTAGAAATATATGATATACAATTTGCTCCGCGAAACAGGCCGGCCATTGAAGTAGATGATGGCGATGATGAAGAAAAAAACTTTGGTAGACATAAACCACAGCGCTTGTGGTTCCTATACGATTGTACGATGTCCCATCATTTATCTAATACTTTTGAAACTGCTTTATTTTGATTCATCATCATACCCTGCATGATCCACTGAAGGGATCGCGGGTTTAAAGCACTCATGAGAGATATTCATGCCACTTGACCCTCCCCCGTCGACTGTAACTCATCCGGACTTATGCACAAGCGCAACCAGTCGACTCTTGGACTTGGACTTGGTCCTTATGGAATCGCATTCAAGGCACGTCTCGGAAGTCGTGATGTTGGGGGCATTCGTGCCACGACCAAACCATCGAAAAAGCTGCTGGTTAACATTGAATTCCTCTCGTACTGACGTGTTCCTCACCCTAGAAGAATTCTCATCTCGGCAGCTTGTATTCGCGATCTAATACTCTTGTTCATAAGCTGCATTATCTTACATCTAGAAAGTAGAACCGTTTTCGATAAAAAAAGTGATGCCCAATTTCAGAGTGAAGGTTTAAATTTTAGTTCAGCTGAACTTTAATCCGAGTTTAAATTTTCGGCTTAACTCGTCCGACCGGTTTAACAGTGAAATCTGTGTAATGCTATCGAAAAAATGGCAACCCTTCCAACTGGTTCGTGTACTTGCTGCAATTCCTATTGGATTATTGATGTATTAGCTGTGCTTTGAAGTTTTAAAATGTTATTGGTTCGGTCCTTTGGAATTTTTGTAGCGCCCTCGCGCTGTTACCGGGAAAGGGAGATAGATAACAAAGACAATTAATATACAAATTCACTTCAGACAATCCATCCCTGAGTCCGACCAGCAAAAGAATAATAAAAAAATGGAAGTAAAAACTACCCAGTCGCTGTCCACAAAAATTGAAATAATTTAAAAAATTAGGGATGGATTCCATTTGCGAACATTATTAGTACTGAGAGCAAAATGCTCTCGCTCTCAAAAGAGCGAAACAAAATACAACTGTATCTCGTTTAACTTAAACTATAAATTTAACGTAGTTCTAGGTTTAAACGAGAACATAGAACCGGATAAATCGAAAGTGGATTTAAGCACTGTGGAACTGGGCATGAATGTAGGGACAGAAAATTCTAAGCGTTAAATGGTCGAGACGTAGAACAGTGAAGAAGTGTAACCAAACGACGAGTGTTGAGATGTGTTTCAACACATTTTTTTGTTCATTAAAAACAGTTATTTAAGTTTTTTTCATTTTTTTATTACATAAATAAGAACTAGTTTGATCTCTTTTCTTCTTTCATCATAATAAAAGATTTGTCACATACAATTTGGTATCAGTTACAAAATAAAATTCAAATAATAGTTATAAATAAGGCAATCTATTAAGTATATAATTAAAGCACGAGTTTCATATTTTGAAGGGCGATCGCGGAAAGTTAGGACAAAAAACCCCTTATGACAAGACACGCTTCTGGTGATTCGATTTCCTTGTTGTTTTTCTTTTGTTTTCTTTACACGAAAATAATATCACGTGAGATTTGATCCGAATTACACAATTCACATAGCAAAATTGAGATTCAGTTTAAGTGCAGATTCGTTTAGATATTTTACTTATGTTCTTCTTGTATATGCTACAATTTACAGTCGTAAGAAATCTACATTTTAATTAATGGTATTTCATATCAGAATGTCTGTTGTTCTGGTTCTCATTTGTTTCACATAATTAACGACTCATAATATAGTATATTCGAGAGATACAATAAATAATCCAATTAATATATCATACATACAGATTTCGATTTTTCAAGATCTACTTTGTACCGTCTGGTCTTAATATGTAGAAGGTAATTGTAACAATGTTTAAGTACTGGTTTAGTAAATGTAAGAGGTAATATTCATTTTCGCACTTTGTTCGAAGCAGAAACATTCCCAAAACAAAAATAATGGATAATGATTATCGTAAAAAAATAAATATGAAAAATTACTCTTTATAAAAAAAAGCATTCACGTTGCACGTTTGTAAACTCGGAAATATTCTCTAATTAATGCAAATTAAAATATAATAACTTAAGGCTAGCTCAACGAAATTGAAAATATACGTTTGTCTTGGTTCGGTGCACAGTGAAAAAAGAATTGCTTCTCTTATTTTTGCTGATTTAAAGGTTAATTGTATCCAAATCCTGGCAGGGTGCGCGTGGACTCACATCATCTGGATTGTAAAGGGTAGCAGAGTTGACAGGTGTTGTTGTAATATTCGGTTTGGCGTCACTGTCAGTTGCGGAAACTTGCTTTTTGCTTCCCAATCCCAAGGGGAAGGCGAATTCTTGAGGAAGTTTTCGCATAATCTTGCCAGACGTAATGAGTCGACCAAAACCTTCCTGTTGATAATCATATGATCAGTCTTTGTTGAAAAAATTGAAAAAAACGTTCGTACCTGATGAGCAAAAGCGTATCCGGATCGTAGAGAACGACGGCCTCTTCTAGTCGACGACACACGCCTTACATCAGTACTTTGTCTTAGTTTTAATTGTGCTGCGTGTTGTTTATACCGAATCTACAATAAAAAACAAAGATTGTAGTCACCACCAGAATATGGAAATTTAAATATTTACAAACCTTATCGGATAAACTAGGAAATACATCCACAGAATAGAATTTATATGCCAATACGGGCATCGTGATAAGTATAACAGATATAAACATTGTAAACCAAAATGTAGCTTCTTTCATTGCTTGCGTCAATGAACCGACGTAGGGTCCACCAATCACGTAATTGTAAAAATAATCCAGTACGAAATACCATATTAAACTACCCCAGATCATAATATGGTTGACTACAGTCCAATAGGATGTATAAAGGGCGATCTAAAAACAAAGTTGTTTATGTTTAATTTGTGTCTAATCAAATGGATGCAAAACACCTTACCTGAGCTGTGTTGTCAATAATTAATATTGTAGCTACAACAGCGCCCAGAGTCATGTGGTCACTTAAAATGTAACCATTTGGTGAAATTCCATCTTTATATGTACCTACCATAGACAGATGACTGTAATAAATTGTTGAAACATTCAATATTATGCACACTTACCATACGGTATTAAGAATAGGACTAGCGAACTAAAAGCTCCGTGCAGTACGCTACGCACGAATTCCTTTGTGTTAAAAAGTGAACTCTTTAACCCGGGTGTATATAATTTTGGATATTCGATGCTATCTCTATCTGACACATCCTGTTCAAATACGCCTAGTGCCAAAACTGGCAGTGATGTGTAAAACAAGTTGTATACTGATATAAACATCGGATCGAACACGGTCTAAGAAAGGGCAAACATTTAACTAAAGATATCTGTACATCAAATCCTCCATGAGCTTACCTGTGCACTAAATCCACAGAAAAAGGAATACCAGCAGTGGCAAAGTGTGAATGCAAAATTTTTGTAAAAGAAATATCTCAAAAATTTACACATTCTATAATATGACCAACGTCCGTGAACTAAAAGTAATCGTTCGAGGTATTTGAACTGCGCAATTGAGTAGTCACTAGCGAGTACCGCTTGTAGACCTTCCTGACCTGATATTCCAACACCTATGTGTGCAGCTAGTTGTAAACAAAAAAAAAATATTACAATAAGTTGGTCATTTTTCGAGGGTTTGTTTGTAAAGTACCTTTGATCATTGACACATCGTTCGCTCCATCGCCTATTGCCAATGTGACAGCGTTTCTTGAACGTTTTATCAATTCCACAACCAGGGCTTTTTGCAGAGGCGTTACTCGACAACAAATAACTGATCTACATTGTGCGGCTATATCTAGGAATCTAATTAAATAAGGGAAATTTGCGTAGTTAGATTTTCCTGGTGTAGTGGATATCATATATCAATGAGAGTTTTGACATTGAATTTACAGTGGTGGCTAAAACTAAAGCAACTCAGGCAAAAACTAGGAGGAAGAAAGGTCATGATTTGGGGACGCTTTCCAGGACTTGAATTTGACTGATTCATCGAATAGAGAGAATTAGTGCATCAAGATTTTCATTCTGGACAACTTTATGCTACCCATTCACGTTACACACTTCAGTTTTGCTTTCCTTTTCTAGTTGAAATAAATGGTTTCTTTGGAACTTTGAAAGATGCCATGCAATCATCAACTGTTCTTCGTCTGATTGTCTTAGTTCCTGCTTCTAAATTTAATTCGACTTATTAGAGGTAATCTTAGTGGTAGGGTATGCGGATAACATGGTGATATTGAAATGAGAGGACTGACGAATTGCCTAGGCAGGGATCTGCCCTTCAGCATCCGCTTGCAGAGGAGATGTACATCCCACTATAAACAGTCAAGGCTAATAAATCACATACTTCCTTGAAGAAGCAAAACTCAGATGGGCCTGACCGACGAACTGTGCAAAATCAAGCAAGGCATGGCCTGAATACAAACAATATAAAATAAAAAGAGCTTGGTAAATACTTTTTCCACTCAACCTAAAATTTCTTCAAATGAGCAGAAAGCTTATCTAAGGACCTGATGTCCTACATAAATTCCGCGAGTTGGATTTAGAGATTTCTCAAATACGCCCTCCTTATTTATAGGTTACAGAGGTGTGGTATTAAAACGGCACATAGTGCTAAATCTGTTCTCATCGAACCACCACTTCTACCTACCTAGAGGTATTCGTAGAGCCACCCACTCAAAGCATGTCGGTGAAGGGGACCGAATATTTCATGAGTCGACTACGATCAGTGAATGCAATCGCATTTGATCTCAGGATGGATGATCAATTTATCATCTCTGTGGGTTGTTATTCTTGGTCTTCCCCGTTGGAGGAGATTTCTATAATTCAAAATTCTAATTTATATATTATATAATATAAGCGAAAAACGAATTAAAAAAAAAAAACAAACAATAGCAGAGCAACTCGAATTTCAGCCAACACTGTAAAAAAGATTTAATTAAAAGTTCTTACTTGGCTTCTAATTCTGGTGAAAGGCAATAAACTAACGAATGACCATTAACAACTATAGCAAAACCAGCATTTTCATCAATATCCAAATTTGGCTTTGCAGAACTTCTTTCCATTTCGTCGAACATATCATTACATTCAGCACTAAAAGAAATGAACGTTAAAATCATTATAATCGTCCTAACATAAAACATCAATTTGTTCACCTAAATGTAACCACTGATATCGCTGGCGGTGATGGTACTGCTGATTTGTATTCGTTCATCACAGATGATCCATTATGATTAGATTTATTTAAAGCTGAGGTCATATTTTGTACAACTGCTATTATAGGGTATTTTGAGAATCTAGTTTCAATTCGACAATAACAAAATTGTTGCTAACTTACGAGGGCTGGGATGAAATTTATTTACAATTTTAATTGATTCCTTATACAGTTTTAATTGTTTCTCGACCTCATCGAATGAGCTTCCGTCGACAATAAAAACATCGGCGAAGTCATCAGTGAGTAATTGGCAAGAATATCCAATGTTAATAGCAGTTTCTGTAAACAACAAAAGATTTCATATTCCATAGGAATAAATGAGATATGTTTCATTACCCTGCTTATCACCAGTGAGTACCCATATTTTTATTCCAGCCATTTGAAGATTCGCAATTGTCTGAGGTACACCATCCTGAAGTTTATCTTCAATGGCAGTTACACCGATTAATTGCATCTCGCATTCGATTTCTTCATATATCGCATCGAGTTTGTCTTCTCTGTCAGTGAGAGAAACTGCAGCTTCCTGCTGCCGTTCACGCCAGGAATTGAA
The DNA here is from genome assembly GCA_964034865.1 of Eristalis intricaria. NCBI lineage: Eukaryota > Metazoa > Arthropoda > Insecta > Diptera > Syrphidae > Eristalis > Eristalis intricaria. The sequence continues at coordinate 13,552,660 of OZ035876.1, read as the reverse complement.
GAAATCTTCATCCAGATGACGTTCCGCCAATACCAATGTTCTAAGACCTTCTCCAGCGAATTTCTGCAAAAGCATATACAAGAGATAATTCCCACTCGCATTCCTGCTATTTTAAAAGCTTACATTTAAGTGTTCCTGAGTTCGGGCCTTAATATCAAATTGACTAGAACTTAGTCTATCGTAGATGACATTGTCTGCTCCCTTGCAGTACAAGAGTAATTTATTATTTCTGCGTAATATCACCGACATTCGCTTGCGAACATTGTTAAAATCCAATATTCCCAACAATTCATACTCCTATTGAATGAATAAGGAAAGGACATAATTACAAGTCCAATGTCATTAGTTAGAAGATTGTATACCTCTGTGCGGCCCATCACCTCTATGGTAATACTGTTTGGTGTTCTGGATCTGAAGACAAAACCGAAGTTTCTTGCGGCTGATACTAAAGCCGCCTCATCAGGACTCTGAGCTTGGTATTCTAGCCTGTTGATTTTTGTATTACATAATAAAATAATATGCTTATAATTTTTTTCAAAATAGCACTTACCTTCCATCCACATATTCCGGCATAACCGTGTGACATAATGCTAACAGACGAAAAAATGTATGCGCATGTTCTTCGTCGGCCTTAACGGCATCCAAAAGTGTCTGATCATACCACCGAAAATCAGTTTCATATTCTGGATTTGATGAAAAGTCGACTCGATCCACTGCCTGTAAATTCGTTTATACTTTCATTAGGAAATTTGAGTTTCAATTTATATTGTCTAATAATTAAATATATCCTGACTACTTCCAGAAGTGACTGTGAAAACTTAAACCTCAGGCTACGAGTATTTATAGTCATTGGACGTGTATTTCACGGCATTATATATAGGGTGGCTCCACAATTTGAGGACATGTGACTAGCTTTTACAGCTTTTGATTCTAAGACGAGTGAATGGTCCCAACAGTTTTATGCCGAATGGCGAACTTTGAGGAGATTTTCTAGACAGGGAGACTCATTGAGTACTATCAGTGACTCGGCAGCGGTGGAGTCGTGAACTATGAATGTTTGTCAATTCGTGGATTGAACCCGGCACCTTCGTGGTAGAAGTCAACGCACTAACCACTTTAATAATAAATATATAAATAATAAAAATAAACAAATCAAATACCTAAATGTTACTTATTTTACAGCAGAATTACAAGAGATATTAAACGATCATGTGCACTAAGATGAGTCAATCACCAATCACATCTTATCAATGTACACAAAGCGCAACAATATTTCAACTTTCATCCCCAACTGTTATTTAAAATACATTTCATAGTCTTATCAATCCACTTCATAGAGGCGACAAGTATTCTTGATTGTCCTCTCGGAGAACAATGACAAGAGTGTCTGTGCTCTTCATAATTAACTCAGTGACTGTTGTGATATATTCTAGTATGTCCCACACTTCGCCACTGCATTATTTCAAGTGTTTCTTTCATTATTTTCTTTTAATTGAGTAGAATTATCTTATGATGATATTTTATGATACTTACGTCTGTTATTTCAATAGCTTCTCCAGTTCTTAAATCTATAACATCGCCAAAGGCTCTTCCATTAATGCTACACTTGTTGAATGTCATAATGTTTTGTGTTAAGGTTCCAGTTTTATCAGAAAAAATGTACTGTATTTGGCCCAGTTCTTCGTTAAGCGTTGTTGTCCGTGCTTTCGCATGAGTTTTGGTCTTTTCGTAGAACATTTGTTCGTCCCAATTTATCAAAAACGATTGAGCGAATCTAATAACCTTAAAATTCAAATTCAATTCAATTCAATTCAGTGAGATAATAAATAACATTGCATTTAATAAAACTTACCTCTACTGAAACGTAGAGCGATATTGGCACAACAGTGTTGAGAACAATTGCATAAGAAAAGAATACTAATAAGCCAATGATGGTGGCACCTTGAGCAATATCCTTAGGAATTATATTTTCCCATGGCAGGAAAACCTATGTAAGAAACCAGTTACAATAAATATTACCTATAAATGGTGCATGTGTACTGTACCTGAAAATGTTGCCCGATGAGACCTTCCCATATTGCACAGGCGATTGTAAAAAATGCACATATAGAGAGAAGGAAAAGCACTATCTGGAAAACAAAAACAACATGAAGTCTGATAATTTTTGATTTACTTGCAATGATCTTACTCCAATTATAATGAAATTCAAAAGTCTATCTACACCAGTGCTTTTGAATTGAGTTTTTCCCGAGTTCTGCATGAGTTTTGTATCTTTTCCTGCGAAAACTACCACACCATAGCACCACTGTGTATTTCTTAAAACACACCCGCGTAATAGAATTTTTTCATTGTCTAAGGAAAATCTTTGATTGTTCCAAATGAGTGTACCTAGTATAAAATATGTGAGTATTACCGAAACAGAATACTTTTCTTTTCAGGAATTACCTTCAAATTTGTTGAGATGATTGTTCGGACGTTCACAAATTATTTCTCCATTGAAATTCCAAATCAGATCATGCTGTTGACCCAATTCAATGGTTTCGTTTAAGCACTGCTTACACTTGAGATTTGTTTCGCCATCCAATTCGGCAGTCTCGATGAAGCACAGACCATTTGGTTCGCTGGTTGACAATAGCAATATATCGGCAGCAACAAACTGATTGTTCTCCATACGGATCACGTCTCCAACCTTTGAAAAAAGTGCAATTTCAAAAGTTCTGTTATGACACAAGCAAGATTAGATCTTAGATCTACTGATTAATTTATGATTTCGAAGATTCATTAATTAACGGTCGATACGCCTTTAATACGGGATCCATATTTCAAAAACGTTCTGATCACGTTCACTGAATCAATATCTTTCTGCTATATTGGCAGAGTATTTTTTTTTATCTTAAGTTCACATATTACGTCTACAGTTATTGATTGCTGAAACTTCTGCAAATATTAAATATTCTTACCTGAACACCTGACCATTTTTCATCGATTAACTTGCCGTTTCGAAGGGTTTTTGACTTTCTATTATTTACATGAGAATCAGACAGATGCCGTTGCTAAAATGTGGGAAACAATGAAATACTAGAATAGTTAATTAAGAACAAGACTAATAGTAGGTTGTAGTGCATAAAAACAAAATACACATTCAATTTAACAAGGTGACATGAGACGCCATGGGGACAAAGACGAGAGTTAGGAAACTTCACGATTTATGCTTATTTACTTTTATGGATGTCAAGAATATTTACAAATTTATGAATTCGAAGCTCAAGCGAATTGCATGCAGTTTTTAGAATGTGAATCACTACTTGAACTGAATTAAAATGTGTACCAAAAGGGTGCATGTTAACCTATTAAAGTAGTTAAGACTTGAAAATGAATTGCAAACGTCTATAAAAACATTCAGAAGTAACATTCTTATATGCACTAAATACTTACAATATCATCATAGGCATCTTTTACTGCAGTTAACGTCAGTACACCTATAAGTGGTATCGCTGTTGTGATCGGCGTTAATGATGAAATGGCGGGAATCAGCTGAAGGACCAAAAGGCACAGAAAATAGAAATTGGCAAGACGTTGAAATTGTTCTAATAGATTTAGTGGTAGAAAAGTTATTAAGCTATATTTGGACGTTTTTATGTAGTTGTTCTGAAAATGAGATTATTTAGTTGATTATGTTCTTGAGAATGTAACATTCACTTACAGTGTATTTAAATTGTGAATTAAATTCTCTATCATTGGCCCGGATTCGTCGTTCGTTTTCTGCAATAACAGAAAAATCAAAAATTAATTACCATCGCATAATGAAATTCAAACTCAACTGAAAAATGTGGTGTATTATTTATTTTGGTTTTAAACAAAATTACCGGAAAAATAGAAGGAATTTCGTCGTCGTTTGATTTGTGACAATCGACGTTTGTTTTTATCGGACATGAGATTGTCTTCGGCTTCAAAACCTAACGAGTTTTGCGAGGATCGACAATTTAGCTTCTTCCAAAGGCCGAGTTTCCCCAAAACCGACTTAAGTGATATTCTACTACAACATGTGCTTGACGTTGTTGGAGTCTCATCTAGGGGTGATCCTTCGTCAAAGGATGTACTCTTTTGCACATCATATACGCTATCGTTGCTATTCAGTGGATATTTATTATCTTCAGGTGAATGAAGACGTGTTATTACTCTCTTTTCACTAAAACTTAATCTTTTATTGGATAGTAACTGTATATTTGTATCAGATCTTTGGTGTAATTGAATTTCTTCAGCCTCTTGTGGTGTTGCCAAACTATAGAGGCTTCTGGTCCTTAGTTTTCGATTTTTTAATTTTGTAATGGAAGCATTTTTACTAGTTTCGGTTGACTTATTTAAAAACTTGGCCGCACTATCAAATGATCTAAATGAGTCTTCATCCAAAGACGCTCTATTACAAGTGACATGCATTTTTGGTTTACATATATCTTGTGTTAAACTATTGAACATTTTAACAAATCCATGCAGTAAGAGAAACGGGGTGATTTAACAGTAATTTTTAATCCATGCTGTTTGTGTTCATAAAATCAATTCCGCAAACGTTGTAAGGCATATCATTGGCTGCAGGAACTAAGGCTGGTGAGATTGAACATCCGGACGGAAATAATAAAGCTTGTATTGCAACATATTCTATAAGCTGTTCGTACGCTAAATGTTGTGTTTCGATTTATTTCTGAAATGTTCTTTAATTAGTGTTTGGTGTTGGTGTTGTTTTAACGATTATCGGTTTTATTACGCGAAAGCTCAAGCGAATGATAAACATTTGATTTATAATTTGTTTATTTATTCAGCATGTTTAGGAGATGGCCTGCTCGAGAAGAATTCAATAGTTTGTTGTCACCTAATAGAGGGGCAAAGATCTAATTTTTGCTTATATAGATATAACAGATCTGTGTCCTGTTCTATTTATCGACAGACAAAGAAACATCTGTTAGTGGATGCACTTTAAAATCAGTGTGCTAACGCTTTTAACAAAGATAGTTTAAAGGATTGGTACTATATTGGGCGCTTCTAGAATGGTGTCAGTGTCTCAAAATAGGCACTAGATTTCGATACCAGTATTTACTAGTATGCATACAAACACAATAAACTTGTACTTAATTATTTTGAGCCATGTTTGTCAAGTAATGAATCAATCAAAATATACTCTATTCTCAAAGAATATTGGTTATAAAAATATCGGCAGACCCACATATGAGGTCAGTTTTTGTTTGTTGACATTGGAAATCCATAAGCCATTAGTAAACTTAACACACTTCTTGAGGCATTGCATGCAAAACTGATTGAATCTGAGTTAACCACACGCAATGTAAGTCAAAGGGATATGAATGGAAACCGTTACAATATAGACAGTCCATCCTGGGTGGATTGTTTATTTTTCATTCTCTATTGATTTTCTACTACTTTGTCCTAACATGCTTTCATTGGTCATTACACTTTGCTTCATTTGTTGGATGATTGACTTTTGAGCTCTCTGAAAGTTGTATGTATTTAAATATGGTAAAAAAACAATTTCTCTCATTTATGTCGGTAAGAATCACAATTATTTAGCAAGCACACAACATGCAATAGTTTACTTGAATGACACATCATTTAATGGACAAGAGAAAAAAATCATTTCAAGCAAACTGGGATTGGGTCATCATCGTGGTCTGTCATTCAAAGACTTTCCATTTCAATTGGACTTTTCACAATTTGCAAACCAACAAACGACCACATATGCAATTACATAAGAAAATTTAAATAAAACCGTAACCAACGATTCGAGCCAATGAATAAAGTGTTTCCTATCCGAAAGAACACTTTGATTTTATCCCAACTAATTTAGTTTGTTTACAACTTATTGTTTTTAATCCAATTACTGTGTACTTGACAGACAAATCCACAAGAGTACTAAAAGCGTTCCAATTAGTTTCAGTTCTCCGACAACTATTTACTACATTCACTGTGCGAAATGAATCAACTTCATTCGTTTTGTTGCTGTTCAGCTGCCTCTATTGTTGTTGCATTTACTTCTTCTGAGTTCACTATTTCGATTGAGTTTCAGCAGCTCGTATGATTTTCACAAATATTCGCAGAAAATAAATAATCATTGCCACAAAAAATAAGATTCAATCACAAGAAACACAAGAGAAAATCTGTCAATGAAAAATTGAAACCGAAACACGGAAAGTACGAATGAACCCAGCGAAGGGAAAATATTGGAATGTTCTCATTGCACTTGTCATGCATATTTGTTTGTGTGTTCATCATCAAACTACGCCAGTGAATTTTTATGTACAGCGGCTATAACAGCTGTTTCCCATTCACACACACACCCGCAGTAAGCTTAGTAGGGAAATGTCATTTGCCTTGTGACGTCATGGCTTCATTTACATTACATCGTGTGTATTCACCACCGCTGAAGGTGAATTAAGTGCTCTTTAACACAGCCGCCAGTCCAGAAACTTAACCCAGTTAATTTCGAATTTCATTTGATTTTGCACATTTTGTTTGACTGATTGACGTCATGTGGAAAACTTAGTGGTCGCATTCAGTGCAGTGTGTAATGAACAGTTTGGCTTCATTAGGATGGCATTGAAGTTTTATGGATGTTGACCAATTAACATGCCGTGAATATAAATGAAAACACGTCGCTAAGAGTTGGTAATTTATAATTTTAATTAAGGATTTAAGGAATGAATTTCTTGATTGATAAGGAAATAAAAAACAACTCATTGCTTTGCGTTAAATTGTAATATTATGGAGATTTTGATAGCATAAGTTCTAAATCTTCTTGCGTTACGAACTGTGTCTCAAACGAAAAAACCCATAAACTGGTACAAACTGATTCTGATACTTCTGATTCTTTCTAATTCTGCACCCCATGTTTAACAGTCTTACACATTAGGGCGCATTTAATCAAATCATTTCTCTGTTGGAATGACCTACTGGTTTAATGTTGGCCGTTGGGGAATGACGAATGCAAGGAAGCCATTTCTCTGGAAAGGAGCCTAGCATATGTGATGTAGTGTCCAAGGCTTTATACTCTTAAGCAGGATAGGATCTATGAAGGTCCGTAAGATACCAGTTGGGGCTAATGAATTTTCGTCTTTCGACATAGAGGTAAACTTCATCAGTTGGCAGTAGGTAACTGGAGTCCACTCCCATTTTAGATACCCACGCCGGCCGGGATATAAGTTAAGCTTTCATTTCACATGGAGCCCGTCTGCAAATTAAGTAAAATGAAGTACAGTGAAACTGCTTAACAGCGAACACCGGCGGGACCGTCATGATTTTCTGTTGTGTAGAAAAGTGTTCTAAGGAAGTAACGTAAGTTATTTATGGAAATTAACCAATTGAATTCACTTCCGCTTTTGAGAACAAATCCCTCTTACTAATCATCTTACTCAAAGAGTAATAAGTGTATAGAAGAACTTCTCAAATGTGGCCGTTCGGTGTTGGCATAAAACTGTTGTTCGCTTCACCTAGTGAAGAAGCACTCTGCGGGCTGTAGCGCCACTCATATTATTATATTATATTAGAATAAAGAACGTGCATGAGTAAACTGAACAGTGTATCCCTCAGTTGCAGAACACATACAACTCTCTCACATTCAATGTTTGAAATAGTTTAGCCCAAGACCAGCGAGTTTCAAATCGATACACACCACATTTTCATCGATTTCAAAGCCGCATGTGACAGCATTCATCGCAAGGAGCTATTCGATATGATGGCCGAATGCGGGATGCGGGAATATTGATCCGCTTGTGTCGCACCACGGTAACACAACGCGATGCACCGTGTAGTTCGGTTCAAGGACCTCCGAGCCGTTCGTATCCTGGACCGGATTTCGGCTAGGATATGCGTTGCCATGTGATATCTTCAAGCTGGCACTAGAGAATATATTGCGGAGCTGTAAGGCTTCTGTAATCACGGAAGGTAGTGTTTACTACATTTCAGTTCAACTGTTGAGTTTCGCAGATAACAACGACATCGGTCCCATCGTGCCGTGATGGACATCGATGGAAAAAGGGCTAGTTAATTCACCAGCACACTTAGACCATTATGGTTCATAGTGATAGCTACAGTCAAACTACTACCAATGATCGACAACAGCGATAGTGACGTTAATTTGATTCCAACGGCAAATGGTGAAAGCCAGATAAAAACGTATCAACTTAACTTTCTATGGGATGCAGGCATTTAACCAACTGTGCCATCCAGTCGTTGGTAGTCTAAGGGTTGATGAAGGTCCACTCGGACTGAAATCGTGACTGATGCCTCGGCAGTGTACCTCTCCCATGGTAGGGGTCACCTGCCGAACACCATCGGAGTCGCTGGACAAACCTGTCCGAATGGTGCATTTAGTGGTGGAATTTCAAAAGAAGGATGTTGACGATGATTGGGTTATCTTAGGATACTCCGAGGTGGTCACCAGTGTCTTGGCCGAAACTCTCGACGAGCGTATGGTAAAGAAAACAGTTGCCTTCAGACAGCGTACTCCGGTAATCAAAAAGTACGCCTAGGTCCAGACCACCGACGTTGTTGCCTGGGTGGCCCATCTTTCTTCTTCTTTATTTGGCGCTTCAGTCCGGGGTGGACCTGGGCATCGACCAACAAGTCTCCCTAATTAGTCCGGTCTTGCCAACGACGTTATTGCTTATGAGCCAGGGTGGTCCATCAGCACTGGTAAATATGCCACCGCAGAACAGGCTCAAGCTGTACAGTAGTGGTTCGTGGACAATGTCTCAAGAGCAGTCTCCGACAGCCGTCCCATTCAACACCACGGCATCGGCCGGTGCCGTGAACAAAGGTCCTTTGAGTTAAAGCCAAAATGGCGTTAATTCTCATTTAAGTGAGGATTTACACCATAATCCAACTATGGCATGATTATTTGAGCGAATTGCTGTCATAATTAAAATGAGAACCATCACCATATGGTGTTAATTCACATTTCAATGGGAACTAATCCCATAAAATGTTTTTTTTTATCTCTGTTTTCAGTCCAGTGGCACATTACAAACCGTTACAATCCGTTGAAAAGTCATAAAGTTATATTTAATTTAGCTCCAGGCGCCTGCTTGTTGTTGGCATACACTTAGCGGAGCGGAAAAAGTTTTAAAATCCTGTTAGCGAGCGAAGCGAGCCACCCACCTCACATTTTAAATACACCAGACAGGTTATATTCAAAATTTTAATTTAATGCCTAATCTTTTGATTGGCTATTTCTTTCACTAAGGCTTTACTAATCGCTTTGAGTGTTGGGTATACAATCTTTGCACCCAAAAACCCAAAATAGGAATATTACCCTTGTTTCATAAATGTTTAAACGTCGCACTGTTTTGACGCAAGATGCACCCATTTATGCCTGATCGAATACACTTTTTTTTTTGTAGTTCCACAAATCAGCCATTCAACAGAAATAACTTCACAAACGTGAGTGATAAATTGTGATGGAATTCATTTTCAAAATTTATTAAAACATGATATGATCATAAAACAATCAAACCAGTGTGAATGTGATATAAAAACGATAACTTTAGTGTAAATACCGAAATAAAAGGCCATGCTTGTGAGGCATGCTAAACATTTGATAGCCATTAATATGAAATAAAATGGACACGTTCATAAATCAGCACAAAAAGAAAAAGAGAAAACGAAAAAAGAAACCACAGCCACACCGTGCAAATTTGTCAAGGGTATTAAAAGAAAAGTCGGTGGACAAAAATTAATCACGACATCAAAAATCTTTGAAATACTTCGTTTATACTCAGTCTTTCATCGGTTTACATCGGTTTACAAAATTCAAATTCAAACTCTGAAAATCAATCGAAAATATTTTTTTAAATTAAATAGAAATTTAATATTTTTATTTTATTCTCCACCAATTTGAAAAACAAGAACAAAATAAGAAGTATCAACTTACCACTTTGCATTGCTGATTTTACTGGCATTGTGATGGTCGAAATAGTATTCTTATAAATAATTAACAATATTAAATTTTGTAGGCACTTGTTTGAGGACACTTTGTGATATATCAAATCTAGTAAAACTAACGAAAAAATAACTATTCAAAAATGTTGTCCAACACGGGTTAGAGAAATTGTTGAATTTTTTCGATTTCATTTCATTAGATGCATTTCTGAGATGCCTTTGCGACTTAATGTTCCCGGCGGTCTCGGTTTTAAGGGTGGGGGCATACGCTTTAGGCTAATCGATGGCATCCAATGAAGTGTTGGCGGCAAATATTCCATGAAAACTTCTAAACTGCGAACACCACTCTCTGAAATGAAAAAAAAGAAGAGTTTTGAACACACATTTGAAATTACAGTTTTCTTTGAATGTTTAATGAAATTAAATAATTAGGGACTTCAATTTTCAGTTTCGGGTTTTCAATGAAGATTGTCAGCAGTTTTAGTATAATATGCAGAAAGCAATTTTGTGATACATTTTTTATTCGATTACACAAATTGAGGTGATTTCGGCTTTTATATTAGGATATAGGCTATACATATGTAGGACACCTGAAGGAAGAGTGCGAGTGTCAAATTATCTTCAATTATTCAAGAAGTGAGACCGGACACGTGGTTTTTGAATCAATTATCAATAATCATTATTTCCGAATTTAATTGCTCAGAATGTGTTTAAATTCTCACTGAAATTTAGTTTTAATTTGGTTAGGGGCTGTATCAAAGGGGGGACTACAGCCGTAAGTGACCCACTGGACCTACACCTACATTGTAGGACGGGTTCGTGGTATGGTGGAAAGGCCTGGGCAACAACGCTTCATATGTATTCGAATAACGGAAGCTCTACAGCGTCAATAAACATGATTTGCACCTTCTTCCCATCAGCCAAAGGCTTTGCTAGCCGCAAGAATGGACACGAAGCCTAAAAGAGTCTAACAATTTTAAATTTAGAACTTTTGGGAATTGTAATATTGTCAATATTTACAGATCACCAACAGCCTATCACTCGCTTCGCCTTTAAATTCGGACAAGAGAACACTGGTCAGAACCCTCAGTTGAGTCGGCAAACTCTATCCGTGTATACACAGCCGGCTCAAAGCAGCATAAAGATGTCGGTGCTGGTGTGTACAATACATCGCAACGCAAGAGATCTGCTACAAACTGTGCTATAAACTGAACGAAAGAAGCAAAATCCCTCAGGCGGAGCTGGTAAGAAAAAGAAGAGCAGAAAGCAGCGGAGAGCTTGAAATAGAGCATTAACCGCACTCGCATTAATATCTATGTACATAGTCAGGCAGCGCTCAAAGCAATTAAAGGTAATATAATAAAGTAAAAAGCAGAACTAAACTGCTTCTGACTTAAAATTGTACTCTCCCCTTCGATTCGCTGCAGCACCTTTGTAGTAACAACGCAGTCTCCCTCCTATAGGTTCCTGGACAGATGGGAATCCACGAAAACGAAACATGTGACGTACTAGCTAAAAACTAAGCATTGCTGCTGCGATAAAGTTCATCATTAAACGATCTCGATAATGAATGTACTGCGTGGAGGAGTACCAATTCTTGCCTCAAGACCAAAATCGTCTGCCCCAAATACAACATCGCTAAACTAAACTAAAAACCTCGCAACCAAGAGTTAACTGCAGTATACTTATTATTCAAGGCGCTGCCTGGTGAGTCGCCATGCTCATAGACTAGGCCTGATACCCGCTGATAGATACAGAAACTGCAAAGAATCGGTTGTGGTCGCAACCCTACAGCATTCATTAAATCCCTAAATAATGTTGCCGTCGTGAAATCACATCTCATACATTTCTCAAAAACCACTGGATTATTCTGCTTAAATAAAGCTGAAGTGGATTACTACTAAGTTTACTCTGTTTAGTGGTAGCACTATGGACAAAACAGGTCTAGCCACCACCTCTAACCTAACCTAACCTGGTTAGGGGCTGAACTCTAAATTCACAGTGAAAATTGCTTCTACTGATTGAGAACAGAAATTGCTTAAGGTGTCACTTAAGTCACACACATTAAAATCTACAGTTTACACACAATACAGGATCATATATATCATACTAGATAACCAGATGAACCTTGTTTTGCCATATAAATTTTTTCTAGTGAATATTCAGTCATTAAAAAAATAACTAACTTATTATACGTGTGTGGCGACATGTATATGACTGAAACACTATAGAGAATAGTCGACAAATTTGTTTTGCTGTACAGTTCAATACTGTACACTGTACACTGGTTGTCGTCTTCCAGAAAGCCTAATGCAAAACATGCTTTGGATACATTTGTCCATTCACATTACTTATATACTGAATCCGAAAAATGTTGCTAGTAAGAATTAATAAAAAATATATGACAGTTGCACTGAGAAAGCAAATCGGTTAGATAAACAAAAAAACTAAGCCGAAAACGGTTTAGGCCGTAAAATTAAGTGAGTGAGAGAGGTTTCGTTCGCCCTATTGGAAATTATTAAAGTACTAATATGGCTATTAAAAAATAGGGGTATGTAGTAGAAGCAGTTGTATGTATTTCTTTAATGTCAAATCATAAAAAAAAATAAAACAAAAAATGTTCTCCAAAAAAAAAAAAAACATTTTTATAGAAAGGTATGAAAAATAGTTTACGTCCTATTCTCAAACCTACTGAATATATACACAAACTTTCGTCATAATCTGTGAAACCGTTTCGGAGGAGTTTTGTTAGAAACACTATAGTTGAATTACAGATTTTAAGGCATTTAATAATACAGGGTGAAAAATTCTACAGTTTATTCGTTTATAACTGTCAATCTCCGATGTCCGATCCAAACCCACCATCCATTCCATATCTACATAGAAGCAAAGGATGATTCAATTTTTTGCAATATCGATAGAAGTATCAACACCATTCGACCATATCCTAAATCGCCACTAACTCATCCGGAGCTATGACGAAGCGTAATCAGGCCAGTTTTTGTATTTGGTCCACCCACCTCGGCCTGCTAAGCGGTAACCAACCTGATGGATTCACATTCAAGGCACGCCTCGGAGGTCGTGGTATTGGGGACAATAGTGCCACGTTACTAAACCATCGAAGAATAGCACTTCCAGTTCGAAGAAGCATCTGATCAACATTGAGTTTCGGTCGCACTGCCGTGTTTCTCACCCTATCACGGGGGGTAACTCCCCCAGCAGCGCGAAGAAATTTCATCTCAGGGGCTTCCACTCGCTACCATATTCTTTCGATCATCACCCAAATTTCATGGCCGTAGATAAGAGTTGGAAGATGTACTCAGTTAACGCCGCTAACTTGGCTTTGACACCAAGTTCGGTCTTCCTGATTACAGATCTTCCAAGCTGTTTCAAATTGGAATCAGCTTGCGCAATACTTACATGAAAGCTGGGCTTTTCTCCGCCCTTCACTAGTGAAAAATACACCGAGAAACTTAAACTTCACCAAATTGTTCAATGGGACTCTACTAACATGTACAGCGCATTGAAACAGCGTTCTTGAACTAACCATAACTTCGAACTTGTCCACGTAATCCTCATCACAGCATTAGGGCATACGACCACAAACCTATCGAGAGTGCGCTGGATTTCCGTCTGGGAGGATAACTAAGGCATTTGCAAAAAGGAAGATGACTTACCCTCAACTCTCCAAATGCGAAACATTACTCGCCTCGGTCAACGGTGTTGATTGCGCCCCGTTAGCTCGAAGACAAATTGCTTATGTATAGGTCCTGAATAAACCTCAAAAAAAGACCATCAATCCCATACTTGTGCAGAACACTCCAGACTTTACGTCGAGGAACTTACTAGTATAACTTTTCCAAATCTACCAATCAAAATTTTCCAAATCCTTCTCGAGTACCATTCTTAGAGCGAAAAGCTTGTGGGTTGTACTTCTCCCATGACGAAAGTCGCACTTTATATGAATACTGTGAAAAATCCAATGATACCCGAAATGTTTCTGAAGTGGCGTGTGACCGGCATTCGCCAAACTAATCTGATTGTGATGCAAAATGCATTGTTTGAACTGTGAAATACGAGATCGTCCCTTGAGGTCCTGAGATCCTAGATTTCCGCCGATGCAAAGAGCCATCAGCGTGAATCAGAAGGCAGCTCTAGCTCTGAGAGAGAGGGAGATATTTTTAAGAACAGTCAGACCACAGATTGCATTATTTTAGTTGTGATTCTGTGAGAAATTATTGCTGATGAATACCCACTTCTCACGCAAGCCACAGAAACAATGAGAATTCATTATTTGCCTCGTAGGTAGCCTAACTTAATTTTTCAACAAACTACCACGATGACAGCAACGCATTACTTACAAAAGTTAGTCCTAATTTCATAATTAATTTGTATATACAAAATTGTATGAACAGTATTAGTGAAGTGTTGTTGCAGTAAACAGTGCTTCTGTGGCCAAGAACTTGCATTTAAAAAATTCGCGCAGCATGTAGCATAAGGACCCAGCACAGCATGAAGCATAAAGGCCACAGTCATAACATTTTTACAGGCTCGAAATGGGTGTGGCATGAAAACCCGTCGCATTTGTAGTTTCTAATGTTTGCGCATTGGTTGGGATATGTTGTGCGGTTTTAGGTCTCACTTCCTCTGCACTACTTAGTTAAAACGTTTCCCAGCCGTGGACACATTTTTTTTTCTTTCGTTGAAGTAAGCTTTTTAAGGTGTGCCCTAAATGACTTACATTACAGTAAAACCGATTTGAGTGCGTCAAGGGTGGAAACCTTTTCATGGCACAGTTAATTATGTGTTGATTGTTCCTTAAAAACGAATCAAGTAAGTCAACATTTGCACGTACAGTTGTCTTGGGTGCGAGTTACACTTTCAACAAACCTCAGAAGTTCAGTTATAAGACATGTTTCCTCTTGTATGAAAAACTCATTTTAATTTGACTGTATAATTGGTAGTTCCAAAAAAATGCACCCAAAAATAAATCGAGGTCCTTGTCCGTTGACTGATGCCTAAAGCTTTTTGTCGTATTAATGAATGTACACGTTCCAATTCCGGAAAGGGCCCTAATCACATTCATTTGTTTGTCTTGGGCTTTGTAATGAAAGCAGTGAAAGTGTTTTCGATTACCAATAATGTTACTGTGATTAGATTTCGCACGTGGCGGAAGTCGGTAACAACAAGGGTTTTGCTCTGAAATTAAATGCAATTATTTTCTATTTAATCTTCATCAAATGTACGACATTTCTATATTTTTGAATGAAAGTTTATTCGAGTTGTGTCTGCACAACTCAACATTCAACTTGGCACACCACCCATTATCCTTACACTCATAACCTGACAGTCTACGAATACGTCGGTGAAGGTTATTGCCAACAGTTTGCCATTGCCCTACTAATACCGCGAAAAATGGGATAATTTGTTGTCCATGACAACGGTTTTGTCAAACTTAGAGTAGTCATTTATGAATCTACGACTCGAAGTGTTAGCAATAAAGCACATTTACGGAACGTAAAAATCATGGAATACAGAAGCAAGCAAGTGTTTGTTTGTACATTCACTCAAGTGTATTGTGATTTGGGATTCCTACAATAATATCACGCCTTCTTCGTTCAACTCAAGTCCAAGTAGTCTGGCGAGAGTTAAAATGTGCTCGCTGAAGTATACTTGCACGTGCATCCGTGTTCGTGTTAGTAAGGAGCAGTCCATTAGTATCCTTCAAATCGAACAAATTGCAACCAATAACGAAATTGTTTCGATCTGCTGCTATTGTCCGTGCAAGTTCAAGTGCATTCCGAATGCCATGGACGTCGCAATGTGCTTGCTATCTAAGGCCAGTGTTACTGAGTAATGATTGAGTAAACAAGATTATTTGTGTGCTATTTCGAAATACATAATCTTTCATAATGAACAACATGGATTAATTGGTTTGGTGTGAAGTGAATTTGAAAATTATTTATTAAAATATTTTCATAGACGTCACGGTCATTGGGCTTTGGATTTGTTGAAGATACAAATAATGCACATTTTGGAGACCGTGGTGCAGTGAGTTGGTACGTGGTCTGTGCTAAGTCGTATTGCCAATACAAACAACTTTCATTGTTCCCGGGTCTGCCTCCCTCAAGTCATTGATTCAATTTTCGATTCCGAAGATTCCGCGCAAATTTCGTGGGCATCTACTGGCCATGATCTTCAGTTGCGGTTAGCAGCTGTGGAACAGCTGATACCCTTCCCCACTTTAGTAATGGGGTGAATTAGAGTTCTTATTTGAAAATTCGCTCGTTATTTGAACGTTTTTTCAAATTTCGGTGTTCAATTTTCAACGCAAGCTTATGTTCATGAAGTCGATTCATTAAAACTTTGAGCAAGTTACAATCTGAGACATAATTAATGAATGTACAACATAGTGTGAATTGTTTCATATGAATAACAATTAATAATACATTCACACGTTCAGTTAACCAATAATAAAAATATTATTGAAGAGTGAATCACAAATAAGATGTTTTGACAACCATTTTTTAGCATTAGTAAAAGTTGCAATATCTTGCTATTGTTCTTATCAAATTGTTTAAATTGAATTCTTGAGTTTTCCAGAATTCATGATTTAAGCGTATAAAGCGGGCTTCATTTTTTTAATTTAATTTGTCAGGTATGGTTTATGAATAGGCTATATATACACTTAAGAATTAATTTTAGGTAAAATAGTTCCAGTTAAATGGACATTGCAATACAATTTTATTCACGAAAGTCCATATAACAATGTAAGAAAATTCCCTTAGAAATACTAGTCAACTTTTGAACACCCTCCGAACAACATACCCATGTACGTTACATGGAAAGTACATGGATTCCCACTAAATTCATGAATCTGCCGCTTTTTTCCCACAAAATTCACGAATCGGCCGCCATATTGTGGTGAATTGACGAGCGTTGTAAATGTATAAGTGAAATACAAGGGATTACCACTACATCTTCGTTGTGGGCTAGGGTTAAAAATGGCCGAAGTTGGATATCTCTATCATCCATTATCTCTGGACAACACACGTAATGACAGTAGTAGCAAGGTGATCGAATATTTCACCAGATGATAATAATGTAAGAGTCCTTATATCGTGCAGGTTGAAGGGGAAGGATTTGAAGTGGTTTCACTCTCGGTCGGATGTGACCACTATAGAAATAAAGAAACTGTTGGCAGATATGCGGGAAATGTTCGGAGACCGTTCAAGTCGGTTGACTATGAAGCGAGCGTTAGAAGCAAGGAAATGGTCACCGGACGAAACATTCCTGCAATATTTTCACGAAAAAGTAATACTGGAAAATAAAATTTGTATGGACAATGATGAGTTTTTGGAATGCATCATTGAGGGGATACCCGATCCCTATTTGCGAACGCAGGCAAAGATGCAATACTTCCGCACGAAACACCAATTACTGGAGGCGTTCAGCAAAATTCACCTCATGACGCCCAAGGGGATGGTGTCGACATCACGACAAGGTCCAGCAACGGATGGACATCTATCCAGGGGAATAAGATGCTACAACTGCAACGTATAAGGACACATGGCAAACGAGTGCATCAAACCAAAGCGTGATCGAAGAGCATGCCACGTTGGCGAAAAGGGGCACTTTGCAGCCACATGTCCAAAGAAGAAGCTGTCTTCGCAATTGTGTTACAGGATAAGATCATAGAAGATGAAGAGTATAAAGAGAGTGTTTAAATTTGATGAAGATAGAATTAGACGAACAAAGGAATATATTGAAAATGAAGACAAAGATTTTGTAAATAAAGAAAAGTTTGATAGAATATTAAGTGAGTGCTACCTGAACTGCAGGCGTCCCGATATCCCTGAGGTAAAATATGAAATGAAATTGGTATTAAATAATGGCAAACCTTTCTATTGTTGTCCGCGAAAAAGAACAGGTTCAGGGCATATTAACTGGATTGTTAAAAGAAGGGATTATAAGGGAAAGTAAATCTGAATACACTTCACCTATTGTATTAGTCAAAAAGAAAACAGGGGACATTAGACTATGTGTGAACTACCGCGTATTAAACAAAGTCACTCTGAAAGATAACTATCCAATTCCCTTGATAGAGGATTTGCTTGATGGTTTAGTATATAAAACAGTTTTTACCTTACTCGATTTGAAGAGCGCATTTCACCATATTCAAATTAACGTTGTTTCTATTGAATATACATCTTTTGTGACACCTTTGGGGCAATTCGAGTACCTCAAAGTGCCCTTTGGGTTGAAAAATGCCCCTTCAGAGTTTCAGCGGTATATTAATCGAGGTTTTGAAGATTTGTTGAAGAACGGTAAAATAAGAATATACATGGATGATTTAATGATTGCCACAGAAACAATCGAGGAACATTTGGAAATTTTAAAAGACGTTTTCGAAAGGATTGTACAGAATAGGTTGGAGTTGAGAATGGATAAGTGTCAATTTATGAAACTGGAGATACGCTATTTAGGATATACAGTGTCGAAGGAAGGAATACAACCGGATGCAAAAGTCTTAGAATCAGTACGAAATTTTTCTGTTGCCACAAAGTCCGAAAGCGGTTCACAGTTTCTTGGGACTGTGTTCATATTTTAGGAGATTCGTAAAAGATTTTTCTATGATGGCACAGCCATTATATAAACTCATAAGAAAAGACGCTACATTTAATTTTGGGGAAGAAGAACTTATGTGTTTCGAAAAACTGAAACAGAAACTGTTAGAAGCTCCAATATTGGCGATATATAATGAAACAGAGCTTCATTGCGACGCCAGTGCCATAGGGTTCGGTTCAATACTGATGTAGAAAAAAACTGATGGAAAGTTTCATTCTGTTTTATATTTTTCCAAGAGGACGACAGATAACGAGTCGAAGTACCACAGCTACGAGCTGGAGACACTGGCAATTATATATGCGCTTAAGAGGTTTAGGATATGCATGGAATTCGGCTTAAGATAGTGACCGACTACAATTCACTGACGTTAACCTTAAATAAGAAAGTGATAAATCCCGGATAGCGCGATGGGCACTAGAACTTCAGAAATACAACTATGTTCTGGAGCATCGGGGGGATCGAAAATGCATTTTGGAAGAGAACACATTCGAACAAAATTTATCGATTAAGCACTACAGGGATGAGAACATAAACAAAATTAGGGAACAACTTGAAAGGGAGGAATATAGTTCTTATGAGATGCGAAATGGCTTCGTTGTAGGGGTTATAATGAAGACATATTGGTTTCCAAAAATTAAAGAGAAAGTGATTGAACATATTGGTTATTGCCTAAAATGCATCGCCTTTTCGCCTAAGCCGAGTAAACACCAGGGATTCCTACATAGCATTCCCAAAGGAAATGCACCCTTCAATACCGTCCATAAAGATCATTTGGGTCCGATCTCAATGAAAAAGGGAAAAAAGAAGTATGTATTCCTGGTAATAGATGCATTCACAATATACGTCAAGTTGTTTGCAACTAAGTCGACTAGTACCACAGAGGTTTTGAGTTGTTTAGAATAATATTTTACATTCTACAGCCGACCAAAATCATTGATTTCAGATCGTGGGAGTGCGTTTACTTCAAGCAATTTTGAAATATCTATGAAGTAAAATAATATTCGTCATTTAATGATCGCGACAGGGTACCCCCAAGCCAACGAACTGGTTGAAAGGGTCAATAGGACAATAGGTCCGATGATAGCGAAAATGACTAGTGCCGGTACAATAATTTCTCTAGAGGGAGTATTGTCCAGAATAAAATTCGCACTGAATAACACAGTTCACATTAGTACGTCAGCAACACCGAGCGAGTTGCTATTTGGAATTGGACAACGAGGTGTGGATAGATATTTATCTATATTATAGACTATATTATCATATATAGAAAGAGAGTTTAGATGAGTTTAACGAACAAATACTGGAGAGAGATTTTGAAAAAATTAGATCAAACGCAGCAGACAAGAAAAGAATTGATATGAAATACTCACTAGGCAGCTATGTAATGGTCAAGAACAATTAAAGCAGAAAAGAAGGTGTAAGAAGGTTATTCCTCGATTTAAGGGTCCATATAGGATATCAAAGATTCTACCAAATGACATATATTTGTTGACAGAAGTTGAGGGTTTCCAACTAAGACAGATACTTTATGAAGGGATATGGGAAGTAGCGAACATAAAACTCTGGGTTATTGACAAAAAAATGTAATTTACAAAGGAATCGGAGTCAGGAAGGCCGAATTGTAGCAGCCCTTATAACTAATTCAGGAACTCTTCTGAGATAAACATTTAAAAGGGACTACCGGTGTGAGAGCAGTGAACATGAATAAAGATCACTCTTGTGTAGTTTGCGAAGCGATACGGACGTACCTTAAATAAAGTTGACGAGAAAAAATATATTCAAATGTTTTATTATTGCTACTTCTATCGGTTAGAGTATGTACATATGAATGTTAAACACACTAGATCAAATCCTGGGAAAGACATAACAAGTTCAAATCGACCCCCGAAATGCGTGCATAGAGACGAGCTATATAATGCCATGTAGTCGTGACATTCGATGAGACGGCAACGAACTCATCGAGAATACTTGGATAAAGGTAGACAATCGCCAACCGCTTCGTAAAATGGGCTCAAAACTAGAAACAATTCAAAGAAAGAAATGAGAAAAAGGATAATGTTTTGCAGGTTTCCCGTAAGATAACATATCAGTGCATCGAATTATCACTCATTTAAATCATTTGCATGCTCTCGCACTATTTCGTAAGCATTTGATTTATTATTACGATTGCAAAAGCGAAAAAAAGTGTGATTCAGTCAACATGTCAAAACATGGAATGGAAAGCTTCAGATGTGTAACTTAATATTCTTATTATCTATTAAGTTTTTAGAAACTAACATTTTATATGTATTTTCTATAACCTAGAGCCTCATCGAGATATTTGCATTTCCATGTATCTGAACTTTTTGGCTAAAAGATTTAACAGAGATCGACTTCGCATATTTACGCCATTTTTATTTTTTTTTTTTTCAATACCATTCTACTACACTTCTATTTCTTGTTTTCATATGCCTTCAACTGTGCACGGGCTCTTGATAAACAGTTTGCATGCAATTTCAGTTGTTCTTCTTCCTATCAACTATTATCTGACGAAACACAAGACACGTGAAATAAAGACTTTGGCAGTGAAGATGATTCTTCATTAGATTAACAAACTATTGATTTAATTTTCACAAACGCATGACACAGCAGAAAAACAACAATAAATATTATTTATTATCTTTTATCTATGTTAAATGGTTTATCTAAGTATATAATCAACAAAACAAATGTAAAATAAATATAAATACATTGGATTACTTATTTATATATAAGAACTACGCATTTTTAAGTAAAAGCAAAAAAAAATTGAATATAGCAAACGAATTATTTCCAGTTTTTGGGGTGTTTCGCTCCACTGTGCTCTGCTTCTATGGGCTCAAGAGGCAATTGAGTAATAGAGCGCTCTCTTGAAGGTCCAAGCTGACTTTTTTTTTATAAGACACTGATCATTCCAGTTCCGCTGTACGGCAGGAAACATGGTGAGGAACCAAGGACCTCTTCATCAAGAAGCGGATGAAGAAAAAAATGGGGAAGGACCTCAACCAACTTGGCATGCGAAACTGGAGGCAGCTAGCCAGAAGGCGCACATGTTGGTTGAAGCCCATGTCCACCCCGGACTGCGCCAAATAAAGAAGAAGAAAAATGATATAATCTTCTTTTACATGATTATTATTCTCTGGTGTTTAGTGAAACTGAAAATTCGATTGAATTAAATGCGATCATCAGATACTCCTCACTTTCGATAAGAAACAAATTAAATAGTTGAAGGCAGGTTCGCGTTTTCTCTTATCTTTCAGTAAAGGCAAGCCCAAGCTAATTGTACAATGCTATCAGAGTTGAACCTTCCTTCAAATGGCTACTAATTGATAGAACATCCGTGCCAAACAATACTTTGAAAATTGAAAGTACAATCTTTCACTGATTGTTGTCCAACCAAAGTTTCCTCTCCTTCGGTTCTTTTGCAGTCTTCTATTGACGTTAACGCTGAAATACATGCCATGTGCTTATCCAAATGAATGCCCAACAGCCCGGTAATTAGGACGGCCCAGATTTCGGTTTTCTTTTTATCACACCCTCTGAACTAGTTCAGGGTCTACCCCATCACTTAATTGTCGACAGTTTCATATTGGACTTTATTTTACGTGTATACGATATCTCGCATGATTGCCATAAATCTCGCAGTGCCAATAAGAACATAGATTGGAAGGTTCGTGACGAGTACAGTTGGCCTAGAATTTCCGCAAGGCACGTGGTCATGGCGAGCATTTCTATTGACTTTCCCAACTCCAATGCCTCCACCCCAATCCCGAATGGTATCAGTACATTATAGGTTCTGACTTTATTTAAAGTTCATCCAAAAGCTACAAGTTGAACTCATGAAATATTAATAGGAGTTGTGAGAAAAATGCGACACATAAACCTGCCTTCATTGTGCACGCGTGTTATTGAAACTTCCAGACAAGGACACCTCATCCATGCATATAATATACACTTGTATACACATCAGGAACATGTTGCATTGAAAAATGATTAGCGGGTCAACTTTGGACTAAAATCGATGCCTTTATTCTGAGTAACTGTGTGGGTGTATAGGGTGTCTAACAACACCACTTAACTCGGTTCACGCCGAGCTCGTGACAAACGATTAACTAGCTGGCCTACTGAGGTGAGAGAGATGAAAATATGATGTCTGCCTCAGGTCTGGCATGCAAACAGGAAATTATTTTTATTCAAACAACTTTCAAAGATCCCACACGATAACGGCGATCCACTATTGGCAAGGACCTTTCATCAGCTATGGTTAAAATCGTAGCTGCGACGAAGTTTACAATTCACATTGACATTGTTGCGTCCGTGTCGCCTTGCTGGTTTTAGTTAATAGCTTAACAGCTGGCTGCGTTGTCCATTAGGCCACCCTGTGTAAGAGTAAATCGTGGGAATTACAATTGATAAAAAATTTACATGTGAAAATTTAAATGGTAAAACGCTCGACAGCGGCGGTAGTTCGTATGTCATGCCTACCGTAAATTACATGTATCCACTGTCGCACTGGATGCCTATTTGAAATTCTAGGTCAGTTGTATGTTTGTAGCTGGGCTCGAACTTGGAAAGTCGTACGTCCGATTTCAGGGACCCAGCGTGAGTACTGTGGGTCGATGAAAGTGAGCATTTTTAATTACCGTGATTAGTTTGAATTCGGTTGGGAAACGATGCAAAATTCTGAGTGCGACATGGACAGATGGTACGCGAAGCTCAGGGTAGAAGTTAAGGAAACAAAGCAATTGCTGAGACAATTAAGTAATGTCAATCCAGATCGATTATCACTTAAACACTAAGCCGGGGCGCAACTAATCACTTACTAGAGACTGTGTGATAAGAACGAGAGGAAACCAGCAATTTAGGGGAACAACTTAAGGATTTTCATCACGCGATTCATGCTAGAACTCTTTTTTTACCGAAAGTGGAATTGAATTCGAATTGATAAGGCTTATCAGAACATTAACTCCAACATTAGGCGAACCAATACGAAGGATTTACACCTGGGAGTGGTCTTCAATGGTTTTTGATATTGTCACCGCTCTGTGATTATGTTTGAGGAAGGGTGGGTTTGTAATCTAGGAAAAATAGTGAATTGAATTTTTTTATTTTAAATTTAATAAAAGCATTAAATCTTTACGATTCCTGTTAAGAACTGAGGTGATTTAATGGCTTATTTAAAATCTGTCCTTACTTATTATCAGAAATCAAGTACTATAGAGATGGCCAACTTCACTGCTGATTTTATTGACAGTTATTCATGGATTTTTTACCGTTACTGTTCTCTGACTGGTCCATATGGTTGAAGAAAACGATATAAAAAACGGATGTTAAAAACTTGAAGGGGCAAGAGAGGTAGAAGTCGGCTATCTGCATAGTTCTTGCTTTCTGGTCAATGTTAGAACCGAACGAGAAGTAGCTAGAAGCATCCCAATATCAGAGAACCGACATCATCTATCAGCTCCATATGCCTCATTCACAAAATAGGCTTCACAAAAATGCTTCCGGCCCGGCATATCGGCTATAGACGAAATTCTCACACTACGGCAAATCGTAGAGAAGACCAGCGAGTTTCAAATCGATACACACCACTATTTTATCGATTTGCTGCATACGAAAGTATTCATCGTAAGGGGCTATTTGATGTGATGCTCGAATTCGGAATCCCGGTTATGTCGCATCACGTTAACAATTACACGATGCACCGTAAAGGTTGGCTCAAGGATTTCCGACCCGTTTGAAACCTGCACCGGATTTCGGCAAGGAGATGCGCTGTCGTGTCCTTTTTAAATTTGGTACTGGAGAGCATAGCAGGGTGGGCAGCCATTAGCACGGAAGGCACTATCTTCTACAAGTCTGTCCAACTGTTGGGATATGCAGATGACGCGCGTTCCCAACGTTCTGTAATGGAAGCATTCACAGCAATTGAAGAAGATGCGAAGCGAGCTGGCCTTAAGGTCAATGCGGATACAAAAAGTACATGCTGTCGACCAAAAAAATATCCGTCACACACCACCCTGGACAAAACATTACAATCAACAGCTACTATTTCAAGGTAGTAAAGGAATTTGTGTACTTCGGGGTAGAAGGACAGGAGAAGGAATTTGATGTCCTCGAACGACATGTCAGTGGAGATTTGACGTAGAATCGCCCTTGGCAACCCATGCTACTTCGGTCTGTCAAAACAACTGGGTTTAAAACTCCTGACTCAAAGGACCAAAAACATGCTCTACAAAGCTCTTATCCAGTACCATCCCTGCTATATGGAGCCGAAAGCAAGACGCTGGGCAAAACTGCGGAGCTGATTCTTAGTGCCTTCGAATACGTCAGATATATGGTCCTGTCTGCGAGGAAGGCGAATGGAGGAGAAAATATAAGCGCGAACTCTACGGGCTGTACCCGGATGTGGATGTATACGGGAAAGCAGAAATCAGTGCACTGCACTAGCTCGACCACATCGAGCGTATGGACACCAACGCTCTAGCTAAGGCTGTCATTTTATCCGAGCTGAGAAGGAAAGGAAGACCGAATCTTCGGTATAAAGACTCCGGTATAAAGATACAAGACAGCTTGGTCTGGATGACTGGAATCAGCGTGCCATCTTTTGCTCAAGGTCGGACCCTCCATATGTCGCCGGCCTGATAAGTAAGTAATATCTTTTTCTGGTAAAGCATTATATAGTTCAGTTGTCATTTGAATAAAATTGAAGTGCGGAATACTGATACTACTTTATTTTATCTACACCTTCAACGCCAACATATGTAGCAACTCCGCTCCCACTCATGTAAGTACATTTTCACGCAACTCAACGAAATGACCGAAATAGTGATTATCGTCACTGTGCATCATCCAAGCCATATTCAATTCCTATCAGTTCCGAATGTCAACCATAAACAAGAACAAAACAAACGAAAAATTGATTATATATGTAGATAAGCGGAAGAGTGTTTCGACCTTTAACAGTTCATATCGCTTGTAAATGTGACACACACACATATGAATGTCAAGTTAATTAAAACTTAAATGGAGCATATCCCATATGTACCATTTTCTTCAGTAACAACTTCTCATTCCTCAAAAAAGATTCCATACACTCCTAAATTGTACAATTGTACAGACTAACGAAACCTGCGAAAAACCATGGAGGACACCCTCAACTCGTATGATCTCAATGAATTATGCGTCCCACAGAGACCTTTTTTATGCCAAAAATGTCATCAACACAGCACTCCAAGTGCCCCCGCTTCAACGAGTGCACGAACTTGGTCAACTAATTGTAAGTAACTAATACATTTGCATAATTTGAAGGCCATTGTGGTGATGGCTACACGTACGTGAGTGTCGCAATAGATGTACTGAAGATGCATTTGGAAGCGAACGAGGGCAGAACAGGCACACTCGATGAGAGTGGCAGTTTTTTATTTTTTTTTTTTAACTACTACCTGTAATCTGTGTTTTGCTTTGCTGAAATCCATCGTCTTTATGACAGTTTAGGTTAACGCGAAATTAAGTCTATTTGTTGCTGTAAATGTAAGAAATAATGAAAAAAAAAAACAAGTGTGAATTCGTTTTTGTTGTCCTCGCAAATTAATATGATACAATAATTGTATTGCATGTTATTAGCCTCATTCGTCATTCAACGCTTATCACTTATGTTGAGTCACATCTTGTGGCCTATGGATACAGAAAATATTCACTTAGTCATCGAGTTCGTTTACGTCCAACAAACCTGTATTTAAAGCCGGCTTTTTATTTTACTGAATGGCGGTATGGACATTAAGCCGAGCAGCTGATTTCAAAAAACGAACAATTAAAATGTCTCCTTGGTATTTGGAATTTATTTAGTAGTTTCGAAATGAGGCCATTAGTGCAATTTCATATTAAATGCTGTTAGTGTTGATTATGCATTCACATCAAATACCTAGTGCGCACGAATGCTTGTAACAAATTGTTTGAGATGAGACAGTGATACGTGAAAACATTTTTACACAGCACGTGTTCGTAAAATAATTCGGCACAAATGACAACTAAAAATAAAATATTGTATTCTTTCTTGAACGACACTTGTACTAATGCCTTGTGCAATGTGCATATATATTCCATTCTGACGTTCAACGTCTTTAGGATTTATTCAAACCGGATCAATACCAGACTTTATGAACACATTTGAATCTGTTTTCTTATAAAATTTACGTAAGAACACTGAATGTCATGATCTATTTTGGTATGAGCCTTGATTTGATTTTAAAAAAAAAAATACCGAAACAAACTCTGGGATGTATAACGATGCAACAGCGCAACATTAAGAGTAGGAGTTTAATTTGCTGTATACTAACGATTTTTTTTGTTGTGAATTCCAGTAATTATTGCTCTGTTTTTGCGAGGTTCACGATCGTAGTGCATAATTTGTGCATTGAAGCAACTCCATGCACGTGGCTCTGTGAATATAGAAACATACTGCTCTTGCATACATGCATATACATTGTGTACTCTAACGAGGTTGGTAATAAGACTCTTCGAATAAATGAATAATTTACACTTAATAATAATCAATATGTGAACAGCGACGTCTAAAATAAAATAAACACTAAGCGAAAAGAGTATATCCAACATTAATGTGCCTCCAATGAAATTAACTTTGTTACTTAACTAATTTTGTTCAGAAATTCACTTGATTTTGATATATGTACCTCCCATTTGTGGCGGTTGTGGCGTTGTGGGTCTATGCGTCGACTTCTATCGCTGCCAAGGTTCGATTCCCGGGACGACAAAAATAATAATAATAAATTTTCACGGCCTGTATGTCTAGAAAAAGCTTCTCAAACTTTTCCTTTCGGAGTAGGTCACGTCTACTGGTTAGAGACAAGCATAATACGAGTGGTTGCTGTAGAAGCTTGGATCTTACCGGTACGTGCTGTAGGCGGCACCCATGCATCCCATTTAAATAATAATGGGACACAAGATAAATAAATCTCTCTATGTATTTCTATGTGCACAAGCAACGAAATGTTTCAAATCACTTAAGATTTGTTTCTTCTGTACTTAGACAAACATTTACTTGCAAAACTTTCAAATGTGTAGTATTCAAGAAAAGAATGCAATAAGAAGCACTGATTGGCTAAATAACTTCTTAATCTCTGTAAACCTTAAGAGGCCCCATTTGCTGATACAATAAACCCTGTCAAGTTGATATACTCTATACAGATATTCCTTCAAAAAGCTATGTATGTTGGCCACCTGCCTATTTCGGAACTTGGTCGCACTTTTTGAGTTGAATATTACTTCATCTTTCATACTAATTAACCTGCGAAAGCTGGCCAGCAACATTGGCGTTGCCCGACGACTCGGTTTTCCCGGGGCATCCCCGGGTGTGTGTCCCGCAGGGACACCTTAATTTCCGGGTAAACTCAGTGCGAACAAATATGTAATTGTAAGAGGCATTTGTCGAATAAAGATAAAAAAAACAGAGGGATAGGTCTCAGTTCGAGGATCAGTGACAGACTCTTTATTTGCTATTATTTACATTCGTTTATAGAATATGTGCGATCTGCTAGTGGAGAGTTATCAGTAGAATCAGCCGATCAGATAGCACAATTTATTGACTATATTATTCACATGAACATATACAACATAAGAATGTGACATTTATGTATACTCACGGTAGCGTACAAAAGTAAAAATTATTTTAATTTAATTTTATCTACATAATATTTGGAAAATAGCTCACGAATAGAATCTGTATATTTGTATATTTACAGTAGCTAAAATACCGTTTTGTTACATTGTTTCAATGAATTTAATTCTCTTTAAAAATATTTCTTATTTTTTCCGAGTAAAAATGTAAAATTCCAGGTATTTACCCACAATTTTGTGATTTGTCCCTCTGAGCTGCAAAAAAATCTGGCAATCCTAAGCAACATAGTCGTCTGCTGGTCGCCATTGAGGGGTTTTAAACTTGCACTGAACAAAATGTTCAGACAGACATAGCGGTAAAATAATCTTCGTGTTAAATCTCGTTGGGATAAACATATGTAGATGGCTTCATTTTTCCAGTTTTTGAATGACTTCAGAGTTTCTCTGGGTTTCGTGGGGAAAACAGAAACAGGCACCCTTTCTAAGTTGGCCAAAAATACTTGCACCACAGTTGGCCAACGTAGGAAGGTTTCACTGTAATAATCTTAAATCTACTTTAAAGCTTAGGTACACTTAATCCTTATACTCAACTTTACATATTTTTCGAAAATATTTTCGATTTCAAATGTCATATAAATATCATAATCGTTATTTTTAATGCGTGAATATGAATTTGAATGTGGAGTTCACTGATGGCCCAGGCGGATATGAAGTTATTCGAAAAAATTTTTCTTGGCAAATGCAATTTCTATAGCAGTCTTCGGTAATTGTATATAATTCTTTAAGGAACGCTACGGCTGCAGAAATTATTCACAATCACAATCCTGGATACACTCGAAGCGTGCATTCCAGTTAGGTAAATGCAACAAGTAGTTGATTGATGTGTGCAATGGAATTCATTCTTCGAAACTTATGTTCACTAAAATTCTGAATTAGAAAATTAATAAGGAAACCCAGGGTATTCTGCTGTAAAGTAATCATGGTTATGTCCTTGGTTAGCCGAAAATGCTTACAAAACGAAAATTCGCCAAAGTCTCTGTAGTGTATTGGTAACACTACGGTAGGGCGTGGGAGAGTAGGAGCGTGGGAGATGCTCTCTAATATGTTATAATACTCATGGCATGCATCGAAGCTCTTATCTTTCTTGTCTTGTCTACATGCCCAATCTTGTTTCAGGGCAGTTATGATCAGACCACCGGCAAGTGCAGTATAGTCGATACCCCCAAAAAAATTAATTTCTGTTTTAGACCTGACGAGAAATTACAACTTCTAAGTTATCTATCGTCTCCACATTATCTTCAAATAATTCGAACGCCATACTAAGATTTTGAAATTCAGAATTTCTTACCGAGCGGCTTATATTTGTATCAACTTAAAACAAGTAATTCTAAGGAAGTAGAGAAATAATTCGAACAAGAAAAGTTTTGCAAATTGAGTTTCCTTGTAGCAGTAAGGACAAATATGTGTAAGAACCAATTTGTTACCATGTATGAATAACTAAATCAAGCCCACAATTCAGAAGACTCTGAAGTACGTTTAAAGTTTCATTGGTCGCTAGAAAATAACGAAAGCTTTATGACTCCACTGTTTGCTTCATTTCAAGACCAACACCCGGTTGATCCGGTTGAAAAATTGCAACAATGCGATGATTCTTATACCCAATGCTTATTATATCAAACTGCCATATGATAATCTAAGTATTTGAATAAAACAGTGACCACCTGGTCAGAACAAATATTCTTCAATTTGATGCAGGAATGAAAAAAAATGATAAATCATTGTACGTTGAATCACGAATCGAATGAAATACAAATGTACACACGAACAGATAAGTATTTATGAGTCGCCAAGTTGATGAACAACTGGATTATTGAAAGCGTCACTACTTCGTTTCCATAACAAACTTGGATCAACATTCGTTTCTTAAGCGGACTTGCGGTTTCAAATGTGCAATGCGTTGTCACATACATGTAGTGAAGTAAGCAATGCCGTATTGATTTACGGAGTATGATGATTTGTGCTTCTGTTCTGTTTGCCGAATTCTACTCATTTTATTTAGAATGGTCTAAATGAATATAGGCAATCCTGTTTAAGGAATTTCTTCATATACGGACTTTATTGAAAGGACATAGATTTTCTAACAAAAAAAAAACTGACCGATTAGGCTACATTTGTTGCTTATCGACTTGAAGATTAATTTCGATAGCTTCAACCGAGATGCATTCTGGTTGGTCTTGCACAGGAGAGGTAATCTGGAAAAGCTCCCAGCTATTATAAAGGCTACAGACGAAGGTGGTGAGGGTGTCACGAAGTAGTCAGTGACACAAAGCTCTCGTTCGAGAGCTACAATTTTGAGATAGTCAAAGAGTTTGTTTTCATCGTGGTAAACGTGGACTCCACTATCGACATCGATATCCGACGTAGAATCGCCTCTGCCAAGCGGTGAAACTTCGGATTGTCAAAGCAACTTCTTACTCAATGAACCAAAATCACGCAAAGACAAAGGTCTTATATTGCCAAACCAAAAGGTGAAGGAAAAAACTTCTGAGCTGATTCTTGGTACCATCGAAAGAAAAATTCTACGATGACGCCGTCTGTGCAGAAGGTTGGAGGAGAAAACATAACCTTGAACTCTACGAGCTGTACCAGGATGTGGATGTAGTCGGTAAAGCAGAAATGAGTGGAGTGCAACGGCTCGACCACATCGAATGCTTGAATACCACTGTTCCATCAAAGAAGGTCTTCGAATCCAAGTCTCTTGGTTTGAGAAGAAGAGTACAAAGACCAAGCCAAGCCATCACGGACCCTCTTTGGGTCGTTGGGGACCCAAAGAACAATTGTAAGTTGTCAGAGGATTTTGAGGTCAAAAGTGGATTACGTTAAGGCTGCATACTGTCACCACTATTGTTCTAGTGGTTATCAGCGTTGTACTATATACTAGTGGTATATAGGGATGTACGTACAGCATTTACGGAACTTATCTGTTACCTGAAACACTTTGACCATGCTGACTATGTTTGTTTACTTTCCCATTGGATAGTGGACCTTCACTGGTTCCCACAATCTAGAAACTAAGGCGCATAAAGTGAGTCTCAAAATAAATATAACAAAAACTAATGCCATAAGCATACACCCTCGCCCAAGTGAACATTGCGTGCAGTAGAATTAGGAACAACAAAGCTCGAAACAACTACGCAGTTAAGACAACTCCAATACAAAGGCAGAATAGCTGGACGCTCTAGACAAACGTGGTGTAGATCAGTCAAAGAGGAATCGAGTTCCTTCTCAAGTCATTAAGTCGTAGTCAGTTTTATGCCGACTACGAAAAAATTCTTAGAATCGTCTCCCTAGACAGAAATGAGTAGATAGGTAGGAAGGGCTACTAGTGATGTAACCAACACACTTAGTCCATATTGGTACATTTTGATACCCACAGTCAGACTACTATCACTGATTGACCACTAAACTGATATCACGATGAAACTGATCAAACTGAATTTAATTCCAACCGTAAACGGTGATTGGACCGCATAAATGCGTATGAAGTTAGCTGTCACTGGGATTCGAACTGGCTACCCCACTAACCAAGGGCTGGCACTCAACCAACTACGCCATCCAGTCGAATTAATACAGGAATACTGTTTGATCATTGTGAATGAATTGAAAGAACCGTAAATTAGGAATGTTGGTAAGAATTCGGCGTAGAATTCGACGCATTAAGCCAATACGCCTTTCTCTCAACTAATTTATTCCGCATTTCCTTGTTACTGTCTCTGTGTTGAAATAAGATCCCAACTGAAATTCTACAGGTTACTCTAGCCTGCATAATGATGAACTCATTAAGCACGGTAATGTGAAATTTCGTTAGTCGCATGATTAAGGTGAGTAGTTCAATAGAACATCAATATCGCTTATTGTCGATAAAAGCACACGATTTGTCAATAAATTTACTTCATCGCCCTATTTCACTGTTACAGTCTCATTTCCGAGAAAATTCTAGGATTAATTATTTGTGAGGGACTTTGTCACACGTGAGTTTGTTTTTGTATTTCGGATGCTATTATCATTCTATCCCGTCGGATGTGCCATGATTACTCCTTGTCTAGGCGGATAGCTCTCTAGCTGAGCGTTTTAGTGCTTTATGACGTTCCTTATCACCGAATGTCTTCACTTAAGCCTCATTTAAATAAACTCAAACTGTGCACAGGGTATGCTTGTGCTTTGTGTACTGTATCTAATGTGACTCTGCTGCTAATTCCTGTTAATCAGAATGCGCTTTCTGTCGTATCTTCCATCTGATATCAAAAAATGCCCTCAATTAGTGTAATCCAAATAGAAAAAACACAACACAGCTCTTTGTGTCGAACCCCCTTAACCGACCGGCAACGACGGACGGACGAAATCACATCGTCAACTCGGTAAGTACCTACACTAACTCCACAAGGACGGAAAAACTCGAAAGTTGAATTGAAATGACATCATATTTCTGAGCAAACATAAAAAACGCAACGCGAACCGAAATTGTTATTACCTGGAAATGAATTCCTTCAGCTGAAGAGTATAGTAAATCCATGTTTCTCTAATCTCTTCGTTGGCCTTGTACGAATGCGAATCTGTTTGCAGACCTGATGAACACACATAAAATAGTAAACAATACACTAAACCAAATGCTTTCACACACTATATTCACTAAACTTCTTCAAAAACTCCTCTGATAGGCAGTTACGAATCATACCCCCGGTGTCTCATTGCGTTGCACAATTTCATCAAACAAGAAAATCGAAAATTATTAAAAGTATACCCGAACGTGTATCTAAAAACGATACATTCACTTTTGTGCTTAAAAAAAAAACGAAAAAATAAATAAATAAGCACACACACGATAATTTTTATGCGATATGTACGAGAGTATCTAATAGACGCACGAGTAGCCTGCACTTGCAATACTTTTTTCTGTCCGTACTAGGTGGTATTCCGGCGGCAACTAATGTTGACCTGGTGTAATAGCTATTACTTCGAGCCCGAGTAGTCCCGGTGGTGGTTGCGCAAACACAGTCGTGTCTTTTATTGTTTTATTTCGTAGTTGTAGTTTTGTCTATGTTTTTGTTGTTATTTTGCTCAGCTTTTTTGAATAAAACACAATCCATTGGCAATCGTGCGATGAAGGTGGTAGTTGTAGACTTGACCGTGGACATTTCTGAATGAACGGCAGTGTAACTCTTGTTCATTTAGTGTATGTACATCCACTCTGGAAAGCATTCTCAAGTTTTTCCACTTCACACGAAAAAAAGCTCGTGTTTCTACTGTCTAGCGTCTCTTGTGTAGGTACCAATTTAAAGTTTATCAACTGCTTTAACTCGTAGAAATTCAAACAAAGACTAAAAAAAAAACAAAAACTTGTAGGATCAGTTAAGCCGGATAATTATTGTCAAGGAACCACTAGTTAATTACTAAGTCATCCTCCTATAAATATGACATTTGTGATTGTATCCAGTTTATTTGCACTTAAAAGCGAAACTCATGCGACAATAAAATTAGTGTAGTAATTAAATTCATGCTCCCACAGAGTGTGCATGTTGACTCAACTTAAGACATTTATTGGGAGCAAATACCGTTTGGTATCTTCTAGCAACAAGCTACTTATATTCATGATTGTTATGATATCACATACAAAGGCAGTGACTGTAGTCCACTGTCAAAAGCTTTAGAATTTTGTCTCGCTAGCAGGAGTATCTGTTCGGTTGGTTAGGAAATGAAGGGGAATCATCAGTTTTCAGTGTTAAGGTCAATACGAGGGATCCCAATCGGTGGTGGAGTTTGAATTAGAGCTTTGACATTTGATATTTGCTAGGTGCCATGTTGAATTCATGTTACAACAACTACAGTCAATATAATCTGGGGTGGAATGAAGTCAAGGGAAGTGAAGACTGTCTATACAATCTGGGACGACATTATGAGGTGCAATTACGAGTACAATTATGGAATTTTTGATGAAACATCATTTTTCGACTGTATTTTTCGATTTATGCTAGACTAAACCGTATTTTGAGGAACAGAATGGCACAAATCGGAAATAAACTGACGGGCGAGTACGCTTTTCATGGTTTCAAGGAAAGGCAACTGTGATCCTGTCTTAGATGTGAAGCAGGTGTTATTTAAGGTTAATGCCCACAAATGAATCTGGTTCTGGCTTTTGGATAATCTCTGTTTTATTCAAACCTCATGCATATGTGTATGGAATGGGAAAGGGGTGAATTGTTCATTTTGCATTTGCGGAATTAGGACAAATGATATTCTGTACTAAGACACCGTACCGATACAGGCGACAATTTCCTCTTATCTTAATTAAGAGAATTAAATTAGATGTAAGAATTTATTAATCCTTTTTCTAGTGAATAAAACAGTTAGTACTCCGTGACCAGATAAGAACGATAAGAAAATAACTTGACATAAAATAATAATGGTATCAGATGTAGTTTTGAATCTAGCTTCAGTTTGAAGCTACAGTCATGCCATTATAAATGAAATAGCACGTCACTCAAACAGCAGCCTCAGGTTTGCTGCCAGTGCTTCAAGTGGTCGGTACAATTTTTGGTGACTCGACGTTATTCCGCCACTCGTGCTTTTCTAAAGTAGTTGGGTTGTAAAAGTAGACAAAGGACAACGTAGCCCAAAAAAAAATAATCGATTTGTGTCAAGTCGAATGATCGCGATTGCCTATTGATAGAGGCTCGCCGCGAGATGTCCCAGACTTCCAGTCGCCAAATTTCTTCTTTACAACTTTGAGCTCTGCATTGCTTGAGCTATCTTTTTGCAACATTAGCTCGGTTTTACTGATATTGTCGAGTCTGGCCATAGAAAGTCTGTAACATTGGAGGCCATTGACTGTAAAGGCTCCCCTTCCTCATTTCAAAAGAAACAATGTTCAATGATGCCGCCATGCCATAAACCGCACCAAAGAGTTAATCTTTGTAGATGCGTTACTGCTTGGTCGAAGACTTGTATGCTGTGTCCGCTCTAAGATTGCCAATTTTCCGTGGTGACATAGCCGCTGAGTCGAAAATATGCCTCGCCCGTGAAGATTTTTTTTGAACAGAATACCGATCTCTGTCCAATGTTTTCAGTGCCCAATTAATGAACGAATGGCGCTATATATTGTCCCATCAACACAACCTTATAAAGATGCAGGCTCAAATTTAATCCCAAAATAAGCCGGTTCAGCCTAATTCTGGTGATCGGCTCGAGATATATTCGACTATTCGATTTTGGCCGCTATGTTTTCTTCAATTCGCACCAATCTGGAAACCTTACTCACCATTTTGGCAGCTCAATGGCAGTCGCTGGAACATAACATTTAGAAAAACTATCATTGCTCTCTGGTCACCGTTTATACCTAAGTGGGGTACACGCGCATTGACACGAATTTCTTCCCGCCTCAAGCGATTGAGATGATTTTTCATTGCACTTGTTTATCAGATTTAAATTACAATATTTCTCATTCTTCCTGTTGATTAGATACGTATATCAATATAAAGTCGCATTCTTTAACCGCAGACTTTTTATTGCACAGATTAGAAATGCGTCATTAGCATCGCAACGAAGACGACTAGAAGCTTACGTCAATTCCAGTTGAAATATTCCTTGTGATCTTAAATAAAACTCCAAACATATTATCATTTTGTGTTAGTTGCGATAAATAATGAATTAGAATTACAGCTGATAACGCTGTCGTAGTCTATATACCATTTGTTAATGGTAAACAGTCGTAGATGTCATTTGTACAAATTATCTTCGAAAAAGATCTTAAGACTACTTGTTTACGTAAATGTTGAGCAAGTAAACTATGCCTCAAAGAGACTACCGTAATGAATTCGCTTGCAAATGCGAAGTCAACCGTTCAGTTTGCGTCTAGTTGCAGCAACAAATGCTACTCCCAGTGTATGATTAAGTGGATTATGTCTGAATCACTTCCGTTGGAAATTCAAAATTAGTCATACGCACATACATATGTAGACTGTGTGCAAATAGATTTACTGAGCTTTTTCTTGATGTTTTTTTCTCAGTACTTAGATTCCGACAACTTTTATTATGATCGGTACGTATCACATGCTAATGATAAAGTTAGATGGGACTCTGCTTCATTATGCAAATATAGATCAACTTTTAGCCACACATGGGAGTTCACGGTCTCCTTGTATCTTATCTTGACACATCAAGAATAGTGGAAAAGGTTCATTGAAAGGTCTTCGGTGTTGCTGCGAGATAAGTAAAGCCAATTTAATTTGTTGCAGCGAATTTTCACAAAAGTTATGAACTTTAACCTGCGAAATATATTTAATGTTTCATTTAGTGTTTCTATTTCTTCTACGGATAATGTTGAGGCAGTAGTTTCATACTGCTGGTGGCGCTACAGTCCGGGGTGGACCTGGGCCTCAACCAGTAAGCCTCTCCAGCCGGCACGATCTTTAGCCAGCTGTCTCCATTGCGCACACCAAGTTGATTGAGGTCCTTCTCCACATGGGTGCGCCATCGGTTCCGTGGGCGTCCTCTATTGCGTTGTCCCACTGATTCGGAGTCGAAGACTCTTCGGGCTGGAGCAGTGTTGTCCATGCGCTCTACATGGCCCAGCCATCTTAGACGTTGAATGCGTAGACGACTGACTAGGCTCATGCCGCTGTACAGCCCGTACAGTTCCTGGTTGAATCTTCTTCTCCAGTAACCATCAACGCAGACAGGACCAAAGATTGAACGCAGAACTTTTCTCTCGAAAAGACCAAGTGCTTCTTCATCTGCTTTTGTTTTTGTCCATGCCTCCGCACCATAGAGCAGGACAGGGATGATCAAGGTGTTATATAAAGTTAGCTTGGTCCTTCGAGAGAGGACTCTCGTCGATCATCGTCATTTGCGTTTAGTGGAACATTCTGCCTGACAGCGGTATTGGAGTCTTCCTCGTCGTTTAACAGTCTACAGAAATGATCTTTCCAGATTCTCAGTTTCGACTGCGAATCTACTACGAGTTGTCCCTCTGCGTCACGAAAAGCCGGTGCTCTTCCCTTCTTTTAGCTCACGAACCGCTCTCGTGCTTCTGTCCAGCGTCGCCTTGTATGCTGCTTGCTTCGCTGAATGTGCCTGCCTGCACTCGTTGTCAAACCAGGGGTTTTTTGGGGTGGCACATCAGATGCAGCTTTTCTGATGGCGTTTTGACAACGGTTTCATTGTTGCTCGATTGCTTCGCCTGGCAGGGTTGGACCGTCTGAGAGCTTTAGGGAGACTCGATCGGCAAAGTTGCTAGCGGTCAATTGCGATTGTAGCTTTCCGACGTCGAATTGTTTTGGTCTTGCTCTACTCCGTTGTCCTATCGATATCCGTGTTCTTACCTTGGCTACAGCAAGGAAATGATCGAAGTCGATGTTGGCTCCTCGGAATGTTGGGTCATCGAGAATGCTGGAGGAGTGTCTGAAGTTGATCACGATGTGATCAATCTGGTTGACGGTTGATTGATCAGGAGACCGCCAGGTCCCTTTGTGGATGTTGAGGTGAGGGAACCGCGTACTGGCTACAAAGAGGTTTCGCCCCGTTACGAAGTCCAACAGCCTGAGTCCGTTCTCGGACGTGTTGTCGTGCAGGCATCAGGTCATCTTCAGTCATCACGTTTTTTAAGACGCACTACCAAGCGTTGGGCTTTTCATCGATATAGAGGGTGCTTTTGACAGTGCGACTTTTGATGGCATGCGTAACTCAGGCAGAGAACACGGTGTTGATGAATAATTCGTGTTGTGGATCAAACCAATGTTAATAAGTAGAAGCATAATTTCGGATGCGGATTGTGGCCCACAGGACAGTGTCCTTTCTCCTCTCCTATGGTGCATGCTTCTTGGCTCTCTGCTTGTTATTCTCAATGGGTCTTACATCTATTCTCAGGTTTATGCAGATGACGTAGCTGTACTGGCTGTCGGATCGTGCCTAACGAATGTGGGTTCAAAAGGGCAGGCAGCTGTAGACATGATGGATGACTGGTGTATCAGAAATGGGTTTCCTCCTCTTCACGAGGAGAAGGAAATTGACTGGTCTGAACCAACAGAAACTAAAATGCGTCACCATCCCTTTCTCCGATAAAGCCAAATATCAGGGTGTTACTCTAGATAGGAATATTTTCTGGAAAGAATACATCGATTCGAAAATCGCCAAAGCGCTGTCAGTTTTCTGGCAGTGTCACCAACAAGATTAATCTGGGTCTACACGGCTATGGTAAGGCCCATTCTCTTCTGTGCATCGGTCGTTTGGTGGAATAACTGTCTCGGCTGCATAGGGGCCTTCCCAAGTATGCCTGGCTCTGCTCTTGATGCACTGCTGAGTCCTCCCGCCTTGAGATTCACATCATGAGATGCACTCTCAAGACCATCTTCCGTCTTAAAATAAGTGGTGAACGTAGGGGTGGAGTGGTGGAGCACAACAGTGGACACGCACTTGAGTTTCGAGGACATTACACACCGCATTTCATTTAACCCCAGTCTTATCCGTAGGCCATCTGACGACCGAACACCAGTACTTAAGTTACGACGCACATACAATGTTGACTCTCCTTGCCATGGGGCTGGCGCTGGCGCTTCCTTGGATGGCGACATCTAACAGCCTAATGCACACTAGGGAGGTTCACATCCATGCTGAGTTGAGTTTTGATATCGAAATTCAAGTTCTTAATATATCGCATAATCGATGTTAAGCACAAAACAATGGCTTTCGATGGTAGCAAAAGAAAACCTACTATTAATTGTAGATTTTGGAATTCTGTAATTCTGGAATTTCATCATAATGACGTAAGCATTTCATAGAAATACCACTGATCAGTTCTTGGAATTGGTTCATGGAATGTTTCGACTTTAGTCTGATAACAAAATTGGATTTTCCAAGTATACAGGATACTTTGAGTTTCTTGGTATTTTTTTTCTTTCATTCTTGGTTTTTGATGGGAAGTGTGTGGTAACGAGCTATGCATGTATGTTGGTTTTTACACTATTTGTCGAAATTATATAAATTCATTATATAGCATCTATGTAAAACGAACATCGATGTTTTGATTTCGATTATTATCGGTCATCGATGTTCAGCCAACGATGTTGAAATCGACTTCAAGATCGATATTTTGCCAACATCGCACATCCCTAATGCATATCTCATGCATTGCGTCGGTTTTCCAAGTGGAGACCTATGCAATAATAATGGCCAAGAACTATATTGTGAAGAGCAGGTGTAAAAGGCGAAGTATCTGTTTCTGCAGTGACAGCCAAGCTGTGCAATAAAAAAAGGATAGTTCAGGCATGCAAGTCCTCTCAGAATTTAATCGGCGG
This sequence comes from Eristalis intricaria, assembly GCA_964034865.1. Lineage (NCBI taxonomy): Eukaryota > Metazoa > Arthropoda > Insecta > Diptera > Syrphidae > Eristalis > Eristalis intricaria. The sequence continues at coordinate 13,513,091 of OZ035876.1, read as the reverse complement.
TCGAAATACACTATGCCTCAGAGGATCAGAGGAGATATTCTCAGGAGCTGAACCTGCGATGGGACACCTGCGCCGTAAACTCAAAGTTGAAAATGGTATTGTATGTGTCAATTGTCAAAAATATCCCAGCGGATATTGAAAAACTGAAAGCTAAATAACTTCTGGATCTTAAATTTCAAACTGTGAGTTGAAATAGTGAACAAAACCAATTTTTAACTCCCTGGTTTAAACTCGAGTCGAGACCAACTCCGAGGTTGATCAACTCCTCAGTTGGACGGCAGGCAAGTTGAACAATAGTGAACAAAACGACCCTTCCACTGGTCAAAAACCCAATTGGTTTAGTTACTTGAATAATCTTAAAAGCAAATAGCATCAGAAGCTTCTCCAAACAAGGCTTAGAAGGGTAACTTGCTTATAATGCAAATGTCATTATAGTTTTGGCTTATGATCTGTTGTACCTATAATTTTTTGGCTATCCTCATTTTTAAGTTAATTACTTATTACTAGAGTTGTACCGTAATTTGGCCGGATACTTGATACCAAACCCAGCAGCTAGGCTGGGTAGCCGAATAATCGGCGACCGTATATCGGTCCAAATTAAAATTATAATATTTTGGTGACCTGATACTTAAATCAGAAGTAACCCCAACTTAAACATCTTTTTTCCATCTCCTCCAAGAGATGTTCTTATTTTGTACACACTATATATGAAGAGCATTTGTTGTTCTCCTCGCAAACATCAAAATAAAATTTGTCCAGTCTATTTTATTACAGTTTTTCTTTTGACGCTCACATATTATGTTTTCCTACCCATATTTAATCACACGTCGCACCATCTCAGAATGCTTATGTTTCACTAAGAATACGAAGATTAATGACTCTATTCTGGTACACCTCTATTAAGTGTTGGTTGTGAGGTTTTCATGTTCTGATCAACACCTTCCAACATATGAGCATCGCAAGAACTGTCAAAATTGTGATGTTCTCTTGAGCACATCCAAGGAAAGAAAGGAGAAAATAGAGACGAAAAATAAACTGCAACGTAGAAGGGTTCTAAGGAATTTACGAAGAAACGACTATCCGGAATTCTGCCGGATAGAAAAAGATTATTCGGCTCCGATCGGAATTATAAAGGAGTCTGGATAGGCCGGATACCTAATACTTGCCGGATATCCGTCACATCTCTACTTATTACCATAGAACACTGCATATCAGATTCTTTCCTTTGGAGTCCCGTTTTAATTTATTTTTTTTTTAAAGAGCAAATATTCCAAAAAATAATAATATAGTTATTAGTTAATCTTTCCTGATACAATTAACAAATCGAAATTCACGCGTGAAATGCTACATTTATTAATCGCATATATCTTCGCCATCACACAACAAACAAACAGTAACGCATTTGCAATAGTCCTTTCCTCTTATCTTCAGTTCATGCATTCATTATGAATATGCGCGCACCTATTCGTACTTGAACTCGAACTTGACGAGCAGAAGTTCCCATCACAATCAATAACCGCAGGTAAGACTCACATAATGAATTTTTAAAGCAAAGATGTGTCACACGTATGAATAGGCATTAGATACCATCAAGGGAAAAACTGTGGTATTTTATTTAAACTAAGAGAATTTGTTTTGCAAAGTATCCGGTTGAGATGTTGCACCATTTATACATTACTAAACCGACGAATAATGTATGAGTAGACAAGAGAAATTACGCAGGTATTATTTGATTAATAGGGGTAGTTAGTCGAACTAAGTGTAACTAATAGCTTCACATTCGATTGGTATAATTTCCCTTTATGTAATTCAGTTTTGCCCAACGATTCATCAAATACTTAGTAATACTATTTCGGGAATCAGTTTGGTAGCGAGTGGCTTTTTTCAGATGGCATTAATGTGCATTTCGGTTATAATAAAATTTATGAAACTGTGAATTACAAGAAAGACAAAGAACGAATTTATAATTTATGAATAACTTCATAGTTTTTTTTTTGATTTCATATATCTCATTAAAAAATAATAATTCGATCGCCGTGGCGTAGTGGGTTGGTGCGTCGTTTCCTGAGCAGAAGGTGCCAGGTTCGATCCCCGAATTTTACCAACTTTCATAATTCACGGCGCCACCTCTTTGAGTCACTGACAATGCTAAAGAGTATTCCAGCTTAGAAAAAGCTTCTCTCTGCTGCGCCACTCATATTATTATATATATATACCAATTAATCATCGGTGCTCATTTTGAATTGGCATTCCCCTAAGAAATGTAACAATGTTTGCTGTCTGAGTGCAGAGACTTCATTAAATTGGGCGTTGAGTTTGGTGGGTCGGATTATTTTATAAGACCGTGCATATTTAGTCCTTTAAATTTTGGTCTCAATTATTTAATCGGGTTTCTAAGAAATGAGCTTCAGAGCGATGTCATCTTCAGACGAGATGTTTAGACCAAATCCAAAAACTCGCTTGTTCTGCTTGGGCCTCCTGATGAGTTAGCTAATCATTCAGTTCTCGGCTTCATATAGCAGGACTGGTAGAATTAGCTTCTGTAGAGCTTCATTTCGGTTCTTTGAGTCAGAAGTTAGTTTGTCAAATCTCTTTTAGTAGATCCAATTCGGGGAAATACCTTATACATACATTTTTAAGCTGTACCTCCTTTTCTTGCACATTTTGTAAAAATAAAAATTCGGGGAAGTACCGTATATTTTATGCTGCTCACGAAGTTCATTTTGAGTTGTTAGTTGAATTTTGCGTGGCGCGGTTTTAATGCCGGAAACACAATAGTGCGTTGCGCCAGGCGTCTTGACATTACGAAGGGAGGGATATGACGCACAGCGTTGAAATGATTACTCGATTTATAGCTGTTCTCTCTCTTATCACCAGATGAAAATTTTGCCTTCTTCCTGCATACATTCATTTAAAATGACTTTTGTCGTTAAATTATTTTTAATCAGCTGTTTTCATTTCTCAAATGCCACAAAATATCCTCAATTTGGAAGAAAGCTCTCAATTTGGGAGAAAAACTTTATTACGATCCTCTCATCTCTCTTATTATTCACTGACGCAGGTCGACGATGTATTTTGTGCTTGGCCATTGAAAGACTTTATAATTTACATGAAAAGTAAGTATTCTGTATTTGCAACATCCTCCAAACTTGCACCGAGCCCGGTTTTCATTGCAAGCAAGAATCGCGGTGCTACTGTACTTGTCTGGAGGGTTAATCATTAATGCAAATTATGTATAAAGTGTAGAACAGTAGCAATCCCGAATTCAATGGGCCGTATTCAATAAAACAAAGGATATCGTCCCAAGTATAATGTAGAAGTATAAGTTTATGCTTTAAAGTAAAAGGTTGAAGTGTAAGCATTTCCTCCTGGCTAGGATATCCTTCAAGCACAAGTAAAAGTTAGACTGGTCAGATCGCGATGCTAAGGAGGATTATCGCTCTGTAAGTGGCGCAGTTGGTCGATCAAAGGAAACTGAGATTCCACTCATCGAGCACTTTTTCCTCCGACCATATCCTACAGATGGGTTGATGTATATTAGGGATGTTCGATGTTGGCAAAAACATCGATGTGATACGATATGACCAAATATCGATGTTTTGACATCTATGTTCAAGTTCTTAAAATATCGCATATGTTTTTGACTGGAAAGTGGAAAATCTCTATTAGGTGATTTGTGCAGTCCATCTCCAGCTGCTTTGAAGAGTTCCTCAAACTGCCCGTCCGTACTTGGAGCTTTATTCACTCTAAGTATCAGTATATCTATCCGAGATAAGGGATAATAGAGATATCCAACTTGATTTTATCTGACTGGGCTTTTATACGCTTTTTGTCCCGTGTTTGTGAATACGTGTGAGCTCTTGAGATGAAATGGGGTGAATAAGAGTTCTTATTTGAAAATTCGCTCGTTATTTGAACGTTTTTTTCAAACTTCGGTGTTACATTTTGAACTTTGACGGGTAAACGACCTAAAAAAGCTTATGTTCATGAAGTCAATTCATTAAACTGCACAACCTAGTGTGTGTATTTTTGCATATGAATAAAACCTATGAAATGTATTCAAGCGATCAAGTAACTAATAATAAAAATATTATAAACGCGTTTGCATGAATCACTTAAAATAAGAAGTTTCGTTACTCGTACATTTTACGGAAATAGCACCACAAAGTAATTGCAAATTTTGACAGCCATTTTTATGCATTAGTAATAGTTGCAATATCTTGCCATTGTTCTTATCAAATTATTTAAATTGAATTCATAAGTTTTCCAGAATTCATGAATTAAGCGTATACAGCGGCCCTCATATTTTGAGTTGTCAGGTATGGTTTATGAATAATAATACAGCATATTTATACTTAAGAATTAATTTGAGGTGAAATAGTTCTAGTTAAATGTGCATTGCAATACATTTTTGTTCACGAAAGTCCATATAACAATGTATGAAAATTCTCTTAAAAATACAAGTCAACTTTTGAGTACACTCCGAACAACATATCCAGGTATGGTACATGGATTGTAGGCAAATTCAGAAAGATAAAAGAATCTGTCCGCGGCATTTCCGATTAACAATATACAGAAATTTGCAGACAAATTCTCAGTACCGACTGCGACTCTATTATGAGTTGTCTTGTCCCTCATCGTCCCGGCAGGCTTTTGTCCGAAGTCTATACCTATTGGGTGGTCGTTTAACCAGCCGGTATAACTTTCGGAAATCAACACCTCTCCATTTTCTCGATCGCGCGCTTCTCGCGCGTGCTCGTTCCGTTTCAAACTCTTCTACATATTCGAACAATCAAAGACAAGATCATGAAATGAAAGATTATCTCGTGTGAATTAATTTATTTTTTATTTAAAATTGTGCATTTGTGCGTTGTGAATGGTTGATTTGTTTATTATTCTATTTTATATACTACGAATTTATTCCGAATTAGTGCTAAAAGCTTTATTATTTAATATCGTTTATCTCATAGGACAATATTTGACTAATGAAATGTTTCTACTTAGGTATACAGTACTGAGGAACAAAATGTTGTTTGATGATTTTATGTTCAAATTGAACGTCAGTCACAATAAAAAAAAAGGTTTCGCATTCATCTGGCACATTAAATTAAGTGAGCAATACAAACATCTCTAAAGAGACTAGTAACAAAAACTTAACTAGATAGAAAGACTATGAAAGTTCGTTTTACAACGAAATTCTGATCGTAAGTTTACATTTTTGACAAACTGACTGAGCTGCTCTGTGATTTGCAATGATTGCGTTTCCAGCATTTCGACTTTCTAAGTATCCTCAAAAATATTCCCAGTCACTATCTCAAACGTGCAACATTTCGACTAAGAATAACTATTAAATGCATTAAGATCTGTCGACTTTACTCTTAACAATAGAAGTGAAACGAATTAAGCTAGAAACTTAAGATTAGACAGTGGCTCAAGGCCATCCAAAGTTGATGTTTGTCATTTGATAGAATTTGTTATTGAACGGCCTGTAGAATTCTCTAAGCCTATCAATAGCAACGGGATCGATGAACGGATGATTGCGCCCCTTTGTCTTTCCCAAGCAATGCGGCGTTGACTTCGCCTCTGATTTGAAAAGACATGGGAATCCCTTCGTTGAATTGAAATAGAAGTGTTTCTCTGTGACCACTCTTTTGAGACCAAGGAAATCCTGATAGAAAAAACCATGATTATGTTCTCTTTGTTAACAAAATTAATACTCACTTGAACACGTCCAATTTCAAAAGCCGGATCGACAATCAGTCTCTCGCCACTTATAAAAAGCAATTGGGATAGTGGGAAGTATTGCAACCATTTCTCTAAGTGTTTTGAATAAACTCCTATTTTAACGGGGCTCCAGGATGTGTCCACGACTTCAAATGAGTCGTTCATAAATGCAAGCTGTTCAAACTTTTTCATGTCAGATTTTTTACTGGCGGCTTGTGTGTAATCGGATATGGCTCGTGTGACGGGATCTCTTACGACAACAAGAAGCCTTGAAAAGAAGAAGTGGATTAATTCCTAACTTTATAAATACAAGATCCACATTTTGGTTCGAAAAAAATGAATAACCCTAGGGACACCATGGCGTATGTGGATTTTTTTTAAAAACATTCAAAACTGAAAAACCGAATACATGTACATACTTTGTACTGGGATTCATATGATGCACTCGTTGCGGCACCTCTTTGGTCACAAAGTAACTCGGAGACTTTTCCATTGTAATCTGACCTTCAATAGTGTAGGGCATATGATGCCGATACCAATGCAGTCCTCGGCTGTAGTGCTTATCGAAAAAATGCACTTCACACCCAGCCGCTCTAACATCCGGATGCAAACGAATGAACTCCAACAGTGCTCTTGTTCCGCTCTTTTTCACACCGATAATAAGAGTATCGGGCAAATGGCGGGATGGACGAAGGCCTTGCTGTCGTAGAAATCTGTATTTTGGTGAACCATCCATCTCTGTGTAATTATACATGAGAGGTACTATCCGAACTATAGATCCAAGAATTTTGATTTCCGGTGGTTCCGTCATTACGATGGGTGACATTACACTTTCAACAGTGTTTTGCAGAGTTTGCTGCAAGCAATTGTGAGGTTAGTTTATTAATTCTGCTGACAATGAGGGATAAACTGTACCTTTTTAAACGATCGGTTTATCCTGGACATTAGACAGGAATTAAATGTATAGGAGACGTATAAAACAGATATGCATACAAGAAAGATAACCGCTATAGTGCGATTACTGAGATTTGAGTACCAACTTGACAGCATTTTTTCCTCTTCTTAAATCCGACAACAAATGGTTTCAGATAAAATGCGTAATGTTGAAAGGGATACATTTACACGTGAATTTTTCGAATCACAAAACACCTGCCAGATTGATTACATTTTTAATGAAACAATTTCACACCCTGGCTGTTGTATTGGTTATGTAAAAAAAAAGTTTGTAAAAATCGAATTGCTTAAGGGCTGAAGATGAAAAAATATGCCCCATGCACTCCTATGTACAGATATAAATCTGAAGTTCGACGGAAATCTATCAGATTCATTCATAAAATCGCATACAAGGGATTTGTTTGTACCTGCGCACTTTGCAATTTCTCTGAAATGAAGGGATAGTTTGCATTACAAAAGGACTCCTTCGTGTGTCATTCGGCGGGTGGATTATGTGAAATGGCAATTCCTGTTTTAGGGTTGGTTTCGCAGTTTGTTGGATATACAGGGTGTACGAAACGTGTTATAAAGTAAAAATGTGTTTATAGAAAACTCAGAGGCAAAGGGACAAATAAAACGAAAATTAGTGCAATTTTAAACTGAATTTCCGAGTGATACATACATACAGTGGACTCTCCCTAAGTCGAATTCTCCTTAAGTCGAAACTCTCCCTTACTCGAACTTTTGCGCCATATTTTACATACATTTCCCTCAACCTTCCATACCTCTCTCTAAGTCAAACTCTCTCGAACTCGAACAAATTCACTCTCCATTACTCGAACTTTTGCGCCATATTTTACATACATTTCCCTCAACCTTCCATACCTCTCTCTAAGTCAAACTCTCTCGATCTCGAACAAATTTTGATATCCCGTGACAATTCGACTTAGGGGGAGTCCACTGTATATGGGATTGTGATTGACAATTTTGACTTATTTTCGCTTAGCAAACTGTACAAACAGACTCGACCTTGATTCTTGACATCTAACCTTCACTGATCATGGCAAATATCGTCTTATTGTTGATAGCAAACTAACAAAGAATCCTATTAACAAAATAGCTACACGGGATCGCATCAGAAGAGCATCGATTGCACTGTACCAGGGGGGAATCCAATAGTACGATCAAGGCAAACAAAATGCCATAAAGATAAGCAGAATACAGAGATTGGAATGTATGTGTACAGGAGCACTGAGATCAACGCCTACAGCTGCCCAAAAAATGATACTGCATATTCTCCAAATGGCTATTGCCGAGAATCTTTCGGCTACTCACGCTGCTATAAGACTAAGAGAATACAGCCGATTTCCGGCGTAAAACTCACAGTAAAAGCGACATGGACCTGCTATAAAACTCGAGGTTTCCAAAACAATCGGATTATATACCACCCTTTGGGGACTTCTAAATTAACCAGAAAATAATCATGCCAACAAGAGCTTCCGCAACAAAAGAAATCCACACATATAGACCTAAATCGGATGTAGGCAAAGGTTCAGGTGTATATGCTTACGACTGGTTACCAGAAACTAAACTTAAAAGCTAGCCTTCCGATTATCAATGGTATCTATGATTATCAATCGGATTATCTGATCCTTTTGAGGGTTTAAAATTTCGAAATAAACCGCAAGACAATAATCCCCACGAGAAAGAAATGGGACGGAGATAATATCTGTAAGCCGATTCCAATAGAAATCTGCACAGAAGGACCCAAATCGAATTAAATCACATGTTCATGGGTACAGCAGAGAATTTTCTGGTCCTTCGTTTACCAAATCAGTGTATTCTAGGCACAGGTGTTGCAACCTGCGAACGATGAGAAATTAATAATCAGGCCCTATGTGGCAATTGATTGTCTGCACTTGAGAGTCAATTTGGAATAAACAATTGTTATTTAAAATGTGAGAGCTCTTAATTTTGAGATTATTTCAAGCTGTTTAAAAAGCAAACCTCCGATTGTCAATTGGTTCGATATGCGGAAGATATGTGGATAGTCAGGCGGCATAAGGCTCTGGAAACACCATCGATCAACTTGAAGAGGAAGAGGAAGAGGAAAGAGTACTACGCCATCCAGGTACTTAACCCGCCCTTACAGAAACTGGATTTAAAGATTGTTTCGTAATTATTTTTCTTTTAACGAAAGCGAAGAATTGACAAACAAATATGTTTTCTTAAAACATGTGAAAACCATTCAATGGTTCTAATAGTGGTCAAAAAGAGATATGGAGTTACAACAACGGCAACGAGGAGCCAGGTGGAAGATGTAAAGTGCCATAAATGGGGTCTAAGTAGAGCAAGCGTTTTATTGTTCAAGGTGTAGAGTCGGCTCTAAAGCTTTCCAAGTCTGACTCCGTGGCTGATCGATCATGCACAGGAGACAACCGTATTAGGCATGTGTAGCAAGCTCTTGCTTGCTCGAACTAGAATACGAGCTTACCATATATCACCAAATTAGGTCAAGGTTCAAATTTCATTTCCTATTATTGACCAACCATAGGTAGACCGAACTGTGCAACATCTATGAAGACATGGCTAGCGGAGAGCCTAGCACTGACCAATTGAAGCATGGGAGCCAGATCAAGTATTTCTTATAACGTGTATTGGCAGCTGCAAACCATTCAGGAGAGAGTCATGCATACACGGAATGCACAAGCAAAAATGTTTTTGAATTGCAATAGGTTGTCTTTTCAAATTAGAAGCGAGTGTTTACTCTTGTCGGACTACTGACTAAATTTATTAAGCCGGACATTAAGCCAGTGAAATCTTGGAGCCGAGCGCATTCGATTGAAGATGGGGCACCCGATTCCCGTGTCGGGGAAGAGTAATCTGTACCATCTTTCCTTATGGGTGGCGGCGAATGAGCTGGGGAACTGTGTGGTCAATGGCGCATCCGTAACTCCAGTCAGCAGGAGCTTCCTGATGCGCTCTCCTTTAAGAGCTACTCGGGCATATTCGGAGCTCGAGTCTAGAAGATTCTTCATAAACTAGATCGGGGCATAAAAATGGCGGCGTAAGAGCTCTGTATATATTAAGGCCAACGGCAGAGCTCACTGCCTCAGTGAGGTTACCGAAATCGGATACAACAAATGGCCTGTCCTACAAGTTGGGAGTAGTGTGTGAGATTAACTCCCTCACCAACCAAGTCACACTGTTCTGAGACCACCAACTGCCTACAATACGGACGAAATTTATGTTAACGACCCCAGCTAACGAAACAAGGACAACGATTTTCGACCACGTGCACGGAAAATTCGCGGAGGCACTGGAGTTCTAAAAGGCAGTTATCACCCCAATCCTGGAAGTGCGGTGGAATGGATCGGGCAAAAGGGGATGTAAAACAGCTACATCTACTAAAGTGATTGCAACATTGGGAGGGGCTTATTTGGGTGTTGATTTGTTATTCGAGGGAGACTGAAGCAAAAGGTCTTAAGCGAACGCCTCATAACAAGCCTCGTAAATCCAAAATTCGGGAACATCAGCCTGATTTGCTCCCGGGCCCCGACAGAGGACGCCCAGGTGGGTAAGGACCTCAATCGGAGATCGTGCCAGCTGGAGAGTGTATGAGTGCACTTGACAAGGTCGATCATAATTTTTTTTTATTAGATAATTTAATAATAATATTGCTGGCGCGACAGTCCGAGGCGGATCTGGACCTAACTTCTCATTATCTTAGATAATAAAAGCAGATAATTAAGGTGTGAAATCATTAGACAATAAAAAATTAAAAATTCTTAAATTTTGTTTTCGTGATCTGCTTTTGCAGACGTAGATAAGTGAAAGGATACAAAGCTAAGAAGTTCATCCACGTTATTTGACGAAGTCTTTAGCAAACTTCAATAAAATACAATAATTATTTCATTATTTCGCTTACGATCTGTTTTATTATCTAACAAACGAATAACTATACAATGTTTGAACAGTTAAATAAAAAAGGAAAACACTGTAACTACAGAACAAGTCGTTGAATGATGCAGATAAATTAAAGATACAAACAGCATTTGGTCGCTCATGATGTAAATGAATGTACACATATGTATATGTGTCTCGAAAAATGTGTGAACAGGTAGGACTTATCATGAAAATTATGAACTGATCTAAACAGGCAGTTAATATATATATATTTATTTTCTTTTTTTTTTGTTGTTTTCTACAATCTGCAAACAAAAAAAAAAAAAAAAACGAAAATAAGGTAATGCATTTATAAATATAAAATTTAATGTAGCTACAATTAATGGAATTATTTATATTAGTTTCTTTTTACTCTTCTCTTACGCGATTATTTTAGTTTTGTTTTCTTAATTTAATTATTACTCTTGTTTCTTTTTATAAACTACGACGACGTTTTGCTTATGAAATGGAATTGTTCATGTGAATTTAAACTGCAATAAACTCTTGCGGTGGTATAGTTAAATATACAGAAAATGGGAAAATAATTTATATTTATATTCATACATATTTATACACACATATATGCATATAGATTTGCTTTTGTGTTCTGAGATATCGACTACTTTAAAGAAGACACACGTTTACACACGATTCATATTCGATAGCCCTTTTTTTTGTTTTGTTTTTGTAATCTTATGTTTGTTTAGCCTTAGATAGGACAGCCTCTGATTTAGAAGATTGTATTCGCTGTTCACAATACAAACTGCCAATTGGCTTTGATAGTGAAGCGGAAAGACTTTTGGTGAAAGTTAGTTGACTGGTAAAGTTAACAGCTGAACTGGTGCTGGGCACGGGTGTAGTGGGTGTGGTTGTATTCGAGGGTGATGGGCTCGTTAAGATCGACCGTTGAGATTTTGCTTCTAACGAATTTGATGGGAATATGCTCTCTTTTTTCCGTCGATCTGTGATGGGAAACTTATTCTTTGCACAACTCAAATCCAATTCAATGGTATAGAATCTTCCTCGTTTGTATTCCTTATTTTCGTTTTCGATAACCTTGTCGGACTTTTTGTCATTGCAATTAAAATTGTGGCGAATATCAAGTTTTATGTTGGCCTTCTTTGAGTTAATGGATTTTGATGAGTTCGCTGCATGGTCGTTATTTGTTAGTTTTGTTGTACTAGCGTCGTCGGACGCAACGAGTGTAGATGCCTTGTTTTGATTTTCTATAGCTGTTGGTGATTTCGGTTTTGTAACAAATGACTCTAAAAGATTCTCATAACTTGATTCGTGTACACTTTCAAGTGGCGGGGATTTTATGTTTGACTTGTATGCTGGATACCAAGGTAAGGATGTGGCCGAATGCGGAGCGGCGGTTGTGACACTTGTTTGCTGTTGTTGAGAATTGGAGCTGCTGTTGATTGCCGGATTGATCGCTTCAATAACATCCGCATTATTTTTGACCGGCTTAAGGGGTAGTTCCTTACCCTTCCGAGACAATATCTCATTCGGTTCGAGGTTAAAGCATTCAAAATTTAAATCTAGGAAAAGTTCTTGAAGGAAGCGCCTTGCGTTCATACGATAACTGCTGCGACCCAGAAATTTACACACTTCTGAGTAGAGACAAATGTCCTGAAAGGAGTCCGGTTGCTTTTGTTTCAACTCCAACAGGGCAAACTTAGACTCTTTGCTGCTTACAGGATTGGCCAGTCTAAGTACATTATGCAGGATAACTGTTGTTAAATGATCGGGCATACTGTCGTCACTTAAGATACTTTCGGGTGAGTTAAATGAAATCTCTGACACTTGAATCGAAGAACTCGGGTAGGATTTGAGTTTCTTATTCAATGCACACACATCGTTGCTCTTGTTCGGTCGATTGCTGGGTGACCGGGAGCATCGTAAGCAAATGCTTCGATTGTGCTTTCCAATCCATTTTGAACGTTTACTCACAGATGAGACATCTGAGAAATTGCTTATTACGGAACTTTCATCACATTCATTCATGGAGTCGTTGAAAAACTGATGTTTAGTACTTAAAAGGTTTGCATCCGTCAGATCATTATCCTGGATATCCCGCGAAACATATGTGGTGGACATATTCCGCGTTGGGAACAGGTCTTGTAAGTGCTTAGGAAGGCATATACCTGTAAAAGATAAAATTATTAAAATCAAATGATGATACAAAAATGTTTTATTTAGCTTTATTACCGGAGTAACAAGGGCCTTTTGAATCGTTTTGTAAGAGGAACTTTGGTGTTGCCAGTGTTGGTAAAGGAACTTGAAGGTCTTCTGCCGTGAGTGATCTGAAAAATATTCAAAACAGTTTTCAGAATTCGAACTGTGTTCATCTATTTTTATGCTACATACACGTTCAAAGATGTTTGACGATCTAAGCTGCGCACTTTGATTTTGCGATGCAAATCACTTATTGGATTCTTTTTTTGTCGCAACGTTGCATACACACCATACCGATCCAAGAATTCGGCGATTTCATCGGCTGCCGATTCAGACAATACTGGTCTGCAGTGCCGTCGAAGTGTTCGCAACTTAGCGTACCCCTCAAAATCCATACGAGTTATTGCTGGTTGGAAGTACGACATGCCGATGAGAGATGTTCGTCGAAGTGGGAGATTCCCTCGTCTGGACGGCATATCGACCAAGTTAGACATGGATGGGATCGGACTCAGCTGGATTTGTTGGAAATCTCTGAAATGTTCAAAGGGATGTCAGTTTCTGAAGGTACCATGGGAACAGACATTGCATATGACTTACCCTACGGTAGTACGAGCAGGAACAGATTCGCAGCTGCTAACTCCTGATGTATTCGAGTCGGTGCAAGAGTTACGACGTACCCTATGGTGATACGGATGTGTTCCAGTGAATAGGCTTATCACATCGACTGTTTTGGACTCCGACAAAGATCTAGTATGCTTCCCAGGGCGAGTATATGCAGGTTCTGTCATTATTCGTGATTGTGTTACACTACCAGCGATCTGTGAAAATTGATAAATGGGATTTTTATATTGTTGTGTATTGATTCAGATCAGTCACAGCATACTTCATCTTTGCTGTCTCCTTTGCTTTCACCAGTTGTGTCGTCCGCCAGTAGTAAATTCCAATCACTCCTTGAATAGTACGACCCCTCGATTTGATCATCTATACTTGGATAGTTATATGATGGAACGTCTTCACAGGGATGACGCACTGGCGTAAAATTATTGGATATCCAATCTTCTGGCTGATAAACGGGCCAAATTGTGTTCCGATCATGTCGCACACATAGCCAATCTGAAAAAGGTGTCTCATTAATATAGGTTGACAAATAAATTTATTGTGCAGCAGTGGACCATATACAAGGCCAGAAATAATCACTCATGCTATCTCAAGAATGATTTGAAGCTTGTTCGTCACAATCGCCGCATGCTGTAGATACTTACTCAATTTAAACAACCGATTAGCGCCAGCAGTTGTGCCACCAATCAAGCCGAGTACGTTAAATGCCGTTGCACGAATGGAATACACCTCAGCCTTCGTTGCCAAGAATATAATTCTCTCATATATCCTAAAATAATCATCACTTAAATTTGCCGTTCCAAATTAAATAATGGCTGAGTGCACCATACCTAGGATAAGACTCCATAAACATCTCTATTCCATTCGAATGGGTGGACGCATGTCCTATAGCCCATAGAGCTGCTTTCAGTTCGAGACAATCATGATCGTCTGTTGTCTTGCCTTTATTAACACAGTCCACTAAACTCGTTAACTCAGCAAAATTCTGCAGAGCTGTTGTTCCCTGACTAGTCTGTACAAGTTGCCCATATAAATGCGGTTGAATATAAGGTGGTATCACAATAGGACGTGTCGAACAATTCCTTCGACTATAATATCCATCTTCGTTTTTTATATGCAATGTCAAACTGGAATGCGTATCAGCTTCGACCAGAAGTACATACCTGCGACACGATAAAATAAGAAATTGTACATAATTTCAAGTGATTAAGGTAAATTTTCCTACCTCTTGTTGTAACCGTTTTTCCAAAATTCAATTTCTTCTTTTATTTTGGCTTTAATATGGTTCAGACCGCGATAAGTCGAATAATACCGTGACATTAAGAGTCTTCCCACATCGCCCAGAGGCTTGAAATTCGGCCAAATGCTAACTATTTCGTCTAGGTAGTTCTTTTCATAGCATGCTTCATCAAGCGCGTCCATCGCAGCCAACACAATGCTGCGTTCTGAGTCTTTTGTCTGATTTATCAACAATGGTATACCCCAGACTTCAAAATTTGGGATTCTAGCTCTCAACAAGACTAGCAGAAATTGCGTTGAATATAAACGACCGCTTCGTGTTCTTGCCGATGTTAACGCCTTCTCGAGAATTTTTCTAGTGTACGATTCGAGGCCATAATCTAAGCCTGTTACGATAAGTTTAACATAGCATACATGGTCTGTACTTGAAACCAATGTTGTCAATCTAGTAAAAAACAATAACATAAATTACACTTTGATACAGGACACATGGAATCTAAGTGATTACTGTTCAAAAACTGCTGTATTTGTTAAAATACTGATTCCCTTTTCGTGACGGCACATCCGGCCGATAAACAGAAAATACTGTTGGCACATTGTGTTATTCATATGCTGAGGACTAAAGAGACAATCATGCGCTCTATTTGATGTTGTAATGGCTAGTAATTGCTGACTAACATCCGAAAATAAATCGGTAAGCATACGCATACTCTCCAACTAAAACGAAAACCGATTCTTATCCGTTAGTAAAAAATCAAAAGTATTGACGTTCGTCAATACTAACCTCATTGCTGGCAAGTAGCCAGTCAATTAAATCGAGGGCCGCAGTAACGTATGCTGGAACTGTTCTACCGTGCGCAAGGTCTTGATGTGAAAACCGGTTGCTACTTGGCTTGAAATAAAGCACTATTCTCTTCAGGAACCTTATTTTTGTGTCATCTAGCTTCCCAATGGCGTCAGTCTGAAAAAATGAAACAAACATGTTAGTTTTATAAGAGTAATGTACAACTTAAGATTGTGTGTAAACGTACTCTCAGAATTGTCGTGACTATTTCCCAATCCCAAGAATTCCCATCGGCCAACGCAAGTACATTGGAGTCTTTAACCAGACGATTGAACTCTCGCATATTCTCAAAAAATTGAGTCAATCTCTTCTTCCTTAAACGAAAACTCGATCTCCGCATGACCGACAATGGAACCGAATGAGATTCGTCTATTCTGTCACCGCTTACACTAGACGAAACAGAATCAACTCTTCGTCTCTCCGAACTTTCATGATTAAGCGTTGAATTTCCCGCAGAATGCACTTCATAGTTGTAAATGTCTCTCTTAAAGAGTCTTGTGTTTATCAAGGCTATTCAAAGATAGATGCAAAATAAATTAAACAATTTAATGATATTAGAAAAACTCTTACCTCCTCCCTGGATAATGCTATCCAAAAACAGACTACACGAAACCGGACGATTCCGAAGCATCTGGTGGTAGTTTTGAAGGGCTGATATTGAGGCAGTAGCTTGATGATTTCCCTGTGTTGCGTGCGTAACTAACGTTGGTAATGCTGGATATGTACTACATATGTCAGCAGGTAAATGAGTATGCATCAGATGAAGGATTTTACCTGAAACGAAAACCGACATACATAAATAAACCATATCAAAGCGTATCTCTTTCAACTCACCAATTAAAACAGTTGCACGCACCGAAATGAATGTATCGCTCGATACTATGACTTCGACAAGTGCATTCAGCAAACCTGTCTCCAGAAAGCAATATAACAATAATGCTAAATGTTGCTCACATATGTTAGCTGCACGACTTGCAAGACTAGGCAGAATACAGCGGCCCTCCATTGACACAAATCCATTGCTTAACAACCAAGAATCCTTCAATTGAAAGAATGTTAGCTGAATTTTTTGTTAGAAGACAAATGTGCTTACCTGAAAATCGGATGGATCCACAGCCGACAAAGCAACAGAATATTCGTCGGTCCAAATAGGTTGCGGAAGCCCTAATAATTCATATAATAAGTCCAATATTGCTTTCTGAGAGATTAGAAGCTCGTTAAAATGGTTTTCTAAAAATTATTCACCGGATTTGCCTCTTACCCTAACTTCCAATTGATTCAAATACAAAACGTCGACAATGGCTTTCAGGCCGGATGGGTTGCTGGGATTGCAGAATTCCATTGTTCCCGCCCAACTTCGAAGCACCGACAGCAATGACAGTCGGCTGCTTGTAAATCTTAATTCCCGAGCATCCCTGCAATGAAACACAATAAAATGCACGCCTGGGTCTATCTTCTAGGTTACGTACTTATTCTTATCCATTATACCAAGACGATAGGTAAAATCACAATATGGAGCGGCCAAGCAATCCAATCTTATTCCTGAAATATTTCTCGTATGCGGCCATTCAAGTAAATGCAACAGCACACCACACAAGCTCTCGGCAATGCGTGGATTATGACATTCCAATACGTTCCTGGTGATTGCGCCAACTCCCCCGCAAACAATCATTAAAGTTGGATTCAAAACTCCAAACTCGCACAGAGTTGCAAGGCAGGCACGCAGCATATTATCACCATCTTCAATTCCACTATTTGCTAGCGACACTAAACAACGTACCAAAACCGGGCTCACATCCTCTGGCGATATTGCAAGAATTTTCCGAACCTACAAATAAAAACAAGTGTTAAGTAACAAGTGTTTCCTCACCACGGTTGTAGTGGTTTAGCTTTAGTTTACCAATTTCAGAGCCTGCACTCGCTCGTCATCGTTTTTCAAAAGCACATCAATACTTCGGCAAACTAAGTTGGGTAGTTGCAACGAATTAAATGTCTTAATGTCCTTTGGCGTTAATAATACATATCGAATTGCTCGCAGACCTGCCGCTCTCACTTGTGTAAATGAGTGTATAAGCGAGACACTTAAACTGTAAAACAAAAACAACTCAAATTAATAAAATGCAAACAAAGAGTAAAAGAGTCAACTTACCAATATAAAAATTCTTCAGTGGTAAAACCCAAATGCGATGTTTTGTTCTCCTGAAATAAAGTTGCAAAGCCATTGAGGAGGAACAAACGTTTTGCGTCCCTTGTTTCTTTGTTACACAGCAATTCATAAATTTCAAATGCATTTTCAGTTGGTGTTTTTTGGCGATTTAAGCGATAGAAATCGTCTGGATCGGTAGAAACTAGAAGACAAAATGAATGGGGTTAAACAAAATTGACAATCAAGACAAGTTTTATGGTTCGTGAAGGACACTAATGGGATTGATAGGCTTTCTAAACTTAAACTACGAGAACATGGTTGAGGTGACCCATACCCACAGATTTCAACAAACAAATGACGACAGCTAGGGGCTTTAACTAAGTTTCTGAGCTGTTCACCCGAATCAAACACATAGATGATTGCATTGCAGATCATCGTCGAAGGGTATATTTGCAGTTCAAAACGTTTATTATAAAGCATATGGTTCCCCTTCATCAAGGAGATCTCGCATTCTTCTCAGTACCTTAATCAAGTGCTTCTTTTTGAAAACAAAATCAATGGCTTTTCGAATTTCAATCCCAATATTCGGCAAAGCAATTTGTGCGGAATTACAACGAAACTATTCTTCAAAATATATTCCATTTGGTCAAGAACTACATATTTGATGCAAACCAACATATCTGTATATCCCGTCAATAGCCACAACAGATGCCAACCCATACATGACCTGATTGTTTACACTGCAGTGAACTAATTAGATAAAGTTCAGAAACCCCTATAAGAGATGGATTTATAACCAATTTTCGTCTATACCACCACCATTCATTTTACAGGGACTCATTCATGAAGATGTTAACGATATCATAGCCAATTAAAGTTCTGACACAGCTAAGTTCTTTTGGCGATTTTTCAACTATTCTAAAAATTACCTCATGACATGAGGCTTTTGCGACTTTCAAAAAAAGTAATACAACAATTTGAAAAGTAGAGTAGAGCAACATCATATATGTGTTCCAATTCGGCTAATCGATTATTTTCCTTTAAAATAAATTCGTTGGAAAACAACAACGAATAAGGAAATTAATAAAAACAACAACAATCGTGACTCCATTCTATTCACATTCTTATTTACAGATCATTACGGAGCACAAAGTGACTACGTAACTTATCCACATTATGACGAATGTTTTGTTGCCCTAATTTGCTTCAAAAAATTTTTATGTTACACCTTCATACTTGTTTGGTAATTCACATTATAAAAGGAAGACAACATGACTCATTATTTCCACTATGACTACAGAAAATCGTAATCATAAAAAGTCTACGAAGATAGCAATGTAAATAACTTCGTAGAGTTAGATATTCACTTCTTCATAATCAATTACCAAGATGCGAGTGAAGTTTTCACAATATTCACTCAGCGAATATGATGATGACGGGCTTCGTTCGCTTCGCACTCTCTCTTTACGCAGATTTCACCGTGCGGCTATTTTCCCCGAAACTATGTTCTATTTTGGTCTATTGATCTATAAATAAATTATTTAATACAAATCACGGGTTGTATTTGTAAAGATCGAATATAAAAAAAAAAAAATAGGAAAAAAAAATTATGTATGTTTACACCCTGCGCGTCGTCCACCAATCGTGTGCCACCATCACTCGCTACATCCTACGCACTTTGCAATATTTAAACAATTTTTGTAAACTTATTAGTTTTATTGCATTAATCATTCACTGGTCATTCCCAAGTATGGGAACACATTTGTAATTTGTGTTTACCTTTGGCACGAAACCTCCCTTTCCCTATGCGCCAGCTAGAAGCCATTTTCAATGCAATTTATTATGATTCTGAGAAATTAAATTGGGACGATTGTTTCGCATCTCGATTTAGTACACTATATGTTCACGTTTGACGCCCCTCTTTGTGAAAACGATCTTAAATTTCTACAGTTTATTTAGTGCGTTTCACGGAAAATTGTCATTTTTATTACGAAAAAGATTTTTTGACTTCTTATCATTATACTTTAAATTGACATTTACTCGCCATTTGCTTTTGTCTGAGGGCAGTGAAAAAGCAGACCGGCTTTGGCATTGCCATACAACTGGGAACAGATTTTTATCATAAAACATTCACACGATGTAATCTACTACAATTAAGTATATTTTAACTAATTTGAGTGGTTCAGTTTTTGATGTTAAAAACACATCCTACTCTGAACTGGCAAGTTTAATTCCCGAATTTAGGGACTTTCATAATTCATGGCTTCACCTATTTAGTGTCAATCCCAATTCTTACTGGAGTTCCTGTCTACAAAAAGCTTCTCAAACTTCACCGTTCGGACTTCGCAGTCGGCGCAAAACTGTGGGTCATATCCGAGCACAGAGCAATTGTGGCTGCTATAAAAGCTAGGCCCAGGTCCAGGTATGTTTAATCTTTATTTTTCTTGTTTTCAATAGTTTGCACTTGAACCATCCATGAACAAGTGGAAAACCAAATAAACGCCACGTCTGTAAATCCAACTAAATAATGTGCCAAATAGTAAGAAGAACGAGATTGTCTTAAATATTATGAATTTCATTTTGGTACGTTTTTCCAGTTCCATTGCGAAACGCAGCCCGTTCACTTTCATTGTATATGCTCAGGGGTAAATGACATGTAGAGAAACATTCTGTTTTGAAACTTGTTGAGATACATTTTCGTTTATTTTGAAATACGGTTGAATTGAAATTTTGAACCGTGCATTTGATTTGATTGAGTCTTTACTCATCTAATTTATTTCTTTGTCATTTGTGTTTAATGCTTGCAATCCACCAGTTCACTTTCAAAGGATTCCAAAAAGTACTTGCTTTAAAAAAGACTTCCCTTATGGAAAATTCTCTTTGACTGGACAATTAGAGCAGATCGATGCAAGATGCGTGAGAAACTTTTTGCCACAAGGTTGATTGGTTTAACTATCTATATATTTAACCTCTTTTATTATATATGTAACTCGGCGCTAAGAAAAACTACAAAGCTGATTCTGTCTCTTGTTGCCTTTGAAAGGAAAATTCTACGTTGGGGATATGGTCCGGTTTCCGAGAAAGCTGAATGCAAAAGACTACCGCAAACTCAACGAACATGCACCAGTACGGAAGGCAAAAATCAGTCGACTGCACTGGCTCAGCCACATCGAGCGCATGGACACCAACGCTTCAGCTAAGGGTGTCCAAGCCTCCTGGTTCGAAGAGAGGAAGACCGAATATCCGGTATAAAGACCAAGTAATGGCGAATGCAAGACAACTTGGTCTTAAGTGGAAGCAGCATGCCCAGCACCAGACTCTGACCCTCCATGGATCACCGGTCTGATAAGTAAGTCTTTATATATTTTACTTTTTTATGCTTGTCGAATAGCTTCCTAGCCCAAATGAAGGTACTTGATTTGTTTATAACTTTAAAAATTGAAACACTTATGATTTTCTGCTTTATTTGGCATTCTGCTGGAAGTATTAGTTTGCTTAGAAAAGAAAAAAACAAATGCTATCAACTATTTGAGTATTGGTAGGAGGTAATCAAATTAATATGCCAATTATTTATGAAAAGGTGAATGTGTTCTTTTATTAGTATTTTGCTGATTTACTTATATCCTGTTTCTTGCTGTTTTTTATTTTAAATTAGTTGTTTAGTACCTAAGAAAGAGTTTCTCTTTTTTATTAAATATTAATTTAACGATGGTACTTTTAAAGCACCCCAATTTACATCAATATTTGGCCATTTTGTCTGAAGACATGTTAGCATTGGATTTGATACGCAAACTGCTTTTAGATCGCTTTCCAACAAAACAGCCGATCCTCTGTTGTAACGCACCTTAAAATGAGCAAATAAACAATTACGTGGGTCAAGCATGATTGAGTAGGAAACTTACTTTATTTCCGTCATTCGATCCAGGAATGCCATTGTAATGCAACAAATCAAATGTGTCAGGTGTCGAGCGCTTCTCTATTGGAAAAAATTCATCCATAAATGCATTCATAAGTATAATACCAAGACTCTCAGGGTCCAATTTTTTTGCCATGATCTCCACGCTATCGAAGACGAAAATGGATTAAATACAATTAATTGGAAAATTAAATAAATAACATACTATTCTGGTTCGCTGACTAGATCCAATGACGCCAATACATCTTGCAGTACAGGCGCCGGTATAAAATTATTTCCTTCGGGATCGAATGATTTGAAAACTCTCCGAGCTATTTCCGAAGGTGTTTCCGGAGACACCAAACGCTTCTCGTGACTAAACAACACTGTTCACAATTTTCACTTCAGTTATTTATATTTTATCAAAGCACGTGTTGTGAAGTGATGCTCACCAGTTAAATGTGTTTCCGAACCCATAACCCAAACAGGATTCTTTGGGTTCTTATAAAAAGAACCCACTGTACAGTAGCGCATTTGTTCCATTAGAGTGATGAAGCCGATTTCACTTTGCTCGCTAATACCTCGCAGTTCTATTTGAAATCAAATAAATGTACGTAAAAAAATAGATTGTTAATATTTCCTTCAAGCAATAATTAAGTACATACTGAGACCGCCTACATCTTGTTCATTATCCCAGACATGGGCCACTGCTTGTCCAGTTAGCATTAGATTGATTAAACCTTGTGATCCATAGCCGTACGTATTGTGTATGAGTGGTTCGGACGTATCGGAAAGCTCTGAAGTAACATTTTCGAAGCCCTATCAATAACATTGTGGATTTTTTGAGTTAGACATATTCAAATTAATGTACCTTTGTCAAAAGAACACTATACATGAAGAGTAACACTCCATAGTTGGCGGTTAGGGTTCGGAAATTGTCAGATAGATACTTCGAAACATCATCTACATTGTCTAGATTTATCACTGATAGACGTTTATGGAAATCTTCGGGTAAGCTTTCGAGTCCCTAAAAAATACAAAATAGAATTAGATGTACCCAACGATCATATGTGTGTGTGTATTATTATAGTATTGGTTGGTAAGACCCCGACATTTTTTTTTATCACAATACCATCTTTGGCATACACAAATAAAATTCCAAAATTCGTCTCTCCCACAATTCATACGTGCAAGAAATATTAAACGTATTCAAGCCCCAGAGGACCCACCTATTGACATTTAGCCAATACAAACATTTGAACGGTATTCAACCGACGTCACTTGGAATGTCGCCATTGCCGTGTTCATAATCAGTTGCTTGCCAATGTTGGTGATATTTATTTACATTTACATTTATGTCCAATCCATTTTCAAGCTTACCACTTTTTCTGGTTCTCCCGTCATATCAATATTTCCTTCAACATCGGCTCCCGTAGACTCGGCTGCCTCCACTGCCTCGTCATGCAAGGTAACAATTCGAAAACGCTTAACTTTGCACTTAGCTAGAATATTGGAAAGCGCTTGTATTAACAGTTCTTTACACTTATCGGGTGTTAACTGTAAATGCAAATGCAAAAAGAAAAGAAAATTACTTTAGAAAGGAAAAATAAATCAGTTCTAACTGCAGTTACATCTTTAAGACAGTGATTGGGAGTATCCATAAGAATTTTCAGTAAATACGCTTGCACTGGAGCTATGACAGCACAGGGCCCACCCTGTCGCTGCACAAGAGCAGATGGTTCTACATCACTGAATTCAAAGCCTGTAATGAAATTTTTTTTTTATTTTTTTACTCCTTTCATCTTCATCTTTAATTAGTGTGTGACAACAGAAAATCGGAAATTTAATGATTTTTTCTGACATCCATCTGAGTCACTTCAGTGTTGCAGTTTAATACGTTTAGCTTGAAAAGGTGGCCACATTTACATATATTTGCACTGCTTTTTCATATTAGAACACAAATTTTTTAATGGATTTTTGCAAACACACATCAATTTGCAATATATTGAGGTAGCACACAAACCTTGTGACCATCGCCGAAACACATCTGCCCGAATATTATGACCCCACAAGAGAGTTCGGAAATCAACTAATTCTAGATCATTTTCATTTGTCGAGGCACTTGAACTTTCACCCATTTTATATTGGTTATTTTTTGATTAATTAATAACACCGAAAGAGAATTGAAGATTATTTTTACTAACAAATTTAAGACACTTTTACTTGACAACTGAAATTACTTATACGACGGCATTGCCAAGACTGACAGTTTCTTTCGATTCATTTTGTTTTTGTATGGCTAATTAGACATAAGTATTTCTTTTCCAAAAATAAGCAAATTTGCAGAATACATTTAAATTGTTTTAAATGAATACAATCTTTCTTAAATTCTACATAGTTCTGAGAGGTTTTTACAAGGACTGTCTTTTTAGGCCGTAATCTCATCCAAATAAAAAGAAATTGCGAAATTATGACACATAAAATGTAGCAGATTTATCGAATATGTTTAATAATAGAATAACATTAGAGCATGATTAGTTTTATTACCAACAAAGTAATAACTTCTACATCGAAAAATGTATATACCTACATAATAAATAGATATTATTATTTTATCACAAATTATTTGCTTTACACAACTATATGAAATGCTTATAATTTATAAAGAAAGTGCTGTATGGTTATACGCCTGAATACTACAAGTTCTGCTGCCTGTCAAGTATCTGACGTCAAGTGCTTTGTTTTGACATTACTTAATATTGCATTTATTATATTTTCGTCAATCTCCTTTGTTGCATATTCATGAAAACAAATAGAATTTATGAATATCTCGCAAATATGCATTCGATATGTGTTGTGTAGATGTAAAACGAATATTTTTCACAGAGTTTTCTATTCCTAGTGATTGGTTATAATAACAAATGGCTGAGTATCAATTGTTTGACGAGACAAATGGGTATCGGTAGGTTTTACCAGTGCCACTCGAACAGCACAAAGGAGAGATAACCATTGAATAACTATTTTTGCAGCTATACTTATTGTCGGTTACGTTTGTTTATACTAGTGGCACTGTACATTCTAACAACGATAGCTGTGTTTACATATTGGAACGCAATTTATACACATCCATTGGTGTATCCACCCAATCTAACTGGTATTGTTTAAAATTGCAACCTCTTGTGAGTGATTTTCCATTACTTTCATATTCTTGCAGATGTTCCTGAATGGTGGTATAAACGAGCATTCTATTACGCCAACAACATTCACGATACGGACAAGATTTCTCATGATTTTCGGATTTATCAATTGAATAACTTTAAAAACCAATCCAGATACTTAGATCAAAATTCCGTACGGTATGATATTAGAGATGCTGATTACCGCGACAATGTTTATCATGTGAACGATGATTTACCTGTTAAACGTCTTGTTTGTTATTATTGTGTCCCAACGCCTCTAAGGAAGTTTGACTCTCTGCATTTAACTGGTGTGGATGGTAACCTCTGTACGCACATCAACATTGGCATAGCCAGTGTACAAAACAATTCCATAACAATCACGGATGATCTTCGTCTTGCTTTAAATGAAAGTAAAAGTCTTCGTGCAAAAAATAGCAAGATCAAAATCTTGCTGTGGGTTGGCGGTGCTGACTCAAATGGCTTTGTGGAGATGGTTGGAAATCACACTAATCGAAAATATTTCATTCATTCCTTGAAGGAAATCTTGAATAAATACTCTCTTGATGGCGTTGATTTGGATTGGGAGTTTCCAACGGCGTACAACCGAGAACGACAGCATTTCTCACAGTTATTATATGAGATTCGCCAGGAGTACATCCGCGAAAAGAGACAATATCTCCTCACTGTTGCCGTAGCTGCTTCTGAAGGCATTGCACTGTTTGCTTACGATGCTCGGGAAATTAACATGTACGCCGATTTCGCTAACATTATGACTTACGATTATCACTTTTACTCTAGAGGTTCACCCTTTACTGGTAAGTCTTGAGACATTTTTAATAAATTTTGAAAACATTTTGACTTTATTCACAAGGCTTAAACGCACCATTATATCCCAGGCATAATGAACATTCCATTATGGGCACCTTAAATATCAATTATTCCGTTAACTTCTGGCTGAGAAGTGGAATGGACCGAGACAAACTTGTCGTTGGACTTCCGACCTACGGGCACACTTTCACGTATGCAAATTAAAAAAAAGTTATTAAATAATAGAAAAATGATTGATTCTCTTCTTTTGATTGCAGGTTGGTAAATCCTTTCAACAATCACATCGGCAGTCCTTCAAGTGGAATTGGTGTCGTTGGCAACATGGGATTTGCATCATATTCAGAAATATGTTGGTTTAAGGAAAACAATATATATCTCACAACAGTATTCGATAATTCGTCATGTTCTCCATATCTTTACGGAGGCACCGAATGGATCTCATATGAAGACAAACGAAGTATTGCATGCAAGACCAAGTTTATAGTCGACAACAAACTAGGTGGTGCTATGATATTTTCTCTCAACACCGATGATTATGGTGGATATTGTGATTCAAATATATTACCAAAGAACCAAGATAAAAAAGAAGGGGGTGCCTTCAAGTTCCCGCTTGTGCAAACAGTAAGAGCAATGTTGGCTGGTGAAGATGTACTTACTGAGTAAAAATGGAATCTAAGTTTATGGGTGTAAATATTCACTGAAAGACATATCTGTTATTATAAATACTAATTAGAGGGGAGATGCGTGGAAATACGGCATTATATTAAATGTTTTGTTTTAATCTTATGATTGTTGTTTTATTCAAATTCATTTCATTCGATGACCATGGGATGTACCAGGGAAACTTGCGTTGTCTTAGCTATTGTTCCCTAAGGATTGGAAGGGAGGGAACTCGTACCATTATGCCGACTCTGACCAGTCAAGTGTGAGACGATTTGTCTAGGCAGTTAAACTCTTTGAGCTTTCTCAGTAACTCGAGGTGACGTTGGGAAAATTATTTTGTCTTACTGGGAAGCAAACCTAGACACCATAAATTTAAGTGGGAAGGAGTCGCACTACGCCTCGGCGACTGAGTCGAAATTGGAATGAGCTTATTAACATAAAACTGGTATCAGCATGATTTGGAAGACATGTAAATGCATATGCTCCGAGTGCCATATACATATGTAGTCTGACAAAGCTTTGAATCTTTTATCGCATGAGTCTCATAAATTGGGATTTTAAATGTATGTATGTACGAGTATTAACATTTACATAAAAAAGGTAAATATTCTGAATATTCTTTCCGTGAGTCATCATCGGCCTCTTATTAGAGGAATTAAGTGCATACATTTGTTTCTAAGACAAAGACTACAAAACCAAACTGAATTTAAAACTTGAGCACTGATCCGGCGTACGATAAGCAAGAACTTTAAATTTATGGATGCTTGCTTTCTTACATATACCTGTTTATTCATATACACTCACGACTTAATTTTGTGGTCAAATATCAGGAGAAACCACTTCTGGACAAATTTTACACCGCAAAGAAAACAAAAAAAAAGAACAGAGAATTTACGTTTGCATTAGCATCGCTGTGAGAAAATCCGAAAGAAGTACACACATGTGAACCTAATCTCCTGTGAGTCACTGGCGCCATATAAGTAAACATCATTATTTAAGTATTTGTTGAGTTTACGTTCGCCGGTATTGAAAATTCTGACAGTGATTCGCACACAGACTGTATTAACTATCGGACTTTGGTGTCTTTTTTATACGTGCCTGAGTAACGATTTTTTCAAATTCTATAGCACATCTTGTGAAACACGAAAGGGAATTCCTGTTTTGTTAGTAATAATGGACTGGGAGGTTTCATATTCTCATTGTTCTCGGTACCTATCTTTTATCTAGAGAAATCGACCGAAGGTGCATTGTCCCCGTGGCAACTGCTGCTACTTTGTCGAAAATTCAGAGCCATCGCTTGGACAAATGATCGTAAAGTACATCGCAGCAAGAGCGATTATTTGATACGAGCCTTACAAAACGTTCTCTGACTCCTCGGTAACATCAATCACATACACATTAATGCTTTGGACATATGTGGTTTCGAATTACAGGGTATTTGAACAGTGAACAAAATAATGAAGTTATTGTGAAAACAATGGCTTGACAAAAGGAGAAACTTGTGTATGAATTTATTTTCAACCCAAACCTGGCTAACGAAGCGCAACCCCCTAATGACAAGAAGAAGACGATTGGCCTCGAATATTGCTTACCCTGGTGGCCCCATTTGGAGCCAGGTCTGAATGGTGACAGTATGCGAGCGTCTGGTGGCCGGACTGTCCCGCTCGGCGGCCAGCCGGTCGGGCTTAGCCCGAAGGAGCTACGACCAACCCGTCAATGGCATCGTGAGTTGTTACGGGGGTGGTGGAAATCACGCCATGCACTAAACAGTGCGTGCAGGGATCAAACGGCAAGGAAAAGTTAAAGAAGCTTTTTTTGAACAGACAGTTATTACTCTGTGAACATCGTTAGTACCTCGAAAGAGGTGGCGTGGCGATGACAATTTTAGATTAGAAATTGGAAATGGACTACAAAAAGAGCCGAAACCGGCAAAGTGTGGAACTGTTGCTGATTTGATTTTACGAACCCTGTCCTTACTGCTTTTCTTTATTTAGATATATTCCATTTCAACTCAATTTCATTCAAATGCTTAGAACTTGGCAAAAGAGGAATTTCATTAAGCTTAATTATGTCTTCTACGACTCGTCGTGAGCATCGATATTCATAATATTTATGCAGTGAGCATAGTCCGGTACAGTAAACGGCCTTTTAAGTCATCCTTCTTGAATAAAATAAAGAATTTAATATTTTTTAATGCTAACAACAAATCTACAGCTTCTGCAACTTCTTATGAACTCTCATTAACACACAGGCATTTGGAGAATTTAATTATCTGCGATGATAACTTATAGTACATGCGAAATTAATCTTCTCTTCTCAAAGATACGCCGGGAATTGTTGTTAAAAATTCGAGGTCATCATGATTCATCCATCCAAGTTGTATGTTCATATACTTAATACCAGGTGTCAATACCCCCAATAAACTTTAACCAAACAGGAAACCACTTGTTCGTTCACTGGATGCGTAAGCTGATCTCGGGAATTTTATCGGGAATTATATTTAAAAAGGAAATGGTAATTGCATCACAAATGTATGAATATTCATGTGAACATGATCACTTTCTCTTATAAGAAGTAGACGTTTTATTTCAAACATAAAAAACGTATTTCAAGGATACTTGAAACAGGTCAATGTATTGTTATGAGCGTTTATCGGTCATGTGATAGCTTCGGTACGTTCAACTCAATTTGGGTCAACGACAGTCCTGAATTGAGAATTTGATTGAATTTGGAACCAACGATTGGTCCTGCAGGATAACTTACATATTTCATTCTGATAAAGAAATAACGAGTTCAAGATTTGTCTGTGGCAAATAGAAATCTGTAGGAAATATTCTTTGGTTCTACTCTACACTTTTGATTACTTATGATTCCAATTGGATGATGTTATGTGGATGTGGCGATACACAGTGTGGATACTTGTGGACTTCTAGGTTCTACAGCAACCGCTCGTGTTGGGCGTCCTATTGTTCTTTCACGAGTGAAAGGGACCTACAGCTTATGCCCACTCCGAATGACCTGATCTAAATGATGTAAATTCTGACGTCGCATAGTGGAACGTCTCCATACAAAGCCATCTCATAAATGGTTTTAACGAAAATAGGTTAAAATAACATAACGGAAATTAGTAAAATCAATCGCCAAAGTGAGAGGATCAGAATTTTGATTTGACTGAATTACTTGTAGAGATTTTTCAAAAGCATTTCCTGGAAACCTTTAATTCAGAAGTATAAGGTGTAATAGATGAATACATTTCAGAAAGGACAGAGTTTCAAGTATTTACAAACAATAGGAATATAATCATGTTGTGTAAAATGAAGAGAATATATCTTGTTTTAATCTGCCCTTTCTTAGTTTTTTTTTTATATTCAAACAGAAATTTGATGGTTACCTAGTTACTTCTTTGATTAATTTATTTAATTAGTCTTAATTCCATTAGATCAATTTGCTCAACCAATTTGCTTCTTTTGTAGTGAGTACATGCGTTCATTCATGCCAATAAACGTACGATGTCTAAGTTCAAACTAGAAGCTCCTTCAAATCATTAAAGTTTCTTGGGAGGTATTCTTGGAATATTCATGAGTCTTGGGCATAGTCCTAATATTTCCTTTTTTTGTCTGACACAAAAATGTAATATATATATATATTTATATAATACATTTTACAATAAATATTTTTTATAATGGTCTATTGATCAATGACGTACACATGAAAATTGTGGTCCGATGAAACTGTTATTCATCTCCACTCATTCAATCCAATCCATACACATAATTTGGAGAACGTAGACTTATAAAAAATATAGCAAGAAAAAGCCTAAATATTCAAGGTTAGTTTCACCCTTTTATCTTTAAAAATAAAAAGTTACATATTTTTGAGACAATGAATCTGCTTTCGGACCACTGTGCGTCTTAGAAGTCCTCAACAGGTAGAGTCGATCCGGGGGCGCCTGTACCAGTACAACAACAACCCGAGGGAATTGTGATCTATTATATTGGCGCCAATGTCGGTGACAGACTCATCTAGATCTTCACTTTATATATTTTATTTTTATGCAAGACCAGCAATGGGTGCAGTATTGAGTTCATACATCGCGCATCTCATAATAATAATAAGGGTGGCGCAACATTCCGAGGTGTACCTGGACCTAACTTCTGCAGCAATCACTTGTGTCGTGCGTACTATTATTCTCTCACGAGTGAAGGGGAGACTTACAATGTTATACAAACTTCGAACCGCGAGGTTTGATAAGCTATTTCTGGACAGACCTTCTCTGAATATTCGCAGTGACTCGAAAGAGGTGAAGCAGTCATCTCAGCGTGGCCGTCGACGCACCTACACGATTTAATTAACATAATTAATTATTGATTCATGTCTGGTTTCCAGGAATCTGAATCTAAATTTACTCTTCCTAACTCCTCGAAAAACATTCAACCAAATAACCCGATATTAATCCTTGGAAGGTATTCGTCACAGACTGGCCGAGAACACTTAATTTACTATTTTCTTTCCACATTTTCTTCCATTCAAATTCCTGCCTGTACTCACAAACTTGTATGCTTGTATATAATATATATCTAGGAAATCATTTGATAATCCTCCATGGATCAGTCCATAATCCAATCGAAAACAAAGTCGAATGAGAGGCTGACCGTAATGTGCCTATAAGTGTTTTTAGACGACCCTTTACGAGTCATCGGTCGCCAGTGTAGCAAAAGAATTTAATTTATCCTCAAAGGCGTTTGGATTTAAAACGTATCTTAGTTTCAAGTATTGTTCCTTACGGAAATGAGTCCTATCAGCCACTTCCGCATTAAGGGAGAAAACGTTTAATTAAAGAAACCGATTCATGTTCATTCGAATCTTTGAATTGTGTCAGATCAGCTTAAGAGATATTTTCATTGAATATGAATCAGTTGGTTTTCAAAATGAATTTCGCCGAATAACTTCACCCAAAAAAAGAATCACACTAGGGTTTCCATAATGGACCTGATTAACCGCGAAATAAACTTGTATGTAAGATATTCAATTAACTAATAGCCACTGTCGAAATGCCGCACACTTAGTCATGCGCCAACGTCAATGGCTCGTGCTTTGCAAAGCTGAGCGCCAAGTGAGAGTCCCAATTCAAAAGCATCACTATCTGATAAAAACACAACTTCAGCATTACAGCGTTTTCATTTTTTTCTTTAAACAGGTTTGCCTTGTCTCTCAAATGTTCTCTTTCTCTTTTATTTGGCTTAACTTTTACTTGTGTTGTTGATGTGATGTCTTAAGAGAGCATAAGAGCATAAGTGTTACCAGTGCTCATGAGTGTGGAATTGGATTCTTTAAAATCAAGTTTCCAGTATTACAACAAATTGATTATTTCAAGCTGACCTCGTTTTGATGATATTTCAATGGATTGCATACAATCTGCAAATGGGTGTGCTCCATTTCGAGCTTAAAGCGATATGCGCTAAAGTTTTGGGTCAGAGTAGTGTGTAGTTTTTATTGAAACGCAGTGGCAACACTGATAACCAAAACACCTGTAGGTTACTCATGTCCAGTATAAAATACCTGTGGAGCATAACCGCACGAGCAAATGCAATAAAGTCAACTAATCAACGTTTAAAGAGCGTCAGATCCAAGTTTGCAATATCAGTTTTATTCGATATTTCACTGCGCGTAGTTGATACCTCTGCGTTGGTAAAACAATAAAAAAAAAATACATTTATTTATTTATTTTTTTTTTCTCACACATTGCGTCAACGGTGTTGATGTGCTGGAAACGATCCGAAGATCTAGTTAAACGCGATAGATTACAAGTGAATACCAGTTTTTCTTCTCCACAAACTCATTTAAATAATTAATTATATCAATTTTATGTAGTTGTTAATAGAGTTGGGCTCCATAAGTGTAATTCAGTTTATCAATTATCATGCGTGCTTCTTAGTTCGATAAAAGATATATCTGCATGTACGTACGAGTTATGCTACTAGTTAATTTCAATAAGTGTTCTACATATTTAAATATGTATGTGCTCGTGTGTACGAATATATTTTGCACCCATTATCGGGCGCGGAAACCAGTGAAGTGGAGCGGAGTTGTTTTGTTTCCTATTAGAATCCAGCGTATAGCATACTTCCTGTTTGAATTTAAAAGCAAAGACATTTTATACGTGCATACACTAGTACTTGTGATAAATGCGTGCTAAAATTAAATGTTCTGATGTTAAACATGTGCCATTGGTGCATGTGTTTTTCTGTTTCTGTTCAAATGTGATAATTGTTATTAGCAAGATGTGGATAAAATTCATACTAACACACGTTCAAAACGGAATGTAGAATTATTTGATTTATACAGTCCAATCAAGTGAACAACGTTTACCGGAAGATATCACATTTAATCCAATCTTGCAGTGAATCGTGTGGGAAAATCTGAATATCTAATCAGAAAAATCTTCTGTTCTGTGTATTTCTTTTTTGTATGCGTTTTTTGAATTCATTCAAAAAGTTTCCTCAATGACCACCGCCACGAATTAATTAATTCCGAAAATATGAATAGGGAATACTTTCGATTCGGTGATTAGTTTCATGGAACTCAATATGAATTAAAATGAGTAGGACCTACTAGCATGCTGTATGCAGTACATCTGTTAAGAATCAAGACCTTATTTTAATGGGGGCGTTTGTTACTATCAAGTGAACCCCGTTTAATTCATTTTCCGGTTACTGATATGTTCCAATTTCGAAAATGTGATGTTCCTTGTTTTTTGACTGTGAATCTAAAGTTATTGGAATATTCGTTCAAAAAAGAATAGTTGAGATCTCGCGATTAAAGGGCCACAAACTTGCTGTATACACTGTTTGATTGCCGTAATTTTAGGCCCATCAGATCCTGTGATATAGAACAGTGTATAGGACGGCACCCACATTTAATGATATTCGCAACTGGAATTTGAGCCTTAGCCTTCCAACTGTCTGGTTCTTATTAGCAGTCACTTTCTTATTTACTATCAAGGCTTTAGAGATGTATGAAATGATGAGTGCCATAAGTGCAACAACTAGGATCTTTATGAATTTGTTAAATTTAAAATATGTGTACCCGCTGACGAATTGAATGTTACGTTATTTCAGCAAGTTAATTACAAATCATATTACATTCAAAATTGTATTCTTTTGATCTCCTCACAACAATCCGCACACTACGAGTGAATCTCAAAATTCAATCTTATTCAACATTGAATAAAATCACAATTTCGCATCTCGTTTGCAGTGACTGATGCGTAATTTCTCTGGAATTCGCGGCAAAGTGGGAGAACACCAAAAATAAAAAGGCAACCCTCACAGATTGTTATTGTCAAGAGAAAGCTCCCTGAGTCTCACCTTTGAAGTCTTCTCAACCTGACATCAATTCACTCGAACCATATCCACATGTACTTTAAAATCCCTTCGATGTCGTAAGAACATTTACATCGTTAGGTCACCAGACTGACCAGATGTGACCTGCATTTAAGATGCTTAAGCAGTTTTTCGTCTTTTTATATGTACATTCCTGGAGACCGTGCTCTTGAGCACCTTCACTCCTCTCTTGTGGATGATGGTATATGAAGTGTGTCTGGGTTGGTATGTACCCGTTGGGGTCACCTTATGAAACGAAACATGAATATCTACCGCCCATTTAACTTACTTTGTTGGCCGAACCTATCTCTGCTGTTGTTAGTTAATTAATTCTCACGTGTTCTTTATTCAAATTCCGCAAATCAAGCGCCTATTAACACCGAATCGTTATAAACGTTCTCTTTTCGCCTGTGTTAATGGCCATTGGGTGCGACGCAATGTCACAGGTGAACTACAAAAATGCAAATAGAATTCCTATTGTCCAATTAGAATGTAATTTGTAAAAATCCCCTCTGGCCTAAGTTAGAAAATCATTAATATAAAAATTGTTTTTGAATGTGAATCCATCAAGGAAGCCGCTGGGTCGGGCGGGTCATAATTTTGATGCACACACTGCTTGTGCCTGAGAAAAAGTTCACCACAGCTCTGAGAACGGCAAATATTTTGGATTCAATTCAGTTATTTTTTTTTCTTTTTCTTCTTACGCCTTCCTCACGGGACTGAGTTGCGCGTAGCTGAAACTTGTTTATCATTTTCAAAGCAAACAAAGATGTGACATTTTAATACGAGTGTGTAAATAAGTGAAAATGTAAATAGAAGAACGTTAAGATACAGAAGAACTCAGAGATATGTACTACGTCAATGTGCCTGCTACTTTGGATTAAGCGTGTATTCTTGAGCTACCACTTCAAAGTGACATTTGATAAGCGATTAATGTTGATATTTTTTTTTAATAAAATAAAAGGATTTTTCACTGTCATTTAAGTGACTTGTAATTTCGTGAACAAGAAGTGGGGAGAAATCAGTTTCTGCAAGTGGCGCCACTCGAAACTGCAAAACTATGTGAATTTGAATAGAGTACCTTGCATTGTCTCTGCATGCAACCTGTGCATCTTATTGAGCACACACATGTATTTACATAGTGTATGCATGAATAACATTCTTTAAGATTGAAATTATTCTGTACTTGCTTCTCCCTGAACTTAATCACGTGCCTTCTCACTTCCGGTTTAAAAAAGATATTTTTAATTCTTACTTTTCGATAATTTGTTTACGCGTTTCACTTAATGACGTAAATACGTAAAGCAAATAAGAGACTCAGGAAGTTCTAGGTTCAATCCCCGACTTTCCATATTTCACGGCTTCAACTTTCATAATTCACGACTCCATCTCTTTCGAGTCACTGACAATCATCAAAGAAGAGTATTCCTGTATAGAAAAAAACTTGTTGAAGAGCACACACAACATGAGTGGGTGCTGGAGAATCTAGTCCCTGGTCCACCTGGGGCTGTCCCGCCACTCATTTTATTATTATTACTATCTAATAAAAAGTTATTTTTTTTATAATGACCTTCAATATTACTATTGATTCTCTTTCGCATTACTGTCTTCCATTTTTTAAATATAATAAATACGTGATACACCTTAAGTTTATATTGCTTCAAGTAATCTTAATATTATTGTCACGTTAGCTAACTGCATGAATGTTGCTGCATACGTAAATGATGTCAGTGTTTAACAATCAGTTTACAATAAGTCCTATGGTTGAGCTATTTAAGGTCTGGACTGTGAAAATAAGCAGTGGTTTTTATACTTTTCTAGGGAGGGTATGTTTCATTTCTGAAATAGTACTTAGTGGTACACATTGATTAAGTCACTTCAATACAAGACGGGATGTTTCACTGTGTGACAATAGGGAGACGCCGTGTACTCGTAGCTGTGTTAGATTTTTATTCACTAAAAACCCCTTCCCCAATGTCTAGGTAATTACAACTAATATTCATGAACAAGAACTTTAGGTTCTAAAATGAGGGTGGGGGAAAACCTCCATTTCACGCGGTTATTGCGTATTACAATTTCGTTCGTTGAAGTCGATAAACGAGGTTTCTCACATGATTGTAATGGCCATGGATTTTTGTAGTATCACATGATTGAATACGTAGTTTAAGAGCGAAGTTTGTCATTTTGTTGCTTCATGTTCTGATCCCTAGGTCTCTTTGATTATCACAAGATTTTAGGAGCATTCACAATATACATTAGGCCGCTTTCACACTTGCTAGATTCGTCGCCGGCTTTTCAATGTTAGGCAAACGGAATCACACACACACACATCGAAAACATATTAGTTTCAACCTCAGAGTTGTATATCTGAGTAGTTTAATCCAATCACGTGTCTTATCAAGAGGCCGTACTGAATAGTTTTTCACTTACGCTAAGGTAGCAGCTGTAGAGTAGAATTAGATTGGGGAATGTCCAGAGTGTAACAGCAGGATCAATGTAAAGCCGAGGATATTCTTTTGCAGAACTCTGGCGGGGATCTATTTAAATGTTAATGATCGGCCTACTAAAGGGTGACCAGATAACAGAGATAGCTTTTCCAGTTGTCATGTTTTAGCAGCTATCAAAATTACCAATGACATACAACTGTCAAATAATTCAGTAAGATTTGCCATTTTATCATGTATCGTTCAAATATTGTCGAACGTGTGATAAATATTAAAAAAAATATGGAAATTCCGACTCAGGTATAAATACTTGAGTGACCTAAGTCCCTAACCACACAGAGGGTGAAATGTATAGAACATATCCACCGTAGCGGCCAGCTGATTCCGTGCAAAGCTGCTGATACATTTGATTACGGGAATTTGATATAAGGATCAGCTTAATTGGTCGCTTGAGTATACCCGGCTAATTTTGCGATTCTAATAGAACCAACATCAG
The DNA here is from genome assembly GCA_964034865.1 of Eristalis intricaria. Taxonomy (NCBI): domain Eukaryota; kingdom Metazoa; phylum Arthropoda; class Insecta; order Diptera; family Syrphidae; genus Eristalis; species Eristalis intricaria. Next base: position 13,476,577 of record OZ035876.1, on the reverse strand, counting down.
CCTATGGCTGTAATTACGCGAGAATAGAAGCCGGCCGACCATAGATAATGCCGTGAGATTATAATTATTGGGATAATTGGGTGCAGGTAATGTCGGCTGAGATCCGGATTTCAGGCAAAAATAACCTTCTCCATGCAAACCCGAATTTTGTTCAGTAACTATGTCAACAAGCGAAATTGCGAATATCGGGGCAAATGTTATCCACAAGAGTTCGACAAGCCAACCACTTTGAACGAGCTCTAGGCCAAATTACCCGAATAACGAAGCACATGTTGGACCGAGTCATCAAAAATTGGATCGACAGCTCGAAGCCGAGGCCGGCATTTGATTGACGTGTTAATTCATACGTAATGGAATGAATGTGGCTTAAAAATAAATATAGAATCAATTTCATATATCATGCCGTTGTTGTTTTACTTAAATTTCGGGTTGGGTGGCGATATAACCCGTTGACGCATAGGCCCTAACTAAGACAGTGTTGTGCTTGCTATTGTTCTATAACGATTGGAAGGGACCTACAGTTTTATGCCAAATCCGAACGGCCAAGTTTGAGAAGCTTTTTCTATACAGTTATACTTTCAGTGACTCGAAAGAGGTGGGGCCGTGAAAAATTATTTTTGGAATCGAACCCAGTCAACCAGGTTCAGCTGCGTCGGCGCACATACCTACAATACAACGGCTGCCCACACACGATTAATTTTATTCACGAAAAATCTCTGAAGACTTATTCTCTGATTTCGATTCCATATGTTATCGCCAGCATCTAATAAATGAAGCTCAACAAATGGATTTTGTATCTATCAATGACCAAGAGAATCTTTTCTTCTTCAGGCAAATACTCGCCTTTGACATAATCTGTCTTTCGCAATCTGTTACTCCTCCTAGCATAGTTCACATCATTTTAAGGCATATATTCTACATATGATGTTCCAATAACCTAATAACCTACGGAGTGTGAATAGAGGCACCTCATATTTTAGTGTTCTTCGATTGGTTTTTTTGATGATGAATTGTCATTTTTGTTTGTGTATCTAGTAGTTAAACTGGCAAAAGGTCGCAGGTCTCTAAATCCCAAACCGTTCGCATTGACTGCCACAATTCCTTATTTGTTATTAGGGTTTGGGGCCTGAGTATGCACCTTCTTCCTCTTTCTATTGAATTACATACATACATCTAGGTCCAGATTGTTTGAACAGAAGAGTAACTCCATAACTCCATGGATTATTTTGTATAAACATCCATTTAATCCTCGAAATGTGGTAAAATTAAGATTTCAAGTATGCTCCCGTAATTTTTCCATCAACGTGATGAGGGTCTTAGTTACATATACAATCCAGAATGGACACTTTTAACAGACAGGATTTGAAAAGGGGTACATACAAGTATAAGAAAATTCAACCACCTTTCAGCTCAGGGCATTCCTAATATATTAAAAAAGGGATAAATATTTGCTTACAAATAATTCCCACATATCACCGACGTTAAGACTTATCTTACAACTCAAATACTAATACTGATTGTTTTGTTTAAATTGTAGCACTGGTATTTGAACAAGTAAAAAAAGAAGAATGAAATCACTGTTGGCTTCGGTTTTAATTACAACTACACTCGCCATCAGCTTGGTAAACGCACAAACTGAGAACAGGTTCTTCTATAAAAATCGCGATGAAAGTAAGGACGAGAATACGAATGTGAAATTGCTGGAGGAGAATAATGCGGTGAGTAATTATTGTAAACGAGAATTTAGTTTTACATATCTATTCTAATTTTTATTTTATTTATGTGCAAATTTTATTTGTTTATTATTAAAAATATTTGTACATTATTATAAAAGCCATAACAAGCAAGGGCAGCAAGTCTTGTTGTGTACCGACCGTACGTCCATAAAAAGTTTCCAAAAAAGCAATCATATTGGAAAATAAAAAGTTATTCGTGCTTAACCTTGATTGGTCTTACTTGGCCATAATTGTCAAAACGTGTATAGAATTACAGAGAGGGTATGTAATCGCCTTGTCGCAGTAGGTTGATGCGTCGACTCCTACGTTGGGGTGAGCGAGGTTTTATCAAATTTCTTAATTCACGGCTCCACCTTTTTCGAGTCGCTGACAATACAGATTACTCCTGTCTAGAAAAAGCTTCCCAAGTTTGGCCGTTCAGAGTCGGATTAAAATTGTAGGAACTAACCACTCCAACACACACAAAGCTAGGTGCTGTAGAAGCTAGACCCAGGCCCATCTCGAACTGTATTTGTAACTCATATCATTGGCATATACAATTGTGGGTTGTTTTATAGAAACCACTCGTGCTGTGCGTTCTAATGTTCTTTCACGACTCACAGTTTTATGCCGACTCCGAACAGCGAAGTTGAGAAGCGTTTTTCTAGACAGTAATACTCGTTGAGCATTGTCAGTAACTTGAAAGAGGTGGAACCGTGAGTTATGAAAGTTGGTAAATTGCGAATTCGAACCTGGCACCCTTTACATAAGAGTCGATCCACTAACCCACTACGCCACGGTGATCCGGGTCCTTTTTACTTTTGTAAAAAATAAACAGCACTCAACAGGATTGGTTGCTGGAGAGCCAATGCCCAAGTTCATCCTGCAAGGTATTTTTCAACAGAAAGATTTAATTTGTGTAAATTGATTTGAAAAATGAAAGTTTAATTGTAAGTAATTTTAATAAAAACTGGGATATATCATATAGTCTTCCCGGTTGGATTATCAAATGGCTTCAATAAGTAAATTAAACAATGGAACAAAACAATGCCATTACTCATATCTTCAATTGGACGTTCGACAACTGTTTTATTTACTTTTGTCTTTTATACCTTGAGTCATCCTGTTATTTGCAATGATTTTTTCGAAAGTAATCCGAAACTGGTTTGTTTTGAAAGAAAAAAATAATAATGGAAGGAGAAGAAGAAGAAAAATTGTATCACTAATTTAAATATAATACACCCATGTGCATACCAGGTGTGTGAAACCAACTCTATTAGTTTTCAATCTACGTGCAAAAACTGCCATTCAAATCCCGGACAGACTGTCATTAAATCAATGATCTGCTACGCTCGTTTAATAGTGAAACGCATAAATATGCATTTATTTCTATTTTTAGTAGAATCCTAATGTCATATCATTCTGTAACCTGATTCCATCATTCACTTCGATCGAACAGATTCCAATGTTTTCGATAAACAAAAATGCGAATTTTCACTTGACGTTATCTAACACCAATTGTGTGTCGTTCCGTTTGCATGAAGGTATTTCCTGGAAACAATAATTTTTAAAATGACTCATGCATGACACCTTGAATAGAAAAGTTCGATGGTTGTTGATTAAATCTCGTAGATAAAGTTAAACATGCTTTTGACCGACTAATCAATCGTTTACAATGACACTCAATGAAAAAGTGAAGAAGGAAGAGGAATTCCAGTCATTACAGTTGCAAATACCAGTGAGTCATTGTTTTTGATTTGGCGGTTCGTTTTTTGTTCACGGGCTATTGTTTGGCTTTCAGTCTGACCATGCATGAGATACATGTCGATTGGAAAAATTCAATTAATTTGGATACATCGATGTTCACGGATTCTTTTTTTAACTAAGAAATATATTTTAATTTCCACTCAGAAACCTATAAAGTCACAACCTACTTCGAAATACGTATGCAATCTTAACTAGTTGACACACGAGTCATCATTTGCTCAGATAAGTTGCATAAACCGCAGAACAGACATCTGTAATGACGTATAATTATCTATGTATCCACGTCAATTAAAAGTTTTACTGTAGAAATCCCATGTGGATAACAATCACTTGCTAAAATTCTTGGCATGAGACAGGTGCTATACTCATTTTGGTCATTGTCTCAACCGCGTCATAGTCAGCTTTAGTCACTGCACTTCCTAAACATGGATGCGGAGAAATAATACGTCTCGAACGGTATTTGTAACATCTATTGGAGACGTAAAATATATAATTAAAATTACACTACAGACGATCATAAAAAGTCACGTTTATAGGTTAAAATCACGTCTGCAGAATTTACAAAAAATTGTAATTGCACAGGTGCTGTGTGTGCGAAGAAGGGAATAGTAGGGAGTATACTGTATTTCCTTTCAGTGAATCATCGAAAGTCGCAATTAACTCTTCTTTATCGCACGAGGATGGTATGGTATGCGCACGCAGTCCAACCGGAGGCACATTCAATGAATTGTAATTTATCTTGCCTGGTTAGTTGAAGAGGGCAGTAGTTAATGACTATTTTTATACTTTTTATATGCAGATGAAGATCTCTCAACTCGTGAGAGAACAATAACGCGCTGAAGCCGATGGGCAGGTCTCGCCCTGGTCCAGGTTCAACTATAGCGCCACCCACGGTGCTACTATTGAGATCATAAAACATAACCAAGAAAACGTTGTGATGACCCTGTCTGCCACTATTTGCCTTTTAGATCCTTCCTACTAAAGCATATTCAGCTGCATTGCACATGCTAATGCAAACGCAAACGACTCGCCGGCGGTGACGGCTGCGAGTGGATATGTAAATACAAGGGCCACTGACTTTGTGTAACACAACAAAATAATGTTCGCAACCAATAGAATGCAATAGCACTCTTTAGTCGCGTTTGTATTTCATGTTCTCTAAACGTGTTGATATAAGTGTTAATCCTTTAACTGCCTACACGACCTGTTAGGTGTACAAATGGCAAGACTGTACCTCGGCTGGGTGTGTCTGCTGCTGATATAGATGATAAATGTGTTGAAATTAGAGACGAACACATCTTTTGTTTGCATCTTTAAAGGCACAAATGCACTATCCGGGCGAACACAGACGTTCATGGCCACGAAGAACATGTAAACCGCAGAAAAACCACAATACGTACATTTATAGCGGTGAAGGTAATCAATGTAGGAACATGCACGGGAATGTGTTTATATTTCTCATTATTTTGCCTTAATGAATGTTTGTTTAAAGGCGTTGCAATTTATGAGGACACACTTACAGGGTATTTTTAGAACACCCTTTGTTGAAAATAACAGAATTTATTCACTTAGCAATTTCAAAATGATTTGTCGTTTCATTGATAGAGTCGGGTGTTATTTTTGCATTTTGAGCTCTCAACCATTGGAAGGATTTTTGTATTCGTTCTCATCAATCGTATCAACATGGGTGTCATTCCTTAAGGAAGTGCCTCTCTCATATGTATGTGTATATTGATGAATGAACTTACATTTTTGGTTAATGGGGTGGATAACTAAAATTTTTGACCTCCGTGGCGCGTGAGCCAGGTGCGTCACGATGTTTGTCTGGGTTTTATTCTCGGCACGATCAATTAATATCAGAATTCACGTCTTAACTTCCCTCAAGTCTCTGGCGATGAAAAGTCCCTGTCTACGAAAGGCCTATGGAATTTCTAAGTTCTAATTCGCCATTAAGCCAAATAATAGGTTCCTTCCGTTCTTCAAGGCAGAACACGAGTGGTTGCTGTAGAAGCTTGGCTAAGGTCTCTCGTGGGCTGTAGCGCCACTCTTAACGCCATCGTGTGTCATGAGTGCAGTCACTTCAAATTTAAGGACTTTCTGAAATACCACCATCTCTTAACGATATCGTATTTTAACATCCAACTTAACTCAACAACAACAAAGAATTTTGAAATTGATGGATTCGCTAAACATATATGCCTTCGTATAAGCCTCTACTGAAGCTTTAATCGCTTATTCACACAGATTGTAGAGGGTCTACCGGCATTAAATGCCTCATAACAAAACAGTTATGGCATATTCTCGATCAAAAACGCTCTCGTAGCCGGATCAGAATGAATAGGCGGAATCTTAGAATTATTAACGGCGTCATAAACGGGAAATGTGCCCTTGGAACACACGCCTCCTGATTAGACCTCCTCTACAATGACTTCTTCAAAAGCTGCAGAGGCGAGGAGAAAGAAACTATTGTACGTGACTCGACTGCAATTGCATCGCTCGCTCCTCCCACAGAAGCCGTCACTTAGATGCATTCTACTTTGACAACCTAGCGAAACTAAGTAACTGTAGCGTCGGTCATCTCCACCGCTTTATGAAAACCGCTATCGGTAGCAGAATATGATCAGTCAAATCCGCGTAGTAACCCAATGGGCCTATTCTGGCCTAAGTGTGACTACTGTCAACCAGCTGTCATTTTCCTCACCTTCTGTGAGATGTCTCCCAGTCGAGGCAGTAAATACTTTCATGCATACCTTTCCTTTTGATGATTCATGTGTTGTGACAATGAATGCATAAATAACTTGACATCTTATTTCTATTTTGGGTTTGAAAATACTTTAAGTCTTAAACGGATGTCCGTATAGGAGTGAACGATTTGTTGTTATGATATCTTCTTTGAATTTCAATCATGAGAACATCTACGGCAACCACTGTGTAGTCAAACAATTTAACCAATGCGAAACTTATAAATGAGTGGCTCTTCATGGTATTCGAATGCCATATTGATGGTGTGTCGCACTTGATGGTGTTTCTTAATCACTAGTAGTTGAAGTTGCCCAAGTCAAACAGGTGAATCACGTATGGTTTATGTGTACTTGTAAATCTTATTGAATGAAAATGATTACAACGGTTATATCAGATATGACATATTTACTTCTGATTGTTTCTTCAGCGATGACTTGTAGAGTGATAAAATATTTCTATGTCAATGATAAGAATACAAATCGAGGGAGATTAAAACCGACCTGATTTAGCTTCTTTTGTTAAAAAATACACACAAGGTCGATCGATGACCTACTCACTTAACTTTGAACAGGTATTAGTAGCTACTCATATAGAATAGTACATTAGTATGTATAACAGCTCTTAATGATGGGCAGAAGGTCATTGCCTGTATTAACTATGAATTGTTAAGCTGCGGAAAATGTGTTTTGTTTTATTGTTTTGAGAGTTTGAACGGATGTTCGATAGAATTGGTTGCAGTTAATGAATAATTCGATCTCAATTCAAGAAACTATTAAATAATATCAACAACAGTAATTCTTCGTTCTAAGTTAAGGTGGTTATTGTGGCATGAAATCATTGAAAAGAGTTAACCCTTTTGCACCTGTTGGGACACATATGTATGTCCCAATGAATGTTTGTTTAGCGCTAACATTTTTTTGGTATAAATGTTCTAAAGGTGAGTCAAATCATCTTACCTTCTTAACGTCGCGCTTCTTCCTCACAGCTGTGTCGAGTGCCAACTATGTTCCAACATTAATCTGTATACATACCCATATGTATGAGCAACGTAATTAACATGTTCACTTGTTTTGCTGACCGTGAAAGGTTTATCCAACTTCACGATAGCACTCAAATAATAGTACTACGCGAACTAAGTCTCCGTGTGCTTTCTGCTTCATTCGTCGACCCTGAAAAGATTGCGTAGATGAGTCAATATGCTGTGAGCACGTGGAAACCACAGACATAAGCTAATCTGATTTATGAAATGCAGCTGCTTATTTTACGTATCACCTTTGAAACTCCCGAGAATTGTTCTGCTTTGCTAAATGCATTATTGAGGGGGTTTACAACTTAATTATTTATATACAAGCAAATAGGTACATATGCGACTTCTGGTCGTACAAGTTTTTTGCAAAATAATTCCACAATGTAGAATTGCAGACTGGTTTTTTTTTAAATCATTTTTAAGATTTCAAAGACACAGGTTCCACATACGTTCTTAGCATGTATCACGTTTGTTCTATATTTGAAAATAAGGTATTAACTATAGCAATATCTTGCTCTTCAAGTGACTACCAAACTTAACTAAATTCAATGATTTTTTGTTTGTTTCAGATACCCCTTCATTTATTTGAAGAAATGAACAGTGTTAATGACTTAAGCGAGTTCATCGAAAAGTTTGTCGACACGGAGAATGTTGATCCAAAACTGGGCATTCAATGTAAGTATTTTTAGTTTGAGAATAATAGATTAAAATAAATTATCGCACCTCAGAGTTAGGAGTCGTCTACAAGTCTAACGATAAACAGATTCCTTTAGTAATCTATATCTCGCGTTGTATGCGTCCCATTGGACCAAACTAAATGCCGTTAGAAAGAAATCGGACTAACAGTACTTACACTGTTTTGTGGTTAGTTGACTAAGTCTTGTCTAATCGCGCGTCAAATATGGACACCAGCAAAGAGAAAATACGCAATATTGTAAGGTTCTTCTTCCATAAAGGAAAAAAAGAACACGTAAGCCACGTAGCTGAATATGTGAATAATGTTTATAGTCCCGACTGTATCAGTAAATCATGCATAGTTTTAGTTTCGTTCCGGTAATTTCGATGTCGGAGATGCACCACCAAAGGTAATTGTCGAAAGTGTTGATGAAATCATAGAAGTCGTCAAGTCTGACCACTATTTTATCGCGGTGAGTAAGCGCAAACGGTGGCCAGCCAGAATTGACGCTCAGGAAGGTCTTACTGTTTGTTTGGTGGGCAGGGAATCGTCTATGTTGAACTGGTCTTTTGAGGCAAAACTTTTAATTCGGACCTGTGTTGTCAAGAAATGAATACTTGCTCAAGAATTGAAGGAAGCAATTGCTCAGACGCGTCCAGCTTTTTACCATATGAGAGGAAGTGCGCACCATTAGGACAAAACCAGGCACACACACATCGATAGTGAGTCGGCAGAGGCTCCGGGAGCTGGGTTGGGAGGTCCTTATGCATCCACCTTAGAGTCAAAACCTAGGACCAAGTGATTACCGTCTGTTCATGTCCATGGCGAGGGCGGCGAGGCCTGTTATGAGAGGGGTAACAGTATCAAAGTGGCCTAAATCGGACCATTTGTAATATGGTAATTACAGCCTTAAATTTCGTGTAAAAATAATGGATTTCTTCCCACTACACCTGATATGTTCGTGGATCGTGGAATTTTTAACACATACAGCACGTTTGGTGTTGACTTTAAGCTAGCCTCTGTGGCTTAAGTGACCGATTTATTGTATGTTGGTTGATACTACGTATTGCGATGTGAGACGTCTTGGGAACGACTGTAAGAAGCAATTCGTTAAGTGCCTGCCCTTGGTTAGTGGGGTCGTCGGTTCAAATCCCAGTGAGAGCAAAGTTAATACGCTTTTATTTGGTTTTCAAATCTGGTCCAGTCACAATTTGCTTTTGGGATCAAATTAACTACATTGGAGTGGTCAATTAGTGGTAGTAGTCGGATTGTGGCTGTCACAATGGACGAATGTTTTCCGAATCAGCTGGTGACTTCAATAGCAGCCCGTCCTACCTACCTACCCGGGGTTTTTACTACATGTATGACAATGGGCTTCAGCCATAAGCCTCTCCAACTATGAGATCTTCGAATAGTTGGCCAAGTTCTGACAAAGAAGTGTCCTCTCCAATCTTCATCCCTTTTTTGTTTCGCCATAACCATTGCTAAAGTGACCAGATTCATATGTCAAGCAAACATATTCTTTTAATACAAGCCTAAAATAAACGGCAAGGCTCTCTTCTGTACACACTTTACCCGTTCTTGAATTCTTTAAATAATACTCCCATACAATATTGTAACAAATGCATTATATTTATTAGAAATTAACCTTATACCGATATTCACTGGTATAAAACTTAAAATAAATACAATAATTATAATCCTAGAAAAGCCTCAGTCGTCGTCCAAGTTTTCGTTTCACCTCGGGTGTTGCAGATTTCGCCTTTTCGCGCTTAGCTTCCACACTATTTCTCGTGGCTACGTCCATGAATTCCGTCATAAGATTCCGTTTTGATAATACGCTATATTGATGGACGTTTTGATAAATAATCAGTGCAAATTGAATATCATTGTCGCTCAAGCGAATCCGATAGGACACTGATATTCTTGTTTCTCGATCCCAGCTGCCATTTACATTCTGTGAACTTGAATTTCTAAAACTCCTATGTTCAGGCTGCGTGCAAGATCTGAGAATGCCTATCGTTTCAAAATACTTTAATTCACTATATTTAGCTGTCGAGCTTTTGTCGCTTGCTACGTCTATTGACTTGGATGCAACTTCAGGGCATGGTTTAGTCCTACGTGTAAATGATCTTCCATTGATGTCCTTTCTGTCAAAATAATCGTCTATATTTAACAAGGGCGGGACACTCTGATTGAGATCACATCCCATTTCATATTTCATTCGCTTTGGTCCCGATGGTGGCGTTATAGAACCATGGTGTTCTCCAAAGGTGGGTTGAAATTTTGCATTCATGGGAGTCTGCACATCTTTCATGGTTTCGTCGTCAATAAACGAAGAGTCATTTAAGGCAGTAGTTGAGATCATATCTTCTTCAGTCGGAAGTTGTTTGCTAAAAAGGAGAAAACTGTTTAAGAATGTACAGGGGTTAAACCGAATAACTTACGTTTGCATGTGCACGGACTTAGATTCAAATGCATCGCAAGTCTGAGCGGAATCGAAAAGTAGGTGATCGTATTGGGAACATACCTCAGTTCTGGAAAGAGATTAAATTCATAAAAGTCAAACGACAACTTTATTCCATGAAGCGCCTTAAAATTGAAAATGGGTTTATGGTGTGATGATTGCATTTTAACATCATTTTTATGATGCTGGTGATTATTGGACTTGGTATTGCGGACACAGTATTATGTAATGTTCATTGCTATGGCAAACTGTAGGACATGACTAAGTTGCGCTTTCAAAAGGTGTCACATTGTTTATTCATCACACGGAATGTTTATTTTGGTTCAACTTCTTCTTGAATTGATCCTTATAGAGATGGCACTTGTCGGTAACACACTTTAAATTGTGGAATTATGCAACACACTTTTATAAAAGTTCACTCGTACATTCGATGATTGCATCATCCTTTCAAGCAGTCATGCACATTTATTCATACAAGATAGCAACAATTGTAAACAACCCGAATCGGTCTTACCTTAGAAAGTCGTGAATTTTGAGTTTCCCTTTAACCGTCCTTCCAAACCACTCGAGGACGCCATTATCTGCGATGTAGAACTTAAAGAAATGGTAATCGGAATTGAATAGCTCCAAGTATTTTTTCAAAGCATATTCAATATTCACTGGATCTGTTGAAATAAAAGGAAAATGAGGTTTTAAGAGAGGTTAAGCGTGAGAGATGAGGGGCGAATAGTAGAAGTTGCCGGAATTGACTCTTTTTAAAAAATTATCCGAGTGTTTAGTTAACGTTGTAAGACTGATCAATTTGTTACATGTTAGAAATACTAGATTAATATTCAGTTAAACAAGCGATAATTTAACCGATTGATTACTGTATCGCTTCCACCTATAGGTAGTTAACAAATTTCCTATAATTACATTTTCACCACATCCTATCTTGTGGGGCGTAACTTATCGCGACAATATTGATAAGACACCACACCTATTTAAACTTAATACATGTTTAGACAAGATTGCAATTCCAAATAATATTGCTTGTTTCTTTTTTCAGTACAAAATGAGGACACAAGTGTTAACGAAAGAGGTAAGAAATCACGTTTGCCAAGTTTACTCCAAGATAAAGTAACTGTTAATTTCAATAGCACGAGTGAAGCAGGCGAAATTTGCAAATTGTGAACTAGAAAATACCGTTGTCCCATTGGTACCTCTGAATCCATCAAAAGACCCATCAGTTATTTACCACCCATCATGTACCCGAGTAAAACGATGTGGAGGCTGTTGTTCAACGAAATTACTTGCATGTCAACCAACAGAAGTGGAAACAATTGATTTTACGGTAATACAACAGACACGTTCCACATGAGCAAATACAAATGATTATTTTCTGAATTTCAGATATTAAAATTAAAATACCGTGGAGGCAAAATGCAAATCGATAATAAGGAACATGTTCTTGTAGAACAGCACAGAAATTGTTCATGTCAATGTCGCATAAAGAAAGAGGTGAGCATAGCTTAGTAATGATAAGTACTAAGACAGACTGAATTTATGGACTACATCCAGAATTCAACTTCGTTTGTCAGATGTGTAAGATTTAACTTTTCCACATTACTTGACTTTGTAACTACGTACACCCTTGTACGTAGGCAGAATTTATTCTTTTTTTTTTTACTTTATATGACCTTGCTACGTACGTAAATCTGAACGTTATACGGGTGTACGATACGTGCATTCGAACATGTATACGTTTATACATACAATCACAACAGTTTCGCATTTTACCGCGATTCGTCATACGCTAAATACCTATCATTCATTTGTAACTGAATTGCTACGGTGTTCAAAACAAAATATTAAAAAAAATACTTGTTTTCATTGCACTCGGGGGAGGGGAGTACCTTTAGAACGATTACGTGTATATCTAGTATGTTTGGATTCCCACATTGAAGTATATTTTCTTGACACTTTCAGGATTGTAATTCATATCAAATATACGATGAACAAGAATGTAAATGTAATTGCACAAATTACACTGCCCGTGAAAAATGTTTACAAGTAAGTAAAAATAATTTTCTACACAACAGACCTCCTTAATGACACTAATTTATTTATTTTAGGATGAAAACAAAATATGGGACTATAATACATGTAAATGCAGATGCAGAGAAACACAAGAATGTACCACAGGTACATACTTCGATGACCACATTTGCCAATGCACTGAGGTAATGTCCCCAAATTAACACTTCTTCTTCCCAACGGACTATTAACTTCTATTTAGGTGAAATTAACTGAGTATTTAGAACTTTGTAGGTTTCATTTCGTTCATTTGTTTATTGTTTGTACTTTACATGTTGTTTTATGTTGTTTACTTTATTTATAGATAGACAATTTAGATATTTTTTAATCAACATACCTACACACACTTCCACTTAAAAAACACAAAAAATCATATCTATATATCTAAACTGAATACCATTTTAGTGTGTAACATGCGATTGAATTTAAAATAAAAATTCTGTTTTGTGTGAGTATCCGTTATTTAGTTATCATGTTATAATATTATATATGTATCATATTAAATAATACAAAAATCATTAGATCGCTTCACTGGGGAATGTTACTAATAATGCGCTTGGTTTTTTTGTTGTTGTTTGTTTTGCGAATAGAAGTTAATATTAACATTCGTATTTGTGTTGTTTAACCAATTTGTGTATAAGTACCTTCTTCTGGATTTCTTTTCTCATCCATGTGTCGATTTCTGTTTTTCGTATGTAGATCTACGGAGCTAATCCAACGTCAACACTCCTCGATCGGAGGCGTTTTATAGTCAAGCCGATACCAGTGGAACCCAGTAATGCGACGTTATATACAACTGATGGAAAATAAAGAAAAGCAAAATATTATATTATTCTAAATTAAAGGCAGCTTTCGAAATACTATATGTAATTTAAAATTAAGTTAACAAATGCAAAATTTAAAGACTTAATATATGTAAATAAAAAAAAGACAAACTATTATCGAAGAAGGACAGTGTTGTTTTATTTTAGTTGGAAGTGAACTGGAATGGATTTTGAAGAGATTCTAGTTTATACAGTATAAGGCGTTCAAGGCGGGTTGACTACGAAATGCCCAATATTTAAATTCCCGAATCCAAAACCCCCTTTAGTTCGAGTCTATCAAAGAATTCAAGTTTGGCATCGGTTTTATTTCCTTTTCCAAGGCCAAAAAGAAAGTCTGATGTATTTAAAGTATGAGGCAGATGGCTCGCTTCGCTCGCTGACAGAATTTTAACCGCAAGGTTTAACCACTCACGCGACGTCGTTGCTCCGGCTTACTCTAGAGTAATAAGTTATGGACTTATAACCCAGCCAAGTGTTATTATCCACTGTGGACTTGGGGCCTGAAGACATATGACCCTGTACCGGAAATTTAATGTTTGGTGATTATAAAAGGTGAGGATTTTTCAAAAGGTGGGTATTTTGCACTTGGATTTATTTTAATTACTTGCGATCTCTCAAAGACCTATTTGCAGTGTCTATACAGAAGGGAATAAAATAGGCAATAGATAATTGTAACTATACATTCGTAGTCGTTATATAAAAGTCAGACTTTTATATAAAATTCAGTGAACATATTGAGCAATGACCAACAATCGAAAGAATTATTATTTAAGCTCTCAATAAAGAAGTTCTCAGATTCGATTGGAGGACAATGCTGTAAATGTAAAATCTATATTCTACGGCTTCTGTTTAATCTCGACTACGGAACAAAATCCTCCGCTGGAGACAAAGTACGCATTAGTCAGCAGCAAAAAATTATGACTTCTTAAACCGAAGTATTGCGTTGATTTGTAACAGGCTTTAAAGGAAACAACATTTGAATGCATACTAGCCTGAGGATAACGTATGTCACATAAAACATTGACGACAACAATTTCAAACACATTCCTTTATCCTGATGTTGGAATTTACAAACTTATACACATATGTAGAACATTGATGCACATATGTATCATAAATCAAAATGCCATTCCTCCTGGGAAAACCAATACGACACCACCCTTATTCGCTTGGAGGGGTGGCTATTTTATACTAAAATTAAATAAACATTTCAATGAATATCGCTGGTTTTAAATCATGGACACCCGCATTCACTAGACCTCATAAAAGTTTTAGGAAAACACGGCATACAAACTGAACAAATTTCAGAGAAAATTGAAAAAACATAAAAAAAGCTAAACAAATTTCGCGATCTTAAATGATTAACCAAGAGGAATTTACAATTGTAAACTGAATACAAGCATTGTGTATGTAAAATTTTATTTTTCACTCGATTTCTCTTTGATCAAACAATTGGTTAATATACTTACATATTTATGTATAAAGAGACAAATTCTCGAACTATATAATTTATAAAATATAAATAACAAATTTTGAAACAAAAATATGTTAGCACAGTTCTGATGCTTGTCAAAAAATTGGCCTGTTTTTTCAAGATCACTTGATAGACAAGCGTTCATACATATGTTCGCGTTCAGGCGGGAAAGTGAAATGTTTGCATTTTATGGATTTAATGGATATTTTTGCGAACCTTAATTCTTTGTGTATATGAGGATATTCTTGTTAATTCGTTTATTTTTGCAATTATAACTATTTGTTTTTCATCAGCTACTTTGAATGTGGATAAATTTATTTGTCGTATAAGGCACTGTGTGCAAATTTTCCTAAGTTCGCTTCGTCTTGTTGTGATAGAGTATTATTATAAATTCTGTAGCATAATACAAACATGATTATATGGTAAAACAAGCTGTAAGATTTTCTTAATATTGCACATTATCAAACCTATTTCAAAATGCAAGCGTTGCCATAAGGATTCACATTCTTGAACGCTTCCCTTTCAACTGTCAAACAACGGATTGTCAAACTCACACATTTGAAATTTTGAATTCAAACCAAATATTTGAAGCCCCAACAGAAAGAAGAAAAGACAGCCGATTGAAAATAGTGTTTCTGTTTCATTTAATGATTGTTTTCTGTATGCATTGTTTAGTTTAATTTTTGTAAATAATTTATCAGTTTATTTTATATTGTTTTGTGTTTTTCGCATTGTTGGCCGGTATTTTTGTTCTTTGATTGTTTCTAATTCTTGTTACAATTATGTCGGATGGCGATTGTGTACGCGTTGCGATTCGCATTAGGCCACTTGTAAAATCTGAAATTGAGCGCGGTTGCCAGTCAATGATTGAGCGGGTACCCGGCTACCCCCAATTGACTGTTAATAAAAGCGATGGATTTACATTTAATTATGTTTTCGATACAAGCGACTCTCAGGATACATTGTACAAGGATTCTGTTTATGAGATGATCGAAAAGCTGTTCAAAGGTGATTTGACTATGATATATGTATATTTTATCCGAATTTTGTTAGCAAACGAATTCAAGAACTATAATAGTGAAGATAAATGACTTAATTTATATGCATTTATACAGGCATCTATATGTACATTAGGTTGTCCTTTATGTCATGTGGCTTGTTGTTCCTACATGTGACGCCCTGATCAATTTGATAAGAATCGGCTTTGGATGTGATCAATCAATACAAAAAAGATGTTGCATTAGGTCTTATATGTAGTTCAGCTCCTTATCGAGCAGAAACTTGATAGTTTTATAATTGCCTTACAGTTTGACCAGATTTAGACTTAGGAATCTTAATGGCTTTATTTTAGGATACAATGTCACGATATTAGCATATGGACAAACTGGATCGGGTAAAACATACACCATGGGAACGACATTCGATGGTAATTGCAACGAGAATATGGGCGTTATACCTAGAGCTATGGGAGACATATTCAGACGGATCGAGGAGAAGTCAACAGAATTTGACTTTAAGGTGACATGCTCTTTTATGGAACTCTATCAGGAACAATTGTTTGATTTGTTATCGACTGCCTCAAGAGAACAATCTGTAATTGACATGCGCGAAGATCGCAATGGTATTATTATGCCGGGCTTAACGGAACAGGTAGTTAACTCAGCTAAGGAAACTACTGATTGTTTGGTTAAGGGTTCCTCCGGACGAGCGGTAGCATCAACGGCTATGAATGAACAGTCTAGTCGTTCGCATGCTATTTTTACTGTCACAGTACAGTCATGTAACAAAAATGAAATGTAAGTATCCATCAAATGACTGTGTGATGCGGGTGTACAGGAGCTACTCTTTTACAGAAAAAATGTGACCACCTCGAAGTTCCATTTGGTCGACTTAGCTGGTTCTGAGCGTTCGAAGAAGACAAAAGCAACTGGCGATCGCTTCAAAGAGGGGGTCAAGATAAATCAAGGTCTCCTGGCACTAGGAAACGTCATATCTGCACTAGGGTGTAAGTGTTCGAGCTGTTGGGATCTGTGACAGAAACTTATAAGACTTCCTTCATTTTAGCAAGCCAGAGCTCTGGTTATGTAAGCTATCGTGACTCTAAACTCACTCGACTGTTGCAGGACTCGTTGGGTGGTAATTCCGTGACTCTCATGATTGCTTGTGTCAGTCCAGCCGATTACAATGTGGCGGAAACGCTAAGCACACTGCGCTATGCCGATCGTGCGAGAAAAATCAAGAACAAGCCAATTGTCAATCAAGATCCACATGCTGCTGAAATCAATCACCTTAAGGCTGTTATTCAAAAGCTCCGCATGGAAATTCTCAACAAGAGCTGTGGCGTTATGACCTCTTCCATGGAGGGAACTAATTCGGAAGGCGTTGAGAAAAAATCGAATTCAATTCCTTACAACGAACTCATGGAGAAGTATCGTCAACTGCAGCTACAGTTTCAAAATACAATTCACGACGTTGCCGATAATGAAATGCGAGCACATTTCGCTGAAGCTGCCTACGAGAAACTGAAGACTAAGACTGAAGAGATAACTTCGTTAGTCGTGGATTTGTGTACTCACTTAAATGAAGAGACATGTCCTGCAGAGGTTGCTGAGTACGTTAAAAAATTAGGAAGCATTCGGCAAATGATGGAAGATCTCGGAGTCGAGTTCCAAAAATCCGAAGAAGAGATCATCGACAACAAGAAGCAACGCTCAATGGCGCTTATTGACTCTGACGTTGAATTAGACTGCAGTGAGCATAACGAAGCTATGCAAAAGCACGCTGAAGCTTTCACAACCAAGCAAATAGACCTGAACGATCAGTTGCGTCGCATTAACCGGGAACTGAATCTCAAAGAAGAACTCCATCAGCGAGTGGCCCTGAATCTGTCGAAATTCTGCACCATTGATGATAACATTGAAGAGAAGTACAAAGAATGCGAGCATAAGATCGAAGCGTTGGAAACAGAAAAGAATGAACTTCTCGACAAGCTGAAGCATGTCAAGGAGAACGCTTCGGCTAAACTAGCAGAAGAGCGACGTAAGAGACTACAGGCGCTCGAGCAGGAAATTTCCGAAATGAAACGCAAAAATGTTCAACAAGCTAAGCTGTTGAAGGTGCGCGAGAAGGAAGCAGAAAAAATCAAAAACCTGAAGAACGACATTCAAGAAATGAAAGAAAGTAAGGTGAAGCTTATCCGTGCGATGCGTACAGAGAGCGAAAACTTCCGACAGTTCAAACTGAGCCGGGAGAAGGAAGTCATGCAGTTGAAAAACAAGGATCGTAAGATGCAAAACGAAATGGCCAGGAAAGAGATGCTGCACACCAAGCAAAGGAACGTTCTCAAACGGAAATGTGAAGAGGCCTTAGCTATCAATAAGAGGTAAGTGATTTAGTTAGTGAGTGTGTCAATCAAAATCTTATATTGTCACGTTTCTTCAAAATTTTAGATTGAAAGACGCATTGGAGCGTCAAAAAGTCGCGCAAAATCAACGAACAAAGAACAAGGCAAGTAGCAACGCAGGAAAGCTTGAGCAGGTCACTGCATGGGTTGACGAGGAGTTGGACATAATCGTGTCGTTAATCGATGCAGAGAACTCGCTCGAACAACTCATGGAAGATCGTAGTATCATTGCAAGTCGTATAAAGGTTATTAGTGAAGATGACGATCCAAACAGCAAGGCAGAGCTGGCTGACTTGGAAGAAGTCCTGCAACTGCGCAATGCTCAAATAACAGACTTGCAGCAAAAGGTTGTCTCAACAGATGTGGAAAGCCGCATCAAGAGTATATGTGATGGGATTCAGAGCCTGCCCGAATACAAGGCGGTGCTTAAGCACTTGCTCTCCACCTTAACTGACATTCGAAGAGATTTCGCCACGAAACTTCAAGAACAAAAGTCTGCACGTGAATCGTTGGAGGAGAAGCTTGAATCGAGTGAAAAACAGTTGAAGCAATACATTAAGGAATACGAGGAGAAGATCGTGCGGTCGCAAAGTGCCTACGAAGAGAAGATTGCTGTTCTCCTGCGAGAATTGCAAAGTGGTAAACACCTGGCTAACGGAGAGCCAACCCCGGAACAAGAAGAACGGCTGAAAATTCAAAATGAAGCTCTCAACCAGCTGGACGATCTCAGAGAAGAACTGGAAGCTTACAAACAGCGTTGCTATGATCTTGAAAATAAGAAAACGTTGAAGCGAAGCAAAGCGATTGATTATCATCTGGAAGTGGTAAGATATGAAATAAGTGTCTGGGGAACTAATGCGACGTAATTTTAATCTATTTAGGACGATGATATGGAGGAACTACTGTCTTCATCCGAGGAGGAAGAGAATTTTGATGATTCTGCGTTCGATCCAGATTGGAGGAAAACTCCCCGCTTTAAACGTATAGCACGGTTTAGTGTGAGTTTTTATTTCTATTTTTTTTTCTTACCAAAAAACTCATATTAATCATTCCACTTCTAGAAAGAAAAAGGTTCATCAGATTTGTCAGCCACAGAAGAAGCTCCGTCAAAACTTTCACATGGCATAAAACGTAATTCGGATGGATTAAATTGCTGCAGATGCAAGGATTGTTCATCAAAACGTTGCAAATGTAGGCAGAATAATCTTATGTGCACAACGCGCTGCAAGTGCAAGGACGAGTGCGTAAGAAGGCATGAGAACAACGCAGATAAAGATGAAAGTGATGAAAAAGAAAACCTGCCATCTGATTCGGAGATTGTAAACGAAACGATAACAATAAGCAAACCGAATGAGACTACATTTCAAACGCCTAAATTGGCGAGGTATGAAATATAAAATGCTTCCTCATGTACATGTGACTAATTGCGTTTCTTGCAGATTTTCAGAGCTGTCCTTCAACGTACCTTCGGCGAAAAAGAAGTTCTTCAACTAGTGTTTCGCAGAGAAATAACCCTCTTGTGTTTCAATGTTAGTTAAAAGAAATAAACTTATTATATATAAATGCAAGAGGCGACTACTTTCTATTATTTATGGCGTCTCTAGAATCAGCTCAGGGACTAGTTTAAATAGCCCCACGTGCCCTTATGTGATTATTAAGTCACAATTCAGTGATGTATAATAAATATATTTGAACTTAATTCACAACAACAAAATAAGAGTTTCTAACAAAACAAAATTAAACCAATGGACATGGATATGACTCGCCATCCTTGCAGCAGTACTCCTTTCCAGCTGCCAAATTAGTGTTGATCCAGGAATTCTTGCAATTTTTAATAAAGAGATATGCCCGCTCCTTGCGGCAGTCACGATCAATCACAGCGCATAAGACCTTTCCCGAGTTCGGCAGGTGACCCACAATCTACGAAAAATAAAGATGTTTATAGGATAATTATAAAACACAAACTATACTCACTGCTTCCAAACACTTTGTTTGGCATTGTTTCTGTCCAATAGCGTTGCATGGGAATACCACATTGATTTCTTGAATCAATGCGGGATCTCCCTTTGGTTGCTCATCGGAACCCTTAACAAATTGTCCGTTCAAGAAAATAGCACAGGTACATGGAGTTGTTGTGTTCGCTTTCACAATCGTGGTTGGTAATTCATTGGCCTTGCTCTTTACTGGTGAAGTTTTATTTTTTGATTTTGAAACTACTGCACAATCCACCAGAGAAACAACGACTGCCAGAATAAAAAGTCCCTTGAGGAAAACTAAAACAGGAAAAAAGGTTTTCTTAGATGTTCTTAAGCGATTGGTCTACCCTACCCATTGTAAAGATATGTTTTCTGTATGTAATTACCAACGAAGTTCTGTGCTTCAATCCATTGTCTGCTGTGCTTTTAAACCGTTTTGAAGACGGTCATTGTCTTCACGACCAGATGGTCAATTGCAACAATTACCGGCATAGCAAAAAAATTAAAATTTCCGCTGTTCTTGCATTTTGATCGGATTGCACAAATGTGCACTTGACAATTGACTGAGCCGAGCTCAAGATCATGATATGAATAGACATACGAAGAAAATGGCAATGGTGCACTTGTTAGGGCGGCAATGTTGCCGAGTGACGTGTATACGATTACACAACACCTTAATTTCTGAAAATATCGACGAACGCGATATATCTTTGTTTGTCTAGTTCCGGAAGTCATAGAGAAAGTGAGATAAACTTTCCTCTGGGTGGATGTCGAGGCAATCGCGACAGAGTGGGTTGAACGGTATTCCGAGCATGTGCCCTATGCTTACAGCCACGACTCTAGCTATTTGGGAGCGATTTCTATTGAGGAGGTCATCAGTCCTTACGTGTAGGACGGCCAGATTTTCCTACACAATTTGTACTTGGATGACCTAGTCCACCTTCTACTAGCTACGGACAGGAAGTGCTGGTAGATGATGTATTGGAGGTGGTTGATTGGGAGGCCCACTATCTCAGTTGGGTCGCCCCACTCCCAGAAGCTCCAGCTTGGCCAGTTCGTAGGCAATCTCATTTCCCTCTATGTTTCTGTTTCCCGGAACCCAGAGGAGAGTGACATTGCACCTGCTACTGACCTGTTTGAGTTCTTCCTTGCATTGTTGCACCAATTTAGAGGAAGTGATTTACTGAGGACATGGCTCACATAGCTGTTTGGCTGTCGCCGCAGATCGCTGCGACCATAAGGGCAGGTAGTACTGAGTAGTTTGCACGCTTCTCTGATCCCTAGTACTTTAGCATGGAAAATACTTGAGTGATCTGGGAGACGGTAAGAACTGGAGATATCGAAATTCGCTGAGAAGCTTTGCTACTTTCGTGGTCGCTGTGGTGTAGGCAGAGGGTAGGTAGGTTCAATTGTTTGTACGACAAACAACTTTCACGGCGCAACCACTTCTTGAGTGTCAAACTTGGTCGTTCGTAAACGGCATACAACTGTAGATCCCATCCGCATGTGTTTGAGCAAAAGCACGAACAGAACGAATGGTTGCTGAAGAAGCTAGGCCCAGGCCCCCTATTATTTTTTTGAACTTTGAACTTTAGTCTCAGATTCTGTTACACGGTGCAACGTATACTCTTATATCTTTTCAACGTTTATAGAAATTTAGATAACTAGACGTGAACGCGTTTATGTAATATACAGTCACCTATATCCGTGTAGCCGTGTCAAATCATAGGCTTTACAATTTCAACTGTTATAAGAGTACAAACCTCTTGTGAAGAATTTGTAGGTAGGTAGGGTGAATGCTTGAGTAAGAGTAAATCATGCTCACTTAGACCATCCGGTCCATTGTACTCTCACGTTCGGCTTTATATTTAAAACCTATTTAAGGTCATACCTTGTTGTAATTCCCTCTTGGAATTGGTTGGTCATTTGAGATTTCATCTGATCCCTTTTATAGCCATTTAGTGGCTTTGAGACATTTTAGGTTATCCTTTTGATCTGTCACTCAGCTCCTCATAGTGGTTGAAGAGATGTTTGCGTGTAAAAATGATTAAAAGCATTCAGATAAATTTTAGCGTTTACAGAAAAATGTATCTTTTAATTAATTATACAGCTTATTCCAGTTTTACTGTCTAGCACATTGTTATAAATTATCTAAAAGTAGTCGCAGAATTCTTAATCGAACAAATCTAATCATATATTTTCCTACAACTCCCCGACGCTTTAACCGAACAGATCTAATAATATTCGCGACAACACAACGGAATGTAAAAAAAAACCCGGCAGTGATAAATTGTCATTCAACTTTTCCACAGAATTGAATTCTAAATAAATCATCGTGCAATGGCAGACGTATTTAAAGTGACTGGCTACGAGAATTTCAAATCAGCCCTCGTGGGTATTGATAATAAGAGACAAATCAATGTATATTTTACTGGTAGTAAAACCGAGCATGGAATAAGCTGGTGTCCAGATTGTGTAGCGGGTGATTGCCGTTTATATTGGGAGCCCAGTCTGTGAATCTAATTGGATTTCATTTTAGCCGAGCCACACGTATTGAATGCAGTTGACAAATTTGCTGAGAAGGATTCTGTGTTGATTATTGTAGACGTTGGCGATAGACCATTGTAAGCCAAAAAAAATTAGCAGCGCAAATAAGTATTCATTTTTAATGTTTTCTGTTCTTGCACAGCTGGAAGGATATGAAGAATCCGTTTAGAACGGATAAGGAAATATTTATCTCTGTTATTCCAACACTTGTGCGTTGGAGGGGAGCTCAACGTTTGGAAGGAGCACAGTTGGAGAACGCCGATCTTTTGGAAATGTTTTTCACTGATTAATCACCACGTTCTGGGAGTTGAAATAGCCTGTTTTAAACTGTATTTTTGTATTTTATGTATTTTATGATAGTTCAAAAAAAAGAGTATATATGATAATAAATTGAATGCTTTTCAAAGTCTATAGCCTTCGGTTTTTATTGTAATCAGTTTGCTTATCAGTAACAAACATTTTACAATCTTGTTGCGTTTACAAGCAATCGGGTTATTATCATTTAATGACCTTTGTTAACATATATTTTCTAAAAAAAAAAGAAACATTTGAGAAATGATAAGAATGAATAATTATTGTATCCAGGAGAGATCGGATGCGTAGGATGATGTAGACATGCTGAGAAGGTTCATAAACAACTTTTCAAAACAAAACTGAAGGTAGTAAGCGAGAGGTTCTGATTTGGGGCATGTTAAACTGTTAAAATGAATTCTTGCCTTGGGTAGAGCTGATTTTGCAAGTTTTGCATTTCAGAATGAAACCGCTCTTTTAATTTTCGTTGCAAATAAAATTTCTATGCTAATAGTATGAAGCAATTCATTTTCAATGATTCATTTTGATGCGAAAATTCTTTTGACAACTCACACGTTGTTAATCTTCTAAAGATATGACACTCTTTGATTCCTCAGCGAATATGGCGAATTCGTATTTTACTGTCACAATTGTGTTTACATCTCGCCGCAACTGTTCTTTAATTCACTTAAACACATTTTAAAAATATAATGCGTGATTTGCACAAAATCTTGAAGTTGTTCGAAGAAGAAGACGCAATGGATTACTGCGAGGAATTTGATGCTATCAAGTCTGTGCTAGACTATTGCAATGAGAAGGTGAAACCATTGAATAAAGTTCGCTTTCGAGGAGGTAAGGCGCAGCCATAATATTAACAATTACTTCCATTCTTAAATCATAATCCATTATGTTTTCAGGTAACGATTATATCATTACCGAAATATGTACCCGTTTGCAGGAATATTTCATCAAAAAGGAATACATCGATCCAACAACGAAGAAAGTTCTACCAAAATCGGCCAAAATTTTCCGAAAAATTACCATGTTCCTCTTGGTGAACACTGATGCCACTTACAAGTACAATCTTCGTGATGACCCAGGATTGAGTCATGTCATAGAGATTTGTCCGCTGCTTACAAAGTTTCTATTGGTCGCCATCATATGGAATCTCAATTTGGAGCAATTCTTTTGTGAGGCAATGTCACTTTGTCCTTGCTGGTTCTCGTTTCAGTATTTTGAAACAGCTACGGAATCATTGAAACACATAAGCGATCCCTACGAGGTCCTTGTTAAAGTCGAGAGTTTAGTGAAGGCGATACTGACAAGCATCACAAAGTCAAAGTCTCAAAAATTCAATTACGTGGACAAGAAAATCATTCTGGGAAAGCTTTATGATTTTACGATGAATCTCTTGAGGCAGTTCTACACACCAGACGCGGAGAAATTCAAGACTTTCAAAAAGAATCAATTCTTCAAGTATTCCGGGTACGCCATAAACCACATCCTGGACATGATTATCTTCGCATTCGATGTATATGAGGAGAAAGAATTGCTCGAAGCAAACTTTGACACATCGGTGTATGAGTTTTGCTCAGCATTTGCCAACCAAACCCAATTTTCCGAATCAGATTCACACCAGCTCGTTAAGGATCATCAATTGAAGGTAATAACAGCACTGCTTAACTCATTGCAGTACAATGTGATGCTGGTCAAAATCGATGTGTTTATGTACTGGGTTGAGATTGATCTGAACGACGAAACTCTTCAGTCGATTATTGGTGTTAAATCGTACTTGGTTGGTGAGCGAATTTTGTCCAGAAAGGAGTTCCATCACGATGTGGAGCAACAACTTAAATCTATCGCGATTCGTCCCAAGAGCCTGGAAGAACTTATTCGAGACGCGACTATTGGGGAGATTCTACGCAAGCTGGATGAACCGCTGGAAAGACATCAGAAGAAGGCATGGTTTGATGAGCTCTTCAATAGAACCGTTGCCTTAGGCAATGATGAGTGTCTGCAATCGATTAAAACAAACATAAAACTAACGAACGTCGAAAATTGCTTGCAAATAATAGACTACATCCATTTGGACATTGAGACCCAAGAGCAAGAATTTGTCAGTGAAGACTCTAGAATGGATACAGATGCCTATGTGGACTTAAGTTCAGTTATCTTGCTCGCTATACAGAATTTCAGCACTGAACAAGTCATGAGAGTCATTTCATACGAAGTGAAGCACTTTGGTTTAAAAGTTAATATTTTCCAAGCGGAAAATTTTCCAGAGCGAGCCACCGAGTTCCTGAACAAATTTTCCAATTCATTCGACGCACAGGCGTTTCTGGTCCTGTGCTTCGAGAATCCTCACTTAATGTGGACTAAAATGTTTGATGTAGCTTGTAACTCTGAGGAGCACATAGCGAATTTCTGTGCCATGGTCAAAATGGGGCGTCCTCTGTCAAATGATTACTTCATGCCTCTTTTGAACAGTGCCATGACTGATGAAAGAATACGTCAAAAGTTCTTTAGTCAGTTGTTGTGCAACATTTACTTCGAATTGTATTTCGATCGGAAGACGGAGTTTTTCAAAAAATTCATAAACTCGAATGTGAACGAAATGTTAGAAGCGGAACGGTACGAGGATTTGGTGCCGATTGTTAAATGTTTGAATTTGATCGCATCGAAATCGCATAAGGAATCTTTAAATTTTGGTGAGGCAACTGCTCCAGTGTTGCTGATGGCTGCACAAATCATGGAGAATGTACGTTGGGATCTGCTAACATACTCGGATGAGAGAGATGAAATAGTTAAAGGGTGTATAACATTTATACAGAACACGTCGAAGAAATTCTTGCCATTGGCAACTGAAAAAGGTGAGATGGGTGTAACCCTCGAACTGTGGTTTAAGAAGTTGATGGACATATACCGTTTTTATATTAATTTTCAGATAAAAAATGGATAAACAAGACTATCAAGGATACGTACAGACCACTCACACAGTACTATTTCCAAAAATTCGCATTAACTCCGGATCAAAAGCATAATACTTTCGACGAATTTCTTATCCCATCTGAAATTCAAAACGCATCTGAAGCAGAAATGTTTCTTATAAGTGTAAGTATAACGTCATATGCAAAGTGCTTCCATTAAACTAAACTTCAATTTCAGAATTACATCCGTTGTACAACAAAAGAGACAGACTGGTTGGCCCGCAGTGACCGCCTTTTGCCGCACATGTCCGATATGATGCTCACACTTGGTGTGGTCGTCAATGAGACGGAGAATCCAAGCGCTGTACTTAACTACAGAAACTGCATGGTTAATTATGCGAATATTGTAAAGAAATATCTTTTGCCAGGAGTTGCTAATGACACTGCTAAAGTGGAACAGCTCATGACAAAGTTGCTCAAAATTATTGAATTTGCACCAGCTTCAATATACGACGAAATGTTTATAAGTTTTGAATGGTTACTGTTGGAAGTAATGAAACAATGTTCAGTTCCAGTGGATGAGAGTGTTACGCGTAATGTTCGAAAGAACGTAACAAAAATGAAGAACTGCAGTGGAAAGGAGTTATTTATGAAGAATTTTGAAACACTTGTACTTGAGAAGTTAAATTAAAAAAAATATGAATTTTCAATTTTTTGGTCTTTTGATGAATATATAAATATTTTGATGAATGATACATTGCGTAACCTAATCGGGATTAAAATTATACCTGATCCACTGATCGCTAACTAAGGTTTTGGTCTTCCTCTTCTCAAACCAGGGTGGTCTGGTACTCTCTGTTTGACTTAACCTGTCCAGACTACATACTTATCTTTGTTAGAGTTCAGTTGCAGTAAGTTATTTTCCAGAACAGGATTCCGAATGTGGAAATGGATGAAGATAAATATTAAATCCTTTTTTGAATAAGTCAGTCGAACTTGCCGGACTACCATCGGTAGAGATGAAAAAACAAAAACTTATAGATTTAACTGCAGATGGTATGTTAAGAATGGAATTCATTTTAAAAACGACAATTTCTAAATAAACAAAAGAGGACAGTATCCTGGGCTGGCAAACGAGGCTTGGGGTTGTAACCCCCATACGGCACTTCATACCTGTGTGAAGTCATCTTTCTCATCTTTAAAATAAAACAAAAATAAATTATTCTTTGCAAAAGAAAAAGAAAATAAACTCAAACTTAACAATAAAAGGAGCAAATGTTTTGCATAATCACATAAGATAAAGCCTCAAGATCACCTACCTGGTCGAATCCCGTGCTACCGCGTTTTTTAACCAGGTATTCGCGATCTTATTCTTTCGGTCTCTACCCAAAATACATAACCATAGGTGAGTGTTAGAACAAATACTGAGTTGAAAACCGATAACTTAGCTTTGACACCAAGCTCGATCTTCCTGAATCCAGATATTCTAAGCTGTTTCAGAATTTAACCAGTTTGACCAAAGCTACAGGCAGAGATAATGGATGATAGAGATATCCAACTTTTTTATTATAGGTTATCTCTGGCTACAGGAAAGCCTTGCATTACTCCTTCCGTCACTCGTCAAAAAGACCGCAGGTTCTTAAACTTCTTCATCTGTTCCAATGGGACTAAATGTAATGAAAAGGAGATGTGAATGCACCCTTGGCGAAGGCTATCGCCCACTCTGAAAGGAAAGATTTCACATCATTTTCAGTTTCATCATCAATGATTTTATTAAGTGTATAACGAATATCAATTCAAAGTAGATTTTGTTGTCTTCGTCTTCAAGATCGGAAAACAAACAGACTTCATCTTTAATGCCTTGCTCTTTGCTTTTGTTTTCAATTGTGTATATTCGTTCAGCTTCAGTCATAAATCTTTCTTATAAACATCAATCCTTATATGAAATCTTAAACATTTTGCTCAGATTTATTTCTTTATCCTTTTTTTTCTATGATCTTTGGTATGATACAAATTAATGAAGAAGTCTTATGGGAAAACGCTTCGTACCATCAATTTTCTTTCTTATATCCGCCATTTACTATAATTTGAAAAGATTTCGACCTCTATATTGTGACGAAACAAAGACTTAAATTAGCCCGGTACATAAAATTATTTTATACTGGTACTGGCACACTGCTTGCTCCCTACTCTTAACTACACTCCTATTTACCATTTTTATTAAACTGACTATTCACAATCACAGTGAAACCTTTCGCAGTGCAAATTTTCTGATCTGGTGTAAAAATAAAAAAAAGTTAAATCGAGTAAACGAAACTTCTTTTCTTGAACATTTTTTTATTAATACGAATATAGAATATTGAATCAATAAAAGTATGAATGTGCATCGAAATATTATGCTAGTTAGCATTATCTGTGGCCGTTATTTCCATGCGTCCGGTGACAAAAAAATAGGTAAATTTTTGTCCAAATTCTAAGACGGACAGGTTTCCAAAGTATAGACATTTTTTTGTTTCAGTATTTTGTGTTTTGTGTTTAGAAGGTTGCCAACATCCTTGGTTTCACAGTGATTTAATAACAAAACTTAGTGCTCCCTTTTAAGTCAATATGTACGTACTGCTAACACTGTCGAATCACTTTTAGTATACAAAAACCAAAATCATACCGTACTGCTTTAGATTTATATATACAAATGACTTACAACTAAGAGATAGAAATGTCAGTCCGTATCATTTACTGTATCATTTTACAATAATCTAAAAATCTAAAAAAAAAAGGTAAATCTTATGAGTGAACTACAGGATAATTTTAATTTTAATTTCATTTGGTAATTTGATTAAAAAATGGTGTAAGAAAAAAAAAATTAAAAATATAGAAAAACATTTAGAGGGTATTAGGGTCTGTAGTGTCCTATGTTCATCTTTTTGTAGAACTGCGTGGAGTCGACATTGCAAAGATCATCAAATCCAGGTTGTGTGATTGCAGTGGGGTGAAGGACTTCTCTCGAGGGGAAGTCGTTACAGCTCTTGTATGTCTTCATTCAGATGACCGTCAATATTATTAAGCAGTTTTCCTGATAGTTGAATGATGTATTTGTCTATTTGCAATATCTTTGCTTCTTCGTAGATCATTCTGGTCGGGATGAACCGATATCGGTGCACATTTTTAAGAACTTCCATTCAAACAGGCAGATTATCTCCATTATTGTGGGGCTTATCGTTTACCAGATCAGTCATCGATATGTTTTACTGGTTTTCTAAGTTGCTTATAAATAATCACTTTGATCTTTTGGCTTAGACCAGTCCTTCTCCGGAGCAGTGGATGCAGCAAATGTAGAGCAAAAGCTGGCCGTTTGAGGATAGGATCCACGAGGTTCTTAAATCTGAACCTCTCGTCGAACAAAATTCCTAGATACTTTGTATTCTGCGTTGGAGTAATCGACTGGATGACTGGTTTGTGGGCTGTGGTATTTGGTGTCCAAAAATTCTTCTTAAGTCACAATATGTAAAGTGGGTTGTTAAATAACAAACCATCTGGTCTAAAAATACCTCAATACTACAGACATCATATTTTTGTGTATTTCACCAACTGCCTACTACTGAATAAAAAACTATGACTGATCATACCTTACATTAGAAACTAATGGAAACAGCAATATGACTTACTTTGGACAAACAGCAGATATGACTTAAGATTGTAAGTACATTCTTCTCCTCTTATTTCTCTGAGGTTGCGGTTGCAAACCAGGCATAAGAGGTAATCTGGGCACCAGGGATAACCTATAATATATCATCCATTATCTCTGCTGGGCACTCGATCCTCCGATCTGGACTCTTATCCATCAAGAGTTATGTCCAAGCGGAAAGCAGGTGTGTTCGATTGCCCATAGAAACCATCGAACCATAACCCTCTCTTTGCGAAGAAGCAGCCTCCTCTCGTACGGCCGTGTTTCTCACCCTGTCCTGGTGAGTAACTCCTACAAAACCAAGTAGAAATCTCATCTGGGCAGCTTGTATTCGCGATATTAATCCCATGATCATATGTGAGAGTTGAAATAAATGCTGAGCTGAAAACCGTTAGAGTACCTGTCCTATTCCTTTAGAAATAAAAAACTATCAACTGACGATGATTGGTTATGGGAAATCTTCTATACGAATCATGTGAGTACATAAAGCATCAAAATGTTCAATCAAACAGGTGTCTGACATCCAAAACTTGCCAATTGACTATAAGTATAGACCAGTCCGGTGAGTATGGACCAGTTATAACCGTTTGTTTAGCTTAACTTCTAAATCATGCGTTTCAAAATCGTTAAAAGTTGCAATCAGCTTATTTCGTTCCGCCGAATACACTAAGCAATCAACCACGATCTGTCTAACAATTTATATTTATAGCGCGATAGTTCATAAATATAAATCTCATAAAAAGTTGCTAATTTAAAATTCATTCCGATTTGTTTATCAACTGTCATTCTCAGATATCTTGAAGTTCGATATCTCATTTAATCCTAATGAGAGTACCTACCTCATCGTTGATCAATTTGGTTAAATTGTTTATAAAATTGCAACATTTTACAATCATTTTACAACCGACACAAGTAACAGTAACAACAGTTTCGTTTCACACGAGGCCGATAATATAATAATCCAGTCGATTTCATAGAAACTCTCTTAAGGTGGCAATGTACGATTCTCTTAATTCGAAGATGTCGCAAAATATAATAAAAATGTTCGATATGTGTTGGACTTCGAAGATATCAGATGCGCTCTCCACGCACACTGCCAGACTCATGAGAGAGCGGAAAATTGTGCTTTTTCAGCACAATATTCCACCAACCACCCACCCCTAAAATAATGAACCTTTAGCTGGATGGCAAGTGGAATCAATGCGTTCGGTTTGTTGGGTGTTTGGTATAAATCGACAACAGGCCGCCGCTGAAATGTATCTCGAACGTCGGGGGGGCAACATCGCCGCGCGCCGTGCACGTCATCACCGTTATTCGTGTGTGCCCCAATATTAAAAAAAAACCAAAAAAAAAAAAGAACACAAAAGATAACTTTGTTATCATTCTCTCGTGTCTCCGCAATGTTGTGAATATTTGTTCGTTTTATATATCTGCTTCATACTTTCAATATTAGATACTAGTTATTTGTTGAATTGCTGTTGTTGTTGCTGTTGCTGTTGCGTTACGCGAACGATACACTTTGTTGTAAACTAAAAACAAAATAAAAAAGGGAGAATATCAAAACATCAATGCCACCGTAGTCTGCAACGCAGAGACTGAATATAAAAAAACAAAAAACAAAAAAAACACTCTACGTACATGTATATTTATCAACAAAAAAAGGAAATAACAACAGAAAAAAGCATATAATTACATGTTTATAAATAAACATTTGTATCTCGGACAAGCTTTACCAATACGTGCTAGTACGCGTAAGCTGTTCCCAGTTCTAAGTTCTAAGTTGTGAGTTCTTCGTGATATGAAATTTTCACACGGATTCGTTAATCAAACGTCGGAAAAATATGAATAACACGCGTCACGACGCGACGACGAATAATAATCGTTAAATATCGCCACCAATGTATCGCATGCGAGAGCGACCAGTGTTATGTTATTTTTTTGTTTTCATTTGAAAAGAAAATATTTGAAATCGAAACAAAAAAAATTCTCTAGTTCGGTAACTAAATGAAAAATAGAATAGAATAAAATAAAATAACAAATCCTTTGCATATAGGTATGCATCGCATATAGAATATGCACATATGTATCTGCGTGATAGTCAGTATGTTAAAGTCGTGCCGATATTCATGATTGTACGTATCTTCTTCTTCGGCAAGCTTGAGGTGTATTTGTGGATAAAAAACGGTTTCGCGCTACCCTCTCACTGATGTTCTGATGGTCAATTGTAATAAATTAAATTTGCTTTGATTTGTTTGTTTGTTGCTTCTTTTATGATATTTGCTGCCGTTGGTGTCAGATTGAGGAATGAGAAAAAAATAATAATCATAAGAATCAAAAAAAAAGAACGGGAAAGTGTGTGTGATTTCCACGGTTGATCAAAAAGAAATTCATTCCATCTATTGGATTCGAGTGCTTAGAAGATTGGCGGATTAAAATCGCGCAAGCTGGATACACGGTATCATCTGGATTTTCATGCAACTCTCTGGATAAAGGAAACCATCGTCCTGTGGTGTGTCAGCTGCCAAATTCAACTTAATATGTGAGAGCATGAAAATAAAAGGCATTCTACGCTCAGTTCGAGAGTGAGATACAATCTTATCGTTAGGTTATTCAACACAACATGAAATTAGCTCCAGTTGCGTAAAGTTTTGTGTTGTTATTTTTTTTTTGCCCAAATGTTCGCTGGGTGACTTCGGTTTCGGGTCGTATGCAAGACAAAAAAAAAATAAAAAAAATATAAAGTGAATAATCGGAAGGATACGTTTTTGTTGCTGGGGTATTTTGGTTAAATTATAAATTCAGGATACGTGCAGAGCGCCACCAACATTACCAACACTATTGCGACGAGAAATAATACCACACCACCACCTACATCAAAGCAGCGGCAGTGGACAAGTTTTGCGAGAGCGACTGGGTAAGCATGGGAATATTTACTTTTCTTCCTCTTTTTTTTCTTGCTTTCTCCAAGAGACTTATCTGGGCTGCAGCATTGCCAGCTAAGATCAATGTGTGAGAGGGTGTGTTTTATAAATTAATCTGAATGTTTAAATTTTGTGATTTATGAGATACATACTGATGTAGATTTCGCTTGATTGTATGAAGTAAAGAGCACATTATTCATCGTCACTCGTGACTTTCTACAAATTGTTGATATTTTCAAATAAATTTGCAACAGTGTGGAATTATATGTGAACTTGTTCTAGGAGCGTTTGTCTCCGAAGAGGCAGCGACCTCCATTTCAGCCGTGGGTTGTGAAAATGAAAATGTCTTAATTCTTGGTTTTTTTTCGGAGTGCTTAAACTGTTTTACGAAAGCTGAAGACATTGCCATCTATGCTTCCAGATCTACCAGCCATCCCGATGGGAAACAGAAAAAAAGCACTGCCCAGTTGCCCTAAATGGCATATTTTCACTGAACTGAAATCGTGAGGTTGGGACTTAAGCCGGAAGGTCGGTGCTACCTAGTTTGAAGTGGTTTCAAATGCCATTCGGTGTCAATTTTGAATAGATCTAGCTCTTTGTTTACAAGAAATAATAGTGTAGAGAACACAAAACCAAAATAAAGTGAAGGCTTGTTCGGTTTGACAAATTCCAACGAACGGATGAATTCAAGGGGATACAACTAAGTGTCACCGATAGCGCGAGATTTCGAAAACCCGTAAATGAACAAAACTTCGCAGGCTTGGAGATATTTGATGAAACCTCGTGATTTCGTTTCGTGGGACTGTAGCATTCTATCATTTTCTAAATCTAATCACAGAAATCGATTCATCTAAATCATGTAGATTTCGCTTATAGCGAATATGGACAAGTGGACAGCACTGAAGGGGTATCTCTACGGTACAAGAAATCATTACGGGGTGGTGAATTTCAGAACTCTTATCAATGACATGAATATTGAAGATCATTTATTTTTGTCTAATTGTTCGCAAATTTGCGGCACATTGACTAGTTCTTCTTTGTTTGGAGCTACTGGCCGAGTGGACCTGGGCCTCAATCAGCAAGCCTCTCAAACTAAACCGATCTCTGGCTAGATCTCTGGCTCCAGTTTCGCACGTCAAGTTGGTTGAGGTCCTTCTACACCTGAGTGTGCCACCTTAGACGTTGGCTTCCTCTGTTGCGTTGTGCCACAGGTCGAAGACTCCTTGGTCGGAGCTGAGTTGCTCCACATGGACCGGTCACCTTAGGCATTGAATCCGTAGACACCAGGATAGACTCATGTCGCTGTACTGTTCGTGATTTAATTTCCTTCTACTTCTCCCCCGTCAACGCAAACAGGACCAAGTATCGCACGCAGAACTTTTCTCCCTAAGAGACCAAGATTTTGGAATTGTCCATAACACATCAGATATCGACCAGTTAACTACTTATTTATTCTTAAATACACGTTTACATCCATTTGTTTGGTGACTTAATAAACAAACAA
The DNA here is from genome assembly GCA_964034865.1 of Eristalis intricaria. Classification (NCBI taxonomy): domain Eukaryota; kingdom Metazoa; phylum Arthropoda; class Insecta; order Diptera; family Syrphidae; genus Eristalis; species Eristalis intricaria. Next base: position 13,442,555 of record OZ035876.1, on the reverse strand, counting down.
TGACATTTTGAGTAGCAAGTAGTCAGTTTACAATATTTGATTCTCTTCCCTTTCGTTCAAGGTTTTCTGAGAATTTTCCAAGCACTTGAAATAATAATCGCTTTCCGCGAAATCAATTAGCTAAAATAAACAAATAAATCCCCGCAGCTCTTCATGCTTCATTGTAAGTGAAAATGTATCTGAAATGTCTTACCCAACTTTGACTGCCAATGTAACATGACCACCCACCCATTTTCGAATCCCTAAACCATCAGAAGTGACGATACACTGTACATACTCTACCTATTGCAGCAAAATCGAATATAACGATTCATCGTGACGCTCAGTTTATTGTGCACCGACTAATTGATTCCCACATATCGCTACCCATACAAACGATTCATTTAATTCATTTTATGGATCTTGCAATTTACATAGATTCAAATCCATTCAAGCGTTGCATGCGGTCGTTTGACTGATCTGTGCCTTCATTGTGGTTTATAATTTTTTTTTGATTGATTGCCTAACGCAGTCTGTACCGTATTGAACCGATTCAGTTGTACTGGAATCATCTTGGATGCTATTAATTGACGTCGCGTCATGTGACTTGATTGAGAATTGGGACCCAAGTGAAGGACGCGCTATGGATGTGTTCTTCGAGGGAGTTCATCTGAAAAACTGATCAGTTATCTTAAAAGAACTGTCATTTGCATTTTAGTTAATAAATGTTCAAACATTAATCGACGGTTCATTCAACTTTCTAAATTGTTGAGTGCACGTTTAAAGTTTTCGTCTGAACGTGACGGGTCTAATTAACCTTGTCTTTCTCGTAGATAGGCAATAATAATCTCTTTCTAAAAGCAGGCAAATATTTAGTTACCTCATTGATTTCATTGGCTTGATTAAATAATTGTTTAAATGGAATTAATTTTAATCTAGAAAATTTTGCGACTTGCCAAAGTGGGTTAATTGACATTGATTAGAGTGGTTTCCTCCAACTTTGTTGATAGATTTGTCCAACGCAACATTAATTTGTTGTAGTTTGAGCTGAAAATATTATTCAATTAAACTATCTGAATTTCGAGCCAAAGTTCGTATATCTCTTGCGATTAGATTTTTATACGAAGTGGTTTAAATTAAACGGTCAATTAACGTAACTGAACTGCACTTAAAATAGCAGAATCTACACTTTTTAACTCGTTCCGGCTTATTTACTTACTCATAAGAAGAAGGGACGCACCGTCTTTTGGTCGATGGCACGTTGGGAACGCTCGTGTCGATGTCATCAACGTCGGGCTGAGTTGTAAAATATAGTGCCTTCCGTGTTTACTGGTGCCTGTCCCACTGTCTTCTCTAGTACAAGATTTAAAAAAAAATATTTTAAAAAAAAAACAGCGCATCTCCTTGCCGAAATCCGGTACATTCTTCGAACGTCTAGAAGGTTCTTGAACCGGATCAATTCTTCCGAGTTACCGATACCGGCCATCGCTTCCAATAGTTCCTTGCGATGAATGCTGTCGTATGCGGCCTTACAGTCGATGGAAATGTTGTATGCGTCGATTTGAAATTTACTCGCTGGTCCTTTCGGCGGGGCCAGAACCCGCACTGTTACGTGCCAATTAGTTCGGTGCAAAATGGTTTAAGACGTTCATACAGTAAGCTGTGGGGGAGTAGTTATTGCAAGAGATAGGATCTCCTTTTATGTAAAAGAGTTGATAATCTAGTCACATATAGTTCTCAGAGTTGTGTTGAAGGTTATTGACTTCAAGACTATTCTCTCCATGCCAGTATATCTCTCTATCGGATTCTAAGAATGGCAGGTGGTTCCAGTGATTTAATTTCTTCCTCTAACAGTAGGTGCTTGCCCAGATATCATTGCTTTTGTGAGCTAGTGCTTCTCATAATCTCAATACATTATAAGAAGAACAGACACAGAAGCTGCAGATAACCCCATTTTCCTGGGTGCTTCCTCAGTATGCAATGCCCTGTTAGGATAATGAGATTGTTCTTCTCATTTTGACAAATGCTTCAAACATCATTCGGTTATAGTATACCACGGTTCCATCGAACCGAAACTGCGAGGTTCGGATGAACTTTTACTGAAACCTCCCGTTTCCATCGGGGTTGAAGTGGTTTCGCTCTCAATGTATAAATGGCCGCCAGAAATAATGTCACTGCTATCAATTTTTAAATGGCTGCCAGAAAAGCTGTCTGTTGACAGGAAATAATAGAGTGGGAATGCCAGAAAATAGAGAGAGATAAAATGCGAAAATTCACGATGTAGGTTTGTTCGGTTTGATAAACTCTTCTAGACGGATGAATTCAAGGGGGCTGCAAAGAGGTTTTCTTTCGGTGGAAACGTGGTATAAGAATTTCTTAGCCTGCTCATGAGCTTGGTTTCAGGGTTCTGCCGGGTTCCTTCTTTCTAATTCGCCGAATTCTTTCCTTGCCAGAGTGTTCGCCATTTCACTGCCTTCTATACCCATATGGCAAGATACACGGCAGCGATTTACTTTGTTTCTCCTACTCAGCTTCCTCAACTGGCCGACATTTCTTTTCGGACTGCGGCGCTAAACTGAAGAGAAGTGAATGCCCTCGAAAATAATACATAATATTTCTATTACCATTTATTTTGCACAAAAAATATTCTCACCTAGTTTTAATCCGAACAAAGCACATAATTCCTTGTCGTAATTATAGACTTCAATCAGGGGAATGCAGAACAAAAAGAAAAAATATTCGAAACCAGTTCAGACCTGCACTTATCTCATTGATAAGAACAGCTTACGTCAAAAAATATTTATCGCAATGGTAGACAATGTTACGGAAGTCATTAAGGGCGTTAACATTGTCATGTCGTTGATTGTGATGATTTTGTTTGCATTTTTGCTATGTTCTATAAAATATTAAATACACATACACACTCACACAAGTTAAATACACAGTATTTTGATGTTGAAAATAAAATCGAAAGAGAACATAAACTATGCTGTCAACAGGTACATAATTTATTTGTTTTGTACTTAAAAGAATTAGAATCAACAAGTAGCGACAAATTAAAAACGTCTTGAAATTGATTTTAGTATATTTTCTTCTAAACATTAAAATTAAGAATATATGAGCTAACGTTTTGTTTACATGTTGCCTTTTTTACGTTCGTTCATAAATTTCATTTTGAACAACAAACGATTCGAGTGTTTGTTCAGCTATTGTTATGACATAAAGAGCGTTGTTTACTAGTTCAATAAACTTATCCTTTCATCCTTCGTCTAGGGTTAAATATTGGGTAACATTTGAACGAGCTCAAATGTGATACAATATAAATTTCAGGATGATCTAAAAATAGGAGCGCTTTCAAAGGAACCGGAGAAGTGAGTGGCCTTGTCGATTTTTTTTAGATGGCTCACAACCTGATAGGGATGAACTCTATTTTTAGATTGACAGGTAATTTTACTCTGTCAAACATGTCGAAATGAACAATTGAAGCTCTTGAAACTCCGTGGGAGGGTTGGTTGCTTGCTTTCCTGTTAATGTCTACTTTAGTCGCAGTCAATATACGTCACTTAGCAAACTATTTTGGGGTTCTGTGGAATGTAGGGTTTATTTTCTTTCCAATACCAAAGTATGTACGGAAATTTGGGAACAAGGAACACAATTTATTTACTTAAGCGTGGCATTTGAAAAACCCAATCTAATTTAAATATAAAGACGATTCACAGATTAATTTAAAAGGAAGCGAATCAGACAAAGCTCATCTCTATCCGCTTTTAAACCACGGACATGTTGTTATTGATAACCGTGACAAAACCTAATTGCGATTATTTATGAAAATTGAACTGAGATCAAGTTCGGCCACACGACTGCCGCTTGTCATCCTGTCGAGCGTATGGGCAACACTAAGAGATTATTCTGTGAGACAACACAGTACTGGCTGATAAGGACTAAGTTGTCACAAGAAACTCAAAGCAGATCTTATCTAGCTTGGGATGATAATGTTTATTATGACAGCTATATGTTATGTATCGCTACAAGTGAACATGTTCGTTGCTCAAAGAACAAAAGAGCTGATCATAAAGAAACTTGATTTAAAGAATGTAGGAATTTAATGCTCAGATCCATTTTAATGAATCAATTATTATTTTGAAGCTTGCTTAGTCGCCTAAGATGGTGTTTTGAAATAAAGTCACACAAAATAACATCAAATTTTGATATCTAACTTTATTTCTGATTATGTAATAAATAAGACCCATCTTAACTAAAATAAGAGATTGATGTTGTTCCTCGTACTAGATCATGAAAGCCACTAGGGCAGCGAAAAGGTTTACATACCAATGTGCTGAACTAACTTTAATAGGGCCCTTCTTCCTTTAGGAGCTCACGAAAGCGCTCAACTATTGGTTCACCAAAAATATAAACCAGTTGTGTAGAGTAGAGTAGAGAGTAGAGAAACACAAACACTTCATCCAACTCTTGCAGATGTTCTTTGAGAATAGTATAAATCTGCTGCAAGTAGGTAGTGTCGAAGGCAGTTAAGTCCCGAGAAATGGGTATCAAATGGGACGATCATGAAGATGTTATATATGTATACTACACTCACCCGTTTACACCCAACTACAGAGTGTTATGAAAGGTTAAAAAGGGAGAATACGCGTGAGATGCTGAATATATTTTTAATTGGAGGAACAGAGTCCCATATAATGTGCAATAAGTTTGGCAGTTCTTGTTACAGTTTCAGACATTGTGGATACATATTACAGTGCATTGTGACATCCAGAGGGTCAAGATTGCGCACTGGGGATTCTATGTGCACACATAGAACACAACCAAAAACAAATTTAATAAGTTCATCAAGTGTGTGGTCGTGTGAGATCCGACCAAGCGTGTATATAAAGTGTGACCAGATAGCAATGATCTATCAGCAGCTGTCCAAATTATCATCGAAATCCAGCAGAACTGAAGAATGAGTCAGAGTTACTTTCCACATTCTCAACTATTTTTTATCCTAGTAAACAGCAAAACTCACTTATGTTGAATCGGCCCTACTCCATACAGTGTAACACGAGTAAGAATATAGTACAAACTCGATTCGCGCAACTTCTCGATTGTCACAACACTAAGGTATCCAATTTCTCAAAATCATTCATAAGTGTTTTTTTTTTTATCACATTGCCATTTTCTCTATATTTTCCTGTTAAAATGTGTGACCCAGTAAGTGCCTTAATTTCTATTAGCTGCGTCAATCGGGCTTGTACTATAGTTTATGAAATGATGTAAGGCACCACAGAGACAAGGGAGACGAAATCGCTCTATCCCACATTTTCGATCAATCGACCAATAAATTCATAGGAAGTTCCTCTGGTCTCAATGCCTGATGTCTGATGAAGCTCGCATTTCTTGAAAAAATCCACCTCATAGGTTTTGAACAGGATCATCAATTATTTAATTCGTATTATATTTTGAGTTTCTTGCCGTCTTTCACTTTTTCCTAGGTTCAACAATGAAATCCCGATTTAGGGCCGATTTTACTGATCGAGTTCGAGAAACCCCAATGTTATAGGTTATTAATTGTCTCATGTGCCTTAACTACAAGCTTATCAGGCTAAGGGCTTCGTCCATATTTTTAAACATGGTGTAACGAAAACAATGTGTGCTGGACACAGCTTGTTAAAATCTTCATCTTCTTAATTTGCCACCTCATTTGGTTCCGTTTTTGATATTTTATAGATGTGGCTCTTAAGCTTACACCACAAAATAATTATGGTATAAAAAGATGTGAAAAATGTAAAACAGTAATCGAACTGAATTTATTTATTCATGATAATGTGCAGAGTGTGCATTTAAGCAAAGATATAATGACCAGATACATTTAAATAAAATCTTCCTCTCTTTGTATTTGAGTCTGTAAAAAATGTTAATTTGTTTCCGGCTTAACATTTCTTAAATTGACTTGAAAATTCCCGCGAAAACCTCAAAACCTCAATACAAGCAAGTAGTTTCTGTCTTAGCAGACCTGGCAATAATACCCACCATAGTACCCAGCACTTAGAAATCTCCAAAAAAGAGCCCCCACCTGAAAGAGAGAATCACACTCTCTCTTACGAGGAGTTAGCAACTAGTTAATATTAGCGACCGTACCTTCTGTGATTGTGTGCGGGATACTTTCGAAAGTGCCCTTTCGGAATAAAGAGAGCCAGACACCGAGAGCGAGTGAGCGGCTGATTGCCATCGGCCCATCCATGCAATGTGATAACTCTGAGCTAGTTTCCTATTTTTTTTTTCTCAAAATAGTATTCCTCCTGCATAACTGTGTTGTTATTTACATTGCTCTGCACTACCTAGGAAAATATATCTAATACATCAAAATCCATACACACATGTGTGTCACAGTGAATTGTTGCTAAAGTGCTTCAAAGACTGTCTGTACATATTCTAAATCCTTTCGGTTACATTTATCCGTATCGTATTGCAACACATATGCACGCTATTTCGCGAGATTCACAATAAGTTAACCTTAACGAAATGTGTGTGTAAGAACCCAACTAAGAAAAAAGAAAGTGAACAAACAAATAAAAGAAACAAATCTATGGAAGGTAATTGTGTGGCATATCCTGTCGTGTGTCCTGCTATATTTGTATTTTTTATGTGACAGCACTAATTGACGTGTGACTTGTATCATTTAAAATAAACAAAAAAAAATGTTGAAAAAGCTAAAGAAAAAGGATATGCGAAAAAAATATATGACTACACCAACCAGTCAACATAATTCTATCCGATAAAAGTTATATAAGCTTTCATCTGGTGTGTGCTGTCGCTACTGTGATGTTTTTTTTTCATTTTGTTTTTTGCTCATGGTGTTGTACATGTATGCGAAAGCAGGCTCTATATGTATGTATATACAAGGATACGGAGCAGAGTGGAACACACAGAATACACAACAGAGAACAGAGAACAGAGAGAAAAATATCCTTTCAGTATTAAAATAAACGGAAAATGGAAATAGCACAAAAAACTTGGGTCGAATCAATGCGGCTTACTTCGAAAAGAAACAACCTTACTCGTTGGTCGTTGTCGTATTCCCCGTTTCATTTCGTTCGCTTATATTTTTTGTTCATCCTTGTTTGTATGGTTGGTATAGAACGTGGTGTTTCAGGTGTGTATACAGCAAAAGCAAAAAGCCTGCACTACACAGACACATATTTAAGTGCGGACGGACGTGTGCACGTGTATGTATCTGACTGTGTAGCTGTAAAAGATTCTCCTCCAGGACAAGATAGAAAAGAGGAACGAACAGGACTAAACTTAAAGTTTCGTTTCACTGCTGAAGTTGACTAAAAATCGAGGAGCTGCGAAGAGCGAACGAAGGAAATTCATTATGTAGAGGTTAGGTTCTGCCCCCACCATTGTTGTATGCCGAGGGATGATGAATCCGCATCCATCACCACCTGAACGACGGTGAACATCTCACTGAATCTATTGGATTTTCGGGTTATTATTCTCTTTTACTCGGTTGAGCCTGACATAAGGATGGATGGATGGGTGGATGGGTGGTTGGTTGGGTGGATGGTTGGATGCGGTGGATAAGCGACGGCAACGACGACGACGAATAGCTCCAAGTTGTTGTACCTCGGCTCGGTAGCACCACAAGCAGCAGTATCAGCAGTTTATTTATAAAAGTTAAGAGACTCTGACTTTAATGGAGCATGCGGGGATCGTCCTATTGCACACAGGTTGTATTCACCCTACACATATGTTTAAACACGCGTATGTACATACATATATGTATTGCTCATCATCCCCAACGCCAGAGCCCACCTTACATGTGTGGATGGGAATATTTTCATTTCCATTCGAGGAGAAGAAATTCAGTTTTGAAATGAATACATCCCAACAATGTTTGCTAGGCATCTACTTATAGACGCAACAGTAGCGCATAAAGGACCCGCTTCTTTGGTAGTGACGGTAAGCGGCTACAGTAACGTCGTCCGTCGCCGCGGTCGTCATCTGCGGCCGAGTATTGTGGGCTAGGGGCGATGAATGAACTAGGTGTATGCGTAAAATTCAATGACTCCGAAGTAATTATCAAATAGAATGTAGGTACATATCGTCAGCCTTGAAATGGGAATTTTATTAGATTTTGTTGTTGCCGACAGAAACGAAAGCGACGGGTCCGCAAAAACAGGGATAGAAGGTGCTTAATTTTTCGGGTGAATCTTTTTGCTGGAATCTCGAGAATTTCGTGTGCTTGCGTGTGTTTCCATTGAAAGGCTGCGGAAAATTGTATTCATTGCTTTTGCTCGTTCTAGTCCGAAATTCATTCCATATTGAATATTTAGTCAAGTGTAAAGCGAAAGGATGAAACTATAAATAAACTAAAATATAATATGCACGCTCCGTTCGATTCGGTTGTGTGTGGAGCGGTGTCTTGGCTGTCCAGGACCCTATCAATACACTCAGCTTACCAGTTTCCAATGGCGCCGTGTGATGTCCAACTTGTTGACACATTTCGGCAGGTACATACCGACAGACGTGCTGGTGTACATAAAGTCACATAAAATATATTCTGTTCGTTTCGGTTTCGTGAAAATATGAAAACGACGCCTCGGGTGGATCGGGTGTGTAGGTCAAAGAGCAATGACATTAATTCGGTTTTCGAAACGCCTGGAGTTGAAACCCGGGACATGTTTGTTAGATAGTTTGCTCCTCGTCCGGGAAATGATGCTTTTCACGATGTTGAAATGCAGTTGCTTCATATTGTTGATACGTAACGTACAGGTAAGCGGCAACTAATGACGGATTTTGTCCTGTTGAGTGGTTCCGCTTTGTTAGATTGATTTTTGCTTGGGGATTAATTGTTTTCTCTTCTTTGGAAGATACTTCTTGTATTGGACAGAAATTCATTGCGGATGGTGTCGCTACTTGGATGAGGAGATCAATTTCATATCTGTTCATAATTCACATATGAGGCTATCAATGTTACCTACACACATTCCAAGATATTATGGGTATTTTATTAACCGCTTCCTTTCATCAAATCTCCTTCTGTGAGCTGTCCTCGACATTTTTTATTCATTCGAAAGGCCTATCAATGACATTATGAATGGAATTTAATATCGTTCAAATGTCCTCCACGTTTTCTCTGGGTGGTGCACATCCATGACTCCATGACTCTGGTGCATATATCGTGCTGAATTGGGTTATGTTGGCTTTAAAGGCCGCTGTGGTTTGCTGCTTATTCGCATATATGTGCGACTTCAGAAAACCCCACAAGAAAAATTTCAACGGGTTTAAATCCCACGGTCTTGGTGGCCATTTTACATAACCTCCACGTGAGATAATCATGCTAAAGACTCGCTCGTGCAAAATGTTCAATGCGGCGTGAGATGTGTGGAAGGTGGCGTTCTGTTGAAGCCACATATTGTTGGTGCCCATATCATCCAATTCGGGCCAAAAAAAGTTGGAAATCATCGGCCCACAGCGCTCGGCAGAGCCAACGTTGTTCTCAAAGAAATATGATTCGATAATGCGGCCAGCCCAAAAAATCCCACTAAACACTCATTTTTTAGGCATGCTTTGGAAGCTCATGGATCTTATGTGTATTGGTATCGTGTCAAATTCGAAAATTGAGTTTGCTGACGTACCCATTCATACCGAAAAGGCATGGCGATCGTAAAATGGGCGAAGCCTTAACAGGACACTCATTCTGATGAACGCTATGTCCTTCCATGGTTGTTTGGTAAAACAGACTTAATAAATCGCAGCCAATTTGACAGATGGGGATTCACCAATATGGCCGCTATCAACTGTCAAAGTTCAAAAGTCCCTTTTGGAAGACCCTTTATAATGAATACATGTCTTGTCCTTCATTCATTGCCTTGCAAACAAAAATCAAATCTGACAAGATCTTGGGTCGTGTTTAGGATAAATTTCAGCACACCTACCAACAAGTTCGCTTTCTTACTTTGAAGAACTGAATCAAATCCTGCCTGAATCATAAGTGCACGCATTTCAGGACTCCCCACTTTCAATGTGTGTATGTGTAAAGACAATTACAGCTGTTAGAAAATTCCTTTTCCCATTTGCTGGAACCATTTATAATTAACAACCAACAGTCGTGTTGTCAAAAGCCATTTTGTTCTTTACATTGTTCAAGCAGGCTTCGCCATTCATTGTGCAAAGACAGAGTTGTCTTGAGTTCATCCATAAATCAATTACTCAACTTTTATACGGAAAACGAGTTGAATGGTGTATTGTCCTGTGGGAAGCTTAACCTCATTCCGCCGGCCTCTCTTGCTCTGGCGTTTTTTCTCTTTTGTCTGATGTCTATTGGGGGAATCATTTCAGAGTTCCATTAAATCTCTTGTCATGCATACATACACTTAAGTGTGTACGTAAGCAGAAAGAATGGTGAAGGTTCATTGGGTTTGTAGGGCTAAGTGTATGCTTGTTTGGTCACTAGTTGCTGCTGTTTACATTCGAGATTAGCAGCGAGAAAAGCTGGTCAGAATTGGTGGTGGAGCCCTTAAACAAACACCTGATGGCCCAAGCTGCTTCCGCTTACACGTTTTCAAAGGTAGCTACACTTGAGACGAATATTCAAAGCAATATTTATGGATTTGTTTGCTACGACTTATGTCTGCTTTCTTTTTGAAAATTTGATCTTGTGGCGATCATTACAATCTTGTGACTGTGAACACGTTAAGCAAACCAAGGTCGGTAGGTAGATAACGGCTTATGGCCGTACCTCTTCTTAGGGAATGGTTGTGTGGAAATGTAACGGATACTCGGATAGGTCAGTTATCCAGTTATCCGAACCAGTATTCGGCAATAAATTAGTTGTTCTTTGTACTGTTTCTTCTTTTTGTAAGTACCTTATTAATATTGTATCATGTGGTATAACTTCCGAGATACAAGAACGCCCAGCACTGATTATTTTTTGTTATTTCTTCTAAAGGTTCTGGGAGTCTTATACACTGTTCCATTATATCCCAATTATCCAGGGTGTCAATTATTAATTGTAGCGTGGTCAGTGATATACAATAATCCTCGGTTAGTTGCGTTGGTTAAAATTAACGTTATTCGATGTACTTTGTAGTTATATACATTTCTTATACAATTTTTTATTTGCTTTTTCGTTTAATTAAATGGGGAACACAATTAAGCCAGCATTGATTGAATTCCAACGCGCTTAGATGTCTTGGAATAGTTGATGTTGTGGTACTTTGAAATGGAATGTGCATATGTGCTCTTGACAGAACATTCGGCGGGATAGCGGGATATGCGTTATCCGGTATACGGTCAAAGCACTATTCGTTAAGTGCCCGGTATGGACTCCTAGCATACGCACTTCCTTGCGATTAAAGCTGATCAGTGATCACATGTGGATATCTTTTTGCTCAGCGCCGGCCATAGTATATACTAAGGTCAAGCCATGGAGTTCTGGCTCTATTTCATGATTCGTCGTCTACTTCTTTTTATTTATGGACGCATGTTCATACAGGATTGCCTCCATGCGTCGATCCCTTTTCCGCGAGACCATCCGCCTTTTCGTTTCCTTTTATTACAGTATGCCCCGGTACCGGTCACCGAATTCACCAAGGATTTCTCACTGATGCTCAGTCTGCAAAACCTGACCAGTTACGATGTCAGAATGTCTGATGCTTTAGCGTTATTGTCGGTTGGCTATCAGAAAAATGGTTATCGATTTGTTGGTTAAGGTGTGGTCTCACAGCGCGAGTGCCGAGTCGTGTATCGTCTTGAAACACGCGGCAGTCTTTCATTTATTCATCTAAGATGTCACAGAAAACACCCCGCAAATTCGATCTCCCCCCCTCCTGCTTTTATTGGCAAAGAAAATACTTTTCCAATTTAACCTCGGATTCCCTGAATCCCTGAATCCCTAAATTCATCTGGCCATCAATCTAACCTAATCTACAGGCTAAGCAATCATGTGATGAATTGTTCGCAATGAAACTAAAAATCTCTTGCAGTGAATACCCAACCAATGTTTCCACGGGCTGTTGCTTGTCTACCTTAACTTTAAAAAGAGAATGTCATTACGTTAACTGTTAAAAGATCTAAGTATATAAAGACATTTAATCAAACTCCTGTGGTTTTTCAAAAGTTATCTGCTTTCACTCACATTGACACAACGCTCATTTTCCTATAATCTGTTCACATTTCGTTGCACTTTTTCGCGTAAATCATGTAACGTGTGTTCGATGTCATGGGCTGTCAATGTGGTTATGCAGTTGTGGGGTACAGTGTTTACTTGTGGGCTTGACTCATTAACCGTTCGGTTACAAGTTACATGGTTTATATTAACGAGGTATTTAACTTTTAGTACATCAATCTATACAGTGGGTGTCGTGTGTGTTTGTTTTAAACCGCTTTCGTTGTCAATTGAACGCTTCGCTGATCTTTTCCACAACAGATTCGCAATTTTAAAGCAGTCAGTGTGGGTTGGCAAGGAAATGATTAATTGCTGTGAATGTTGGCAATACTTTTGGTACTGTCTATGAATATTAGTGACTACCAAAACTTCAGTACACTTTTTATTCACCATTTTCGATGTTTTTTCTGAACTTTATAATCGCGTTAACTAAACTGTCTCTGCTTCAGCTTAGACCCTGATATTTACGCATCCTCAATTAAGTTCCAAAACCTTGTTAGAATGTTATTCTATGTGATTGTCATTGCCAATGACGTGCCTCTTCTTAACTTTGGCTGGTTGTCTTTTGTCGTATCGAACTATTTCCATTTTTTGCGAATTCTCGTTCACCATTTCTAGTTCGATAAATTCGAAGTTGGATTTCGATTAATTTCAATGAAATATAACCTTATTTATGACCCTCCACCATTAATGCACTGCTTTTTAAATTGAAAAAAACTCCGAAGTGAGGTCATGTGCTGCTTTACTTGATTAAAGTGGCTTTGAAATCTCCCCCATTTTAGGTAAACTTTGAACCACCTTCCCTTTTTTTGCTGTCATAAAGACCGTCCGACCGTTCTCATTGCGAAAAACGTTGTCAAAAAAGGATACTGAGAAGAGGGACTAACTTTGAAAACTATTTAAAATAAAAAATTAGAGATGAAGGTTTGGTCAGGGAGAAATATTGTGGGCTAGAAAGTTTTAAGGGTTCTCATGGGCTTGTTATCTTTGCAAAGACATCAAATTTGACGTTAATTCGCCCCATTTACACTCGACCAGATACACAAATATTTTACTGCCCATTGTCCAGCACTTATGACTTACTCAGCAGCATTTCCCTCTTCTTCGGGGGCTTATGGCTTTTTTTTTCTTAGCACTAACATCCCCCTCACCAGACGTTTATTCAGCATAAACCCTCTCTGATGTGTGACCTATTTGTGTCCAGAGTCGTTCTGTTTGTATAAAATCGTTTTTTTCTAATTGTCTCCCTTTTTTTTGGTATCGTCAGTCATGCGGTCACATTGGATGTGTATAGCACTAGCTGTTCCCGGGATTCTGATCAATCTATCCGGCGCATGTTTGTTGTGTCCAACCTGTTGCTTGTTGTACGTGTATGGATATCGTCAGGGTTTGTTGAATATGCGAGCGGTGGGTGTGTTGGGCCCGGCAACGTGGAACGTACAATCAAAGGAATTTTATTTTCGTTTTCATTTCTTGAATTTACATTTAAATGGAAACTGATTCAATCGTATATCTCCAACTATTGTATTGCACACAACAACGTTCAGATTTACTCGACGAAATGGGAAATAAATGTGTTCAGTGATTGTTCTTTCGTTCTTTTAATAAAAAGGGTTTTCGCGCACATAATGTGCTATAATCTGGTATCCTCTTATTTCTTGCTAAATAGATACATTTATTCGTGTACATAACCGGTTAATGGAAAATCGCTGATTTTATTTTCTCTTCATCTCAAACACTTTTGCGAGGAGAGCACTTTTGTCACTCCACTGGTGGGTCCCACGTGGTGGCCATCGCGATTGTGGGACTGTCGGAATTAAATGTCTCTTAAATTTCCTCATTTCTTGTTGTTCTTTAAATCGGCAACTATGCAAATGTATCTGGCATGAGGGTTGTTTGATGTGTTGAGTATATTTGTATTTCATTTCATTTTCATATTTTTTCACGCGTGTAGGCCTTAACACATACAATATATACTTACGTATGCATATTCTAAGGTTAGGCATTCGCTTATGCACTGTTCGGTAATCCCTTGAGTGATAAATGGAAGGGTGGTAAATATTTGGGAGGACTTACAGTGTTAATCTTCTCCCTTTCATCTGGTTTCGTTCGGTTTTATTTCGCTTCAGTATTTCTTTCAATTTTACACTTTTTATATTTTTTCTTTATTTCTTTAAATTACAATGAAGACTACTTTTTTGAACAGTAATTATGAATGGGAACGAAAACAAAGAAGCGCAAGTAGTCTAGAAGAAGTCTAGAAAAAGTTTCTCAATCGTTGCACAGTGTGAAGTTTCCGTATTCTAGAGCAAGTTAGCTGCATATAAGTATTTCTATTATCATCCTTTGCAGCCTTATAAAGAAGCACCCATTTTGTGTAATAGCAATACAAGTTTTCAATTGTACTGTACTTTCAAAGTTGGTAAAAATAATGCAAATATAAAGACGGTTAGTTTTAAGAAATAAACAAAAAATATTGACGTTCCAGGTTATGTGTCTAGTAGTAGCTATTGTGGATCGCCGTGGCGTAGTGGGTTAGTCCGTCGACTCCTACGCAGAGGGTGTCAGGTTCGATACCCGAATTTACCACCTTTCATATTTCACGGCTCCACCTCTTTCGAGGCATTACAGTCGGCATTAAACTGTAGGTCCCTTCCACGCGTTACAGAACAATAGCACGTACAACACGAGTGGTTGCTGAGTAGCTAGGCTCTGGCCTTCTACGGGCTGTAGCGCCACCCATATTATATTATAGTAGCTAACTACATAAATTGGCAACTGGATTTGATCGAAAGAAGTGGATCAGTTCTAACGAGGAATTTGTTAAGGGTATATTTTTTTGTTTATATCCTTACTGCTGGGGTATTCTTTATGTCGCCGTATTCCTTATTGCTTGCCTTTTGAGCTTCTTAAGATTGCTGACCCATTGGCGAAAGGAAAGTGGTAATAGTCGATGCAGTTAACCGACATCATAACTTCCGAGTGATGCCTTGTATGCAATACCATCAGGTAGGTGACCACTTGGCAGACTCAGAACGAGCTGGTTGGACCAAGTCCAAAAATTCACCTTTGTATTTCCCAAACCAAAATCAAGAGGTTTTAGATGAACTTTTACCTTAAAATCAAGGTCATTCTCACCGATTTGAAGTGTTTTCAAACGCTGTCTTTTTTGTCAATTTTGGCCAACAAAACAGCTGTTTGTTGACAGGAAATAATAGTGTTGAGAAGAAACGAGAACGAGCAGTAGGAAAAAAGGCAGTAACATGTAAATATATATTTTGACATCATACTTTGTAACCTAAAAGTTAAATTTGAGAATAGCTCCGAAAAAGATCACTAGAAAATAGCCTATTATCGACATTAATTGATAGTAATTGAGAAAAAATGTAATAGATAAGGGTTCACGAGGTTACCGTTAATAAAATGATCAGGGAAACGGAAAATGTAAAATATGGCTAGTCGACACGTTAATAAAAAGTATATAAGAGTTTCTGTTAGGCCAGGTCCATCCCGGACTGTCGCGCCACCCATATTATTATTATAATATCTTCTTACGACTGGACGGCGTAGTTGGTTAATTGCCTACCCTTGGTTAGTGGTTTCTCCGATTCGAATTCCAGTGAAAGCAAGGTCAATACTTTTATCGGGTTTTGAAACCTGGTCCAATCACTATTTGTTTGCCTTTGGGATGAAATTAACCGCACTATCACTGGAGTCAATCTGTGGTAGTAGGTCATCACAATATACAAACATGGTCAAAGTGTGCTAATGAAGTTACTAACCGCCGCCACTACCTACCTACCTAGTACAACATTTACTTACTTTCACATACAACCACTAAGGACTTAAAATTTATATTTTCGGTATATTGCTGTAGTCAAAATGGAAATTTGTCTTTAACCGGTTCTTGTAGAAGAATAGGCTTAAGCAAATGGTTCGTTATATTTAGAGCTGAAAAAGTCTTCGTTTATGCAAGACCAACTTACGGCTCACTTTGCGTCGTCGTTCGGAGTTTGCATAAAATCGTAGGTTCCGATCACCGGAGAGAAACAACAGTCACAAGCTATTGCATAATGTATTTTTTATAGGAAATATCTGCAACGAAGCTATGCTACTTTTTTACTTTAAAAATAAATATGAAGCATTTACTATCAGATAAAAATGAAAACAAACTTTAGAAGTGTAAAAAGCGAATCGGAGAGGCAGAAAAAGAGTCACTTCAAATAGCGAAAACAGGCAACTGTTTCGAAGTCTTAAAGTAAATCACTGTAAAAAAAAAGTGAAAAATGTACTGAAACTATAAAAAATACAGTCTGCAAGCAATTTTGTAATTGGCTGTATGTGTGAATTTAATAAAAACAAAATACGCATTTTTGAGGAACTAGCGTTGTTTTGCTTTTAGTTGCAATTGTTTTGTATGATACTGTATATTGTTATTATTATTTTATTTTATATTAAAATTACTTGAAATTGTGTCAATTTTTAACTGGAGCATAAACAACATTTTCGTTGCTGTTCATATTAATGAAATCTACTTAATTCCAATTCAACCTAATTCGGATTTATTGAGCATTCAAATGCTATGTCATTTGACTCGATGAAGGATAACATATTTGAAATTTAAATATAAATGTGTCACTTAAAAAAATCGTAAGTGGCTTGCACAACTTGAGGGTCATTTCCTAAAATTTCTCAAAGAGCAGGTATTGATTTTATTTCTGCCGAACAACTTTGATTGAGGTACTTTTCTAAAAGGAAATGAGTTATGCTCGGTTTATCAGAACAGTTTACGGTGGGTGAATTAGTTGGCAAAGTTAAGTTAGGTTTCAGTATCTGACTGACTGCAGAAGGCAGTTAGGTCAAAGTAGGCCCCTTGTGTTACCTCGCAGATTGATTTCCTCTAACAGTTAGAACCAGTTGCTGTATGTGAAGAAGCGGTTTAGCTGGCTGATGCTATTTAGCTGTAGTAGTAGGCCCATAAGTGCATCGCTGTGGTTTCTACATCCTCGTCATCCATGAGTGCGAATTGCAAAGTGTCCGATTATGATGCCGATGAGTGTCCTGAGTGAAGATCTACTAAGTCTAAGCAAATTGAATGATCGTTTGAGATTAAGTGATGGCCTGATGATGATGATGATGAAAGATATGATGCATTCAAGACATTTAAAAAGTGTAGTATTGATTGTGTAAATCTTGACTAGATGGTAGGCTGTAGCGATTGGCATGGAAGGTGGAATTCCTCCCAGCGTTAGAGGGGAGGATTTACCACACATAGCGAGTTCATCGGCCTTGCAATTGCCTAGTATGACCAAATGTCCCGGCAACTCCCAGTATGTCAGAAATATAAATCCTCAAATATATTCAAATTTATTGATTTCCTAACGTATACTTTCGTGATTATGTGGAGGAAAGTATTTGTCAGTATTGGTCACCAGGAATCAGTGAATTATGTCACATCATTTATTTCAATCCGAATCATCAAACCCTTGATACACTTCCCACTCTTCATCCATCACCACAAATCCATTTCGATATTTCACTCAGAAATCCCAGGTGACAGGCACTATGTCATCCATCATTTGTGCGATTCCATCCTGTTCTAAACTCACTTATGTGAGTTTCAGAAGTCGACGCCACATTTGTGACACCTCATCAATTTGTGCCTCATTAAGCCCTTAAGTAAGCCATCGTTGAGGCCAATTTATTTGTTCTCACGAGTGCCATAATATTGCCATAAAAACCCTTTGAATCCATGCGCGCAAAAAGAGTGAATCGGAGGATGGATGTGAACCCCAAATAAATGGTGTTCACCTCAATTACTCAGTCAACACTCGGGTTACATGATTAATGAATTTGATATTCCATCTTCCGGCAGCTGGCCTTAAAGCCAGGCTGCCAACGATGGACTGGAGATTAAAAAGAAAAACTTGCCAGCTATCCTTTTTATTGAGCAAACATATTCCGGGCAAGAAGTCGTAATATTTACCATTACATAAAACTCTCACCGCATTTGCTAATACAGCTTATCCTAAGTGGCCCCCTGGGCATAATATGTCAAACCTCCACCCGCCGCGCCGCACAGAACCGATCTTTACATTGGATCCTAGCAGGTATCACGAAAGGTTAACATTATTACCTATTCAAAGTTTGCCACTAGGTTAAGGTTATTTTATTCGACCCTTATGTGTTGCCAGTCATCGGTCGGGGACGGAGAGGCAAGAGATTAGTTTCCATAATTTTTAATGCACCGCCTTGGCATCCTTCGGGATCTGAATGGGTGAAGAGTAGCGTGTGTGTAAACACTCAAAATGTGTTCCAGTGATATATTGGATTATCGCTGCATAAAAACTCCAACATCCAGTCTCCATCTTCCATACACTGTGATGGCGAATATTCTCCTTACTCCGCTCGGATAGTTTAGTCACAGCGCATCCAAATTACGCGTGGGAGTGGTAAACATTTAATGAAATTGCGTGTGCCTTCACTATGCCGAACATACGTTAAATAATTGCATGTACACACCATCTATATTAACTTGGGGCTGTTCGTTTGTGCGAAAGACGTCATTAGGACCAAGGTCCAAGATCGCAAGAGATCCACAACGGAAGGCGATGGATGTGTTTGGATAAATTAATTGAAGCGATTAACTAGGAACTACAATTTGCCATCAGCATTTGTCATCGTCATCGCACGCGTGTGAATCCATTTAATTTGCTTATCTTGCGAAATACAGAACGAGGACATAATGATTCAGTCAATCGTTGGAAACTGTGTATTTGGCCTCATTTACATGAATATTCTATTATTCCTCTTTGATGACAGATTTAGGCGCATCGATTTCAGGATTCAGCTCTCGCTGGGGATTTCCATTCATTCACCTTCATTATTTGAGTTGAGACAATATTCCTCGGCGAGAGGTGTTCCTTATTTCACATAAGAGGTGGCAATTTCGGCGCCGAGTAAGCCGCTTGCTGACGGTTTTCGAAGTCGTACTAAAGCCGGCGAAATGCAGAGGTTGCAGAGATTTAACCCGTGATTCTATATAAGCTTCTGCGACTTGGCGAAAATCTTTCGTTGAGGAGATGAGGGCAGAATAAAAACGAGAATTTAATATATTCCAGTTAATCCTAGCGATCAATTTGGAGATACAAGAACTGCCACCCTATGTGATTTGCTTATGTTCCGTGTCCTCTGTACAAGAAAGTGTCTACCAATTGCTGTCGTCACCGCCGACTGGTGAGGTGTTGGTAACCATCACATGAATTGGATTTGTTTGGGGGAGTGTGCTCATTTCTTTGTTGTTGCTGTCAAGGTGTTCCTTCGACACGAGACCGATGATGAACCAGGGCGAGCACACAAGATTGTCAGAAGCTCACTTAGCCACATTGTTTGGTGAATTTATTGGTGTTTGTCCATTGTGCTTTAAATGAATTCAGCGATTCAATAAGACATAATTGGAGGTGTTGACGCTCACTGGCTGATGAGATGGTTGCTGTGAAGTGTGAATTTATTATATTTTTTGAAGCCTCGTCTTTTTTGTATTCCGTAAATAATCCCTGTCAAATTGCGGATTAGAGAAGGAAAATACGACGACCAACATATAATTTTCACCGCTAGTGAACGTGGGAGCAATCAATGAACCATAATACCAATTAATGGCGGAGACTCCAAATTTCAGCTTGCGTGCAGAAAGTCCCAAGTCACTGATTCTTGCCATGATGGGAAGGCTGAAGAGCACATCGTTAGACGTTTCATTCAATCAATTAGAGCTTATTGTATTTATTTGCTTCTTCTTTCCTCCATTCTCTTTCTTGGGTAGTTGAGGTAGTTCGTCGTAACCGCTGTGGTTTTCTTGAGTGGACTTTAATGTAAATAAATTATTTTCAATTATTATATATATATTGTTTTTTATACCCAAGCTTGTCTTAAATAAAAACAAATACAAACTTCTTGTTTAGTTTCGTTGATCCTTAGCTTATCTTAAAAATCTCAATCTTGAATCTTAAAAAGAACTTAAATTAATCTTGAAATGTATGAATATTATAAAAATAGAATGTTTGTTAAATAAATCAATGTTGGTGTGAAAGCCAAGTTAGAAGTTTTCAACTCAATATTTGTTCCAACTCTCACCTATGGTCATGAAATTTGGGTAAGGACCGAAGGAATGAGATCGCGAATACAAGCTGCTGGGATGAGATTTCTTCGTACTGTTGTGAGAATTACTCGCCAGCTCAGCTGGACTTCGCTAGCATAGCTTTAAGCTTACCGTCCAATTTCCGATGATTTATTTCAATATGTGCGGATATATTTTGCGGCAATAGTGTCTTGAATGTTCGCATCGAGTTCATTCAAAGTGGTTGATTTGCTAGAATAGCCGTAGACTAACGAATTGATGTAGATATAGACTTATAAGGAAATTATTATGTTGTCAAGTTATTGCGGTAGTCTTCTTCAACAATTTCGAGAGTCTCGGCGGTTGTTTAGCAGATAGCGGTGTCTTTTTGTAACCACATCTTGGATACATAGATGTTGTCAAGTTGTGGCCCCAAACAAGTCGGTTAATGTTTACCGTTTCTGTACTTGAGACGATTGGCGGTATACGCTGGTGTTTCTTTTCTACATTAATGCTCGGTCGATTGTGTTCGCTCAAAAAAAGGGCTTTTGCTTGTTGACATAGCTTATGATCTAAAAGTGGGTCTTGTCCAAGAAGAGGTTTTCTTTGCTTAATCCGGATCACCGTTCAGCACTTCCTGAGTTCAATTGGCGATCTCACGGCATTGTCTATGATCGTCACGATTTAACTCTTGCTTCAACACGATCTGGAATGGAATTATGCTCAAAGCCGGGCTGACTCTTTGTCGATGCTCAATTCAGCTGTTTAGAGCCAGCTGATGTTCTGTCTGGTTGATGGCTTAAGCTCCAACCAACTGTACTCTGGTGCAAACTTTTCCATCGTGGTAATAATTGCATGAACACTAGAGCCATGATGACAACTGACATAAAGAGCAGTTTCACAGGAATTTAGATAGGTAAATAGGGAGATAGATGTGACTTCTCGGGGGAATTTCTGCCTCACTTAGACCGTTAAGGTCCATCGTGCTGTCCCTTAATCGGCTTCTTCTTCGCGCTTTGTTAACCTACTTGATTTGTTCGCAATTTCCCTGTGTTGATGTTAATTGATGTCCTTTAACCAGTTGGTGGTTTTTTTGAATTTAAGGGTGTAATATAAAATTTATGTTCGCTATGTCTTCAAGGCTGTTGAAAAAACAGCTGCCCATATGTTTTCATCTTGCAACAGCAAGGGCTTGGCAGGTCCCGCGATAGTGTAGCACAGTCTCCTACTCCACCCAATCCCTGCAGCTTCTATAGAAGTCATTGTAGGGCGCTCCAAGTCTTCTAGGGCAGAGTTTTACCATCTAGGAATTTGGATAAGGTTTAGTTCCTCACATCAATGCATGCAATGAAATGGCAAATATTTACTTTTATTCTCTTATTCGTGCCAATGTGATAAATTTGTACTGTCTTAGTCACTTTATGTGACATTTTAGTGACTAATTGAGTAGTAATTTTTAACTGTGACATGTGACACGACTCAGACGATATGGGTGATTACAGAATTCTTTGACAGCTGGATTTCATTGGTAATTTTGACAACTGCTGAAACATACAAACTGCTATACCGTCACCCGTTATAAGTCCAGTTGTGTTTAGTAGTGTCTGCTGTTAATCGAATACTGAGTCAATTCAGGAGTGGCTTTCTCTGACGAAAGAGTCACCGATCGAACACGATAAGAATACGCCCTGTGTAACATATCAAAACATCTAACTAGATCCATTGTCGGCAGCAGTTATCGAAAGTTCTCTCAATTTAAAGCAACAATAGCCGATGGCCATCCTCCCCACAGTGATTACCTCCAAAACTTCGTTAGACTTCAAATTCTTTAAATTGTGAAGCTCAATAATTGGGGAATCAGCAAATTGTGGAGAGGCGATAATCGAGATCGCCATTGCATGTCGTTCCTTTAATCAGTTTCATTGTCAGCAAATCACAGATGATTAGTCGTTTTACCGAGATCTTCTCTAGAAATCTGTCCATACGGGTCCTGTCCTGTCCATACATTTAGTTTCTTTGTGAATTTAAGAAATATACTTATTTCTGGTATAGTACCTTGCTTGGACAAGAATAGCTCCACTTAATAACAGAAATCTGAATTTTCTTCAATTTCAACATATCCTTCCTGCTGTTGTGTAGCTGTGTTTTTTTTTCTTATTTTGAGTCTCGGCAATACACTTAAGCTTGAATGATTGCGTGCTCCCTACAAAAGGCAGAATCTCCTCAAATTTTCCGCCTTGTTACTTTCAAAAGAGCTCCATGTGTGTGCGGGTGGGTTTTTTTTATTTTTCTGTTGATGTATATCTATACATAGATCATCGATGGAGATAAAAATAGCTCTAGGCTATATTTAGTTGTCCAATGTACGTATGTACACATTTTCTGATGAAAGTAAAGTTCGCCAATTGGTCTTGGTAGGCCCATGTTCTCTGGGATGTACACACCTCTATGCAGGATTTTCATAAAGCAAACGACTTTCCCTCATTGATTTCAGACTGAGGACATCTGAAGCTTCTGCAGGAGAAGTCGATGAGGCTATCGAGCGTGGGTGTTGTGAAGGTGACGAATATGATTTTTCTTTTTATTGTTTTTTCAACTCCAATAAAAGTCATGATGTGATTAGTTTTTGTAGTTTATTAGCGTGCTCTTTTTGTGGAACACATTTTTGAAAAAATACTTTGTCTATATTTTCAATGATTCACAGCTCCTCTCGATTATTACTCACACAGACAAGCGTTACGGACGATGGGAAGGGTGTTAAAATGTCCGTGACTGAAATTAAAATTTCGACTCGCCCAGTTTATTTCCTACTCCTGCTGTGAATACTGCCACATTCGAGAATAAATTGTTTTATTGAGAATGAGCATGTGTGTCTATGCGAACATAGGCAGGAGTCAAGATGACTGTTATGTGCGTTTCTGCACCATAACTTAAATCCATTTTGAGGTGTAGGGCAAAAATGTAATAAAATAAAAATCTTTTTGAGGTGAAGTGTGTTGCCGAACTGAAGAATAACTTAAAGAGCATTTTTCATGAGCTGTTCTATTGTTTTGTGAGTTTTGGAGTCTATCGATATTTCAAATCCTGAGTAACCTTCGAATATCGTTGATGCATGTCCGACAGTCCTGAAAAATAAGGCAAAATAACTTTATTTATTTTGCTGAATTACAACATTATTCATTCATTTGTAGCAATTGCAGTGAAACTTCTCTATAGCGGACACCCGTGGGGCCGCCGTGATTGTTCGTTACGAAGAGGTGTCCGTTCTAGGGGTGTAACGTAAGTTATTTTTGCCAATTGAATGATCAATTAGGTTAGGTTAGGTACGTGGGTTGACGCGCCATGCTGAGGTCCTATTGGAACCATTGTGATGCCCAAGGGGTAAACCTTCCTTTCTTCTCACCCATCGGTGTTATGATGAAAGCTCCTGACTCCAAGGTGTTATTTGGTTATTGTCCTTCTTCTATCCATCCAGAGATCCTTATAAACCTGCAAAGAGATTTTAGTGGGATATCTGATATATCATGGAGGTCATGGAAGAAAAATTTTCCCAGAGTTCTTTGTCTCTCTGTGCGTTGACAAATATAGTGGGATGTATCCTCAAGCTCCTCTTCGTCCCCATAGAATCTACAAATGGTGTCATGGGTAAGTCCCATTTTGTGTTCGTGGTACCTCAGATGGTTATGACCAGTACTAGCTCCGACCATCATCCTCAGCAGTTTTCTGCTGCATTGGCGGAGGGAATCGGTTCTTGAATAAATCGGCTGTGTATGATCAATTAAATTCACTTTTTTACAAGTCTAGCCCTACGTTCGTGCTGGAACCATGGCCAATTTCTCTGTAACGAGAGATGTCTTTTTTAGAGGGGTGCGCATATAGGAAGTTCCACTGTACTTCCATTGAAGATTTTGCGAAGACTTTATCCACTTCAACCCAAAAAATACGGAGCAGCAATTGATACACCAGATAAATTAACCTTATTGAAATACAAAGAAAATCAAGTCAACGTGAATTTGGGCCTAGCCTCTACAGCAATTACTTGTGTTGTGTCTGCTATACACTCCCTAGTGGAGGGAGCCCATAGTTTTATGTCGACACCGGATGGCGTATTTTGAAAAGCATTTTCTTAACAAGGACCGCCTTGACTAAAGATGTGGAACAAGATTTGTGACCGATATTGAACACATAATCCTGAGACAGAATAAGAGAAGTTGCTCAAAACCAAACCACTTCGGAACACGTCCAAGCTCTACGGGGATCTTTGAGTCGATGAATGTTTGAAAAAGGGATACGGCGTCGAGGTGGATGTCAACTCTATGTAGCGAACAGTCAACAGAATAAACACACAGATGGAGACGAGTCTTTGTTGAATATGGAATAGTCTGTTTACTTCATCTGGCCTTAATTTGACAGACCAATCACCTCGACCCTGACGAGCCTTATCTATTTTTATCATTCCAAAATTAATTAAAATTTTGTATTGGAGAATGAAACTTCCCCTGAGACCCATCACCAAGTAGTGTATCTTTCATTAACAAGACCCTTTTGTTATAACTTGATAATACTTATAATTACATAAATTTCAGAAAAAAAAAATAATTATCACCACGCCGTTGGGAATAGGAATAGGTTCTACCAAATTCCAAAAGATGACTTGGAAAAAAATTCTAAACTAAACGTATCACTGGTGATACCGGGAGTCTCAGGAGGATACACAGTGCACTCCCATTAGTCAATTTTCCACAGGATATTATGAGTTCGAGTCAGAGGGAGATTTTGAATATTCGAGTCAGAGAAAGAGAGAAACGCTTTGTTTTCTGACTTTAAAGATTTTATTTAATAAGAAAAGGTTAATTTAACAAAGTTAACAGAAGAATAAATAAAAAATAACTTCTTGCTTGGTTTATATTATATAACGACACAGTAGGTAAAATAGATGCTCCCTCAGATATAGAATTTGAATTGAATTGAAGGTTGTAAGTAGGGTCATACAAGTACAAGTGTCTGTATTGCGACCCTAAAGATCTATTGTACCCCGTTCTTTTGGTCTAGGACTTAAGTGCTCTGCCTTTAGAATCTTGACAATTTTCATAAATGGGATTTCTTGAAAGTCTCTCCCTGTTACAAGTGTTTTGTTTAGCATTTTGAATCTTTCACGGGTAAGGCTTGGGCAGTTGATCAAAAGGTGTTCCATAGTCTCTTCTGCCTGGCCACAGTGCCTATATATTTCTGTACTGATAAGACCATTTTATGAAGGTGATAATTACATGATCCTTGACCTGTGCTCCACACAACATCCTTAGGTCAGTTTTGTTGAGTTCTAGAATTTCTTTAGTTCGTTTGGAATTGGAGATTTGTAGCATGAACTTCCTAGAGCGTTTGATACCCTCCTGGTTGCTCCAAACTGGATCATCAGTTGTTCAGTTGTTAATTTGATTCATTTGTTTTGAATCAGTAAAGAGGAGAGCACCCAACGAACGGTATCTGTGCACCTGCCGTGGCTTGTATGTCAGCCTTTTCATTGCCTTCATGGTCTTAATGTCTTGTCACCCAGATTAGCTTCAGTCTATTAATTTTTGCCAGTGTGCTTAGTTTATTGCGACATTCCCAGATAGCCTTAGAGTTAAATGTGTAACTCTTTCGTGCTGTAAGGACCGCTTGGCTATCTGAGAATATGTTCTAATATTGTTTGATTTTCTGTTACTGATGCAGCTTCGTCAATTGCAATAAGTCCAGCTTGGAAAATTGATGCTACCTTGAAGAGAGGAATGTGAAGGCTTACACCTTGGTTCACATATAGAATACAATCACCTACCGTGCAATCTGATAATGTAATCCCTTAAAAGTTCAATTCATTGTTGTTTATATCTTCTGTTCCAACTCAACGCCTTATTGCCTTAAAGGTAAAAACACTATAATTTAAATAAACAAAACGTTTGACAACGAAACTTTTGATTGTGAGGAATGCTAAAATGTGACGACTTTTCGAGAGAGGAATTCGGAGAGTTCACTGTATATGACGGAGAGGGTTGGTGCATAGACTCACCATTAAGATACATTACGAGCACATAAGTAGACTGCTGTCAAAACTCTTGTACAAACGACTTAAAGATCCACAAAACGCGGAAGTCAAGTCAATGATATCGGAGATCAAGGACCTCTTACGGTTAATACGCATAAACTATAAACATGGCTGGAAGCTTACACTGTTGCTATAAAATTCAGTCTGTACGATCCAAGAATTTGCAAGTAAATAAAATATTCCAGAGGAAAGATCAAAACGGCATGCAGACCATTAGACTTCCCAGAACGATAAAGAGTTAAAACGTGGTCCCGAACCAGTGCAGTGCTAGACAATGTCTTCTTCGTGGTTGAAGCTCCCCAGGAGAATGTGGCAGAAATTGGTCCTGAATTCCAACGAGTGTAAACTCTCAGCGTCACTGATCTGAACCGCCTCTATCTTCACAACGAGATATGTAACACAATGGTGATGAGAGAACACAAGTTTCAACTCACGTTCTGTGAGAGATAATATAGTTATATAATTAAGTAAGAAAACACACTCAAATTGTCTGTATTTGTTTTTATTAAAATGGAACACATAACTTTGTGAACAAAACCTCCTTGTTTTTTTTAAATGATCCGCGATCGAACACGTCCGAAATTCCACTGACCTCCTCTAACCATTGGTCCACCTACATCTCCTAAAATGAGAGGTGAGAGAGAATGTGAGAGAAATTAAAGCCAGCGCACACTTGGTGTTTGATCTGGGCAAACACCAAGTGTCGCCAATACAATAACTCTCTCTCGCGAATGTGTAACAATATGCAATTAGCTCCGTCGACAACTATGGAAATCCGATATTTATTTCTCAAGATTTCCACATCCTTAGGCGCTTATCTTTAAACATTTCAGTGTCAAATTATGTATATATTTTTTATTTTATGTAAGTCATAAATAAAAAAGGTGACCTTCACTCTCCCTGAAAGACTCACCGTTTACTTTGAGAAGAAAAAAAAAAGAAAACAATTTCATCACATTGTATAACTCAGTTCAAAGCTGATCCCATTAAAACGCCCCATTCATGACATTTACAATCGGTCTTGTCATCTGCTCAAAGTTTAACTGACACACATCAAGCATCACGCCCTCTGTGCTACACGCCAACGGGAAACACTTCAATTTATTAGTTTCCGCTAATAAACTGTGGCAACACTCTGCCATGGGAAGATGACATTCCCTGTGTCGTTTTATATTCTTCATCATCGTTTGATGTTTCGACAAAGTAGGCACTCCATTCGGTCGCTTGCTCTAAATGAAATTTCCATAACATTACATATTGCAATTAGCTGATTCCCGAATGTCAACAACATCAATCGGTTCGCGAGAATTGCTCCATTCAGCCAGACAGTCGGGTGCATTAGTATCAACCTGTTTATTAACGGCTTTATTCAGGCGTTTACTTGTGTCAAATTGACGTTTGGTAAATCGTGTCAATGCGGCAAATTGTGTGAAGTGTGTTAAATATGTTCTGACACCTCAGACGATGTAATCGCATGTGAATTTCTTGTGAAACGAAGGGGGGTGCATTTATGTTCCTAGAAATGTTTTAAAATTGAATCGAATCGCCGCGTGGTGCCGCTGTGGTGGCGGAGTCTATTTTCAAAGGACTTCTGCGTGTTAACAGCAACAATTGTTAAATTGACTTGTTTGAGGAAAACACCTTGCTCTGAGACGGGTACTCCCTCAGGGGTTTTTATCGTCTTTGACAACATTATTGTTTCGGTTTTCGTTTCTTTTTTCTCCCTCTTGGAAAAAAAGGTCAAACTGACCATTTAGCTTTGACTCTTACACATTTTTAAATTAGTTGTTAAAAGTCTGCTGGGACCCTATTGTGCCCAACGAAATCGAAAGTGAGTTTTAGGTCGAACAATGTTATTTTTTTCTTGCTGAATGATGAATGGTCGTAACAATTATCAGGTCGTTGTCGACTCTCAATCAATGACAGGGAATTTATTTCATTTAAGAATTGAATATATCAGACACAAGATCGAGCTCGAAGTTCATAAGACTCGGGTTGCATTTTCAAGTGCACACTGACCACGTTTGTGTGTCCATTGATAATATTGGACTAGATAGATGATTGGAATTTAAGGAGAGATATGTCCCATCGAGATAAGATTAAAGTGACTGTTTATCGATAATTCACAAGTGGGTTAATAAATCTAAATTTGGACACTATCGTCCGATGTAAGCGTTGTGCTGATAATATGATATGCTGCAGTGACATAGGGTAAGATGTGCATAATTCTGGTTTTGTTTTTTGATTGTGGGCGGTGCCAACATCTGAAAATTAGTTTTCTGTTACAGCTTAGCTCGGGTTATGCTAAGCCTCTATTAAACAAATATATAGCGGTGATTTAGGAAGGCCTTTTCACGGCCTCACCTCCTTTGAGTCACTGACAATGCTCAAAGAGTAGTGGTTAGAAAAAGTTTCTCATACTTGGCCGTTCGGAGTCGGCATAAAACTGTACGGCCCTTCCACTCGTGGGAGAACAATAGCACGCATAACTCGCGTCGTTACTTTAGAAGCCCTAGTCCTCTATGGGCTGTACCGCCACCCATATTATTAGAAACACAATCTAATTGTCAAATTTTCTCTTAAAACTACAGTGAACTCTCCCTAAGTCGAACACTCCCTAATTCAAAGTCTCTCTTACTCGAACAGTTTATGGTATCGTGACAATTCGACTTAGGGAGCGTCCACTGTACATTATAATTCACTGAGTTTAAAGCGATTATTATTTCAAATTAGTATATTTTTTTTCCTCGGTCTTACAGTCCGAGTACGTACATTCAGGGTGGGCTGATTAAGAGTTTCTTTTTAAAAATTATTATTAATTTTTTGCCTTGTTTTATGTTTTGTTTAGTAATAACAAATGTTCCCAAACTATGAATAACTGTGTTATATAAACCATAAGAACGTCGTTCAAGGGCTGCCTCAACTTGCTTCGCAGTAGCGCATTCTGTTACCCCAATTTTCCAAGACCTTGGTGATGGTTTCGGGCCTTAGCTTACGTATTGATTGGATGATATTGGTGATATTGGTTAAGTGCTTGAATCGTTTCCTGACTGTAAGCTTATTCCCACAATTGATATCGTCGAGACGGCTGATATCACGATTTGGGAAATTGATGCGATTCCGGCATAAGCTGTACCGCATATAAACTAGAAGCTGTCCAAACCCATATCTTCACTTTCAGTAAAAGAAAAATCGGTTAACAAGGTTCTGTAACGCTCACCGTTGGCCGTAACGTTGTTTCCAGCCTCCTTTTAAGGTTTCAACATACAAACTAATTTATTATTTATACTTTAATTATTATTTATTTCCTTAAAAATTAGGTCTTCATGAATCACCCATTACTAAGTAAAACTGCATAATGTTTGCTTAGTGTTAGGTTTTGTCGTTGCTTTTACGAGACTCGAACTGACGACAAATCAAATCGACGGAACTTACTTCTTCAACTACGTCGCGGAACTAAACAGCAGTAGTATCATCTCCCTCGCTTCATGAAAAGCTCCAACTGGTAAAACAAATGTGGCTGCTCCTGCGGTTGTGTGGGCCAAACATTTAAGAAGCTTTTTCGAAACAACAAACCCTTCTAGCATTGTCAGTAACTCGAAAGAGATACCGCCAGTTGGGTTGAACTTGGAAGCTCAGCGTAAGAGTGGACTGACCAACCCATTACGCCATAGCGAGCGATTCTTCAGCGAAAACAAACATTTGAACATAATTTGCATATGTGTGATATCAGCCATGTTTGGAAGATCATTAATGCGCATTGACAATAATGACGGACCAAGAATGGAACATTGGGCCACACCATAACAAAATGACGACATTTTTGAATTGTATGAAACAGTTTGAAAAAGGCATGTCCGATGAGATCTACATATTTGTGAGATTTGAGAAATTGAGTTGGGAAGAAAGTTTGTGACATAGTAGTGACCGGTTCACACTTTCAAATGCTGTCGAGAAAGCAAGTGAAGATAGTGGATTTGGTTCACCTTCGTTAATAGCTTTTTGTTTGTAGTTAGTTACTTTCAGAAACACCGTAACACAAATATGAGGAGTTTGCTTCAACTACTAACGAACACATAATTTCTCTTTCGGGGAGGCGTATTTATCTAATTTTTAGCATTGTCTTAAAAACATTCTGTCAGAGTATGAGACAAGAGTCTAAGATTTCAAGAACTTACATCACGATAGGTGAATCTCTCTTTGACATACTCTCGACAGCTCGTAATCATAAACTGACTTTGAAATACTTCAAAACACATGTTTCATGTGCTCAATTATTGAAATATCGAAGCTTCAATAAACCTTTCCAAAAGGGACTCTCAGTTTATTGGCTTGGCATAACGGAGGACGTCCTGGAATAAATGCTTCTTACGGTTGGTAAATTATTCTGGATACTTGCATGAATTCTTCAATTCGTACTCAGTGCTTGTGCGTCGATAGGGTTTGTTCGCTTGAACTGGTGACACTAGCGTGACTTGGGTGATTTATCAGATGATGAACGAACACATTCAGGTATTGACAAATTTGTAGCATCCAAATTTAGCAAATTCAACGTCAGCAAAATTCCACATTCGCGAACAAGTGACAAACCGTAAAAGCTCTTCAACACAATCGATACGATTCTCCATCTCCTCACTTGTTACCAGAAATCGGACCACCATCAGTGACAACGCATTTTTCAATGAAAAATATATCCCACACAGACAAGTTCAACAGGTGAAACAAACAAAAGAAAAAAAGAATAACCACAAATTCATCACTATTTCCCATCACACTAGCTGAAAGATTTATGTTCTGGAACTCTTAACATTTTTATTCACCGCCAGATGATTAAGACGCCCACAATGTCAGCTGGTCGTGCTTACACACGTTTACACCGCCATTAGGCCAAACTAGCGACCTAAAGAGAGATAAAGAACCATGACATCCTTAACGCGGACGATTTATTTATATTTACAACGACAAAAATTGTTTCGAGAATATTTCTAAATTAAATTTATTTCGTTCCGCCCGAAGGAATATCAAGACATCCAACACAATCTTTCACTACACTCATCCATCTATTCACCTAAACGACAGAAATCCACGAAATATTCCGAATTAGAAACGAAGAAAAAAATGTAAATTGGCTAATCCCGGTGGTGCGACACGGAGAACCACCCATTTCAATGGCGTTTCGTCGCGAGTGTGCTCTCCCTTCAGTGGGCCGCACACTCTCGCACCGATACCCGAAATCTGAAATCTCGGTTTAGGTGTTCACACGGAACCAAGAAATATTATTTTCGTGTGAATGTTGGAGATCAAATTTTTTTGGTCGACGACAAAGAAGAAGAATTATACTCTTCTTTGATTTTGACGATGACAAATTAATTACTGACGTGGAAACCGGCAATCAATTGACTCAGAGAGCGGGGTCTCTTCATGTGAAATGAACGAGCGAATTCATTGCACAAATTATAGGCACGCCTGACGAACAGTTGTCCGGGGTTAGGTGACACGATTGATTGCTGTTCATTTCATGTCACATTCATGGTGCATGTAAACTGTTTACGCATGGTTAAATACAGTTATTGGATTCTTCATTAAAACAATTACAAAGTTTTCCTAAATGGATAGCTTCGAGAGGTTTGTGCAAGATTGCCGAAGTCGGGTGTGGGTGTTCCGGAAATGGTATGTTGATCCGATTCAATTAGATTGTGGTATATACGGACAGTGTCTTGATTGGTAACAGGTTTCCTCACACCTTCAGTTGGAAGTTGAAGTTTGTGACAGTTTAACTAGTCATTACGGCCCGAAGAGTTCAAATTCAATCAAAACTTTCTAAACTATTTAACCAAGGAGGTTTAAAGTCATGCTGAACTTGTAGACATTTCTACGACAGCCCTTTGAAAATATGACGCCCCTTTCAGATGTGAGTTTGCCCTTTTGTATTCCAGAGAAACAGTGCTGTTTTCGTACGAAAATGTGAATAAGGCAATAAACAGTTGTCTGTGAAGAGACGTAATCAAACTACTAGTGAATCACTGCGTTCGAAACTTGGTGTCAACATAGTTAAGGCCCAAACCAATAGGAGCCGTTGCGGCCCTCTACGGCGAGTAGTGCCACCCATTCATACATACATACTGCTACGCCAAAATGCTCATGGTACGGATCTACATATAGAGAACGCACCCGGTCAGCAGTATAACATGTAGCAGTTACAAGGGGCCATGTAACACAAGTTCAAGTCCATTCTCAAAACCTAGGCTTATAGTTTTCATGCGTTCATATTAAAGAAATTGTCTAATCAGAAAAAGCTACTCATTGCCATCAGACATTAATGACAGTTTTTTTCAATTGTTATTTTTCATTAGCTGTCAAAAGCCGATGACAGCTGTCAAAATTTTCACTAAGGTTTGTCATTCTATCATGCATTGTTTGACGATTGCGAAAAAGCGGAAATTATTAAAAAAATATTACCGCTCCGTAGAAAAGTCTATACACGCCTACAGTCTTTTGGACCTTTCGCTACCAACTAGGCACAGATTGGTGTTGCTGAATTGGAAATCGCTAGAGTGTCAATTCGGCATATTTTGTACTAAGATTTGGGCCCTTTTGTAGTATAAGACAATAAACAAGGCCGTGATTTCGGAATTGGGTTTGTGGAGATATTCTACTGCCATATAAAATAATATCAATTCATATCCGTCACGGTTGTTATTTCTTAAAATTTATTTTCCTACCTTTCTTACCTGCCCACTTGATAAAAGCTAGGTATTGTGCGACAGACGAACATACTGAATCAGAAATCAAGTACAGACAGATTTGTAGAGCGATCATTTTTGCTTAAGTTTTATTTCACACTTAGAGTCCGTAAATTCTCTCTTCAAATTTCCATTTTATCATGAAGCGACTGATGGGATGGATTTGACAGAATTCATCCGTACACAAGGGCAATTTGGATAAATTTAATTTCTTCAAGTAAAATACATAAGTAAGCGGTTAACCCTTAATTAATTGTGAGACAGAAACCACAAGCCACACGCAGGAATATAAGACTTCGAGTCAAATTACAACAATGCAACTGAATGCACATGTAGTTATACTCGTTTCCATCAGATAAGAGATACAGGATGTAAGAGGTTATTGATGGCTAACCGAAATGAATGTGATACGTCAAGAAAGATGATGAGTTATTTAGATTCCTTAAGCTGTTTAATTCTGCTTGCGATACATCGAGTTAAGCATATCATACAGAGTGGGTTATCTGGTGTTGTTTTTTTTTAAATCATAGGAACGATAATTTATGGGCATGTTTGTTCTTACTAATAAAGCCATAATAAAGGCTTTTCCAATGGACTTAACTACTTTTTTTTTTTAAATGAAACGCAAACTATTTGAGATATTTCAAAAACTTTATTATCGGCTTGAAGTACAATCAAAACATTTCTGAATGGAAATCGACTTCGTTCATATGGCTACCGCGGGTACGTTTGCAGCGTTCGATTCGTTGGTCCCAATTTTCAACGAATCGGCCACACATTTCGGCCGAAACGTTCGCGTTCAATGTTGGCTCTGAGTTCTTCCAACGGAGTCGGCTTGTTGTCACAAGCCAATGACTTAGCGTAGCCCCATAGAAAATAGTCAAGCTGCGTTAAATCGGACGTACGAAGCAGTCGGATGACTGGGCCATTTCTTGAGATAAGACGCTCACCATACTTACTCTTCAATAAATCGATTGTAACGTGTGCTGTGTGGCTTGTGACACCATCCTGTTGACACCACATGTCGTCAAAGTCTATATCTTCCAATTTGGGTCAAACATAATCGGTAATCATGGCGCGATAACGCTGACCATTCACAGTAACGTGACGATCATTATCGACGAAACAATAACACCACCGGCATGCAAACCGCACCAAACGATTATTTTTTGTTGACGTGGTGATTCATGAAGCACATGTTGATTTTCACCCGACCAATAACGCATATATTGCTTATTGACGAACCCATTGACCCAAAAATGAGCTTCGTCGAAAATTGGAGTCAACTCTCTTTCAGTTGCCGAATTTCGGTAGAAAATTTTTGTAATTTGCAGACGTTGCTTGTTCGTGTACTTCACTATGATAAAAATATATCCTTTTCTTAATAAATTGACAGTGACAGTTTGATGATTAGTGAAAGAGTGCGTTCACAAATTAAATTCAAAGTTGTCAAGTCCCTATTGGAAATCCCTTTGCATGGAAAAACATTTATTTTATTGCATTTTTAAAAATAAGCTTCCATTTAGTCCACCCTATAGAGAAACATAGTAGATGATAAAAACAATTAAGTTCACGCAGGTTGAAAGAGATTCCTGGAAAGCAGAGCAGAGGAGTAATCTAGGCTTGTTTATCGTTTCCAGCTAAATGCCGAGTAGTTAGAGTGTAACCGAAGGAACGAAAGTATCCTGTACCTCGGCGAGTGCTTATAAAGCAGAAAATAACACCGAGTTATGGCTGTGGAAGCATCATCTTTCACAAAAGCAAAATGTGGAAAGAAATCTTAAGGCTTTCAATTAATGCGCAACAAAGATCGAGGAACTTTCCACCTTCACACTTTCCGCAAACTGCTGAATAGGATCCGTATTATCTTTGAACCCACCCAAACAAACAACATTATTTCCTTTTTTATGATATCATGCTTTTACATCAAACCTCCACCTCTGTAATACCGTGATTACCAAAGCCTTCGTTAAGACCCATTGCTAGTTGCCACGGGAAATTCCACAACAGGGGGGTCATCACCGAGGTTTGCTCGTCCCAGCCCACTTGGGTAGACCACAATTAGGCTTACCTTACATTGTGTGCTAATATTTTTCATTTTTAAATAGCCTCCTCCGGTGCAAATAGTATCCATTCCACGGCACATTCCTATCCGCAAATTGGCCACTGCTATTCACATGGATGGGCAGGTAAAAAGATGAGACTAATTAATATCCCGGGTTTCCGTTTTCCTTCCATCGTTATGTTGCGTCGAACGAGAAAAGGCCATATCCCTGGTTAATAACTCCAAAATAATGAGCAGCGTAATCCGATAGCCCCTCGTCCTGGATACCATCATCAGCTGCCTCTAATAAGGAGCTCGAATATAGAATCGGGTAGATATGGCTGTTGGCTGGCCCATTAAAGGTTCATTCACAAGTATAATTCATTTCGCATTATGCCTCTCCGACAATTTGTCTCAATTTTATTTCATTCACAAATTTTCACTTCACGTTTCAATTTGAATTTCTAACACAATATGAAAATCCAACAAGAAAAGCGTAAAAGCGAACAATTAACCGTGGCGAACACATTGCACGCTTTTATGGCTCCTCCTCTGTTGTGCCTGTGAAAGCAACAAGATAACACCGAATCGGAGACACAAAAAGTGCTTGGATTGAGGACGAAGAATGAAGCAACAAATACGAGCCTGTACAGGGGTACATCCTGCACAGAGGCGGCATGTACGTACACGGTCGTGTACGTCCTCAATTGCAAAGGAGCTACACCGTCCTGGGGTGCATAGTGATGCTGTTGACTGTGTGTTGTGCCACTGTTCCGTCCGTCAACAGTGGCCAGTAAATTTCTAATTTGAGTTTACCCAAGTGCCGTCAGAGCTCAGAAAGGATTCATGGATATTTATTGTGAAGCCACAATTACGTTACAGTGAGTGTGAGTGTTTCATTTTTTTTTTTTGAATCAGGAACTCAATCACTCGATGTACGTACGTCGGTTTAATTTGCTCAGTCCTGTGGTCGTTCATTATCCCCTCTGGGGCCACCAATATGGATCAAACGCAATGTAATTATTTTCCCATTTTGTTGGCTTGCCTCACAGCATTGGTGATGGCTTTTAGATGACAGCCATATTTAAGTCCTTGATAATCCGTGTGTCCTCAATGGGGGGATTGTGTTGATTGTTAATTTGGCTTTGAGCACATTTTCGCATTAAAATAGGTGAATTCATCAACTGAATGGATGGAGTGGTACTGAGCACACTTGGGGTATTTTCAGTTTGCTAAAGGATTCGCACTCGATCCAATTTAATCCGTGTTTTTTTTCAGTACAGTCTATGGGTTCATGAATTCTCGTGCAAAGACAGGTGAGCAAGAGGAAGGGATCTGTCGATATGAATCAGTAATTGCCTTGCTGTGCGAGCTACGGTTTGATTGATACCGGTTGATGGGGGTCCTTGAGTACGTGTCTAGACATGAAGGTAATTGATTTTGAGAAGGGAGTAATAAAGCGGTACGGTATCTTTGGAAAGTCAAGTGCCTTTCGTTGTGTACCTCTTTGCTACCGTTTAGAAGGACAGGTTTTATTCCTTTTAAAAACTAAGTCCCTTTATTTATCATTTGTCTGACTCTACGATTTTATTTTCATGTGCGTTCTGATAATTTGTCGAAATTGGTCAGATCTTCAAATCCAGAACTTGTTGCTGTTGAAACTTGAAGTTTCCTTGAATGACTGTCGGTTTGGGTAAATGGATCAATTTATCAATGGTGTCCACTTATTCCATTGAAGTGAATTAAGTTTTATTATTTGTATGTGGCTTAGAAAGTAGCGTTCCAATTCAAAAATCTAAAATCATTGTCTCTTCTCGAATCTCGATTTCTGCGGTTGATGGCGAGCTGTTAATGATGCCACAAGAGCCTAAAAATAGTCTAGCAATAAACGAGGAAAAAATTAAGTAAAGGTTGACCAGCTAGCCTAATGATAGCCTTTCCACTTGTTCTGTTTCAGCAGTTGTCAAATATTACCAGTGACATCCAGCTGTCAAAATATTCAGAAAGGTTTGCCATTTCATCATGCATGGACGCTTGTCGCATTTACGGACATTATTAAATGTTATCGCAGCTGCGGCTGTGTTGTGAATATGCGTCATCATCATTCTTCGCACCGTGGCATAGTTTTAGCGTGAGTTCACTATTTTGGATTTTGGGCATCTAACCAAATAGGGATTAGTGTGAAATTAAGTAAACATAGCCGGCGTCTAGCGACGAATACAATGCAGAAATGTCGATTCGGACGAATAGGACCAATGCCATGAGTGTGGAAATTTTGAACGGAGTTCCGGATAAGGCCAAAAATCATCTTTTCGGACAAGGAAATTATTGGACACGACGCAAATGTTTAACCATACACAAGTGCAATCACAAACACAGAAACAGTTTGTTTCTTACAGTTTATGGCATGGGTATGTCAGTTTCTGTCGAAATGTGGAAGAACACCGTCAATGGCCTAGGGTATAGAGCGATGTTAAACAATTTTTATCGTTTGGTCAGAGGACGCCACCGTAGTTATATATATACTGTAGTTCCAACAGGACGGCGCTACATCTCATAAAAGCCACGCAACGTTGGGAGTTGTGAGCGACTGTTGGACTGCTCATCTCACACCGAGCTTTCATCACTTGGCCGCGCCGCAATCACGGGACTTGGCAGTATCAAGTTGGAATACTGTTGCCGACAGTCCCATCCACGGAGTAGTAAGAACAACTGGCAGTAGCAAAAGGGGAATTCACCCTGCACTCTGTCAGCTCAATACGAGTGTAGGTATAGGTGCACTGAGCGACGGCTGCAGAGATTTTCAGGCTGGGCAGTATTTGCGATGAGAGAAAACAACATAAACCACAAAACGAACTCCATTTCTTCCGACAGTCAAACTGGAATAGAAGCCATAGAATCGGACATTTTGATGTCGAAACTAGTCAGGTTTTGGAAACATCTGAAGCGCCACTGAGATATGCCTGGCGATCACGTTGACAATGCTGGTACCAGTGTACACTGGCAAGGAAACGACAAATCTGACAGTCTTGAGAAAATGAATCTGAGTTGGTAGAATCTCGGGCAATCCCTTATGCATTCACACCGCTGAGGACCATAAGAAACAATTAGAAGAGGAAGTTGTGGGCGGAGTCAGAACTCGATCTCTGGGTCTGGAAATTGGACCAATAGCAATTGCCCTGTAGTAGAAAAGATCAACATCATATCATCAACTTAAGTCGCAAGGAAGTGCGAACGGTAACAGTGCCACAGGCATGCAAAGACCGCGACAAAACACCGCACAATGACTTGCAGAAGCTGCAGCCGTGGGAAAGAAATGTAATCTATTCAACCTCTGCTTTGTGAATGCGCAGCCTTAGCCAAGGAAAGACGGGAGTTCTGAGCAAAACACTGTTTGGTTTAAGGACTATTGTGGGTCTCACGGTTGCCAACAGGGGCACAATGGACCCAACACGCTCGTAGTGAGCTACAAACATAGGGCCGTCAGGACACTAAAAACCTGCCTACCTGGCCTAACGTACAGAAGCCAAGAGAGAGAGAGACCGACGGATAAAGCTATGTATATGCAAGCAAATCAATTAATCAAGAATTAAGGGTTAATTTAGAACGAATCACCTTTTAAAACTTTTTCATACGCATTTAAATCATTTTCGCAAAGCACTTTTTTCTTTTGTTACCTTTCGTACTGGTCTCTGCCCTACCTGACCAACTACTAAAAATTTCACTTCAATTCGGTACAAAGTACTTACACCGATGCACAGTTGGTAGCTCAAGATTCCAGCTATAAACTACGTGATCGGGTTCTTCAACTCGTTAAGTCCTGCCTCGTCCACGTAAGTCAAATATTCATTTTCACTTCCAGAGCTACGAGTTTGTTTTTCCAAAATATCCATAGCACTCAACACGTCCTTCGTACGACGTTGAAGTACCCTTTAAAGCGAACCACAACGTTTGCATTTTTCGTTTTGCCCCATAAAGCAGATATGCAGCCAAGAGAAATAAATTTCAGAAACCAAAAAAAAAGAGGAAAAAAGAAAAAGAAAAAGAGAAATATGTTCACATCATTTAGGAGAATGGAGGAATGTAAAATAAATAGATGTACACATCGTCAAGGAAATAATACCCTGCTGGAATTTGCAGTGAGATAAAAAAAGGACACGAACGTCGGCAGTGGGAGATATCACGAGATAAAAGAGTAGTTTTGACATTTAATTTAAGCACTTTCGCAAGAACAACGGAAACACAGGAACATGAGATTATTTCTGATGTGATAACTGAAATAAAGAACAAAAAAAGAGAATAAGTGGGTGTAACGATCCGGAATTTGCAGAAAATTCCTTGAAGAGTAGTCCTTGAAACTGTATGATTGCTGTAGTTGCTGAAGGTCATTGCACATTCAATGGTTATCTCAATCAAACTGAAATTGATATTTACCTTATTGTGCATGTACCGTAAAGTGGCTTCAAGTGTATTTTATTTAGCGTGGAAGTTCACGCACGGTCCCAGTACGTCATTGCGTTTTTACTCTAAAAATGAATACTATCACACAATCAAAGCAACGCTCAAAGTTGTAAACCAGAAATTGTGCGACTGGGTAATCCTTCGTCGAGCTTTCATCAATTGGGTGCACCGCGGAGTAGATGAGTAATTTCAAAAATATTAAATGAATCAAAACCACTCCACACAATTGACGATGATCGACGAGAATTCCGTCCTCCTGACCTAGACGAAGTCAAGATAGCGATATCGAGACTGCTGGTGCAGGCTATCGAACTGTTTAAGGCAACTGGAAATGCGCTGGTAAGGTACATGCACCAACACATCTGTATGATATGGTCGGAGGAAGGCATAGCCCACGAGTGGAATCTCAGTATCGTTTGCCCGATCCACAAGAAAGGAGATCGTCAGGTTGTGCAGGATGGCTATGGAGAATTCTCACTGCTCCATCAAGGTCAGAAGCGAACTCACCGAGACCTTCAGTATCAAAAAAGGTTTTAGACAAGGCTATGCGCTGTCAGGTGACTTTTTCAACAGGTCGTGCCGAACTCACACACTAACACAAGTGGCACGAACTTCCAAAAAGTCCGTACAGCTGTTAGCATACGCGATTTGTCGATTTAGCGATTGGTCGAACACAGTGAAAAGCGTTTCCTGGTATTGAAGCGGAGGTGGCCAAAATGTATTTAGAGGCGAACGAGGGCAAAACGAAATACATATATGCTGTCATCGAGAAAGGACGCACAACATCGACAACTTGGACAGAACATAACCATAGGCAGCTATAAAGTCGAAGTAGTGGAGGCCTTCGTCTACCTCGTTTCACAAGTAAACAGTACGAACAACACCAGTAGCGAGATTAAACGCAGAATTATTTGCGCTTTAGGGGCTCAAGAGGCAATGGAGTAGTAGA
Source organism: Eristalis intricaria (assembly GCA_964034865.1). Classification (NCBI taxonomy): domain Eukaryota; kingdom Metazoa; phylum Arthropoda; class Insecta; order Diptera; family Syrphidae; genus Eristalis; species Eristalis intricaria. The sequence goes on along the minus strand of OZ035876.1, from coordinate 13,402,015 downwards.
GCCATCTCTCCAAGGACCAAGCTGACTTTATACAAAACCTTGATCATCCCAGTCCTGTTGTACGGTGATGAAGCATTGACAATCTCAAAAGCAGATGAAGAAGTCCTTGATCTCTTCGAGAGAAAAGTTCTGCGTGCGATCTTTGGTCTTGTTTGCGTTGACAGTTTTTGGAGGAGAAGATTCAATCACGAACTGTACGGACTGTACCACGACATGAGCCTAGCCAGGCGTGTACGTATTCAACGCCTTAGATGGCTGGGCCATGTAGAGCGCATAGACACCACTGCTCCAGCCCGAAGAGTCTTCGACTCCTAACCAGTCGGCAGGTGGAGAAGGACCTCAATCAACTTGGTGTGCGCAATTGGAGACAGCTGGCTAAAGAACGTGCCGGCTGGAGAGGCCATGTGAAAATCCAACAAACATTCCAAGATAAAGAAGATCTTGTATAAACAGATCATTACACCAGATCTTCTTTAAGGACATCCACCCTTTATAACAGCGTCGACAGACCAGCTCAAAGTCAAATTCTGCAAAAACCTCGAGAACATCCCTAATAGCATCCAGCTCAAAGTCAAATTCTGCAAAAACCTCGAGAACATCCCTAATAGCATAATTGCCGAACTGACTACAACACGACCAGATGCTAGCGACATCTTCCTCACTACAAGCTACATTCGAAGCCGTTGGTTCAATAAGGAAAATGTATTTAAAAATGTGGGTGACTAGTCCATATTTGAAATACAGTCAATCTCAAAAGTAAGTAAACAGCACAATATTGTCTGCGTTCTCAATTCAAAAAGGACTGCAAGAACAAACATAAAATTTATTTTTTTACATTAATTATGGATGTGCTAAAAATTTTACGCACAGCGAGTCATAAACCAAAAATATAACACCATTCAAATTGAAGAACTATGTACCGTACAGAGATCAGCCATAATATGGGAAATTATGCACTAGCATCTACAGAGCTTATTTTTATGTTCACTGATCACAAGGAGGACGGGTTTTGTTACTCGTCTAATCAAGATAAACTTGCGTCAAGATTGCTTGCGGGAAAAGCTTAAAAGAGTCATCTGTTGGTTTTGTGTTTTGGGACACCCTGTGCCTAGAGTTTTGGGATACTCTCTAATTTTTACAAATTGTATTTGTTAAGAATACAGACAACTTTATACTGTTTTACTACTTTTGAGATTGATTGTTTACTGATTTGACCAAATTAATAATTAGAATATCCAAGCCCATCAGTGGATCCTTTTTTGGTGATAAATTGTTTTATTAAAGGATCCCCTGATGATTAGTCGAAAATTCAGGAAGCACAAAGAAATAACTTCGTTCCATTGAACATAAAAGTTACCAAAAAAGCAAAAAGAACGGGAATATTAACTCTTCGACTGTCACTTGACACAACATAACCGTGTTCAATGATTTATTGCAGCTTAATTCATGAGGCAAGGCATGATGGAATCGCGTAAAGAACACTGACATGCTCCATAATTTGTTGTACAGATTGATTTTAAAAGATCTAAAACATGCGGAGGGTCTGAGTCTGAGCAATGGGAAAATCAGGGAAACACTGCTTTCAGTCATTAAAAACTGTGCATTAGAAGGCTCGAATTTGAAGATCCTCTTAGCTGGACATTTGTGACCGTTCGATGTGGCCAGCCCAGTATAGTCGGCAGATATTTGCCTTCCGGTCTCTACTGTATTTAATCGCCGAGCTTTAAGCTCCATATAGAGAGGGGCTCCGAAAAATTAGCGTTTTGAAGACCATGATTTTGGTTTTTCGAGTCAATATTTTTGTACTCAGTACCAACGGTTGCAAAAGACAACTCCTTTCTTTATCAGGACTAAAGATTAACAGCAGAACTTTGCTCTCGAAAAGACCAAGGCCTTCTTCATCTGGGACAGGATGATCGAGTTATATAATGTTAGTTTGGTCATTCAAGAGAGGGCTCTACTACTTGAGTCCAAAGAAACAGCGATTCGCTAGAGTTATTCTGCGTTGAATCTCCGTACTGATGTTAAAAGCAATAACCTCAAAGTTATTGCTGCCTATGGTTACGTTCTGGCCGAGACGTTGATTGTGTGCATTCTTTCTCGTTCATGAATAGTCTACCCACTTGACCTGAACATTAACATTGATCGTTGATGGCATTCCGCCACATTGGGCCAATATTGATCTTTAAGGTCAACCGCAAGATTTTAAGCTAAGAAACTTGTTCTTTAGCTTCCAATAAAGTGGATGTGGTCTGTGTGTTCATACAGACATGGCGACTGCTGATACATTTCCACATGAACTCAAAAAAAAAAACAGCGATCAATGAAACCAAGAAAAATCAGGGAGATTTTTTTCTGGCGGAAGATTCGAATCTGACTAAGTTTAATTGGCTGTGGATTTGTAATTTATCATTTAAGTATCAATCAATTCTTGCAACAAACCAAATGTGCTAAATTACTGCTTGGAATGGATCACCTCGCATCTTTCGTATTAAAAGACTTTTTTTTAATTTTTTTTATATTCTAAGATTAAATCTTGACTTTTTTTATTTTGACTTTATTTTCTTATTGCTACCATGTGCTCATTTAATGAGTTGAGTTCTAGTGAAAAATCAAGATTTAGCACGATCTGAGAGGAAGAATACGCTGCTGTGAGGCAGCCCTTGGCGGGAGAAGCGTTAACACATTTTACAAACGAAAATACATGTTGCACGTTAAAAGCTTAATGTCAAGTGCTGCTCCTTTACCTGACGCCCCTGAGACGTATGTCTCCTCGTCTGTCTTCATTACCCAAACCACATCTCGTTTGCTTTCAGCTCAAGGGTGCACTAAACATGAATAAACATTCCAGAGACACTCCTCCACCGCCGACACAGGTCACAGCAGGAAATGAATCTCAATTCACAGCTGGCTGTCGAGAAGTTTATTATTTTGTCATCCGCAAAGGCATTCTAGGGGCCGAAAGGATTCTGTCATCCACACGTGTGTTGGGCGCTCTGACTGAGGGTGCCAGCAATTTATTCAGTAATGATGCTAACGATTGCCGTGCCATATCGATCCCCGGACACGAGTTGAGCCGAGCTAATGCTTTATTTATTTATCACGAGGCCGGCAGCGGCCGGCTGAGGTGTCTCCACACAATTTTGTGTGCCATTTAATGTGGACATGGCATTCGGACCAGACAGCACTGATTGACATTCCCTCGACATCGCCGTTTATTTGCATTTCTCTCTCGCATGCCGCAGGCGTAGTGGCCTGGCCACCCCCAAAGAAGGAAACCACCACAGATACAGGCCATGTTTGCGTGGCTGTTGTCTTAAGGTTTAATATGAAATCTGGGTCCTGTTTGGCCGTTGTCCTTAATTATAATTCTTCCAGATGTAGTGCTTACGGGGTTGTTCTTGATGTGGGAGCATAATTGCGTTCGAGGATGTTTCTGAAGTGTGATGAGTGGCGAAGGAGGGCTGCAAGTTGTTGCTTTGATTTCATCTTTGCCTCGCTTTATCCCCGGTATTATCCCGGATTGAGGGTCATGCCCCGAGATGAACTGTGGGTGGTTGGATGTGCCTTTCAATAGTGTAATGGCAATGTCAAGAAAACGAATCCCACCGATAAGAGGTAGGATGGGCAGTAATGAATCCTGCTGGACACTGATACTTATCTAGTTTCATTCTGCAGTTGACCCAGATGTAAGCAATTCAGTCTCACAATTCCCTGATCCCTCAGCTAACGACGTCGATTTTGATTTACAAACAGGGATCTATTTAAATCACATCGAGGGCGGATGGGCTTAAATCGACGTAATGGATTTTAATGTGTCGCCGTGTGCGGAATGGGAGTGAAATGGCATTCCGGTGTGAAGGAGCATGTGTGTTACTTGTGTTTACATTCTTCGAAGAGGTCCTTTGTATCATTTTTTCGGGGATGTAGGTTGGCGTTTTGATGATTTCGACCATTAGTAGTCGAATGCCCTGGATGTCCCTAATGGTCATGGGATATTTATCATGCTTAGAAGCCATTGTAAGCCGGTATTTCTTCTCCTCCCTGCAGGCGATGGATGGCGTTGTGTAGTTTATTGTTGGTGCTTGATAGATTTATGTTCACCTGCCCGGATCAGGGTCCTTCCTGCGTTGCATAATAATGGAGGAAAGTGCTGGTGTCTCCTTCAGGTCATGTTGGGGTGGATACAATATGCTTCGGATGGTCTCACGTACTTCCATGACTAATGTCTCCATCATACGCGCAATTAACAAAATGCCCATTTGCTGGAGGTCCTCGATTGATGAAGGGCTATTAAGTTTGCTCCTTAACATGGAAAGGCTTTCACCGGCGCTGGCACTTCAAGAACTGTGTGAAAGCGAAGGTTTGGGCAAATAGCAAATAGTTTTCATCCACTGTGGGAGATGATTTGTTTTCCGATAATTTCCCTGCGCAAACTTTGAACTCGCTTTCTCTCGTCCTTCTGTCGCCTGTGTACATCCACTCCGGACATTAATTTTTCAAAAAGTTATTGACTTATCAAGGATTCCGATTTGTTCGACATCAAAGGAAGGAATGAAGACGGAATATGAATACGCCTGCTTTCTCGTGCATTATTTCGTAATCATTATCTTCGCCACGTACAGTTGCTCTGCACGTGGAACGGATTTGCGATTCAATGGGCGACTTATCGATATCTATAAGGTTTCTTCATCCTTCTCAAGTGTGGATCAATCTCATTGTCAGGGAGTATACCTCATTTTTTGGGGGATGTATTAAATCTGGGGAGTTTTATTTTTGCTTCAACAGGTGTAGTGACATCGTGTATGCAATGGATTGGGATTAAAGCACAATACTTCGCATATACTGATGTGAGGGTGTCTACAATGATATTTTCATTCCCTTATTTGAGTTATTTCAATTGCTACAGTCTGGAAGACCACATTTGAAACGAGGCCATGTGTAGGTCCTTGTAATTCTTTGGGTAGTCCAAACGATTCTGGTCTAGCCTCTAGAGCAGCCATTCGTGACATTTGTTAAACTGTGAAGCTTCAGTATGTCGAGAGTTATACCAAATCACGAAGTATCGGTGTTGGGATTAAAGGACTTATTTCATTTGACTTATTGCTTTTATACTATCGCTGTGCATTAAGAATACTCTATTCTTTTAGAAGTACAGGGCTTAAAACATAAAATTTTGTAAATTAACGAGATATTTTCATTTAACAAATTTTAGAAGTTGAACTCATAAATGTGGAGCTTAATTCTACAATGTTAAAATTAAATTTACATGCAACCAAATTAAAATTAGATTTAGGGAATTATTCTAGTTCATGTTAGAAAGATTAGAGAAACTAGCTGATGATTGATCTCGATTTCAAATTGATTCAAATGAATACCGATTTTCAATCTGTTGGTAAATGAACATACATTATTTTTTAGGCATGTAATTTTGCATACATTTATTTGAAGACTTAAAAAAGAAGAGAAAAATGTTACATCATTTTTTTTGTTGTTGTTTTAGGTGATAAAACAAAAGCCCTTCTTTTCGGCGGCGCATGTGATTTCCGCTCACTGGAACTTCTGAAACCAAAAATTCCAACGGGATTAGAAAGAGTACGTGTTTAGCTCTGGTATGAACTAGGATTGTTAATTTCGCACAAAAATTAACAAAATGGCTGGCCTTTGAATGATTTAAATCGCCTTATTTTCCGCAGCAAATCAAGTTAAAAAGTGAAGAAGATTTTCGGCGATTTGATTTATCATAGTTTTTTTTTTTTGAGTAACCTCATGCGCCAGTCGTAAAAGCACTGTTTCGAGAAAAACGCGTTTAAAGTTTTAAGAAGCAAATTCTTGGGTATAAAACCTACCTACGTGAATGACACTTGAAATTTTAAAGGAACAATCTTGAATAGTTATAGGTTCGAATTAAATAAAAAAAAAATTGATTTTTTGAAACCGAGAATGGGGGGGTCCCCTTAATATTACGACTCGATCGACAAAGAGTAATTTTTGCATTAATATAATTAAGCTGTTTACTGTGCATGATTTTGAAGAGTATGATGCACGTTCTATCGTTTGAAAATACCTCCGAGGAGAGTGCGACGTTTTTCCGAGACATGATGAAATCTTTGGAGGTTGAAGACATATCGTGCAGTCGCGTTAATTGCTTTTGAAAATTCCTCTCTGAATTATCATAGTCAGAAAACAATTGACAGCCGTACGTATAGAAATGGAATATGAGTGCTTTGGCATGTTTTAATTTTAAATTGATTGGATGTATATATTTTCTAATTGACAAACCTCTAAGAGACAGATATACCTTTGCTACTACACTGTCTATATGGTCAGTCATGTGAGTTCAGTGTTACACGTTATACTGTAGAACGATAAGGAACAACTGTTTATTCGATATCCTATAATAATACGCTTTATAAAATAACACTTTATAAACAGCCCTTTGGTTCAGTATACGAATTAGGTAATTTTTTGGAGTTGCACTTCTATTAATTATTACTGCCCACTGCTGCTCCTGATGACGTCTCGGCTCGGAAAAGAAAGCTTTGAGCCCAGCCGGTACCGTACGGAGGTGACGGCTGCGATGATGATGGTGGTGTTGACAGCTGACCCAATGCATGGTGGTGTTGACAGCTGACCCAATGCAGTGTGTTCAGCGTTGAATGCAGCGAGTCTATTGTAGCTGAACCAATTTAGTGTGTTCAGCGTTGAATGGAGTGCAGTCTATTTTAGCGCTTAATTTTTTATAACTCCGCTACAATACCAATATTCTTAACACAGGCTACATATTCGGCTGGAACAGGGATAAGTTCTATGGAGGGAAAGTTTGAAAGGTAGGGATGGTGTTTTGAACATGGAATGACTTTTTTTTTGTCACGATTAAACACGAGAGCATTTTCGTCATCCAACTTCGTAATTGAGCTCAAATCCTCGTTTACTTTTACAACTGAATCTTCAACCATACCAAGAGGAAAACTTAAGTAGAAATGATTATTATCTGCTTTTATATAAAACTTGCTATACGGCAACACTTTAGGAAGATCATTTATTAACATTAAGAATAATAACGAGTCTATAATAGAACCTTGAGGTACTCCATTGTGAACATCACCAAATGACGACAATTTTGAGTTACAATTTTGAGTTTACTTACAACTCAAGGGTAAACAAATAGGCATTATTGGTAGAATGACCGAATACATACTTGTTTTATGGAAAAGCATTACCATCTCCCCCCGTGGCAAGACATCCTTTCTACAAAGTTCTTCTCCCTTCATTCCTAGAAGTTTTTCGTGTTTTTCCGTATTTTAATGAGAGAGTGTCCATGAAGCCAAATTCGAACGTAAACTGAAAGATTGTAGTTTGTAGATAGGGAATTCTTCTGTGCCGGATATTCAGAGATGCACAAGCATTCCAATTTGGGACATCCTTCTTGTAAGAAACATTCACGTGAACAAAGTTTAAAGTTGTGGAAGCAACCGGAAATGAGATTTCCTCGTGCTGTTGCGGCAGTAAGACGCCATGATGGGATGATTGGGTACGAGGGGAGCTGATATTTCTCCGAATGGAGGGAGATATTCTTCGCTAATAATATTATTAGCGACACGACAGACCGAGGTGGACCTGTGTCTAGCTTTTACAGTACCCACCCGTGTTGTGCGTGCTATTGTTCTTTCACGAGTGGTTAGGAACTACAATGTTATGCCGTCACGGAGTGGCGAAGTTTGAGAAGCTTTTTCTAGGCAAGAATACTCTATGAGCATTGTCAGTAAGTCGGAAGAGGTGGCGCCGTGAATTATGAAAAGTGGTTAAATTCGGGAATCGAACATAACGTCCTCCGCGTAGGAGTGAACGCAACAACCCACAACCAGAGGGCATAGTGGGTCTCTTTAGTTTGACGATTGTCCACATTGTGTTTTCCAAAATATGGGTGGGTGGCAGGCTATCCCTTGTTACGCTTTGTCCTGGTTGAAAAACGATGTAACATCATGTACAGTCGATTCGGTGGCGAAGCGAATCACATTTAACTCAAAGACATCCCTGAGTTACCGCCTATCTTTTAACGATATGACCGAGTATTTTAGCATCCAACATATGTGAGGAGACTGTAAAATTCCGATTTCCAAAACATCTACTATAGTTTCAAATACCTGTTCACAGACTGCTTCACTACCAAACAATTATTGAATACCCTCGATCGGAACCGATCTCACAGCGTGAGTAGATTGAATAGCCCGGATCTCAAGTTCTCAACGCGCTATACGAGCTTAGAACTCACACCTCAAGTCTTATAACGACTTCTGCAGCGTTTTCTCCAACAGAAGAAAAGGCATACTTCTTCAACAACTTGACCGAGCAGTAATAGTGGCCGCCGTCTTCATCGCTTTATCGAAAACATCGAGTGATTTGCCGAATGGGATCGATTAGATCGACGTGGTAAGACAATGGACTTACAATGGCCTAAATGACTGCTGCTACTTGCTGCCAGGGAAGCCAAGAAGTTTTCTACTCGCCGATATTGACGTTTTTTCCACTACTGATGAGCGATAGAAGAGACTAGGTCTTTAATCAAAACTACCCCCTCTAGAATTTTTAAACGATAAGGCCACCCAAACTTTTTTGGGAATTTAAAAAAATAACTGTATGTAGGTTAAAGCAAATTGACCTAATCAGGAGTGCTATGGATAACGGTTTTGTAAGAGGTTTACTTTGTTTTGGATTGGGCGTACTTTAGTATACTGGGATGTTTTCATTCTTATCTGCAGCTTAGCAGAGCACCGTCGTCAATCCTTAAACGTATTGATGGGTCGCTGAGAGGGAAAGTTTTTGACGTCAATGTATCGTACGCTCTCGTGTCTTCGTCCTTGCGTTTATTGCATCGCTTTGCTTCGTTTACTCGCTTCCTTCTGGTTCAGAGGTGGCCTATTCTAGTCTCTTAGACGCCAGAAGGCCAATACAACTTCATGTTGTTTAAATAGATTCGATGTATTCACACCAGAGAGTGGACCGAATTGTCGAGATCATGGCGAAATTCTTGATGTGGGAGCTTTAAATAATAAGAGCGTTGAAATTTCCTTTGATTTTACACACATATACATACTTTCACAAAAGCCGTTAATGTCGGCAAAAGGAGTTCAGAAACTCGGACCATGATACGTTCGATAAGCATAATAGAGGATAGTAATCAAGGATAGGGACCAAGTTGTCATGAAGACAAAAATAGAGAGGATAGATGGGGATATGTGGCGGGAGCACTTCAAGAAGTATTTGTCTAAAATAAAAATACGTAAAATATAAGTGAGGACGATTGGGTTATAATTCTGACTAACATGTTTCACGACATTTATGATTAATTGGATTTTTCGCAAAAATAAAATGAAACAGATTCGCTGACTAAAGTTTACATCATCCCAACTGCTTGCCAAGACAATCAACCGCTGTCCATTTAGATAATCATTCATTTGTCTCGAACAAACGGGGCCATTATGCTGGAATGACTCACTAATTACCAAATAACTCATCTAAGAGATTGTCTTCAGATGTTTCAATTACACGATCGTTCCTCATTTAATTATAACCCGGACATTATAGCAAAATTTTCAAAGGTTGTCCGGCTTTTTTGTTTTGCGTCCGTCCATTCATCTTAATTTAACCAACAATGAATAGTCCATTTCAGTGAATAAATATAACTTTTTACGGCCATCGACTATCTGAGGGATAAACTCGAAATTTATATGTTTATACACAATTCAACTGACCTTAATCCCTAATGTATTCCATAAATTCAAATTCAGACGCACACCGCTGCGCCACGCCGAGCCGACTTCCTTCGCTCGCACCGCCGCACATTTAGTGGATCAACTAAATGAATTTAATTGCAATTAAATCAAGGATACCCGACCGTATTTTGTTTTTGTTTCCCTCATCAGTTTGGCTTGTCATAGGTTAAAGTTAACCTTAGCTAATGTAATAAATGAAATGCCATTAAGACCTTTTTAATTAAATACAGCAACAAAAAGTGGCTGCAAAAGGGGAGCAGCAAAAGGGGAAATGGCAAATAGGAGGTTCAAGGCATGCCATACATATTTATCAAAACCGCTCTGGCCTCAAGGTATTGTACTTTGAAAATTGCCAACACATCTAGAATTTATTGATTATTTTTCCCACTTCCCATTACTAGAATTAAAAGTGAAAAAAAAAAACAACAACATAGAATACACTCATATTCTCGCACACACACACACCCAGCCACACAGCCGCGACTCGAAAAGAAGGCAAAATAATTACACGTCAGTTCATGGTTTCGTGAGGATTCCTTACCTTGTGGAGGAGTCTTTTCTTAAATTTATGCCATGGCGCACTAGTTGGGCGAAGGGGACGATTCGAAGGAACAAGTGGAGAGTTGTTTTTTTGCCATTCTCTCCTCCACCGTTCCTTGCCGCGTTGTTTCAACTCGAAAAATCATCGAAACTGTCAATTTTTTTTGTTCTGAAGTAGGAGTGCGCATCATTAGTGAGGATCTTGTTGCTTTGTTAAATGTATCTAAGTGGAGTTTGAGAGTAGTCAGGGGTTCATATAAAGGATGCTAATTGCTTAGCTTTTGAGTATCAGTATAAGTAAGTTTTCAATTTGACAGTCGGTTCGTTGAAGTTGACAGTGAATAATTTATTCAGTGCGCAACTTTTCCAACATTCCGCGAGTTTGTATGAGTTCTCTTTTTTGTTTTGTTTTCTGAAATAATGTACTTGCGGCTTGGGGCGCGATTGCTGGAGGTGAATACATTTTCGGACTGTCTAAATTTCAAAAAGTGAATTTGTGGGAGTTATTAATTCACTTTATTTGTTTGAAATTAAGAAAAAAATAAAATGGAAAATATACAATTTTACAGAAGGGACGCATTTTTGGTTCCTTTCCTTTTTGCAGTCATCTTTCGTCGGTGGAAACATTTTAATAACCCCACTTTTTAATAGCGAAGGAAGGTTGCACGTGTACATGCAGCAACTTCTGTTGCCGTCGGTCGTTTACAGCCAATTCTAGGCGAAAGTCAGTCAGTCTGAAATTTAATTTCCGGCTCAAATGTTATGAATTGGTTTTAAGTTAACATATGTGAATTTAGTTAGTTTTGCGGGAGACACATGTTATCATTTAAGTGCGTTCTTGCGACTCCACATGTCTAAGGTTAAACGATTAAGCTGAAATTTGGTCTGGAAGTAACTTACATTTGCGTAGGGTTTGAGTTAATAACTGATACATATATGTACACATGTGATTTTGGTTATTTGATGACTCAGGTTTTTGGTCTCAACTGTTGTAAGAGAAGCCCTCTACATTAATTTGTGTTCACTTGGGCAGTTAATTTCCATTTTGTTACCACTAGGTTGTGCAGGTTGAAAAAGGGTAATTGTCGTTGCTCGTTGGTTATGAACTCATAGTCAATGTCGGTTTTAGACAACCCGACGTGCTTTCATGTGACTTCTACATCATCCTGGAGAAGATCGTGAAATATTCACACACAAACACTGGAGGAACGATATTCCTGAAGTCTGTACAATCAATAGCATCCGTAGATGACACTGGCGATTGTTGCCATTGATGCGGCTACAAGGGGTCTAGCGGTGATTTAGAGCAAAAAGAAGCAAGATCGATGTCTTGTGAAGAGCGTCGCATTGGGCAGTTATAATTTCGAGGTAGTAAAGGACTTCGCTTAAAAATCAGTACCGAGAACAAAACGCAGAGTAGGCTTTGGTAACCGCTTGGCTTCGAAGGAACAAGTTGACCTTATATATCATCCCTGCCCTGCTGTACGGCGCGGAAATATGAACAATCTGCTATTGAGAGATGCAGAAACCCTTGGTTGGTGTGAGAGAAAAGTTCTATCCACTACCTTTGGTTGTGTTTGCCTTGACAGTATTTGGAGGAGAATATTCAGTTAGAACTGTGCGGGCTGTACAGCCACATGAGCCAAGTCGGGCGTCTACGGACCCAATGCCTTAGGTGGCCGGGCCGTGTAGAGCGTCTGCACAACTCAGTTCCTGTCCGAAGAGTCTTTGACTCCGAACTTGTCGGTCAACGCAACAGACGACGCCTTCGTGTAAGGTTGCGCATCCAGTTGGAGAGGGACCCGAACCAACTCGGAGTGTGAAATTGGAGACAGCTAGGCAGAGATCGCGCTAGCTGGAGACGACTGTTGGCTGAGGCCCGGGTCCAGCCCCAAATAAAGAAAAGAAGAAGGGACGAATTCTTTTACTACTCCTAGATCAATCAATTGTTGAAGTAACTATTCCCTCAGATTTTGTTTGCTTGAGGAGGATATGACAAGTCGTTAGGCGAAAGACGCTAATGCGATTCTTCTTCTCTCTGAACTATGGACAATAGTCGAACGGGATTCATTCTGCTTACCGACAAAAGTTATCTGTTAAGTTAGTTTAGATTAATGGGTGGCTACAGATAGAAGGGTACAATTAGGCTAGTAAACCATTATTATGATACCACGCTATTGACTTACATCCTCTTACTTGGAAACAATTGGCGGCATAAAGAAAAATTAAAAGACTAAATCAAGAAAAAAATTAAAAATTAAAAAAAAAAAAAAAAAAAACGGGTGCATCACGGCGCTGCGTATAAATAATATATGTTAAGTATATAGATTACGTATACGCCCTGGTGCACGTGTCCATACAATTACTGACATAGTTAAGATAGTTGTTAGGTTTTGTGTTGCATAGGTTAAGTTCTTTTTTTCATTATATATAAATATATATTATAGTTTTTTGTCCAGGCAAAACAAAACAATAAAAGAAAGACTATTGCGACAAAAAAAATAGTTAATCACTGTTAAATAAGGATTATAATAGCTTAGAGTATCCATATTATTTAGGTTAGATATAAGAACCTTTGTTGATATAGATAAGCAAGTTTTAAGCATATTTGTCTAGCATGTAAGTAAAATTAATTACAAGAGAAATACATAGTGGTTTAACTGGCTCATGTTCAAGTTATTGTAGAAGTAGGGCCCTAGGCTTAAGTCTGCAGAAATCATTATACAGGACATCTGCCCTGCGTGATTGTTAGTTCCGTGTTATTATGAAAGTTCTGAGTGCTGGTCAACTTAGTCTGAGTAGATAGACCACATGAAATTGTCCACAATTCCTTTGTCACATTGTGCCTTCTAGCCGTTTGTGGTTGATTATTTTGATTGTATGCATTTTTTGAAGGTGCTTGCCTGCAGCGAGAGGCTTATAGGATGGGTCCTCTTCTAGTGTCAGAGAAGTGATTGTACCATACCTAGCGCGTTCATCGGCTTTATAATTGCCGGGTTAATCGCATAGTCCTGGCAGCCACAATTAAATGTTCAGCTATCTGGTTAAGCGAAGAATGTCGTTTGGTGCAGCGGTGTGGCTGTCCGAATAGATAGTGAAAAACTTTTATATACTGTGGATTCGGCTTTAATTGAACACTTCTGCTTGAGTTTTTTTTTCGAAATAGGCGGCTGCCCCAATAATGGGAAGTGAGGAGAAGAAATAAGAAAAAGTCGATGTTTAGTTTATTTTCTTTTTCATATGTCCCAGTTAAGGGGCGGCCCCGATAAAGCGATGTCCCAATTCACTGCAACACATTGCCTTTGTGCCAGTTCCTATGTCGCTTTGATCGCTAATGTTTTTGGCTGATAAATGCTACAGTAATTGTGAAGGAAAAGCAATGTTGAGATCTTTAGAGTAGACACCTACAACCACCCCTTCATCCATTTTCGAACAGTGTGTACATGCGCGGATGATCTTTCAGCGTATTATAAGACTTCTAATTCAATATGGAACGAATGAAAATAGAGACATTTTTTCGCAGATCAGTGGGGAATGAACATGAATGCGTTGAGGATAGTTCAATGTCCGATGCTGAGCTTGGTCGACAGTCGAAGCATCTTTGGTCTTAGGGCTGTGCTGCCTACTACCTGCATAAAAAGGACAGGTCCAGGAGTTTGTTAAGTGCAGCAGACAGAGTGCGTTTAAAGGGCCGCAAATACCCATGAGTGCTAGTCATTGCACTTGGTTAGGAGTATTACAGTTTACTGCTCTTTTAAAGTCTGTCCACGCAACGGACAATGCAAAGACATACGTATCTCGTCTGTTCCGTTTGATCTCCCTGTCTGTGTTCTCCAATTTTCCATACACACCCTAAGAATTGTATCAAATGATTATTCTACTAATATATTAATTAAAATAGAAAAATAGTTTTACTTACCGGACAATAATAAGACTAACGGAAAACTCAAACAATTAAACGTTAACAAAAAATAACAGCTCTGCGCGTGTGTGCAGCGACATGAACTTGTTAGAGACGGGACGAAGTTAGAATTCGAACATGTGATTTCTAAATGCAATGTGCGAATCGAAGTGGTTTTGGATGGATTACACCGAGGTTAATTATGTAAACAGGAGAGTTTTTTTCCTTTTTGATTTTTGGATCGTCAATTGGAGGAAGAAAATATTCTAGAAATAGAAAATTAGGTTAAAAATAAATAAAGGTAATAAATAAGCTGATTAAAGTTCGAAGAACGGCGGAACATTCCGTATCTTATCAGGCCCCCCGTTGGGCGCCATTTTGTTGCATCAGGCTAAGCGGGTAGCTTCGGTGTACGAGGGATTGGAAAATAACCACCCTCTCCGACGAGCTGAGTCGTGAACCACAAGCCCCTGCGCGCTTATCTTGCTTCAACACTTGGTATATCCAGGATGTTGAGAAAATAAGCGTTGCAAGTCAACCTGTAAGATCCTGTTGGATCGTGTGGCTATAGTCAATCTGATCTTTATTTAATAGTGCTGAGTGAAGTTTTCTGCATGTTTCTCCAAACTTAAGCGAACCTGCAGTAGGTGAACTGCCTTGTAAACCGGGGCTTGAAGTCGACGATTCTTCGATACAGAACTATGTTATCCACATCTTCACTTATAAAAATTGATCGGTTTCTTTAAAATTTAAAGGTCACCACTTCCCGGCCAACAATAAAGCGAAAAAGATTATCCATGAAGTCATTATCTTCTTTCGTGAGTTCATGCACTTAATAGAAATAAATTACATCTGGTGTGGCTCCCACAGCAGGGGGAAACACCGCTGCTTGTCATTGATTTCACGAAGAGGAAAAAAAAAATGAAAGCGCCCTTCTAAAAAGAAAGCTCTAGGTGGATGAAGGACTTTATGTGTCGTAAATGCAAGATGTGTCCATTTTGAGACGGAATGTGAAAATCACTTCGTTCAATTACGAAATTGTCGAGATAATTCTTGGCCACTGTCATAAATGTTAAACGCATAGAAAGGAAATCAATATTTTTAATGTCAGCTCTGTATGTATGCGATCTAAATTACATTTTTATCGTTAAATAAACAGCGTCTGGAACTGTGGCATTGGAAGGAAAACACATCAGCTTAATGTGGCGTCGTCGTTTCAATTCCAATCGAGTGGACCGCACTGCATCAATCTGCTTCCCTTGTGGTTCCCGACGCGGTGGAAGGACGACTAATGACGCCTTACACGAAACTTAAAATGTTCGCATCACGACATCAATATTCCTGTCAATTCGAAAGTGCTGTGCAAGCGTCCAACCACCCTGTGCCATTTATTCTTGGCCCGTATGACGTTAGTAGTGTTTCTGGTCAGGAGACGAAGAAATATCATCGGATAACAAGTATTCATTGGATTCCACCGCAAACCAGACGCGTAATCTTGGAATTTTCGAAATATGTATCTTACGACATAACCTCGTCAGAAATTTACAAAAAAACCAATTCAGCGTTAAGTGAATCAAATAAAATTTTATTTTAATGTGACATCCTGACAGCGGTTCGAGAATAGACTTCGAAATGTCTTTGAACTCGCTCCCGTTTGCCGGCGCGTCAGACCAATCCCATTGAAACTTTCCATTTACCTTAATGGCGTAAGTAAATTGGATTTTCAGAAGAAAAAAAAACAAAACAACCATTCCTTTCCCCTTCACATTCCCACTCTGAAGTCTGAAATGCGAACTCCACTAAGAACTGCATGGGACCAGGATGCTTATCGAACCAATTCAACGTATCAAAAATGAATCCGCACCAGGCAATGTTTACCGAACGCGATGATTTTGAATAAATTTACAAAATGAAATGCAAAATTTTGAGGCCGATATGATTTAAAAATATCATCCCCAGTGTGTACTGTGTATCTGCGTGATGACTTTTATTCATGCATATACTATACGTATTTTTGAATTTGCAAATAAATAATGTCATTAAAAATCTTTTCGAGATTCGAAAAATTT
The DNA here is from genome assembly GCA_964034865.1 of Eristalis intricaria. Taxonomy (NCBI): domain Eukaryota; kingdom Metazoa; phylum Arthropoda; class Insecta; order Diptera; family Syrphidae; genus Eristalis; species Eristalis intricaria. The sequence continues at coordinate 13,385,729 of OZ035876.1, read as the reverse complement.
CCGTCGAAACCCATGGTCGTTGGCGGCAGGCAGCAGCCAACAGTGGCAGAGGCTATCAAGCTGAGAAGCATACTCTAAATTATGTTCTCGTTCATTTATAATAATGTTTTTTAATGAAATTATGAATTCCAAAGATCTCGTTCGTCCGTCGTTCCTCGTGAACGCCGCCGTCGCCGCCTCGCCGCTGATGCGACAATGACAAGCGACGAGGTGATACAAAAACAGCGAATACAAGATACAGCGACGCTGGCTTTGAATGGAGGGCGGAGGTACACAGCGAATCGCCCCAAAATGAATGTGGCGCAAACGAAAATAGACGTTGAAATGTTTTTATTTCAAACATCAAATTTAAGTAGACTCCAAAAATAAAAGTCGAAAATATGGTGTCGGTGTGGAAGCTAATTACTGCTTTAAATTAGGCAGACGAGAATTAATATTCGTTCACTGGGACCAGATGATTGTTGCAAATAGTGCTAATGAACAGTGTTAAATCTCTTTTGTTTTGGAATTATGCTTCAGACTCCGGAGCGAACATAGTTGCTCGTCGGATGTATATTTAGACATTTGAATAACTGAACTGATGAACGGGAAGAAAAGGGGCACACATGTGTTCCGGTGGTTCCACCTGCTGAACTGGCTTGTGTTGTGTTTGTTTTATTAATTTCTAATGCTTGTTACGTATCATAATTAATTGGATTGCGCACTTGTCATTTTGCAGTGTGGTCGAGTGGCTCACTTGAGGATGACAGCTGGTAATTGGAATGAATCACTTTGGTTTCTGTGTAATGTCGGTATGTTCTTGAGTTCTTGATCGCAGTGTAATGTCTGCAGGACGTCCAAGTGCGTAAGTGAATTTTGAGGTATTTCAAAGGGTTCCAACATGACTTGCAACGAGATCTCCTGATGCATTCCATGCGGTCACAATGGAGGAGAAGTGGTCTTTGTTCAAATTTAAATCAAAGGGCCTATCGGCTGGGCATTGACCAGCAGCTTAGTTTTCTGAGAATCAGGCGGAAGATTGAAAGAAATGCGTGGGGTGGCATTTTGTGTTAAAGTTTCTAATTTAATTTATTTTAAACTTATAAGAAACACGCTTATAGGAAAAACTCGTTTAAAAGAAACACTAATAAAAACACCATGTCCCTTCCAATATATACTTATGTAAAATATGTCGTGTAAAAGAAAAACGCTTATTAGAAAAACACGGTTAGGAGAAACTGCTACTATATCAACAACAGTAAGTATTCCATGTAAAGTTTGATGGAGGTAAGAAAAGTGAAAAATTTGCAAATTCAGTGAATGCAGATTGTGTAAATGAGCCCTTAAGAGAATAGGTGAGTTGTGAAAATACCAACGGTTTTTATTTGTTTTTATTTCCCTTAAGCATTTTGCAACTGTCGTTTAGACATTTAGTCAAAGTTATAACTAAATACAGTTGGGTGGCATAAACATAATTTTTCGACCATTGTCCTAATATTATCTACTCTTTATCGAAAGAAATAGGCATGGGTGAGTTTTAATTCACCCGAAACATTGGAGGTTTTATTAGTACCGAGCGCTCCTTTTCGCTCTTTGTTGTCGCATTGATGTTAATTTAGTATACTATAATATTTATAGCACATGATTATATTTGTCACCGAAATGTAACAGTGGTAACGACAATGAATATCTGCTCTTAGGACAAAAGATCATCAATTAATCAGACTCATAACACTAATACATATAGTACATTAACATAATACATTCAAGAAATTGTTTTTATGACTGGAGGGCTAAATCAAAAAAGGTCTTTTTCGTTTAAAACTTCTTTGTCTAATGGTTTCTGCTTCAGGAAATATGTTTATGTACAAGGGGGTTTATTATTTTGGATAAATGTTTTAAGCAAATGTTTTGTATTTCATTGTCAATTGTGTTGATTTCCAGGTCGTGGTGGATGGTTGGTAATCATCCTTAGGATTTTATTACTGTCTCGGGATTATGTTCAGGTTTGACTTCTTTGATGTTCTTGTTTAATTAGGGGTTTGTCGAAACTTTTGACCGCGGTCATAGAAGACTATATAGTTGGCTAAATTTATGTTTTATCTGACCACATTTTTCGAATTCTCAAGTAAATTTGCTGTCCAGGTGTATTCACAAGTACTTCCCGACGGGCTTAATAGATATTTGTTTGTTATTGATGATTAAAAACAAAAGTGTGAATTTTGTCCTGATAGTGTAAGTAACTTGTATCGTCTTATCCTCATTAATCGTTATATGACATTTGGTCAACCATGTGTGTGGTGACATAAAAGTAACATTATTACAGATAGCTCTCATGTAGTAAGAGATAATCCTTATGGATGATTTTGCTAAATTTTTATAGTAGTCCTTTCTGCCAAAATACCAAATTTTTCTGAAAAATGTCTGCATCAGGAATGCGGAATAACAACATTAAATGCAAAACTTAGAATCTTAGCGAAATAAAATTTGAGAAAAGAAGAAAATAAATTTTGCAAAATATAAAGTTGCACAAACCTACTTCTGTGAATAAAAAATATAAAAAAAAACTTTGAAGATGATAATAAATGTAATCTATTAAATGAAAAGAGAAACATAGCTGGAAAATAAACAACGCTTGACAAAGTCGTAAACAAAAAAATTCGAGAAAATTATTAAAAAAGTCTCAAAATAAGAAATCCCATTTTGTTGGAGATAGAGCAGCAATTTAGTGTTCAATTTAAAATTCCGAACTTCGGTGCCAGTCATGGGTTTTCTTTTGTGTAAGAAAGATTTGTTTTGTATCCATTTTTTTTTAAAGAAACATTTTTCTTAAATCCGTTCTCCGGAAATAACAAATATTCGATTAAAAGAAAAACAGCTAAGGGATTTTTGAGTTCGTACTTTATATTTACTGGGTCAATTATGGCGAGTCACGCTCAAACTAAAGATTTGCTCTGCTGAGTACTAGTCTAATGTCGAGTACTAAACTAATGTTGCCCAACTATGGGCATTAGTAAAAGGGATTGTCTATCTGGGAGCAAGAATTTTTGTTGCCTTGGTTTTTCAAAACTTGTACCTCGAATGACCAAAAGCATACTATGCGAAATCATAATCATACCAGTCTTGCTACATGCATCCGAAAGCTGGCCGATGAGGAGGAGGTCTGAGCTGATTCTGGTTACCGTCGAATAGAAATGTCTGTGCCATGAATAGAGAAAAATACGTAACCGTATTCAGGTTCAACAGGTTTAGGCACATCAATCTTCTAGCAGTAGGTAAGAGAGTCTTTGAATCTGAAACTTTTAAAAACATTAGCTCTTCTCGGATCCATGAGACGATCTTAAATTTTTTTTTCATTGTGCAATTAAAATTGCGAATTACTTTGTATGCTATACGTTTAAGAAGGAGCTTCTACAACTGAAGAAATGATTTCTAGCAACCTGCCAGCTCAATGATATCGTTTGGTTTAGGGTCAAGAAGAAAATAAGAGCCTTTAAAAAAAAAAGGCAAAAGTCTGTCCACATGCTTCAGAAAAGGCTCTTTGAAATTGTGAGGGTAACCTTGTTACTGACCCGCAGTAGATAGTGGATGTATACAAACATCGCTTGTAACAGCTGCTTAACGGGTACGATCAGGAGAGAGCGATAGGGATCGAAGAAATCCCAACTGCAGTCGATGAACTAGTCTTCCCACCTAGCTTTGAAGAAGTTGCCACAGACCTTTAAGAAACCAAAGCTGCAGGTTCAGATTGTTTACAATCAGAGCTCTGAATGGCCGGTTCTGGGAGGGAGCATGCAGCACATTATCTGCATTAATTGGTAAGGCGAGCATGTCGACGCAACAACTATAGAGTTATATCCTTGCTCAACTTCGATTACACGATCCTGAACGACTAAAGCCGCACTAATCGGCATGTATCAGTGTGGCTGCCATTCAGTTCGACTATTTTCACACTAAAGCAAATCTTGAGAAGTGCCATAGTGGACGCTTTTACAACGATTGTGGAAGGGGAGAAACGAACTGGTTTTAAGGTCAATGAGGACAAAACGATATAATTGCTGTCGACTAAGAAACATTCCGTCAAACACCACCTGTGACGAAACATCACCAGCGACACCTAAAATCTCGAGTTAGTAAAGGAGTTTGTCTACCTCGGGGGAAATGTGAGCTCGACGAATGTCTTCTTATTGAAGATCCGACGTAGAAACGTCCTCGGTTACCGTAAATTCGGTTTAACGAAACAATGGACTCAAAGCTCCTGACTCGAAGGACAAAGATCATAATATACATAACTCTTATTTCGGTTTTCAGCGAAACTTGAATTCACGGGTAAATTCCATCGAAATCATTTTTAACTCGAAAGACAGATAAAATATATTCAGCCCAAAGTCGCGGAGTCTCGCTTGAATGATTGATTCCTGATTTTGGAATTTCGATGTTCATCCATTCGACGTTCTTTTACATCGATTCCTTTGAAAAGTCATCGCGCTTGCTGAGGCATTGCCAATGAGAGCATCCTTCTGAGAAACCCCATTTAGATACAGTGATTATGGGATACTCTTAACGACATGTCCCACTTGTGCGCTTTTCCCTCAAGTACCATTAGTCTTCTTGGAAACACCCCGATTTCATCTGATCCCTTGAACGGTGTCCTATGACGAACCCTTCATGTTTTCTTTATTTTTTTTTTTTTTTTGCTTGATGAAAACAAAAACAAAAAACTTCGTCTTATGTACAACAGCAACTAGCAAACTGGATAGCAGATGGAAAAGAAAGAAAAAAAAACTGTTTAAAATTGAATAAGGGTAAAATGAGATACTTACCGTGGAGACAAACTGCATCCCATAATCATCCCCCGGCCTCGGGTAGAGTGCACGAAGCTGAACTCCGAACACACTTCGAGAGCAGATCAGATACTCCTTAATCCTGGTGAGTGTTAGCGACCGCATCACCTGATGTTCCATTCACCAGTTAACTGCATTCTGTATCTCTGATAATGAGTTTTTAATTAGTTTATAAAGAATCCTGAACCGCTCTCATAGTTCACATCCTTTTCATCTAGGTTTCATTTTCTCTTTTATTATGTTTTTTATCTTTTTTTTTTATTTAACGCTGCATCCGTTGGAATATTCTCACTCGTTGGTTGTTGTTAATATTTTTCTCATTTCTATTCCCCATCCCATTAGGGTTTATTAATTTTAATGGATCGCCTGGAGCATTGACACTGACAGAGGTAGTAGGCACTTGGTGGCATATTTTTAGATAATCAGAGGCAAGTTTGGGTTTGTGGGTTCGTGCGGTAAGGCCCGGCCAAAGGTCGGTGGTGAAAATGTAGATGGGAGCGTTGTAGGCGAAAGGTTAAGTGATTATTCAATTGACTTCTATTAGAAACGGAGATTGTCTATATTCGATTTCGTTACTTTTGGGATGCCCTCGAAATGAAGAAGCGTTTAAAGGAAAAGGTCTAATTATGGCATCCATTAGGAGGTTACGTTTTGAATTGAATGAACCGCATGATGTCTTGGGAAGCAAAAATTAAATTTTCCACAGCTGTGGGATTGAATCGAAAATTAATGCAAGATAAATATTGTTTACATTCAAGATTAGCTGTGCGATAAATCTGAAACTGAACTGAGATTGATTTATTCGTCGACTGTGAACCTCGACTGATTAAGATTCATGGATTCAATTGAAGATACATTTCACGACATCATACATATTTTAGTGTTTGTAGTGTATACAGATATTTTCTAAGAAGCTTCTTGTGCTTTTAAATCCTTTTAAAGTCGTAAATTTTGGCCTTGAGGGTTTTTGTTTTGCTACATTACTGTTAACCCTTTTTAACCGGACTGTCTCCCCTTGATCGTAGATAGGAGCAACAAAAAGGAATAGTGAACGCACATAATAAATATCATCCTTTTTTCAGTTTTGTGTCGCATTGTTGAACCTTTGATCACAGTGCTGCTTTGCTTAATTATCGAAGTAAGACATGCTGTGGGAGTAAATTTAGTTACAATAAATTCATTAAAATTTCCTTAATAAATGACCTGTCAAACGCGGATAGAATTTTTCAAGTCGGACTGATAGTTCCTGACAAAAGGGGAATCAAATAAAGAAAGTCTACAGCTTTATGCATTAGTATAGATTATATTGCTTTTAGCATATTCTTGTAAGCGAGAAATGCAAAACTAAATAAATAAATATAAAATAAAATAATAAATAAAACAGATGAGCTAATTTCATCTAAACATTTTCTAGCTATCGTTATCTCTCGTTGATAATTCTATGATACACTTCTTCTGTCAAAAACTATCAACAGGAAAAAATTTACATAGATCCAGAGTAGTGTAACATCTACAGTCAGTGTCAAAAATAAATACACCGACATGAGCTATGGTCGACATCCAATGATGTGAAGGAAAAATAATGCATTACTCTAAAATATCAACGCTGAACCATTTCTTGTTAGTCGAGAGAATGGTTTTTTATTTATCTCGTCCTTGTTTCCTTTTTTGTTTGCTCCCTTAGTCCGCTTAGACTTTCTAAGGGTCTTAAAAGGGAGGATATAGGTGATAGCAAAGTGAATATGGCGCAATCCCCGAGCAGAATCATTGTAGGCACGCAACTCGCGCACATTTTCATTTTTGTTGAGGTTTACTTTTGTATTAGGTGCTTATACAATCGAGAAAAATAAGATTTTGAGAAAATTGGAAACTCTGGCTACTCAGCATGATTGGGTCCATCGCAGAAGTATGGGGTTACAAAATCCACAATATTAGTCATAAAAAAAACTATTTGAGTTTTTAAAAAAATGGTGACAGGAATGGGAAAGCGTAAACATCTTAAGAACCTCAGAGATGCCTTAAATGGAAACTGCTCTCTTTGATAAGAGACCATCGGGAATTTAAGAACCAACGGGAACAATTTTTGCTAATTTCGACACTAAAGTAAGTATTCAAAACTCAAGGAAAGCAGTTTAACTGTTAGTTTAATAAATCTCCCAATTTAAATAGTAGTGATGGGTGGCTTCAACAGTTTCGATAACGTTATGGAGTGGTCATTCGCCTCTCGTAAAAACTCTGTTTCGAGAAATACGCGTTTAAAGCTTTGAGAAACAATTTCTTGAGTATAAAATCTACCTATGTACGTTCAATCATAAGTCAGCTATATCTTCCATTTTTTTTTTAAATTTTTAATTGAAATATTAAGGAACATTCTTGAATAGTTATAGGTTCGAATTAAATAAAATAAAATAAATTAATTAAAATATATAAATCGATTTTTTGAAACCGGAATGGGGTGGGGTTTGAAGTGAAGTAAACTAAAAAAAAACGACTCGCAGTGACTTTGATTTTTATCTGTCAAAATATGTAAAAACGAAAAATATTCGCAGTCGAGTTTTTATTCGGAATCACTTTTGAGTGAGTTTTTGTTTGTGTTTTAAGTACAAACACTCGGTGAACTATTAAATTATTGACGAGATCTGAATTTAGAGGCAAATAAGGTAACACAGCTGTGACGTTAGTATGACACATAACGCAAATTGGCTTCTACCGAACCACCACTTCTATCGATCCCTACAGTTTCGTTAAATTAAATATCGTAAAATATAGTACCTATATGGATAGGGAGAAAAAGAGGAAGAAAAAAAAAAATTCGAATATCTACCATATCTCATCTCGGTGTATTTTAATTTAGAGGATAAACTTCTCCCACTTTGCACTGTACACTTACTTTTGATGCTGACTGTATATTAACCTCATCAGTGTGCAAAAATGGATACAACTCTAAAGAAATTGACACACGTTCTCCGTCATCAGAGTGAACGAACGTGACGATTACAAAAAAAGAATCTATGTGTTTTTATTCCCATCAGGGGGTGGAAATAAAATTCTCCTGAAATTTTCATCTTGCAAGACCTATTCAACAGGGTTCCACTCGGTCTCGGTGGGGTATGCTTTTCTACTCTTGTTGGTGATTAATTTTTATGTTTAAGTTCTGTACCCCCTTACTTTGTGTGTTGATTCAAAAGAAGGGTCACATCATTTTTAAAAGTCAGTTAAACTTTTACTGAAAGTCCACAGGTAACGGGCTGCAGTATCCCAAATCCAATTTATTTTCGACTTTATTATTAGCGTCAGCTATTTTCTTTGAAACAAAAGCTGTTGGGCTGGGTTTAATTCCGGCTGAATCATCACTCATGTTAATTATAGACAGTGTGCAAGCATCATGGCACATGAATGGACATTTTTGAGATACAGTAATCACTTCCAAGGCGAATCACAGAAAGTTTACATCTTTCAAGTAAAAGTTTTAGTAAACACTTTTTTAATCTTCAACCTTTTCCAAAGAAATACTTAAAAAAAATAATTGCGTGTGCGTTTTCAAGTTTCACAAGTCAACTTCGACGAGTTTACAAGTTCATCAAAAGTAATGGCATACAATGAGATCGTGAGGACTTCGCTCTGCATGAAGGGTGGCGCGGCGCGGTGTAGTCTCCGTAGAGTTCAGGACCAGCTTCTCGAATTTCTCTATATATATAGCTGTAAATATAAAATTGACACTAAGTGGATGGACGGGCTGAACATAAAAACTACGTGTCCGATGTTTATTGCTCAATCCAGAAGTCTTTAAAATTTCCCTTCCCTGGTAATGACCATTCAATATCAGGAACAATCAATAAAAGTGGTTATTGGCCAAACTGGTTAGTAGATGTTTACGTTCATGATGGACGTCATTGGGCGCCATTTAACTTTCAATTTTAAATGAGTCGTCGGCGTTTATTTTATCGGCGGGAGTGTAAAGGGAGAAGATTCATGTTTAAGTTGTTAAAAAAAAGGTAAAAGAAATAATTCGATTTAATGAAACACAGCTCATAGCTGAGGCCGAAAAAGCCATGAATTTCACTGCGAACAGGGGAACCATGTTTTCAGCTTATAGCTCAAATGAGGGCACTGTTTGATGAAACTATAGAATACAATCATTTGGCACTAATTACTTGACAAAGTTCAAACACTCAATGAATACTCATTAAATCTGGACAACAAGTAAAATCATTCTATAAACTCATTACCTCATCAAGCGCAGATGGCTAAAGTGTACTTGATGAAATTAACAATTGTCCCCACCAGCAACAGACACCGAGCGGCAGTTTTCGAGATTCACAGTCCGTGAACTGGATTAACAGACATAAACAAAAGCAGAACAAAACACATCAGCAAAACACTGATGAAAAAATAAAAACAAAAAAATCCCCAACAACCAAGTTAATTACCATCTCTCTCCCACTCAAAAACAATAAACTCGAATACAATAAGCCAGCAGAAATCCCCCACGAAACTACTCCAGGTAAGTACTAACATCACAGCAGTAGCATCACTACAGCCAGCAGCAGGCAGAGCTATCTTAGAAAATCATTCTCCGTTGGATCCAATCGAAAGGATATCCCCTTTCTTGAAATATTTTAATAGGCAAAGCCTGTCGAGATATCAAACTGTTAAACTAGGTAAACAAATTGTCTCATAAACTGCTGCCGAAATGAAATGAAATGAAATCGCCTCTTCAGTTGGATAATTGCGGAAGAATCTTCAAAATGAAATACCTTTTTGTACGTCAATTTCGTTTCGTGTTATTTGACCAGAGGGGCAGAGGGAGAGTTTAATACAATTCGAAGTATGCAGCATCTCTTTGATATCCCTGCGAATGGCGAATGGTTTTATGGGCAAAGTAAATCAAGTTTTTGAATAGAAATGATGGACAGACTGAAGGAGAAGTCAATTAAAAAGATTTAAAAGTAAGCAGATGTTAGCTTGGCCTGGGGCGAGCAGGATGCGAATTCCAGTTCGACGAGTTCGCTTAGACAGTGTGTACCCGAACGAGGGTTACACCTGTTACAGAGTACGGCGAACTCAAATTCAAAGTAATGCACCGCCACTTGAGGTCTATTCGATTTTGAATTTTTTGACTAAATAAACAATCGATGGTTTCCAGGACGCAGTGGGGCATGCAAACTGAAGGATGCTGGCTTCCTTAGGGTGAAAGTATTCGATGTGAAGTTGAAGGAGGGATGCCACTTCACAATCGTTCTTAAAGCAAACAAACCAGAAAGCTATAGAGTTATTTGCGCAGAGGTACAATTGTGCAGTTAACTGTGGTTGATAAGTGTCGGAGCTTTAGGAAATCAATTTTTGAAAAGGATGAGTCAGATGTCGGTCAGAAGGATAATGCATTTGCATTTCTCGCTGTACAGAGAGTGATAAGTGCACTTTGACTTGGGACTGCATTGGCTTCACTGCGAAGCTGCAGAAAGGGTATGGTGTTATTCGAAGTTCGCTGTCAACTTGAGTGCATCTGGATAGTGAAGGAAACCATTTACAATGGTTGGCGAAACAACGACGAACATCTAAAACAGAGACAATGGATTATTAGGAAATTTGTTTAACTGGTGTTCTTTCATTTATGCAGTCTGTCAAAAGTTCAACTAATATTCAGACTAGCGAACTTGGTTTATTTAAAAATGAAAGATTTTCCGTGACACGACACGATAAAGAAATAAGAACAAGTTTGATTCAAGCTTAAAATAACGACTGCCAGAGATGATCTAACTGCCACGAATGTTACAAACAGAAATTCGAAATATCTCTTTTACATGATAAAATTCCATCGGACCAACTGCGAGATAGGTAGGTAGGTATATAAGCTAATAGCGGCGTTCACACTCAACAATTTGTTTGGAAACCGTTGTTGATGGGCCAAATCGGCAATGCGAACGCTCGTTACAAGAAAACGGCAGAGTTGCAATTGTCTTTTCAGCTTCAGCAAATCTTCACGACAAATTGTTTTGTCTGAACGCCGCTAATAGTGCATGGGGTACCTCGAGTCAGACAGGCACTGACAATTGCTCTCTCCCTCTTTTTTTTTCGTATTTGCGTGGATCTACTGTATTCTTGTGTTCTCACAAGGCATCGGAAGCATGTAATGTGTGAAAACATGGTTCAATTAACAAAGAGCAGTGGATATAGTTGGTAAGACGAATTGGAACATGTGAAAGGGTTGTAATATAAAGAGGAGACTAAGTTCTGGGTACGAGCACACTCTTGCCACTGACGAGATTTCTGTAACCTGGCACTTGTCGGGTGTATACTAGCTTGCGGTGGACTATGGGACAATCCAGTGTTTATCGTCTCAAAAATGTATAACTTTTTGGTTTAAAGTGTGAAAGTTGTTATGCATAATCTTGAATATTTAGGCTTTGAAATGATAAAAAAAATGTTTTTTTTGTAAAGCTTTGAAGGTCTTCCACGTTCTTCAGATGTTGATGGATTGGACTTAAATTCACTGTCCAACATGGATAAATTATCTAATCTGCTTATTATTTATGTATGTACAACGTCCGTATTTGATTGATTATTTATTGGTAGAAATTTAACTTTTTCCTGTGATACATTAATAGATTCAGTCTAGAATGAAGATGGCCAGATAGTGGCAACTTTTGATTTTTCTTAACAGTTACTGATGAACTAAGAAATAATACGCAACATCAATTTGATAGCGCCAAAGATCTTTAACAGTTAAATCTCCACGTAAACATTAAGCAAGTGTAAATTTTAAAGCATATCAGAAATAAGTTCAATTTTTGTCAATTTTTTTTTTAAATGCATTTTTATTTTTAAAATCGTTGAAAATTCTTATATGCTTGAAAAAAGTGTTTAAACTAGTTGGACGAACAATTTTCCTATTTCTAACTTACTGGCCCTTAGCGGGCACTCTAAGCTAAACCTAATCTTAAACTATGTCTCTCGACTTATACTAGCAAGTATTAATTTTAATGGCAAATATTAAGACGGAATAATACAAAATAAGAAAAATTGCATATATAGACATATATATTGATTTTTTTTATTTCTCAATTAATTCAATGAGTATGTCGACTTTATTTTGTTTAGAAAATATACTCTTTAAGCTTTTATAAAATATATGTATGTATTTACGTTTACAGTTATAGAGAATGAAGATGTTAAAGAGTTACTTAACAGCACAATTTAGGCGGCACAATATTCCTTGAAAGCCTTACGCATATTTTTTGGCTATAACGGTTGAGTGCAAATATTCGAAATGTGTTAAAACAAATAACTTGGACCTCTATCCAAAGGTTTTCATTTCATTCAACATAAACATTGAAATCCAAACATTTATTTATTTATTTATTTATTTATTTATTTATTTATTCTTCCGTCTTTCAAGTACAGAGCTTTTTTAAGACTACTGATAATATTAATAACATTTCATTTCTTATTAATAATAATGCCTAGTATAAGCAGAATTTAACACACAATTATAATGTAATTTAGAGTAAATTGCTACTCAAAAAATTTAAGATTTCATTTTCACATTTATTTCTACTCATATTTAAGTCTATAACATTTGCAACTAAGTTGAATTTTATGCAAGCATTAGTTATAGGATCATTTTGCCCATAGTTTGTACTATGCCTCGAAACATAAAAGAAATCTCTAGGCCTCAGATAACGAGACGGGGTGTAAACACTGAACATGGAAAGCAGCACCCGACAATCAATGTGAGCAGTAATGACGTCATGAGCGAAAAGAACTGAATAATAAGTCCTTCTTACATGCAGTTGCTTTAGATCGATAAGCTGACATCTAGCATTGTAATCCGGCATATTTGAATTCCACGACATCTTTCGAAGAGCAAACCTAGTAAATCTTTTTTGTATTCTCTCAATACGAATAGCCCTATTGTTATATAAAGGATTCCATATTAAACAACAGTATTCTAATATAGAGCGAATTAACGAAACATACACAGACTTAAGAGTGTAAGGGTCTTGAAAATCTTTTGAATTTCGAAACAAGAATCCTAGCATGGAGTTGGCCTTTGAAATAATATAGTCTATGTGCATAGAAAAAGTCAGTTGAACGTCGAATATAACCCCTAGATCTTTATGCGAACATACTCTTGTTAAGATTGTATTATCAATCTTATAATTATAGATTATAGGAGATAAAATTCTAAAAAATGTCATAACTGAGCATTTACTAATATTGAAATATAGTCCATTCAAATCGCACCAATTCTGTACTGATGAGATATCATTTTGCAACTCCATTGCATCGGCCAATGATCGGACTGATTTAAAAATTTTTAAATCGTCAGCGTATAAAAGGCTGTCGGAATGGGAAACATAGGAAGGCAAATCGTTAATAAAAAGAAGAAACAGAAGAGGGCCGAGGTGGCTACCTTGAGGTACCCCAGAGAAATTGAAAATTACTCGTGACAGATCATTACCTATTTTTACAAACTGTCTGCGATTTGTAAGGTAGCTAGTTATCCATTTCAAGATTTTAGAATGAAAACCAATCATCTCTAGCTTTTTTATGAGCACATTATGTTGAACACGGTCAAATGCCTTCGAGAAGTCAGTGTATATGGAGTCAACTTGAAGTCTCGCTTCCATGGAACTCAGGCAAAAGTTTGTAAATATAACCAAATTGGTCGAAGTTGATCTTCCACTCACAAAGCCATGTTGAAATTGAGAAGATAATCGCTGGTTAGCACCATAGCGCGGCGGATCTTTGTGCAGAGTCTGATTTGTTGGTCGCAATTGTAATTAAGTACACGTTACACGTGTTCAATGTTTTCAGGCGGTCACTGCTCATGGATTCTTGCGAGCCGCGTGTGTGTATTTTTATTGTTTTTCTAAACAAATCTCAAATCTTACAGAAACTTTTCTTGAGAGGACAACCGCTCTGTGATTGTTTGATATTTAGAGGTGACCGTTCTAGAGGGGAAGACGTAAGTTATTTATGGGAATTGAGAAATTAAATTTAACTTCCACTATTGTTTGAAATGGATGTTCGTGTCCGTGGATGGCGCAGCTGTTTAAATGCCTCCCGTTGGTTAGAGGTGTCCGCGTTTCGAATTCCAGTGAAAGCAAAGTCAAAAGGAATTAACCGGTTTTCAAATCTGGTAGTCACCATTTGTCGTTGGGATGAAAGTAACTGCACAATTACTGGAGTGAACGGTCAGTGTATCTCAACGCACTACCAGGCTCGCCAATTCCTTCCCTTCGCTACTCTACCTACCTACCTACCTATCTTCATGTCGTGACCATGATGAATTTACGTAGGGCTGAGGGTGTCAGTAAAAGAAGATTCACTTCAATAGCAATTGATTGTAATTCAAAGTTTAGTGTCTTATTCAATGCTATGTAATTTCCCCATGTGACACAGTGTCTTCTGTGGTAGTCTCTGTTCGCCATGACTTTGATATAGAAATAAAATACATAGCTCTGAGAAACGTGTATACCAAAGAGTCGTAAGTTTCCAGTACTTCACTTATGCTACAAAATGGAGAGATGAAATGTCTTTGAGTATATGTTCGAGAGTTGCTAAATTATTAACCAATATCCACTTTTTAAGTAAGGCATTCTATATTTAGGAAATGGTCATGTATCCATCCACGTCTCTTCTCCATTCAGAGCCTATTTTTGCGCATGAGAGAGCTTGCGTTTTGGGACTAGCAGATCGATAGGGTCATATGTGGGTATTATCACCGATACCGCCACCCATAAAAATTGGGAGCCTTCGACATCACTTTGCCGACCATACTGCATGGGAATGAAAGCTGCCATCTTCAACGGTATAGAATAAATCGAATAAATATGGAGTTGATTAGTTCTGAAGAATAAAACCAAATTTGAAAATGGCGCCCAACGTAGGCTTCCCATATTAATTTCGTGTTTCTCTTTTGACTTTTTTCTGAAATCATTAAATGTGGAAGCAGTGTTCATTGATAGACCAATGATTCATGTAAAAGGATCCACAGAAACGTGTTTAGGTTTTAGATTATTTTTCTGGCTATCGATCTTGAGTTTAAAGGATGCTATTAGGCCGAAAGGCTATAAAGGTTTTCGCCCAGTTCCAGAACACTTATTAAATGTGTTCAGGGCGTAGTGTGTGACGTAACATTACGTCACTAGTGTTAGTTCGTCAGATGCTAGTGGTGTTCGTAGTTCTGTGGTTCTAGCGCTAGCTCGGATCGTTGGGACCCAGGTTCGGATCCTGTCCGGTAGTGCTTCCTTTTTTTTCGGTTGTTCCAAGTTCCTCGAAATTATGGTTCCATGACCTTGAAGTGGCTGAAGTGGTAAATTGGGAATTAGCGGCTCTGCAGATGGCCTGATGTGGTGGAGACCCGTAACTCTCCAAAGTACAACCGATGCAGAGGACAGCTGGACCCATCCACTTCAGTCGCATTCTGACGTCGTGGATAGAACGTTGTGGAACGATTGTAAAAGTGGAGAGAAGTACTACGGATTTTTTTTTATGATAGTGATCACATCCTAGGTGCAGAACTAGTGAAGAAAGTGATTCGAGGCTTTTCCTTGCAACCTTTTCTGTTTGCGTGACGTGTTAGATAGACGCCTAGAGAAGCATTCGCGTCCCACCCGGACACTAAGACGACATCGCAGGGGGAAATTACCGAGGGAGGAGCGCGGAAAACAAGACACCCCGACAGGCAGCGCATGATCCCGACACGATATCGCGGATTATTCCCTTACCGGATTATTACTTTACACGAGGTAAAGCTAGTCGAAGACCAGGTTATCGGTCGTTGTATGTGGGTAGGACCGGGTGTGCTTGTGTGCGGTAACCAAAAAAAATAACAATAAAACAAAAATCGGAACTGTCGGTAAAGCTGTAGCGATTCGACTAGAGTAAAAAAGAGAGTCACGATCAGTCCAGGCGTTGGCGGTGCGCGTTTGTGCTATCGCGGTTTCCATTCCGAATCGGTGGGTACCGAGTTCGAGTCCCGAGAAAGACGACCATTTATTTTTTTTTTTGTTTCGGAATCTTTTCGGCGTCGGATACCTTTTTTTGGTTTTTCTTTTTTTTTTCTTTCTTATTTTT
Organism: Eristalis intricaria; assembly: GCA_964034865.1. Taxonomy (NCBI): domain Eukaryota; kingdom Metazoa; phylum Arthropoda; class Insecta; order Diptera; family Syrphidae; genus Eristalis; species Eristalis intricaria. The sequence goes on along the minus strand of OZ035876.1, from coordinate 13,369,821 downwards.
TTTTCCTTTTCCTTTTCTCTGAATTAATGAATTTTTCTCCTTTTAATTCATGTTAGATATAAGTTAGTTTAAGCAAAAATTGTTAGTTTTAAGTAAATAAATATTGTGAAGAGAATCATAAGGCGGACTACCATCTTTTTGTCGCGGTTCAAACGGTGGTGGATCGTACGGGAGGTCAATCGCGTGGCGCTCATACAAAAAAAAGCAAACAACAAGACCACGGCCTTTCTCCACGGCTGGTCAGGCACCCTCCCGGACGAGGTCGCGCGTAGGTCGGAAAATCGGTGTAACAATGCATGCTTTTTCTTTCTGGCTTAAGGCCCTCTTTTTCACAAGCGTTTACTATGAAAGATCATAGTACTCCCGAGGGCTTAAGTGGTATTGCCTCGATCAATCATCAATAATTTTTGTGTTTGTTGTTTTTTGATTTAGAAAACTAGAAAATTTATTTCTTTTACACAAGTCTGACTGCAATTCCGCAAGCCATTTATTAAACACGCCTGAGTTGAAACGTTGAATCTTCTATGCCATATATCGCGTTGCTTGAACAAGTCTCATTTGCAAATTTTTGTAACTTTCAAGGAAAAAGTCATCATTAGCCTTAAAGTCATCTAACTTAGAAGAACATTAAGCCTCCACTGGCATCAATGCAAAAACTGTCAGTTTAACAAATCGAAAGAGAAGAAACGGGAAAACTTTCTTCGTCATGTCATTAATAACGATTTGACTAATATGTCCCTTCCAAATCTAAATCCGATTCGATGACAACGCATGACAGCCGCTGTACGCTCTCTTAAGCTTGCCAGCGTCACCCAATGATGAATGTATGTGCTGAATACCATCGCATGATTGATTCCGTTTCGAAATTTCCACCGCCACAAAATCGTTCCGGATGTTTGCATGCGGAAATGTGTTAAAAGCGTCAGCTGCAGCGTCTGAAAATGACATCGCTGGTGGCAAATACGTTTCTGTCAACCAGACACCTCTCACATTGATGTGTCTCGTCGCAACTTAGAGTGGAAAAGTTCAAATGAACATCTGACTGAAAATTAGCAAATCTCTGTAATGAAAGCAAACAATAAAATTTATGAGCATAAGCTCCGTGCCGCGTCGGTGTGCTCTTTGATTTTGAGGAAAGACTTTAGCGCTTCGCCGTCCAACGCAACATTTAACAGTTAAAGACGAGTGCCAAAAAATGTATTTATCCATTTAAGTTTTTACTGTCGCTCTGAATAATTAAAACTCGACTGCAATGGGACTGAGGCGGATGCATTCAAAGATAATGGTGTCAGTTGTATTCCTGAATGAGGCGTCTGGTTTTCTTTATTGCTCTCCCGTACGATAGTTGCGAGTGCATATTGTTTTTTTATGCACTACTCGTTGATGGTGATGATTGTATAAAAAGTTTATCGGTAATTTTAACACCCCACGAGTGCAGACGACGACGTGTGGGACCATGCATTCCACAGAGACAATATGTGATAGGAAAGGGAAATTACTTGCATTAAGGGAGTTCCATGGGTTTTCCCGCATTTCATTTCCGCTGAGCGATGTGTCGAGGTGATGCTGGAGACATCCACTGGGAATACTCCGAATGAATAGTTGCCCCCACGAACTGACATCGCACGAAGAGATAATAATTTGTCTTTTTTTTCCTCTCCTTTTTATTTTCGGTCCATGAACGCAGCTATTTTTCTTGGAATGGGACTCGTGAGCGGGAAAAGTTGAAGTTTATGTATTATTCGTGTGTGTGAGTTTCACAAATTTTATCTACTCACTCTGACAGCTTGACAAGTGTCATTGGTGACACGTAAACTAGAAGCGGGTTCAGTGAAGAAATTCAAACACTTTTGAACGGGAAAATGTTAGCAGGTCAAGAAAGAGATCGTTTGAAATGTGTGAATCTTTTTATTTGATTTTGACATCCGTTCAGACGGTTTTTTCACACGCTTCGCTTGGAGGAAGTGGAATACGTAGCAGATCCTACATCTATCAAGGGTAATCATCTCAGAATTGGGTTAGAATTAGACAAAGATGATGCCAAGTCTGCGATCAATTCTAAGTGCAATGGAATTTTATTGTCTATCTTTTAAGATGTCATTTATTCCAACAGAGCTTCTTCTAGTCAGTTGTTTATGCTGAAATCGCATACATTTGATGTTAATTTCGTATTTCTTTATCGTCGAATTATTGGACATCGACGACTTAAACAGTGCGTCATAATGCCACGTGCCAATGCCCATGGTGAAGCTCTTTCCAAGACCAACTTCGAGGAAGTTAAGAACTTCGTCAACCTCGACTCCGTAGTAAACAGGACGAACAATATCAGCATCGAGATAAAACGAGAATGCCTCTTTCCCATCGCTAAGTCTATGAGCTCAAGAGGCAATTGGGTAATAGAGCCGTATCAGCCGCACAATCTTTCAAAAGTAGGTGCAACTAATAGCGTACGCCGATGAAATCTATATAATCGCTAGTATAGAAACGGAAGATGTCAAAATGGGTTTAATGAGGGCCAAACCAAGTTTATTCTGTCTACAAGAAGGGATACACAACATCAACGAATTGGACAGAACGACACAAATAACTTTAAGGGACTTTGTCTAACTTGGCTCCAAATAAACTCTGACAACAATACCTCGACAGAGATAAAACGAAGAATCAATCTTGCTAATCCCTGGTTTTTTGGATTGAGAAGTAAGGCCGTATCCCGGGCAACTAAGGAGATCCTATACCGTGATCCTCACAGACCTACTTAACGCCGCAGAAGTATTGACTCTGGAAAAAGCGTTTGAGGATATCCTCTGTCGGTGTGAGGAAAAAATTCTTCGGAAAATATACGAGCTCTGGAGGAGGAGATTCGACGACGAACTATACGAGCTGTGCAGCAACATTGATTAAGATGACTAGGACATGTAGAGCAAATGGACACCAATCCTCCGTCCCCCAGAGTTTTCGAACCTAGCCCAGAGGAAAAACACAGTAGTGAAGACCTCGCCTTCGCTGGCACGCAAAATTTGAAGGGAGCCTCAACCGGCTTGGAGTCCGAAACTGGAGGCAGTCCAGTTGCTCAGCATCTTAGTTGAGGCCCATATTCACTTCCGAACTGTAGCGCCACAAGTAAGTAAAGTCATGTATGCCGCTTATGCGTTCAATAAAGGATGACAAGAAGATCTACTATATAAGTTTAGAACTCTCCCGCCCGGAGAATGTTCTTTATTTCTAGAGGCAGGTCTCAATGACAGATATTTCTGGGTAAAGCAAAGAGATGGGTATTCTGAATTATAACCGATTAAGGTCGGTGTTCCCCAAGGAAGTATACTAGGGCCAATACTCTTAGGGGATATATGGACTTAAGCGAGAAATTCGGCTTAAAACTCCTGAATCTGGGTACCAAAATCATGTACATACAACAAAACTGTTATTTTGCCAGTCCTGCTATATGGAACCGAAAGCTGGACGATGGACAAAACAGCAGAGCTGATTCTTGGTGCCTTCGTAAGTAAAATTCTGCGTCGTCTGCGAGGAAAGTGAATTGCGAACTCGACTAATTGTACCAATATATGGGTGAAGTCCGCAATCGAATACGGAATGTGGCAATACGTCCACTGTGTTCGAATCCGAGCCCCTTGGTTTTGAGAAGCAGAGGAAGACCTACTCATAGGTTTAATGAGTAAGGCATAGTATATGCAAGACTTCCTGCTCTAGTTGACTGGAAGAAGCCCGCCCTGAACCGATGGAAGGCAACTAATGTTCAAACTCAGACCCTCCATGGATCGCAGGCCTGACAAGTATACGAACCAAACCGTGTGAGCTAACTGGTTAGTTTTGTTTTCCATAAGGCTTGATTATTGTTGAACGTAGTATTTTCATTCCTCTCTTTTGGTATTTTGGCATATTAGGTTTTTTGTTTCAATAAGAATGGCGATATCAACTTGAATTATTTCAATCATTGATATATAATTCTGGCCACTTATTGGACAGCCATGACCTTGGCTTGGAGAACACTGCCATAGTCAAGAATTCTGATGTAGCAGAGTTTTTTTAACAATTATATAATAACAATTCTCGCATGTGCCTGTGGACGTGGATGATCCAACTGTTGATGGGTTCGTTAGTTGTCAACTCCTTTCCGGTTGGAAAGTATCACCTGAACGGTAATTCTAAGTCGAGGAAAGGAGTACATTCGGTATCGACTTGGTCAATTTGTAGTATATTTAGTATACTTGCATTGCCCGTGGAATTTTTTTTTTACTTATTTTTATATTTATTTCTCGTTGATATCAGTAAATACAAAAATAATCCAAATGAACAAAGTGATAAAATAATTAATATTACAGAGAAATATTGATGACATTTGATATTTTATTAGAAAATAGAGTTAAATGTCATTTAAATAGATTCTAAAGTTGCACGTTATACAAAATGGGTGGGGAGGCACTTCAAAAAGTAAAATAAGAAAAATAGAAAAGAAAAGAAAAGACAAAACTTAAATTCGACATGTTCAAAAAAGTCCGAAATTAAGTTATAATAGTTAAAAGTTTGACGAAAGTGCATGGCAGACGTACAGTTATCATTCTTAGTGGTAGTTTGTTGAAAAGACGGCATGCTACTATATTGCAATAATAATAATAATAATATTAGTGGGGCGATAGTCCGAGGCGGACCTGGGCCTAGCCTCTAAGCAACCACTCGTGTTGTGCGTGCTACTGTTCTTTCCCGAGTGGAAGGGACCTACAGTTTTAAGCCGACTCCGAACGGCGAATTTGAGAAGCTTTTTCTAGACAGGAATACTCTTTGAGCATTGTAGGTGACTCGAAAGAGGTGGAAGCCGTGAATAATGAAAGTTGGAAGATTGGGGATTCGAACCTGATACCCTCTGCGTAGGAGTCGACGCACTAACCCACTACGCCACCGCGACTCAGATACTATATTGTAAACATTTCTAAATCCAGTGGTACGAAAGTTGGGTATATTTACTAGGTGCAAGAAATTACTTCGCAGTCAGTGGCTATCAAGAAATCTAGAGTTAAAATTACCAGATCTAATGAAAAATGTTTGCAAAACTTTAAAACAAAAAATATGTCGTACTGGAAGAATCTTCAAATCTTTAAATAAAGAAAAGCTAGGATGCAAGCAATGTCCGTTGCATATATTTATTGAAACAGATTTTTGTAAAATTAACAGCGCCCGTAATCTATTAAAATAGGTACCTCCCCAACAGGTTTGGAGTGAAAAATTCCATAATAAACAGTTTTTAAAAGTTTGATTGAACAAAATAAAAAAAGTTTCTCAGCGTAGACCGGAAATAATTTGTAAGGGAATGGTGGCCAGTCGCTGGATTGACTGCTCCTTATAACCAACTTGGCCCCGATAACCATCAATGCACTTTCTCTCTCTCTCTCTCTCTCTCTCTCTCTCTCTCTCTATCTCTCTCTCTCTCTCTATCTCTCTCTCTCTCTCTCTCTCTCTCTCTCTCTCTCTCTCTCTCTCTCTCTCTCTCTGTCTCTTCATAAAATTAATGCCAGATACCGAAATTGTTAAATTCAAATTTAAGAATGAATTTCAATTTTTGTATAATTTCGGCTGTTGGCTGGTTTTCTTGTGACGCTCTATTTCTTGACAAATTCAAAGCCGCTCACACTAAACATTTTTGCCATTCGAAATGTATTCGCTTAAGGCAAGGCGCGCCTTTAGTTGACTACGTATCTTTTGACGTCATTCCACTTTGAATTCGAAGGACAGATTTGAACACACCTTAGCACGAACCTTCCTCTCAACTTCAACCGCGAAATGAAGGAATCATTCAAAATGTGATAAGATTACCTTGGCAGAAACCGCCGCCGTCGCACCCTAAGGCCTACTCCTTGTGAATACTTTAGGGGGAAAGGCGAAGTCCTGGCGAAGGGTTTCCTCCACATACCAAGAGTTAATTGAAAGCATCTCTATGTAGTATTTGCACTCAGTTATTTGAATATTTTCATTGACATAAGCACAACTTCGCAGGGTGGTATGTACACTGAGGCGGTAGATACATTCAACTCGGGTGTTCGTGTCAGGGTGGTGGTGAATTTTTAAAACGAATTTTGGTACCCCAATCGACCTCTATTTTGTGTGTCTGCACTTACCCCCAAACTAAAGTCATACTATCATCACCACGCCATGTTTGACTTAATGGAAGAAGGAACACCTTTGTAAGAAGGGAGCAGGAGTACCGTAATAAATGAACGTTGCTGGTTTCCTCTTGGTTTTCAGAACATCGTCAGGGGACCTGTGTTCGTAAACCCTTCCGATACTCGAAATTCCCTCCATTTGTTGAAGCCTTCCCTTAAAATGCTGTAGTCTAGTCTTAAAGTGAGTTTCTTTAATGTATCTCAAAGGTTAAACGTTTTCCTTTCATTTTCAGATGATCCCTCACACTGGCTGCGAATGATGAGACCCACGCACTGAACGCAATGCTGTAAACGAAGAGTTATTTTCAATTATGGTTCATGTGGGACAGTCAACCCGCCAACCGAACCGAGAGTTGTGGAAAATTTTCAAAAAATGCGATTAGCTAAATTTTCTCATCACATCAAGATAAATAATGGTGGTCAAAAAGTGGATACCGATTCTGGAAAGCATGCGCCTTCGAACAAGGTTTGTTATGTTCCTTTAACTTGTCGCAAGTCCGCGAAGGCGAAGTCGCTCGATTGATTAGAATAAAGCAATCTCACCATCGTCAGAACGACGACAAAAAAAATAAATAAAAAAAAAAAACAATAAATACATCATTTAATTTCTCATTTTATGTAATTTATAATTTTTTGTAACGATCCACGATTCATCCTTCATTTATTTCTTGGATTTTTATCACAAGTAGTAACATCAAAACTATTTTTAAAAATCATAGCGTACCGCCGAGCACTCGAAACGCATATCAAAGCCTAAGTGCTTCGGAGGCACAGTGTTTCGCTGTTGTATACCTTGTCGCGGGGGCTCAGCAGCCCCCGCTACAAGTCCTCCGAATTCGCCGATACCATCGGATGAACTCAATAACGTTGTAATCGAAGGACATCACACCGTAAACGTTTCATCGGCGGCCGAGGGTGCCGAGCCCACATCGCCGGTATCAAAGCGTTCCGATACATCGGATAGTCCAGATGATATTGTCGCATCGATTGCATCATCAATATCAAATCAAGCCAACAACAGCAATTCATCGGCATCGTCAACACCGCCCAGTCGGGTTTGCCAACCACAAACATCACCGTTACCTCATATTAAAGAAGAGGAAGAGTCTGATCAAAACCACCATCCGCAACAGCAGCAGCAGCAGCTATCTCAGACGCAGTCTGCCGCCGCAACACTCAGCAGCAGTGATCGGCATTCACAGCGTGGCGGTTCAGAGGAGTACTCCAGCTCACCGTCGCCGCGTATTAAACTGAAAATCCGAAAGCAATTGAAATCGGGCTGGAATCGGACTGTTGTCGCATTAGCAACAAACTCCAGTGAGACTCTAACATCCAGTGGCAGTGCGATCAGCGGAGCAGTGAGCATCGCTGGTTGCTGCGGCAGTGGCAGTGTAGCAAGCAATCTAGTTAGTTCGAATCCACAGAGTAGTAATATACTGCCAAAAATGCAGGCCGAACAGGGATCCATCGGTGATCTGCAGAAGTATCACAGTCGATACCTCAAGAATCGACGGCATACTCTGGCGAATGTTCGGTAAGTTCAAAATGATTCATTTAATCTATGCATATATATTTTTTCAGATAACGATTCTTCTTTGAAAAACAAAATACCCATAAAATCAGCGCCTCTTGTTTGGTCTGAATTAAATGCCTTCTCATTCTGATTCTGCCACCTCGTGACGATGTTTTCCTTCGTTAATTACCTGTCAAGTATCTTGGTGATGACAGGTGCCTTGGAAATAAGAATATAAACCAAAACAAAGTCACGACCGAGCGTCACAAGAACCAAGAGATCTACTCTGAACCAAATGCCATTTAATTGGGCTTTAATTAAGTTTTAACGTCATTCTTCGGCATGAAAGGCTAGAATTGTCGTTAATTACTGTATTGCTTTAAGTCTTTACGACTGCCATAAAAACCAAAAACGAGCAGATGTATTTCTTTTTCTTCGAACCAATTTGCTTCTGGTCAAATCCGTTTTGTTATGATTAATTTTGGATGCTTCTCCAAGGCTTTAAGCGATGCGAAATATGCTAGGAATCCCTTTCAAGACGCTATGGGAATATGAGCCACTAAAGCTTTTTGTCTGTTGGATGTAAATCTTGAGCCGTCCAAAACTTAATAACTTTTCATTTCGTTTTTAATGAGTTCTTGATTTTGGCAAATACATACACACGTTCGTGGTGGTCGTAAAGTTATCATTTTTGGAAAATCCAATAGTTTTTGATCCACAGTATGAACTTGAACTTTGTAGGCTTGCCAGATCAGAGGAAATTTACCTTTCTGTGGTAAGTTTTAAAACTCGTTTTTATTGAATCTGTAAAATGGAATACGGAGCTTTTCTTCTCACAAAGGGTGTTTTTTTTAGAAGCAGAGAACTCAAATTTGACAAAAAATAAACCCCAGAAACACGACTAACCATGAATTGAAATTATTTGACAGATGATTTTATGACATTAATATTTGAATATGACTTTGGCGGCCGGCACGTTCATGGCAGAAATTAATTATTATAGAGATGCCCGACTTCTACCTCTATTGTCTCTTAAGATTTTTTACAACTGTGTTTTATAGCGTGTTCTCAAACCAAATTGACCAATCAGAGGACGGCATTTACGTTATTTCGTGAAAAACCGTAAAAAATGCATGAATATCTGTCAAAAATGCACTCAAATCCGTCGATGGTGGGGGCAATCAGCTGTGAAGTCGGCTATCTCTGTAATACTCCATTTCTGGTTCATGGCGTCCGATTTTCACAAACTCTTCGCGACTCATCACAATCATCAATAATGTGGCGAATTCTGGCTTCAAAGTCAAAATGTTGCACGAAGTGTTACTCATCATATCTCTGTTCTGGTCACCATTCGTTTTTTGAAGCCTTCAGTCCTACCGGCCCATAAAGCGCTCGAAACAGTGACTTTTTCTGGATGGACTGGTGTTTCCACAAAGGCTTTAATTTGAGTTTCTCGAATTGTTCCATAAACTCAATTTTAAAAATTAGTGTATTCATCAAGAATTGTCAAATTAAACTAACCTCAAAAAAACTGACAACTATCAAATCAGCTGTCACAGAAAACAATGTTGTCAACGGAGGTTCTCCGCCACTAATAAAAACACCATTTATTCCACAATGATGACTCAGTGCATGTTAGAAATGTGATTAAACCTAAATATGCTGAGCGTATTTTGGACCTTTGTGAGTTTGGTCAGAATGTTGAACTTTTTCCAAATGAAATCTTCACGGTCATAAAACCGGTAGTATTAGTCTATTAGCATTTGTCCGTCTTCTGTCTTAAACTAAAACCCAGTTCACAATTTTTTCTCAAGGGACTTAGTACTTAGTATTTTAATATATTAATAATAATAATATGGGTGGCACGACAGTCCGATGTGGACCTGGGGCTAGCTTCTCAGCAACCACTTGTGTTGTGCATGCTATTGTTATCGCACAAGTGGAAGGGACCTACAGTTTTATGACGACTCCGAACGGCGAAATTGAGAAGCTTTTTTCTAAACAGGAATACTCTTTGAGCATTGTCAGTGACTCGAAAGAGGTGAGCCGTGAATTATGAAAAGTTGTGAAATTCGGGTATCGAACCTGACACCCGCTGCGTAGAAGTCGCCATACTACGCCATGGTGACCCTTATTATTTAATATTTTTGCTGTTATTAAATTGCTGATACTTGTGGTTGATGACGTGATATTGAAAAATTCAGAGCTCTGGCAGTAGGACCTCGAATCATTTTCAGCAGCTAATTACACACTTTTATCAGATTGTTATGTAAGGAGTATACTTTTATGTAATGGATTTCTGGGACAGGCGAAGGCAAGTCCTAAGACCCTCCCAAACACCCGAATTTTTTTCCATAAAGCTTGCGGCCTCGTTAACCCACACGAGACAGAGACAGCTATAAGTGAACGTTGGTCGGATGAGGGCTATGTAGTAGATTACCATCGAGAATTGGCTGTTTTTAGAACACTGTCTTTGAAAGAGCGAAAGCGGCTCGGGCCGACTTATACGAGGACATCCTGAACCTGGGCTTTCGACTTTTCGAAGCTGATATTCGACTCTAAGTCGTCACTGTTTCGCATGAATGAGTCGAAGTCACCATGCGCAAAATTCGTAATGTCCTCGATCTTTGGACTTGATCTGTACACGTTCAAGTCGTGGGCACATACAATTACGTTAGGCAGAGAACTTATTAGATCACTCATCTAAATTTTGACCAGGCTCAATGTTGAAGACCATTTTCGTAGAGGTCACAGTGCCATTCTTGACTACGGACCTTAGACCGGTGAGCATGTTCCACAGTTGGTACTGCAGTGGCTTTCTAAGGTCTAGCTGATTCAGCTTGTAGAAATGACCCTCTAACCAAACGATCAGGCACCCGTATATTGTTTCTCGCCCTTTTTGCATTGAATATCCAACATCAGTTTCGATGCGGCTTGAATAGTGCCGTCCCTGCTTTGAAGCCGAATTGGTTATCCGAATTGGCCTATTCATCACCTTCTCGAATGCCTTGCTGATGTTCGGAAGGTAGCTGATTGATTTCGACAATGACAGCTTTACAATGCTCCGGATAATATGCCTTATTCAGACCAGGAATGTGTTCCAGATGCAAGTATTTTGCTAGGCACGGGAGGAGGGGCGCTGTTGTTACTTCGAAGTAAAGTTTAAATTCTTGAATTTAAAGACGGATGTGGGTATTTACTTACTTATCACGCTGGCGACCCATGCAGGGTCCGAGCGATAGCTGCTTTCCATTGTTGACGGTCCTGAGCACGCTGCTTCCAGTAACCAAGACCAAGCTGTCTTGTATCCGCATTTACTTGGTCTTTATTCCGAAGATTCGATCTTTCTCTCCTTATCACAGCAGGAGGCTCGGATTCGAAGACCCTCTTGGCTGGAGCATTGTTGTCCATGAGCTCGATGTGGCCGAGCCAGTGCAGTTGACGGATCTTTGCCTTCCGGACTATATCAACATCTTGGTACAGCTCGTAGAGTTTGCGGTTGTGTCTTCTCTTCCATTCGCCTTTTTCGCAGGACCATATATCCGACGTAGAATTTTTCTTTCGAAGGCACCAACAATCAGCTCCGCTGTTTTGTTTTTCGTCTAGCTTTCGGCTGCTGGATGTGGTTAAGTTAAATTTAAGAACAATTCATAGAGCAACGATGCGACGTTTTTGGTTGGGTTTACCAATTTCTTTTTCCGTGTTGCTACTAAAGTTCAATTATACCATTTCATCGAACAAACAGACGATTCTACCATTTATATTCCTAAGTCCATCATTTCTGCGTCTCTAGATTGTTCTGAATGAAGGATTTTTTATAGCTAGCTGAAGTCCTCGGATTATAACAATAAACTCGTTTCTGACTGAACATTGCCACATCTCATGACATCTTCGCTTTCATCTGTAGGATGTTTAATTTGCCTTAATTTTACTTAGCACTGTCCATATGAAATACTCCCGTGAACATGTCCGTTCTGATATAAAAATACACAAGCGCACCCAATAAAAAGGATAACAGCCATTAGGTATACAGTGCATATGTGTAGGCGCAACAACAATAGTCAAAGGCAACAAATAATCTTTTGGCACTCCTTAATCATTAAACATTTTAGAAAGCCATTTGCGTCGCCTTGGCTTTCTTTTACACTCATGACCCTTGTTTTATTGAGCCTGAACCCATGGACGACCAATTTCCTTGAATTTAACGAGTCCTTATTTTGTTATTGTTCCGCTGTAGCAAAGACTGTCTGTGTTATTAAACACTAACTTTAACTCTAACTCTACTCTCAACGGCCACAATAAACTTCACGTCGACGTATCTCTCGTATGACGTTTGTCCTGTCTGTGTGTGTGTGCATGTTTCAACGAATGTTCAAAATAAAGACGTGTACAGGAGTTTTTATGCGTGTGTGTACTTTGGGAGCCTTTATCTTGGCATTTATTGGCCACTAAACTCTGTTTTGCGTGAATTTTATCAATCGTTATAACTGTGCGGTGGGGTTGGTTTTTTCTTCTTTCCTGAAACGATTGTCCATAAACGTTATTTTACTTCAGTTCAGGACTCGCAGATCGAATATCCTTAAATCAGTGAATTCTCTCATGTTGTGATGGTGCCCATATAATCGGTCTTGTACTCAAGCCCATTGGTCCTCTTCAAGGAATCGTTTATTGTTCGGCCTTCACAAAGGACTTCACTCTTAAGCTCATACCATCTGAAGGTCCTTCATTCAGAATTCTCTACAATTGAAAAGAAATGTATGCCATTTTGAAAAATAATCTTGTTCGCACTGAATGGAGGAAATACGTTTGAGTTTGAGCATTTTTTTTTCATTTTTCATTTGCTCCAGTTTATCCTTGAGATACTTTCTATGTAATCAGCAAACAATTGATAGGTTTCTCCAGTTTCTCTCACAGTAAGCAGGTTGCGTTAAGTTAATGCCGAAAAGCACACAGCTCACTTTATTTATGGATCTGGACATCTGGTGGATGAAGGTAACTTCCGTGTGTATCTATGGGCACAATGGTTGCCAATGTGGAGGATATTTGGCAGGGAGATGGTGTGTGCTCTGTCTCTGGAACAGGGGTTGTGCCATTTTTATTTTGCTTTTGCTGTTGTTCAGGGTGGCTTGTAGTACGTATCTGGAATATTTCATCGATATCGATTTAGTCATTCCGGTGTGATGTCCAGTCAAAAAATAAACCGCTTCGATTTTGTTTTCAGGTCTATATGGTATGTAGGTCAGATTAAAATCTGATTCGATTAGATTCCCGGTTAGCATGGGTGTGGAAGGGGTGGAAGGGAAGGAAGGGACAAAAAACAGAAAATGCTTGGTATTCGATTTATGTTGTCAAAGTAATGAGCATTTTCCAAGTCGAGGGAAAAGGGCGGAACAAATATTAAATTTAAGAAATAAAACAAAACTTTCTCAAACTGCCAGCAGAAAGTGAGAAAATGGTCAGAAGAGAAACAAAGGGATGCGGAAAAGGTTAAGGACACAAGCAAAGATGACTTATCACCAAGGATTAGACTAGGCAACCGAGAGCCCCCAAGGGGGCGTATAGAAGTATAAATTGGGTTGTGTACATCATTTGGAAAATTCTTTCAATGAAGTGCAAAATAAAAATGAACCCCGAAAATCCGGGGGGGAGTCTGGAGACTTATCACACTTGGCAGACGGGCGCTTCTTGGGATTACTTTGGACGCGTCATTTCGGTGTACCAACACTGACGAGGGGGAGACGAAGGGATGTTGCTTTATTTAACGTGTAAATTATGTTATTACTCCTTAGATAGATTTATTCATTAATTCCCGGAACCTGGGGGCCAAATTCTCCATTGAAGTGAACACCGAGGGTGTGGTGATCGCCTGTTGAATAAACACTTGTTGTTTGCGTAGGTTGATCTTTCTCACTTTCCCTCTGTCGTCCTGGCCTTGGCTATTGAATTTGCTGAGTTTATTATAGGAACATGCTTCTTGACTAATGTGACAGCTACTGAGCAATAAGTTTGGAATCAATTTCATCTGTTGAATAACAAACACTTTTATTTCTCCTTGCTTCCAAGACAGCTTTACTCAGGGGACTCAAGCAGTTTCGGTGAAAATGACGCCACCTACTCAAAATTGTATGGAAATGTCACAGATTTTTTTATAAATCTACAAAAAACCCAGACAAGCACATTCCACGAAGGGGAGACGTCGTCGTGCTCCCTTCAATCAAAAATAACAGTTTTCACCAGCCACCGCTTCTAGTTATTTCTAATTAAATTTCGACTTTCCAACAACTCCCGCCTTTGAATCTATCCCATCTTAGACTCATTATAGCGTCGCAAGGGACCCAGCAGCCAATGCAAGATCATAAGTTATTCCCCTCCGTGAAATGGTAGTAAAGTTGCCAAAAATTAAATAGCACATCAAGGCGAATGCCTCCGGTTCGGGGTTGGTCGTTGCTACACAAATGAAATGCTCGGAACACTCCGTCTGAGATTTGTTTTAATGCCGCGCGTTTTTTGTGCTTCTTGTTGAGTTGTTATCGCTCGGCGTTTCCTCTGGAGAGCATACTATTCATAATGTGGAGCGGCATTTTTCAGTGGTTTGGCGTGGGTATTGTCTTAAGTCGTTCCTTGTCGTATCGTTAAGTAATGAAAATTGTAATTAATAGTCGAAAATGACATTTTGGTTTGCCGACAGGAACATGCGTGTGTTTTGAGGTGAGTTGAGAGGAAGAGATGAAGGGATGTAATTAGCGGTTTTTCAGAATTCATTTGGTAGACCAATTTCAAAATTCGTAGAATTATTTGCAAACAAATGAATCTCATTTGTGAATACGATGTTTTACCACAAAATAAGTTGAGGATAATTTTAATTGTTTGCATTCATTTTATTAATTTTGCTTTAAAGTGGAGCACCACAGGCGCCATTGAATAAACCACCATACACTACCTGTTTAAATTGTGTCTGTGTCATTCACTATTTGCTAATAAAGTGTGATAATACGGGGATGGCTAAGAATTCGACTGATTCTACATCACATTTTTGGTCTTGACGCTTTAAATGCTGTCACAAATTTCAAGTTAATTTGTTAGAAAACATACTGATTCATAGTCAAAAATAGTACATAGTAAAGAGTTACGGTTGAGAGTTGATTAACACACTCTCCATTACAGTCCGAGGTACACCCAACAGGACTCTCTTCAGATAGTCCGGTCTCTGCCAGTTGTTTGGATCTCAATGCTCACAAATAGCCCATTGACGCCTTCCATGCGTTCGACGAATGGAATCATCGTAATCCGCGAATACTAACAGTGACTTCTGGATGATGGTGCCTCTAGTGTAGGCCTGTGAGTTTTCCACTATCTTCTCAAGAATGATGTTGAAGAAGACACATGACTGGCATTGGCATTATTTATTATTATCCTTTTGACGTTGAAATTCTCAATATTGTCGTTACTCACTTTTAAGAGTTTTATTATAAAGGGTTATTTTTTCCAATAGGGACTTGACAACTTTGAACTTAATATGTGAACGCACTCTTTCACTAATCATCAAACTGTCACTGTCAATTTATTCAGTAAACTCAACATTTTCAAATTATAAAAATTGTCCATTCCGAAATTCGGAGTCGGTGACCGCAACTTTAAGAGCGTTAACTCCAATTTTCGACGAAGCTCATTTTTGGCTCAATGAGTTTATCAATAAGCAAAATATGCGTTATTGGTCGGGTGAAAATCCACATGTGCTTCATGAATAAATACTTGATCCACATTGTATCTTAGCGGCGTATATTTTTTCACGTCACGTTACTGTGAATAGTCAGCCTTATCGAATTGGAAGGTATGGACTTAGACGATATGTGGTTTCAACAAGCTACACAGCACACGCTACAATCGATTTATTGAAGAGTAAGTATGGTTAGCGTGTTAATTCGATTGGCCGCCTCGTTCGTGCGATTTGACGCCGCTTGACTATATTCTGTGGGCCTACGTTAAGTTATTGGTTTATGCCAACAAGCCCACTACATTGGAAGAACTCAGAGCCAACATTGAATAGCGGCCGTTTCGGCAGAAATGTATGGCTGAATCGGTGAAAATTGGGTCCAACGAATCGACCGCTGCAAACGTGTCCGCGGTGGCCATATGAACGTTTTATTAAAAAAAAAAGGTGTTAGGTCTCCATTGGAAAACCGTTTATGGGAGCGGTGGTTCTGTGAAATCAATATGAAATTTGGAACGTAATACAAATTGGAAGATTTCGTTTCGTGGTCCAAAAATAATAGCCGTAGTTAAATTTTCGAACTATTTCTGTTGAATATATGAGACATGATGTTGAATTAAGTCCTGTTATTGAGAAATATATACAGTAAAAGCCCTTTTAGTTCGGAAAACTCGTTGATTCGGTAAAAAAAGTTTTTCAATAAGAATTTTTCCGAATAAATGGAGTCGGTATTCAATTAAAAAATAAAAAAATAAATAATGTAATGAGGTAGCAAATATTTAGAAGTCGGAACTATTCATCCGGCAATAAAAATCGTATTCCCAACCCCTAATTTATTTATTACTTATTACTTATAATCTTATGTGTTAGTAGAATAGTTTTTCCATCAATAGAAACGCGTCTTAGTGATTAAAAACTTCTCTCTTTAATTCGCAAAATTCGTTTATTCGGACCGACTTTCCCCCCAACCATTCCGAATTAATAATAAAAATATATTTTAATTAGTTGCAAAACGGGTACATTTCTTAGTATATCTTAGTTTTAGAGGAAGAAATCATCCACTGTGCACCGTCATATGCGACATTGCAATCAACAAATATGTAGAGGAAGTCGATTTGCTTTTATTGGCTTTTCCGGGATCTGCCACAGTATGGTACATTGTGGTAGGTCCACAAAAACAAGCATTAAAAATTCCACAAATAAATAAATCTTTGTCCATGGTATATCGCGTATGTGTTACCGTGGTGCAATACAACCGGATCAATTCATCCGAAAAAAAAAACAAAAGAAGATGAAAACTAATCTAGTTCTCAAAAATATATCCAAATTGTTGCTATTTCTCAACTCAATGGATATTCCACGAAATATCCAATTCTTATCACGAATCGTAAATTGGTGCTTTGTGTTGGACGGCTTTAATGAAGGCGTTGTGTGAGCAACGAGAATTAAAACATGCATACAATTTCCAATTGTTACAGCAGCTGTCAAAGTTGCCATTGACATCCAGCTGTCAAAACATTTATTAAGGTTTCCATATCATCATGAATCGTTAGCATTGCCGAACGTGTGAATTCCGCATCAGTTGTAAACAAGTAATGTGAATTTCGTCGTGATATCTGTCGTCGGAAAGCAGGTTGGTTTAAGTGTGCAGGCCATTCGTGACGCCGTTGAGCTCTTAGGGCCTAAAGCCACAAGCCAGACAGAGATTGGTAGATAAGGAAAGAAACAAAACCGCTAGACGCGACTCAATGCGAGCTTTCATCAATTGGGCGCCCTTCCCATCTCATAGTCTACGCTAAGTCAAAGACTTTGAATGAGATCGATGCTATTATTCTGACGCCGAATAACGCCTCAGAAATTGGCCCCAATATTTAAGAACTGAACCGACTACGGGTTGAAGCACTACCAGCCAAGATCATGGCTTTTGCTAACACTACCGGAATAGATGAATGCATCCGCTTTAAAATATTCATTCCCAATTGGAAGCGCCTTTTTATTTCGTTAAGAGCTTCATTTTTTAATGACCCCGTCATTACTCTCAGCTGTCCTCATTTCTCATTGATAATGTTTACTCACAAATAACACACAATTTAATATTTTATAAACAACGGGACCATCGAATGATGGAATGATAGCCTTTGTTTATTTTCGCGGCGTGGAAAATGGTATTATTGACGATGTCCATCCCATGTTGGTGTTTGGCTTTTGTACAGAATCGGATTAATCATACTTTGCTACCGTCAAATAAGGGGAACTCATTGAGGATCGATGTACCATATACAATTTGAGTACAATTAAATAAGCTTCGAGTATTGATAATTCGCTATCCTTCTTCATCCGGTTCTCCATAAAAACCTAAATCTGTTGTTATCCAAACAATATCAGTGCGTCATCTTAAATGTTTTAACTATATTTTGGAAGAATTAAATAAAAACAACATGTCTGATCCTTTCGACGATTCACTTTATTCTGTTATTTTCTTTTTTTGGTTCGTTTTACATTCCATTACAATTCTTTAGTTCACAAAAGAGAGTGATGCTAGCTGAGTTTAAGTTAACGGGGAATTCAAAAGGAATTGGTATGGAATTGGACAGAATACAGTGGGTTGCAAAAGTTTCGTATGGTGGCATTTTATTGTACAATTTTGTTTTATCATTAAAAACGCGACCATATTCTGTGTCATCTCCGAGTTCAATACTCTTTAGCCCGCCTTCGAGGTGACTCTTATCCCGTGATCACCAAAGAGTATCACAGATAGGAGCGAGCGGTTTAAGCGACTTCAATATGCAGTTATCTTTCCCCGTTTACTACTCCATACGCAACGTTAAAGTCAGAAATGAAGTATTAGAGAGAAGCGCGACTTCTCTTTCTCTCGCCTTTAAAATGTTTGACAACTGCTTTTTATATCGTTTTCTCAAACCAAATTAACCAATCAGAGAACGGCATTCACGTTATTTCGTGAATATCTGTCAAAAAAGTAATCAAATTCGTCGATGGACTAAGGTTGTGTTTCAGTAAAGTGATCACATCTCTATCAATAGCACTTAGAGGATTGCCTCTCATAACTTATAATTGTGTCATTTGTCATAATAAAAAAAAACAAATTGGCTAACAATTCTTGTTCAGTCAGGCCAATTCTAAGCCGTCAACTTTTACTACTACTTCGTCCATGGACTAGGGGGCAATCAGCTGTGAAGTCGGCTATCTCTGTAACACTTCATTTCTAGTTAAAAGTCTCTATGTTTCCAAGCCCATATAAAAATGAGTTTACTCACAAGTGCAGGTCCGTCTCACAATTAGAATTTACTTCCTCAAACGATTGCCTTGTGGCTTCTTTCCGACAAAGATGATTTAAGATTTGACATCGATTCAGGGCTGTTGACATCTTCAATGTCTCGCCTGCACCTCTTCACACTGAATTTGGTTCGCAACACGTGGCACTAAACGACAAAATCGTTAGAATGACATAATCGACTATGCAAAAATAGCTTCATTTCCATTTGACCCCTGAACGAGGGCACACACGCCCGAGGAGTTTCATAATATAAGCGAAAGGCTGTCTGATTATATCAATGAAGGGACGGCTGATGTGGGAGGACCTCAACATTTCCCGTGAGTTGCATGCACAAAGAAAGAGATTTTTCAAGTTTTCCACAAATTGATAATCACGTCACGAACTTCACTTCGTCTGAAGTGTGCTTGGAAAGATGGCATAAATTTATGGCGAATTGATGAAATTAAGTTGGGTATTATTAAATCGTGTCGTTATTGGAATGAAATGGTATTCAATTGTGTTTCTTAATGTGATGTCGGGGTGTTTCTGTCATCTGTAATGAAATACGCACTGCATCCTTTGCAATCATATTTTGGTAGGCAAAGTATCTGTTTTGAATTTGTCAACCTAGTCGGCATTCACGTAGTTGTCCCAATGGCAT
Organism: Eristalis intricaria; assembly: GCA_964034865.1. Lineage (NCBI taxonomy): Eukaryota > Metazoa > Arthropoda > Insecta > Diptera > Syrphidae > Eristalis > Eristalis intricaria. Next base: position 13,350,489 of record OZ035876.1, on the reverse strand, counting down.
GGCCATCTATGCATTTAGGAAACATGAAGGACTCCTTTTCATTTTAAAAGGTAAACATGTTCCAGCTTAGGTTAGGTTTATGTGATTGTCACAACTGAAGGAGTTCCGGCCCACTTAGATTCTTAAAACTTGTTCCAAGGTTTCAACCATTTTCTGTGTCAGTGATTAAAATAACTTTTTGATCTCTGCCTGGTGGCCGTGGCGTTGTGGTCTGGTTGTTGCCTGGTTTCGATTCCCGGCCGGTACGATCAAAAATAATTTTTACGGTCCCACCTGTTTCCAGTCACTGAAAATGCTCAAAGAGTAATAACTGTCTAGAAAAATTTTCCCAATCTTGGCCGTTCGAAGTCGACATAAAATTGTAGATCCCTTCCGCTCATGAGAGAACAATAGCACTTACAATACAAGTGGTTGCTGAGAAGCGAGGCATTGACCCTCTACGGGCTGTATTATTGTTGATCTCTGCCTGGACTGAACATCGATCGCCTCTCTTTAACTCTCCACACTAGTACCCCCTATATCTTCCACACCCAGTGAGACAACGAAATAGACGACGCCCAAGAAACCAACACACGGCGCACAAGACTGGAGAAGGACTTCATACAACCTTGCGTTCGAAATTGGAGGAAGATGGCTAAAGATCTTGCTAGCTGGTTAGCCTTATTAGCTGAGGCGCCATTAGAAGAAGAAGAAGAAGAAGACGTCCTCTACCATTAACGTAAACTGCTCGAACTTCGGATTCAGATCTATCGGACGACAGTCCGACAGCGTTACTTCCCTCCCCATAGTGTCTCATAGTCAAGGCCATCCTCAGGAACAACCTAATCCACTGCTTGCCTTGTGCGAACATTATCCCCACAATTTTCCACCATCACATGTCATTCCCCTCAGTGACCACCGAGAATCATCTCAATTTGTCCAGACATTAATCAATTTAAATTGTTTTATTAACGAGCACATTTCTGTTTGGATACACTTAAGAATCTGCCAAACCAAAAATCATCTTCAAGTGGTTTCATGTCACAATTAGACGGAAGAAAAAAACTTGTCAATGTCATTTCTTCCAATTGCGCTAAATCACGCAACACCACTTCCTTCCTCCCACTGACAGCTGTCACATTTGGCATGAGAGGTATGATATTTCAATCGCACTTCACTTGACGATCAATTTCTCAACTTACAATAATTTCACTCACTGAACACAAGCACTTCTCATTATGCGTCTATTTTTAAGAGAAACAAAACAAACATCGCGCACTTTAATTCTTCACTCCACGTGTCACTCAGTGGATTGGGTTGGGCTGGCTTATAAAAGATTTATGCGCCACCCCTCTCGACGAGCAGTTCACTTTCACCACCCGCGTGAAGGTCAAACTATAAATAATCGCATACTCGTCGTAACCCACATAAGTACGAACAGAGGAGATCCATCAGAAGCCGCAGAGCTAGCAAATATTTCGCACGAAATCCACCAGTTGACGTCTCGTTCGTCTTGTTAATTATTTTTCAAAAATCTTGTGACATCGTCAATTACTCACATGCTCTTATCACATCATCCCCCGCCTGGTCATGGCCGGGACGCAAACAAAATTCAAATACACAACAAGCCCGTGCCAGGGACGGAGGGCGTAGTAGAGAACGAAGGAAGCGATCAGCAGGCGCATGCCATCCTCAATTATTACGAGGACGGGATGTCGTACGAGCGTATTGTCGGTTATTGGCATAAATCAGCTCAATTCCAGTCCTTATAGGTTTACGCGCTGAACTGCCGTCGCTGAGACGCGTCGCGCAGCGCCGCCATCCCGTTCGGCTTTCGCTCCGAATTCAGCCGACAGTGGCAGTTTTCTTTGATTTAATATCATTTAACCGCTTCGTTGTCGCAATTTATTCATTCACACACGACGAGCATGCGATGATTCCCCGGCACGACAATAGATTTAAACAATTTTCATAAGCCGCAATCGCAGACACAGAACAAGAGGCGCGGGCTGGCGGCGCGCGGAGCAACACGGAGCAGTGACGTTGGCGACAAATGAAGAGTGACAGCCTGATTTGAGTCTTTCGTGAGATTGATTGAATGACAATACTCCGAGTTGCGTTAAGCAACGCCACTTCTTTGTGGACGGATTATGTCGGCTGGTAGCGGTTGGTGTTCTTTATCGTATCTATTAAGGACATGCACTCGGAGGTACAACCGAAAGTACTTGTGTCGCACTCGAGACTTATCGAACTCTCGGGCTAATTGATGTCGTTGCGGGCCCTTATTGATTGTCGACATTAAATTAAATAAAACACCGTGCGGTGCCGACGCACGGTGGATTGTGTTCGTCATCAAAAGCGTGTTTATTTGCGATTTCACAGACTATACTCGTATAAATGTTTATGGGTGGCTGTTTGGATTTTATTTCAGGTGGAGCTTGGGTTCAGTAAAATTCAAGCAGTCCCCGGCGGCGCGGCAGCTTCTGCTGAAAAACGCCGCGGATGTAGTGCGATTGCCAGTTGCTTTGGCAGTGACTAAGCCACCTCGACACGACCGGTTTGCCTATTCTTGTGGGACATGCTGGGTTCATTAGTGTGAATAGCGACTGGCTTTCAAAACAGTTAAGCCTCACGTCAATTCCTTTGTGGATTAGCGCGAAGGAGCGGAATACAAATTGCTTCCCGCGAATATGATACACTGCACTGCAAACGTAATCATCTCGTGTCTTTGTACAGAGGGGCGCGGTGGGGCCTCGGATGAGTACATTTTCCCACACAACTCACGGACGTGAAATTGATTAATGCCGTGAAAAGTTTTACTGTTTACTTTCACCTTGGCCCTGTTGAGGGGGCGCTGGCGGTGGCTTGAAAGAAGAGATACCACATCGCCAGGGCCGGTGGGGTGGTGTCTTTTTAGTGGCTTCCAAACACAAGAACTGGAATTCTTTTGAGGATCTTATATCAGGTCTGAGAGTAACCTTAGGCGAAGGTAGAGTTCGTCGGGTTGGGTCTTGAAGGGGGTGTCTGAGTGGCCTTTGAGGCGTTGTTCGTTTTTGCAATTGAGTGCTGCTTACCAGGGTATTCGTGTGTAATTATTTCAATGTTTGGCTGGTGTTGGGCAATTGTGTGGGCGATAAGGATACACGATTTCTGGCAGAGTACTTCTGAAGAGATTTACATATGTGTGTATATCTAAAGGTCGTTTAACGTGTGCATGTTGAAGAAAATAATACTTCGAGAGTCGGGGAAAAATGCATTAGATTAGAGTGCTTCGTAGATAAGATTTTCTCTCTGATTAACGCTTCTGCATTTTTCGAATGATGTCATGATTCCTTCGGTGGTCTTGGTTGAATAAATCAAGGATTGTCTTCAAGCCAGTTTAATCATTTTGGGAGAGTCCTGTAGAGACCCGGACTGTTGACTATATGAAGGTGGTTCGTCTGGAGTGCCGTTTGACATTTCTGACATGTTAACACATTGGCTGTCAAGCTAAATTTGAGAAAATGTCCTGGGGTTCCAGCCCACTACATTTCATTAATTAAACTTTTGATCACAAAAAACTGCAAAAGGTTAAATATATTTGCAACGTATCCTGGAAATCCAAGACGAATGTAGTCCTCCATATCAAAAATCTATTCTATCATTAAACAAATATTCGTAAACATTCATACTATCGTGGAGTGTCAGGCAACATCACCCCCTAGCGGGTGTGTACGTAAGGGCTATACAAAAGCCTCGAATGAAATTATAGGTGGCTATCATATATGAGCCATGACAGCCAATGTGTTAAAGGAGAAATACAATCGTCCACTTTTCGGTCAGAGTTGTTCACTTCAATTGTTTGGTAAACGGTCGTAACTGCTTCTCCCCCTTGCATCATTATCTTCTTTGGTAGCATCTTGCTTGTAGTTTTAATATTAACGGCTAGATGGCGCAGTGGGTTACGTGCCTGCTCTTGGTTAGTGGGGACTCTGGTTCAAATCCCAGTGAATGCAAAGTTATTACGCTTTTATCAATTCTGGTCCAGTCACGATCGGTACTATCATTGGAGTAGTCGATCAGTGGTCGTAGTCTGAATGTGGGTCACAATGGACCAATATGGTCTAAGTGTACCGGTGAATTTAGTAGCAGTCCCCCTACCCAACCTAACCTAACCTAACCTTGTAGTTTTAGAAAGGGACCAATCGATTTCATTGCTTATCGGCAACAAGTTCTAGACGTTCATCACCTCCTGCGCACCTCATGCAATACAAATCCCTAAAAAGTACGTAGTCGAGTGACGATGAAGTACTCATAAGCTTCACGGCGAGACTTTTTCAAACCCTAACTTTTGAACTATGTCGGCGGGTGGCGAGAAAAACTGGATAAATCATTTTAATCTGTGTGGTTTTTCATCAATAAAATTGTTTCCTCACGACGGATTTGATTGAAAAGATCAGAGCTGTATTCCTGTTTAATTACTTAATGAAATTGAAAGAAATTGTACACTTGCAACGGCTGAAATACAAAAAAAGAAAGTAAAATTTAAATTTTAAAATTTATTTAAATTAAAATTTTAATTTTTCCTTCAGTTTTTGTGTGCATTGGTTAGGTCTACACTCGGCATACCGTATGATATTTCTTCATTCTGATCATGGCATCATATTGAGCTGTAGCAGCTAGTTTTTATTTTAAAATATTTTTTAAATAAAATTTAAAAAAATATGTAAAATATATTAGGAACAAGATCATTTTGCTGTCTCAAAACAGTCTTCAATCATGGGACATAGCGCAGAAGATGTTATCGCACCGTACCTATAGTACAAAAAGGGAGAACAAATTGGGACCGAGGATAATAAAGGTGGTTGCCAAAAACTGTTGATCCTCAGAATATTGACATCGGTATGGCAATAACTGATGCCAAAACACCAAAAGCAACGGTGTACATTACGCCATAGGACTTTTAAAGGAACACTGGGCAGAATTAAGTTGGTGTCCGCTATAAAAAAAATAACAGCACTGTCCGAAAAAAATGTTAAAAGTAGGAAAAAAAAAGTTAAGACCACGTCAAATTTCTGCAAAGAACAAAAAAGCTGCACTGCATAAATATAAACGAGTGACTATAAACGAGTCACAGTCAACAGGTCAACGACGGAAACTGAAAATTTTCAATCAAATCCTACTTAAGGAAACAATTTTATTGATGAAAAACCACAACAACAAAAATGATGCATTCAGTTTTGCTACCCACTGTACGTGATACAGTTTTAATATCAGATGACGGAACTGACTACTTTGGCACTCGACATACAGGTTTTGTAATACATTTCAATTTAAAAACAAAAAATGCGGCTATTTTCGTTGCTTGGATGATTGATTTCTTCTGCGGTGGAGTTCAATGGCTCTGTCAAACTGCCCGACAAACCAATTTTCAGTTTCATGGCACCACATCTCCAGGGTCGTCGTGATACTCAAAGAGTTTCGAAAACAATCTCCAAATTCATTATTCAAAGTTAGATAAAACCTTTATAACATCGATGGATAGAGCGCACCATTAATAATAAACAATTATCCATGACCGTCGCTTGTGTCTATGACAACCATCCTTGTCATAAAATAGAAGACTAGCATAGTTGACTTGGCCGCCAAAAATGTTGCAGAATGTCTGGGTTTCTTCAATCGATCCAAGAAATATTTATGCCTCGCTCTAATTCGGCTTTAATTTAAAAGGCTTTTAGCTGCCCTTAGCTTTCGTATAATGATTACTCCAGTCCAGTGCCGCCCTACATTTACTAGTTAGAACAGACAGCTCTATCGTACTGTGTTTTCTGTTTTCAATTGCATGAATTTACCGTACTACCCGCCTCGCCAGCAATACACATCAACTTAGCCTCAAGCCTGCTTTCGGACGCTCAGTCAAATCTTCAGACTCGATTTTCAACCGCACCACATGGATATGAAAATCCGCTACAATCAAACTACAATGCACGGACATTTCGTACCAATGTGCACAGTTCTTTCGGACCGATCTGCGTCTAGACCACAGACATTTAAAGTTATTCTTAATCCCTTGATCAATTGCCTTTTAGTAATACAGGCGCAAGCAAGTTTTTCAGGACTTTGCTCTATACACGTTCCTCCGACGTGAGTTTGTTCATGAAGAATTGCCAAATCAATCTAACCTCAAATCAACCGAGAGCTTTAAAGTCAGCTAAAGTTCCCCACCGATAAAAATTCCTTTATATCTGCCAAGACAATGTATTACTCCATGGCACTAGGAATTAGATATTAAAGAAGTGTCCGGTCTTCATTATTTATTTTTATTTATTACAAGCTGGTATACAATATTATAAAAAAATATGTATTCAGCCTAACAAGCGAGGGGAGCGAATGCCTTGAGCTTTGTCAGGTATTCATGTCAAACGATGCAATGTGTTTGTTACAAAAACTGTTCTCATTCTGACATTATTTTTCGACTCCCACAAACAGCCATCATGGCAAACCCAGTCTCAATGTTTACATTCCTTCACGATGGAAACTTAATGGAAATTTGTTTTTGCTTCTACGGTATGTCAAAAGTATGAAAAAGGTTGAAGCTTGTTGTTCAATTACTTGGAATGGCAACACTTATCCTTAATTTTCATCCGCAGACAAGTTGAAACGAAACTGAATAACAACAGCAAAAATATGCTTTTAGTGTACGTGTATTAATTTTAAAGGATATACGAAACAATTTAATGGTTTGGTTACGACAGTGAGAGCTGCTGGATAAATTTGCTTTGTTTAGGAGGAGTTAAGCTTGACTGATCCTTGACCCTTCTGCAGGTAGGTACTCTCTTTTAAAATGAACCTGACGAATAAGTGTCATTAATCCATCCCAATTTTCATTTCTTTTAATCTTCCCGCAACCTTTCACTTGTGGATTTTTGTGACAAGTTTGAAGAAGCTTTTCGATCCAAATTCTGATTGGAAGGGACAGAACAGAAAGTGGGACTGGAGAGCTTACAAGAGCACACATGTTTTTTTTCATCGCAGCGATTGGAAAATCGTGGTCTAATCGCTAATAAATTTATCCATGCACGCACTCTTAGTTTTCTGTCGTACGATTATTTAGCCGCAAAAAAAAAAACACACACACATATGCGACTAAATAATCACAACGAATAACGCATTGTACTTGGTTGACGATTGTTTTGCCATAAAATAAATTGAATCATATTGAAGAGCATCATATTTGAAAGCATATATTTTTATGTAATTTGTATAATGTCACGAGTCAGTTATAAGTGGTGGATTTAAGGAGAACAATTTGTAATAGACGTGGAAAAAAATGCAATCTAATCGTGCAAGTAATATATTTATATTTAATTGGGTGTAGTATCCAAAATACAAATAAAAAAAGAGGAAGAAATTAAATCAAAAGAATACACTTGCAACAATATTGAAAATATTAATTTTAAAAAGGAAAGAATCTTAAACATTAGCTTGGAGAACTTGACACGTTCTCGTCGAACTGGAGACTGCCACGATTGTTCTCTCTATCTCCATTGCCTGTGACCTCAAGTGGTTAGTCCCTTTTACTATCGCATACTTTCCTATCCGAGCTCAAGTGGATTTACTAGTTATTAAACGATCGTACCATTTAGCGATCGAATGACCGCATCGTCATTTGAGACTATGTCATTGTTATCTGCTGGTGTGTGAGTATGACCAACCCCTGGACCCGTCATATCCGAGATTGTTGGCGTTGACATGTATATGGCTTGCAGAGTAATACTTCACTTATAACGGGACTGACCCAATATTTTTTACGCTTTTTTAAGATTTTAAGAAAAGAGCCGGAAGAGCAGCAACAGAATTATTCCACGTGAAATCAATTTTTAAACTAAAAAGATTTCTATCAAAGTCGCAAATGTGCTATAATTTATGTTAATTCACGTGTCACATTTTAATTTCCGGCGAAGAAATCATCTAGAAAATGGAGCTTGTTGCATTTTTTTCCGCTGCGATTACTTAGTCGCATAATATATTTAAAACATATGCCTTAGTTTGCTTTAAAAATATGAGTACAGTGAAACCTTTCGAAGTTGGCAACCCGCGGTGTGAACTTTTCTGACTAAATAATGTAGGTGTCCAAAATTTTGGATTGCCAACTTAGAAAGGTTTCACTGTACTCGTATTTTTAAAACAAACTAAGACTCTGGGCGCACTGGCGTTTCCAATCGCACGACAACTTAGTCGCAAAAGTAAACAACACCAAAATTGCAATGTGAATGTGCTCATAAGACACCTGATTGGCATTTTCTTCAATATTTTTTTATTAGTCGAAAAATATAAATTAGGAATGAATGTAGTAGAATGGAAAAAAGTACAGTCAAAGTTTTCTTCACGGACACCCCTCTACAAGGGACACCCCTTGATAATGGACAGTCAATGTATGATGAACGACTGTCTATCGATACATGCTGTCTATGTATACATGCATGTATAAAAAGTAAAATTTCCGCTCAAATTCCAAGATAGGCAGGTTCCCTACATAAACAGGTATTTTTCCAATATTTTGTATGGAATGTTCTTGGTTCAGAAATATTCAGCCTCATACTTAACCAACTGGTGGCCAAATTTCCAGGTTTCACTGCGGCCTACACTGACTATTTTTTTATTCGAATGTGCTTTTCCCAATTATTAAGCGTTGTTGCAAAATAAATGTACACACATATGTCACTTGTTATTTTTTTAATGAAACAAATAGTATTGCCGCATTGCCATTGTCCGTAAATAATAAATACACCTACATTTTCAATGAATTTAAATTGTTTGTTTTAACAAAGTCCAACTGCCCCTAACGTAAAAAAAAACATTTAATTGTCGGTCACTCATGCACCACCACGTTAGCTCAAATAAAAATGGTAACAGTTATCCCACAAGAGTTATAGTAGTTTAAACGGGGAGAAATGAAAATGTATGATCAAAAATAGAGAATGCAATTTCCACTTCCACACACGAGATATGACACATGAAAAAATGCTAGCGAGTGTATGCCGAGGAAAGTTAACACATCGAAAGCAATAACTTCTGAATAGCGTTAAACAATTATTTTGCATCGTAAAAATTCAAAAGGTAAATGACAAAAAATACTAACAATATACGAGTTATTTAAAGTGGGGAAATATCATATTTTCATTGCTTGTTGTCTTTCGAAAGTTATATCTATGGATGGTTTTTCACTGCGCAGATAGGGAGCGAATAGAATTGGAATTAGTAGATAGACCGAACACTTTTTTAATTTTTTGTTTATTCAATTTGGCAAATCAAATTGGTGAATGTAAATAGAATGGGTTTTGTGTTTGCTTAAAAAAAACGATCCTATTCTCCTGGGAACTTAGTTATTAATAGTGTTTTGTGTATGTTTCATCGACTTGGGTATTTGAATAGTCTGACGAATAGGAAATATTGACAAACATATTTATTATTCCCGAGACGGTTAGGTGAACGACGAGAGGCTCTACAAATCGTCGTTTTTTAATTTTATAGTTCTGCTTTGAAATATCAAGACATAAATTTGAAAAAAACTGGACATTGTTCGTGTTTTTTGTCCAAACTGTTTCGTAACAGCACAAGTGGGTGTTTAGATTTAAGTGATCTCCTGCCTTTGGCTTATACCAGAACATTAACATTGGGGGTCCAGTTCGCTGAACCATCGTGGAACACTCCTTAAGAAAACTGTTTAAGAGCACAAGTATACAAGAATCGATAGGTAGACGTGGTGGTTCGTTGAGACCCGAATGAGTTGTATTTTTGAGATACCGTGAAGATGATTGTCCGTTATATAGAGGTGTCCGTTCTGAAGGGGTTGAAATACACGTATAATTTCATGCTGGCACCATGAAGGATTGTTCGTTAAGAGAGGTATGCCGTATAGAGGGGTGTCCGTAAAGAGAAGTTTCACTGTATCTCTCAATTTAACCAGAGGTATTTAAGAAAGACAATAATTCCTTAACACCCTTCACAGAAATCGGTTTAAGTGAATTGAAGAAGGGTCTATCAAGTACAGGCTGTCTGGTTCTAACAAGGCCTCGATGACCTTTTATGGTCTACCACTGAGTTCTGTTGTTGCAACTGCGAAAATGTGTGTTGAGTGGGATACCCAGTTCGACGGCATGATCTCCTATCGGCCAGTGTCCCGTAGTGACCGCCATCAATCTAGCGATATCATGTCGAGTTCGCCGAAGGAGAACCTTTGTTTTGGATCGGTTGCACTCAGGCCAATTGTTTCTTAATGTTTTGTCAGTCTGGCCCTTAGCCAAGCGGAAATAATGGCCATGGCATCAGACGAATTTGCAGACAAAGCGTCAATGAGTTATCCTTGAAAAACTCGGTGACCCTCTGCTGGGTCCCGGGATCTACTGGGGCTCGGAGCTGGGAGTATCTCTGGCAATCTCGTAAGTACGCGTATACGCCACTTAGCTCCATAAAGAAAAAGCTAGAAGACGAGGTCCCTGATAGAGCTAGTACCCACTGGCTCTGCCTGATTACTACAGTCGCAGCAACGGCCCTATGCCCGAAGCTGAACAAGAAGGATCAATATCATTGATCGGCTTTAGACGCAGGGGTATATGTACACTAATGGGAGTCTTTACCGGACACAGTGCCATGGGTACACATGCAAGGCGACTGAATGTACCGCATAAAGACTTTTGCAGAAGCTGCAGGTACGAGGAAGAAATATGGTCTATCCGATATCTGCTCTAGCAATGAAAAAAAGATACATTCTAGGAAAGCACTTCTTCTCATAGGGGAGTCCACTGTACCTCCACTTTGATACTTTATGTTTTCTTGTGACTTTTGTGACTGAAAACTCTTGTCACAGTCTATGGGCGTCAAAAATTATATTATAATTATAGGGTAAAATTGCTAAAGTAACATACCGGCAACCCTGTGTAAGACCTCATGAAGATGTTTGCAACAATGCTGCCTAGTAAGCTTCCACTTTCGCTCCATGGGGTTCATTACTTTACTTTGCTCACAAGGTCTTTAAAAAAATGGTCCGTTTTCTGCGAAAGTGTGACGCGATCAAAGTCCGCCTGAACTGCATTTAATTGTTTGTTTTTAATTTTTGATATCTTTGATTTTTTTTTCTTTCCGTCACACCACAGCCTTGACAACAGGGGCAATAACAAAAGATATTGAACAAATATTTTATCTTTCAGTTGAGTAAAAAATCCCTGTAGATACACACTTAGCCTCTTTGAACTAGATGATAACTAAATGAGTTGTTACAGCCATAGACGGACGGTTTCTGATTGAAGTGCTATCTAACGAAGTGCACAGAGCGTACATATTCCGACGCATATCACAGCCGCTTAACTACTACCAATTCTTCAGCGATAGCGGCACCATTAAAGTCAAAGCCAAACATTCCCCTATTAGCTGTCCATTAACATCGAATTCCATCACCAGATTCTGGTCTCAAATTTCACAAATCACACAACAACGGCAAACGAACGAAAGAACGTTGGGCCAGATGTAACATTATGTCATTCCTTCCCATTTGAAACAAAACCCAGTGAATGACCCGTGACATTTGGGGATGTTGATCATTGTACATAAAGAGACGGTGGAAGCCTGCCGGATAGAGACATGCCATTGTGCCACGCAGAGACCGCACCAAACCAATTATTTCTGTTCCATGGTGCATATCAACGCCGACAACATCAATCGTTGCATTGTCGCACAGCGAGAAGTGTACATCAAAACGTTAATGCTTACGGGGGGGCACTCGTGACATCGTCAATTGTGGCGATTCTTGTGTTACAGCCTTTGATTCCCATGGCACCGACCTAGTTCCATGTGCAAATGCTAGTGTGCAAACACAGCAACCGCACTTCACTCCATCGCATCGGCGCAGCCCGCGTTTCATTCGGAGCAAGTTGAATCTTGATCATTGAAATCCTCTTCCATTTCAGTTCAATTCGGTGTTAACAATCTTGGGACCAGGCGAGAGAAGCATCCAGTGATTTCCCCTTAGAATATGACCGCCCTCTGAATGGGGATGCATTTGTGCGGAGATTCACTCCGTGGGAGGTCACGGATGGGAAGTTGAGCTTCATTCGCTTGATAGCCAGTGCAGAATTTAAGAATCAAAAGTTACATCACTTCCAGTTGGGGATATGAATGGCCCCAGGCTTGACACGCGTTCGTCATTAGAAACGAACGAAGGAGATATGAGAATGGGTCCTTATGAGCGCTTGCTATTCGCATGTTGATTCCCGGGGAGATAATGAGTTATGTGCTCTCATTCGATTGTGGATAATGGGCTTGGTGAATGGCTTTCGGATGTTCTTTGTGTTCCGCGTGCAAAGAGCTGAAGGGGGAGCATACTGAGATATCGTGTTCTTTAAGGGACTTAATGCGGGGCTGGTGGTGACATAAATTATGAAAAATAATTTTTTGGCGTTTTTGCATATACCTGCATGCTGAGCGTCTTCTGAATTAGTTAGCTGAGTTAGGCTGAATCAGAGATGTATGCTGAATATGAATCATCCTCATGGACAATTTTAAAGATAAATTAAAACTCTGCAGCTGTGCGAAAATGAATTCTCTCATAAATTAACCAGTCTCTGAATGCCCATAATTGGTATTCATAAAAGAACGCAAGCAACTGTATGTAAGTGGTTGTTGTTGCTCACCAGATTATAATCAACGTGGACTCTCCCTAAGTCGAAACACAAAAACCTCTCTCTAACTCGAACAAATTATGGTATCCCGTGGCAATTCGACTCAGTGGGAGTCCACTGTATTTATAGTTCAGTGCTGTTTAGCTTTTATAAGGTGTGACAATCTACACTCAGCTTAGTAATACTTTGTGTAAGTGAGTTATTACTGAGTACAATTTACTCCGTAATTATTCATAGGCATAGCGCGTTGAAGAATAGAAATCACAGGTGACGCCTCAACTACCACATAGAATAAAGTATCTCAATTTGAAATCCATCCTTTCATTAATACCCAAACGCTTCTAGTGAAAAAAAAAAACCATATTTGTACAACCTCGGTGACTGATAACCAACTGCACTGATAAACACTGATAACCAACTGCCAAAATTATTTGAATTTTGAAGTCTAGTGCAATGAAATTAAAGTCCCGAACCAACTATTGACACAAAAGAGTAAAATGAGTATAAAGTGAGTAAAGAGCGTTTTATTGAGAATCATTACTGAGCTGAGTACAGATTCTCAATAAAACATGCCTACAGTTTGCATCTATAGCGTGTTTTTTAAGGGATTTAATGCGGATGTGTTCCCGTTTCTTTAATTGGGAACACTATATCCACCGATTTTCAATTTGATAGTTGAAACTTGGTTTGTGGTTAGAACGTTTTGCCATTTTACGATTAATAGATTTACCCCAGAACAACGCGTGTAATTTGTGCCACATGACGTACGACACTATCAATTTATTGCAGGAAACATTTGCTGAGCGTAATGAACTTGTGGACTGGCCTCCACGACCCTGTGATCTCACGCATTTAGATTACTTTCTCTCGACAAACCGGAGACGTTAGTCGATTTCGAAATCAACATTCGTCGTGTTACTGTCCCACAGTTGTTCGAAAGTAAAGCTGTCGTAAATTGGACTTCACGACTGTTCTTCATTTTGATCTAGCCATATCCCGAAATCATATTTTAACACTAAGGGCATAAAATTAGCTATTTAATAAGGCTAATACTAGGCATTAACATTAGATTCAAGTGTTTCATTTGAAACATCCAAATACAAACCTTTACACAATTAGACCGCCTTTAAACGACTGCGAATGTGTCGTATCGATAAGTAGGGTTAAGATACTATTTTTTTTATTTCACGAGAATCTTGGGACTTTGGGTATCGTGCTTGTACCAAATTGTCATAATTTAATTATTCATGTCTGGTAGCTCCACCAGAAAAGTCCCTAACATCAATCACACAACAAAAAGTGATGTCACATCTTTCGGTAACGCAATTCGTACAATGGAACGGTTGCATTAGCATAATGTATTGTATTTTGTATTTGTTGTATTTAAAAAGTCTTTCTTTATGCACTTTTCTAATTACCTTAGAATACTGCCTTCATGATTTTTTTTTGGAGGTGCGTTTGACATCGTTTTTAATTGAGAAAGCAGACACCTTTCTGCTGTGCACTAACTTTTGACGCTGACTGTAAATGACATACAGTGCCATTCCACATAAATAATGGCCAAATTAACGAGGATTTTTTTGGTCCATCGAATTGCTTCGGAAACTCACGTTGCTTCGAAAGTAGTAGCGATCGCCAGGCTGATTATCTAACTGATTTCAAAAAACTATTAGTTTTACTGGCCTCTGAACTTGAAAGGCGCTGTTAAAATTGAGTTTAATGTACTTTTCGATTCATTTTTGAAAGTCATAGAACTCAACTTTCAGGATGCATGAAAATGTCCATTTAAACATTTAGTATTGTTTGTTGTTTCAGAGAAAAGCTTGTATATACTATATGCATCTATAAAGACTACTTCGGTGAAGTAATGAATCTTATGAGTCTTAAGACCTCTCTTAGAGCGCCTTAGTCATCATCATCATCTTCTGACCCGCATGATCCACTAAAAGGGTCTCGGGGGTAATCCACGCACGAGAGATCTCCAGGAAACTCGATCCTCCGCCATCGACTCTAACTCATCAGGAGTTATGTCCAAGCGTAACCAGATTATGGACTTGGTCCAACCATCTCATCCTAGCTCTGCCAAGGCCCGTCTCGGAAGTCGTGAGGGTGGCGAAATTCGTGCTACGTGACCAGACCAACGAAGCATAGCCGTTCGGAGAAGCAGTTGTTCAACGTTGAGTTCTTCGTACACTGTCGTGTTTCTCAGTAGTAAGTCCCCCAACAGCACGAAGAAATCTCACCTTAGCAGCTTTTATTCGCGATCTTATTCTTTCGGTCATTACCCAAATTTCACAACCATAAGTGACTTCGCGTTTGATAAAATAGTTTCTCAGTTAGTATTTCTTCTTCTTCTTTATTTGGCGCTACAATCCGGGGTATCTTTATACATGGCTGCCTCTAGTGCCACACACCAAGTTGGTTGAGATCTTCACCAGGATCCGCTACCTTAAATGCGGGCATCCTCTGTTGCGTTGGCCCACAGGTACAGTGTCGAAGACTCTGCAGGCCGGAGCTGTGTTTTCCAAATACTACATGGCCTAACCATCTTAGGTGTTGGATCCATAGACGCCTGACTAGGATCATGTTTGCCTGAATCTCTTCCAAATGCTGTCAACGCAAATAGGCTCAAAGATCGCACACAAAACATTTCTCTGGAAGATACCGAGGACTTCTTCGTCCTCTTTTGAGATTGTTCATGTGTCCGTGGCGTAGAGCAAGACTGGGATGATTAAAGTTTAATCTTGGTCATTCGAGAGAGGCCTCTCGCTCAATTACTCAATTGCCTCTTGAGCCCGTAGTAATAGCAGCTAGCAGAGTTACTCTGCGTTTGTTCTAGGTACTGGTGTTGTTCGTACTATTTTCTGCTGAGCCGAGGTAGACGAAGTCCTTAACTATCAAAGTTATATCTGGCCATTATGACGCTCTGTCAAAGGCGTCGATGTTGTATGTCGTTTCTTGAGATCGTTTTGCCATCATTCACCTCTAGACCAATTTAATCTGCGTCCTGAGGCTCACAGTTTTCTGCCAATCACGTCTGCGTATAATAACAGTTGCACGGACCTCTGGAAGATCGTGCCTCTAGTGCTGGCTTGTGAGTCCTGCACGATCTTCTCCATGATGATGTCACATGACAGGGGTTGCCTCTTTTTGACACGGAAGGTCTCGGTGAGTTCGTTTCCGACCTTGATGGAGCAGTGAAAATTCTCGAAATCTTGCTGCAGAAGAGTGTTAAAAATAGATATGACGTTGTATAGCCTAGTTCCTCATGGTCTCGTTTCTATGTATAAACTTTTCTTCAAGGGATTCGATGATGAATAATTAATAACGGCAAGCTATGCGTTGAAGTGGTCCTCAGGGGAAAGATTTTCTGTCCCGATTAAAACATCGCCATCACCAAACTGGTGGGTCACCATGCTAATAAACAAGGCCTGATTCCCACTGATAGATGCAGAAATAGCAAATAAAAACCAAAAGTGGGTGGTATGCTCTGTAGGAACTTAATTATTTCTGCTCGGTCGTAGCCAAAACTCGATATGAAATTCTAGGTCAGCTATTCTTCAAATTATTAAATAATGTGGATCGGGAAACTACCACCACACTCTAATAGTAACTTGTTTGTCTATTATTAGCAGCATCGAACCAAACCAATTTCTTTTCGGTTTCACACTGAAAATGTGTTCACTATCGCATGAACAAGTTAGCTAAGAAAAATCCTCAACACTTGCCTGTTTCTCTAGCGCTTCCTCCAAGCTTTTACGTGACATCAATTAAAGCCACGCTACCGAGTAAAATGTAAGTGAAGCTTGACCATTTAACAACGCCCATAATCCCTTTTACTTGATAAGTGCTTCCCTAAACAACGAACGGCTCCAAACTTTCAGTTTCAACCTGTGGAAGGCGTACAAAAAAATTATTTTCTGCAGGTACTTTTTGGCGTAATCCTTTTGTACACAAGTTTGCAGATTATCCGGACGCACTTGAATGTTTGCATGTTCTCCGTTGTGTTCGCCAATGAATAAGTGTGCAATGCCGTAGAAAGAAGTTTCAAGTTTCATTATGGTAAAGCTTCATTACCCATTTTTATTCACTTAAACCTGAGAAGCGAGATTAGTTTAAATGGCACAAAGAAAGGCATTGCTTTTGTCGCTGATTAATTTACTTTTCGACGAAAAAAATACAGTCTTTGTATCGATTTTTGAACGCTCAAGGCAAGGAAATATAAATAACTTAAATCAACAGGTCGTGCGAATGTTTGAGGCACCTTGAGGCAATTGTGCATTCAAGATACCAGCATGCCAGGAGCAGGGGTCTGATATTCAATTTGCGCATTCCTTGAACTGGCTGTCGGGGCACACATGAAATAATTGTTTGCATGTATCCGAAAACCAAGCAAGAATCGAAGAAAATCAAATAACCTCCTCATGCGAGAGACCATTACGCCAACCAGCAGCTTCTTCCCTAGTTAGTGAGTAAGTAGCAAGTTTTAGACATTGATTGCCATGTAGTTTCCTTTGCCTGTTGCATATGTGACTGCACATGTAGCCTCATTAATATTCCGCCAGGCAATTGTTGAAAAAGTTCCCCCTTACAAATGTCCGTAACTGGGCGAAGTCTTGAAACTATTTGTGTAGCATTGAAGTTTCCCCAAAGATTTCATCTATTCATCCGGGTCTGTCTATCTTTTAGTTGTGGATGCATGTGTGTGTGGTTGTGTGTTGAGGAAATGAGGAGTGGTTCCTTCAGACATGAGTTACATAATTGAATTTTCCTCCCATGACTTTCATAGATGAAACTTTTGTGATTTAATTTTGTCTACATATTTGCTTCGGTTTGGAGGTTGTTCCACTTTGAATTAACATCGATGGTTATGTTTCGTCCTAAACAAATGAAAATGTTGTCCACTGTCCCACGACAATGTGACTTTCCGAAGTTTGTTTATGTAAATTTACTTCACAAGCGCTTCCACTTACCCTATACATCAACCTCAGGCGTTTCCATCCAAGACAACAGCCGCTGAATGAACAATTTTCTATACAGACAGCCGCTGTATGGTTTGCCACTGTCAGTCTATTCTTAAACCACTACACAGCTTCTAAAAATTCTGGAAAAACGATGTATTCTTAAAGCTTATCAGGTTTCGAGACCAACTAGAAAAGCACTCTCAGTCAACTGTACTGCCACCTGGCACAAATCTTACGAACAAATCCTGCCGTTTAGTGCCGACACAAGACAGAAAGTCATAGGTTAACCGAAAAGCTCGCGCCCAAAAGCTAAACAAATTTAGACGTACAGTCATTCACGGAAATTATGAATTGTAGATAAATTTAAACCATTTCTTTGGACTGGTGAATCACGACGTCTAATAAGTTCAGTGCATTGTACAATACCTAGTTTTCTTACTTCTGTTTTGGTGTCGTCGAATTATAGATAAGATAAGAGCCGGCGTAAAAATTAAGAGAAGGCTTAAGCGCAAAGTAAACAGTCGGCGATAAAATTATTTAAACTTCAAATACACTCATACACCGATGATGATTGAACATTAACTCAGATTTCTTTATTCATTTTAGGTAAGTGGGCGCTACAGATCTTGAAATGTTTAAATTGAATTGATGGTAAGTACCTACAGAAATATGTTGACAATTTTGGTCATGAGGGAAATTGCTTTGACACAGAGGGATCCAAGCGATTTGAATAATCGCGGGAATTTGATTAAAATTGTCTCTGCATGTATGCAGAGATGACAGCAATGTCACTTTTTTGGAATAACCACATACTACTATGTCTGGTACTCATTGTGGTAGTTAATGTAGTATGCGTAAGAAAATGTAGTAGACGTAGAAAAAATGTTTAAATGCAGTTGAGAAGTCAATTTAAATGCAGTTCAATAGTGCTTGTGGGTGAATAATGTGAAAACACTCTAAAAACACTGTATGATCCTCACGGAACTAAATCAATGAAACAAGTCAATTTTTTTTTATGAAATTGTTAACGCAATGCAGCTGCTACTTCTACTTCTGTTTGAAGTGAATTTTAGTAGTAAAAAACCAGTAGATTAACGTAACGTTGTTATTATTGTTTATTTTATTATTATTATTGTTTTATAATTATTTAGCACAAATCCAAAAGAAAAATGTTATTTTAAAAAGGAGGCCGAAATAAGAAGACCTTTTTGAGTGATTCTGCTGAGGTCCGCCCTGGGATGGCTTGGAGTAGTGAAAGTACAGATGTAAAAACTCGGGCCGACTACAAACTACTTAACTGAGCGACATTATCGGTGTGTCAACCCGAAACCGAATTAGCCCGGGTTACACCAAAACCGGCTCAAACCGAGTAACATTTATTTCAAACCGTATTGGCAAATTGAAACGAACCGAATACATAAACAAACTGTAGACGGTACAACCCGTAACTTTTCGCGTACTGTGTGCTTTGTATATGTATGTACATAATATTCCCTCTTTTTTTGTGTGACGTGTCAAAGCAAGTAATTTGCGTTGCGACGACAGGTGCTGGACTTCTACCTCTCTTGCTCCTTAAAATTTTTGACAACTGTTTTTTCTTAGACCATATTGACCAAGTAGAGTACGACATTTACGTTATTTTGTGAATAACCGTCAAAAATTCATGAATGTCTGTCAAAAAGCACTCAAATTTGTCGATGGACCAATCAACTGATGGGGGCAATCAACTGTGAAATCGGCTATCTATGTAATACTTCAGTTTTGTGCGATGCGAGTAGAATAAAATGAAAAAAGAGATAAAAGAGAAGAGAGAAAAATTGCAACAATTTGCACACTCACAGCCGGAATTGGCGGGGTAGCCAACTGTGCGCTTATCGCTTCTCTTGCCAACACAATCGTCTTAGGATATACATGGAACACCGAAACCAACCCGTAACAAAATAGAATTGGACAATACAACTCGATGTGATCCATTCCATAATCCATATTTTTTGCTTTCGGTTCGAGTTCGAGTTTAAGTTCGTTAACCCGGGTTACAACTCGGTATATTTCTATTTTAACCCGAGTTAACTGGGTTAGTAAAACATTCGGGTTGACACACCACTACGCGACATCTGCACGCCTGCTCAAAAATGACGTTTTCATTACCATTTTTGTAAATAATTTATTTTAGTCAGTAAATATAATAGAAATGCCTTGAATATCTTCATAATTAACATTCCTATTAATTAGAAATGAATTGTCTTATTGTTTATTTTAATAACGGAGCAATTTAAAGGTGAAAACGTTAAGGGGCCGACTATTACCATCACATATTTCAATAAACGGACAGCTTGTTGCTTTGAAGCATACCTTTTATGGCAATTGGCTGAGAGACAATTCTCCGTTGCTGTTCTTCGAACATCTTTAAATACAAGCAATTCCATGGCAATTCATAAAATACTGCGTTGTGCTACATTTGTTAAAAAATAGGAGATGATTGCATCTCTGTTGGTGTAGTTTCATCGAGTAGGTTACGTTAGAGTGGATGAAGAGACCGGCCACGTATACGACACAAATCTAGTCATTCCGATTCGGCTAGCCAGTTGATGATTATGATAAGGCGGTGAAGATGGGTGCCACTTGTTGAAGAACAAGCCCCTAGCTGACTTCTCCGTCTAGCTGAGGGAGCTGCAATGTCAGAGAAAGTAACCGCCTCTTTCTCGTCTCCGAAGCTCCTCCAGAAGTTGTACGACAGGCCATTGATGCGAGAAATCAAATGGCGCAGTGCCCAATGGTTCCACAACAAGTGTGAATATTAATTGTTTCATAGTGAGGTACGCTGAGACAGTAAACCACCTACGATTCGTGTAAACAAGCGTTTCAAACGTTAGTATATGTTTCCAGTAGCGATAGGCATGAATGACAGATTTCCTCCGGCAAGAGTACTGAATTAGCTAATTAGCGATTGGTCACAGTTTAGAGAATCCCGTGAGTTAAATGTGAGTGCGTCTAGAGATTTAAGCATTGCTTGGCTTTCAGAACAAATGACACTATCTGTACACATTGATAGTGCCATATCACATTGTTCGTAGCCAAGCCCTTTTGCGCTATATATAGTTTCTGCCAGAAAAATGCTACAGTGATTCGCTTTTTGGAATAGTAGCTGGAAACTTAGATCCTTAGGGTAGATGCCCTATGATGTATGTTCTGTAAGGGATGCTGAATGAGAATTTCTTCTTGAAGAGGAGCCTAAGTTGTAGTATCATCCCTACCACTTAGGAGTGTCCAGAATATATAAATAGTCCAAATAATAATCGGCAGGACAACTTTGTCAGGACATTTTACTATGTGTAGCACACTCCATCGAGAAGAGCAAGAAGGGTTTGAATGAGATTTGAAAAAAGAGTCGTTGATACTGGTCCATGCTGCTTTATGTAACACTTTTAAAAAAATTAATAAAATAATTATAAATTCCTATAATAAGAAACAATTATATTGACTTTACGTGATAAAATATAGAGCATCCCTTGACGAGATATCCGAACAGTTTCATATTCGCCTGTGTTGGGTACGATGCCATAGAGACGTTATGGGAAACTGTGAAGCTGACAAACTCGCAAAAAATCTCCACAGCACTGCTAGAAATACGTACATAGGTACTCCCTTATCCACCTTCTAGTTACAACTCAAAACTCAGAGTAGACTCAATGCCAGATACTAAATCATCAAGCTGGTCTCGACCCCAAAATATCAGATGATATTTTGATCTCCCTAAAAAGATCGAAAATCAGCACAGCAGTAGGAATATTCACCGGACACTGCTTATTAGGTCTACAGACGAAAGGATTCTGCAGGTCAGCTGCCTAGATGAAGAAGAGGATAAAAATGTACAACACACTTTCTGTTGTTGCCCTCACATCTCACATCGATTAGGAAAACCACAATGGGCTCCTACTTAATTGATAATTTAAGCGACCTCAGTGAAACACCAGTTAAATCTGTACTGGATTTCACTGACAAATCTGGCTGGCTGTCGTAGTAATCACGCCGCCTCAACCGACTTTTTTTTCAACCAGCCCACCAACCCTTCTTTGGTATAATTGCACCCCCCGTTATAAAGCTACTTATTACCTACCTATGTTATAAGCGCCTTCTTTGCCTAACTCAATCTGGTTTCCATGCCAAGTAAGCCCGTTCTTTTATCAATAATTAATAATACTAGCATTGCTCTGGATAATAATGAAATTACATTCTCAGGAGCATCAGAATTTCTCCAATGCCTTCGAATATTACGAGAGGAGTCCCTTAGGGCTCAATTCTTGGGCCCGTACTTTTCTTGCTATCTGTTAATGAACTTCCTACGATGCTCGAGCATTGTTCCTGTCACATGTATGCCGTTCCCATTCAACTCAATCTTTTCTAAATAGTTTTGTATCTACGACTTGCAGACTTTTAAGATTTATCTTACTGAGTCAGTATATAAAAGCAAAAAGATACCATGGAATATAGGAAAATACAAAAACTGCATTCGTGTTGAGCTTTGGTGAGTCTTATTTCGCCGTGTTACCAAATGTAATCTAAACCAAATTTAATCAGAAAAAGATACTGTTTAATAATGCCCTCCTGGGGTTGTTTGTTCATCACGTTTCGTCAAGAGCTCGAGGATGCCTGATCTTTTTAGCACAAGTCCGCCTGGATACACCTCATCTCAATCGACAAAGAACTGTCTCTCATAGCCCAGCAACCAGAGGTGTGTCCATAAATCTGATATAAACAGACAGTATATACTCAAAGTTTCTTCCCCTTCGGTAGGAGTTCATCATCAAACAGACAAACTTTGAAAATAAGTGATTTACCGTAATGAGAAAAGATTTAAGTAAATGTTTGCCGCTTCACGGCTTCCAGAAATACTTACAAAGTGATTGATTACACTTCCAACTTAAGCGGGTATCCAATCCAACCTCTGTTTCAAAATAGTTTCCCTTAGGTGATGGTGGTGGGTGTGTAAACCTCCTCGGTAAAAGAAAAAGTTTCACAAACCAACACGGACGTAGTTTCGTTGAAAATGAAATACCCCACCTGTCAGAAGTCAAACCTTCATTAAAGGTGCACACTCTCGCCCAACTCTCAACTCGGACTTCCGGTGAAAACTGTCTAAAACACTTGTACGAATTCCGCCGAACAAAATATAATACTTGCCCAACAGCCAACAGCAGCAGGCAAGCTAATTGAAAACTCGAACGACTCACATTACACTCGACTCAATCCTCCACGAGCTCGTACAGCTCGTCCGGACGGGCTCTGCTGTGACTTTAGAAATTATTAAATAATTACGAGCCCGGTGTGTGAGGTGAAATCACTCAGGCAAAACCGGACTCACAAACAACAGGTGATAAATAATTTTAGACGGCGAAATGGTGTTCCCCTCGTCCCAGCGACCCCAATTAGTGAAAGTCCCTGCACACTGTGATGGGCTCTGGGAGGGCCTCTGAATTCTATGAATGGTTGAGGGACATATTATCTGGCTGACGTACGCCAGATAAATCGCAGACGGGGGGCGGCTCTCAAAATAGAGGAGAAAAAGAACGAAGAACGAAGAATGAAAAATGAATGATATAATTAGTGAACGACTATTTGAATCTAAAGTGCGTATAATAAAATTGCTGGATGTAAACAACGAGTGCGTGGATTGTGTGAGAGAGGTAAATCAATTTTATTTAGATGCCCGTTGAAATGTTGAACATGTTTAGAGAACAGCAGCGTTATAGCTTTTATAGGACCCACCACTGCGCAGGGTATCTTTGCCGTGGTGAAAGCTGCTGCTGGTATCTGGTCTGCTGTCATTGCAGATGTATTTTTTGTTTGTTGCGTATGAGCCTGGGGCCTGGGGGTAGCTCCTGCGAATCGAAGGTTTGTTTCTTCTTCTTCGCGATGATTTTCTTCTTCGCGTGCATTGCCTTGCCTTGGTTTCGGATTAAAAGTTGAACAGAGTTTAATTGCGAATGAATTGAAGGGAAATTTATTCATGCCAAGACAACTGACAAGGATGAGGATGTAATTAAATTAGACGTTCAGTTTTGCATTTGAAAACGGATTATGGCCGCTTAGCCATTTTCCTTCGTCTGTGGACTTTCGCGTGGTTTCCCGAAGGGAAAATCTGAACTTTGCAGATTTACGTAACGTTAAAGTTGAAGAAACATGTATCCTTCTTTGAAGCTACGCAATCATTTCCGTCGCCGAGGTGGTTGGCGGTGGTGCCCATGGGAAATGTCTGCTGGGTTTTATTGGCTCTATCATGTGGTTGAACATCATCCTGTATTTGCATCTCTAGAGATGGTTTACTTTGTGCGTGCAGCTTTTACTCTGTCAATGCATCTCTAATCCCATATGAATTTCTGGCAAAGCACAATAATACCCACAAAGTAAGCAAACAAATTCTTCTTCGAGTATTAAAACCTCCTGCTGTGTGGGCTTGAAGCATCTGGTACAAATGAGGTGCGATAATGTTTGTCCTTGACGCAAGTTTTCCAACAAGAATATGACGTTAAGGATTGAACTACTTGTGGTTGCTTTAGGAACATTCATAGTCGTCTGCATAAAATGAAGTTTAACTAGTGACTTTGATGCGATTTGGGTAGATTATGGCGGTTTTTCAAAGTGACTTTGAAGTTGGTATATGTTGATGATGTTTCTGCAGACAAGAAGATAATGCTTTACTTTTTGTTTTTCAAACACGAACTCAATTTGGATGGATTCATTCAGGTCTTACATTTACTTTTTGAATGTAATTTCATGTACATTTTATACGCCACTAGGCCAGGCCGTACGCCGCACATAGGATCCGTTCTGAAGGTCTAATTTGGGATCCAACAACGCGACTAATATTGGCCTCCAAATCGTGGATCGTAGTTGGCTTATCGACGATTAATTTTGACTTCACATTATCCGAAAGAAAAAAATATTTTGTGTCAGGTCCGAAATGCGAATTTATCTGCCCACGAAACTTATTTCCCAAAAAAGGTAGACTAGATATGCTACACGGCGATAGAAAGGGTTAACTTCGTGTTTCTATGTGACGTTGGTCACTAGGTTGGCGATCTTTGACTGAGTCCTCTGCCGACTTGAACAGCTAGAATTGGGAACCTTTTCTTTCGATTTTTTGTGACTAAAAGAAGGTTGTACATACTGTGAAACATTACGCATGTTTATGAAATTCCAATTTGCAAACGACTAACTGTTTGAACTACGGTGAAGCTTCTTATATGATTTGACATATGAGGCCAAAACTGCTTGAAGTTGACTGCTCGAAAAAAAAACTAAATTTAATAATTTTTTCATGAGCAATATACTTTATTAAATATTACCATTGTAAACATTTCGCTGTAAACGAAGATTGTAAATAAAAAATTATTTAAAAATGTATTAACAAGTTTTGTTTAAAATGTCGTATTAAGTCTTGCAATTGATAAATATAGCTGTGTTTTTTTTGCAAGCGTATATACGCTTAATTTTGAAGTGCACAAAAGAACGATCGTTGGCGCTTAATGATTCATCATAAAATCTTGGCAGCACCGACGACATTTATGACATTTGCTAAGCAGCCAGGGGTGTAGTCTTGGAAGATGATGGTTGAGCTTTGATGGTCACAATCTTCGTTTTGTGTCTGTGTAGCGTGACCATCACTTTAAAAGCAAAAACACTTAATAATTATAAAATAAAAAAAATGTTTATCAAATGAAAAGAATCGATAACGAGACCTAAACGGAATGTATAGCAGAGACACTCTGGGTATACCAAAAATTGCATACCTATGGATGCCAAAAAATTGAAAAATGTTCTAATACATCAACCACACCTGCAAGTGTAACCCAAATACAGCAACCTAAACAATGAATGAATAAATTCAGGAATGAACACACAGAAAATAATGTTTGGAAGCATTGTTTTCATCCGCGCTTATTTCTTAAGCGGCGATAGATATGATGAGTAACTTAAGCGAATATAGGACTTGTTGTTAGTGTATTTTACAGGCAAATTGAAAATTAAGCGTATATACGCTTGCAAAAAAACGCAGCTTATATATCTATATAATTTACGTTTTACATACATTTTGTTTTTATTTTTCCATAAAACTATTACATATACATTTAAATTTAACTTATATTATTGTAGGCGAATGCGCTCCATTGCTTAATGGTAGTGCGTCTTATATTTTTGGTGCAAGCCTTAAATTTGTAATCTAGAGATCCGATAATATGAGTATTTTATATTAAGCTGTTATATTTACAATTTAAAGTGCAACTGAGTTCAAAAAATTGTTAAACTGAAAAGGTTCAAGCTGGTGGATGTGCAGGTAGACGTAGCTAAAATTTATACAGTTGTTTAAGTGACAATAAAAAATATTATAAAACAAGAATCCATTTGGAGCGATTTGGAGCTCGATAGTTCTGGTCTACTGAAGTTTCGCAAATATTGATTTATTTTATTTTTTCTAAAAATAACAATATATAAAACTATTATAAAATTATCCATGATATGAATAGATGTACAATAGAAGACATGGCCCTTCGATGTATTCACTAAACATGGTTACATAATAGAACGATTTTAAGCTGTGTAAATATATGTGTACACTGAGCAAATATTTCTCCATTTCATCGAAATGTGTTATCCAACTTATGTACTTTAAGAATGCACCACACAATCCAAAAAAAATTTGGTTTTTTTCGCCTCTCAAACGACTGTGCGACGCGAAGAACAACTAAAAAAAAGGTCTAATGATAGTACTATAGATATCATATACAATTATATTAATCACTTGTATAACGTCGACTGTCCTCATTCACTCCATATGAGTCTTGGATATTTTCTGCGTATCACTCTCTATCCCTCTCTCTGCGTTGATGTGATTGAGGAGTACTGCTGGTAATGATGGCACTACAACTCACGTCTTTAAGTATAATGTGGACAGCGACCTGAACACGAAATGAAATGCAACACTCAAGTGATGCAATCTAATGATCCACGCAAATAACCATCGCCATCCGTTTTGTGCGTACTTTGTTTTCATTCAAATCAAACACAGGATAACTCTTGCCAATCGCCAGACCCGTCACTCTAAGCTCTCTTTATTCGAGACATTGATCATCCCTCTCCTGGTTTTCGGCGAACAGGTCTATGGTCCTATTCGCGTTGAGGAAGATTGGACTGTACAACGAGATGAGTGTTTCTGGACGTATACGCATCCAATGCTGGCCATACAAAGCGCTTGCGCAGCTTGGTTTCGGCCAAAAAAGTCTTCCACTCTGAGCCAGTGCGATAATCGTGATTAAGGTAATTCACAAATGGAGCAGGACCTCAACTACATTGATGAGTGAAACTGGTGACAGCGCAGCCATAAACCTTACCGTCGTTTTAAGGTGTAAGGAAACTCGTCGCTTAGAGGAGCCAGCAGAAGAACTGCATTATGTTAAATAACGGAAATCGTCTCTTCGTTGTTTACCAATTCCACTGCCCGTCATGTGAAGGCTCAAATCTTGTCAAAATTAAGTTCGTCAGCTCCAGCTGGGTTTCTCTTTTCATTTAATGTTTACAGCATCAACCAACTCATATTTAAAGCATTACGATTCCGTCTCCTGGACCAAATACAGTCTCTGACAGAAAGGGCATGCGCCCAAGAAGTCCCAAGGCAAGAGTGAGCTTTTTCTTCCCAACCTGCGTTCGTTGAAATCTCTTAAATCGTTCTCCCTTAAATGCATTCAAGCGAAACGAATTGATTCTATTATTAGGTAATGGCATTTAGATTGCCTTCCACAGGCAGAGCATTTAGAAGGTATTTATCGGAAATTACACATCTGGGTATGATTTACTAGTGGTCCAGGAGAGTGAGCGCGAGCTTGAACTCCCTGGATGGCATAGGTTATCTAACAGCACCGCAACATGCTACTCCCACTGAGCTTACGCTTACGATGCAATTAAGGTTTACTTTTATCACAGCGCACCGCACACTCGACTGGCCTACAGGTTCTGCTCTGTCAAAACGGAAACGAATGATGGTGCTACCTCTCACTTAAAGCTGTCACAATTGAATTAACGACGTCCCACCGACCCGCCGACCAGTCGTGCATGGGCATGGACACGTAAATTACAAGCAGTTCTTGTGGGACTCTTGTTTTTTTTTCTTTCTTTTGTTTGGACAGACTATAAAACACTAGAATAAGCTCGTGGTTTATTTATCCATGTCCATGGCCGAAATTCAATTGAACTGCCTCTTCTAGATGTGGTGTGCATGAGGATGTGTGTGTGTTTTTTTGTTTTTGTTTCGCTTTTTGCAAATGACAAACGATTCGTGCCGTTCGGGGCTGTCAAACTTTGACAGTTGTCGGCACGATGTTTTGAAATCAAATGGAGAGGAAACAAGACTAAACGAAAGGTAATACACGACACGATTTAAAATGAAAATAAATAATTTATTTTTGTCAAAGGAAATTGTCTATTTTCGGCTGAGACAATGGACGAGAAACCCAACCCGCCTGACGAATTGTGCAAACGAACAGTGTTCCTAATTAAAATTTGACGTTGATGTCTGACAGTTGCGGTTAATGCGAATGGCTTGCGTTTTATTTGCTTCGTTTCCATTTTAAGGAGAAGAATTTGAAATTGTTGAATTTGTGCATCAATGGGGTATTCAGAAGGCGGGAGATGAATGGATGAAGATGCAACAGAAGGACGAGCTAGCCAATAATTTTTTTTTACGACTGGGTCGGTTCGCAGGGAAGCTGTGTGGGTTTGTTTGTGGTTTTATGTCTCGTAAAGTTTCGATGGAGGGTGAAAGTCTGATCCATTGACCTCCTCGCCGACAAGCGTTAACTACTCATTTTATTGGCGGTACTTGTAGCCGCCTACATATACATGGAGGTGTTTAAAGAGGTGACTGTGGAAATTCAAATCAGAGGATGGGGCTTGTGTCTCCCTCGTTGGGGCCTCCCACAAGGGGCCTTACAATGACAACTGCTTCCTGTCTTTTTGGGTATTCTGAGTTTGGGTACAATAACTTTTATGGTTTTCACTAAATAGCCCTTTGTGTGGGACTGGCGACCGAATTCAAGATTGATTTTCAAATTTACGATACATTTGCGGAAGTTTACGATATTCAAGGCGATGATGGAATAACTTTTAGTCGCTTTGCAAATTATAATTTCTGGACTTTTTATCGAGCTTATAAGCATATTTTTGATGGCCAATGATGATTGGGGGCTATAACGCGCCAATTTTGATAATTCGTTGGTTGGCGATCTTTGACATCTCTGAAGCTGCGTGGGTGTTAAATTTACGAGCGACACAGACAATGAATATTGATGTTCCCGATGTCAGATTAAGTCTAAATGATGAATTTGCGTTCTAGTTTCAGGGATGAATGATGCGTGAAGGTTATCGCATCTTTTATTCAAATGCAAAGCCAAGAACATAAATCAATGTTCACCATCACAACAGGCGAGGATGTGAACATGGTTAACGAATGACTCGCATAAAGAAAATCTTAAGTAATATATCTGCTGATTCTGCCCTTCAGATTCGGGTTGTGAGAGTCATCCCCCATCCGTAGTCTGTTCGTTGACTTATGTACAAGAGTGTTCGCAAAGCCTTAAAGTATTTAGGAACCTCTAAGTCGATTGTCACCAGATCGGATTTAGTCGTGTAGTCGTATGTCCTCCTTTCCGCAGTGGCATCCTCAACTCAAAAGGGCGAAAGCATTATCAAAGACAACACGAGACCTGAATGGGGTGTGTGCTGTGGAGCTGTCGAGCTGTCGAGGTGGAGGAGGATAAGAATCGAAATTAGTCTCACGTGAATGATTTCAGGTTTTTTTTAATGAATGTGTTTTACACTCTTTTCGTGTTTTCCACGTTCGCTAAATGCGAATGGACAACCACACGAGCCTACACTGCTCCTGCGGTGGTGGGTCGGAGCCGAAAATCCTCCTTTATGAGTGGCACATTATCCGAATCATCCGCTTCGTTGGGTTTCTATTTTGTTTTTCTTTGCCTTGTTGTTGCTTCCCACAAAACTGGAAATTGTGGAACCTTTTAAATTGTACTTCACTTGGATCGGTTGTTCTTGCTGTTTTTTTTTGTCTACATTAAACTTATTTAAGAACAGATTAAAGACTCGTTGCGACCTTTAAAGACATACTCCACCCAGGACGTTCGCGCGATCAAATGTCGACAGAAGTATGAATTCCAAAGGCACTGTGGCAACCGAAGGCTGGGGTAAATGTATCGTTTTGTTTTCGAATAGAAGGCTTGTTGGATTTCACAAAAGTTTCTGTCATTGTTCTCTTTGATGCTGTCAGATTACATGTGGTTGACGTATTTGGTTACAGTCTCTTCGAGTTGTCACATGTGTTGACAAGGACCATGTGACAGGACCTATCCTATTGTTATGAGAGCATTGTTTGGCATTGTTTTCCCTGCTGTAAGTACATGGATTGGTTGTGTACAATCAAAACGTACGAATGGGGACAGTGATTGATTGATTGAATCGATATGGCCACCTTTGTTGTTTTGTGTCTCGCATGGTATGCCGGAGATCTTGGCAGATTCTGACGTAATGAAAAGTAATTTCATTTTGAATAAAATGATGATGGAATTCGACTTGAATAACAGATTTTATTTGATTTTGGAAATGTCTGCAAGCTGGTGACAATTGATTCACAATTCGAATGGACATGAAAAGTTTGTTTAAGGGCGTTGTAAGCCTTTGGTTTCCCTTCCTGATTTGGAGTGCAGTGCCGCCATTTCTCTTAGGGAGCCTTTAATGGAATGCGTGAAAGTTCAAATGTGGGCAAATAAGAAAATAGCTAAAAAGAAGAGAGAAGCCATCCATTGTTTACGTGGTTTTCGCGTGATTCTTGATCGTTAGAAAACCATCTTGAATGTAACAATTTTTTGTATATTAGGTTAATATTGTAAGAATGAAAATACTGCGTGCGGCCATGCCATATCTAATGGTGCCATTTCTTGAGTGATGGTAGTAAAAAAACCATCTTCAATTACATTTTCAAAAAGTGATTTTAATGTGCATGAAATTTAATATACTTGTCAGATAATTGTACGGTATAAGTCTATATACAGTAGAATCTCGTAAACACGAACGGTTCTATAAGATGAACACTTCGAAGAGATGAACGAATTTGTAAGACAAATTCCTTCCGAGCGAGAGTCTATCATAGATCAGGTTTTTAAGAAAACCGTTTAAAACTTACACCTTTTATGAACAACTTATTATTTTTGTTGTTTCTTGTTTGTTTGCTTGCTTTTTAAAAATAAAATTAAATTAAAAAAATATTTTTTTTTGTATATACAATACATACGTTCCAATTTGATTCTGGAAAAGATGAACAATTTTGAAAGCTGAACGAAGTGTGTTTTATATCTTCTCATATTTCTAAGACTACTGTATACAAAAATTTAGCCTCAAATGTTTATTACCGATTCACGTCGTAACCGATTACAACCCAAGTTTCACACATGTTTGGTATTGATCTATATATGGTTTGTGAGAAGTTTGGTTAATCGGTAAACGTATGTGTGTGTTGTGTGTGCGTGAAAAACCACATGAATTTCAGAACATTTTGCTTTTTTCTACACATTAGCTGTGTTTTTTTGTCGGTATATGTATAGATCTCGCGAATTTTTCAAAAAAGCGATTCGAAATTGATTTGGTTTTTAGAGTGTCAAGATATATGAAAATAAGTTCTTATATGTACAGGTTAAAACTAAGCGTAATAACGTTAAATGCCTTAGGTTTTGATTCGATTAATTTTTTTTTTTCATAAAATATGTATACAACCACAAAAAATGTTCTAAACATTTTTTGTTCGACGTTTTAAAGTTAAAAATAAGGCCCCGATTGCGAGTGTCGATTGTCGAGGATTCTTTTGATTGAAATCTATTTTGTTATTGTGTAACTCAATCGACTGAGAATTGTATTATTGTGAATTAAAACGTGCATATAACAAATTTGAATACGTATGGCAGTTGAGGGTTTTAAATTTATCAATTCGTCCTTACACAGGCGTGAGACGTACACGAATATTTGATAGACAGAGCTTGTGAGGTATCATAAGTTAGGTGGAGGTGTGTAGCCTTTGTCGGCACAATGTAATGCGTATCGTAACAAATCATGCGTGCAAATACTCATTTGAATTAATACATTTCGGGACATGTTTTATTCGTTGTATGGTTTGTTTTTTTTTTTATATGAAACTATCTTTGTTCGAAATTGAAAATAGAATAAAAATGTTTTGAAGATACAACAATAAAAGTTAATTTGGATATGAATGATGAAAATATAGATGAAAAAAGATTTATAATATTTATTTTATGATTTTCTATCGGGAGAAAATCATCGACCAGAAATTTGTGAACGACAAAATTTGAAAGGAAAATCGACAAATATCAATCGCAATCGACAATCACAATAACAAAACAACAAATCGACGATCGACAATCGGTGTGCATTGATTATCGACACTAGCAATCAGGACCTAGATAAGTAAAAATCCAAAAACCTTGAAACTCCCTTGGGTTGTTGAGGGACTAAAAACTTACACTCTAGTAAAATCTGAAATGAGGTGAAAAGTATTCCCGATAATATTGTATCATTTTTCTATCATTTTTTCTTCTTCTTCAACTTCATAAAAAATGTCCTTATTTGTTTTTTCGGTCGAAAATCTTGCCAGCACAAAAATATTTATTTTCGTCCAAAAGGTGGTTTTTTGACTTTAAACGAACTTATCCTGGAAATAAAACGCACTACAGCCATGATATAAATTGAAACGGAAACGGAAAGTGTAGTGTAGGTAAAGACAAAGATTTGAACTGTTACCTCTTAACAATTGCAAAAGTATACCACGTCTACAGTCGGTGGTAGGCATTGGAGGGTTAAGGAGGGAAGGTTTAATTTTCACTATAATATAAATAAATAAAACTATAATATAATATATAATATAATATAAATACCGACTTTTAAAAATATTAAAGAAAAAATTTGAAATAAAATCTCTACAAAAGAACATTTACAAAAGAACCGACATTTGTTTTACGTTATACCAGCATTTCCGTATGATTTTTCGTTAAAGACCATTTTGTGCTTGAAATCATACAACCGACTTTTCGGGTTCCCTGCACTCCTGAAACAAAACAAAAAAGTGATCCCAATTTGACTGACAGATTGATGATATGAACGCAGTTGCAGACTGCTGTCATGTAGTCCGTGCAGTTTATTTCCATTTATGAACGCAAATTTTGCAGGACTGTCGCAGTGTAATGTTTATGAACTCGGCCATGGCATTTAAAGTAGATAATGATTCATTTATGGGCTTTGTCGTTAGCTATTCTTTTTTATAGACTCCTTGTAAGAATTCCTCTTGGTGTCTTGTCAAAGTTTCTGTCCGTCACATCTGCTCAGGTGCCCGCTTTAATAATCCCACAAGGGTTCATGATAGCTTCTTCATGAAACTTCCGCTTATACCGGAAGAGGAAATATTCAAAGTAACATACCAATGCCGTTTTGGCAACACATCGATGAATGGGAAATGCGGAGGAACCCGCTCGAATTTAATTGTCAGGAATTTGGTCCTGACAGCAACTTTATACAAATAAATGCCAAATAGAAACTATGACACCAACTCTCGCGCTGGGTTCAAAGAAGTCGAACGGTTAACGAAAGCTGTGAATAAATTTAAATCAATAATAATGTTTCTACGACGCTGAAGACACATTTTGTAAAACTGAAATATAAAGCTTTTGACATTTTTGGAACATTTTCAAGACGAGAATTCCTTGTGAATGTTGTTACATGTTAAGAGTTAAGTTAAGGGCTGAGTTTCGAGGAGTCGCGGAGCTTAAGCACTCACGAGAGATCTCCCCAAGCGAAGTTTTTGGTCTCGTCGGACCACCTCGTCCTTAGTCTGCCACACGGTCGGGAACATGATGAAATAGCATTCAAGGCACGCCTCGGAAGTCGTGATGATGGCAACATTCCTGTCACATAGCCCAACCATTGATGCGGAGCCAATTTCGAAGAGACAGCTGCTCAACATTGTGTTCCTCGCGTACATACTCCCGTGTTGCTCACCATATCTCGGCGAGTAATTCCCACAAGAGCACGAAACAAAGTCATCTCAGCAGTTTTTATTCGCGATCTTATTCTTTCGGTCAAATCTAAAATTAATGACAATAGGCGGCCTTGCAGATCTTCAAAGCTGTTTGAAGAATTGAATATCCTACAGGAACGCTAAGTATTACATCACCCGTCACTCGTAAAAAGACCCGAGATTCTTAAACCTTCAATAGGATTCCACTGACATGCTGTTCGGATTTGTCCATTTTAACCTACATTCCAACATCAGCACGTACGGCCACAAACCTGTTGAGTTCGTCCTGGAGTTCCGTCTAGAAGGATGTGAGGATAAGTAAGCCATCTGCAAGAAGAAGATGGCTCACCCAAAACTCTCCTCGCCTTAAGAGCGTTCCAACATCCAGTCCACCTATAATAATGAAAAGTAGAGGTGACAGGACACATCCTTGGCGTATTCCAACTCCCATGGCGAAAGTGGAAACCTTTTTTATTTTTAAAACGTTTTTTTTTTTTTGTTTAGCGTTGTGGTCCCTTTTCATAAACTCTTAACTGTCATTTGTCGTGGGTCTCTATTTATTTTCAGCTCATGTCTGGGCAGGCTTTAGAAATATTGTATTTGTAGTTTTTTGAACTTCTACACAACACGACTCAGAGGTGCAGGAATGGCAACAACTGTGCCACTTAGATCGATGAGCTCCTTTCCAAGTTTAAGCAGAAATGGAGGAAATTGAAAAGGGTTTCTAAAACTCATTTCAAGTTCACGGAAAATCGCATTTGACCCCTTCAAGGAAAAGGTTAATGCAGGGAGAGCCTCCTAAATTATTGTGAAAGTGAACGAACAAAACAGAGAAACGCACACACAGTTTCAGAACTTAGAGGGACCTTTCCTTTGGGAACGAGATTAATTAAAAACTGAAAACGAGCAATTGGACGTGAGTCCCCTAAGAGATTATTTATTTTTGTGACAGTACTTTTCTTTTCCTTTGTTTTCTTTTTGTTTTTTGTTTTTTTTTTTTTTTTTTGAATTATTCGATTTCTACGTTTTTCTTTCGAATTTCCATCGTTATTTATTTAATGGATTAATATGATACTTTTGAGATGTTTTCCTGGAAATGTTCGGTTTGAAGAAAATAATCCCTCTCCTTAGTTTCACGTGATACGCACAATTTGCGAGATTACCTGTAGCAACGGTGAGGACTGTTACACAAGTCAACAGCTAGACTGTACAAAGCGCTGATATGAATTGGTTTTTGTTTACAACTGGGATAAGATATAAATAATTCATCTATTCGCAAATCTTAGATTGACTTTTATTTAGTTGAAAGTAGGTTTTCTGGAAGAAGAGCGCTGAAGGGCTTTTCCTCCCTCTGTGAAAGTTGCAACTCAAAATGCAGCCCTTGCTGCGTAATCTCCATAAATACACAGCTTCAGTGTATGGTAGCAGTATTTTTTTTTTGCAAGAGCTGACGTATGGACGTGCGTCGAGGTAATTTAATTCAAATCGCAACGTTCCCTCATTCGTTGTGAAGCGATTTGTGTTTATGTTACGGAATTTATGTTTCCCCGAAAACTGAATATATGTATCATTACCATTATCCCTGTGTGTTGTAGTTGAAATAGCCGATGGCAAATGAAAAAATATTGTGTAAGACATGAAGTATCGATGGGGGCAAGCACACCAGAGTAGGAGAAAACAAAACAGAAAAGAAGAAAATAATAACAACATCCACCCATCGAACAACGTATCTTTTTCAATCACCAACCCCTTAAAGTACCCACCCAACCCACCTTACCCTCCGCCCTATACGATACACAGAGCGACGAAAGATTTAACCCAAAATACGAGGCCGTCGAAGAAACCAACCCTCTTTGGTTCTCCGCGCCATCAAAACACGAGCTACCAGCCGAGTTGTTGCAGAAATCAAACCAAACACCCTCGCTGTGTGTATATGTGGGAGAGATGAGTAAAGAGACAGAGAGCGACACCAAGAGACAGAGAGCAAAAAAGCTCAATCCTAAGCGAATACCTGGGTATTTGTGAGTCTGTTAGAGCTCCCCCAACGAAAGAAAAGCTACCTCGCATGGTGTATCTTTATCTGGGGTGGAAATGAAAAGAATGAAAAAGCTCCCCCAGCGCGCCATCTGGTAAGTATGCCTCTGTTAGAGTGCGGTTAACATTATTAGTTTTACGCCAGTTTCTTCCAAAACACATTTCTTTTGGTTTAGTCAATTACAATATCTCACCTCCGCACTGTCGTCTCGATTACGAGGAATCACATTTTTTTTTGTTCGCATCGACTGACACGTGATTCCGGAAACAAAACACACTCTACTTGCAGCTCGCAGATACATGTTCCACGGATACATCATTAATTTGTTCTGTTCTGTTTCTTTTTTTTTTGGGGAAATTCAAGGGATTTGCTCTTCGGTCGGATTCGTTTTGGTGTTGTCATAGAAAGTCACTCGGTGTATTGGAAATTCTACGATTCAGTATCGTCCACCGTTTGTGTCTGCTGGTCTTCGTCGTCGTCGTAGCTGTCGTGCGGGTTACAATTGATGGTGATTTTACTATTCCCGTAGGTGAAAAAAAAACAAACACAAAGTCTGAGTTTTTGTGAATGAATAAACGATTATTCATTTGATAATTAATCAATTCGCGGTTGTTTCAGCGCAAACACACTCCTGTGGGGTTTTATTTTTTGTCTGTCGTGCAAGATAATCTTGGTGCATGGTTCTTTCGGTTGGCAAAGATGTTTTGAGAGCTTCAGCTTCTAGTGCTAGTGTTTGCCTGCCCTCGGCTGTGTAGTGTCATCTAGGGTTTTGTGTACACGTTAGTCATTTTGTCAGAGTGTTCTATTATTAAAAGGAGATATTAACTGCGGATCAGTGAATTTTGGGGTAGCGCGCGGATTTTACCCCTCGACCTAGAGTCAAGTGTATACATATATGTATAATCGAGTATTTCTGCTTTTATATTGATTTAAATTCAGTCCTCTACCACATCATCGTCAAACAACCAGCCCAGCCAGTCAACAAAAAAGTGAAAAAAGTGAAAAAAAACGATACAACAGGGGTTGAAGCAGCATCCGGATGATACAGTTTTTGGACCAGCCAAAGAATATACCTATATACCCGCACGTATAAATAACCTGAGCTGTATGTGCTCAATTAAAATTTTGAACCTAAATGATTTGTTAGGCAAATAGCTCAGCTCTGAAGTTGTGTGCTGTGCGCTGTGCTGTGTATTTGGATACGACAAAACGAACGAATTTATTTTCTCCTTCTTTCCTTCTTCAAAAGACAATACAGGTAAGTCTGCATTTTTTTTTTTTTTCGCATCGGAATCCATTGATTGTTCATCGAGTTGAATTTTTTATGTCAAAGCAAAGTGTTGATGTGGGGGGCGAATGGTAGACTACTTGTTTTTCAATTACTGCACTTGATACGTTGCCCTAGACCGTAGTTAAGTGAGTTCGAGTGATTATACAAGCAATTAATGAGTTGGAAAAGGGGGAAAGCGTATTATTAAGCGATTAAAATGTCGATTGAGCAGAGGGGACGTTGCTTATTTGTTGACATTTCTATTTAACCATATAATTTCTTGTGAGAGTTTAGGTTTTGTTTACCCCCAAACGTTGTAAATTTTTCACACTTGCCTGTGTGTGTGTGTCGGGAGAAAAGCGAGGATACGCGATAAATGTATGCATTGTGACCTATTTTTAGACAGACATCTTTGGAAAATTTTCCAGGAGCTTGTCTTGGTTGAAATGGGCAAATATGTGATTGTTATTCTCCTGTGACATGGAACAACACTTGTGTGGTTTCTGAAAAATAATTAAATAACTTTCAACCTTAGACCCGTACATTCACAAACTGGCTTGTCGTATCTGAGCACTGATGGCCCTGAGTTTGAGAATGGTGTTGCATGTAAAGACGACATTCTCTGAATGTTTGACAACTCCACAGCTTGTACCTACATGTAGTTTTTCATTTTGTAAAACCATCATGTACAACGAAGGAGTCTTCTTGAGTGAATGAGATGCATTTTGTGTAAAAACATCTGTGGACTTCAAAGGCTAACATTCTAAGTCCAACAAAAATCCAACAAATTTCTCCGGAATATTCTTGCCACCAAGCTATTCCAGTGAATTAAACAGTTTGACTTATGGTCCCCCGCAAGGAAGGGCTTTAGGGCCACTCATCTTGTATATCTGTGGCAGAACAGCTCCAGCCTGGGAAAGGGATACTCAGAAATGGCATCGACAATATCTTTTAAGGTCGTTAAGATATTCCATGAATTACGCCTCGGTTCAGTTCATGCCTTGACTCATATTCGAGTCTATGTACACAAGCCATTTCCTCATTCCAGGAATTGATGATCCTTCCGAGAAGTTTGCTGTTCTGGCTTATTTTGACTTATAGAGTGTGTTCTTGAGTTACAAAATTTAAAATTCAAATATAATGAATTTCGTTTCCTCGCTCGTTTTGCTTTCTTAATTATGATCTGGGGGAAACAATTTCTTCTGGAATTCCATTTTTTTTTTAATTTTCAAAGATTGGATTTAGATGGGTCTTGATAAAATGAAAGCTGTCGTCATGAACGAATCTAATTTTTATAAAATTGTTGAATTTTAAAAACATTATTTTGTCTGCTGACGTTTTAAATAAAGGCTTTCCTTTAGCTAGGGGAGAAGAGGAATTTTTTTATACAATCCCTTACTCTACACGATTTAAACGTTTATCATTATGTTTTCGATTTATTTGGTACTACAGTGAAAGCTCCCATAGGGGGAAAGCAGCATGTTTGTCCAGCTAAGGGAGATGGCAGTTCATTGAAAAAATGATTTCATAGTCAGTCCAAAAATTTTGCAAACAAGATAAAATGAACAAAAAGAAACAACTGAATATAATTAAGATCCGTTACGCATTTGAGGAGAGACAATGATTTTATGGCACGTGCACCACACACACTGTGCTGTTGCTGTCGACTCTCGAGAATTCGAAACTCAAGGGACCTTCCAAAATATTCGAATTAACGAGAGTATAATACGAAAAATTGAGTCGAGTTAGAAGGAAGCACCAAAACGAAATAACTTCGCATAGAATGTATGCAACAATTATTTGACACACTTTATTAAAAAGCACACATCGCATTGCAAATTGCAAACAAATTCGAATTACTGAGATGAGGCTACTGATTTCGAATTTCAGCGTGTTTCCTGGCAGCCCGACTGAGAGACCACTTCGAATTAACGATCGCACAAAAACACATAGGTTTTGTTCGATTTATCAAGGACAATCAGTTCGTGCAGTTAATTAAGTCGACTGTATTTTGTTCGTTTATCTTTATCGTTCACATACCGTGCAAAAAGGGAAGTTGGAGACAAGCAGTGGTGGTGCAAGTGGAAAGTTTTTCTAAAAAAAAATTCTTGAAAATTAAATTTACAAATTTATGACTGATGCCCCTGCCCACGTGTGGGAGTGTCCGCTAAAGGGGACATAAAATGTGTGGAATTCAATTCAAGATTAAAGGTCATGAGAAATTGTCCGTTTAAGGGATTGTCCGCCTAAGAGGGCTGTCCGTAATCAGAGCTTTCACTGTACCAGGATTAAGATATTTTTTGTGGTCGTCTC
Source organism: Eristalis intricaria (assembly GCA_964034865.1). Lineage (NCBI taxonomy): Eukaryota > Metazoa > Arthropoda > Insecta > Diptera > Syrphidae > Eristalis > Eristalis intricaria. The sequence goes on along the minus strand of OZ035876.1, from coordinate 13,311,131 downwards.
TCTTGTTCTCTCGATTTCTCTTCGTCTCCCTCTGCTGATGGATAATTCTGTGGTCACAAGTCATAACCGCCTAAGTCGGTTTTTATGATTTTTTCGGGAGAGGAGTTGAAACTTTCAAACTAACACTACACTTCATATTGAAGCTATTGGGTTTTTTTTGGAATAACTTCTGTTTAAAGAAGGATACAGACATCAACAAATTAGCTGAACATAATGGTACAGGTCATAGTTTTATAATGGTACACTATCATAACTCAGTTTTGTTCTAACTCGACTTAGATGGCAAAGGTTTGTGACCACAGAATTGTATCGACATTCTGCTTCAGGTGATGCATGCGGGAAAATGCTTTACACATAACAGACTTCGCATTTGAACGGATATTCACCGATATATGTTAACATTTGAGTCGTCAAGCCATTCGAGTAGCTCAAGGCTTTGCCATAAGTTTTTCGCGTTCCTTCGTGTTTTGTATTTCAACTTCCTGTCATAATATTTGTACTCGAATGGCCTCAATCACGGTTGATTGATCTCCGATTGAGAAGTGAATTTTTTCTCACATATTTCGCAACTGTATGGTTTTTCGACTGCATGACGTCTCATATGTAACATCAGCACCATAGGTCTGGAGTCACATTGAGTGTCCGTCCACTTAATTAAATTTTCACGGGATACCTTGATTTGTTACTGGCTGCATATTTTTCAGGGTAAACCATCCCTCTGGGCTAGGCCATGAAGAACGCAGGGACAACGCTGCTCCAGCCCGAAGAGTCTTCGAATCCGAATCAGTGGAACAACGCAATTTAGTCGGCCTATACGACTGGATGGCGCAGTTGGTAGAGTGCTTGCCCCTGGTAAGCGGGGTTCGAATCCCAGTGAAAGCAAAGTTAATAACCTTTTATCTGGTTTTCAAATCTGGTCCAGTCAGTCAATGAGTGGTAGTAGTCTAATTGTGGGTACCACAACGGACCAACATGGTCTAAGTGTGCTGGTGAATACACTAGCAGCCCCCCTACCTAATCCTAACCTAACCTAGTCGGCCTATGGAACCGATGGTGTGTGGAGAAGGACCTCAACCAATTTGTCGTGCGAAATTATACACAGCTGGCCAAAGATCGAGTCAGTTGGTGAGGCTTATAAGCTGAGGCCCAGGGCCACCCCGGTATAAGAACAAATCATCCCGAATCTCATCCAACACTATTTTTTCCACAAAGCTCGACCTTTTTTGAGACTTTCCTCTGAAAAGTCTTTGAAGAGCACTTGTAAAACAAAAGTCTTCTAGGCATTGCTTATTGTTGACGTGTTAGCTAACGACTCATAGATTGTTGTTATTTTTTAATTTATCAATTCCCGTAATCAGAAACCAATGCCTACTTATCTTAGAGAAAACCCACCAGAAAATCAACATAAATATGACCAAGTTGAGAATTTCAACACAATTTCAACCTTTTTATTAGGTTCTCATGATTACTTATGTCATCAAGGTTTATTATCAGTTGAAATTAAGGCCCTGTCACTCATCATTTTTATTGCTCCACATTTAAATGCCGTCACACTAAGTAGAAGAGCTCACAAATTCGAAAAAAAAAGTATTTCAACTTATGACGTCGGACGTATAGCGACAGATTAATTTATCTACACCATCAACGCTGAGTTCATGTTATATTCCACGATACAATTGCCAATCTCTCTCTCTCTCAAAGAGATTTGATTAGTATATCGTATCGAGAAAATATCATAATCCCGAAAATTTTCAAAATCTGCTTTTTGTGTCGTTGGCATGGATTTCGTGGGAAGCTTTAGGCCAAACTGGGTGAAGTCTGTGGGCGGCAGATACTTGACCATGTGAACTGACAAGCTCTGAGTCATATGTCACATAAATCAATTTCCATTGTTGGGAAAATGAAATATGGGCTTAGACTATCGGCTATTGTGTGTTTTTCAAATGAGACAGAGATGTGGAAGGGTGGGCACTTTTCGTAGGCAGCATACCTACAACATACATAAATAATAAATATTGCTTTTTTATGGAGTATATTGTGATTTAAATTTGGAGTGTCAACTTGGCATCACGTAGTGACGGTCAGTCGCTAATGTTTGGTAACAAGTTTGTAGAATATTGCACCCCCAGGTAGCTCTTAATTTTGATTTTGTAAGCTGTCAAATAAAACATAATGCCATTTTTCTTATAAGGTCGGCACCAATATCAAAAAATGTATTTTCATCTTGTCCAGAAATTACAGCGCCTCTCCGTGGCTCCGTGTGTAGGTCCATCAATTTCTGGGGTATCTGACTAGGGAAAAGAAAAGGACCCTTACCTCAAAACTGCAGGTCCCCTCCGCTCCACACAGAGCACAATACCACAATGCCTTGTACAAATGTTTTCTGTAGAAGGTATTCATTCATATCGCGTTTTCCACCAGGGACTATTTGAAATTTCTCAAACATTTTCTTATTGGTTTTAAATACACTCAAACCGCTTATGGCCAAGAGCATGTATGTTGCGCAAGCGCAAGCGTTCGGCAAAATATTAAAAGACTCGGCCTGACATTTCGATGGAAACGTTTCTCGTTAAATATTTTCTCATATGATCTAGGCTGCCAATGTACAGAACCATTTCTCGGTACAACACGTTCATTGAATTGAGTCGGTTGGTCAGCTGAAAGTCGCAACAATAAAAGAGTATAAGAACGCACCCCACGTACATATGTAAGTTGTGTCATTGGGCCGTCTTGATCGAAGGGGATTAAAAAATAATTCGTTTTCTTTCTTTTTATTCTTGTTCTGTTTTTCTGAATCTTTCTTTTTAAATAAAAACCCTATGTAAATATCGAAGCCTGCTTTGTGGCTGTGACGCCGTTGTAGTAAATAGCATCACTACGGTAGAGCGTGAGAGCGTGGGAGGTGCTCTTCTATAATGTCATAGTACTCATGACCTGCATCTTAGCCCTTATCTTTGTTGTTTTGTGTACATGTTCTTTATTGTCTTAGAGTAGCTGTGATCTCACCACCGACAAGTTCGGACGTGCTGGAGAGACGACACCACAACCGCTTGGCAGATCCAAGACGAGATGGTTGAACAAAGTCCAAAAACTCGCCTGGTTACGCTTGGGTATAACCCTTGAGGAGTTATAGTCGAAGGCGGAGTATCGAATTGCTTGGAGATATCTCGTGCGTGCTAATCCTTTAGTGGATCATGCGGGTGAAGCACATGAGTTTTCCCCTGATGAAGGGAGTATATTCTGTTCGCTGTCAAAAATACCCCCAGATAGTTCTGTGCGTTGACGCACTTACAATTGTCGTCACTGTCGTGGAACTTGGTAGTAAATTTTGATTATAAGTTAATGTACACGTCATTTTGACATTGACAGATTCGTCATTTGCTTAAGGGTGCTTTCACAGTGAAAGCTCCAAATTGTCAAGTCCCAGGTGGAAAACCAAACTTAGAATATCTTCAAGAAGAAAAAATGTGTGTGTACAATGTCTGTGAAATATTAATAAAATATGTAGTCGCTTGGTAATTAATAGATAAACAACTCTCTACAGACGCTTAACGACAGGTTGTGCTTAACTAAAGAACAGGTTTTATTCTGAACTATATTTTGACGCGTTTAACGCGTTAAGGGATTGAGTAAACAAGGAATTTCGCTGACAAAATTATTTGAAGCGTGCCTTAACTCCTAGGTTGATAATAAGTAAATACGTCAGGAACTTGAGTATACGTCAGTTTCTAAAAGTACGCAATATCTGGGTCTCTTTCGAGAAACAGGTTTTCATTGTATGGATTGCACAAAGAGCTGAGTGAGCTGAGATTGCTTGTTGGATTTGCATTGAAATAAAATGTGGAATTTACCAACTTTCTGAATTCAGAAGTGTATTACTGTCTAGAAAAACAGCTTCTCTAACTTCGCGGAGTTGGTAACCATCCCCTCGTGACTAATATCCTCACCTCCTGAGTGGAGAGATACCATATTGAACTAGATGCACGCAACTAAACGCAGCTAGCCAGTGCTCGTACTGGTTAGAGAGGCTTGTTTGTATATATACACGTATAAGAAGAAGGTCCTGAATTTCCACGCATCTGTGCTTTCTTTGTGCCTTGTGTAAGAATATAACAAACTAACCCTGCTACAAGACAGCAGCAGTATTTATAAAATAAGAAAAAAAAACAGGGCCATGTACTGGGCGCCATTGAGAATGTCATCTCGTTCGCAACATTTTTTTTACATAGTTTAAAAAATTACCGAACGATTGTGCCATCAAATATTGCTTCAGCAGCATCCTTTGGAGTTCACTAAATATAGTCAACATGACAACACGAGAAATGAAAGCGAGAAAGAAAAGAACAGCAATTGCTGTAGACATGAACATTCTGAGGGAATGGTCGATGGTTCTAGGCACTGATGAGTTCTTTAGCATCACACACGCAGAATTTGATGTTGTCCTATTCATCCTCTCCGCGACATGTTCTGTAGCAATAGCGCAGTCTCGTCGGCTCTTAGGCTCAGATAATTGGGAATCTGGACGGGTAAACCATATGGTCGCGCTTTCATACTTAAAGTATGGAGAGCAGCCGGACTTTGACACTCGCCCCAAAGAACACCTTCCACCTACGTTTTCCAGCCCGGAAACAAAATCAAGAACCACTGACTGGCAGTAGCCGAAGGGGAGTACATGTACACTGACCTGTACACTGACCGCTCAAAAGCGACTAAGAGTACAGGCACGGGAGTCTTTATTCAACAATTCGCAAAATCCCTCGTAGCAAGAGACGATGCAGGGTTATTGATACACAACTATTATATTTTACCCAACAGTTAACCGGTAATAAAAGCCATACCATCGGACATGTTGACGTCGAAACTGAAGAATCAGTGAGACATGGTCCCTATGGTGGGTATCATAGAACAGTGGTATCTAGAAAAAAAAAGCGCGCTCTGAACTAGGATAATCTCCGGCAATCCCTTATGCATTCACGCCACTTAGCTCCATAAGGAAGACAAACCTATAGACAAAGTCATGGACAGAGTTAGAACTTGATGGCTCGGTCTAGAAATTCGCGCAACTGCAAGGGCCCTGTGCACAACAAATCTTAACTGACAGCTGCAAGGAAGTGCGAACGCGTCCTAATCAAGCCCGCGTCGCGACTGAACATGGTACACAACGAATTTTGCAGGCGCTGCAGAGATGAGAAAGATATAGAGCCTATCCAACATCTGCTCTGCGAATGCCCAGCCCTTTTAAGGAGAAAAAAGTATATTTACAAATTAATCCAGATGTTTTTAGGGGTAAAAGAAGGTCTCACGGTAGTACAGTATAGTGAAACTTCACTAAAGCCTGTAGGAGTGTCCGTTCTGAAGGGGCTGAAGACACACCAATATCTTGATGCGGGACCATGATGAATGAGGTTTCCCTTAAAGAGGTGTCTTCGTAAAGAGAAGTTCCACTGTATAATTTTTTGAGATAACAATGCACCCAGGTTTGTCTAAGTGAACCATTGCCGTACCTACCTATCTGCACCGAAAAATTAAAAAATTATATCGCATATCAGACCCCGCCTCCGAATCCTCTGATGAGAGACACCAGATTTTTATGCACGCGTTTAAATTTTTTGAAAATAAATGAAATGCCTGCACTTAATCCTTCCAGTCATTCCATTTAACACAATTTATTCACGATTACAATCACGCATATCTCTTTGAAAAAAAATGAAAGGATTTAAAACATTATTTAAAAATCCTTTCCACGTGCGAATGGTCTCCCAACTTGTTGGTTATGATTCAATAATTAACACGAATCAAACCGTAAAATAAAATTCAATTCATTGTGAATTAAATCGTTGCGTTGAATGTGGAACGCGTACCGAAAGCACTTATCGGACAGGCAAAAACGCACTGACTCTAGTTTAGTGGCCATGTGAGTGGAATATTAATTTAATGCGACACTTTGTCGCGTGTTGTGATGAATACCCTGCATTTGATACGACGTAAATCGGTGGCTTCAGGAAGTGATATGATTCTGAATGTTGATGCAAATGGTTGAAGCTCGTTGGAATGAATGTTTAAATTTGAATCAATTTCAAGATGCGACACGTGAAACTTTACCCACGATTAATGAATATTGAGAAGCTAATTCCTCGCTGGGAGTAATTAAGTACACATAAGATAACAACGAAGTAAACATTGCATGACCAAGTCCTAGCCGTTTGTTTACACCTCTCTGCAGACTCAGGTGCGTGAAATCAGGCCTCGTCATAAATCTCGAAGAGTTATTGACGGCAGTAAAATTAAAGGGATTAATAAAAGTTTCACGATCAATTTCAGGGACGGTCTGAAAGCCCTTCACAGGTAATGAAAAATCCTAAGAGAGATTACGTTGATTTTGATTGTGGGTCACAGCATCGAATGAGTGAAGTATTATATCTCGAGAGACACCAATAAACGGTCTGTTTTGTGTTGGCCAAGTTTCAAGGGCAAATGGGATATCGACGTGGTTTCTTCGTTTTCGATTCAAACATTCGATTTGAATTTCTCGATGAAATTGATGCAAATTATTTTGTAAACAATAAACAAGAACGCGGCATGTTGTTTATTCGCAAATTGAACTACAATGTAAATAACTCATCTGTGAACTCAAAACTATGCCGCAGCTCGCATGTGATCGCCGACTGTTGGAACCGTTGTGCGAGTCATTGGCATGATTGATTGCACGAACTTGTCATGGAATCTGACAAATTCTCTTCGACTCAGAAGTAAACTAGGCGTGATCTTATGAAACGCGGAAGTGGTTAGAGATTCTTAGGAATTCTCAAAAGATGCTATTTTCAACATTCAGCAGTGTTCGCACTTAACTCACACCCGAGTCGACATAAGAGGCTCATGTAGGAAGCGGAAGTGATACTCAACGAATCACATTGGTCTGACTCATAATTTAGTTGCATGTGCGACATGTTTTTGCCAAGGAATGGCAAATGGCAAATGTATTTCAGATGATTAAGTAAATCCCATCCTCTTGTAACATTCACGACGCATTTCAAAAGAATCACCGACTCACTGGCTCATATCCAAAAAGCTGGTACCATACCTGTCACATTTTATGAAACATTCCTTGAGAGCAAACCTGGGGATTTGCTGTCGTACTTTTCGGAGAAGGGTAGCAACAGCTACCTTCCCACAAGCATTGAGGGGGTAGGAGCTTTGAAATGTTTGTGTTTCCTTTTTGCTGCTGCTTCGTGTGTGTGGGGGTATGGACGCACATTTTCTACTTTGTCATACCATGAGAGAGCCCTGCCAGATTGCATACAAAAGTCACACCGACTCGCACATCTGAGGGAAATCTAATCAGCAGTTCCAATTGAAGAACTGCAAAACAAACATTTGTCCAATCCATGTACAATTTCGCATGGAGTTGGTTTTTTCGATTGAAGTTGCAATTGTTTTCCTCTCTTTCTGTGGACCTGTGTGTTGGCCTTTAACCTTTTAGACGTATTTTTTCATTCCGACGGATTCTAAAATGGTATCCACGTGCAGGTGAATTGAGGTTATGGAAGGCAATATGCTTCAACTCATATAAGGCTAATGTATCCATGGATATGACGTGTCATTTATAAAATTATGAATCCTAATGCTTTGGGATTACTCTCAATTAGAGTGCATTAATCCTTGGTCTTTTCAAGTCCAATTTGTCAATGAAAATCAATTTAATCTTCTGGATAGACGGGGATGTTAGATGTTGACGGAACATTTTCAGATGGGGGCGTATTCAATGGACGTTCGATTTATTCTCCGATGTGCAGTTTTTCATGGTCTTTTATTTTTTTCGGCATTGTCCAACTCGAGCCGAGCGGATGGAATGTGCTGGACGGACATTCAAAGGCTTCAAGCGAGTCTTAGAAAAAAAAGGCATATGTTTGGATTGGCTTTGCTATGGACGTGTACATGGACATGTAATCATGTTCACACAGTCATAACAAATATTTTCGACTTTTCCTCTAAATGAAAATTAGCTGTATGGACAGACATCGTAGTGCATGAAACCAATTCTGTAATTGAAATTTTTTCGGAAGAAGTACAAATTTCCCTAATGGCATCGAAGTGGTTCCACTGATTTGGGGAATCTTGTTCATTTCCACTTCATCTGAAAGTATGCTGTGACCTAAATGAGATTGATTTAAATTTTTTAAGAAACCTGGCCTAAGTCAACATTGTTCTCCAACTAACACGGTCTTGGGCTAGGAGCCTCCAGTTTCGTACACCCAACTGGTTGAGGTCCTTTTCCAGCTGGGTACGCAACGGAGGCGAGGTCTTCCTCTACCAGGTTGTAATTAGATTGAACTCGAAGACTTTCCGAGGTGGATCGTTGGTGTCCATTCTCTCTACCGAGGCATTCAAATTCGTTTGACCAGATCGATGTTGTTCTACAGCTCTTAGTGTTCGTCGTCCATTTTTCTCCTCGAAACTCCATCTGCGTAAACGGGACCAAATATACAGTGATTCTTTTATTTACGGACACCCCTTTATAAAGGACACCTCTCTTTACGGACAATTTGTCATCGCCCCCGGAAAATGTATTCGTGGATTTCAACCCCTTCACAACAGCCCTACATAATGGAAAATCATAATGGGTAACTTAGTCCGCATATGATATTGTTCTTTCTGCGTCCTACAGCAGGACTGGGACTATCAAGGTCTTATATAGAGATAGCTTAGTTCTTCGAGAAAGGGCTTTACTTTTCAATTGCCGCCTAAGGCCAAAAACACAGCGATTAACCAGGCTTATCCTTCGTTTTATCTCTGTAGTGCTGACATTCCCCACTAATAATATGCACTGAAACTACCACATATGCGAATTTATCACACATACGCGAATCAAATCATTCGACATACAAAACGCAATTCATCAAAGTAATATGATGAATGAAATGCTTATTTCCTGTTCTTCCCTCGCGTATATGAGGGTTCAGTGTATTTCACAATGTTCCTTCTTGTTGATTCTCACATTTTCCCAGGGCTGCTGCTGACATGGAATTTTCCTTTATTGCCTTTTAGGTTCTTTTTCTGTGTCACATTGATTGGTCGTTGTGATTATTCTAAGGTTATGATATGTATCTGTAAATTTCTACTACATTGAAACTTCTCTACAGTGGGCCATCGGACCGTCCTTTCTAGGAGGGTGAGGGTCACTTCCATATTTTATTTTACAAACTACGCAACTCTCAAATGGTGTCAATTCGGTTTCAAAACATATGCATAATGTGAACTAATTGAAACAAGGCGTTTTCGAATTTCGGAGGAAAAAAAATACATAGCTAGCTACTTACAAAACTGATTAAATTATTTTCAAATCTATTAAAAACAACACAATCATATTTTTGATCACAATTTCAATATAAATGAATTGAAAGGAAAAAAAATACAAAATAATACGTTTATACCTGCATACATATTGGTATTACCACTATGGTAACATTTTTTGTTATTTTGGATTGAAAATAGCTTAACCTGATCACTCATAATTGACTGATATTGCTTCTGCCCTCAACTTCAGCAAACTGTAAATTGTTTTTGCGTCCAATTAATTTTGATCGGCGTACTCAAGAAGCGTATTCGTACACTGGACCACTTGCGAGTTAGCTGCTTTAGGGGCAGCTGGAGTGGTTTCATTCCCCGAAGTGTTCAGGTCCGTGGCTTCTACGATGAACTGGCCTCTAACTGCTTGTATTGCCATTTTGTTTTCGATATCTGTAATTCCTAGGAGATCATTAATTTCTTGTAACTCTCCTTGAAGCTGATTTTCGGGTAGAATTGAATAAGTGGAATTTAATTTTACTCCCGTAATTGTTGACGTGGGTCGCTGAGGCGTAGTGGGTTAGTGCGTCGACTCCTACGCTGAGGGTGCCAGGTTCGATACCCGAATTTACCACTTTTCATATTTCACGGCTCCACCTCTTTCGAGTCACTGACAATGCTCAAAGAGTATTTCTATCTAGAAATAGCTTCTCAACTACGCCGTTCGAAGTCGGCATTAAACTGTAGGTCCCTTCTACGCGTGAGAGAACAATAGCACGTAGAACACGAGTGGTTGCTGAGAAGCTAGGCCGTGGCTCTCTACGGGCTGTAGCGCCACCCATATTATTATTATTATAATTGTTGACTTGGACACGGCACAAAATACTTCTTAGCTAATGCAAAACGACGATGTCCAGGAACTAGTTCTTGTAAAATTGTGCATTTAAATATTATTTAATCGATATTAAATCGGTGAAATTTTTCTATCAATGCTATCAAGTACCAAGTGAGCTTAATTCACACACAAAATGAAAAAAAAAGAAATACGAACCAAGCAGCACATAACTAATTGAACAAATATAACTGCGAACTGACACATAACATCCATACCTACACAAATGGCAATTGTTGTCTATCTACAATTCAAAGAAAAATAACAATTCTTTAGTCCCCAATCGTACGCAAAACGAGCAAGAGAAACAAGAGATATATAAAAACTTAAAGAAAAATACACATTGTACTTCACATTATCAACGGACTATTGTACAAGTTTTACACTAGCATTCATTATATCTAATGTTTAGGCCAACAGAGCTTGGAATACATACATGCAACATTTTTCTGTCTCTTCTCTGTTTGTATTTCCTTCATGTGTCTGTTATTAGGAATTCCACTGCTGAAAAGACGTTGAAATGCATGTCCGTGTCCGGTATAGAGGGGATCCGTTGTAACATAGTTGAAATACACGAATAGCTGGCACAATGACGAATTGGCTGCATAATAGAGAGGTGTACGTTATTGAGGAGTGTCCGTAATGAGAGGTCTACTTTCATGACGGTACCAAGATGAATGGTCCATAAAGAGAGGTGTCCGTAAAGAGAACATGACCTTCAAACCGGAACTATCCCGAATTGTCTGTAATCAGAGATGTCGCTTGTATGTCGGTGACCGTAAAGAGAAATTTCACTTTATATACCGCACGTTGTAAAGAAAAAGGATCTATATCAAATATTATACTTCTGAATTAGGTCGACACCTAAAATCCAATTTATACCAAGTGGAGATACTATTCCTGATGCTTCGTTTTATTTCCACTCCTGCCCTAATTTCTTCCATTCCTTTTAAAGCTATTGACTATAGAATATAGACGACTGTAGAATATAGAAGTCCAAAACTTTATCCGGCCATATTCGAAAGTAAGGTTTTTTATTTAGTGCCACTTTTGTTTTCAGTGAGCGACATGTTGAGCAAGCTGGACAGAAATTTTAATTTGCGAAAGTATGCACATCTTGAAGTGTTGGCAGTTTTTAAGTCGAAGACTTCACTGGATGCCATTTGAAGGAAACTGACAGACGTTCCACATCTTGGGAATGATTGGGATGTTCTTGCTTAACATTTGATGTTGACTCAAACACAGATGTGAGTTGAAGAGAAGAAAAGTACACCTTGATTGGTCATGGTGACATTTGTGGTTACGTCGTTTACAAAACTTCAAGTGGAGTTTTCGTCTATTTGTTGGTTCTCAGAATTCATTACTCGTTTGTCTACTGGTGTACAAACAATTTTCTTCCTTTGGCACGACTCATGCACTCATTATGAACTTTTAAGCTTCTTTCGTTTTGAATGAATACAGCTCATGGTTCGTTTAGTATTTATACAGAAGAGCAGAACGGAAGTCCTTAATGAGCCTCAAATGTCAAATATTTATATCCTTATGTATCCTTGAGAGGTATTAATGGATTTAATGATCAGTCGACTTTTCCACTTCAACTTCTGTATTTTCCATCACAATTTTCGCTTTTCTCGTTTACTTTCGAAGTAAATTGAGACGGACAAAGTGGGACAGGCAGAAGGGTGGCCTTCTTAGAGATCTGTCACATTTACATTCAATTGATGAACATAAAGGTTATGCAAAGATTGCCGATTTTTGCAGACAATGAAAGAAAAAGGTACACACTCGCTTTAAAGCGAACAAGAAAGGATGTATTTCACTTATCCCCAAAAGAACGTCAACATATTAAAATCCCCTCACTACCGGATGCGAACCTTGCTTGCGGATAGGATTTATGCAACATTACAAAATTGTTGTATAAATTATTTAACGGAATAAAATCGATAGAGAGATCCCTCGAGTGAAACTCCATAAAAGTCAACAACTCACAAAATGCCTGTAAGACATTTGTGTACATAAATTTTGCCCGCAAAATCCACGAACACTGTATTCTTTAGATATTTGTGTTTGTTGTTGGGCGCGGGTGGGGTTGGGGTTGATTTTCCTCAAAATGATTGACGTAGGAAACAACACAATTTATGATGGGTCCTGTTATTGTTTTCATAATTCATTTGAGTTACAAATAGACGAACGAATACGAATTGCACATGAGAATTAATAAATAAAGGAATATGGAAAACGTTGAGTTCATTTAAGCAAACTTGTAATGAACTGTGTCCAACTCAATCAGAAGCTTTAATGCAGTGAATCCTAATGCTTTCTATGAGTAATTAACATTCGGAATTGCTTGATGAGATACATAGAATTGATTAGAAACACGGCTCATCTGATAAGCTCTAATGACATCGTTAATGTGATGAACGCTGTTCATGGTCTTTATGATATCATCTCATCTCGACGGGATTATAATGCTGAAGAGCTAGCAAAGGAATAACTTGGAAATTGCAAATAACTTATTGACGGCTTTTAGAGCTACACTGTGTCCGAGCGCATATGCTCTTCATAGTATCATAGCTTTCCGATTTACGTTAAGTGATAACTACCAAGCGTATTAAGTCATTCCTCAAGGACGTCCCGCAATGTCTGCTGAGTTAATTATCCCCATCGTCAAAGGATAATACACACCAAACCCATGAACTGTGCTGGACGCAACAAAAGGAGCAATTTATGGCTTAATAAGCTAAATCAATACAGCGGTTTTATCAGAACCCTTATCTTATCGCTCGTCAATTATTGATTCTTACATGATTGGATGGTTCATTAATCAGCTCTCCGAACCTGTAATCGGACATGTTTTGTTTTTCATTTTTTGGTTGATGAGATTACTTGACTGGGAATTCATTTTTCGGTCAAAGAGAAGTTATTTCAAATATTAAGTAACTTCACCAGTCCACCAGGCTTTCATTTCTTTTTTTCGTGAATTCGATAAATCAGTCTGAATTGTGGCGCCGTACATTGATGCCCGTGGATGGAGGCATTCATTTAATTGCGAAAGCAAAAGACTTCGAATGTTGTGTCATAGCTACCATCTTGGGGTTTGTGTAACTAACACGCCTCCCATCCAAAGGCAATTGTAACGAGTCTTATGAAAATCGAAATGAAGCAATGTCTGCCCGAATACCAAAAGTTTGTAAAGTTCTCTCGAACGGAAGGACGCCAGTGTCATGCACGATAGCATTTAATTAGTATCTGGGGTTAATTCTATCGTTTTTGTGTATTTTTTTCCAGTTCCTTTATTTTTTTTTCCTTTCCATCTTCTTTGTCAATGGCATAAGACATTCGAGTCTTTTCCTCAGATTTCATAGAAATTATACAACTCGCTTGTTTGAAGAGGAAACATGGATGTAATGAGAGAGAGAGCTCCGGCTACACTGTGATTTGGAATATATTTTCGGAGAGATATAATTAATTCAAACAGACAGTGATGGCTGAACATTAAACAATCGATGGGAATGTTTCCGAAAAAAGAACACGAGATTCCATAAATTCACTTGTGAATTTGAGATTTTAAGTAGTTGTATGTGTGCAAGCTACTTGTGTTCGAAAAGTTCTTGTTCAATTGTGCCTATTAAGATGATACATCCGGAATTCGGCATTGATTTATTCGTGGAAGATTTCTGAAATTTTTTTTCCGCTTGAGAATCTTCTAAAAACTCAGATGGGACACATGAGTCAGATAATAATCCAGCTCGAAGGACCCGTCGCCGTTTCGCTTTATATTCTTTGTTTGGGTTATACGCACTGTTCGACATATCAATAAACTATTTTCTTGTTCTTTAGCTGCTTTAGCATATTTCAGCTTCGTTCATTGCAAAAGTAGCAATTGCTGATACAAGTACTTCCTTATGTGGCTTAATTGTATGAACATGAGTGTATATAGAGCCATCAATTTTTGCACATTTGAAAAAAAAATCTATAAATGTTATTTTGTTGATCATTTCTTTCTCATTAATTTTTTTAAAATGGCCCGTCTCGTCGCTCTCCCGCAATCGCCTACGCAAACCTTGGAAAACACGCTGACACGGGTCGCGAGATATTGCGAATATCTCCTCCGGGAAGTTTAAATTTGATTGGGAAGTTTAACATGGCATTGAAATGTGTTAACGTGAAGTATAGGTTTCGACAAAACGGCTTGACATGCCCACTAAAGATGATTTGACGTTTCGCAAACTAGTCCAGTGAATTGTTCTCAAAGATTATGTGAACACACCACTTTGAGTTATTTTCTGTTCCGCATCTGGTCCGTACTAGTAACCGAATCTGTTTTCAATGACTGGGTTTTTAGATCCACTTGACATCCAATATTAACGAATGGACGGCGCAGTTGGTTGAGTGCCGGCCCCTGGTTAGCGGGGTCTCCGGTTCGAATTCCAGTTAAAGCAAAGTTAATACGCTTTTCCCATTGGGATCAAATTAACAACACTATCACTGGAGTGGTGAATCAGTGGTAGTAATCCGACTGTGGGTATCACAATGGACCATCATGGTCTAAGTTTGCTCATGAATTCACTAGCAGCCCCTTTACCTAACCTATCCTAACATTCGCAGCCTGTTTGCCGATGTATACAGGTAGGGCCAAATACAAGTTTCTTCTTAAAAATGCAATAAAATAAACAAAGTTTAATTTGTCTCGGCTGGCTTCGCAGTAGCGCATTCAAGACTTGTTGATGGTTTCGGGTTGTAGCTGATTGCTTAAATGATATTCGCCTTAATTGCTTGAATCGTTTCTGGATAGTTGCGATAGCATCGTTTGTTCATGATTCCCCGCAAAAAACAAAATCGCAGCTCCGAAGCGGACAATTGACATCAACAAGATGGCTGATAACACGATTTGGGAATTTGGTGCGCAAAATATCGACTGTGGCATGGCGCACAGTGGGCTAACAGCGGAAGAAAGGTCTTTGGAGAATGTGCTCTGTAGCCTTCTTAGTTTTATGTCTTAGTACTCTTAGATAACCCAGGCTTATGATTGCAAAGCATTTTTGAATATATGTATGTATATATACTGTAGACTTATTTACAAGCCCTCAAAGTCAACAAAATATTTATTCAAGTTGCGAGCTATATTTTCAACAAAAGTCATGTAGTAGTAGAGTAGACATCAAGCTTCAAAAAATAAATTCTGTATCTTTATACATCATTCCATTGCTCTGTCCATAGCTTGAACTTCTTCCAACCTTCGGAGTTATGTTCAAATATGTTTCGTCGTATCGGATTTAAACAAACACGGTCTTGACTTTGGTGATGTTACAAAAGTCAGAATTTCTTGGCTAAAATTAGTTGGAATGAATGCAACTAGGACTTTATTTTTAGAAGAAATATAAAGCTTTCTTTAAAGAAAGCAGCTCTGATATATTTAATTTCTTATAGTGGAATCTAATTAAGCACAAAAATTGCCGGGGGTGTGTTTTATCGTTTGTTGGACTGTAGACAAAAAGGTCAATGAGACTACAACAGGTGGCCTTGAAACCTGGAATCTGTGCTATATTCATGATGTTAAGATCATACCTATCTACAAACAACTTCGGCCGCGACAGACTTTTAAGTGTAGCATTATGCAAAAAAGACCAATTTTGTTGTAATTACCAAGTTGTGATGAATACTAGCTCTGCAAAGTAATAAATATGTAACTTTTTAACATGATTCACATGTGAAAAACTTAAAACATAGCACAAATGTCAAGAAATCCGTACGTGGTTAAAAGAAGCGATATTTTTATATTTTATTCCACTTGGGTTTACTCCGTTAATGAGTAATCGGACCTACATCAATACCATTTTTGGTACGGGCATTTTTAACGGGTTAAAAAGTTACATATTTATTTCAGCGCTCGCGTATAAAGTGAACCGTTGTGTGGCGTGCCATCTCGCATGAAAGAGGTCTTCTAAAACCATATTTTCGATTTAAGTAGAAAAAAAGTTAACAACGGTTAACATGGCTCTCTAAAGTCCACCGTTCACCGAAATGTTGTTCCCAGCTTCATTTTCGAAGATAAATGATCCAATGATGCTTTCAACCGCAGCAGCCACATTCTCATCCATACGACGATGGGAACGATGAATGTTGTCCACTAGCAAACTAGTCTCGCGAACTTTTGCACAAAGTTGCGCAGAGCAATCGCGGCCAAAACTTCTTTTCAAAATACGCACTGCTTGCGCTTCACAGCACTCACTTTGGAAATAAGTTTTCAATATTTCCCAACGTTGTTCAAGCGTAAAGCGTCTCATTTCGTTCCGCGGAGGCATGATACTCACTTTTTGTGAGTGGGAAACAGCTGTTAGTTTCAAAATAACTTGATTTAAAAGAAAAACAATTACATGGCCCACCCTGTTTCAGTTACTGGAATATGTGTTTCTTGACACTCACAGCAGACACAATGCTGTCAAATAGCTAGTCGAACAGAACTAACTCTGGATGCATTTCCTTTCAAAATCCCTCACCCATTGCAAAAAAAAAACAAACGGAACAAAAAATAATTCAATCAAATACACTCTCACTGTTTGCTGAGTTATGTGACACCTGACAGCCCTCGAGCCCTTTCAAAATAAAGCTCCCACTCGCAAACATTTCGCACTGTGGCTACTTAGAGCAACGTCCAAATTGAATAAGTGTCAAGTATCATAAAAAATAATTTGCTGCCACTCTGGCCGCAATGTTACACGCAGTTATGGGAATCATATAGGAAGAATAGTATACCATTTTCCGAAATGGCTTCCTGTACACACAGTAGACCCGATTTAAGGTCATTCAATGGGTTATGGTATATATTGCCCGCATTAGAGTTGCTCCCACAGATACGTGACCAGGTCCCAAATGGTTCATAAACCCTCGTTCAGATGAAGGGGAGAGAAACAACGTAGCCATCAACTTTTCCCAGATGAGCAATAAAGCCCAAAGAGCTAAATCACGATCCTGACGGTGGAGGTATTTTTAAACATTTTCATTGACCCTGTCACTCCCCCCGTCTCGATTATGAGTGACCACAGCTGACAAGGACGACGTGCACACGTCTTGGCTGCTAAAATTAAACAAAGGCCCAGGCTGTGCGGATTGCTTGAAAGGAGGGGGGGGCACATTCTTGGCACAGTGAGTCGCCGCTGCCGCCGATTGAGAATGCATGTCAAAGTCTTCTATTGCCGTCGTTCAGGTGTCAGAAGTGTGATGTGTTTAGAAGCCCCACCCGCATCGGAGACGGCACTTATGGATTGATGGGTTTATTATCGCTGTGCAGTTCGATGCATTCACATGTGAAACCTATCTACCTCACACTTGGCGAGGAAGTGGGTGGATTCTCAAATTATAATTCCACGTTCGCACAAAATGCAATTGTCACTCGATTAAGGACATGTGCACTGCACACTCAGCATTGATAATCACTGACGCTACGCTGGTATGCCTACGAGAGGGGCTTAATGGCATTCAAATTGATGTGCATATCCGTAAGTATGCACACCGCATTAGGTTTTATCGTTAACGCTGCACGCTACACGGTATTATGAGCATTCCACAAAGTCGGCTAAGTGCTCCGGTGTTTTATGTGTGTACTTCACATCGGGCGAGAGGTTGGCTCCCCCAAAAAAACCGCCACTGTCAAACGATGAAGGACGCCAAAAGTGACAGAGGGGGAGAGAGAGGGAGAATGATGTTAATTGGAAAATTGAATGTATTGCTATGGCTGCACATTTACTGTCGACCTTTTGAACTTTTTCAACTTTGCGAAACGTCAAGCGTGTCTCTTCTCTATTAAATTACATAGAGCGAGTCAAAAGAAGGATTACTTTAAGTGGACCACCTCGCGCAACGTGAGCAGATGCACTGGGAGTTCTTTGGTTTGCGTCGTGCTTGTTGGATTTGCTTCGCAAAAATCCGCTATAAAGCCACCGTTGCAGGCGATGAAGGATTCCACGAGTGCGAGACGTACTCGGGATGTGCATAAAATATTCATGGCCTGTCGGAAAGTAATTATTTTAGTGAGTGGGACGTTCGTGCACTGCTGTCTGACACGGTCGCTCTTTGACGACGCACAGCGCACACCTGTGTTTATTCTGTGGTTTTGACTGATTTTTCATTTTTTTCCCTTCGGATTTGACAGTGGCATCAACGTCGTGGGGGGATGGAGTGCTTTTGTTTTCACAACTTCCTTTCCCGGCCAGCTGGTGTGGGCGTCACGGAACAAATATTGCCGCGACGCATTCTAGCGGAATGTCCATATATTTGCAGATATTGGAACTTGTTGTTGCTGGGATTCTTTTCGCCTGAACGAGTATGAGAGACAAATAGTCTCTAGACAGTTCTATTGTTGGGATGATTGCGTCACAAGATGACTTCGTGAAATATATTCAGGGCACGCTGTCACAGGATGTGGTTCACAGGTTACTTGCTTCAAAAAGGAACAGTTCGTATCTCGGTATTTTATTTGGAAGCCAGACAGGCTATAATAAACCTACCTAAGACGACATAAGCCGACAAGGGAATACACAGAAATTAAGCACTGACCATGAAAATCACTTCGGAGATCTGCCCACTGATGTAATTTGAAGAAACTCCTAGCTTATGCTACACAAGCAATATGCTAGACATCACGGTGGAGCAGCTGTTACACATCGTGATGGACGCACACAACGAGATTAGGAAGGTACCGTTTTTGGTGAGGGTACCTTTTTTTTGCCGGAGGCTTACAACACTACACTGGAGCACTCAGACTACATTGTTGGACGAAGCAACCTATATTTGCTGGAGTTCTTGGTCTTCCAGCAGGCACATCTATGAAGGGGGGTCTACATCATCAGGTCTCACCTCTTCAGCACCGATTAACTGCCACTTCATCCGAGCAAAGGCGGAAGTAGCAGTAGCTGTGGAAGTGCTCTGGAGTGGCGTAGTCTTCTCAAAAGGCGTCGCAGAGCGTCATGGCTCAAATTAAGCACATTTACGTGTGTGTCACATGTGTCGTGCCTCTTTTCTGTCAAGAGATAACAAGAATGTCGCGGATTTCTCAGAGACGTTTAGGAGCATGCGCTTGGTGTGTATACATCCTGGAGGTCATCTCTGTTTGTTCTCTCGGACGCAGGTGGTCCCAGCCCGAATTTAACTCCTAAGATTACCTCCTCTGATATTTTCCTCGATATCATTTCCCGTGGTGCCCAGGGACCCAGACAGCGGACAAAAGACTAGCATTGCTGAACTATCCTGGAAGTGGAAAAGGGTTGAGCATGACCTCAAGCACAGCCCCTACATCGCCTTTCCGCCTGTTCTTTACAATGTAGTTCGTGGCCATTAGGTTCCGTTTGCTGTACCGACGCAAATTAATCTAACGAGATCGTGTCGCCCTCCATCGCCAGACCCTTCATTGGGCTTGGAGGCGTTCTTGAAGATTTGACCACAGTTCTTTCTTGGCTCAGATTTTAGCCAGAGCCTGAGTGCAGGGAACGTTGACTCTGTGTCTAAATCGCGGCTGGAGCACTGTTATCCGTGTGTTAAAGCCCTGTTGATCATTCCTTCTATATGCTGTCAGTGGCAAGTTGACATACGTCTTGGACAGTCCACCAGAAAAAGTCGTCGATATTATTTTGCTGTTACAGAATCCATTCAAGAGAATCCCTTCTTGCGTCTTGAATTTTTTTATTCCTTCGAAAGGCCTATCAAGGCCTATGTCACGTATGAAATCTAACATCGTGCAAAAGTCCGGTGCGGCTTCTTTGGGCGGCGCGCATCTGAAATGTCAAATCTTCCATGACTGCATAAATCAAGCGCAATTTGACCGGTGGCATGAGTTATATTGGCTTTGACGGCAACTCAGGTTTGTGACTTTGATTCACGTAGACCTGCGACTTAAGAAAAATCTTCAAAAAGTTTAACGGGGTCTAATTCTCCTCTACATGAGAGGACCATGCCCTCGAATCGCTCGTGCAATATTTCAAATGTAGCGTGAGTTGTGTGGCTCGTAGTCAGGCGACGTCCTGTTGAAACCACATGTTGTTGGTGTACATATCATCCAATTCAGGCCAAAATAAGTTGGTAATCATCGACCTATAGCGATCAACGTTGATGGTAATGGCTTGGCCAACCTCTTCTTCTTAAAGAAATATGTACAGATGAAGCCGCCAGCCAAAATTCCAAACCAAAGAGTCCCTTTTTCGGAATGCATTGGAAGCTCTTCTCGGCAACTTTGTTTGTTGACTAATTCGTCCAGAAATGGGCCTCATCTTATGGCGCACGGAAAGTTGACCGAACATAACACTCAGGTGCATTTGCAGGTGTCGTTTAACCTTATGTCCGTCCATGGTGATTTGGCAAAACATACTGAATAAATGACAGCCAATTTGCTTTACCAATATGGCCGCTGTCAACTGCTAGAGTTCGGAAGTCCATATTGAAAGGCCCTTTATATGCAGCTTGTATGCATTCGTCACCAAGGGTCCTTAAATTCCTGGTTTGATTTCTGCTCTCAAAAAAACTCTCGCTGGAACTGTTTGATATGAAGCCATGTCCATAACTCAAGCGCATCACATCACGGCACCGCTTTTCCCGCAAAATTGGTGAACCATCTTTCGTGGCACGCTTTGGAACACCCTTTGGAAATCCGCAACGATACACAATCTGACCAAATCAATAGAAAATGTATTCCATTTCGTACCCATCTACTCTTGCAAAGTTTGTTTAACTTCATTCCCCGATGCATTTCCGTACATTAGACGTTTTAGCTAAACAAGTCACGCAAAACCATGAACGCTCAATTAACGCTCAAAATCTGCTCTGGTCCCGTCGGACTAATCGATGACTTTCATATCTGATAGATATTAAGAGACGTCAAAATGGAGCGCACAATAACACAAACGTCACGTGGCGTCCAGCCATAAGGATATTCACGAAGCCTACACAGCATCATAACCAGATTCGAATAAAGGCACTCAGGTTGAATAAATCATGAGTGGGGCAGAAATATTCCCATAAACGTTGAAACGCAACCGTTTGATTGCTTTTGTTTCATTAATGGCCCGCACGTAAAACGACTTAAGTAACACTTCATTCGAATACCAAATGGCTGGTCGACTAAACGGAGGAAATAGACGCGAACTTCACGGAGCGTACACACTAATATGTTGCAATTTGTTAATACTTTACTTTGTTCCACAGCACGATTATTCAATCATTTCAAGGAAGAGACAATCGAACGCACATGGCGACATTAAATTATTTTCAAAGCACCAGGCCTGCCGCGGAATCCGAATGTATGACGAGCATTTGCATATCCACAAATGAAGCTGGTTCGGATATAATTTAACATATAGATGCGATGATTATGCTAAGTTATCAGTCACGTAGGAACCGCCGACGAGTTGTCTTGTGCCTTGTGTTTTTTGCAGACACCAGTCCTTTCTCGCCGATGTCACTTGGAAAAGAAAGTCCTCTGGAATCGGGAGGACGTGAGCAGTAAATATTGGAATTGAAATGATTTGCTCCGCGATGTTGGGATTTCTTTGCATCTCAAGTAGACTGTAAAATGAGTAAGAAACCATGAAGACATGCTGGCGTCTGGAGAGGTCGTGGATGTTGTGACAGATATTAAATGTATGTGTGTCTATCTCAATATTTTAATAAAAATCAATTCAACGACAGTCATGAGGTGGAAATTGCTGACATGACACCAATCACTGACGCTGGAGACGGACACCTTGAACTAGGAATATGTTGAGTGGCTAGCAGGAGGCAGGATTTTCATACAGCGACGATATATAATGCGAGTAAAGGCCCATGATTGTAGAACAATGCGTGCAATTCATTCTATCAAAAATTAGCAGCGTGATAGAATAAGCGCTCTTATGGCGCTTGATAAAATTAGCGTTCTTATGGGAAATGACCTGGAGTAAACGCATATTTTTGACGTGCATACGCGTTGCATACTGTTAACAACGTTGCGGAAGTGCCCAGTGGCACTTTAAGATTGCACAAATAGGCCTCGCTTACACCTAAGTTTTATTGAATACATGTCCTTCCATTCATCTTTGTGCGTTTATTAGTTTGGTGATTTAAATTTTGAACAGTTTGTGGGTCTCCCTCCCACAAAGGTGCTTTTTTAATTCGTGCACTATTATTTAAGTGATCATCAAGTTTCTTTTTAAAAAATACAAGTAAATGAACAAAATTAAATTTTTTCCATGTATTATGGCTAATAAAGCCTAAGAATACTTACTAATAAAGTAAGAACAAACATACCCACTAACTATGAAATACAACCTCTTTCAAGTGGCCGCCTCGGCTGGCTTCGCAGTAGCGCATTCTATCACCTCAATATTCGAAGAACTTGTTGATGGTTAGCGATTGTAGCTTACGGATATCGTGGCCTTAAGTGATTGAATCATCTGCGGATTGTTGTATCAATCCTTTATGGCTCCCCACAAAAAAGAAACTCCAAACGGGTCAAATTGCAGCACCGAGGCAGCCAATTGACATCGCCAAGACGGCTGATAACACGATTTGGGAATTTGATGCACAAAATATCGATTGCGGCTTGGGGTGAGTGGCATGGCGCGCCATCCTGCATGAACCAGAGGTTTAATGGGTTTAATGGGCTTTGTAACGCCCATCGTTTTTCCCAGCTTCGAGTTCGAAGAAAATTGGTCCAATGACCCTCTCGGCCACATCAACCCCATTCCAGGGACCGGGAGCGTTGTCCACTAGCATACCAGTCTAACAAACTTGCTTACAGCAATCGCGGTGGGTGCTTAATTTTGGCCAAAACTTCTTTACAAAAAACTCAGTGCTTGGGCTACACAGCACTCACTTTAGAAATAAGTTGTTAATGTTTCCCAACGTTGTTCAAGCGTAAGCCACTTATTTCGTTCCGCGGAGGTATGATACTGACTTTTGATCAAGATTTCGAGTGGGAAACAGCTGTCAGTGTCAAAGATTTAAAAAAAAAAACTCTAGATGGCCCACCATGTACATATAATGAAAAGGAGATGTCACTTGTGGCAAGACGCAACCATTGTCTAGTCCAATGGTCACGGTGATAGGTGTTGATTTAGCTCCCTTAAACCGAACACAGTAGCGACACAAAGATAACCATCAATCCCATGCTCCTGCAGAATACTCCAGAGGTTGCATCGAGTCAGTCGGTCGTACGCCTTTTCCAAATTTATAAAACAGCTAATGATCAACTTGGTATCTCCCAAGACTTCTCGACTACCATTCTTAGAGTGAAAAGCTGTTTGGTTGTAAATCTGCCGGTACAAAATCCAAGCTGTTCACTTCACATCCTGCACTTAAACCCTAGCTTAAGGACGAGCCTCTGTAGCGTAGACTTTCCCGGTGAGACTAAAATCCCACGTAGGTGGAGCAATCTCTGTCGCCTCCATTTTTAAAAAGAGGATGTCTCACCGCATTCCCAGGCTACATTAATAACACAAGAGATCCATAGGACTCCCCCATTACCCATCCTTTATCCATTTTCTTAAGCATTTCTGGTCGGATTTCATTCGGATTCGCCAACTTTTAGCGATTCCATCGCCAAAACGACTTCCTCCACCTCGCGACAAAACAACTATATTTAATTACGTACAATTCCGCTGGGCGGGACATTCCCTTAAAAATACTAAAGAATAACTTTTGACATCGCAAACTTTTTACCAAATTAACCGAATCGGTAAGAATCTCATCTCATTTCAAGGTCAACAATGGGACCCACTTAACGGAAACAAAGACAAATCTTTGCGCAAGCAAGGACGTCTCCTTCACGTTAAAAGCAATATTGCTATGAAATTGAGAGTCAATTCAATTTATGCCAGAAGGACAACGATGTCTAAATACACAAAGTAAAAGAAAAGCAACCGACTTTCGTGGAAAGAAAAGAAGCTCATTCAACAGTGCTTAAGTTAATTCAAAGTAAACCAAGATAATGCGCCGTGGGAAGTGTATAATGCACCTGACATAGTCCCGCAAAATGTTTCTGAAGTATCGCTTCGTAGCGTGCTTCAATCCGAGGTGGGTCTCAGCCAACTAGAGACAAGTCAGATGTGGAACAAAATTTCAAATTCAATCGATTGCTGAATACATAACGAAGACTGGGCGAGAGACGCAAAATTAATGCAAGCCTCCTCATTGCTCTGAAGTCTGATTGTGCATTCATGTTAACGCCCAATTAAGTGCCTGAGCCTATCTGGTCACTTTCAGTGTAGCCCATGTGACAGCCGAAGTGCGACAAGAGACTCTTTCGAAAAGCGACCACAAATAACCAAGCATGGCAGAACAACTTGTAACAGACACTAATCCAATTACCATCCTATCGATTGTCATGCAAGCTCTTGAATTCGGTTCAATAAACTCCACGATGAATTACGTGAATAACGAGAGCCGTCAGAAGTGATTAGAAAATTAATGGAAATTTGTTGATCGTGAGGCTTTCGTCTACTCAATGTCATGTCCCAAGTGGTAAACACGGTCCCTTGTGTATTTACATTTGTAAGTAAACCCCATTCGTTTTGTGTAAAGTCAACAGTCATGAATGTTTCAAAAAGACGCTCCACACCCATCTGTCACGATGAGTTCTCAGGCAAAACATTCAAAAAAAGAGGTCAACTTATGTATGTGTCTTTCCACATTTCCTGTCGCCCTTAAATTTATTCCAAAAACCTAAATTTCCATGAACAGAATTAATTTGCGGGAAGCCCAACAAGCACTTGTATCTTCCAGGTCACTATGGCAACGCGGTAACATTTGTTAGGAGCTTTTGTGCTTGCCTGTTCACACAAAACGAATGTCACGACATAAAAGAAAATTTCATTTATGAAATAGTTATGTAAGCTATAAGTGCCCTGGCCATGGCGGGGGAGGTGGACAACTTCAAAGCAAATCGTTACGTTTAAGTGCGAATGTGAGTGGTGCTCGTAAAACCTTCTAAGTTCTTAATCCGAACTACGACGCTGGCGACGCGACCTGCTGAAGGGGAGATGCCAGCTGTAGCAGTCTCCCCTCGTGGGAGGAGGTGTCAGGAAAAATTAACGCCAGTTACACAATGTCATGCTTCTTTTGTGACGTTTTTGCTGAGAGCTCAGCGTTTGTTGAACTTTCGGTTTTAGTGTAATTTGACAAGTGTCACTGTCAGAGTGCACACGCCATTTGTAGTGACACATCTAATTTATTTCACACCGCACAATGATATCATTATGAATCTTCTCAGTACACATAGACATTCATTTTTATGTCTGGCCAATCAAAGGAATAAGGACACGCATGAGAGGACATCACCAGAATCGGCACCGTCAAGGCAATTGACATTCAAAGTCAAACCATCATCAGCCGCAAATGGGCAGTTGATATTTGGCATGAAACAAAAAGTTAGTTGTGGTTGAAAGTTTGTTAAACGTCCGACGCACGATGGGTTTTCTGATTTGTTTATGAACTCGGATCGAAGTATCCACAGGAAGATGAGGATGTGCTCTAGAACTTTGTTTATTATTGATTTTTATAACTTCGTCTTGCCAAAAAAAAAAAAAGATGGTGGCCTGTGGTGTGGTGGCGAAACGAATAAATATTTACTTGTGGCAGAACAATTATCTTTCCGCTCGTCTGCCGTTCCTTTACCGGTTTCCTATGTTTTATTTTCACTTCACCCAGTTTTGTTCATCTTCCGTTCTGCAAGTGGAAACATGGCAAGAGGTTTTCCGGGCAATTGAACTTGTATTTTATTTTCATTTTGTTTCCTTTCTCTCTCTACCCTCCTATTCGAGGACTATTAACGAATGAAATTTGAAAAGCACACCGCCTTTAGCGAGTTCCACAGTCTACCGATCCTTCAGACATTTTTGCCTTTTTTGGTTTTGTTTTATTTCGGAAAATAGAAGTGTCCAGTTGGAATGAAAATAGACAGTTGAGAGGTACTTTGAATGCTACTTTCAGTGACTGTGTGAGTTCATTTCACAGTGATTTGCATGCAATGACTGCTGGATGGACGAGTGTCACTGTCTGGCAAGCGCTTGCCATGTTAGTTTTCAAAAATTTTTAAAGCGAGGCTGTTACATTAGTGCCATGGGTGGCATCAGTATGTCTTAAATATTGCAGGATTAGTTAGATTAAAAACGGCCATGGATGGTGTACCCTTCCTTGAGGACAGCGTATATGTACATCGTTCGACTGGCGTAATTGCTTTATTGACAGCTGTGTTCAACCAATTTTATCAGTGTTGCCCGTATATGCTTACAGATTTACGAACTTTTTGAAGATCTAGCGGCTTTGTGTTGGCGAGTGAGTTCTGTACGATCTTCTCATCATCTCAATGTTGAAACACTCACAATAAAGTTGGTTACGGGACGAGAAAAGAATGTCAAAAATATTTTGGTATCTTTTCTTTCTGATGCGACTTCTGTGCGAAAAAGCTAATTGGTCGAGGGTTTATTTACTTATCCGGTTTAAACATTAACCACCTTATACCTATTTTAGTCACGTCACCACGGTTCGGGAGACCGCTTACGGATTACGACAATAAATTTGGGATTTCCGGTATAAACTATATTAAAAAAATAACATAATTGTTGTTTATACTCTTAAGCTTTATTTTCAATAATAAAAAAAAACATAAACTAAAGTAAACCTCTTTAAATTCTTAAAATGCACAATGTCGCATGACGTACGCTTGCGTTAAAATATCTGAAATTGATAACTTGGTGCGGTCTCTGAGAGCACTGATAGGAGGTTAAGAGTTAATTAAGAAAAAGTTTTTTAACAAAATTCCAAAAACAGTTTCTATTAATTGAAATAAAGACTTCAAATGAGACGAAGTTATATACTCTAAGAGAACGACTTGACCATAATTAGTGCGATGAGTGGGAAGAAAGAACATTGCATCTTTATTTCTTAGATGATTATCTGGTTCATACCAGGAAATTAAACCGATTAATTTATCCGATTTCAGTTAACATCTTTTCTGTTCTTGTGTTTAAGAGTTTAGAAACCTAAAATCTTGACGAATATTCCATCAGAACATCCCATCAGAACATCGTAGGTTTCATAAAGCAAAACGCGTGAACCTTTTTTGAACTTTTTCAATTCTTTTTGTAGTACTAGCTGTAAACGGGGGGCGTTGCTACGCATTTTCAATTGTAACTCATTAATCATGTGTTCGCTCAATATAATTGTGACTATTTATAAAGTTTTGCATGAAAAAAAAATGGTGCCTACCAAAACCTTCATAAGTCCTCTTCCTCTTACCATTGAAGAGCCTATAAATGACAAACAAATAAACAGGCAAACATCGATTTTTATACATTGTGATTTTCATAAAAAGGGTTGGGTTCATAAAAAAGCTTGGACCAGTGACTGGACTAGATTTTGGGGCAGGCACTCTACCAAGTACGCCATCCAGTCGTCATATATAGTATAGGAAGTAACAATGATAAAAAAATTACTTTAGTGTATGAGGATCCTTAAAAGTGTTATCTTAACCCTCTGCAACTGACGTGCCCTAATTTTCACATTTCTACTGACGTGGTCGTATACTAGACACAACAATTTGACAGCTAGTATCTGAAAACTTCGTTTCATATTCCTATTTTTAACTGTTATATTTTAAAGTTAATAGTGTGAATTATTATTTTAAATTGCTAATGAAAAAAATTAAGATGACTGAAAGTTAGCAACATCTGCACATATTATTGATATGACATTAATCTTTTTTCCAAAACTTACACATGTAGAAATGCAAAAAAGAAATCAACACAAATACTTCCTTTTACATTTACTTATTCATTTATTATAGTTAACACGCGTTGAAGACAAATAGACTTATAAGACAGAAAGGTGAAAACGCTAGTTCACTTTTGAAAAATGATGGCGCAACACAATTTATTCGTTTTTGAGGTGCCTGTCATACTACCATGTCAGTCGTAGATGGTTAAAGACCTAGTGTGCCGAAAAGTTAGTTTTGAATCAAAGTAAACGCAAAGATCGTGTACTTCTCTAGATTTTATAAGTGCTTAATAACCGATGTTATATGTGAAAATCACAGGTGACAACTTGATATGAACACTAAACGTTGTGTACTTGGATATATTAAGCTCAAGCTGATTGTATTTGCACCAGTTTTATATTTTGAAAAGTTATTGATGAACAGAATTTGATAACTTTAGGGATATGATTCACAAACCAGTTAAAAAAAGGAGGACGTGCATGCCTACCCTTGGGAAGACCTGATATAAAAATTATACAAACTGATTCATCCCCGTTCAATTGAACGACTTGTTTCCGGTTTGAAGGGTGGGAGCACAACCATTTCAAGAAATTGAGGTCCAAGCTTTTGAAGTTTTTGCAATAAAAGCCCATGATGATCTCCGTCAAATGTCTTAATAAAATCCGTGTACAGTGAAAGCTCTCATAGACGGGCAGCGAAAGTCCGGCTAAGGGAGTTGTGTTCCATATATTCCAATGCCTGGACAACTCCCTTAGCCATTCAATTCAAGATCCATGGTCGTGAGAAATTGCCCGCTCAAGGAGATTGGCCGCCTAAGAAAGTGTCCGTAATAGGAGATTTTACATTACATTTATTACATTGACTTGCATTATTTTCTCCATAGAAATTAAACAGGAAGGCGAAAGCAAGCATAAGTTTGTTGTAGTTGAACTACCACTCACAAACCCATGTTGTTCGAGGACATCGATTTTTTACATCATCGAATGATATTATAAACAACAAAAGAACACCACATCACATCTATGATTTAAGGTTCAGGTATCCGACTGCAGAACATTTTGACTTTTCGGGAAGCATGACTCCAAGGAGTGTTAAATGGCTGGCTTTCGTTCAAGCCTGGTAGGTTCCCACAATCTGGTCGCCTTCTCTCCAGTTCTTACTTATGCTAAGTTATTAATTAAATGGTGTAACTTTGTAACCAACAAAAGATTACAGAAATGTTTACGAGAAGTTGTGATAGTTTAATTTTGAAGGTTTAAGTAATCGAAATCCCTTCAAAAGATCATCACCAGTTGTATTTCCTTTTCGGAAGCTGACTATCCCTTGAGACGGGTGAATGTATTCACACATCACTTCCACTACCGCCAAATAACCGCCCTTCATTTCCTGGGGTGATCGGATACATTTTCAAATTAGATAACAACGCGCACTATTTTCTTTCGAACTTTCTCCCGGTCCCTACATAAAGCCAAATAAAAATGAGCTTAGTGCAATGAAATTGAGTTTCTTGTCTGGCATTACTCTTCGTTATCCAGAAAAAAAGGATGGTTGAACGAACATCTTCGTTAATCCTTTTCACACCATTGTCCATTTATAAAATCCCCGCCCGTATCGAAACGTCCAACAATGTAACTCGTGTAAGCCAATAAAATTGAAGAAACTTTGCTTACATTGCGCCGTCCTCCCCAATGATCTGGTTAAGCAAGGGATGGGGGTGCGATTATTATATCTGCAAGGGATTTCCGATTTTAGACGAAGTGGATTCCGAAATCGTTTTCATAATCGTGCGACGAGAGTGTTTCGTGCTCAACTGGCGAGAAGGACATGTGTGCGAAGTTCATATTCTCTGCAAGTGCATTGTAACCAATTGGCATCTCCTGCAATATAAACTCCGGATCACACAAGCAGTGAACTTACGTTAAACTCGAAGCAATTTTTATCACCCACCCACTGAGAGTAGAGGACTCTCGTTGATGCGTGCCAAATTTGATTTTCCTACACACTACACACTCCACCCAGAGCAAACAAATCTGCTCATGGATCATGATTGATGGTTTGATTAACTGCCACCATGAACATCCAATATTGGATTTTGGATAAATTTAAATTCAGTTCATCGCCAGACTCCAGAGTCCTATCGTGTGCGAGAGTCTGACATAGTTCTTCTCAAGTGCGTTTGTGGTTTGTGTGGGGTTCTATATTTACACTCCACTTAGAGATCGTTTGATCCGCTAGGCAATATTGTACATCTGAATGATCCGTATCTCATCTTTTGTGTTGTGCAAATCGAGGTTTCCGAGTGTGGGAACAGGTGGAGCAGTTGGTTGAGTTGTTTTGTGTAACAACATGGATTATTTACGACGATCTGGTGGGTGAGTTAAGAGCAGGTTCACTCGTGATCTTGAGATTGTGGGAAATATTTAGCTTATCTTGACGAGATTAAATCTATAAATTTAGTAATAAATCGCTTGAGTTCGGTGGTTCCCAGGGTTGCCACGTTACTTCGTCAAGATTTGTTTCTCATTTGTGGTTTAGAATGCGTTATTTCGACGGATTATTGCCGACGTGCCACAATTATTCGCGTCTATGGCATTTGATCCTTAACATTCCTCTAGCAGTAAACAGTTATTGCGTGCTTATATTATTGGACGAAAACAAGTCAGACGACTGGAATAGCACAGCACCCTTTGCCCTAAATCCACAAAATATACAAGAACTATTGTGGCTCAAAATCGCCTTTAAGCTTATGTCCACCTCTTTTCCATGGCAATAATCGTGACGTACCAGTGTACTTTCGGGCGCTTCTTGTAATCAATTAGCAACGATTTCAAAGCCACATACGACATCACAGAAACTATTCGATGCAATGGCCGGATTCGAGATCCTGGGAAAATTGATCCGGTTTGTGCCGCACCCCGCTGACACAGACGCGATGCAACATGCAGTTCGGTTCGAGTCTTGAAGCCTGCATCGGGTTTCGGCAAGGTGATGTACTTGTTATGTCATTTCTGGTAATGTCAATCTGGTACTAGAGTCCGGCGGGTTGACACGGTAGACGCTGTCTTTTTCAAGCCAGTCCAGTCAGTTGGTTAACGAAGATGACCTCAAAATTGTAATGCGTTACCAAAGTGCCGTGGTGGAAGTTTTCAAAGAACTGGTCAATTTAGACAAAATTAAATGTATGCTGAAACGTCCCTTCTCACACACAACTTGGGACAAAACGTTACGATCGACAGCGACAACTTTAAGGCAGTGAAGGAGTCTGTCCTCCCCGAGTAAACGCAAGCTCCTCAGGTGACATCTTAGCGGAGATACGATGTGGAATCGGTCTTGGCAATCAGTGTTCCTGTCGTTAGTCGAAATAACTTTTGAATCTTAAGACCAAACTCATGCTCTACAAAACTCGTATTCTGTCATAATGCTGTATGGAACTTTAAGATGGACGACAAGCAAAAGAAAAGAGCTATTTCTTGGTAGCTGTGAAAGAAAAATTCTGCGTCGAATATATGGTCCAAACTGCGAGGAAGGTGAATAGAGGTGAAGTCATTAGCACATTTCATGATCTGTTAAAAGATGTGTTGGCAATATTTGAAAGGCTTGGCCATCGAACGCATTAACACCAATGCTTCTACCAATCCGAGCATCCTGGTGAAGAGGAAGGTTGTACGTCAAGTATCAAGTCATCGCGAATGCAAGACAGCTTGGTGTTGATAACTGGAGGTAGTGTGCTCTCAGATGGAAAGCAGCTATTGCTTCTGCTCAGATCAAGGATAAAAAACCTGTCAAGTTCATAAGCACTTTTAATTATTTCGTGGCCGTAGTGGCGTAGTGGTTTTGTGCGCCAACTCCTAAGCTGATGTTTCAATATCAGGCACGTACAATTTTCAGTACCACCCCTTTCAAATTAAGGATAATGTTCAAAGAGTATACTTCTTTAGAAAACGTTTCTCAATCTTCGCCGTTGGGAGTCTGCATTAAACTTTAGACAGGAGTATAAGGGTGGTGCACAAGTGGTTGCTGCAGAAGTTTTCCTCAGGCCCACATCGGATTCAATTCAATTCAATTCAATTCAATTTACTATCATGAATAATAAGGGGTACAATTAAGACATATGTCTCTTATAGTACTAAGTTTTAACAAATTCAGCGTGATTTACAATCATAATAGACCAAGAACTGAAACAACATTTAAGTAAAACGAAGTAGATTGGGAGTGGGATGACTGGGTGGCGAAATTAGGAAAGGGAGGAGAAGTGCAGAGGGATAATTGGAGTGCCAATAACAGGATTACTCCTATAAAGGCTTGAATAATAGACTCTAAACTACAACAGTTTTTGTGGCCATATAAAAGGTAATCGACACTAAGTTTATTGTGGGCTTAGATTATTTTTGGCCGATTTTTTTGGAAGCTCAGCGCAAAAATGTGAAAAACACAGGGATCTTAAATTTTGACGAGGGACAGGTAAAAAACTCAATTTATAAAAAATAAATTCTTTATTAAACAGCGTATAACAGTTTTTAAGTTAAATGTACTTTGGCAAGCAAAATACATCATCTTAGATTTTGTAGTTTTTCATCAATAAAAATGTTTCCTGATGACGAATTTACTTGAAATGTTCAGTTTCCATCGCACTGGAATCTGTTGATTTTGACTCGTGTGGGTCGCCGTGGCGTAGTGGGTTAGTGCGTCGGTTCGATACCCGAATTTACCACCTTTCATATTTCATGGATCCACCTCTTTCGAGTCACTGACAATGCTCAAAGAGTATTTCCTGTCTAGGAAAAGCTTCTCAAACTTGGCCGTTCGGAGTCGGCATTAAACTGTAGGTCCCTTCCACGCGTGAGAGAATAATAACACGCACAACACGAGTGGTGGCGGAGAAGCTAGGCCCAGGTCCGCCTCGGACTGTAGCGCCACCCATATTATTATTATAGCTTACAGAAATTATCGGGCCTATATTTTTTTCCTATATTTGTGAACTGTAAAAGCAACTCTACAGTAGAGCGTGCGAGTGTGAGAGGTGCTCTTCCATATGTCATAACCTGCATATTAGCTGTTATCTCTGTTGACTGGTGTACAAGATTAGACTAGTCGCAGGCAGTTGTGATCTGACCACCAGCAAGTATTGCGGAGGTACTGGTGAGTCGACACTACAATATGTATTCATATTTTTTCGTATTGCGCTGTTCTTTATATTTTTTATAGCGGCGAATTCCGTAATTCTCATCAGTGCATTTTAAAAGTCCTCTCGGGCCTTTGGTGTTTTGGCATTTTTTCTTGTCATATCGATGTCAATAAAGGGATCAACAGCTTTGGTCGCCTATCTTTATTATGCACTGTCTCCATTTGTATTTCCTTTTTCGTACCATATGTACGGCACGATGACGAAGACGGAATTTCAGTGGTATAACCCATGATAAAGACCTTTTTGAGGCAGCGCAACTATGTTCACAATATATTTTTACTTTTTATATATATTTTTTTAAATTCTTATTTTTAAAATTTACAAATAAAACTAAGAACTAAACTAGTCGCTGCTACGATGGCTCTGATGGTATAATTGGGTTGATGAAATGTATCATAGAGTATCATACACAAAGTTTAGACCGTAGAAACGGTAAATGGACAAAGAAGTAAGAATACGGAATAGTTGAAAAGTGCTCTTTTAGTAAATGAATAAGAAAACAGCTCTGGAAACATCAATCAAATCCGTCATAGGGAATCAATTTTATTGATGAAAAACCAGAAAAACTGCATTAATGTGTCCAGTTTTGTTCGTCGTCGATATATACAACTGAAATTCCCACCAGTAAAGTACTGGTAATATGAACAAAATGTGAAATTGAGAATAAAATCCCACCGACAGGTGTACTTAACGAGCACACCAACTACCATTCGAGATTCAACAGCCAATCTCATCGAAATTCAGTCTCAGTTCACGTAAACCTCACTTCGAGAACACAGCTCTTTCCTTCAACGCAAAATAAGCATTTGAAATAATGGGTAAGCATGCCAATCCTTCTCAATTTCCTTTCTTTCTCACAATGTAAACTAAAAGCAGTTTCTTCCAGGTGTACAGAATGTGCACGGAAAATTCCTTAAGTCCTTCCTCAACTGCATTTCATTGTAGGAGTAGGGGCGGCCGTAGTTTCGTTTGAGGTGAAGATAAGTTCATTGTTGGACCTCCCTCCGACAAAACAAATGTTGTTTCTCTTCTAAGAATCTTGAAAAGAAAAATAAACTACTTGGAAACATTGATCCCCAAAAGGAAGAAATACAATTCAAATTAGTTTTAAATTTTTCGAAAAATAATGATATCCTCCCGTCGTCCGACACTTGAAAGGATGCTCAAGTGATACCTTCAAGACAATTTACTGTATTCCTCTTCATTAGCAGAGCCGCCCACCTGCGTGAGCTGCTTGTGGCGTGCCTGAGGGCACTTACTTTCCAAGGAGATTCAAAACACCCCGCAGAAAGTTGGAAAAACATCACTGGAGGGCCTTTTCAGCTGGCAGTGGCAGCTTATAAAAATCATTTGTCTGCTCCCCAGTCCCAGCCATCACCCCCGCTAGCGTGTTCGATTCTCCATTAAAATGTACAAATTCAACAGTGGAAAATAAAATGAAGAACGAAACATGAAACAATTTAATGATTCACGCCTCCCCGTGGTCCCCAGAGGGCTTGACTCCCACGCAACACAAGTCATCCGATTGAGTCAACATCAGGCTGCTGGTTGGTATAAAAATACTCACTCACTCCCCGTGGCATGTACTTGTCAGGAGATGCGTATAAGTATGCCTACCCTCGCAGAGGCAGTATGTTAAACCATTCTTCCTCGTATATTCATCTCCTAGATGACAGGGCATTAACATATTATTATTTTGCCAAGACAAGTCAAGGTCTTACATCATCCCGCATCAATTCCCGATGTAAAGCAATCTAAAGAACATCTTCGTACCATGGTGGAAATCAAAATCTATGTACAAGGGCGAGTCATAATGCCAAGACAAGATAATACAACCCAAAGTCATTATGTACGTCATGGCAATCGCCTGGCTACACTAAGCCGACTTACATTTATGAATAAGGTGTACCAACAATGGTCTCTAGGGACGCACAAAAGCCCCCTAATGTACGTTAAGGTGGCCTTCTGTTTGGTATATGGTGGTATACGAGGCATTCACAATGTCTTATGTTCCTTACTTTAATTTTTTTTTTTTTTGCAAAACATTTGTCCGTCCAGTCTGTCCAGTACAGACTGTAGACGAGAGGCAAAAATTTCGGGTATTTTCTTGCCCGTTGTCTCTTGGGTTTTTTTTGGGATAGCCTTTTTTTTGGATGGGTGTCGATTTTGCTCAAGAGGACCAAGGTGGAGACGAATAATGGACAAGAGAAGTGCATTTACCCCAAAGGCGCGCCAGAAGTTTCATCCAAAAACGAATACTGTTTCGCTTCAATACAGACCATCGCACAGTAATCCAAAATCGGGTTCTCTGTCTCAAAAATCTATATTTTTTTGTTTTTGGATATAAAAGGGTGAAACTTGGTATTCATAATTTTGAATATTAAGGCTTTGAAATAATGAAACTTTTTTAGTGAGTTTTTTTCCTTTATTTCTTTTTTTTTATAAGGCTTCACTTGCTCCAGATGTGTATGGATTGGATTAAATAAGTAAAGATGAATTACAGTTTCATCTGATCAATATTTTCATAGAGATTAAGTAATAAAACCAATAGTGTTATTTTTTCAACAAACAAAAGGAAGGTTTTTTAGTTTAGGTTTTTTCACAAAATAATTGTATTAGTAGATAATTGTTCCTAAGTACTTTATTTCCTTTAACATTCAGTTGACTTCAGTCGTCGACAGTGATGGGACTTCTAGCACTTAAGTGGTATTTCTACCACTTTTTTCCAATGTTAAAAAATCTACCAACCATAACTCCAAATCTACCACATTTTAGTAAATATTGCAGATCTTAATGTATAGTGGTTGCAATCTATAGGCGAATTAAAAATAATAGAAACGACTGCTGATGACAATGTGACATAATGGAGTTTACTTCGAATTATTAAAGATGGTATGGAAAACTATCCCTACAAGTTCAGCAATGTGTTGCATCAAACATGTTACAAATTTGTTGTTTACGGTACCTTGTTCTCAGCAAAACCATAGGATATGCATGAAGGGGTAGAGAAATGTGTTTAGTATAGTTTACGATGTGTTCTTTGTCGTTGTTCAGTATCGACCTACAAAATGGTGCCGACAAAATAGTGAGACCGGGGTACTTGGTTTTAATTTTTCGTTTGTATCGGGTCATTTCTTTTATTTGTTTTTAAGTAACTTTTAATGCCCTACAGCCATCAAAATTGCGAAAATGTTATAACCAAATTAAAGGAAGGGCTAATGGAAAGCCCTTTCGAATCAGCTACGTGAAGAATAAAATTATTCGGAAGATGTAGTCGAGTAGGCATTGGTAGCCCAGAGTAGCGCCGGTCCTTAACAAAAGCACAGGATAAACCATTTTAAATTCGCAGACCACTTTAGTTTCAAAAAGCAAACAAAAAAATATAGAAAATATTCATTATTCCTGTGAGACAAAAGTGAATTTGAATTAATCTGATGGTCAAAGGTAGATACTGCATCAAAAAACAGACATCAGCGTTTTGGAATGGAATCTACTAAAGATATAACTATTTAAGTTACTGAATGTTTTCTATTATTTCCGTTTATGTAATACATTTTTTTGTAACTATCTATAAGTTTTGAAAAAAAAGGAAATAAAATAAATATTCGGTGGTCATATTGTTTTGTCCGCAGCTGTACATATTCATTCATATTCATGTATATTATGGAGCATCATAAAACAAATAAGTGAATTAACATGAAAACCACTTTTCTACCACCTTTTTTCCTGCTTATCTACCACCTTTATTCATTTCCCAAGCCCCATCACTGGTCATCGATGATAATTCCTCCACTGCTTCTCATCTGCCCATTCCAAGCTGGAGCGTCGGCTTTTTAGCTTTACCTTTCCCAGGAGATGAAGCTGGAGATTTTCACGCGCTTGAGAACGTACTTACTTGCGCCCTTTATGTTTGTTGAGCAAACAACAGGTGCTGAGAGAGTCAGTGCAATTGCGTGAGAACCAATGAGGCACATCATTATGTTAGAATATTTACCACGTCCGTCACTGATCAATGGACCGTTATGAGAATATATTTATTGATAGCAATTTTACATTTTCAGCCAGAGACCAAGTTTTTTCTTTGACTTTTTGGCAAAAAGGAGCAAAAAATGCTGATCGTATTGGAATGTAGACTAATTAGATTAAATAAATTTTAATCCGGCAAGTAAATAGACAGACGCAAATAGCGCTCATCGTCAACTGTCTGTTTGAATATAAAAACAAACATCAAACACAGGGGCAGCTTAAAACAAGATATATCGTCTACATATTATAAAGTAGTGATGTGTCAACCCGGGCTACACCTAAACCGACTCAAGCCGAGTAACATTTATTTCAAACCGAATTGGCAAAACCGATGAAACGAACCGAATACATAAAAAAAACTAGACGGTACAACCCCAAATCAAATTAGACAATACAAATCGATTTGCTTCATGCCATGATAAATACTTTTTGCTTTCGGTTCATCATCAAACCGAGTTCGTCACCCCGGGTTACAACTCCGTCTGTTTATCCCGGGTTAACTCGGTTTGTAAAACTTTCGGGTTGGCACACCACTATTGTACAGCACTATTATGTCCGTATTTTTTTGAGTACTTTATGGTCTGGCCTGTCCAAATCAATTTTCTGCCCCATTGCACTTTTGCGATTGATTTTACTAATTTTCGTCGGGTACTAGGTTAGTGCGCCGACTGCTACGCAGAGTGGGTGCTAGGTTAGATACCCGAATTTACCACCTATCATAATTCACGGCTCCACCTCTTTCGAGTCACTGACAATGCTCAAAGACTATTCACGTCTATGAAGAGCTTCTGAACTTCGCGGTCGGAGTCGGCTCTTAACTGTAAGTCCTTTCCACTCGTGAGAGAACAATAGCATGCACAACACGAGTGGTTGCTGTAGAAGCTAGGTCCAGATCCGTTTCGGACTGTCGCGCCAACCATATTATTATTTTTATTATTTATAAATAAAAATAACGAGACGACATTATAGGTTATTTTAACTATCGATTTCGACCAGAATAAATTGAGGAACCCTTCTTTCTTAAGAACCATTTATACAATGGCTTTGTATAGAGACGTTCCACTGTGCATCGGCTTATTTCATTCGCAATGTGCGTGCGGTTCTACCCGTCAGCAAACACGACCCGTCGGGCTATTGGCTTAGTTTCTTTTGACTTCGTAGTTAAATTATTTTGGAAAGGATTAATGTATAAAACCCGTCACATGAGCAATGGAACTGTATAGTTGGAACCATTAAACCTACATTTCAGATTGCCCCTATTCAAGTACTTGATTGATGGTCTGGCGCTGACGAGGGCAGTGAAGTGATGTTCGATTACTTATCCACACAAGTTCGAAATTAACTTGGGTTCCATTCAAATTTGTTGACCCGTTTTTAGGATTTATTAAGATCCATCACATTCTTGTACAGAGTCTAATGGAATCAATTCTCCATCCCTCATATATTCAATTACCTTGAAGGACCCTTGAAGAGGGACGGTCGAAGTTTGTTTGCCCTATCGGCAATTTCTTCAAAAGTAATCTTGAATTGTTGAGAAGTTGATGACAAATCACTGTGAAAGGTGGTACCGATGAGTTACGCAAATAATTGAAGTTTTATTTTTGAAATCAGTGCTCCGTTCCACGCATACAGAGCTTTACACATGATTGTACGTCTCGCCGGGATGGACATAATCAGTATACGCGCCTATTTTCGGACGCACAGTTAAATTTAAAGACTCGTTCTTCAGTCGCAAATTTTCCGCAGACTACAATCCGCAGATATTTAAGGCCAATATGCGGAAGTACCTCCTTTCCCGTTCTGCTTCTATACCTTCGGCCCGTGCTGTGTCTTTACTTCGGATTCTTAAGGGTATTAGTAACCCCTTGCGCTCGCGCAAATTATAAAAAAATGCACCACATCCAGTTCGTATTGAGGCGAATGCGGCTGTAGCTGGCATCATTGGCGAATACCGGTCCCAACATATTAGTACACGGTACTCGCTGGCAAAATAAAGACACGTGGTAGAACTTAGTTGAATGCCCATCATCGAATTCGGTGCTGGGTTATAATGTTTCGGAATATAACAGCGAACCTACAAGTTCAGACCTATTACGCGACAAGGTCATCGAAGAGTGGACCTTCCGACTACGTGCCACCAAGCAAAGCCGTATCGGACAACACTATGTATTCCATGTATGCCATGCCCATCTAAAATTGAGAGTATATCTCGTTCTATTTACCTTACAGACGGACCCTTTAAATCCGACCTTAAAGCAACTAGACAGCTTTAGCCAATTATTGGGGTTTTCAAATTCCAATTCCAACCAAGAGTTCCTTAGACAGGAGTGAACCTACCCGTCCATATGTGTACAAATATGTCAAACCTCATTCCATGGGGTTCAGATTTCTCGATCGATTATCCCCACAAAGGCTTGAGCAAGTAATCCCCTCACGTAGTCCCTCAGATGGGACCATTTGCCAACCCAAACGATGATGATTTCTAATGGAAAAGTTCCGAAGGCCTGTGCCTTGTGTGCGGTTGGGATTCACTTGAATTTTTCGTATCACAGCCAAACACACTTGACCCTCGTTATATTTCCAGAGTTGCTGTGTCAATACAACGGTCTGTGCACAACTATTCCGTCGTGTGATCCGTGCGCAAGAGGTCGAGTACTGGACGGCAAGCAATTACTTAGTCTACTCTGCATGAATTCCACGAACAAGGCTTATTGTTGAGGGCTTTAATAAAGTCGTCCTTCAGGAGAAGAGGATAGGGAAAATATTGAAATGTGTGCGCACCGGAGTGTGTGTATCGCTGTTTGGGGAAATATCATGGCGCAAATACTT
The DNA here is from genome assembly GCA_964034865.1 of Eristalis intricaria. Lineage (NCBI taxonomy): Eukaryota > Metazoa > Arthropoda > Insecta > Diptera > Syrphidae > Eristalis > Eristalis intricaria. Next base: position 13,271,174 of record OZ035876.1, on the reverse strand, counting down.
TTAATTAGCACTATTAATGGCTGCACTGAGGACGCCATTGTCTTTGGAAATTAATTAGTCAGTCTGTATTGAGTGCCATGCGGGCCAACTGAAGAGAGTATTGAATGGGCATACTTTTTCTCGCGGAAATGTCGACGGAAACAGTGGCTCCAATGTGTAGCGTAGGGCGGACGGCGGCGCGCCGGAGGAGGATGAATTCAAGAGGAAAGAGGAATTTAGGCATACCAATGAGGAGATGACTGGAAATTTCGCGAAACGTTTAGCATTTCAATTAAATGTGTATATCTGGTGAAAAGGGCACCGGTGGACTGAGGCTAAAACTCGCCTGAGTGAGTAAAACAATTTGGGCTTTCGTTTTAGTTGCTCTGCGCTGGTGTTAGGTTTGATTCCGAGAATCACAATTTTGAGTCCTTCCTGTTGAAGAGGGACTCGACCCGACGGAGGAAGTCTTCCTTCGATTTCCCCGAAGATTCGATTGCTTTTCTGCAAAGTTTTTTCCCATGAATGGATTGGATCAGAAAGACGATTTGTGGGAAAATCATCAGATTCAAAACGACATCCGTTTAATCGTCGAATGATAGCTATGCGTCATGACTGCCATTGCTCGCTCTCAGATGAGACCGTTGTTTGGATATCCAATTGGAACATTTCTGTGAGCGGTGGAATGACGTTTGTTTATCGAGATACTCCAAGTGCAAAGCAATATTTCGGGACATCAAAGCGACGATGTGCAGCGTGAATTTATTTTCTCTGAAAATTTGGATACACACTTGGTTATTTTCAAACCACGATGACTGCGTGGAACAGTGAACAAAATTTGCATCCGATATACGACCGGTGCCTGACAATATTTGTTTACTTAATGATTCGTTGTTGCCGTCGCGTAGAAAACGAATGACTCAGCAGTCAGCAGGAACTATGAATTTCCAAGAAGAGAGAAACGATCTGTTTCCGCTGCGATGACTTTGGGCCACTTAACGAGCGAGAAACAAGTTCACGATAACTGAGTGCGTAAATAAAAGAAATTGGTTCATATTCACGATTTGACGTCTGGCGCCAGCAAGAGATGATCAAAAATTTTTCATGATATTTTGCAAGGCTTAACGTAGAGGTGGGTACTTCCAAATTGTCACTTTTCTTCATTATGTGACTCTAATGTGTCGAGTGAACCTGGGTGCAAGCCAACTTCTGTTTTTTTCTTTCATTCTCTCTTGCAGGCATCCTCTATTGCGTCGGCCTCCTCAAGGATGCTTTCAAATAATCTTCGGGTCAGAATCAAGTTGTTCCTCTAGAGCCCGAGGTCGAATCTTCCCCACCAATCCTTGTCAAGGCAAATGTATAGGACTAAAGATCGGATGAATGAAACTTGGATCAGAGGATCTCTGACATTTACGTTATAACTCTTCGTTTTCTTCTTCTGGCGCTACAGACCGATGTGGACCTGGTCCTCGGTGAATAAGCCTCTCCAGCTGGCACGATCTTTAGCTAGCCCCAATTTCGTATTCCAAATTGGCTGAGATGCTTCTCCATTTGTGTGTGCCACAGGTTTCCTGGGCGTCCTCTATTGCGTTGTCTCTCAAGTGCGGAGTCAAAAAGCCTTACGCTTTATTATGCTGTCTAATTTTTTCCCACACGCTTACACAAGAAGTGAATACAATTCCTTTCAAAATGTTTGAAAGCTTATTTTCGGGGTCCAACGGAAACCTATCCACTGCTTGATAGAGCAGGCGCTTTAGAGATTCAATGCTTGGGCATTGATAGCACAAGCTATTGGTCCTCTAAAACGGACCATAATTTGTTGTCGAAAGGATTAATATCTGAGATTATAGGTAGTCATTCATCAGTGGAAATGAAGTTTGAGGATTTATTTTTGATGTCTGTTTAAGCTGAAGCAGTGTCTTTTTGGAAGGTGCACGACTTATTTTTGTGTTAACAGTGGGTTTGTATTTGAAGGGGGTCGGCTTTACGAAATGAGTTGGGGCGTCGACTGGAGAGCAATGGGTGCAATGAGTTCGATTCCCGATTTTAAAAAACTTTTATAATTCACGGCTACACCTCTTTCGAGTCAATGACAATGCTCAAAGAGCGGCTTAAATTTAGCCGTTCAGAGTCGGTATAAAGCTATAGGACACATTCAATCATGAAATAACAATAGCACCTACTACGTGTCCCGCCATCGCCACCACCCTTCATATACTGGGTTAATAATCTTGGCAACGATGTCTAAAAAGCCGTGGGAAACTTTCTCTGAGGTTTCAAGACCTTGGAGCTGGGTGACTCTGTCATAAGCGACTGAGTCAGACAGTGAGTGTGCAATGAGTGAGTCTGAATATTTTCCCATCATTTAAGATTGAATTCTTGACGTCTTCACACTCTGTCAAAGCTTATCCATTCCATGTTTCCAGGGAAATGAGGTTAGAACTTGAAATGCGAAAATTTTCATAAATGTCACTTGTCAAATAGCACTCAAGTTCAATTGGGTGCGTTAAATGCTTTTTGAGAATCAACGAGTCCTAGGTTACTAGGTTACATTCTCAAACCAGTTTTCACCAATTTATGACAGCGAAGCGTTGTTTAGGTTTTTGTTCCACTCACCATAGGCAATAAATGGTTGTTGACGACATCTGAGCCAATAAATAACCTTGTCTACGCAAGCATCTCATCAGACAGTTGATGAGTGGTGCGTGAAGGCTCTCTATGCCGATCATCATTTTTCCGCAAGTGATCATTTTGCATCCTCATTATAATCATCACTCGAAAATCATTATCAATTATTTAATATTTTCGAAGAGCTATTTGTTCGAGCGGATGAGTTCGCTCACCTTTGTCAGAGACTTTTTAACTTTAAAAAATATAAAACATTTCTCCTCAAAGGTTTTAGAAATAAAGCGAAAAGATGCGAAACAGTGCGACCTCAAATAGTACTCAATTTTACGAATTAGCAAAATTAGCGATAAAAACGAAAAGAGCCAATAATATAATAATATGGGTGGCGCGACAGTCCGAGGTGGACCTGGGCCTAGCTTCTCAGCAACCACTCGTGTTGTGCGTGCCATTGTTCTTCCACAAGTGGAATGGACCTACAATTTAATGCCGACTCCGAACGGCGAATTTGAGAAGCTTTCTCTAGACAGGAATACTCTTTGAGCATTGTCAGTGACTCGAAAGAGGTGGAGCCGTGAATTATGATAGGTGGTAAATTTGGGTATCGAACCTGGCACCCTCTGCGTAGGAGTCGACGCACTTACCCACTACGCCACGGCGACCCAGAAAAGACCCAACGAAAGACAACTAACTTTTTCGATGGCCAGAATGCAAGACAGTTTATTCAATTGTTTTACACTTCAGTCTAGTGACAATATTCAGTTTTAGTACTTCATTTTTAAAATGGTATAAGATAATTATGTAGTTTGGCTTAAAAATTCAAATTTTGGTATAGCAACTTTTGATGTCGAACTAATCTTAATTGAAACAGATTGAATGAATATGAACATTGAATGTGATATTAATATGAAATCTAATCCAACACTATTCATGATTAATTTTTGAAGTGATGAATGTCAACGCTACAATGACGAAAGTTGACATTTGTATATTATTTGCATTTTGCGTTTACATCTTGTGATTACACGCATTGGATCGAGTTAATGAGATGCTATTTCAAAACTTGCCACACACCTCAGCGTTGTGCTCGGGCTTAAGAAATTTCAATGCGCAACCGCTCTATTAGGACTTATCCAATGATTGATTTACTACAGAAAATGTCAAAGTCCCAACGAGCCAAGGCACTGTTGTGATTTGGATAGAAAGAAACAACATAACGCATTGTTTTGTGAACAGCTGAAGAATTGCCAGTGTTGAAATACGACGCACATTGGGCAAAACACCTCAATAACTGGAATTTGTTTACTGGATTTGAAAACCATTGTACAAATTGTTGTATTCGTTAGAAATCAGTTTTTTAATTTTTACTTAAACATGAATAGTTATTAAATATATATATTTTTTTGTATCGTTATTTCATGAAAAAATATCATTAATTTTACAAATATAAATGACCTTTGCTTTGCACAATCTATTGCCTATTGATGGGGTAAAGCAATAGGGTATTTCAAAATATAAATGCAATGTAGATAAAAAAAAAGAAGAAAATTAAAGTAAATTTATAACATTGGAATGAGAATCGAATCAATAATGGTTAAAAGTGAAAATCCAATTTTTAACACTTGTTTAGAATACAGTTTTTGTTTTATAATAAATATATTAATTAATAATAATAATAATATGGGTGGCGCTACAGTCCGAGGCGGACCTGGGCCTAACTTCTCAGCAACCACTCGTGTTGTGCGTGCTATTGTTCTTTCACGAGTGCGTCGACTTCTACGTAAAGGGTGCCAGGTTCGATACCCGAATTTACCACCTATCGTAGTTCATGGCTCCTCTTTCGAGTCACTGAAAATGCTCAAAGAGTATTCCTGTATAGAAAAAACTTCCTCAAATATATTAATTAAAAAATTTATGTAAGCTAAAGTTTTCGATTCCATGTCGTGCTCCATGTCATCACTCTTGTAGTTAAGTTGTGACTTCGAATGATTAAAAACGAGTGGTGAGCAAGCATTGATATGTTATCTAACGAGAATCCTACAAACACTACCATTTCTTTCATTTAATTTTTTCAATTGTTTCCAGTTCTTGGGATGTTTTGCCCCACTGTGCGACGCTAGAAGCAACGCAGCATAGTGTTTCAGGAGTTCCCCATAAATTTTCATTCAAAAATGTCACTCTCTGCTACACGGCGATGAGACATTATCCCTGAAAATACACATCAAGTACTCAACACCACATACGGATATTTCTCAGAAAAATGCATTCAACTTTCACTTCTGTACGAAATTCTAAAATGTCTGGTTATTATTAATTCAATTTCCGACAATGAATAAATCGAACGAAACTATATTTAGGTCACGTCTGTGGATGCCATTGACACGAACTCCGAATCTTATGAAATCCAAGCGCGTGCTTAACGGTTCAAATTAGGTGAAACAAAACATGACAGATATGCTAAAAGTATTCACAAATTCAATAAATATTTTCACAAACAAATACGGGAATAGAATATTGTCATACGCTTCTGAGTTCTCCACCGGAGCCGGTTTGTGCGGGTGAGTGATCAAGACCTTTGAAGCAATGTAATGTACCTTTCCACTCGTTACTCGAACAAGGACTCCACCTGAGTCGGAGATATCCTTCTGGATTCGAATAGCATTCACCTTCAAGTAGACACCGTAGCTAACGTGCAACATTTTCACCTTGATGTTCTTCATGATTGCAATGCAATTTGTTATGGGATACGAGTGTGGTAGTCTACATATCATCTGACAGCTATCGGTGTACATAACCTCCCACATGAAGTTTATGTCCCGGCAAAGATATAACGAAGTTTCTTAATTCTACTCTATGCTGTACTGCAGAGCATGTGGGCATGTATGTATGCAAGTTATGACTGGATACTATGTAGACATGTATTATTTGTAAGCGAACGTCTGACACGTGCTGTTTTGCAACTTTGTACACGATAATTGCTTTAACTTGGAGTCGGATGAAGGGAGGGAGACAAATAGGATTCGGAAAAGTGAAACCACCACATGGTCATATGCAACTTCATTATGAGCTGTAACTTTAAGACTTACTGATGAATTTTGGATGTCGTAGGGTGTCTAGATTCTGCAATACTAAACTTAATTTGATTCCTCATTCCTTTCACTCAAAACTGAGTACCGACACTTCGAATGGAAGTTACAAGATCTGAAGTTTCTACTTTTTGTTTATAAGGATGTATGGTGGATTATGATGATGAATTTCGGTTGAACTACCTCGGCACGAGCACATCGAGTATAGCTGCGTTATCGGTGGTGTATGTGAAGGGAATTTTTAAAAATGTTTGCACTAGAATGCATTTAGCACTAACATTTTTTTTAAGACTCTTTTCCTTGGAAGAAACATTAAGGAGATTTGTTTGTGTTTAAATTTTACGTATTATTTATGTATTTCGCTCAATTCATGCATATTGGTAATGTGTATGTGTGGTAGTGACATGACTAGGAGTACGAGTTTAAGAATATCGAACAAGACGCCATTGATCTACATTGAACTAAATGAATTAGAAGAACGAACTCGTTCCACAAAGAGATCTGAATTAAACTGAGCACTCTCTGGACTCTCTGGCACAAGCCTACAACAGATAGATGCGACGGAAGCATAGGTATGTCTTCTTAAGGTTCAGACTCACGTGGCTGTTGAACTTCGTCTTTTCCGTCAAAGTCAAAATACTGGACCTCTTCGTCTGTGCGGTTAGGGAATGTAATCTTTATATATCCAACATTTGGTTGCTGACCTCCATACGTTCCGGAATGGTCTCCTTAAACGCATAAATATGAATTCCCCCAGCTGTGGGAATCAAATTTGTGCTCTGTCTAGATTTTGACCCTTCCTTCATTGATTTGTGATGACACCGAGTTGGCATAAGTCAACTAGTCATCTGCGAATAGACAACAGTGCACTATGTTAGTTGGAAGCGCGCTTGAGCTACCGTGTAGATGACGAAGAGCCAGAGTCCACAGTTTTGACCCTTGTGCAATTTCTGCCTTGGATCTGCACTCTGTTGGTTTTCTGTCTTCAAATTCCAAGTAAAATAGCCTGATATGTAAATTTCAACTTTTTGTCTATAACTCATTAAACAAATTATTGATTGTATTTGAATCCAACACAGTTCTGTGAATTTTATTGATTGCAGCAAACGTCCCGCTTCCTTCTTGTTGATTCTCATCATTTCATACGTCTGTAAAAACCGACAATTCCTCCGCTCCACTGAGCAACGTGCTGTTGCTGATAATTTTGGCTAACATCCAAACCGCCGCTTGGTTCGTTTCCAATGATTTTTGGATGCGCATTTGATTTTGCATTCCCTTGGCAAGTTCCATGTGACAATGTCAGTGCCTATGTCAAATTTGTTGGAATCGATTCAATTCTCCCGGCACGTAATTTCCAAAAGCAATGAACCATATTCACTTTCCAGACAACAAACGCTAGACAATTTGAAAGTTAAGGCAATCACCTTTGCACTTCAAAAGCCATTCAAATCACTTTCAAGCATGAAAGCATTCAACTTTGAGATGTTGCAATTAAATGTGTTGTCCTTAAGCCGAAGGAACATACAAGGATCTGATGAGAACGACGGTTTATGCAAACAAGGAGATTGTCAGATGCACATATATGTCTTCAGGCAATGAATAATAACGTCATTAAGAGAGGTAGACTTGTCAGTCGGCAGGAGAAAAGTCACAAAAATGTCTTAAAATATTCCCCCATTTACGACTGTGAGACTTGTAAATGAGGATAAATGTCACTCTGCTGTAGCTGTAGTTATCTAAAGATGAATTTATGCGACTGTCTTCCTTTTTTGTTGCTTTTCTCCACCATCATACCGACATTGGACGTGGGAGATGGGTGAAATGAAGGAAACCTTTTTAAGGATATTTTAAATATTAATTTCATTTCCGCCCCCGACCTGTCATTTTTGACTTTAAGTGCCTACCGCTGCCCAGAGAGCATCGGTATTTCCGTTTGATGACATTTTCCTTTTCCTTGCGTGAAATTTAAGGAATTCCTTTTTTATTAAAGTGATTTAGATACTCAAATTAACTTGACAATAAAGACTGGTAAATAGCTCATTAGTGAGAAATGAAAATAGCAGCGGTTTTCTCCCACAAAGGGACTGGGATTTACATATTTATGTTCGAGTGTGCCCACGAGGCAGATGGAGGCTTTATGTCCTTTTATTATACTTGTGGGATTCCTACCCAATCCCACTCCTACTTGTGTATTTTTGCTTTTATATTTTTGTTCAAATCATTATCAATTTCAATAAAGAGGGCATCCTCATCTGAATATACACACAAAGACGGCTCCTCCTCGGAAAGGAGGCGGTGAACGCAAAGAGTCCTTCGTTTTTATGTTCGTTCCCTTTGGCTAACAAAGAGTTTTAAAAATAAACATGACGAGCCATGGCGAATGTCAATGCGAGACCAAATTTAAACACGCGCAAATATTTACAATCGATATTATCCGAAAATCCCCTAGTTTCTGGGGACGTTCAGATTCAGAGTGTGTACGAAAGGAGTCCTTTTTATCATCACATTTTCCCCCAGCTTCGGGGTGAGACATCACTCTGGAGAAGTCCCTAAAGACATCGGAGACATCCCATTCAACTTCAGGCGTCTCAACAGATCTTTGAAGTGCACACACGACTATTTGCTTTGCAGGTGTTTGAACCTTTCACGAAGGATTAGCCTGGTCCATTAGGGCGCCACCTATGCACACATTCGACTGTTGATTGTTAAATAGGCGGGCTATTTAGTTGGCTTAGGTGTTGAACACAATGATGTGCTTATTTGGTTGCCAATATTTATGTATCGCATTTTTTTTTTTTTTCACCCACCCACATCACTTCAGGTCTCGTTTTCGAGGAGTCACATTCAAGCACACTTCTCTTTAATTTGTGTGAGTGCAGGTGAGTGCTACACACGTGGTGCTTAAGTAATGAAACTTGTGTTAGTCATTAAGGAAACTTTTTCACTATGAAAGAACCGGGAAAAGGTTTTAGCGGGAGTACTTAAATTCACCTTGCGGTACATTAATATAGTCGAGGAAGTTTTTAAGGAAGTAAATAAGCTTTTAATTAGTTGCACGGGCATTCTCTTATTCCCTTTGACCTTTAATGTACCCATTTGGAGAGTTTTCCGCCCGTTGTTGCAAGTTTCCCAATTGCGAATTAATTAGGGACAAAAGGGAAGAAATTGTAAGTTGAATATGTTGCTGAAAGTGGGCGTTGTCTAGATTGGCAAGAGTTATTCCCCGTTTAATCGCGGTGCTGATGGTGTTCGTACTGTTTTTTGGGTGACGAGGTGGATGAAGCTTCTTAACTTCAAAAGCATATTTGTCTATGATGACGCTGTGGCCAAGTCGTCGGCGGTGCATGTCCTTCCGTGAAGATGGCATATACGTTGTCGTCTTGTGATGCCAAAAAAAAGTTTTTTTTGTCCAAGATGTCAGTTTTGTTTTCCATTTCTTGAAGACAACATATATATACTTCCGTTTGCTCTCGTTCAACGCCAGACCCATCTCTGACGGCATGTTCGACAATCATGTCACTGTCATCCGCGTATGTTGACAAATGGATTCTTGAATATCGTTCGTGGATTGCTTCTTGAATATGATGTTGAAAAAGTGACAATCAGGCTAATGTCATCCGCGTTTGACTTTTGGATGGCCGCTTCTGTTGAAAAGTGATACTCCATTCTCACACTTTACAACCTGACGAGTTTGCTAGGAATGACAAGACCAAATGAAGCGCTATGAAGCTCATCGAAACATGGCGCTGTATAGATTGCCCACGTCCATGCGACCTTGAAATTGACGTATATGTGGAAAGTGTCGTCTCCCTTTGTGTGTGTTCCATGGACGGGCTTGAAAGCGCACTGATGAGGTAATCTATCGAAAGAGCAGAGTAGGTCTTACATACGATGTTAAGGGGGTTAGGTTAGGTAAAGGGGCTGTTTGTGAATTCACCAGCACACTTAGACTATGTTGGTCCATTGCGATACCCACAGTCAGACTACTGCCACTGATTGACCACTCCAGTGATCCCAACGGCAAATGGTGACTGGACTAGATTTGAAACCAGATAAAATCCTATCAACTTTGCTTCCACTGGGATTCGAACCGGGGACCCCACTGACCACGGGCAGGCACTCTACGAACTGCGCTAACCAGTGGTTATGTGAAGGGGGTATGTCCTCCGAAAATTGACTCAGTCGAAGGGGTGTGCTTTCTTGCGCATCGGGCACAAACAATGCTGAGATAAGTTGGCTGATGAGACTTACCGGCCCATCTGCTCCATTAAGCTCCTTTAAAGATTCCGTCTACTACAGCAACTTTATTCAACTTTAGTAGCGTCGTGGGTACTGAATTTACTCCTATTACCGCTTTATTGGGTGGGTCATTATTTTTAACAGGAGCATTACTTCATCGTCTTTCAACGGCCTGGTATACAACATAACCGGTGTTAAATTAACCACCAAAGTAGTCATATTTCCCTTAAATCATATCCGCATTCTATCAGCTGGAAAATCTGCTCAAGACCGGGGCTACACTCGCAAAAATTACGAATTCCTTAAATTAAAAAAATCAAATTGAATTCTCTAAGCTTCTAAGCCTATGTTCCAGGTTCAATGATTGACGTGATCAATGGGTAGCGTTTATTCCCCAGCTTTACTTTTCCTTATCCACTTAATCACAGACCCGCTGGAGTGATGGTTCTTGAATAAAAACGAGTCGCAGTCGTGATTATGTATGGATATTAAGACTTGAGTGCGAACACAGTGTGTCACATTTTCGCTTAATTAACTAATGTGCAAAGCTTCTCCACCAAGCATACCATGCTTGAGGTCCATTTCCAGTGCTGTAAAAGTAACGACAAATCTAGGACCTATACGTATTCGAAATTTTTTATCTGAATACACATTACTTTCATATCGTTACTAGTTACTTTCGTTACTTTCATCAATATTGAAATTTTTTATGTTAAAATCGATACTTCTGATTTTAGGACCTTAAATGGGGACTTTGTATGATAAGGCATTTAAGTTGGCATGAATGATATCTACTCTTTTATAAATTTATTGCTATGAACAAGTCAATTTACTCTCACAAAAACATAATAAAAATAAATTAATGATTTGCATATGGCATATGGCGTAGAATTGCATATGGCGTAGAAGTAAACACTCATGAATTTGATTAGATCATAATCATCACAAAATTCATACAAAAAGTACCCATAGTTTTTGTGAGTAGAACATTTTTCATTATACCTCTTTAAAAAACACAATGTAATTACTCTACTAAATCAAAAAAAACGTCCATAAACTGTTCGCATTTTCAAGAGTAGCGCATACCAAACAAATGTATAGAAACGTTAATATACCGCATCGATATCCACCGATACGAATAAATAAATCTTGCTGCATACCATCCCAAAGATACCTAACAAAGGATACAATATACAAAGCAATACCATCGTATTCCACACATTTCGCATCCAAGAGAGATATAACATACAGACAGGGTGCGTGATATGGCACTACACATCAAAAACAGTTTAGAGACATGTATACTAGAAGAGAAGAGAGTGAACGCACCGATGTCGGTTGTCGATAGTACATGTAGGCAAAAAAGAAAACGACATCTTAAGAGTACCGGTATACATTGAGGAGTAACGTTTCGTTATGGTATTTCATTGAATACTCGTTACTCAGTAACGAATACATAAATTTTACTACAGTACTATGCCTTTCCACTTCCATGCGGCAAACGAGTCGCGAACTTCTTTTATGCCATCCGTCGGAGTTGGATTCGAAGACGTTTTGAGAGTGGATTATCATTCACTCTACATAACCTGGGCTCTCATCGCGTAACTTCTCAGACGACTATCGTCGTTTTGATTCACTTTGATGATTTAGTTCATGTAAGAAAATCACTATCTCTCGTCTATCGTTCGTTAAAATAATAACTCTCACGTAAAAATGACATCTGTGCTCTGATTCCTCTCAAATTTTACTAATACACTTCTCATTTCAGTTTGCGAACAACACTAATGCAAATGCGACCTATCACTCAAAAAATGTTTCAAAAGTGTATCACAAGATATGTATAAACATCTCATTTAATAGGGGACGATACTGAAAAAGGTATCGCCAAAAAATCATTCGTCGAGACGACAGTTTTTAGCTTACGCGACAGTTTTTAGCTTACGCGAAGCTGGCAAAACGATATCTCTCAGACGCTATCGATTTTTTATGCTTACTTGAAGCGAAACGATCGTCGAAACGCTAGCGCGAGACGATTGTCGCCTTACGCGATTAGAGCCGTGGTCATCTCAATCGTAGAGAGATACCTTCTGTCTAAGTCGATGTCGCCGAACAACTCATACGCCAATTAGTTGTCATATCTTTTTCTCCACTCGCCATCAATGCAGAGTGGACCGAAAAATATCCTATCAAATCCACCAAGAGTAACCTAATCCGGTTTTGACAAGGTCCATGACTCTTCACTTTGAAAGTTGATGTTATCCCTTTGTGTGAATTTGTAAATCAATCCATTTGACTAGACTGAGCACTACAGATTCCAAGGAGCTACTCTGAACTTAACAGAAAACTAAATACTTAAATACAGGTAGATTCGACTACAGGTTATTACTTTTTGAAAGACTACTGCGTGACGAAGATATTGTCGACCACTAATCCAAGTTAGCTGAAGCCCTTCTCCACTTATGTGCGACTCCCTCTCTGTACCTGTACACCGTCAGCATAAGTCCAACGTGTTATCCAACGATCTTGCTCAAGCACTTATCTGTATCTTGATCTCCAACACGCACAAACGCAGCCAGAGATGCCCAAATTAGATATGGCGCCACATGTACGTTGTCTCTACTAAGCTTTAATGCATTTACCCTCATGGCTCTCATGTTGTGTCCCAAAACCAAATACGAACTCGAGTTCTTATCGCTTCACTCCCAGGGCGCTATAAATTTTATGTACGCCCTGGCAAAGAGACTGATACATCTAAATTACGTGCCATAATCTGGCCGAATTAAAAAAAAAGTCAAAATCACTTCCACAACCCGGTTATCCACCAATCACCCTTGTCGATAATAAAACCAGTGGGCAGCTGATAAACATGAAGCTGATTGAACAAGTTTTGCATGCAGCCACAGATTAACGCGTGTTTTTCTGTTAATCTCGAAATCTAATTTCGATTAGTATTTGTAATGAGTTCAATCTCCGTCGAATAGTTGATTGAAATCTAATCGAAACTAAAAACGAACGACATTGTTTGAATTATTGTTTACGTCTCAAGGGACCATTATAAATTTTATTACGACGACGATGACGACCATCAATCATGTGCTCCCAAGGCGGTTCCTAAATTAGAGCGCATTCTTCAGATGAGTTATTAAATTTATTTTTATTACTTCAAAGATGTTTTCGAATCGTTGAACCGTGAATAATAATTTTTTGGTTTTACGTTTTCGTGAAATATTTCCCGAGAAAAGGGTCGCAAGACTCTTGGCACACGTCTATTAATGGAGACGTTGCTTTTGCTTTTGGTGGAGAGCGTTAAATTTACGATTTGTTTTCGAAATTCTTAATGAGAGTAATTGAATAGAATATGCGTGGCTGATGATTTTTAATTGGTATCTTTCATCTGTGTTCGATTGACACTTAAGAAGTTCTGCATTTTATGAAGTTCGTAATGATGTCTTTTTTTTACTGCTGATATGTGCTCTGTGGTCCAATAGGGAATACTTTCTATGCTCGCTTGTGCTCTAGTTAGACTTACGCGGAAGGATGGATGAAATCCTGTTCAACTTATGTCGCCCAATCTAAGTATGTGATTTCTACAGGGTGGCCAGATAAGAATGATTAGAAAAAGAATTTAAATAATACATAAACGGTGTGACATATATACCTTTATTTTTTAGCTATATTCATGCCATTATCTATGGTAAAGCTGCTGAGAGAGCTTCAAGCGTTCGACCGCCTTCCTGATGAAAGGGTCCAACATGTGCGACGTTAGCAGTCGTGTTTTGAATGTTGGCTTCGAGTTTGTCCAAAGTGGTTGGCTTGTTATCGTAGACTAAGGACGTAGAAAACAACCGAGTATTTGTATAAATCGTAGGATCGGGGCCGACCAATTGATGAACGCTCGTCGGGCGAAGACCCAGTCAACCAAAATGTCTCCCTCATAACTTCTAGCGTTGCTCGTAACCAGAGCTCGGATCCATCGATGTTATCGAAGTCGGACAACAGAGAGTCGGTTAACATCTCCATACCAGAGACCAATGAGTTTGGTCTGAAGTATCTGTGGTGGTCGATCCCAATGTGCTTGCAATCTTCGTCATAGTCTTTTATTAATTTTCGGGTTGTGAAGCAATACCATTTTGATCTCATCCAAGCCTCTATAACACTCTTTGGTGACGATAACGGTGTCTCCTTTCCCACATCAAAAGAAATAATAATCCAGTTTGCCTGACGCAAGTTGCTGCCTTTGAAGTTTGTACTTGATCTATGTTAATGGCCAAAACTACTTCCATACATCTCACGCTACCGCAAACGAAGACTGATATCGGTGCTTTCGTTACCGACGTCGAAGCTGCATCAGCACTCATCGAAAACCAAATGAGATCAATGGGCAAAATCCTCATTTAATTGGACTTTCAGTAGGTGTCTCGAAAACAAGTATTTCATAAACTGTTATTTAAACAATTGAAATGTCCTCATGCCCTCTTAAAGGGAAATCGAAATTCAGTTAGCTTTGTTTGAGTTATAAACAATTCTATTATTTTCTCGAACCACTCATCGGTGTATGATTGTTGAAACGACACGTCTAATTAGTGAAATTTTCGGTTTGTGGTCTGCAACCAACATGTGTGCCGGATGAAATGTGGGCTCTGTTAAAATGTACATAATTGCTAGTTAGAGGTAGTCAGTACTTCAATAGTTTTATATTTCCACATGTGTACACTTCAACCACAATTGAAGAGCTTAATTTAAGCTCTGGCGTGACCTTAAAACCTTGCTGGCCATAACTCATTCATTAAACTTGAATTAAATTTGCTACACATTCATGAACTTCACGAAATAAAATCGTTGCTTGGCACTAACTTTTTTAATTGCAAAAATAAAAGTTGTTCCTCTTAATTTTTTTCCCTGGAAAAATTGTGAACCTTACCAGGAAATGACTCAAATGGTTGACTTAAGGTGCGTAGTGTTGCGTGTTGAATTTATTTCATTTCATTTCATCATGTGATCGGGAGTATTCTCTTGGATATGTCGAAACGCGTTAAGTATAAGTTGATTGGTTGAAGCGCGTACTGAGAGCGTGACTTCATCCTGAGCTTGTGAACCTTTCTGTTGGTCTACATATTTTTTGTATTTTGTTCGAGGTATTATGACCTTAATGAACCTCGCTACCTTGGTTCACTTCCTAGTACGACAGAAATAAATTCCATAGCCCCATCTCTTTCGAGTCACTGACAATGCTCTTCTCTGGAGAAAGATTCTCAACTTCGGCGTCGGCATAAAATTGTAGGTCCCTTCCACTCGTGTGGAGTCAATGCACGCACCAGTCAGCTGTAGAAGCTAGGCCCTGGATATCTTCGGCTTTAGCGCCACCCATATTATTACATTATAATTATCACGACTTTAAGACATTTTCAAGAATATATAGTACAACATTCTCCTTTCAATTCAAAACACTGCGATGTCTACAGTTTCGCGAAGACCGTTGTGCGTCGATAAGTTCTGCGGAGTTTATCGATCGATTCAGAAAATCTCTGTCTACTTGCAGAGGGAGATTTGCAGCTTGTAAGGAGAGTCCGCTACACTGAACTAAAAAGGTATGTAAATACAAAGAATATTTTCATTGAGCCAACGAAAAGTTCATTGATTCTTGTCCGATGAACTTGTTCGTTGAGCCAACGAATGTCTGTTCGCTTATATATAAGCGCTGGCTTTCGTTCTTGGAATTCAGACCATGCTGATGTTGCTCGCTCAAGGGTTTAACATCGCCGATATAATCCTTTCGTGGAGACTGAAAAGACTTGAATAATGTCGAACAAAGTGGATGGTTGGGTTGCTCATGACAACGCCAGGTCACACACAGCTTTAGTGATTAAAAGCTGAATTCGTTGGGCGGGAAGATAAGCAGTACCCAGCGTAGTCTCCACTCTTTTCTGCGACAGAAGACGCTAGGCTTGTGTACAATTAACTAGTTCAAAAAAGAGCTCTATCAAGTGAATAAGTTCACATTGTCATTTTGTTTTAGCTCAGTTAAAAAAAACTAACGTATACCATACTCTGCACACATGCATGTAAATAAGTTGCTTTGTGTGTTTGTATATGGGCACTGAACTCGAAATCATACACACCTAGATCATCAACTTTCCAGTGGACAACCCTTGCCCATCGGCAATTGTGTTCTCTTGGCACGCATAAGACTTTATTTTCAAGCACACTTCTGAAGGCTTTAGAGCAGCGCTATAGTGTTAGGCGGGAGTAATCAGCTTCGCTAAGTTCACACGTATTCACAGGCCTCTGTTTATAAAAATATTAAAGAAGTTGCATATCTTTAGTCCCTAATCGCTGATGCGAACATATCGGTGGAAATACATAGCTCCGCGGACATGTCTTCTGGAACTACTTACTGCTACCTAACATAACTATTTGAAATTAATAAATATTCAATTTCCTTGTATTACGAGAGTAGTTTTACTTCATTTTGTTTCCATCGTAAACTGCATTGAACTAACTGAACTAGAAGAACGAACAAGTTCAATGAACAGATTCGATCTAAACTGAGCACACTCTGGACTGAATTCAAAAGCACAAGTGTACTTCTCACAAAGGATTTAATGAAATTGATTAACTTGAAAACCGTAGCACACACCTGGAGGCTCAACTGAACAAAATATTGTTAAAACGAAGTGACACGGATCTCAACAAGCGATAATCCATGGGACGCAACACCGCCAAGCTGTCCGCATGATTGCTATTAAAGAACGATCCGAACGAGAATAGCGTTAAATTTAATCCTGAAAATCCGTCATCAATGTCTTTAGTTACGCGGGGAGACTAATTCCCGATTTCACATTGTGAGCTTGTCGATGTGTGTCGATCCATCGCTGAATTCAGAATCAATATAAATTTCGTTTTCACAGTGGAAGTTAAGTGATAGATTCGACTTAAATAGGGGTTTAACTTAAGCCACCGATTGTTATGGCTTAATTGTGAATTCAGAGAGTACAAAATTGTGTGTTTTTTCATCAGGGTGCTGTTATGTTTATCATTCGGATGGTTGGTGGATTCAATAGTTCACAATGCCAGTCAATCCATGGCTTGCACTAACTACCCCTAAATATTGAGTGTGAAAACGAAATATTCTTGAGTGAAGTTTAAGTTCGATCCTACACTTAGCTAAACCAGCAAATAAGGTTGCACTTTGAAATCGGGCATTAGACAGTTCAGGCATGTGGCACGACTAAGAGAATAATAATAATAATATAATATAATATGGGTGGGGCGACAGTCCGAGGTGGACCTGGGCCTAGCTTCTCAGCAACTACTCGTGTTGTGCGTTCTATTGTTCTTTCACGAGGGGCAGGGACCTACAGTTTAATGCTGACTCCGAACGGCGAATTTGAGAAGCTTTTTCTGGACAGAAATACTCTTTGAGCATTGTCAGTGACTCGAAAGAGGTGGAGCCGTGAATTATGATAGGTGGTTGATTCGGGTATCGAACCTGGCACCCCCTGCGTAGGAGTCGACGCACTTACCCACTACACCACGGAGACCCGAGAGAATAATGGTGAAATTAACGAATTTATTATTCTCACGGCAAGATACGTGAGGCTGTCGGTAATCTGACACAAGGACACCATTTATAGTCAAATATCCTGAAATTCAAAAGGAACTGAACGGCTGTTTTGATAGAAGTCCGGTCTGGAATGGTACTTCATCATGAGTTGACATAATTCGGAAGTCCATAGGGCGACTTCATCATCATCTAAAGGGTGTAAACGATGTCGAGGCTCACCTCACATTACGGCGATCCTGAAACTGGCTGCTTTTTCTCTTCTTATCGAACTAGTTGGTCTAGAGTGGTCGCTTGGGAAATAAATTCCATTCCGTTTTGGGCTTTTTTCCCTTCATTTGCCTTAATCTCCCAAAGGATTAATTACTCATTAAATAATCTTTCCGGCAAATGAATTCAGGATAAGCTTAGCTATTCTGTATGTCGACCAGGTATTGACTCCTGATAACTGGACTGACGAGGTGATTGCCTTGTTGAGCGTGTTCCCCGGACGGCAGATTCATAATGACATCGTCCGATGACACTGAGTAATGACTGCGTTTCCCATTTCATCTCGTTCATCTGACAGATCGGAGGGTATTGGCACATGCGATGTGGACGGCAGATTCTTCAATGTTGTTTGCCTTTTTATTCAAAGTCAAAATTAGGTAGGAACTTTCAAACATCGCCACAAAAGTGGTGTCCTGCTTCAAACTCCCTTCCCCCAGGTCTTCCACAAGTTAACTTTGAAAAGCTTTAAAATTTTATAATATTTCGAAAGCACTTCCCAACCATTAGTCCTTAAAAAGGGCATTTTTGGAATCGAGTAAAATGAGGAAAGAACACCACTTTGACGAAAGCAGGTGAGACAAGCAATCAACGTCAACTGTGAAAAGCTGCTCATCAATCCTAAGAGACCATCACTTTTATAGCCAACCTAAATGAATATTAATGATGATGCCTTACTCCCGTCTGAAAAATCGAAGTTCACATTCTCGTTTAACCCACATTTCACTCCTCCAATCGTCTCGCATTTTCATGACTAAATTCCAGCCTCCACACTCGTCATCGTCAGCAACAATTAATCTCTATTCGAAACAGCTGATCCAGAGACCGAGATTAATGCTGGAATTCGCTGGAGTCCTCAAACTTTCACAATCCTCGGCACTGTCTCGTCTCCCTCAGTTCTCATCTTCTTCCTTTTTATACGCCAACGCGACAAATTGGATTTAGCCGAATGGACGAGATGAAACCAACTTTCGAAGAGCATTCGACAGGGATGTGGACGCGCCGATGGCGAGTCAGTCTAACAAACTTTAAGATCAAAGCGTAGCCACGATTAGCACCCGTAAACATCGCGAGCAAACACAACGGTTACACATCTGTGACGTAATCAGGAATTGATTGTACTACAAGCTGCAATGCCTGAGGTTAACACGGAATCCGAACCATCGATGCGCACACGCGATTCCGTTCGTATTTTCATCGCGTCACCCTGACGCAACTGCTTTGAATACAAATCGCTCAATTGCGAGTATTTAATCGATATTCCGCAAAAGAAAAAACAAGAAGAATGTAAATACTGTCGATACGTTTTTTTGGCGACAGCTCGGATAAAATGTAAACAGGAGCGTGCCACGCACGTACCACGAAATATTTATTCATTGCGGCGGAAGTCCTTGCTGTTGAGTGAACTAATGCGAGTGTGTCATGTTGCCGATGGTTTGCTGGAGATGGTTGGGTGGTGTGGAGAGACGGGGGTGTTTTTTCTTTTTGGAGACCCACGCACACTTCCGGCGAGTGCTGCCAACTGTGTTATGAATATTGAAACAATCCTTGAAAGGATTCTCAAATTGAGTACGATCATCAAAGAGCCTTCTTGAGTAGTGATCCTATTTTCGTCATCTCGTCTCAACTGATAAATTATTCGGCATTCGTAGCGTCGACGATGAAAACGAGGTATTAATTGGATTAAAGGGGCCTCGGGGCGAATTCATAACTCAACAGTGGTGACGGCTGCACTCCATCAACTCCATGATTTATTGAAAGACTCAGCCCAAGGCAAACCACTCCACCGTTCGTCATCTGAAAATTCAACCCCCTGAGAGCACACCCTTAAGTGGAGCAGAAGTTTTTTTTCCTTTCTGCAGGCCGATGACGATGACGGTGACAGAATCCTTATTCCGATGAATGAATGACCAATTTAACTATTTTCTTTTTCTAATGACTTACGGGCCAGGCCCTCGCTGGGTTTGTTGTGGTGTGGGGTGGCAGAAGTTTCGGTTGGGGTTTATTTACTTTCCTTGGGGTCGACCACAGATTGTCGGAGAAGTAGCAGCCACCATCAGCTCACGCTCGTTTTCCACTCGACACTTCATAATTGAATTCCATCGGAAAGTGCTGCTGTGGTACGATGTGACGGGTGTGCTGTTGTGTAAAGCAGACAATTACTGCATGTTCCTTGTATTGTCTGCAGTCCTTGTAGCGGCGTTTGCATAGTGTTGTAGTTGTAGAAAACAACATTGATTCAATATTTGCCAAGGACGATCCTCGACGTGGGTCTCGCCTTTGGAGGGAATGGAGGAATGGTAACAATTAAAGAGAGATGTTTTCATCGCTGGTATCGATGACTTATCGAAAATGCCATGGCCACCATCTGCGAGGGTTTTTGTTTTTGATTTTGAATTTAATTAACGTTCGGGGATTATTGCTGCTGTCCTTGTTATCGATGCCAGGCAGATGACATTCTGCGATTTTGACTTGAAAATCTATTTGACTCACTTAAGTCTCGGGTTTCGTCCGGTGACACTGATTAATGACTGCGTTTGGCTTTTAATCTTTCACTCAGCTGTCAGGACGAGGGATGTTTGCAGCATAATGTGATGCGAATCATATGCCATTAAGGTCAATCTGGCTGGCGTCTGACGGTGTCCTGTCGACAACTTTTTTATTCTCGAAGTCTGGCAGCAGACTCGGGTGGGATTGATGGCACCAGTTGATGTGTCGAAGCGTTTACAAGCCCATTTGCAGGTGACTGCCATCATGATGACCTTTTTTCTTAGTCAACAGTCAAGGCATCATGAAGGAAGTTTGCCGGAGATTAGATAGGAAGTTTCACGAAACTTTGAATTGCCTAAGCGGGTGTATTGATAGTTCTCGGGTTTTCTTTTGTTCATATGCAAATTTTTTGGTCTGTGTCTTGGGCAAAATGATTGATTACCTTTGCTATCATTCCGTCACTCATGAGTGAAGTGAAGAGAAGCAGCTTTTGTTTATGTTAAGTGATTTTTAACCACAATCACTGATAGGGAACCAGTTACACACGCAATTTACTCTTTTGATCAGATGGTCGATGTGGGATGTAAGATGGAACTCAATCAATTATCGGTCGATGCTCTTTTTGACATATTGCAGGATTGTAATAAAAAGCAACTTAAGGATGCATTCCAGATGTCATTTTGTTGTACAGTTGTCATTTTCTTCATATGACATTTTGCTGTTATCCTTGTCATTAATTTGTCCAAGTGGATTTCTCCGACATCTTATAAGACTTCAAAGAGAAAATCAAACTCAACCTCAAGTTATTCTAGAACACAATCCAATTTCAAACTACTTGCTAACATCTCAGGGTACATCAGGATACATGTCATCTCGAAGTTTTCTGTTAATAATTAATTGAGTTGTCAAAGCATATGAATATGTGCTGGTAATCAGGCTTGTCTAAGGAAATGGAATTTGACAATGTGATATCAACAGATCTGAAAGGAATAAGTGACATATTTGTGGGCTTTTTTTTGAATCGGTTTATAATTAGTCTCCAGCCCATTCAACGACGAGCTGTTTCTAGTATCAGTAGATGTGTTGCAACTATCAGGTGAATATGTACAAAAAGCGTTGCAGAAACTGAAGAGGAACAACGGCCAATGTCCCGATGGATTCCCGGGAATATCCCAGAGTCAAAAAAGGGCTTATTTTACATTATACATCCACTTAAAATTATTTTTAACCAATCGCTTGCAACTGTAGAATTCCTCAGTGAATATAAAGCCCTTTTTGCTTAGCAGTCCCTTTCGCTGTTAAGGAAATCATTTCGAATAATAAATATGGCTTTGGTCAAGACAGGTTTGGTCAGACCAATTCTAACACATGGTATCCTTGTTTGGTGGCCAGCATTACGAAATACATTCAATCTTAGAAAGATAAGCAGTATACAATGATCTGCGTGCATTTGCATTACGGGTGCACTTCGCTCCACACCTTCAGCCGCCATGGAAACAATGCTACAGCTTCTTCCCATGTACATTTACGGGAAGTTGGCGGCTACCAAGGCAGCGATCAGGTTGAGGGAACGCAACCGCTGGCGCAAACTTCGCAAGAAAGGAAAATGTCCCGTCGAGTGTCCAACCACTGTAGTATATTCCAGGCAGAAGTAAAATCTATCCAAGAGGTTGCCCGCTTACTGTCAATGAACCTGATAGACGGGCTATCTATCGTTGTATACATGTCTATACTGTCTAGCGGCCAACAAGGCTCTGGATATACAATCAATCAAATCAAAGATGGTAAAACTTTGCCGTCTATCTCTTAAGGAGCTGGCGGTCAGATGCAAGCTTACCCTATGCTGGGTCCCAGGCAACGAAAAGGCCTCGAGCTAGCTAGAACAGGCGTGGGTTTTGTCAATGGCAAGTAATCAGGACAGGAGTGGTCGCCGTGGCGTAACGGGTAAGTGTATCGACTCCTACGCAGAGGGTGTCAGGTTCGATACCCGAATATACCACCTATCATAATTCACGGACCTCTTTCGAGTCACTGACAATGCTCAAAGAGTATTCCTGTCTAGAAAAGCTTCTTAAATACGCCGTTCGGAGTCGGCATTAAACTGTAGGTCCCTGCCCCTCGTGAAAGAACAATAGCACGCACAACACGAGTAGTTGCTGAGAAGCTAGGCCCAGGTCCACCTCGGAATGTCGCTCCACCCATATTATTATTATAAGTAATCAGGACACCCCATACGCTTCTCTTCAAGTAATAAACTGTTACTTACAGATGCCATCAACGCTGCTAATCGGAGTTGGATGGAATTAGATACTTGCAAGACTTCAAGGCTAATAGGGCCTTCAATAAATCCCAAAAAAAAAACAAGCACACTCCTAAAACTAAAGAGAAAGAAAATCAGCAATGTAGTTGGCATTATTTCTATTTATTGCCGATTCGGCACACACGCAGGGAGAATGGGTGACTTTTGTTGGAGCTGTAGGGACGAAGAGGAAGAAGAAACTACACTTCACTACCTCGGCACCTGCCTAGCAATTGCAAGAACAAGGAAAATGGACATGCTAGGCAGCGTGCCAAGAGGAAATGTCTGGCATTAAAATTCTGGACACAGCAAAATTTATAACAAATACTAATTGGCTGTAACCCAGCAAAGGTGTGCATCATCCAGGATATGCCACTAGCATCCCAGTAGGTATCTTTAGGTGTTTCAGTTAGTCCCCAAAGAGGAACCGGCACGTAAGCTGCCGATTAATGATTTCACAATGGAACCAATCAGGATCTAAGTGTGCCAGAACTGCTTCAGTTGTGGCAATCACATAAAGCTAACCTAACCTAACAAAAATGTCTCCTTATTCACTAATTATGTGTTTGACAGGAAGTTTTGAAAATCGATGACAAGTTTATATACTCTATCTACACACGCTTCGGAAATTCACTTTGATAGAGTGCATCACACTTTATTTATGGGCAAACTTAATCGTTGCGCTTACACTCCAACGGTGAAGAGTGTTTGGACTTCACATTTTCAAAGTGTGGTAGATCTCGAAGAAAACGAGTGATACTCACTTTCTAAGAAATTTCACATCCTACGTTAACACTTTCATAAATGAAATGAAACTGCTCCTTAGGTTAGGTTAGGTAAATGGGCACATGTGGGATGACGCCTCTCACTTAGGTGCAGCTGGACCCATTGAGAATCCGACGGAGGAGTTAGTTCATACTCGTGTTCTTCAGATTTTGTTATACCTGCCTAGTCTAACCATCTTGAGCAACTCCATACTCTCCTATGTGTTTAAATATGGAGCACAGTCGTTACTAATACCACTTCCTTGTACACAGATACAAAAATTATATCTTTTGAGATTGTGTTGTGAGATTTAAAAAAAAAAACAAAAATAAATGACATAAAGAGGAAGAATTACAATGTGGGGTCGATTTTTAAATGAGCACATTTCCCAAAATTGTGATGGATCTACCACAATTGTGGTAGAGCCCAATTATTCAGTAATTTACGATTTATTATTACCGAAGACAAATGTCCAAGATCGATAGTTGCATATGTTCAGTGTAAGTAAACTCTGGTGTTCCGGAGGTTAGTCATTTGGGACCGTTACTGTTAATTTGCATTTTGAATGATGTTCACGAAATATTAAATGTTTTGTGAAGTTCTAACGTTCGCGATCATTTTCAGTCGTATATAAATTGTTTGTCGGAATGGTGTAAGCATATTATATTAAATCTTAGTATGTTTTTCAAAATGCTACATTTCTTGGTAGGACCCAACTATAGGTCCGCTTTTTTATAACTATTTTTTAAATGATCTTAAACTTTTTCGTCTTGATGATGTCATAGATCTCGGGGTCCTTAGGCTTTCCTTAGGCAATGGCTAAGTCCAACTCCTTGTTAGGCTTACATTAACGATATAACAAAGCCTTCCGAGATGTGTATAGTCTTAAAAGTATTTATTGCTTGTTCGACTGGCCTTCTTCAGAATATTCTTCCATCATTTGGGATTTCCCATGTGGTGTTCATGAACTTAGGGTCGAAAGACTTGACAAAATTCACGAGATACGCCATCCGTGAGTTAAACATTGAATCTTAAACATCCTTGTCAAAAAAAAGCCTGCAAATAACAAGTTTTCAGACGTAAAGTGACTTTTATCATGTTTATCCACGACATTACAAATTTCCATATAAAATCACCAGAAGTACTGTTTGTCGTTAATAAACATTTCGCGGAATGAACGAATGTACTCGTATGTGGTTTAAGTAGACGACACGACAGTGTTCAGAAAATTCCACATCGTTCCACTAGTTACAACAAAGTACATCAAAAACAGGAAGCAACATGATGTCTGCGATTAGTTTATTCTTTGTGAAAAAGTTTCCATTTCAAAGTTGTGACGGACATTGTGTTTACCACAAAGGCCACTATTAAATCAGTGAGTGAATGTGTTACAACTGAGTTCATCGCATTGTTTAAAACGAACATACTCATTATTAATGTTCTTTAAGAGAATTTATGATCCATCAAGAAAATTAAATTACGTCTCTGCATGTATATTTGATTTTTATGGCTGGCTTTAATGTACTCAAAGCAAGAACAACGCATTCCATGTAAATATAATGTGACTAGTAAGTGGGCAGCACCGTGACTGTTGTCATGAAGAGTGTTTCCTTCGGAAGATCGAGAAGCTGTGCCAAGATGCCATATCAAGTTGAAGATGATTTCTCCTGTTGGAAGAGTTACATTCTTGAGAAATGATTCCTAGATGAGTCTTAGTATGGTTCATCTGATACACACGGAAGGTGGTCTTCGAAGATGCATCTCTTAGAAGGTAAAATCTGGCTTAAAATAATAATATAATATGGGTGGCGCTACAGTTAGAGGCGGATCTGGGCCTAGCTTCTCAGCAACCACTCGTGTTGTGCGTGATATTGTTCTTTCACAAGTGGAAGGGATCTATAGTTTAATGCCGACTCCGAACGGCGAAGTTGACGCAGCTTTTTCTAGACAGGAATAGTCTTTGAGCATTGTCAGTGACTCGAAAGAGGTGGAGCCGTGAATTATCAGAGGTATTCGGGTATCGAACCTGGCACCCTCTGTCTAGGAGTCGACGTACTTACCCACTACGCCACGACGACCCACACAATCTGGCTTTATGTCAGAAAATTACTGAAAAACCAAATACAGTGTGATTTCGATTTTTGCAACTAATAAAATAATCGAAAAGATATTTTTAAGCACTCCAAAAAAGCTTAGCAATATATTATTTAATGTGTGAATCCCTATTTTATAAAAAAAAAAAAAATTCATTTACACATGTTAAATATGTAAAACTCAGCACTTGCTTTGCAAAAGATAGTTTGGCAGCAGCTTTATCCTTCTTCTTTGCAGTTGCATAATTCTTTTCAAGGGTTAGGTCATTTTGTTTCGCCCATTACCAGAATATGGTGAATCGTTTTACTACGGCTTCTAATTTCCCTTTGGGCTGTACATTTTTTCCCGGTTTCTACGTTTTTTTTAGATTTTCGGTGACCTATTCAAAGATGTCTTCGCTGCCCATATCGTAAAATCAGATTTTTTTTCCAAAATTTTATCCCGAATTAAAAGCAAAGGAACACAGTGTTCTTCGTCCCAATGATCAGGAGTTTTTATAACTTTTTTCCAAGGTTAAGTGATGGTAGCCGCTTTAGAGCGACAAGTAGTATTTAGTAAATAACCGTCAAAAAGTCACTCAAATTCGTTGAAAGGCAAGGAGTTGGCCATCTCTATGGTACCTCATTTTTGCACGGAACTATGTATGAACGATTTATGATGTCGTTAACAGTTTACTCCTGCCGTTACATTGCATAGTAAAGCGTAAACACATATGTATATGCATGTTTGTATATTTGTATTTTAAGTCACACAATTTCAAAGCTGCGAAAATCAAAAACATTTTTTCAAAAATCGAAAATAGTTAAGTCCAATACTTTGGTTGCAAAAATCGAGTGTTGTAATAATCTAGACTGCACTGTACATACTATTTCCACAACATCTGATTTCGGAAACACTCAAAAATAACAATCGACACACACCACCATTTCCCTGCTCTCGATGCGCCTCTGACTCAAACCGATTTGCGATGAAGCTTAACCAAAACCATAGAGACCGACATTTTGTGTCAGCGAAGCATTTATAAAATGTGCCATAACCACAGATCCATTTTCACCCAACATGAGTACACGTGAGCTGTGACCTACTATCGCTTTTTTTACTTTTTTACTTTATGCTTGACACAATATTTCCCAATATCTCAACTGTAGGGTTGACATAGTTGGGAGCGAGAATGACAGATGTGTTGGTTCCATTGGTAGACAATCCTGAAAGCTTATAATCCGATTTTGCATTAAACAACACAAAAGTCGTCAGCAAATTTATCAAATAACTGTTGCCAATTAATGTTTTATTTTGCTGATGGGCAGTTGCGCTTTTTCCTGCACAAACTCTCTATCATAACGTCCATGTCATCTGCTCTTTACATTGACTGATGTAGATGAAGAAGCGCTTAGTCGATTATTGAGCAATTTGTACGCTATTTTGCGTTACAAGTTCAGATAAATTAGCTCAGACAACATAAGGCATAGATTAAGTTTCACTCGTAAGAGAACAACCGGAGGCTTAATGATGGTGATGGAGATTTGTACGATGTGCAAGTTGTAGTATAACGCTCATATCTGTGCTCCAAGGCTTCCCAGCACCTAGCAGAAAATCGATCGATTAAAGTAATTCTAAGCCGCGAAGTTAATGTAAAGGACGACCAATAGCACATGCTTCAAGTCATAAACATTTATATCATGCCTTGTTTTCCCTTGACACAATTTAACAATAGTAGACAGCAGTATTGAGAAGTCAAAATACAGTCTGAGCAGATAATAACGATAGGAAAAGACATTTAAATAAAACTACAACGGTGTGAACTAATATATAAAATTAACTGTCCCTGCCGCGCGTGAGCAGAGATATTGCACGTTGAATCAATTTTATGTATTATATTCATTGGGCTGCTAGTGAATTTACCACCAGACTTAGACAGTGTTGGTCTATTCTGATACTCACGGTCAGACGGCTAGCAATGGTTGATCACTGCAATGACAGTTAATTTGATCCCAACTGTAAATGGTGACTGGACCAGATTTGAAAACAGTTAAAAACGTATTAACTTTGCATTCACCAGGATTCGAACCGTGGACCCCACTAACCAACGGCGGGCACTTAACCAACTTCGTCATCCAGTCGAGTAAACATTCCTAGGTAGTCAGTTCAAAAGTCTGTGATAAGTAAAGGTTTTCGGCAAGTTAAGATAAAGGAAATATTTTTATTTATTGGTCTAATCTTTCCCTGTCATTCTCTCTTACTCCTAAATCTGTAGCACTGATAAAGATTTTTTTTTCAATTTTTCTTTTAGAAGAGATCACTAACCCCAGTACAAAAAACAAAATGATGTTCTGCTGTTATTAAATCATGTAAATCACACACACTATTGCATCGATCGTGTCTAAAACTACCCTGACCGCCACTGTTACAAGACAGCGGGCAGTGGTGTCCTCTGAAAGAGAATCGTGGCGACATGATTTAATTGATTGTTTTTAGTAGATCGATTGATAAATGTTTCTATTTCACATTAAAAAATATCGAAAATATTATAAATCAGTAATTCAGTAGTTCCACAAATTACTTCTCACAAACAAACTCATAAACTTACAAACTTTACCTCTCTTTATATACAGTGGACTCCTAAGTCGAATTATCACGGGATACCATAATTTGTTTGTTGAGTTGGAGGGAGTTTGACTTAGAGGGACCTACAGTTTAACGCCGACTCCGAACGGCCAAGTTTGAGAAGCTTTTTCTAGACAGGAAATACTCTTTGAGCATTGTCAGTGACTCGAAAGAGGTGGAGCCGTGAATAATGATAGGCGGTAAATTCGGGTATCGAACCTGGCACCCTCTGCGTAGGAGTCGACGCACTTACCCACTACGCTACGGCGACCCATTTTCTGATGTGATTGAATCTAGTTTAATTTTGAAGCTGCATTGATGCCATTATGTACACTTTAGCACATTATTCAAATGAGCTTTGGCTCCGCTGGCAGAGCTTCAAGTGAACGGTCCAATATTTGATGACTTGGCTTTATTTCGGCAATAGCGCCTCGAATGATGCCCTCGATATTGTCCAGAGTTGTTAACTTGTTAGAGTAGACTATGGGCCGAACGTAGCCACATAGAAAATAATCGAATATTGTCACGTCGCAAATCTAAGTTAGGTTGACTCTTTGCACAGCTGATTGGCGCTAAATCGTCGTTTCATAGTCTTAATAATTTTTTAATAATTGTCGCACATTTGGAAAGCCCGAAATGACGATTGATGAAGTGGCAAACCGACTTCACTTTGACAGCTGATAAAACATAACAATTCGAAAACCTATGCTTGCTATCTGGTCAACCTTTACCTTCTCTGTCTATGTTTTATCGTTACTTTCCCAAACGATGCTCAAGTGAACCCGTTGCATACCGTGAACGCAATCGCTTGTAACGTCTCTCTTACTTGGCTTTCACAGCAGACTTTAATTCACATACTATTTTTTAGGCAAACCACACGAATCACTTTAATCCACGGATATTTAAACCAATGTCCACGGGTAACTCCTTCTCTTTTCACTCTGTCTATCTCTCTCTCTATACGTTCATCAGAGATGTGATACATGACACTTAAGGGTATTCGTAACCATAAAGAAATAAAATATCAAAGCTTTGCAATCTCAAAAATGTTCCACCCCAAGACATCGCAACAAGTGAAAGCATGTCCAAAATAGGCGATTTAAGATAAATTAGCAAAATTAGAAGCAATTAGCTGGCTAGTTGGCAAGGCATGACCAGAAGTAGATAACATCCTACTCACCCAATTTCAAATTCAACTGAAGCATGCATTCAGTTCCACAATATTTCACCAAGCTGGCGAAAGAAAATATCTTGCTGACCATTTACTTAGGATGCAGATCCCATCCATGCCCGCTATATCGCAGTCTGCAAAGCTCAATTATCCGCGGATCATAAACACTTCATAAAATTGGCAATAAGCCTTCTTTGATGATAAGTGAAGATAATTTAAGAAAGAAGAAGAAACATGGACGCCCTCCTTCAAAAAGATACACACCAAGTACGCACTGAATCAATAGAGAAGGCACGGTTTTGTATCTTCTTAAAAAAAAATAGAAGCAACGAAAATAACCCTCCAATTCGAATCAATATTCAGCCTCCATTTGACCGTTAAAAGGTCAACATGATACTGGGGCGATACTTCGTTAATGTTTCGAGTTGAAGGAAAAAGGACGTTCGTCTCCCAAGTGAATTAAACATTCTCCGATGCTCATCACATCATTAGAAGAGGGCACGTCGACGGACCTTTTTTTTTTCTTTTTTGTTTAAATTTTTTTTTTGTCCGTTGACACTTCATTGGCATTGCACATCAAATAATCTGTCGCGCGGATCTTAGAAACCATCGCACGCACACGACACAAAGGGAGTCGAAGCGATTTGCTGGGGCTTTGTTTTATTTTCCGATTAAATTTCCCACCCGCCGAGCTACTCGCTGAGCACGTGAGCTAGAACAACAATAGCGCCCTGTTAAGTGGCCTAGAAATACTTTCGATAGACCATTTCAACAGCACCGCGAAACAATGCGTCTGTTCAGTTAATCTAAGAACGCGGCTCGGCTTGTAATCCGCAATCTGATTATCTGGAGGTAAATTTAACTTTATCGCGGCATAAAATATGTATTCTTCGGTTTTTTTCCTAGTTTTATCGAGGGCGCTTTTGTTACACGCACCGCAATACTGACCGCTTCCAGATAGAGGCGGACGACGTTCGGCATTCTGCCAAATGATTTGGTTGGTGGTTCAGATGTCCCACAGGTCACCCTTGCGCGAGGTGACGAGAGGAAATTCTTTGGCCGCATGCCAGAAGTCAATTAAATTTTTGTCGTCCCCGTTTTTATTGTTATCTTGGGACAATCAGCATCGTTATAATCGAGCGAAATTTTGCAAACTCTTCGAGCTTCTGCTCTGGGTGTATGGTGTTTGCTTTAAGTGAACGACGGCGAATTTAAATAAAAATGTTTCCTATTCGCTGGGTTAATTTATGAGCTGGCGGTGGGTAAAAACTAAATAATACAAGGCAGGTGCACCGACGCAGACGAATTACTCGGCCTCGTTTTTGATATTACGGGAGCGTCTTTCGACATGAGCTTCGATAGTTCCGTGCGACGACGTCACTCTAGAGTGATATTGTTAATGATGAGAGGCTATTTTGAGGAAATGATGCAAAGTCTAGCGTTATGTGTGCGAGCGTTGTAGACTGTTGTTTGAATCTTTCAGTCAATAAACGTTGAATCATTCTTATCTAGTGCACGAGAATCAGGGGAAAGGAATTTTTTTGGTAGGCAGTCGAAATTTAAAAATTGGACTTGTGAAAAGAAAAACATTAAGGCGAGCCATGTTCAGTACTCCGGTTATAGCTTAAAAAATTTCTCGTTCATGAGGAATGCGATGTGTAGAGCACAGAATGGTATCAAAATTGTGGAGGAATCAGACGAGCCTTACATTGGAATTTCGGGCTTCCTATCCTTTAAAAACCAGAAGACTCGTATTTGATGTTATATTAGTCTTTGGAGCTCACGCGCACGATGGACAGTCAGTTAAGTTAGACACCCGTTGGAGTTAGGTTAACATTTGGTTACTGCAAAAGTCAGTCATTCTTAGCCCAATGTGTCAGTCTCTGGCGTCAGCCTTCAGTCTTCTTTCGTCAGCCGTCAGTCCTCATTGTGATACCACGTAGATTGACAACTCCTAAAATTGGAATCATTTGGTGCTTACGTCAAAGCGGTTTAGCCGGCTAATGCTAACGTCATTTAATTCGCTGAGATTATTCAAATAGATGGCCCCCTAGATAGGAGTGTCTACAACTGAACAGAGCCAGATGAGGTGATTTGTGGTTTCTACCTCCTCTTCATCCATACAGCTTCTGCAAAAGTTATTGTATGGGACACACGTCCAGCGGGCGTGTTTGCCAATTGTATAGTCTCCGTTTATGATGCTTACGAGTGGGTGTAAGTCTGCTTAGCCTGACCGGAGTGATCATTTAAGGCTTACTACTGCTCACATTTAAACCAGGTGGTGCCCTCTAGTGACTTGTGGTAGGTTGTTAAAATTTCGTCCATCTTAAGGAGATGATGCATGAAAGGTGGATCTCCACCAAGTTCATCGGATTTGCAGTTTCCTGGTATGTCACAATGTCCCGAGACCAGCATGAAGTATATATTCAGCCTTCTCGTTAAGATAGACGGAATTTTAACAACCAACACAAAGCGGTTTAAGGGATGTTCTTGAATTCAACGTGACATTGTCGATGGACTTAATTGAGGCTTGTATTTACAAATCCATTATTATATTAGATATTATACTGTTCTTGACACCATCCATCTTAAATCCATCTGTGAATAATTTGATACCCCGACTACATCAACATTCTTGTAGCTTATAGAGCAGGTGGGTGTGCCTTACGTGTGGTCACCATCCTGACAGATATGACAAATTACTTCATAAATACGAAGATCTGTTTTTGATCAAAATTTCAGATCAAACTCTTGTTTGTTTGTCACGCTTGAAGTCAAAATTGGCGCTTCAAATGCCTAAGAGGAAGCCATTTATAATAATAATTATATAATAATAATATGGGTGGCGCGACAGTCCGAGGCGGACCTGGGCCTAGCTTCTCAGCAATCACTCATGTTGTGCGTTCTTTCACGAGTGGAAGCGACCCACAGTTTATTACCGACTCCGAACGGTAAAATTGAGAAGCTGTTTCTAGACAGGAATACTCTTTGAACGTGAATTATGAAAATTAGTAAATTGGGGATTCGAACCTGGCACCCTCTGCGTAGGAGTTGACGAACTGACCCACTATGCTACGGCGACTCACAGAGGAAGCCATTTATCAAAGTTAATAATTTTTTATTTATATAGCCGATTTTGAACTGATCGAAAAAATCCCCTTTAAATCAACCTCCAAACCAAAGAATCACCCATCCAAACCGCCAAAGACCCACTTTCAATGCAATTTCAAACTTCAACACCTCCATCATCACTGTGTCCATTGAAACACAAAGAGGCTTTAGTGATTTTAACCAATTTCGTTTGACCCTTTTTTGATGTCAAATAGCTTACTTTAGAAAATTAAATACAAATAAAGAAATACAAGGGTAAATACCAAAAATATTCCCATTTGAAGAATATTACATTAAAATTTGATAAATTAATGTGGCTCAGGCGTACCGCAAGGCAGACAATTATGTCCTCTATAAATTATAATATTCATTAACGATATAGCTCTGTCAGTTAAACACGCCAAATATTTGCTGTGTGGTGATAAAAATATTCAAAAGTACTCAAAATGTTTAGCGACTGTCTGCAGTTACATACAACAGCTTCGAGTGTTGCGAAAATAATGATATAAGTCTTAACTCAAAATAAATGTCATATTGTGATATCAAGTACAGATATCGCCATTTGCGGTGATAGCCAGAAGAGTCCCCCTCGGGTTCCCTGAAATGGATGACACAGTATATTCACATCAAATTACTGTGAGTGTCAGGACACTGTGATATTCCAGAAAGTTGCGAAGCTGACGTTCAGTCCGCTTTCCGGATGGAGATCTGATGCATGTACCTATCGTTACTGCTGAACATCTACTAAAGCTTGAAAAGCTGTCCTACTGGCAAAAAATTCCTCACTATGAAGAACTACTATCTATCCGAAATTATCGCATAGCCTGATCAGATAAATTAGAACTCTAATCGTCGTGATAAGAGCTCCATTGGAACTCACGACTCAAGATTGGGTCTGCCCTACCAACTAGGAGAAGGATGAAACTACTGTGCACCCTCTCTAAGCTGCATTGGTGTTTGTCATCTTCACCGCTTTATCTACAACTACAATTTGTTTGCGGAATGTGATTGATTAGATCCGGCTGGATGCGCAATGGACCTACTGACGTATGTGTGACTGCTTTTTGCCATCACTCTTATCTTACCGTATCTTTTGTTGTTTTCTGCTCTGCCAACTACTATTCTGGTTCCTCTGGGTCCAATTGTCTAGATCATACTAGTCTTCTGTGATCTAGTCTGTTTTGACGAACTAAACGAATGCCAAACCTGGTCTTTGACAGGGGTTAGTGCGCGTTTTATCGATTCTACGAGAATAACTGTTAGGAGACCGACTTATTAAAAAGTATCTCTACTTAGAACTTAGCAATCGGGCGTACCATCTTCCTATGCGACGGCTCTGTTTCGATTTGTCCAAGGATTTTACTGAAAAAGTATAATTCTTCTTCTAAAATAGATCTTAAGGCTTTGAATAATAATGTGTAAAAAAATTGTGCTGCTAGAGTGTGATGTGTACCTCAGCTTAGCTTTAGTTCTGCGCTCTATTATTCGTTCACGAGGAGGAGACTGACAATTTTGAATGACTCCGAACCGTTAAGGTGGAGACAGGTAGACCTTCTGAGCATTTTCAGTGACATCAGAACATGAACACACAGGAATCGACGGACCTAAACGTGTGTCCCTAAGCTTGTTGCACCCTTTCTATCCATTCATCGAAACCCGTATTGAAACAACTAGCTTCTAAAATCGAAAAGTCTGCGTCATCATTTGGTGTCCCTGATTCTTGCCAGAGAAGTTAAACAGTTGCCTACCGCTTGCTATTTTTAGAGTTGTTGCCAGTATCCATTAACAAAACATTCATGCGTACACTCAGTCACCTGATGAAATCGTAAATCAAAAAAACTATTTAAAAACGCCCAATGTGACTGAGGGAGTCACTTAAAGTCCCCGAACACTTCGTCTAGTTCACACTTCAAAAAAAAAAAAAAAAGAAAAAAAAGTTTTCTCTCCCCCGAAACAGGCACTCATTCATTAGCACGACTGTGACAACCACCCCAAACCAATGAATCATGCTCACGTTGTAACATTTCAAATCCATCTTAGTCACAAATATATTTCATCACTCAACACAAAGTTCAGTGTTGCCTCAAATAAAACCCTTCTCTGTCTGAATGCCAATGTATCACCTCTGTGTGCGTGTGCGGGCTTGGCCATCAATTAAAGTCAGGTTACCAATCAATTATTGCTAATAAAGTTTAAACAAGAGTGAACATTTACGATTTCCCCATTCGGAAGCGTTCTTTTCACACGGATGCAGTTTCAGGCTTCACACACTGTCTCGCATTGGGTTGACTGCCTGTTTAATTTCGAATTTAATTTCGCCCTAATTCAGTTTAGATAACCAGTTACGATTGCAAAACGAAATGTTCCACCGCAAATCGCCTCGGTTTAAGTAATTAAATTGTGCTAACGTGTGCACGCGGCGATTGGAGCGGCGGCGCAGCGGGGGGATCGGTTTTATTGTTGGAGCGTTGGAAGCGATCCGCGAGCGCACTTTGCTTGCGTGTGGCCACAGCAATGTTTTTGCTTGTTGTGCCTATTGGTATCTTGTTTCCATTCGGCTTGGATTTTCCTCGCTTATTGTAATTTGGAGGAATTTTATTTGAATTCCACTGGTTGGTAAACAGTCGCGGACGCAGGCAAATCCGAATGAATACAAAAACTTGTGACGTTTGTGGACATGTGACATTTGCCGCACTTGCTAGGGGTGTGATCGGGCACAGGTGTCAGTTTTTAGTCATTGAAGAGTCAGTCAGTCCTCCTGGGTGGGTTAAACCACACTCATGACTTTGACATCCGTTTGGTCGTCCTCTTTGTCCCACCACCACTATAAACTTGTTGTGATTAATGACAGCTGGCTCAATCAAAAATATGATACACCTAGTCGAACAGGAAATGTCAAACAGTCTGTCTGGGTCAGTGTAACATTCTGCCACGTCGTTTGCTGATGTACGCACCCATCTCTGTTGTCTCTCACGTTCCTAACTACATCACCAATCACTGCACTGTTGACCATAGATGTCATCTGTCACATGCACTAGTCATGTAAATTGATTACCTTGGTTCATAGGTTGCCTTGCATTGTCCTTAACCAACGTCTATAACTCATAACACCCGCCCACAACTTAATTCAAGCAAGTATGCTTGGCATGTAATAACATGCCGGTTTGGGGGTGATGTTGAATTGCCTCCCCCCTGAAACATCCAGACAAACTGTGCACGAATTATGTTTTATGAGTTACATGTTTTTGAGAGAATTTACGAAATCCAATTGGGAATGTCAATAAAACGGTCTGTGAAATGTTGTGAAGCAGACAATGTCAAATGCTGAAACATATTTGAAATTCTGCCAAATGGTCTGGCTCCTCGCCGCACACAGCTCCGCACAACCTACATGCGGTCACATGAATTTTTGTGAACTATTTCATTGCAATTTGTTTTGTCAGAGTATTTGAGGGTTTCTATAAATAAATGCATAAATTGCTTTCGGATGGACCTAAGTTTGTTTAACATTTGAAAATGATTTGAATATCGACGTTTTTTTGAGCTGGTATCCGATTTATGTTTGCATTTAAATCGAAACGATTTGTCTACATTGACAGATCGGTGCGCTGAGTGGAAGTCGATTTCCAATAACATTTTAATGGAATTCGATTATTCGATTATTTATTTTTCATGCAGTTTTGTCGCAATGTGTGGAATATGATGTTGATCAAGTGGTCAAGTGGGAGCCTCTGGTCGTGGGACAATGTTGGGTCCTCGAAGCACATTTTGAGGCTGGGTCATCCAACGGGAACTCTTACAGTTGCCTTTTGTCCGTTTAGTATTTGGCCATGCGTCCTATTCATACATGTTATGTTGTAATCAAGAAAGAGATACATAGATATATTCCAAGGAGCCGGCGATACTAGCATTCACGATTCGTTTTCAAGAGTGCGTCTACCAACGAATCCCCATCCAGACCTCTTCAACCACACTCTTCGCTGGATTGATAGTTATTACACTCTGTCCTTCGGAGTTCTCCCCGCACACACACTCCATATGAGCAGATCAGCGTCTAGTGTCGCTAATTATTGCTATGTTCTCAGGTCACTTACATCACTTTGAAGAGCGCTTACACCAGGTGCTTCACATCCTCTTCCTAACATTCCGGATAATAAGGCGAGTTAACGTGTCCGCATTTGAATAAGTAGTTGAAATAGTTAGTTGTACCGTGACAAGACAGAAATGATGTACAAGACACAATAATCCTTTAGGCCCATCTTTCATCGAGTTGATCCACTGGTTTCAAGTATCCTCATGATGATGCAACTGGCTCAAGTGGTTCATCATACAATGTCCCTTTGAAGATATGGTGGTCTTTGGTGTATCAATGGCGGTTTTGAAATCCTCAACAATTAATTATGTTAATTATCGAATATGACTAGCTCACAATGTCTTACACCCTGGGGCCTATTTTACAAAACATACATCGCATAAATTGTATGATTCTGACACTTCTGCTGTGTGATTTCTGTTTCTCAGATTTGTTATATGAACCGCTGTAATAAAACATGTATCATCTGAAGCTTACACTGGAAATATGGAAAAGTTGTATGATTAGCAGTCTTATTACAAAATTATCATACTTTTCATACAGCACTTCAAACTGCTGTAGCCCCTACAAAAACGAGTTTTCAAAAGAGAAAATGCGCAAATATAAGAAGTTTTGGGCTTATGATTTTTGAATAATGAATTTTTATTATTTTTTTTTTAATTAGACATGTAAGGAACAACGAATGCTAGTTCTTGAAGAATCATGTACAATTTGGAAACGCAGATGAATTAATCTCAGTAATTACAAAAATATACCTTTCTTCATTATTGAGAAACTTCGTAATTTAGTTTTTTGTCTGTTTGTAATCCACTTATATGGTGTCTGGGTTTAGATTTCAGATGACGTTAAATTTGACAGATGACATCTATGGTCAACAGTTCAGTGATTGGTGCTGTTGTTAGGAACGTCAGAGACAACAGAGGTGTGTACATGGCAAACGACGTGCCAGTATGTTACACTGACCCCGAACTACTATTTGACATTGCCTGTTCGACTAGCTGTATCATATGTTTGATTCAGCCAGCTGTCTTTAACCACACGTTTTTTTTTTTTAATTCCCTACATTATTTAGTTTTCAATGAATTTTGTCATTCAAAATTAAACGTAAAAATAATACACATCCTACAACGAAGAAGATACAGTAGAATCTGAGAAACAGAAAGTTGTATGATGTGTATGATGTATGACAGTTGTATGATGTGACAGTTTTGTATGTTGTATGAACTATGAAATAGGCCCCTGAAAACTCTATTTGGGGTATACTCGCACCCCAGGCAAAGTAATTGTATGTCATTTTTGTGCCAAAAAACAATTATTGAATTATAATTGAAGTTTCTTTTGGGATTTTGTCAAACAATCTTTTCTAACATTTTTTTTCAATGTGGCTCAATAGGTTTTCCAAAAAACCTGTAGCGCCCCAGGGTTAAAATTAACCTTTCGTAGTACAACTTTCGAAGAAAAGCATGCGTAAATAATATCAAGAAAAGGCAAATAGTATAACATGGATGCCGTAGCGTAGTGGGTAAGTGCGTCGACTCCTACGCAGAGGGTGCCAGATTCGATACCCGAATTTCGAATTTATCACCTTTGATAATTCACGGCTCTACCTCTTTCGAGTCACTGACAATGCTCAAAGAGTATTCCTGTCTAGAAAAAGCTTCTCAACTTCGCCGTTCGGAGTCGGCATTAACTTGTAGGTCCCTTCCGCACGTGAAAGAACAATAGCACGCACAACACGAGTGGTTGCTGTGTAGTAAACCTGATGCGTGTCATATTGCGTCTGGCCCCAAGTTCCAGGCGTAATCTAAGCCGCACAGTCTCGGCGCTTGGGAACCAACCTTATCAGTGGTTCTCAAGAGTTTGGCAATGTACACGCGATCACCTGGTTGTGCTTGCCTTGGCTTTTGGCAAGCGTGATTGGAAACATAGAATAGAGAACAGTGCAGTGCGATCTACACTTAAAGGTGACTGTTGTGTATTATTACTACAGTTGAGAAGCTAGGCCCAGGTCCGTCTCGGACAGTCGCGCCAACCATATTATTATTATTTTTATTATAATTATTTTAAATAGCATAACATCTTTTTTTTTAATTTAATTATTTAAAAAAAAATCATGTGTGGCAGTTGTGGAACATTGCGCCATATCATCGCATACTGGCCAGTGGCTTGTTTTATCTCATATAACTTCTTCGGGAGGTACTTACTTAGCAGGGCATTTCATTTATATTTTACCTATTGACCTTGTCCAACTTTTGGTGTTCTTTTTTTCAGAATTTACTTTGAGTCGATTTTATAAAGTTCCGAATTGTCAGACCGGTCAGCTTATTTCCTGACACATCGATTTAGGAGTCACGTCATTACCATGTCAAAAAGATGTTCAAATAACTTCATGTTAACATTATTTTTTGTCTGGCAATGATGTTATCCATCGAGTTAGCTCCTCTCATAGAGCGGTTGTATTTATCTGGCACAAATAGTCTTTCAATAAGAACTGATCAATCTTACTCATATTTTTTTTCTACGTTGAATGTACGCTGTTTGGTTGTTTCCTAGAATATGTTGAGTCCAGTGACTGCCATTCCATCAAATGAAGTACAATTTGGCTTAAAACAGGATCCTCTTGTAAGCTTGCAATTGAAAACTCTACTTCTCCCGCTGCTTTCCCAAGGCTATCAATTCATATTCTAGCCGAAAGTTCGATAAACGACAACGACTATTACATAATATTTCTAGAATTACATCTTGCACCTATTGTTGCAGTCGATTTTTGTTTGTGTTTCTCAACATACAACTACATTTCATGCAGCACCTAGTTGTGACTCACTTTCGCCTAAAATATTTCCAGGCCCACAATTAATTTTAAATTAGATTCATAGGACGATAACTTAAGTTCGTCTTCACTCTCGAAGCATGATCGGGTTATCTTTCAGCTGTCACTTAGGGTCACTTATAATGTTGTTCTTAAGGGCACCACTTTTTACGATTGTGAAATCGCAACTCACAAATATCATGTACTTCAGAAAAAATCGACCAGGAACATCTGGAGCATTTTGCATATAAGCTTATCTCATTTGCATAAAGCAGTGTGCAATATATGCATACAATGTATCATAGTGTCAATGTTTTCGAAATGCTATGTCATGCTCGTATGACGGATCTCGAATTGAAATTCACAGCTTGCCTTTCACCCCGTTAAACAGCGCATTTCTAAAAACTTGTCTTTGTGCTCACGTGGTCTCAATAATTTGGTCTTTACGTTGACTGTCAACGAAGCTAGCGTTTCCTGAAGAAGATTGTGATAACTAAAGCGGAGGTAGAACTTGGTTACCAAATTTTGTCACCGACTTGAAATAGGATGTCTTGTAAAACCTTATTTTAATTCTGTACTTGCCATTTAACTGCTTTCATTAAGACACAAGAATATCCCAAAGCTGTCAAAAAGCATCTCCAACTCCCAACTGTTCCGACAAGCATCCCTGTCAAGTGAACAAATGGTCGTCCTCCAATCCGACGTCGGTTTTGCAGGAGTCAAAGAATTTATTCATAAGTCACACCGATAAGTTTACTAAGACATCATCATCAACCAATCATGCACACAAGCTGCTTGCTTACTTGTGCCGACGGCACTTGGCCTTGTCATACGTCAAAAGCTTTTCGAAATTCCTTAATGCAACGTGTCAGGCAACTACGTAAACTGCATTGAGTCCATGCACTTAACTTTTGACAGTCCATGAATGTAAATTTCACATCACCCACACACGTTTCATCGAAAATTTGGAAAACTTTTCGTCTACACTTGCACGACAACTTTGACGAACTTCTGTCAGCTATGTAGGTTGTTTATATCTTTCGATAGAGTGTCGCTTGATAAAATCAAATATCAGGAACATTTGGTGATGAGTCACATGGCGCAATAAGATGACACAGAGAAACTTTCATGTTCCGAAAGTTCCAAAGAGAAACAAAAAGAAAAAAAAGAAACTATAAGTTTCGAGGGGAAAAGGACCAAATTACAAGGAGCGAGTTTTAAAGTGGGTGTTCTGTGTGAACATTGTGCACAGTAATGGATGCCAGTTGACATGAAACCACCCCCAAAGTGCCACTGAAAGCATCTGTTTCGTTAGCGCGCTATACGGCTTGTAATTTTGTGCTCCATAACCACGTCAGAGGCATCTGTGCGGAGTGACAAATGATGGTGGAAATGCACCTTTGGCGAGGATGACAATTCAAAAACCACAACGGTGATTCGACAAGCAAGCAATGTCTGATACAGAACGTATTTTCCTATATGAAACTAGTGTCACCGTGTTGAGTTTGAGTGTTTAAATGTGGGTTGTAATTTTAAATTTTTGTAAACTTTTGATCTGAATTTTAAGCTAATGGCTAAGATAAAGTGCCTCTAGCAAAGACTTAATTTATGCATTGTTATGATTACAAGGGCATTTCGAAACACGAAGACAAGAAGCTACAGCGTAGTTATGTAATGTATGAGACGATTTTCTAGCAATAGCAAAATAATCGAGTGGTATGAAGTCAGTGATCGCGGCGGCCAATTGATGAATGGTCGCCGTGCGATGATCTCGTTCACATATTTGAACGTTGTGTCCTTTGTAGGGTAGCTCCGTCTTGTTGGAACCACATCGCGGAAAAATTCACTGTTGTCGAGCTCTGGCCACAGAAAGTCAATTAACATGGTCTACACCTGAGATCATAGCGGTTGCGGAGTCTCCTTCCTCATTTAAAAAGAAATAAGGTCAAATTATGCTGCAAAGCCATAAACCGCGCCAAACAGTCACTCTTTGTGGATGCATTAATGATTAGTCGAGCAATTGTAGATTTTGTTTGTTCGATTAGTACCAATTTTGCTTGTTGTCAAAAATGGGCCTCGTCGGAGCAGGTGATTTTTTGCCAAAATCCGGATCCCCGACCAAAGTTTACATCGCTCAAATAAAGAATCGATACGTTGTCTATGCTCGTCGTCTCCAATTATAATAATAATAATATAGGTGGCGCTACAGCCCGTAGAGAGCCAGTGCCTAGCTTCTGGAGTAACCACTTGTTTTGTGCGTGCTACTATCCTCTTAGGAGTGCAAGGGACCAGGTATCTCATACGGCCAAGTATGAGAAGTTTTGTCGAGGCAGTGATTACTCTTTGAGCACTGTCAGTAACTCGAAAGAGGTGAGACCGTGAAAATGATGTTGATCTTACCAGGAATCGAACCCAGGCATCGAGGTTAAATTGTATATTGGTGGACAATGCCACCACCACGTCTCCAATTACAACCATAAAATAACCCGAATTGGCTTTCTGGCGATGTCTTATTCAGCAAAATGGGTAAGCCTTGGACCAAAAAGGCCGGCCCTCATCCAAAACCCTGAGCTGCATAAATTTATTCACCTCGAGGCGGAACTTAAATTTTATTATGAAAGTGACTGCATGACTGCACTCTTCATTCAAAACGACTCACCAGAGAAAAGCACTCTTGCTGCCAGTAAATTGTTGCTTACGGCACAAAACCACTCATCCACCACGTCACGAACTCTCCGTCGATCTGCTGAAAAATCATATGTTCACACAATTTCCACGACCTGTCATATTCTTCACCGTCACGTGCGCTTCGAGCGTCGACAACTCAAGTGCGAACGTGGGATAGGCAATGGGTGCGAAAAATCGCGTCGTCACAAAACTCTCTGACGGCGGCGAGGGGGTAGACTAAATTCACAAAATTCCTGCAATCAAGTGACAAGTGTGCTGCTGCTTGACAGCTGTGTTTGAACTTGAGACGACATCAGAGTCCAGATCTGTTGTCGCTAAGCTTAAACAACCAAAGCCAAGAGGTGGTGGGTGGTCTAGGTATTTATTGCCATACTTCCCGCCTACGATCACGAGTTCAGACGTAGTAGGCGGTTGAGTCGTAATTTCTGATCACGATCGCAGTACACCGGTTGGTGAGTGTGGATTTGGACAAGACAGTTCCGCGTTCTAACTCTGTAGCGAGTGTGTTTTTTGTTTCAGTAAGTTGGAATTACTGAAGTGGACTGTTTCAATTTCATGATAAATTAGTCCAATAATCGAACAAAATTTCAATTAAAGTGGTTTCTCTGACAAAGCGAATCAAAAACAAAATAAAGTCCAGCGTCCGCAAAACACTGCAGTCAGGTGGGCGTGTTCCCACAGCCAGTAGCATCGGCATACGACATTAACGCGCAAAAATAAAACTGTGCGCGGCAGATGTGCCAACTCATTAAAATCGTTTCATAGATGAAAATGCAAATGTGCCCCCGTATCTGTAGTTCTTTCGTTCGTTAAAATGTCAGGATTTATTATGCCCACGCCTCCCGTGGGGGCGGCTTTAATGAGGATAATCGTATGTAGATAGCGCATCCCGATAGAGTGACACCTATGAGGCAGGTTAAATTGAACAAAAAACAATCAATGGATTCCAACAAGAGGACAATCTTTGTTTTCAGTTGAATGTTCACAGCTAATCGTTTTTTTCAGAGTGAGTGTGTGAGAGAGAGACAGAGAGAGAGAGGAATCAAAAGACATCTTGATCCGGTTGGAAGTGCGTTTGACAACGGCTACAGCGCATACTTATGAGTTTTCCCATTTGAAATTCAATCCGTCACCATGTCCATGGACGAGACACATACACCACCTCAGTACATTGTGACAACGCCCAGCGAAGCTGGCGACTTGGCCGAGGACTCCCCGCATCACGATCCGAAGACCGAGCCAAATGGCAGCGCCGGATTCGGAATGGCACATCCGAGAGCGTTTTCGCTGACTACCACACCGTCGGTATCGATATCATCGTCCACCATGTCGTCGGCATCATCGAATCGGGTGATGACGCAAAGCACACGCAGCCAGAGTCTACAATCGAACTCATCGACTATTGTTGAGCATCAGACGTCGACGTGCTCCTCAGCATCGTCGTCGACGCTGTCGCACCAGCTGAAGGCAAAGTCGAGTGCATCAATTGTGACCGAACAGCGAAGTATCATTCAGAAGACCGCATCCATATCGTCGGCATCGGGTAAATCGAAATTTCAGAGTTTCCTCCAACAGCCAGAGAACACACATCCCTCCAGTGTGGGCGGTGGAGGTTTTCTAACCGCGCATCAGAAGCACGTTCGACAATTTGTACGCTCCACGTCGGCCCATTCGGAGGCTGCTGCCGGAGGGACGAGTACAAAGCCGGAAAAATGCATTCGCAGTGCTTCGACTCAAATTGAAGAACCAACGTCGGATAATTTGGACACACTGTCGCCAATCAACAGCGGCAAGTATGGGCTGCATCAGTCTTCGTCGATTCTCATCTCAAAGTCGGCTGAGACCATTGAAATGCACAAGACCGTGTCGTCGTCTAGTATTCGGACGCAGTTGACATTGTCCGGTGGTCTTTTGGCTCCGCCGAATCGTAAAATAACAATTTTGAGTCCTATTCATGCACCGCCGGGGCTGCACGACGTGCTGAAGCGTCATGGCCGTTCACCGCTGTCGCCGCGCATCAGCTTTCCGGGAAGCGAAACTGATCTTTTTGGGTAAGTTGTTTTTGAATGACTTTATTTTTTGGAAAACTCCTCTTTAAGTTGTAACAGTGTTTTGGATCTCATTCCGAAGTGTTCTTCTAAGACTTTGATGCTCTTTCATTCCGGAGTGTGCTACTAAGACTTTGATGCTCTTTCTAAATGAAATTATCCTGTTTTCCTGCACAAGACCCTTCCACGGTGCACTTTCAACTGTAAATGGGATCTGTGCGGACTAACAGAAATTTCGAAGCCATCGGAATGGCATCCTTATCGCCTTCCGTTCCGTTCAGCGGCGCAAAGTAATCCCATTGTACCCTAGACCAACCAACATCAGCTATTCACGGTCCTTTTATAATGTAAATCCTTTAAGTCGTCCCACCGTCTGGTGGGGGGTTATACGAAATAGAATGAAAGTACATTTGTATCGCACACAGCCCAGACTCGGGGATAAACTATCACAACTTTGGGCGCAAACTTTTAAGTACTACGCCTGCTCCACTGGATTGCCATTTGCATATACCGTCGCTCGCATCCTTCCGCTCCTTATGGTAATTCAACGTCAACCAGTCCGGAATTAATGCTCATTTCATCCTGCTGAACGGGCACACGTTATCCTGTGGAAT
Organism: Eristalis intricaria; assembly: GCA_964034865.1. Taxonomy (NCBI): domain Eukaryota; kingdom Metazoa; phylum Arthropoda; class Insecta; order Diptera; family Syrphidae; genus Eristalis; species Eristalis intricaria. The sequence continues at coordinate 13,226,631 of OZ035876.1, read as the reverse complement.
ATATTGTCTTCACCGTCGTCTTTGCATTCACATACGTATGGACTACTATTACGGCCTGTCACTCTTCCTCTCACCTCTCATTTGATGTCCTTTTGATGTTGATTCGGTCCTATTTCCGTCGTATTTATGATGGACCGTGTGTCTGTGTGTGTGTGACTCCCCTCGAAGTTCCCCTCCCATTAAAATTTCACAATTTTGCACAGTCCTTCAGAGGTTTTTTCTTTCGTCGTTTTGCATTTTTTTTTGTATTCATAAAATGTACTTGAAGTTCAATAATTGGAATACCAGATTTGACATGTTAGCCGCAAAGAGGGTCGAGTGCGCCATGCTTTGATGGTTAACAACACGTGCAGCGGGATACCACGACGATCTTTCAATTCCGAAAACACCGTCGGCAACGGCGCGGGGGGTTTTTGTGAGGCAGACGTCGAGTCTCATTGAGAAACTTCAGGATTTGTTAATATTTCCATTCAATCTGTGATTGTATTTATTATTTGGCTCGGATATCCACGGTCCGACTGATGGCCGTTTATCTCGTAGAGAAGATCGTAAAGTTCTTGAAGAAAAGTATCCGTATTCAAAGTGGAACACCAGAGAAAATAAATCACAAAGAAACCAAATCAGTGGGATGAACCGCCCCTCACCCTCCCTCCCCACCCATCCCATCCCAACACACACACACGAACGCTGCTGACTGGGAAAGTTTTCGAATTAAGGCGAACAACGAAGTAAGTTTGGCTACTTCAGAAGTTTGATTGATAATTTGCGTCGAGCAGTCAAAAAAAAAAAAAAAAACAAAAACCTTGAGTTCCTTGCTTTCCGTGACTTTGTGCATCCATTAGTTCGGGTGAAGTTTTTGCTTGCCAACCGCACGCACTGAGATTGGATGCACTGGTGACATGATGACTTTTCCTGTTCGGATTTGATGATGCATTTAGGGCTCTATTAAGCACTTAACGAATCCAATTGGATAAGTACTCGAGGCATCATTGTGTCCTTAAATGGAATTATCTGGAGGATTTTATGAACCACTTCGCATGGATTTTGATGGTTGATAAAACATTTGAAGTGAAGCGGAAGTGGTGGGACCCCTCTGAGGGGTCAGATGAATGTGGCAGATTGGAGCAGAACAGCTTGACGAGAAGTGTTACGTTAAAGTAGAACAGTCACCAGAAAGGTCGGAAGAGATTAGATCACACCGAAAATCACTCAAGAACCCTCTTATCCTTCGTGAATGCACCTTCAATCTTTGGTGGGATTGGACATAGGTCCTTCAGCAACCATCTCCTTGTTGTACTTGCTATTGTTCCTCGACGTGAGGTGGGTTCCACAATTTGATGCCGATTTAGAATCATTTCTAGAGAGTTATAATCTCTGGTTTTTGATCCGTAGGGTCGTCGGAGAGGTATAGAAGGAAACTTGATCTACAGAAAGTGACAGCACAATAGTTGGTCTGTTCGAAGAGTAGCATGCGTTCAATTCACATCGAAGAAGGAAACGATGATTGTCCGAGACAAGATCAAGTATTCGAAGGTTATATACAGTGGCGAGCAAAACTGGATACATCATTTTGTTTTTTTGTGGTTTTTCATCATGAAAATTGTTTTTTTGTTTTTTACGCCGGGCTTAAACAGGGCTGTTCTCTTATTTAATTACTAAAAGAAAGAGGGATCACCGAAAGAAATTGTGCAATTGTAACGGCTGAAAGAAAATAAAACCAACCGGATCTCATGAATCCAGTTTTGCAAGTTTTAATTGTTTCTCCTTTTTTTGTGTATTTACCATTAGGTCTAAATTTGACGTATCGTATTTCATGATATATTTCGTCACTCTGATTTTGGCATCATACTGAGCGGTAGCATTAACGTTCTAATTAAAAAATCGATTTTTAGATAGATAGAAATATTTATTTCGTATTCAATTTTACTATGATTTAGTTATCGCACAATATAACTTACAGAGATTTGATATGTTGTATCTATTTTAACCGATAGAAGTAGCAATAATAAAACACTTGAATATATTGTTTCTGATCAACTTTATTGAAGGTACGTCCATATCGTTTCGCAAACTACACCAGAGTGATCTTTATTCATGTTCACTGCTCTCACACCGGCAGTCCCTCTTACATGTTAATTTTTCTTAGAAGAGTGCCTGAATTCGTTATAAGGGCTGCTACAACTCGGCCTTCCTGACTCCAAATCGTCCCGATTCCTTTGTAAATTACATTTTTTGTCAATAACCCAATATTACTTTTTCGTGAAAATATTGCTGGAATGTTTCGTCCGGTGACCACTTCCTTGCTTCTACCGCTGGCTTCATAGTCAACCGACTTGAACGGTCTCCGAACATTTCCCGCATATCTTCCAACAGTTTCTTTATTTCTATAGTGGTCACATCCGTCCGAGAGTGAAACCACTTTAAAGCCTTCCCCTTCAACCTGTACGATATAAGGACTCTTACATTACTATCATCTAATGTATGTGCTGCCCTCAAATTAATAAGTTATGCTTCCGAGTGAGAGAACAATTCGACCTCCCCTGAGAATTCTGCTAGTAAATCCTTGACATTGGTGAAATTTTCGATCACTTGGCTACTCCTGTCATTACGTGTGTTGCCCTGTCCTTGACTCTGTTTCAGCAGCAACTCGTTTTCTTTTCACTCATCATCGCTCTCTTCTTACGTTTATCTTTATCCCCGGCACTCATCTTGTCACTCGTCATTGATCTACTCTCTTCATTTGTTGCACTGCTTCGCTCATTTTCGATCTGCTGTTCCTCATCTTCTTCACACTCGTCTTCTTCATGAACGTCCTCGTATTCTACATGGGATTCTCCGTCTGCTTTCAGCAGACGTTCCACAATTCGGCGGAAATTCGTTCGTTTTCCGGAATCGACAAAAGACGCACAATCAACTCACTCTTATTGCCCGTGACTTTTTTTCTTTAATTTCACGAGCCACTGTGTTAGCTGAACCGCTGTTTATTTTTTATATTGTTCAAGATCCATTATTACGAGTTTTTCCAACTTCTGAAATTTTAACCGTTAGAAGTAGCAATAATAAAACTCTTGAATATATTGTTTCTGATAAACTTTATTGAAGGTACGTCCGTATCGTTTCGCAAACTACACCAGAGTGATCTTTATTCATGTTCACTGCTCTCACACCGGTAGTCCCTCTCACATCTTTATTTATTTAAGAAGAGTGCCTGAATTCGTTATAAGGGGTGCTACACTAATCTTTCTTCCGATGAAATTTTACTATTTTATTAAACAAAAGCAAATTACTAATTAATATTTTGAAGGAAACAACATAAAAACCTTTAACATAAAAAAATAATAATGAATAAGTCACAAAAAAGACAAGGAATAATTATAAATAAATAAATTAATTAATAAATTAATAAATAGTAAATAAATAATAATTATAAGTAAATAAATTAATTAATACATAGTAAATAAATAATAATTATAAATAAATAAATTAATTAATTAATAAAGGTATAGTAAATAAATAAATAATGAATAAATATTTAAATAATTACGTAAATAAATAATAAATAAATAACACAAATAATAAAGTTATAGGGTACACATGTTCAAGCTGAAGAACGAAACAATAAAATAAAAATCATACATGTTAAGTAGGTGTAGCATATAAGTCATTAACTAGGTGATTGCCGGCAAAGGCGCAGGAATTCAGAAAACTTTCTAGTTATCTTCAAAATTCTCTCAGACACCAGTTCAACATCCACCCTCTTATATAGGCGTAAGGTAGGATAATCCCGTGGTAGATTTAGCATAAACTTAAGGACCTTGTTCTGAGCTACTTGTAATTTATTGATGTGGCAACGAGCGGACTTTCTCCATACTGGACAACCATAAAGAAGAATAGCTTGAAATGTTACTCTGAATATAATAATTTTGTTTTATCGTGACAGTAATGATTTTCTGTTGATAAATGGGTACAAAAATTTCGTTGCAATTTTGACTTAATAATAATAAATTAATAGTCTGTGAGATATGTTGATGAAATGTTAATTTGGAGTCAGGGTATATACCCAAGTACTTAACAGAATTTTGAAACTCTACGTTTGTTCCATTCAAATGTAAGGTAGAAGAAGGCAGAAAGAAATCTTTTCTTTTTCGAGAAAAAAAGATAGCTTGCAATTTGTCCTTGTTCAGCTGAATCTTCCACCTTTTAAAATAAGCTTCTAATATTTCCAATGCATATTTAAGGTCTCAATATTGAGAGCAAATTCATGCGATGAAAATATGGTAGTGTCGTCGGCAAAAATAGCTAAACCACATTCAGGTAGGTCTTGAAGGTCTGAGGTATGAATATAATGGGTAGTGGAACAAGTCTTTTCGTATTTCTAATCAAACTTCAACTTCTTTTTGTAGCCAGCCTTTTTTAAATGGTTCAAAACAGTTTGATGATGAATGTTTAGTTCCTTGGCGATGTCATGGCTGCTCATGTGACGGTCCCGGTCAATCTTTTTCATAATTTCATCGACTTTTTCAACGATAGGTCGACCAGAGCGAGGTGCATCTTTCACATCGAAATTTTCAGAACGGAAGTGAGCGATCCATTCTTGTGCTACACGAACTGATACAGCATCGTCTCTGTAAACTTCACAAATTTCATTGGCGGCTTGCGTGGCATTTTTCCCTTTTTTATACAAAAATTTCAAAATATAGCGAATTTCTTCATTATTTTCACTCATTTTTGAACAGCTGTAACTTTTTTTTAACTTCTCCGAATTTAATTTTTTATTTAAATGAAGCTTAAAATGTCACTTTTCCAACATCATATGGTATCACAAAATACGATTGGTAGCACTGGAGATAGACGACTCCAACGACATCTATTGACAAAATACGAAAAGACTTTTTCGATTAGCCATTCGATTATAGAGAGTAGGGCCCAGTACAGAAGGCTGAGGTACTCCAGACTATAAGTTTACTCGACTAGATACACCACTATTGACATCCACTTCAAAACAACGATCAGACAAAAAAAAACTTAGAATTATATTGCACAGAAAAGCTGGGAACTTTAGATTAATCATTTTATGAAACAAACCATTATGCCAAACACCGTCAAATGCCTCTATATCAAGTTGAACCATGCCGGTCGATTACAAAACCTTTGTACTTGATGGGAAGTGTTGTGGTAGCGTCTAAAGCCAAATTGTTTATCAGTGAAGATTTGTTTAATATCAATAAATTTTGCAAAATCAAATTTTTATTTCAAAATGTTTAAAATCTAAATTTTAAAAAATATTGTTAAGAAATATATAGAATATTTAGAAGATCATCGTTTTAATGTCTCAAAAACTTCTTTAATCGTGGAACGTAGCAGGGAAATTCGGTCCATGCCATCGAGCCGTATATATGGTACGAAAAAGGAAAACAAATCGAGACCGTGCATAACAAAGGTGCGTGCCCGTAACTGTTGATCCTCACCGTATTGAGATTGGTATAGCAACAACTGATGCAAAAACATCAAAAGCAGTTGTGTGCATTGCGTAAAAGTCACTATAAAAATTAAAAACAATCGGAAAAAAATCGAACAACAAATACGGGCCCGCCTGAAATTTCTGTAAAGATAATAAAAGCTGTACTGCAGAAAGCTATAAACAAGTCAAAGTCACATAGTTCCAGTCCGATGTAAACTGAAAAATTCAATCAAGGGAACACTTTTGTTGACGAAAAATCAGAAAGAACTGAAAATATGTAACCAGTTTTGCACACTGCTTTACTTACCGTACAATCGAGCTGGTTGTAGTTTCAGACAGATATACTCACAATCATACAAACATTTGCTAAAACTTGAAACGCTTGTTCAAACAAACCACGAATACATATTAGGCACAGGATGCCTCATTACCAAAAAAAACTCTGGCCTATGATCGATCCCAAACGATTGGATTAAGCAGGCCGAATCTCAGATCTCTTATTGGCGTTCAACAGGGCATTGTGCCGTCGGAACTCATGCCTCTACCCCAGGCCTTCTTCTTCTTACAATGATTTCTGCAGAAGCTACATGAACGAGGACGAGGTGAAACCATTGAACACTTGCTATACAGCTGCAGTGCTCTCTCATCCCGTAGATTCAGACTTCTAGGGACCCACTTCTTTGATAACCTAGCTGAATTGAGCAACATTAGAATCAGCCATATCAGTTGGTTTTCTTTGGCTTCGTGTTAAGTGTATTGTGCCCTGGAGTGGAATGTGAAGCTGCTCAAAGCTTTGTGTACTGGCCGGATATCTGAGAGTATCAACATTTTTGAATTCTTTAGGAGAAGCTGAGATGTTCATACACTCTCAACTGGCCAGCCACCTTATGCAATGGATCCTTAGACACTTTGCTAGGCTCATGTCGCTGGGCGGGAGTTCTATGGCTAAGCCTATACAGTTCATAGTTGAATATTTCTCTGCCATATGCCCAATCAGGACCAAAGAACGCAAGCACAACTACAGTTGATCAAAAAAGACATCGGACACACACCTATTTTCACCTACAAACCACAAAATACAACAAAAAAATAACTCAATCAATTAATGTTTATACTTTTTTAAAAAAATTTTTGGTCTTCCGGACTTCGGTAAATTTTCGATGTTATCAAAGTTTTTATATCTTTTTATGATATCGCCTACTGTAGAGTGACTCCTATTTACTATTTTCGTAATATAGCGCACAGATTTACCTTCTTTAAAATGTTTAACAACTATTTCCCGTACTTCTATGGATGTGTAACCACGACATCTACGCATGTTGATTAAGTTTTGCAAACTGCATATATTTTCGTTGGAACTGAGATTACAAATAAGTAACGACAAATAAAAAAGCGCAGTTATAATAATAAATATGGGAAAAAAATTGGATGGGAGTTCAATATTGCCAAGTGTTCTTTTTTGATGTGTATTTTAAGAGACATATTTTCAAACTGTGCTGAAACCAATGTGTATTAATGAATTAATTTTTGTTTATTGTTTATTAAGAGCTCATAATACAAGCTGTAAAAAAGAGTATAAACATTAATTGATTGAGTTATTTTTTTGTTGTATTTTGTGGGTTGTACGGTGATAATAGGTGTGTTTACGATTTCTTTTTTGATCAACTGTATTGCCTCGGAGGGACCAAGGACTGGACTGCATCTGATTTTCATATCTCTGCGTCGTCAGGACGCAGATGGATAAAGTCAGCTGGATCCTTCGATTGCCAATTTCCTTTTGAGGCCAAAGAAACAGCTGTTGGCAAGAGTTATTTTGCGCTTGACCGCGCTTCAGAGACTCTTTCAACACATTTAAAATTACACCCCTTTCTGGACCCTTTAAGTTTGTGAATTCAATCGGCAACCAAAACATTGTAGACGGCGATTCACTGCCTTACCCATTCCGTCTATAAAACGATACATTTCATTCAACGTAAAGTTGACGGGAATCAATTTTTTCATTAGCCTCATACACTTGGCATGCTCATCAGCAATTCTAATGAATGCTCCTGCCGCTGGTGTCAAACTCCACCTTCGCGCCAAACATGAATAATTTCGACGCATTTTCCTCATGAATTAATAAATTTCTTGTCAGTAATCAATAACTGGGTGGCGATTAATGATCTGCGATGGGGCGCCAACAAATCAGAAAAAGGGAATGGTGACTTGTTAGCGTTTTCGATTTTTTTTTTTGCACGTCAATCTTAGGACTGACGCATGGCAGGTGGAGGTTTGGTTATTTATTGCGAGTTTTCATGCCATGGCGGTGTTATAGTTTGCATTCATGCATGAGCTGATGATTGACTGGAATCGAAGGGCAAGGAAAGGATATTGTTATTTTATTATAATATATTGGCCTCGAGTCTGAGGTCGCCCTGCAAAGTTGATTACTTAGATTTAGATTAAAGGAAATTAAAAGCAATGGTGTGGGTTGGGAGGGAGACTATTCTATTGTAGGAAATCGAGAGTCCGTTCCGGTTCACATCGAAGATGGAGTTGTCAGGAAGAAGAAGTCAGTTCACAGCATTTCCAACTTCTTCATTGGCTGGCTCTACAGTTGGAGGTGGTCCTGGGCCTCAGCCATCATGCCTCTCCATCTGGCATGATCTTGTGCTTGTTGCTTCCAGCCACGCACGTTCAGCTCATTGAGGTCCCTTTCCAGCTGGGTACGCCACCAGAGAAGTAGTCTTCCTATGCCGGGTTCTCCTTCGAGTTTGAATTCGAAGACTTTCCGGGCCGGAGCATTGATGTCCCTTGGCTTTACATGACCTAGCGATCTGAGAGGCTCGACCAGATCGACGTCGCTATATACTCCGTACTGTTCGCCGGTTAGTCTCCTCCTCCAAAAAACATCAGTGTATACGGGACCAAAGATAAAACGAAGGACTTTCCTCTCGAAGCGACCAAGAATCTTCTCGGCCACTTGGTTAGTGTCCATGCTTCTGCGCCATACAGCAGGATTTGGACTATCAAGGTCTGTCTGTTATCAGGGACTAGAATGGATAACTTTGTTCTTCGCGGTGATGTCATTGCTTGCGTTAACTTCGAAGCCTAGGTAGACAAAGTCTTTTATAAGTTATAGTTGTCTATAGTAATGTTTTGTCCAAGACGTCGGTGTTGGTGGACGTTTTTCATGGACTCGTCTTTCTGTCATTGACCGCAAGACCCATCTTGACCGCTGCCTTCTCGTTGTTCACAAATCCCATTTCCAATAAATGTATTCGAGAAGGTGATTAATGAGCGCCACTCTAGTCGATTGAAGACAAACAAAAAACGTTTCAAATACTCTCAAAAGTGGGTTATTGTCATTTGCCATCATCAGGACAGGCCCCCTCGAATTTGAGCATGTCCTTCAACTGATTTACCTTCTACCCAAATAGGACACGCATGTCATGCAGTCTTTGCTGAACTGATTGAAATCGGTACAGACAACAAGCGCCAAGCCTCCATTAACCATTATGAGCCAAAGAAAACCAAAAAAGGATGCTTATCTTAAATTTAAATTTTATTTGACAACAACTTCCCGTCCCACAACGATTTTTCAATCTGATGCTCTTCGTTATTAGCTTGTCATGCAAAATCTACCTTTTCATGACTTTCCTTTTTTGCCAGACACAAAAAAAAAAGTTGAGATATAGTTCCATCTAAAGGTAGACCGACCACGAAGGACACCCACATCACGGGTGAATGAAAAACAAGAAACGACTACACGGACAACGCAGGGCCTCTGAATCGCAGTGCAAACGATGTGTTCCTGGTCGTGTATCCTTTTTTCATGTCGGTTTTGTTCAACATTCGTATTCACATAATTGTGTCAGTCGTTTTCTGCTTAACATGCTCGTCCTTATCTTAAATGCACGGAGTGTGTGTAACTACAACACGGCACTACACGTGTTTGGAGTATCCCCGATTTATGCTTGTGATACCTAACCCGAGTGAGAGATGGGCGCGCAGCACCAAGAAAGGAACGCTCCCAGAAGACTTCGTTTTAATTGACGAAAGATAATATTGTTTGCACTCAGGACCTGTCCCCTCGTGAGCAGTTAATGAGCGCCTGACACATCCTGTTGTGGATCTGCGCGTGAACACCAGGTGACATTTTCACGAGTGCATAGACAGGCTCTAATTAGAATTATTCAAATAAATTTCATGCAGTTGGGAATCAATTGAAAATTCATGACAGTCTCAGATGGCTGTCAGGTGACGCGTGAATGAAATTTTGGCAACGAAATATGGATGCTTTTGGCCGAAGGAAATGAATAAAATTATCGTGAGCAGCGGAGAATTGTTAAAAATAGATAGGAGACGAGAGTCGTTTCTGAACTAATTTGTTTAGGTTCGTCGGTGGCAGGGCTGTTTGTGCAAACTTAAGTCCACGCCTTCGCTTTGGTGGCAATCCTTTGACATTTTCCCTGGCAGCATGCCCTTTTGGTGGTAGACCTTCTTCAGGGGGAGAGGCACAAGTTTGCCCTTCTATGCATTGACAGTCGACACGACATAGCTTGTCACCCCTGTATCCTGTCACAAGCAGACGATGGTTGTGATGTATTTTGAGGATGCCAACTCGTTTCGTTCCGTCAGCGCCAGAGGCAATCCATAATTGAGTCGTTAATTATGAAAAAGGACACAGTTTTCAATTCAGGGAAAATGTACGGTGACTGTTCTAATTCCTTTGTTTGCGACAATTTGTGATTAATTGGCACCTAGCATCAGCAGATGCGACTTGAGGCGAAGCATTTATCATTGGCCACAAGAAAAGTCACCGCATTGTTGTAGATATTTGCGAAAATGACAGTACAACTCCACACCGACTTGTTTCATACATCAACGTCAGAGAGCCGTAAGTTGTGCTAACTCTATTACATGTTGGCATAATCACCATTTCTTCCCGCAACTTTGAGTATAAGCCCCTTCAGTCAAGCTGAAGCCGCTCCCCAGTCTCAAGGGGTGCCGACCACCCGTGCCTCTTGTGAAGCTTTCGCAATTGAATTTGATTACTACCATTTAGGTGCCACAACAGCCGGGGCTAGTGGTCCTTTAATGTTATTTCTATTCAATCAACCACAATCTATTATCAGATTGGACATAGTCTATAGAACTAAATTTGTCTACGAGCTTATAGGACAATCAACAATCCGAGAATCAGAGTTCGGAGGTTTCTTAAACCAATGTCTGGATCACGAAAAATCGGAATGACACTTTAGCTCTCTAAAGCCCTATTTTTTGATTCGATTCAAAATTTAAAATTTTCATAAAATCGTATGCAACGAACAACAAATAATATCAAAAAAAATTATAAAAATATAATTTTGGAGCTTTTACATTTGAAAATAGGTAAAAAAACAAAAACAGCCTTGGGTTGATAACGGACAAAATACTTACACCAGTGAAAAATTTTAAATGAGAAAAGTATTGTATGTTTTTCCTATTATTTTTTCCCTTTGATTTCATTTCTTTTTTGTTTTTCGGTCGAAAACCTTGCACAAAAATATTTATTTTCGCACAAAAGTTTGGTTTTTCGACTTTAAAGGAACTTAGCTGGGAAACAAAACCCACTACAATCATGAAATAAATAGCTACGGCAAGTGCAATGTTTAAACTAGAGGTATTGCTTTTAAAGCTACCGCTACCTCTTAACACTCGCCAAGGTATAGCTCGCCTAGAGGCGGTGGTAGGCATTAATGAGTTAAATGCCTCATATTGTTGGACACTTAGAAAATAACCATGAAGTGTGCAGCTAGGTTTAAATTAAATACATTTAATTATTATATATACGCATTTGAAAAACCATTTTGTAAAGGGAAGAGAACATTTATTTAAATCCCTTCAAATCAATTCAACTTACAAACCATGTTCTCCTCGGAATCCCCTCCAATCGGAGTATAATGAAGTTCTCAACAGTGCATCACTGCATTCTGTTAAAATAACTTCGTAGCTTCTATTAAATAAACCAACCAAAATCAGCTTGAGTTATTTTAAGGGAGTGCGTTTGAAAGAATGAATGCGGATGAAAACAACAGCAAGTGAAATCGAAATCACTTCGCCCCAGGATGGGGGCAATCGAAACGATTGAATTCTCCTGTATTCTGTATTCTTCCACATCACAGCTTCGCAAACACAATGCATATCCACCCCTGAATGCAGTGAAAATAGAGTCTGCACTCCAAGGCAGGGTATTTCGCTTAATTAAAAACTAAAAAAAAAGTGAAAGGAATTTGCAAAACTCAAAATGATTTTAAACTGAGTGCGCACGAAGTCTGACGCTCTAATCGAATTAAATCTTTTACTTAATTACAGTTATTATCTCCATTTTATAGTGATAAAGTTTGCAATTAATTATTTTCCTTCTTTCTTTCCAGGTAAGTGCAGATTTTATGAATTTGACTTCACGGTGAGTTGTTTTACATTTTGGATTTGTAAAGGACAAGTAGAGCTTGAAAAAGAGTAAGAAATTGAAGCCTTCTCAAATTATAGGTAAACTTGGGACGTTTTCTCATAAAAAAATCCACTCAAAAATGTGGAAAGAATTTTATTATTATTAACAGTATAGGCCAGAAAAGTGCTTCGCTCATAGTTATCTACTTTGATCTGAGAGACGTTTTTTTTCTCTCGTGCAACCCATGCCGTGAAGGCAATGACACTACGACTAGGTAAGATCTATTATATCGAAGTTAAATCAAAAGACGTAATACTTCAAGCATTGTCAGACGTTCCGTTTTTAGACATAAATTCAACTGTCCCTTTTTTGAGCCTCAGCTTAGTGTCTTCGGATATGGATCTCTATCTGGCAAAGATAGGAGAGTATCCAATACGGAGTGTCTTTCCACAAATGCAGCGATCTTAATCTTATCGTCGTGGTGGGTGCGGCCCGTATATGATCAGGGCTGCGAAGTGTTTTATCTTAAGACCTCTACTGATTCAAAAAGGGTTTTCCAGTAGGGACTTCTCAACTTTAAATTTAATTTGTGAACGGCACTCTCTCACTCATCATCAAACTTTCACTGTCAATTTATTCAGTAAGCTCAACATTTCCGTCATGGTAAAGTTCACGAACAAGCAACGTCTGCAAATCCTAGCTTTAAAAGCGTTAACTCTAATTTTCGACAAAGCTCATTTTTGGCTCAATGGTTTCGTCAATAAGCAAAATATGCGTTATTATTCGGGTGAAAATCCACATGTGCTTCATGAATCATGAGCACTTCATCCACAAAAAATAAGTGTTTGTTATGCATGCCGGCATCCATATTTTTTCGTCGACGATAATGGTCGTCACGTTACTGTGATTGGTCAGCGTTATCGCGCCATGATTACCGATTGAAGATATGGACTTGAACGACATGTGGTTTCAACAGGATGGTGCTGAATCCACACAGCACGCGTTACCATCGATTTATTGAAGAGTAAGTATGGTGAGAGTGGTATCTCAAGAAATGGGCTAGTCGATTGGCCGCCTCGTTCGTGTGATTTAAAGCCGCTTGACTATTTTCTGTGGGGCTACATTAAATCATTGGCTTATGCCAACAAGACGACGATTTTGGGAGCATTCAGAGCCAACATTGAATGCGAAATAGCGGCGGTATCGGGCTACATGTGTGCCCGAGTCGTTAAAAATTGGGTCCAACGAATCGATCGCTGCAAACGTGCCCGCGGTGTTTATATGAACGAAGTGGAGTTCCATTCATAAATGTTTTGATTGTATTTTAAGCCGATAATAAAGTTTTTGAAATACAGTGGACTCCCCTTAAATCGAATTGTCACGGGACACAACATTTTGTTCGAGTTAGAGGGAGTTTGACTAAGGGAGAGGTAACTGTATGAAACATTGAGTGAATTGTGTGTTAAATATGGCAACTTAGAGAGAAATTCGACTTAGGGAGAGGCCACTGTATCTCACATGGCTTGCGTTTTATTTAAAAACAAAAGTTGTCAAGTCCTTATTAGAAAACCCTTTGCATAGGCCACCAGTGCCACCCTTTCGAGCGGTTTGCAAATGATGTCCTCATCCATCGCGGTCCACTAAATCACGACACCATACAGTAGTAGACTTCTATACATCAAACTCATGTTAGATTTCCCTAGACATTCATAATAATAATCAAGTAAAGGTGTTACTGATTAAGTCTACACTTTCTCACCCCCGACTATTACACATCCCACCCTCATATGACACCTTCATATGAATAAAGCAGTTCCCCTCATTAGACAACACTGCGACGTCATTTCCTCAAAATAAACAAAATGAATCCCTTGAAACTGACACTAACCTTCATTAGTCGGCTCCCCTAGAGCATAATGCATGGAAATGCGGTTAAAGTTTACAGGGTCACCCCGCCAACGCTGCAACTTTGTTCCAAACTTCATTGCATCCCACATGCGACCATGAATTCCCTCTCCAATGAGATTCATAATCCAATTTTAGTTAAATAATGAAGCCCTTAGATTAATTTCCCCCCGTCAGATCCGTCCGGATGTGGTCGATATTCATTCTGGGCATAGAGCACTCAACAATTCAATCTGGTGAGTACGCAAACAGCTAAATTATTCACTTACAATCCGCTTGCCTAGAAACAGAAAAAACATCTTAGGCTGTCTCTGGAGATGCGTATTTGTGTTCTCGTCTTCCGCCGAACACAGCCCTTTATTGGGAGGATTCGGCAACACTTTAATTAATTTTGCATCCGACACCACTTCAAACCGGTTGCCTAATCCAGCACTTGCCAAACAAATCGGCCGGTGCGGTGTTGGAGGTAAATCACACCACCACCCAGTGTCGGAAGCTGGGAAATGGTTCTATTGACCAAGGATACGATTGTAAATAATATCTTGATCGACTGCTGCCATATTCGCCAGCGGAACCAAAGATTTTTGATTTTAATTGAATTGAATCCTGAGTGGATGATACTGAACCACCGCCGTAGAGCTCCGTTCTGTCCTACAACCCCCACAGCAGCCGCCATCACTTAAAACTCAAGAGGCAGAGTGTGGCTGTGAGTGAGCGATGGTGCTGTTTGGGTCTTGGGATGTGGATGCCGTACAAAGTAATCCTCCCCGGAGGGGCCATAATCTTTTGTGTGTGTTTACTTATTAATTTATTGCGGCAAATCTGTTGTTTCTTTCCTCGTTTTTTTCTTTGCATTGTGTTTATTGTTTTTTTTTTTGCGTTCACTTGATTCTAGAACAACAGTAAACAGCGACGGAGTTTTATTAGCTGTTTCGGATGTAATTACATGTCATGCCGGCTTGTAAATGTTTCAAGTTCGTGTTATGAGCTCGGTAAGATGAGATGAGCTGCTTGAAGAAGTGGAACTCTGCAACGCTCCTGGTGGTGGTTATCGGCTGGAGTTTGTTTGCCTTAGTATTCTACTTTGAATTGGTTGGAAATGGAATCAGTTCAGTTGGTTAAGTGAATGCACATGGGGTGGGTGGGTTTGCTATAAATGTTTTGAAATTGTGGTTGGAGATTTTTTTTATTACTAGGCGAGGTCCATAAGGTAGAAACGGTAAGACGCGTTACAGAGTTGGCTCGTTGGGACTAGAAATAGAAACAACAGCAAGGGACCTGTGGGCGACGCTGTGCAAAACGACACCGAAACAGCCTCATTCTTGAAGTAAAACTGGTCCAGTGACTCTTTCGGCCACAGCAGCCACATTCTCATCTGTGCCTTCCCACTGGCTACGACGGGGACCATGAGTGTTTTTCCACCAGCATACCATTTTGCACAAACTTGCGTCCAGCAATCGCGGCGGGTGCTTCATTTCGGCCAAAACTTCTTTTCAAAAAACCCATTGTTTGGGCTACTCAGCACTCACTTTGGAAACAAGTTTTCAATATTTCCCGACATTGTTCAAGCGCAAAGCGACTCATTTCGTTCCGCGGAGGTATGATACTGACTTTCTGTGAAGATTTCGAACGGGAAACAGCTGTTAGTCTTAAAATAAAGTATAATTAAAAAAGAATCCACTAAATGGCCACCCTTACCTTGCACTCACCCTTAAATTTGAAGAACTCAAGTTTTCAAACGCCAATTTAAAAGTAGGGAAAGAACCTAGTTTGAGGAACATTTCTATTCACACCAAATTGAGTGTTCGCTTTAACGAAAACACTTCACTCATGAGTGTTCACCCAGTGTTCCCTTTTTATTCACATCACGCATAATTGTTGTTGAGGGTATATTGCACAGCCCCCTTAAGATCTATTGGGCTCCCCTTAGATGCCTTTGATCTCTTTCGAGTTCCTCTCTCATACAGTTCTTTCCAGAGTCGTACTAAGTATTATGAATGTTGGGCTTAGGTGATTGAGATGGTTCTGATCTACCTAGGTGTTTGCCCCAATGTCTTTGCTTTCGTGGGATAGTGCCTCATAGCATCCCAGTACGTGTTCGAGAATATCGTTTTGATTCTCACGCACAGAATCTGCAGCGACTTTCTTCTGATACCCTAGTTTCCTTAAGAGCTCCCTGAGCTTGCAGTGCCTTGTTAGAAAGCTTGTTAGGTTTAGGAAAGGTTGTTTTTTGCAAATTATGATACATGCTTCGAACATCTAACTTTGTGATTGGGTCCCAAGAGTTTCATGCCACGAGCTTTGATCTAGGTATCTGCCCGGTTCCTTCTTTCTTATTCCCTTCCATGGCAGGACATGATCCCCTACAGCGCGGAATGGTTCGGGACATGTGAACAGTCCTGATGCTAATTCCTTGCCATTTCATCTTCTCTCTCCGTGTTGCCATGTATCCAGCAGAGGTTTACTTTGTTTCTCTATTCTGCTAAATCGATCCTCTACTGTTGCCGTGTGAGTCATGCATGATCTCTTCCAAAATTACGTTAAAGGAGTCACATGACTGCGCGTAGCCTTGTCTTAAACCTTTTTTTTATTCGTTACCGACCTCGATGCAGCAGCTAGAGTACTCTATCGTCATCCTGCACAAACTGACAAATTTGGCAGGAATGTCGAAAGTTGACATGACGTTATGTCATGCTTTATGCACGCTGTCATATGAGGCCTTGAAATCGAGGAACCGGTGGGTGTTTGGGTGAACTTTTTGGATTTTTTTCAGGACCTGCACAAAGTGCAAATATCTGCTCGATGGTGGACTTCCATGGTCTGAATCCTGGTACGGACCAATCAGACTGTTCATAAACGGCTTGGGGGAGGGGACACAAAATGGCAAAAAAGATCTTGTAGACAATGTTGAGGCGACTGCAGTTGACGCAGTGAAAGGGGTCTCCTCTCTTGCGGATTGTGCGATGGTTTCCTCCGACAATGTCTTCCAGATGAGTTGGTGGATGCGCTCAACAATCAGTCCAATCATTGCCAGCTGCCTTAAAGCCCTCAGCTGACAGACCGTCCACACCGGCTGCTTTGTTAGACTTCAGCCTTGGTATTGATATCTTGACCTCGTCGTCGGTCGGGGAGTCGGAATTCTTGTTGATCATCTCCTGATTGAGTGGAACATACTGCCTGACGACGGTATTTGGATCATCGACTGCGACTCTACTACAAGTCCTTCATTTTCATCCCGACAGGCTTTTGTCTGAACTTTGTATCCATTGGATAACATATCGGTTTCACCCTTTGGTAAACGTTTTAGAGATCACTCCTGCCATAACACCTCTCCATCTCCTCGATCGTGCTCTTCTCGAGCACCCCACCTTTTTCCTCCTGAGAATCCGGGTCTTTTTCCTTCGTCTCTGTGCTTAGAGCTCATGAACAGCTCTCATTTTTTTCGATTTTTTCGATGCAGCGTTGCTTTGTAGGTTTTCAGCTTCGCTGCAAGTGCCTGATAAAGTCCTTCTTCGCAGAGCTCGCGTACTTGAGCGGTGTAAAGCTGAAAAACCTCCTAAGGTCTATAAATGAATCCGGATGGTTTAAGGAGCAAAGTAGGGTCTCACGATAGTTAAACATCACATTTGAATGTACCCAAAATGTTGGTCTAAGTGAACCACAGCCAAATAGGGCTCCCACATACCAACCTACCTACCTAGCGAGTGTTCTTGGAGATAGCTTGAGATCGCACAAGACTATGTCAGCATTTACAACCTCGACGCTGACGTCCACAGCTGTGTCTAGCCGCATGCGCTAAGAATGGAACCGTTCCACTAAATCACCACTTAGAGTTTCCACTAAATACCACTTAGAGTAGTCCGTTGTCCGACTTATGCCGCTCGAAACTGACAACATTTTTTGTTTAACAACAGTTTTTAGCCATTTACACCTATACGATCAGACTGCTGCTTCTTACTGGGACCTGGAATCGCGTGCCATGGTCCCCATGCTATTGCAAGCGAAGCATCGGCCCTGAATGCATTTCCAGTAGTTCCCGGCTCCACATCTACTCCAAGAGATAGATCTATATGCCATCTCTGAGAGAAAACTCTGACTGCCGATTCAACTCGCAACAACCTCGCCATATGGCAAGCAAGCATCCTCATGAAATGCTTCAAATTCTACCAAAAATAGACAGATTGCTCATACAAAATTCAAATTACATGTTCACACAAAAATCTCTACAAAGAGCGTCTATGTGCGCTACATAATTGAAATCACCTCGTCATGTGTGTCAATTAAAACTTCCCCCAACACCGTGACAGCTCTCAAACAATTTTTGAACACCACCGTTACAGGTGTACGAAATGCCACTTCGCCGGAGGGTGGGGCAACAGGCCCAATGTAACCAGTAGTTATGACGGAAATGTGAATTTCTCGAAAATTCATTCATTTCCAACAAGAATTTATCGGTTCCTTTGAATGTGCGGCGCAAATTTTGTGAAACCAATTTTCAAGACACTACACGTCCACGTCCGCCAACCTGATGATTTTCAATCCGTACATGGCGGCAATTTCCGCGATAGGAATGTCACTCAAATCCGTTGATGAGGGAGCCTGTACGTCGATGGGGGAGATGGAAGGGGGAGCAAAAACGAGGGAAATTGTGTGGAATATGTCAAGGCAAACATGGTGATTGGTTTCTGTATGAGAGTGGATAGGAGGTCGTGTGTATCTGGCGAAATGATGTCGAAATTAGATTGAGAACATTTTTGAAAATCTAATGAAACCACTTGCCATGGCATAACCGGAACAGGATATAACAGGATCGAGATAACTATGGAAATTTCTGCAGAGAATGGCTGTGGCTGGCTTAATTAAGTTGCTCCCGCTACTTGAGGGGATTAATGAAGTGGATGTGGGTTATATTTCAATCAGGACCAGCACATACACGGGCACATTCGCTGCGGCAAGACATTTTCGATTTATCGTGCGAATGCACACCAATTTCGGGGGTTTTATTTCAATCCTGTTCAAGAATTTTCGATGCGATGATGTCGTTTGCGTCATGCGAAGAGAACATAATTCGGTCCCAATTAGTTGGGCTTGGGCTGGTTGTGTGTTTTTTTTTTTTGCGACACTTGGAGACGAAACTCTTCAATGGCAGTGGAAAATTGCTTTTAGAGCAAAGCTCATACCTTGCGAAGAGGATGTAATTAGAAATGTCAAGTTCAGATCCAAGTTCCAAATTATTTAGCAAATTTGAGATGAATCTTAGTTCCACTTGGGAGGCTTATCCAAAACGGATTGATTTAAATTAAGGACAGACGGTTTTGCTCAAACTTGAACTAAGTATCAATGGTGTTGGGCATTTCGTCTTTTCTAGCCTAGAGGACGATTTTGCTTTGTACACCAAATGGGCAGACATTTTTAATTTTAAGAGTATATATCAACTCAGGCATTTATTCATGGGTTTTCCTTGTTGCCGGAGATTAAGGACGTGGTACTAGACGTAGTACTAGAAAAATAAGTATTTATCACCAATATTCGAAATGCAGTCGAACTTCGATAACTCGAATGAAATTGGTTGGCAATAAAATACATGTAATTTTACTTCGATAACTCGAACTTCGATTACTCAAATATCTTGATAACTCGAACAGATTTCACTTCACCTCGATAAGTTGAATTCTGAAGAGAAATTTCCAAATACTGCGTATTCTACAAGTTCGTTTTATATGGAATCGCTTTCGGGGCACTGTGTTCTTTGGACCTAGTTAAAACAAAATCGTGGTTTTGGTGAATATTTTGAGCGGGGGGAAGGGGATGAAACTTCCAAACGTAAGAAATGAGGGAGAAATTCAACTGCAAAAGGAATTTGATGCTTGAAAAAATACCAGAAAATACGACGAATACAAGGTGTCACGTATGATGATTTTCTGCAGGTGGGTGGCGATGTTGTTTTTTGGGAGTTTTTCCACAGTTGAAGATATTGTCAAGATATTAAGATGTGAATCCGAATCGTCTCAGATCGACAATAACGATGATAGTGGCAGTGATGTAATAAGTAAAGACTTGGTGAAAATTGAGAATGATTTGATTTAACCACCTTCAAACAAGTTAGTTGTAAATTCATAACAAATCTTACGTTTATACTAAAATACTCATGAAAGAACAAATGATTCTGTGTTTCTACAATGGTGTAAATTCCATTGAAGATTTTTTTAAAAACATCCGCTCTTCAGTCATGTGTAACAGACTATTTAAAATTACAACTATGCTCCTCTACATTTTATGTGCTATATCGCAGATAAAAAAAATATTTATAGCAATTTTGTATTTTACTTGGTAACTCGAATTTTTTTGTGACGTGAAGTGGTGGTTCTATTTATCTAAGTTGGACTGTATTTTATTTATTTTTTCAAAATATCACAAAAAATATATATTGTATCATATATGTAGGTTTTAGTATTATTATTTTTTTAATTTATTTTCATCTTTATCCTATTTATAATAATATAATATAATATGGGTAGCCCGTAGAGGGCCAGGGCCTAGCTTCTCAGCAACCACTCGTGTTGTGCGTGCTATTGTTCTCTCACTCGTGGAAGGGACCTACAGCTTAATGCCGACTCCGAACGGCGAAGTTGAGAAGCTTTTTCTAGACAGGAATACTCTTTGAGCATTGTCAGTGACTCGAAAGAGGTGGAGCCGTGAATTATCAAAGGTGGTCAATTCGGGTATCGAACCTGGCCCCCTCTGCATAGGAGTGACGCACTAACCCACTACGCCACGGCGACCCTATCCTATTTAATTTTAAGAATAAAACAAAAAACTATCTTGACAAGTTCAAATGAATCTTCCAAGCCATGAAAATCTAGAATATATTTGTAAACATGTAATACCTTGCAGCCACTTCTAAAAAAAAAAGATTTTTTCCGGTTGATGACCTTAAATAAGACAGAAAGCAAAACGACATTCCTCAGCTTCAGGCAATCGCAGGGAGATGAAACATGCACAATTTTCAGTTTATACTATAGGTTCCGGCACATAGAATAATACACAATACAATACTAGATTCATAAAATACATGTTCTTATGGGAGGTGACACATAGCCCAACGCTGACGCTCACGCGCCGGATATAGTTACTGAACTTTTAACTTTTTTTCTCCTTCAGCGTTTCCTCATATTGTGACAATTCAAGAGAATTCGATTTTTAAGTTTTATGTTTAGTTTGGGAGTTGGTTCTCATTGAAGCAGCGTTCAAAATAGATAAAAATATAAATGAATGTTTATAATTGAATATTTGTATATATATACATAAATATTTTAATTGTGCACATATTAAAATAAGCAAAACAACTTGAATTTTCAATTCAAACTTGAAACTGTCAAGAGAATCAGCTGTGCGTTGAAATATTCATTGTGTCATTCCCTTGCGTCAGATACTTCAGCGTGTACATATGCTCTGACGCTACGCAAGTAAAGTATTCTATGCGCGTTATTAGTCAAATAATACAAAAAATTTGGCTGTTTTATGGTGGTCTTTTTTTTTTAAAGCTTATATGAAGTTTTTATTTAAGCTTCCATGTTAAAAAAAAAGATCCGTATCTCACCCATTATGAAGAAAATGTTTTGAAACGAACTTTTTTACTAAAAAAGCGATATCTATTGTAAACCGTACAAATAACATTCTGTTTTCCAGTCAACGTAAGCAAAAGAAAGTGTCGTGGCAAACCCACATGTTTTCGTGAAGTTGTTGACACATGTTGAATACAGTTACGAGTTGTAGGGTTAACCTGATCAAAAAAATATTGAACTACACGGATTACATCCGTATCCACTGCTCAAAATTCAAAAAACTATCTTAGTTGTGAAAAAGGATATTTTATTTTCCGACTCAACTGTCGTAGTTTCCGCAATCAACTGCCCGTACAATATTTCAAGTTTTCTTGTTCCCACCCTGGTTCGCTTATGGCGATGAGTCTGGGTGCTTCCGATGATCTTTCTCAATTGCGCGTGTATGATTTCAAGGTGATGGTTGTTGCGCGTGTGGGATATCGATCGTCATTACTAATACCTTACCTTTGCTGGCCGCTTAAATGTGTATTATTCAGCTGATCACCTTCTGAATATAGTGCAGTTCATACAAGAATTGATATTGCAAAAAGAAATCATATCATCCCAACTGTCCAATTAGTACTACTTATTTCGACACTGTACAGTAATATACTCCCAGGACACTCAAGATCTCCAATGTCACCTTATTTTACCTCACTGCACAGTGCACCCAGTTTTCAAACACTGCTGGCTTGCTAGCAGGGGACAGTTCTGCAGTGCAGTTTCGGGTACAGAAACCCTGGCAGTTAGCAAGGTCATGGACGTAGCCATTTCGAAAATATTGAAGAAATGTAATAGCAAATGTTGTGCTGCCGTAATCAATAGGTATCCCATGTGGAACACATGAAAATTGGTAAGAAAATTCGTACTTCTCCGATGTGCCTTATGTGTACAATAAGTGGTACATCACTTATTGTACACAAGTAATCATAATATTGCAATTAATTCTTTTATGTAAGAGTTACTAAGAAAAATCTCGTGTCATGTCATTGGATTTCGATGAAATTTCGTTTGTAATCATAAGACCAATCAATGTTATGAAAATATGTGAAATTATCAAATATGCAACAAAACCGATGTAATACTTAGTTGTTCGTAATGAAATATTCGTAGGGATCATTGAGAAATAACGAGACAGGGACAGACGTTCGTTTGCTTATTTTCGTAGTCTCCACACTAGATGGTCAAAACTAAAAAACTGCATATGTTGCTAAAATAAATCTAGACTTACAGCTTAATACTTAAATAACATCAAAAAGCTAAAGTTGATCATTAAGATTCCTGGTTTTCAGAGATAGAAGCATGCGAATGGCATCCATTCAGGATTGCCCACTTTCCATATTGTCAGTCATGGGCTTGGTCTATTCTTAAGTAAATATTGAAATGCTAAAGTTAGGTTAGGTAAGGTAAGTGGGTAGACACGTCGTCTCAACTTTGGTGCTGTTTGACTCAATGTGATGTGTAGGGAGGAATTTCTCCTGTTAACACCTTACTCGCCTTCATACCTTCCACGCCTTCCCACCTTCCTCGACTGGTCGCGTTGCACAGCCATTCTGAGATCCCAATAAACCTTGAAGAGAGCGATTTTTGTTCGATCCTGGATGTCTTGGGAGAAGTGTTATCCCAGTGTTCCCCATATATCTCTACTGGCAGAGACTAGGGCAGTGGCAATGGTAGTGAGGAGTTTTCTTCTTTTCCTTCTTCATAATTTTCATCTACATATGAAGCAATTTGTGACATAAACATGGTCTGGCTCCAACGACAATCCCTACCGACAACAGCCCTCGAGTGGTCCCACTGGCCCCAGTAGATGGGTCGGTTTCAGCCCCATTTCTGGTCCATTCCTATGCCTCATTGCCGGTTATGTTCTTTTGATCCGGGATCCATTATAACCGTGAGCTCTTTGAGGCAAACTGTGACCAGCTCGGACTTGACTTAAGCCTGACTGTCAATTAAGATGCCCATATCAGCCGTTTGAATTTGCAGCATTGATAACATTTTGGACACTACCTTCACTGGCAAGACTTCTGCTTGAAGAAAAACGCTGCTATAATCAGGAGCAATGCATGTTTCACAATTCGAAGGAAATACCCGCGCCTGTGACATTTCGCATCTGCATTGCATTTGTATAGACGTGCGGGGTAGAATTGTTGATGGACTCCATTGTGCTCCACTCGTCTCTTGTTGAAAAAGTGCACCGGAAGGGTATTTCTAAGTCAAGATATGGTGATAGTCGATAGAATAGTCGATTTCGACTTGTTCAATGCAGTCTAGTAGACCCTAGGAGACAGCCATTGGATCGGATGATCCTAATAGCGAAATGATAGGCATTGAAATGACAAGGCTTAGTTAATATTTTGACAGCCGAATGTGGTTGGAAGCTTTCACACCAGCTTATACACCATCTTCCACTCCTAAAGCATCAGGACTTATGCTCAAGCAAAACCAGGGGATTTTTTGCACTCGTCGTTTTGATGGGGACATTCATGCTACGTGGCCAAAGCAACGAAGTATAGCCCTTTTCCGATGGAAGAAGCAGATGCTCAACGTTGAATTCCTCGCGCATTGCCTTGTTTCTCATCCTATCCCGGTGAGTTAACGACTGAATGGCGCAGTTGGTTAAGTGTCAGCTCTTGGTAAGTGGAGTCCCCGGTTCCCAGCGAAAGCAAAGTTAATACGCTTTTATCTGGTTTTCAAATGAGATCCAGTCACCGTTTGTTGTTAAATTAACGGCACTATCACTGGAGTAGTCGATCAGTGGTTGTAGTCTGACCATAGGTATCACAATGGACCAACATGGCCTAAGTGCACTGGTGGATGCACTTGCAGCCCCTCTAGCTAACCTAACCTATCCCGGCGAGTAGAAAAGCACGAAGAAATCTCATCTCGGCATCTTCGCGTTCTTATTATTTCGGGCATTACCTAATTTTTGACTTTCCTGAATACATCGATGATCGAAAAGAGAAACAACTTACCTTAGAGAAAAGCTCAGCATAAGGTACTCCTCCCATTTCTCTTTAAAAAGAACTGGAGATACTGAGACTTCTCCAATTGCTTCAATGGGACTCCACTAAGATGAACAGCGCATTGAACAGGCGTTCTGGAAATTATCATAACCTCGTCCCTAGTCCGCGTTAACCTTCATCTCAGGATCAGCGCATACGGCCAAAATCCTATCGGGTGCGCGCTAGAGTTCCGTCTTGGATAATGTGGGGACTTATTAGTCATCTGCAAAAAGAACATGGTTACCTTCAACTCTCCCAATATTAACCATTCTTTGCCGCTGCTGCACGGCTACATCAAGTCCCTAAGAATTATATAAAGGATAGGTGACAAGACGAACTATAAGTACAGTGGACTTGGAATCGAATGAAGTCGAAATCTCACTGGATATCATAATCTGTTCGAGTTGAAGAGAGCTTGACTTAGAGAGAAGTTTTTGTATGGAAAATTGATGGAAATCGTATGTAAAATATGGCGAAAAAGTTCGAGATGAAGAGAGTTTCGAGTGTTCGACTTAGGGAGAGTCCACTGTATTCACGACTGAATGCCCGACTTCTACCTCTCCTTAAAGTTTTTGAAAACAGTTTTTTTATACTGTTTTCTGAAACCAAAATTAACAATCAGAGGACCGCATTCGCGTTATTTCGTGAATAACTATCAAAAATTCATGAATATCTGTCAAAAAGGCTCTCGAATTCGTCGATGGAGTAGGGGCAATCAGCTGTGAAGTCGGCCATCTCTGTAATACTAAATTTCATAATAACAAATTAAAAAAAAATTAATTTGTACATCAAATAGTCCACCTGCTTATGTCACAGATGTTCCACTTTAACAGTTTCTGCACCCTAAACCTCCTAAGAGCGAATACTTTTTCCTCTACCTTGAACAATTTAACACTCCTCTGTTAAGCAGCAGACCGACTCTGTTGATTGAACGACTCACCAATCAACAACATGAATAAACAGAAATTGGTTCGAGTATTTGCTTATCGACCCACAGCTCCAAGTGACATGGATCCAGTCTTTGCTTTGCTTGATGAAAGCTTTTTTTTTCTTCCGTGAGCTTTGGCACCTTCTACAGTTGGTGGGGACTTTTTTTTCTTAAAGTTGATACCTGTTATTGACATTATTGCATGTAGAAAAAACAGATTATTGAAAGTTGACAAAAAGCCGGCAAGACACAGAAAATCTCTCAAAGCTTACAGCTAACGCTGAGTTGACTCTCCGAGTGTGTATGGCATTTCTGCGCATGCCTCTGCGAGCAGAGAAATTCAGCTAAATCTTTGTAGAGTTCCTGCAATGGCAACCTAAAAAAGGGGAACACCAACAACAAGCAAGTGGCAGCCTCTCCAGCTGCCCGGTAATACAAGATGAACGAGAATGGCGATGGCATGATGGGCAGGGTGATTAATTTTTCATAGGTCAATCGATTTAATCGATTAAAGATGATGATAAGTGCCTCTGAGTGCAGGAAAGAAGCTAAGCCTCCCTCACCGCCCACCCCATAAAGGGAAATGTCAAAGTAGACGCAAGCTTTTCTGCCAATTTTGAATTCGCCACACCACGCACACACACACACAACTCGGGGAGTGTAGTGCAAGACGCATGAAGGAGCCGAGTGGGAAAAGCTTGCACACCTGCGTCGGATATGTGGTGTGCTGTGCTCCTGTCGTCGTCGTCGTCATTGTCGTTGGTTTCCGGAACCCACCATCAGCAGCAGCAACAGCAGGGAATGAACGGGGGCAAGGAAGCGAATAGGATGCCTCATCTCGTGCGTGTCTTATAATAGAGTTATTTTTATGTTAATCACCTGTGGTTATGTGCTCTGAAGACTGAACGAGGTGTCTATTTAAAAGCTCTTCGTGGAGTGTGTACATACAGAGGCACGTACATATGCTACGCTCGCGCTGGTGTAATGTTTAAATAATAGAAAAGATGGTGGCTTCTACAGCTTCCCTTCTCGGGTCCTCAGACCTCAGTCCTCGCCCACTCGTGTGACGACAGATGTTTATCGAAAAGATTTAAATAGTCGCAACTAAATCAGGGAAAGGGGATGTTTTGGCGGGGGGGATCGGGATTATAACTTGTAATCATGTCCTCACCCTCTGCCCTCTGTCGTCGTCCTTCTCCGCATCACCAATTAGAGAAAATCATACATTCCTTGTTTGAATCGTGCCTTCGGGCATCGTTTTACATTTCACAGAGCCTATTCGTTGGGATAATTTGTTGCCGCTATGGGACCTCAGTTTAATGATTCCCAAGTGATAGCATCGCCCGTCGCTGCGTACGTATGTGTGTGTGTGTGTGTTGGCGTTCGATGCAGGGCGGGGCGGAGCGGAGGAGAGGCTCGTGTGTTCCTCGAGGCGGACCCCTTAACGAAGAGAAGCGTGTTCGACATAAGATGTGAGATAAGATTCATTTAAGATTTCCCTTTGATGCGAGTGAGCAGAGATGTCCTGAGATTTGGATTTATCCCATTTTAATGAGGTTGAACCAGGGTCAGTTATTATTAGTTTTGTCTGATGAGGTTTTTCATATCCTTCCGATGATGGAACGTGTAGCCAACGGATTTGACCGATATAACCAAGGACGCAACTATTTCGAGTAGAATCTGATATGGTAAATATTTAGATTTCAAAGTCGAACATCTCTCTTAAAGGATCAACAACTTTGAGCCGAGGCCCGTTGTGTATCGGATTAGGGGTGATTAGGGGGGTAAAGAGAGACAAGGCATATTGAGTACACAAGCAAGTGGGTTGTACGAGAGTACAAATAAAAGTAACCCGAGGCTTTTGCTTCAATCGAAAACAATCCCGATTTGCTGAACGAGAAAAAGAGAGCGATGCGAACAGATGTTTTCGTCTAAAGTGGGATACAGCCTTCGCCTCGGGGACTTTGGCATCGTACAACAACGAACTGCTGTGCTGGTTGATTGATTGCCTATGGAGGGGTGTGAAAGGTCACGTACATACACATGTTTCCTTTATTTTGAGTATGTACTTGTATTTATTCACTGTTTTTTTTTTTCGTTATTCCTGGGATTTTGATTTAATTTTTTTTCTTTTCTTCTTTCCGATTTTTAAGAAGTCACTTATTTAGAGGGTCTCGATGGAGAATTTGCATAAGGACTCTTCAAGTCTAGGATGACGTTTCAACAACTGCTCGAGTGGAAGATACGCCCAAGGGCTTCGGTAATTTGGAAAATGTGAAGTAGGAATTTCCCACATGATGGATGGTTGGTGGTGGTTATTCTGAGAGTAGTTCTGCGTTCCTCCTTGTGGGATAGGAATTCCAATTTTAGTTCATCATCATCGCTCGAGATGAAATTCATTCAACATTTCACCTTTGAATAAACTCTGTGCTTTGCTTAAGTATTTTGTGTGCGTCTGTGTAAGTGGGGGGCGAGTCCTTCCATCTTTTATGCTCGCTCGAACATTAACGTCGATTGCAGTGAGACGGTTGATTGATCGGGGGCCCTCCAACCGTATGCTGTCTACGGAGAGTCTTGAGAAAACTTCACGTCTGTCTGATTCATTCACCGAGTTCAGGGTAAATACCGCTAAAATCCGATCAAATTCCTTTCTCAGGGCGGGACGGCATTCTACCCATTGTGCAGCGAGATTTGCAAGACTTAGTAATTCCATGGCAACAACCACGTCTCCTTTTTCATTCGTGACGGCAAATTCGGGTAGTCTTCATCCCTAAAATGGGTAGACGTGGCCAATGAAGCGCAAGAGACTTCGGGCCAATTAGTCTCCTTCATCTCGAAGTTTCTCAGACGACTCTTCGACAACCAACTTTCTTCGGAGTTTTTTGTTACTGTACTCGAGCAGACTCAAAAACTGGCCCATTGTGCCCCCAGGCGGCAACCTAAGTTTGTTGGAAATTTGGAATGCCCTTCGTTGTCAGTAGCCTACATCACCCGCTCTCACATCATATGCACCGAATAACTGGCCCCTGATCTGAGCATAGGCAGGACCGTGGCAGAGGAGGTACTCTGCAGTACAGTCGTCTTCTCCATAGGGGTCGCAGAAGGCTTAGGCCAACCATACTTAAGTGTATGGTGTCCGTAAGTAGGCCAGTAAGTCGCCTCCAGTATGTTTTGTCAAGAAATAGCAAGAATGCCGGGGTTTCCTTACAGACGTTAGAGTCTGTCTACATCCTGGAGAGTCATGCCACCTCCGGTTGTGTGCTCGAGAGGCATACCCATCGATGGATGCTAAGGGCGCAGGTAAACCCGGCGCTGGTTTAGTAGAATATACCTTCCCAGATTCTTGTCTAGCAAGTTCATCGGTGATCTTATTTGGTTGCCCGTGACCCAGACAAGTCATACCTAATTCTGACTGCCAATTAAATTCAGAGAAAACTTGCATTCCTGAACTATCCTGGAAGTGGTTAAAGGGTTAATCATTTTCGCATTTTTATTCCACTAAAAATAATCTGGAACTGAGCAGCATCAGAATCAGTCCTCTTCTTCGCTTTATCAAATTGGTTTGCGGAATAGGTAGCCTAAGATAATGGGTTACACAATGGACCTATGCTCGGCCTAAGTGTGTCTGCTGTCCGAATGCGCGACAGTCAGCCACCTCAACCTAATCTAACCTTCCACTTGAGAACGAACGCACTAGGCCTTCATAAATGTGAAAACGTCCAACACAATGCATTAAAAATGTAACTCGACTACATTTTTCAACCACTGGGAGATTGTTTTTGGCATTTCCGCATTTTTCTCAGTTTGAAAAGCAAATGTGTACACTTGTGTAAGGATCATCCAATCCAAAAACTGGTACCCTAGCTCCTATGGCCATGCATGTATTCTAGACAGACTTCGCATAGAACAAGTAAAATGCGACTACTCTCTCCCCACCCTTAACTTCGAAATACCCTTCAATAAGCACCACAAGGGTGGAGTGGAGCTCATATGAACCCATCATTGACTGGAATTCCATCCATGTCTATACGGACGGATGAAAGATGGAAAAAGCACAGGCGCGGGCATCTTCTCCGAATTGTTAAACATGCACTGCTTTATAAGATTACCTGACTTCGGATCATTGTTGGAAATACAACCAGCTGATATTACCTTCCTAATTGACAGTCAAGCGCCCATAAAAGCGCAGTTGGTACAGTGCCTGCCCCTGGATAGCGGGGTCCCTCGGTTCGAATACCAGTGAAAGCAAAGTTAATACGCTTTTATCTGGTTTTCAAATCTCGCCCAGTCACCATTTGGCGTTGCGATCAACTGGTCACTGGAGTAGTCGATCAGTGTTTGTAGTCTTACCATTGGTATCAATGGACCAATATGGTCTAAGTGTTCTGGTGAATGCATTAGCCACTGCACTAACCTAACCTTAGGACCACCATAGTTCTTCTGGAATCGACCCTCATGCATTTTTTGGAGTGTGTAAGCCGCTCCTGACTGTTCCAGAATTAGATGTGAAATTGTTTATGTCTTGCTCTTCAACCAAGGTTGATAAACAGATGTACCGAATCTAAAGCTACCCATACACAGCGCACTTGAACATGCACATCGGTGTCGCTTTCCGCCAAAAACGTCACACAATTTCGCGTGAAAAGTGATACTTAAAATGAAAACATTTTCATTTTACACGCAGACTGGCCCACACACAGGTAGCACTTCAACTCATTGACAATATTGAACGCACCACTATTCTGTGTATGGTCCGCTTAACAAATAGATCACTAGTATGGCTGTGCCTTAAGAAAAAATTCAATATCACAAAACGCAACAAGGTACAAAGAACTGTATGCACTGGCACCACAAGCGCTCTACAGTCGCCTCTGTCATGATACATGTCAAACTTTTGGACACACTTTCAAACACTTCAGAACACAATACACATTGCCACCAGGCTCAGAGAGTCTGGGTCATAGCACCACCCTCCTAAGACCGAGACGTCTCGTATCATCCTCTACAGACTACAAACTCGAACTTAACCTTACAATCCAGTCCCCGAAAGACCGAAATAGCATTGAGTCCAATCTTCTTTGGCGTCTCTAAGATGGAGGTCAGAATCGGTGAAGGTGTGTTCTCTGATTTCCTGAACATTTCCAAAGCCTGCAGACTTCCGGAGAGTTCCAGATGAAATTTTTTGCAATTCAGAAAGGTTATCGTCTAGTCAAATTTCACCAACAATTTTGCCTAGGCAGAAGCTAGGCAAAAGCCAAGCAGCCGTCAAAATGATTGCCTCCCCTCATTCATACTCTAAGTGAGTACTATAATACCGGGCGTACTAGAATCAGTTGGCGTCGTCAGCTCAAAATGTCTCTTATCTGTGTTCCAGGACACAGTGACAGCCCAGGAAATGAGATGGCCGAGGAACTGGCTACACAGGGATTTGCCATGCAGTACTCGCTTGTAGAGGACCTCCCACAACAAGCAGTCAAGGCTATTATCTCTCTCCTTAAACTAGAAGGTCTCAGATAGGCTCTACTGACAAACTCTGCAACATCAAACTGATTCAAAACAGAAGATCTTCTTCGACCAACTTGTCATGATCGTACTAGATTGCTAGATTGTACTGGACACTGACCGATAGGCCATCGTGTCGTCCCACGATATAACACACATAGTCGCAGTACAGCTGAGAGGGTGACTTTAAAACATTTCATTTGTGCATGCCCGACTCTTCCTAGAGCCAGACAGCAAGCGCTTGGTAGACACTTCTTCATCTTCGACGAAGGAACTAATGTTGTTCATAAGTTAGCGGCCGTAGTTTTGTGGGTCTGTGCGTCGACTCCTACGCAGTTGAACCTACAATGCCTAGGTTCGATTCAGGGTACTACCAAAATAATTTTCACGGCCCGGTCGTCTCACTGACAATGGCCACAACTAATGATTGTCCAGAGATGGCTTAAAACTGTAGGTCCCAGCACTCGTGAAACAACACAACTCATGTGGTTCCTGTAGAAGCTGTGACATTAAAACAGCACTGAGTGCTAAATTGGTTTTCACCACTCCTACCTCACCTCACATTCTCAGGCATCATCATCCGTCTTCTATCTCAAAACCTCAATCGTATTGTTAAATCTCCAATTAGTCCACTTCATCTATCCTTCGCTCAGAGAGAGTCCCCCGCCCCCTTTCGAACACAGATCAACTTCAGGAACAATTTGCGAATCCCTTCCGAGAAAACCTCGAGAAAAAAAAACCTCAGCGAATGCCAAACGCTATGGAATGGAACACAATTCCGTTTTGATTATGACATCTATTTATTGTGCGCCGTTAGGTGGAAACCAATGCGTCAACACGCACTAAGGTTATTCGTCATTATGTCAATCTGACATGTGTCACGTTTGTTTCAGAGCAGTGCCCATTGTTCCGTATTCCTTGTGACTTGTGCTCCTTATGTGGAACTCGTTGGACGTATTTCACTTTTTACGCATTTATTCATGGCCAAAGGCTTTTTGTCAACAGCAGGCATTCAAATTGATGAATTGCCAGCGAATCGTTTCACGTGTACGTTGTGAGTTGCACGTTTGCCGCTTCAACTGCGACAAATGTCACGTACATCACTCTGGCTTTGCCCTCTGCTTTAAAAATGAAGTCTGTTGAACTTTTATGCTGGATATGGGATATGTCAGTAATTTAAGGGCAGTCTTTTGGTGGGAAATTATCAAGTGACACCCATTCACCAGATCTGACATTTCTTTCCCTATTCTGCTGGAGGGTGTCTAGGACTTATCTTCTCCCATCTACCACCCGTCACATCTTGATCCAGCCGGCCGAGGGAACATAAAATATTCACTCTTCCAAGTGTCCCGAAAGTCAAGATGCCAAGGTGTCTCCAAAGGGTGATCAACAAGGCGGAGTTTCTGAATATTTCCACATGATTAACCCACAGACAACGCTAATTGAAAAAGCCCTCAAATTACCTGACAATGTAAAGCTGTCCGGCAGCAATAATTAATGTGAGAACAATGCGGCGGCTAAGGAAATTGGGGATACCCCACGGCGAGTATCCACGTTTCATTTACCTTTTCCCTGTCGAGTCAGTCATGATATCAGTTTAACGAACTCCTCCTTTTGACTGCTCCGACACGCAAATGCACACTTAGCTATGCAAACATATTTCTTTTTCTTGTTTCCCTCTTCTTTTTTTTTTTTGTGAATTTCGACAATATTCAATTAAAGACAATAACACTTGTACGGCAGAACGAATTAAAATTAATTGCGTGAATTTCCTTGAGCTGTCAAATCAATTTGACAATTATCAAGATCGTTGCAAGCAGATCTGTTATGCGAAGTGATTGACTTTTGGAAATGATACAAAGTGAAACGATAGCGTGACGCCGTGACTTGATGACAAGACAAGAATAATTGTCTGTATCTTACCGGAAATGATTCAGAATAATTATCAGTTCAATTATCTGTAGATATTTCAGACTGAGTTTGATGGGTTTTTGGGCGCTGTTTTTAAAGTTGAAGCAGTCGTTACACTCGATAGAGGTGATTATTATAGTGGTAGATCGCATACTGTTTCAGTTAAATTTGTTTACATCTTCTTCTTGTTTATCTGGTGCTGCAGTCAGGAGTGGATCTTGGATTCAACCACCAAGTCTGTCCAACTAGCGCGACATCTGGCCAGCTGTATCCAGTTGCACACGCCAAGTTGGTTGAGGTCCTTCTCCACCTCGGTGCACCATCTTAGTCGAGGGCGTCCCCTTTTCCGTTTGCTCACAGATTTAGAAGACTTTTCGGGGCGGATGTGATTTTCCTATGCGACAAATCCATCTTTGGCGTTAGATCCATAGACGCCCGGCTAGGCTCATGATGGTGTACAGCATCTACAGCTCGTGGTTGAATATTTTCCTCCGAATATCGTCAAGGCAAACAGGACCAAAGATCGCACACAGAACGTTCCTCCCGAAGAGACCACGGACTTCTCCGTCCGCTTTTGAGATAGTTCAACTCTCTTTTATAATGTCACTAGAGCTGTGCCTACTTAGCTAGGCAGATTACATTAGTTTAAGAATGAAAAGCACTGGTTTTACTGTCGGTTTTTCCTAAATTTATTTTTATCTAAAGTTATGTCTCTACTTAAATTATCGCAGAGCTCTTAGTTTTGTTGTAATTAAACAGAATTAATAGCTTACCGTGGCGTTGTGGGTAAGGGCCCTACACAGAGGGTGCCAGGTTCGAATCCTTAATCTACCAACTTTCATAATTCCCGGTTCCACCTCTTTCGAGTTACCAACAGTGCTCAAAGAGTATTCCTGTTTAGAAAAAAGCTTCTCAACTTCGCCGTTTTGAGTCGGCACTAACTTGTAGCTCTTCACTCATGAAAGAACAATAGCACGTACAACACGAGTGGTTGCTGAGAAACTAGGCCCAGGTCCGTCTCGGACTGTCGCGGCACCCATATTATTATTAGTGTCCGTGTGCGAACTGACGGGATATTTAAAGTCAATTCCGCACAATTCCAATGCTTATCCTTGCGACTTGTTTATCGTCTTAGCAAACGCAAGACGTATTGGATATAGAAAACTTTTGAAGTCAAACAAAACAAAAAAAATGCAGTTTAGTTAAGCAGCTTAAAATTCTTTCAATTCGTCAGGCTTGAGAAATGCTGCCACTTAAGCGCTTTCTAAAATCAAAACCAATGATTGATACATGCTTGTAAATTTCTATTCGAAATAATTGTTTGCGAAGAGTGCGTCGTTTCAATGCAATCCGGAAATGGAACTCACACGGACCACTGGCATCTTCTGGTATTTCACCTAGATTGTTAGAGGGTGGCCGAACTGCTCATTCTCCACAAAAATTGCCATTGAAAATATATATCCATGAAACACCAACATGAAATATTTCGAAAATATCTCGGTTGGCCAAAGTTTAACTGCATCCCTACTGGTCCACCTGTGGAGTTTGCCGATCCGTATTATTCAATTATTGTCACGAAAAATGGAAAAACAAAAAATATTACTTATCATAGAGAGATTTCTACTATGTGTTATGTCACTTCTTTAATTTGTACTATGAAACGTGATGAAACGATTTTGGTTTTTCAACTTTTACGTAAATAAAAAGTGCGGCCGGTTTCCCTAGTCTCAAACCCCCAACATACATTTCACCATTAGAAAATACCGGATATTGTAAATCTGTACCACGAATTAAAGACAAAGACTCAGATTCAAAGACTGCCTTTGCGCTTTATTTACAAAAATGGCAAAATCAAGGCGAATTGGAAATTGAAGACGTTTAAAATCAAAAGACAAATCTGGTGCGATCATCGGAATACGTGGAATCAATAAACCTACCCTTACAATTTTCTTTTAAAATCGTGGCTTCAATTCGATTATACACCACCTTATAGACTGCTAATCTTGTTCCTTTGCACAATCGAAGCTGACTTACATTCCGAAGGAGAATAATGATGCAACCTTTAAAACGATGAGGTCAGTCCAGACTTCAGGCAAGTCCAAGGAAATCCAAAATTCTATCGGATAATTTTGGAAAAAACTCCTGTAATATTTAATTGTTGTTTAAATCAAAGTAACTTCGAATCGCTTTTTTGAAAACGTGTGACATATTTATACATATACCCAGAAATGAAGTATCACAGAGATGCCCGACTTCTACCTCTCTTGCCCCTTAAGATTTTTGACAACTGTTTTTTATAACGTGTTCATAAACCAAATTGACCAATCAGAGGATGGCATTTACGTTATTTCGTGAATAACCGTCAAAAATTCATGAATATCCGTCAAAAAGGCACTCAAATTCGTCGATGGACTAGGGGGCAATCAGCTGTGAAGTCGGCTATCTCTGTAATACCTTATTTCCGATATACCGATGCAAAAAAAACACGGCTAATGTGTGAAAATAAACCCAAAATGTACTTTAGTTCATGAATTTTTTCCCACACGCACAGCACACACATACGTTTACCGATTTTAACCAAGCTTCACACAATCCATATATAGACTAATACCAAAGATGTGTGAAAGTTTGGTTGAAATCAATAAATACGTTAAGGCGTCAACCGGCGACAAGCATTTGAGGCTAAATTTTAATTTGATAAAGTCATAACAGAGCGATAAGCTAGAAGCTATGTGAAACCATGAATCTGTGAACATACGAACACCACAAGGTGGTGTACTGTCTCCTCTCTTGTGGAACGTAGTGGTAAACGAACTGCTCGAGGCACTTGAATGGACTGGGTGCAAGGTCATTGCCTATGCAGGAAAATATGTATCCCCAATCAGGGAGACTATGTTATCCGGTCTCTCCAAGCTAGTGAAATGGACTAGCGAATGTGGCCAAGGCGTAAACCGAAAAAAAAAAACCTAGTCCTCTTAACATTCGACCATCCTTCCCTATGCGGGGCCAACTGAAATCGCAAAGTTTTTAGGTCTTATGTTAGCCATAAAGTTAACCCGGAAGCTTAATATAAGGGAACGTGTCAAGAAGGTCCCCACGGGTCTCTAATGCTGTTAAAGGGTCATAAGGTGCAAATGGGGACTATAACCCCACATGGTTCACTGGCTATTTGTCAGACCCATACCTCTGTATGGCATCGCAATTTGGTGGGCTGCACTCGAAAAGAAACCACTCGCCAGGGTGTAGGGGCTGCTGTGTGAAAGCATAAGCGAAGCATTACGGACTACCTTAGCGAAGCTTTGAACATACTCTTTAACCTGCCACCAATAGAACTTATTGATAGGCAGACAGTACCTAATACGGCGATCAAACTCAGATCACTATAGACCCCACTATACCAAAACTCCCTTTCGAGAAGAACTTCTCAAGCAGGATTCCCTCATATCTTACTGGGAGTCTGAACATTAGACGCTGGATGGTCCACTGCGAATCTTCACAGATGGATAAAGTTTCATTCCAAGTATCTAAGAATCCAGCCTTCTTTCCGATTACCAAATCACCGTAGCATCTTTCAATCTGAAGCCATAGTGATAAAGGAAGCTATATCCTGGGTAAAAAAAAAACAATGTAATATCAAGCAAATATATCGTCACCTGTTCTGATGCAATAAAATCTCTGAACTCAGTCACTTTCAACTCCTTCCCTTATGAAATGGCCAAGTATTTTAACATCCAACTAATTCGGGTTTCGGGACACTGTGACATTCAAGAGAATTCTGAAGCGGATGAACTCGCTATCATCGGTTTAAGCTCTGTACTCTTTCCGGATGGCGATCCACCATCCCCGCCTATCGCTACTATAAAACATCTGCTAAGGCTGGAAAAACTTGCTTAAATAAATAAACTAATCTAACCTATATAAAGTCAGCTTGGTGCTTCGAGAGACAGAGAAACAGTTGGCAGGCGTTACTCTGCATTTGATCTCCGCGCTGGCCGTGCTGTATTGCAGGGCCGAGTTAGAAGTCCTTAATTGCCTCGAAATATATAATAACCCATTTTGACGCTCTGTTCAAGTCTGTGCAGCATATATGCACATCGTTTTGACAAACGAATATATGGATTATAAATTGTGATATCCGCTAGAACTATTTTAGTCGCTTCCGCCCCAATGCCAACAAGCGCCTTAGTGACGTATCGCTATGTTCTGCCAATCATATCAATGTAATCCGCATATGCGAACAGTTGCATGGACTTTAGTAAGATCATTACTCTAGTGATAGCGTGTGAGTCTTGCGCGACCTTCAAGCACACAAAACGGCAGAGAAGATCTTGTACGCGATGTTAAGGAGACTTATGTATTTCTATATAATTAGCGCGAAAGGGTATACTTTCAAGTGAGTCGGTCAAATGATACTGAGATTCATCTTGTCGGGCATACAGTCCTCCAACTAGTATATAAATTGTCCTTAAATAAGCCTTTATACACCAAATTCATCAATTTGCATTTGACAGTTGTAGATATCGTCGATGAAAAAGTCTTATAGAGCGACTAGCTTTGCAAGGTCATCCTGATCAAGTGCTCTGCTCTCTGTTTTAAAAACAATTAGCAACGAAACAACAATTCAAAACTGTATCATCTATTTCTCACTTATTAAAAAACACCAAGTAACGACAACAGGCGCATTGATTCAATTTTCCATCCATATTGAATTAGAATGCGTCAACATCCGTCCTCCATTCATTAACAGGCAGCAAAAAAAAAGCACATAAAATGTACTCTGTCACAATGTGACAAATTAAATTCACAAGAGGAAGCCACTGTTGCCAGATCGAATAGGAAATCAGTTCAACTCCTCGCGGCAGGTTGAATGAATGTTATTCCAGCACTCAATTCAAATCTATTTCTTTTTTTTTAATTTACACTTAATTTAATATAAACTGAATTTTTAATAGGTTTTCATATCAACAACGTCGGCAGCGGCGGGAAGAACGCAGTCAATACGGTTGATGTCAATCGCAATTTGAAAGTTTTTTCTTTTTTTTTTGCACTCTGTTGCCGGAAACCAATGCGCAGTGGGTTGGCTGCTCCAATCCACATACTCTTCTCTACTCTTTGGGCAAATTAAACACGGCTAAAGGTGCGCAAATTATGCATGTGCATCGAGTATCTATCGAGTACATGTGTGGGGCATAAAAATGACTTTTCACTCCCAATGGATAGTGTGAAAAAATGCACAAAGCGGGATGCAATGCAATCTGGTTCGGGCTCTTTTTTTTGATGTGGTTTTAATGGAAATGCAAAGTCGTTCTTAATTTACGAGTTGGTCTAACGATATTCATTTGAATTTTGCAACTATGTCAGATGCGGGTGAGTGATAACATGTGGCAAAATATTTACACAACACCGCGTAAATGTAGGAAGAAAAAACGTACAACCGACCATTTAAAATAGAATCCTGCCACGATTGAAACCATATTTTTTACCTGGAGTTTCCGCTAGAGCAGCTCATTAACTGAAATCAGATTCAATTATTCAGAAATCATCGAGGGAGTGGTGGGTAAGAAATTGAGGCGTTTACACTGTGTAGACATTTCATGGTTTCAATATATCGATTGACTTAAATTAAAGCATAACTAGACCAACGTGGGAGAATTGTCATCAAAGAATAGACATCTGAACTTAGAAATGACTTGAATTAAGTTTAACCTTATTCTGTACTTCACATTTGATTTTACACAAGTTTGATGTTAATTCGAGCTGTTGGAAAGTTATTAATTCAAATGGTTGAGAATCTATACTCAGCTCAGTTTTGATTCTCAATAAAACGCTTTTTCATCACTTTGTACTCACTTCACTCACTTTGTGTCAAAATTTGGTTCGTGTCTTTACTGTCATAGAACCAGACGTAAAAACACAAACAGCTTTGGCAGTTAGTTGTACGGAGATGACCGACTTCTACCTCTCCTGCCTCTTAACATTTTTGACAACTGTTTTTTATAACATTTCCTCAAACCAAATTGACTAAATAGATGACGGCATTTACGTTATTTCCTGAATAACCGTCAAAGAATTCATGAATATCCGTCGAAAAAGTACTCAAATCGTCGATAGACTAGAGGTCAATCAGCTGTGAAGTCTGCTCTCTCTGTAATATTTCATTTCTGCTAATAGGCGTGCTTTTTTAGGATACTCAGAAAGCTGAGCAGGAAAATTTCAACGCAAAGCAACAACAACACCTACTTACACTTTTACTGGAAGATAATACTGCCTGCAGCCTCTACTAAAGGTTGAATAATCTCAAGAATAGGTGGCGTCTTAACTACCATGCCGCTGCGGCATCTGTGATTAAGTGGTGATATCTGAGGCGCCACCTGGGATTGAGATTCTTCAACGCGCTATACTCAGTTTTGTTTACTGAATTATTTTAACTCAGTAATAACTCATGTCTGTTTTGTTGTTAATTCGTATTGACGACGCTTGAAATGGTCTAAATAATGACCATTTGTATTAAAATGGTAGACTTCAGCTCTGGAGTCAATTGAACCTTGTAAGCGTGTAAACTCAGATCTTTAATCAAAATTCGCATCAGTGATGTTCATGAGTTGTTCAATTGTTGGGCACGACGATGAGCCGAGTTTGACGGCTCTCCTGCACATTGTCGCGAACAACAGCAATGTTTGCCTCAGAATGATCTGGGCGAGCATGTACAGGTGTTTTCACATTTCCTACAGATCCAGTGCAGAAAAAAGCTGAAATTTACACACAATTCTACCGATTTTGGACATATTTGGTCGATTATGCCGACCAAAAAATCACGAAAAGTTTGATTTTGAACGCTCATTTTCGTAAAAGGCTTCAACAATGTAAACGCGCTGCTCAATTGTGTACCTCTCCATGGTTGAATTTGTCAAACACTGAAACGTTAACTTAAGTCCCAATCAACATCGTTGGACCACCATTTATGACATGTACATCTATGTTCTTGAAAAGACATGACTGCTTTATCCAATTAAAGCATGTGCTCCATTCATCAACCTTCTTTAGCACTATCCTTGATTAGAGTTTTATTTTGGCAGTTCCCAAATTCAATAAAATTTTACTTCCATGTAATTTGTTCCAACTGATTCATATAAGTGAACTCAAGCATTTTTTAAGCAAAGCAAGGAAGCTTTCTTTAGTGCAGATATCCCCCAGAATTTGATTAACGAAGGTCATGCTTGGATTTTCCTCCACACGACTGCTGCTCTAATATTAATTCATACCTCCGGGATGTTATTGAAATTAATCTCTCGCTCTAAGAAGCGTAACTTTGATGTTCTCTAATAACTGATATTCCGGAAGTTCGAGGAAATGAAATACCAGATGAGTTTGATAAGCACGGTTAAAAAGAAGTATGCGCACTGCACAAGCCGCCTCCTTGAAGGGAGGTTTTTTTCTCGAAGTCAACTTTTGACCTTATCGAAACCAAATCGCTGGAAGAGTGGCTCCTCTCCTGTTTCTTTTTTTTTCCAGGAAAACGGACTCCTGTCAGGCAAAAAATTAGTCATACTCATATCAGTGGGATTGTTCGTAAGACCATTGTTTTATATTTGAGGAAAAATACAGATGATATTTGCTATTTTTGTCGTTCACTTATTGGTTCCTGTTCAACCTCTGTGTGGATTACATTTGCCATTTGGATGGAGTAGCTATCAGTTCAGGTGGTACAATGCTTGCCACCACATTTAAAGCGACACACTTATGATTGCTACACGAGTTGGGCAATATTCGATTCTTTCTAGCACAAAGTAACCCAGTCATCATTGAATCGAAAATCGGATCATTCTGTGTTTTGTTATTCAATTGAACGATGTTTAATAGTTCCTACAGCCCTTTCGTAATGTTCAAGAGACAGGCGACATTGAATGTGGCTACTACACTTTTACAGGGTGACGGATAGAAAG
Source organism: Eristalis intricaria (assembly GCA_964034865.1). NCBI lineage: Eukaryota > Metazoa > Arthropoda > Insecta > Diptera > Syrphidae > Eristalis > Eristalis intricaria. The sequence goes on along the minus strand of OZ035876.1, from coordinate 13,185,957 downwards.
ATTAAATAGAAAATTTGAATAAAACAACAACGTGAGCACGAATATGATAACTTTGGCGCCAAAAATTGATAACGGTATTTTATAGAGTGGTCAAAGGGGGTCAATAACAAGGTTTTACTTCTCGCCGTGGTTAGGTGGTAGGAGCAATTTTAGAAAAAAAAAATACTTAAAATGAAAGAAAAAAAAACATATTTAAAAGATAACGGCAACACTTACACTGTACAAATATACCGGTTATTCAATTCTAAACTTAAATTAAATTATTGATGTCAATAGTTTTTGCAAAATCAAAATCTTGATAAAAATAGTTTGAAAAAAAAGTATAGACCATTTTTTTTCGAAATTGTGAAATGAAGTGCTAAATATACCAATTCTTAATCGAACACAAAAACCCGAATAGTCTTACAGTTTACAGTTTACGGCAGGTCCCGCTTATGGGACATCGTTCTTCCGCTCAGGGTGAGTGCTGTTATCATAGACTAAAAGCCTTACGTAGACCTGAGATAAACCGAGTGGTGTCTTAGGATGACGTGGCTTGTCTGGCACGTTACGCCGTCGTCTTGTTGGAATCAAAGCTCGAATATATGGATGTTATCGGCTTCTGGCCACAAAAATTCGGTTAACATCGCTTTATGCCTGAAACCATTGAGGGTATGGGAATCTCCCAATGGTTACTGGCCGTAACCAGCCAATCTTTCTGGATGCATGTGTGTTTGATCGGACACTTGTGCATTGTGTTCGTTCGAATAACTTGATGTGGTCACGTCGGGGTCACCAATTGAAGCGGAAAACTATTTCTTTACTCCAAATGAAAAATGAATATTTATTTCTCACAATTTATTTATTCATTTACAAAATTTATGTAGTTGTTAATGTGGGGAGATTGTTACCGGCACGTGGTTACTCGTTGACGTCCAAGATCCAAGCGAGCTGATGTTCTTCATCAATGGCCGAAATGACGTCGGCGGAACGAAATGAAAATGTAACAACTGATATGACCTTTTACAATATAGACGCTGAGCTAGAGAGGGACTGAGTTTTTGTAGACCAAGATCCAGATCTCTGACTAACATTTGCAAGGCCCAATTACAGAACTCACGTCGTTATATATACTCCTCCGACTTTACTTCTTGCGTCCGCACAATCTTATACGATTGTAGGCCCAAACACAACTGAAAAATAAGTCGGGTTGACTCCGCTACAATGGCTTTGATTTCTTCATTTCGAATTTGGCTATGAATGTTTTCATTTTGTGGTCCAAAAGAGTGTAGCCTCGCTCAAAGTGTTCCACCTTGGCCCAAATTCTCCGCGCAGTGAAGCCATAACGATGACCGACCCCACAGATAAATTTGAATTTAGACAGAATTTCTATATTTTTTTGTATAGTTTTCGCACGGTCGGTAAGAAGAAATGGCAAAGCTTACTTAATATTTTGACAGCTGGATGTCATTGGTAGATGGTTTAACGTTAAAATTGTATTTATTTGGTCACCCTGACTCTTCTTGTTGCAAACATTCGGGCATCTTATAGCAAGAAGTTAGTCATGTGGTCGCGGCAAAACGGGCCTGAGTAGATTCTATAGCCACCTATTACCTAATCACGTAGACGTTTGCAACAGCCTTGTTTATACAACAGCCAACAATCATACATTGTCAAATCGCATGGTTTCGTTCTTCAGTTCATGTCACCTTCTCATGATATAATCATGCTCACAAGCGATCGTTCAAATAGTTTTGAAAGTAGCACCAGCTGTGAGGCACGTAGCCACCGACGTCCTGTTGAAACTATATGACCTTGACAACAGTATCATCCAATTTAGGCTGGTAAAGTGGTTATCATTGATTGGCGCCCAAACGCAGGGCGTTGTCTATGTCTGTTGGATTTTGTAAGGATATAGGTCGAAGAAGGGATGACCAACATTTTGACGTTAGGCAAAAGGTCTTAAGTCGGAAGCTGAAAGACAAGAAGTCAGAAACTTAAGACGTTAGACGTTATGCCAAACCACATATGCATTTTTCTTATCCTAAAGCCTTGGTTAGGTTCGGTTAGGTAGTGGAGCTGCTAGTGCATTCACCAGCACACTTAGACCATATTGGTGCATTTTGATACCCTCTACCACTGATTGACCACTCCAGTGATCGAATGGTAACTGGACCAGACTTGAAAACCGGATAAAAGCGTATTAACTTTGCTTTCACTGGATTTTTTGCATTCGAACCGGGGACCCCGCTAACCATGGGCAGGCACTCTACCATCTGCGCCATTCAGTCGTATCCTAAAGCCTAATTATTATGACGTTGTGCGGATGTTTTCAGCATATCTTGTATTTCATTGAAGCACGAGTGTGTGCTTGGACTTGCAAGCACGAGTTTGTTCACTGCACCGGGTCGATTCGAATCTGGCCACCGAACTTTAAATAGTCGACTGATTGTATAGGCATGAATTGCACATGCTGTTCAAAGCCACACCGTGTCATCGCACACTGTCTGTAAAAGAAGACACAGTATGAGTGTAATGATATTGGTCGCGCTTCAGCCCGTAGAGGGTAACGGCCTAACGGCCATGAAAATGTTTTGTCGTACCGGGTGTTGAACCTAGACACCATAGGTTCAATTCCGTAGGAGAGGACACACTGCCCACTAAGCCACGGCGACCACCAGCACAGTTTAATTAAAATCAGATAAACCAACAAGACCGCCATCAATTAACAAACTCTCCCAGACCCTAATGAAAAACACTTGTTCTTATCTTCGAGGTGGATAAGAACAATCTTCTAAGATATCAACAGTTACTCTTGCAGCAACTGAAACTGTTGTAGAAACGGATGACTTGAGCAATCGCTTCCTTCCATCGCTGACGGTCCTGGACAAGCAGTTTCCAGTCATCAAGGCGAAGCTGTCTTGCATCAGCGATGACTTGGCCTTTGTCCCGGAGTTTCGGCCTTCCTCTCCTTCTCGAACGAGGAGGTTCGGATTCGGAGACCCTCGTAGCTAGAGCGTTGGTGTCTATGGAAGCTAGTGACGGACAAACGATTCCTGAAATCATGTTGTGAGTCACCGAACTGGTGGTTGACCCTTTGGGCAACTCAGGGATTTTTCACGTATAGTCGAACTACTAGCCGGGCTGTAGAAGCGAAAGGAAACCTCTGTTCGAAAAAAACTGGAAACAAACATAACCAGCTTCCTCAACTTGCCTTCATCTAGCACTTTAACCACTTCCTGATGGAAAATCACTGGCACAGCCTACGTGCTGGAAACTCCTTTTTCCAATAAACCCGCCAGCGGCACTCCCTGACTCATATCCTAGGCCTTGAACTCCCCAGACAAAGCGCATCCTTGCGACTCTCTCATCAGTGCTCGCAAATTCCACTCCAGTGCAAGTGAAACAAAATGCGCTACCCTCCGCACACTGTTCCCCCACACAAAATTGAGGGCACTGTTTATCAGTGTTAAAATGACATTGATTGCGAAACTATCATTGAAATGACATCTGTCAGATTAGATACACGAACACGTCCTCTAGCGGCCAGGGGCCTTGTGTGGCTCGTAAAACAACATCATTTTGCCGTGAACAACAATGAATTGAGGGAAATTATGCTTGAGGACGAATTGCACGTTCCACTGTGCTGTGTGACAAGATCATAATTCATCTTCACACATTCAACGCTTTTGTCATTAAACACCTCTAAAGCAACATTTTCCCGACGTTTCTCCCATCATAGCCAGCGCATAGTTGTGTACGCTGTGTGTGCCTGACTTTTAACTGCTGTCGTCATTGATTTCAAGGACTTAATAGGGGAGGAGGAAAAAATGTATATTTGCGGATGTGTATGATGCAGTGGTGTGCGTGCATACAGATTGTCTACTCAAAGCCGGTAGCTTCTGTTGAATTTCGATAATAATTCTTCTTCCTTCCCAGCGGGAGCAAAGCTTCAATTCTTCTGTTTCTTCTTCTTTTTCTTTTTCCTCTTTTTCTGTGTCGTCCTCGTTGTTGATCATTTTTCAACGAAGACCGCATTTCTTTTTTTCCTTTTTTCTTGAACTGAATTCCTCTGTGACATTCACAGAGAGAGTGAGACAGCATGTGCATTGCGAGGGATGCGTTTGAGAGGGAGTGTGTGTGTGCGTGAGAGAGAGAGAGCGATAGTCGAAAACACTCGTTGCATTGTGTGTTATGTGAGTTGTCCTTCGACGAGTTGCGCATTATCGCACCTTTTACCATTTGCAAATCCCATGTAGAGACTTGCAAACTTTGCAATAAGCTCTCGGTGGGTGGCTGACACATGAGAGCGTGTGTGTGTGTGTGTGTTTGTGTACGTGCCTTAGCTTTTCTGTGAAAAGGAAAACAACAACAAATGAAACAAAACCCACTTCTACAAGTCCCGATGTCACTTCCACCACACTTCGGGTTGTTTTCTGTTATCACACCAACAGCTCTTCTTCCCAAACCGCAGGTCTGCGCACGTACTGTTGCTCCAACGACGTCGATGTCGACGTCGACGACAGCGACGACCATGAGCAATCACCCCCCGAACTAGAGCTCCACCACAGAAGGGCCTCACAGCTCTGTTTGCTGTTTGCTGCTCCGTGTGATGTGTACCGTGCTGTGTGTGCCACCTGCCTGCCACCCCACGTAGATAACACACATTCCTCCTCATAGCACAACTGGTATTCCCAGGCGCTATTTATACCGACAGCGGCAGTCGCGCTTATCATCATCATAGACTTCGGCGACATCGATGCGATGACGCTCGCGCTGCTCTCTCTCTCTCTCTCTCTCGCTCTCTCTCGTTCCCTGGTCGTCGTTGTCGTCGTCGTTGGCGTCGCTAGGCGTTTCGTCTTAACGCCAGTCACCAGCCACCAAACCGAAGTCCTCCACAGAGTCTATCATTTCAACGTTCTTAGTTTCGCCTTTTTTTCTTTCATTTTGACCATTTCTCCATTCTCCGAGTGTATTTTTGAAAAAAAAAAAAAAAATAAAATAAATTCGCTTCTCTCCACTTTTGCCGTGGCGAATTCTTCTTCTTCGGCGAGTTTGGTTGGATGCGTGCTGTGCTCTGCTCTGCTGTGCTGGTCGGTCGGTGTGTTCGGTGTGCGGTTCGCTCTTCGCCGCTCCGCTTGAACGCGCTTTTGATGTGTTTGTCGCATTGTTGCGCTGGACGGGTGAAATAAGAGGAGGGCCACTCAACTAACTGACCGACATTTGCAGCCGCTTCCTCGGCTACAGCTTCTGATTCGGTTTCTGTTGCTGTTGCTGGTGGCACTGGTCAGTGATGATGGTCGGCTAATTTGTGTGTGCTCTAGTGAATGTTGCTATTGTGCCGGATTATACATATAGATTTTGTTCTTTATCTCGATACAAAATAATAACAACAACAAATAGTTTATAATCTCGCTCGTCTAGCTCGCGCGCGATATTCCCTCGCTCTCTCTCTCTCTCTCTCACTTTGGCTGTGTGTATCTCCCCAATTCAGCTTCTCTTTTGCTATTTCTGGCAAAGCGCGCTTTATACATACGTATCCATATTTCTATGTGTACTTATACCGCCTCCCCCCATCTCGCCACCCCTCATTTTCATCGTGTATATGTGGGTCTATTTTGCCTGCCCGACTGCTGACTGCTGCCTGCTCGCCTTGCTGCTGCTGCTGCTTCTGCTCTGCCTCGGCACAAGTAGCTTTTCAGCAATAGACAGCTAAAAGTTCAGTGTGTGACATTTACGTAGAACATCTCTCAAAATGGCGTCGTCGTTGTTGTATCGTTTTCGTTGTGGAAATCGAAATAGTGAATCAAATAATCAAATATTCACATAGATCCCGCAAAAAAAAAACAAAAAAAAACCAACAAAACCCGAAGAATACGCAAAAAATTAAACACCAAATCTGTAAATCTATTGCCGAGAGTCTTTGTGAAAATATATGTTGGACGTTGGACGTTTTTTTTCAGTTTTCCGTTGCGCGCCCTCTCCATCGCATAGTCGCCACGGTTTGCCTCGCCACACGACCGCCCCCTTCGTGCGCTCACTCTCACACAAACCGCGAGCAGGCAAAAAAAAAAACGAAAAGAAAAACGTTCGAGACAAACGACACGAAAGAATAAAAAAAGTCTTATTTCCCTCATTTCGGGGTCGCAAAAGTTGATCGAAAAAAGCAAAAAAAAAACCAGAATAATAATAAAATGAATTTTGAAAAAAGTCTCCACACACACCCGGTGCGAACTGTCGTAACACATTTTGTTTGAAAATAACAGAAGACGAAGAAGAAGAAAAACACGATAAAGTTGTAAATAAATATTACCTAATGTGTTACGACGGCATTTACTGAGTGTCGAAGGGCCGGACAGACGGGCACACTGACTGACACATGAAGGGCTGTGGGTTGTGCTTTGCAGGGCATTAGTTCAAGAAGATCCATCATTTCTTGTGTGTTTTAATTGTGCGATGTCCTCTGCCCCTGGTTAAACTTACGTAAACGTGTTTACGACTTGAATAGTTTAGTTTTTCTTATTCCCTTTAATTCAAACAAAGCTACAGGGGGAAGGGGAAGTTTTTTTGTAACTCGTTCGTAGTGCATTTTCAAAGCACATCATTGAAAAACCTAACAAGTAGGTACACACATCTCATTCGAAACAATATTGCCGAAGGAGGAGATCTCTCATTTTTACCCCTCAAGCGTATGCTTGTGCATCCATCAAAGCCTTCCTTCCTTGCTGCCAGTCAGTCAGAGTCGGCAGCCTTCTTTTTCTCGTCAATTCCTTTTCACTTGCTTCCACCACCCCCTTTTCGGCTTCACAGCATTCGCTTAAGATGATGATTTTTTCCCATTCAGATTCCACTTTCCAAATCGATTTGATCTGATTTTGGAGTTGTAGCTGAACAAAAAAAGCAAACATAAAGTCGAGGGAGAAAAAGTTGTATATCTACACGCAATCGACGTCATATACTTACTGCTATATCGCTTATCTAGGCGATAGAGAGTAAATATACGAACGAACGAACGAAGCACAGAAGGAAGGAGAGAATGGAAAAAATTTGAATTAAACTAGTCTCTGTCCAATTTCTAGTTTCTACACACATAAAACGCCAACTAGAGCAGATGAGTGAAATTTAATCGAAAACCCGGGTTGGACTCTTCCAAAAAAGAAAAAAAAAACAGCACATAATTAATCAGGAAAAAAATCTAAGAACGGTCTTCAGCTTCGGAAATCAACAGTGAATCAAGAAACCACCCAAGACCACATACAATTAACTGGGTGGTGCAGCAGACAACACTTCGAAAATAGAATGCAATTTCCTTGCACAGTGTAGTGCCATTGTGTGGGTGTGTGTACCACGCGTGTGTACGCCTCTGTGTGTGTGTATGTGTTGTGCACGTTGTATGGTTTTGTTTAACATTTTTAACTCATCCGGATAAAGTATCGAAAAATCCGAAAATCAAAATCAGTATCAATTGACTGTGGGGTATCTCGGTTGAAATCAAATCTCTCACTCGTTCTTGTTCATATATCCGTCTTCTTTCACTTGTGTTTTGTGCGTGTCCGTCACTTCGTGTGTGCTTGTGTATTTCGATTTGATTCAAAGATGTAAAGTGATTTAAATTGTTGCACTCCTAAAGTGAGTGCTGCCCACAGAAGTGAAAAAAAATTAATAATTCCAACAAAAGATTGGAAAATAACTACTCCATCTATAGGTGATAGTTTGTAGTGCATGACAAGCCTTCTAAATCTGTCAGCAGTCTGGCCGTTCGTCGTCATCGTCGTACCGTGCGTCGTCGTCGTCGTTGTCGGTGCCGTTGTCGAGTAGTTATCGTGATCGGGACTTGTCCCTCGTTGTCATCGCCGGTCGATGAACAATGTGGAAATCAAAACGATGAGAACAAGCGAAATGTAGCATCTTTTTTCAAAAAAAAAAAATTAAATTCACTTGTGTGTGGAATACGAAACGCATCATACGCGCAGATACGAAGCAAAACTCTTGTACAAATGCAACAAAGTTCTTCCTTTTGAATTTCTTCCTCTTGCGCCATCTGTGGCTCACTCACAATTTACACTCATTTAAACATTTACCGTTACCGTTATATATATACAAAATATAACCTCAAAAAAAAAATAGTAATTTCTTGTGTAAAAGAAAAAGAAAAGTTTGTGTTGTGCTATTAGTGGTGCTGTTGCTGCTACTGCTGGTTGCCGTGTCAATCCTCTGTGTGTGTTCGTGATTTAAGATTTCCTCATATCTACATACATATATATTCTCTTTTGTTGTATTATTTATTTTTCTCAAAAAAAAAAAAAAACATACGAAAAACTTGTGCCAAATGAATAATATTTACGAATCACAGAACAAGAGAAGATGAAAAATTTTACAAGTAGTAAACGAAAACAAAAATCGACAAGAAAAAAGAAAAAAATTTGTTGACAATTAATGTGATCGTTTTCGTGCTATGAAGTGTTGCTGTTGTCATTTGATCAGAAATTTGATAACTATGTAGGTATACAATTGCCATTATATACATATATATATATATATAAATGCTTATATATACATTTATTTCTCATATACATATACATATGTTCCTTTTTTCTTTGCGTTCTCTTCTTTTTTTTTTCTGGTCCAAATTAAAGCCAACTTAAGGGACACCAACCAATTGTTTGGTTTTTTTTCCTCTTTTTTTTTGAATTTAATTCCGTAGCTTGTGCAAATGTTTCTCCCCCCTTTGTATAAAGAATTCAAATCACTTACAACCTCTCACTCTCAGACGATTAGAATTATCTTTCATTTCGATGCGTACTCTTCCTTCCCTGCCTCAAACCATTAGTGTGCGTGTGTGTGTTCATTTGATTTTTTCCATTCACAATGAAAAAGAAAGAAAATTCATCTTGGAATAAATTTAGTTGAATATCACATAATTGTCGTTGGGACACACTATTCACATTATCTGACGGCTTAATTTGTAAGTCTCTGCTAAGCGCATTTGACAATTGAAATGTTATCATCTTTCGATCTGAAAAGTGATCAGTCATCTTTTTGTGAAGTCACGCATGTTGATTTATTTTTATCGAAGTAGGCAAGGTTAGTTATCGAGCAATTGACATATCCATGAGGTTTGGTTTTTCTCTACCGAAGAGCTGTGGGGATATCAATCAACTCACCGATTTGTGGAGTGTTTCGTAATTTAACGATTAGTGGACAAAACACATCACCATCGTGCCGTTGTAATTGAATTCAGCGAGTGATTAGGTGTGTAGTTGAGTTCATTTAGTTTGTTTTTCCTTAGCATTTATAGTTTTATAACATTCCGACATATAATAAGTTTAACTGAAGCAAAGGCATTTAATTTAATTTCATATTCAGTGGAACTTCCCTAAGGCGAATTTCTCTCTAACTCGTAATTCGCCCTATTTTACCAACATTTCCCTCAATTTTCTATACAAACGCCTCTCTCTAAGTCAAACTACCTCCAACTCGAACAGATCATAGTATCCCGTGACAATTCGACTTAGGGGGGTCCACTGCTTGTATACTGTATACGCAAAGGTTGGGCCACATATAAGTTTCTTTTAAAAATGCAATAAAATAAAGAAAATTAATTTTTTCCATGTATTTCGGCTTCATTAGTAAGAACAAAAATCCCATTAAATGAACGTCGTTCAAGTGCCAGTTACGGCTGGTTTCTTATTCTGTTAGCAAGAGCCTGTAGATGGTTTGGGCTTTAGCTCACGGCTTGCTTATATGATATTTGCCTTAGATGCTTGAATCGATTGCGGATTGTCGGCATAACACAACGGTTCTTCACGGTTCCTCACAAAAAAAAATCCAGAGGAGTACAAGTCGCAGCTCCGAAGTGGCCTATTGACAGCGCCATGAGGCTTTTAACAGGATTTGCGCAAAGGATGGTACTAGCTGTGTGACTGTGTGGTATGGCGCGCCATCTTGCCTGCACCAGAGGTCATCCAAATCTAAGTCTTTAATTTCAGAAGAAAAAAGGTCGGTTGGCATGCAGCATTGTTCCCAGCGCCATTTTCGATTAAAATAAAGTCCAATGATGATAATACTATACAATCTGCACCAAACTGTCAATCTCTATTTATGCGTTGCCTTCTCGACAATAGCGTCCGGGTTTCCCATGCACCAGATGCGGCAATTGTGTTTGTAAATGTCTCGTCAGAAAAGATGATTTTTTGCCCAAAATCCTTGTCCAGTTCAAGCTTGTCTAAAGCCCAAATTGCGAAGTGATAAGGAAGAGCGTGATCACGTGCCCTCTTTTGAGCGTTGTAAGCGAATAGTCCGAGATATTTCTGCAGAATTTTTCTCAGGCTAAGGGGTGAAATTTTGAGCTGTTAAGACCGATGGCGAGTTGATGTTCGTGAATAGTCTCACTCTTGGTCACATTCTCATCCGTGCGAGCATCATAGGACAAGGGGGACCATGAGTGTTTTCCACTAAAAACCAGTCTCACGAACATTTTTCGCAAACTGGGGTACATCAGAAGCTGTGGGTGCTTCATTTCGGCCAAAACTAATTTCCAAAAAACGCGCTGTCTGAGCTACACAGCACTCACTGTGGAAACAAGTTTTCAATAATTTCAAACGTTAGGTATGATTCTGAATTTTTGTCAAGATTTCGAGCGGGAAACAGCTGTCAGTGTCAAAATAACTTATGACTTAAAAAAAAAAAAACTAGATGGCCCACCCTGTATATCGTTTTCATTACACAGAGTAAACTGAAAGAAGTGATCTCATTTTCTCTAGGATCGTTTAATATTCTTCTGTTGTAACTTGTTCAAGAATGGCACATTGACAATCTTGCAAGGCATAGAATTTGTTATTAAATTTTTTTTCTTTTTCTATTTTTGCCGTGATTGAATGCATCTTAAAGTGGCTTAGTAACAATTGACAGATCACTTTTAACGATCTAAACAGAGTTTCAGAAATGCAGAGATTTCTGAGAGATTTCTCCTTTCTCAAAATCCTATACGTTCGCTCAAGTTGAATCTTAAAAAAAGGACATACTTATTATTGAATCTCACAGAGCTCTTATAATGAACCACTACCCTCCGGCAGATCCTAATACAGACCTAAGAATTCCAAATTTCAAGGCTGCATATGTCAGCGTTCATAGACACTAGCCATGTCTGGCCTTGACATTTCTGTCAAACTCTTATATTTTATTTCTTTTGCAATTGGCAACTTTAGGCGAAATTTCTAGAACTTTGTCTAGGTCGAGGGGACGGAATTCTCTTAAGGTTAAGGGCTGCCATCGCAGTTTTCTGTCCGTACCTCCTGGATGGCGGTGATGTCCGCCTTGTAGGCTTCTTGGCCCTCCGCAAGTCTGATAAGGGACGACTGTCGTTGTCCACGGTCATCAGGAGTATGGTCATCCATATTCGAGGCTTCTTCTCACATTTTATTCGGTGGGCAAAACCCCCGAACCTGAACGGCCGGCTACTTATTTAAACCTCTGAAAGGATAAGTAGCTGGATATACTAGTTTACCTCTGAGGCTGTATCAACTTGACATGTGCATTTACAGGGATCGCTGTTGGCATCTCGCCATGTTGAGAGCAGTCAACAACTTTGCCCGAGGATGCACGGACCCTTGCTTTTCTCTTTATAGATCTATCTATCTATCTCTTGACAGCTGGATATCGTTTGTAACTTTGACAGGTGGCGACACATTGTTATTTCGTCACCCTTTTGAAGGAAATGTGTACCGAGCTGTAACACGAGTCTTGAGCCGAGCTGTCATAGTGTGTCTACAAAAATATTGATTTGCACGCACATCACGAGATGATTATTTTGAATTTTCAATCAAAAAAGAGTGAAGACTTTTGATAATCTGCAATGAAAGCAGCACTAATCTGTATTGACACATGTACGTTACTTTGCCTAAAGGATTATAACTTAAATTTATTAGTCTCTGTCCACCTAAGTGACGTCCTGTAAGCTACGTTCCTGCTGTACAAGTTGATGAGACTTAGTGTAAACACATCAAAAATGATGCAACATTTCTGCCTGCCTCCGTTCATAAATTAATGATGAAAGATGATAAGATGATTCCCAAGTGACATGCTCACACGTTGTTCCCTGCTACATATAAACAAAACCTTGTTACTTATTGATTGAATATCTTAATATGTACATGAATACGATATCTCGATTTTTTTTTGCTTTTTTAAGGTGGTTGACCGTAGTGAAGTGTTTAAGTACATCCGTTGCCACTCTCACACCACGTCTTACGAGTCATTGAGAATAAAAGCTTCTTGGCGAGGACAATAGCATGCACAACAGGAGAGATGCTACACAAAGCATCCACAGGAGGTGCAGTTGCCAGGATTATTGTCACATTGGGTGGAAGAACCAAGAAGCACTAGTCGCACGTTGAATTTATAGAGATTCCATTTCACTTGCTCCACGAGTACTCTTTGTACTTCAGTCGTCTATGTTCATTGTTGTCCTTTATCAGAGTGTCGGAGTCGAAGAGTCTTTCGATTTATGACGTGGGGTCAATATTTAGATGCACTGATGGGAATGCCTTTGGTGGAGTTTTATATCAGATTGCTTTCACTGAAAAATGGGCCAAACGGTAGTGGAAATGTTTCGAAGTAAATAGAGGCATCTCCATTCAAATTGAAGTCGAAGCAAGCAGATGAACGGAGATTTGTCAATTGTCTCATAAGGCAGACAAGTGCAAGATGCTACACCTCTTCGGGTTAAAGTGCACTTTGATTGGTTCACCTTTCAAAATGACTTCACCTAAAGTTTCCAATTGAGCGATCTTCTCGAACATGACGAATCCTTCAGGGAAACAGATGATCGGAGCCTGCTACTTTGCAGATTGCAAAGACATAGTCCGTCAAATCATTGGAATTTATTTAGTTTTTTTTTTTTGATATTTTTCATTTTTATTGTCCTCACTCAGCACTAGGTCATGATCTACCACAAGCCCTTCTACAATAGCCTCATGCATAAACTCAGAAAATAATGTATACACTTCCTGTGACCTAGTAACAGCTGGAAGATCACTTGCAACTATCTCAACAGGGTACAAGAAATATAGAGATCGCTGAAGTCATACATTCTTAAAATCCCCTCAAATTCAATCTAGTTTAAAATTCTTAAAAAAGGGCTGTACTCATGATTAAGACTCCCAGAGCTTTTTCAAAATCAACCACTACCCACCGGTAGATCGTGAAAAAGAGCCAAGAGATGTATATCGACACCAACTTCCCATCAGTCCATTTCAAAGTCGCTCGTCACAGCGTGCTTAGACACAAGCTTCACGTCTGGCTTAGACCTACCCTCCAAAAACAAACGTCAAGTTGTCGCCATCATCTTCCAGATGGAGTATTCTCGCTGCTCCATCATGATCAATAGCAAACTCGACGGGGCCTTCCGGGGCCGTCAAAAAAAGCTTTAGATTTGGTGACGCGCTGCCATGTGACTTCTTCAACATCGGTTGGGAGAAGATATTGCTGAACTGACACGGCAAAAATACTAGAAGCATTGTCTTTCAGAATTCCGTACAACTGTTAGCACGCACAGATGACATTGACATGATTGACTGAACACAGGAGCTGTCAATCAGGCGTTTGTTGACTTAGAGCCAAAGCAGCTCAAATGGATCTGTCGGTGAATGAGAGGAAAAAGAAGACAATAACGTCTTGGACAGACCATCACAGAGGGCAGATGTGCCTTCGCTGTAGTCGGGGTTAACGTCGACTCTGCTGTAAATAGTAAAAACAACATAAGCGCCGTGATCAAACGCAGAGTAATTTTGCAAGCCGCTGTTTCGAGGGGGAATAAGGTAAAATATCCGTCTCTGGAAGGATCAATCTGACTTTATATAAGGGGCTGATCATGCCAATCCTGCTTTATGGCCAGAACATGGACTCATTCAAAACTGGATGAAGAGGTTATTGATCTCTTCGAGAGAAATGCTCTGCTTGCGATCTCTAGTCCTGCTTTCGTTGACGGCATTTGGAAGAGAAGATCCAGCATCAAACAAGCGACATGAGCCCTTCAGAGAGCCATTTAGAGAAAAACGCCAACGTAGCTTCGGCCGTTGGAACCTTTGTGGCAACGCATAAAGGACGCCCGTGTTTATATTTGTCCACAAAAAGGAAAGCTAACCACAACAAACGTCCGAGTAACTGAATGCAGCCCGCTAGTGATCGCGCTAGCTGAAGACGCTTGTTGGGTGAGACCCCGGTCCACCCAGATGAACCTCTTCCCATGAGCAACGCATTGCGGTTGTGTAATGCGTTCATCTACTGTTCACCCAGCATTACTCGCGTCTATTTTAGAAATCCGAAATGAATTTTAACCATTTTCTGTTGGTTGCGATAAAGCCTTTTTAAATTACAAACTCAATTCCATTCCATTAGTCAACCACCATAGTTAAACGTTTGTTTTGCAAAACATTCAAGTGTTTATTAGCAACGTACTTCGAATTACACCGAAATGCTAAAGTATTTGGCGATGCAAGTGCTACTCTCGTACGCGCAATAGTGTCATTGTTGGCTATTGATTGTGTCCGTTAAGGAGCACTTGTGTCAAACAAAATGAACATTAACAACTCTCCCGCTCGACACAAGTATCTCCTTATATGCATTCGAAATCAATTGAAGGTGTCGATAGTTGATAGCTAAATCTGTCAATTAGTTAACGTCATGACCGAAAGAAATTTGCAATGTGCATACCCTTCTTTGCTGAGCTCAGTTGTAATTGAATTCCTATTTTGATTTGATGACCTTCTATGGTATTGTCATGCAGCAGTTGGACTTTGGTTAATTGATCAATTTTTGGACATTTAAGTCCAAGTGGTGTTCAATAGAAATTTAATATCTAGGCAACTATTGATATTCTACTATATATGCAATAAAAACAATCAAATTCTGTACAAAAGAACACACAAATTTGGTTGGCACTAGTGCTCTTGATCTTACCCTGGTATTACCCGTTTCGACAACTACCCGGGTAGTAAGGGTAGTACTCATTTGTTACCCGTCATTGTCGTATATCGGGTTACCAAAATATTGGTACCCACGAACATAAGAACGCAACAATTTGGTTGGCACTAGTGCTCTTGATCTTACCCTGGTATTACCCGTTTCGACAACTACCCGGGTAGTAAGGGTAGTACTCATTTGTTACCCGTCATTGTCGTATATCGGGTTACCAAAATATTGGTACCCACGAACATAAGAACACAACAATTTGGTTGGTACTAGCGTTTTTGATCTTACCCGGATGATACACGTTTCGACAATTACGCGGGTAAATCAGCTAATACCCAAGCAGGTACCCAACATTATCGGGTAACGTCTACCCAAAATATTGCGTGTACCCATAACCATAGGAAAGCCTGATAATTTGGTACCCGAGTATAACCCGAGTATCCGTGTAATCGGGTACCCGGGTATGCGGGTATATCCTTAGTTGGTACCCGGTGCATAAACACAATTGGGTTGACATTCGAAGTGTCAAACCACATTTGCGTTTGATCTTGAAAGGTTAACCGGCACTCAAGCAGGGGATGTGGTGATTGACAACGCGTTGACTCCCCAATATCCAGTCTAGACCTCAGTCAACTTGGCGCGCGCAATTGAAGGAACCTGGCGAAAGATCGTGTCAGCTGCTAGGAGGCTTGATCTTTGAGGCCCGTACCCATCCCGGACTGCAGCCGTAGCAGAAAAAGAAGATATTCATTTGATGTACAAATGAATCTCATTTCACTCCCGCAAAATTCCAGAACAGCCACTCGACTGCACAAAACCCTCCCAACTAGGCAGCCTAGATAGCAGCTCAATTTAACAAGTTTTAATTGCACGCATGTACAAACAAGTAGTAATCAATGTTAGTTTCGATTTTCTGACGTTTCGATTAAACCTTATCGCGGCGACAACGTCAAATGCCATCCACTTGTCAAAATCACTTGACTCACCGAGGGAAACATGTGAACATGCGAAACCTCACACAAATTAAGTCGAGAATGTGTAGATCTATTAACTTTCGATTTGCACAATATCTCTGGCTTATCTTTAATCGTTTCTAATCAATTTTTAGTATCCTCGCTCGTTGATACGGCATCTAGCGGTGTAAGAATTATTTATGATTGAATTTTACTGTGCAGCAGCGCTCTTTTGTTGACACAATCACTCAGGCATGCATACGTAGACGAGCACGTTGATATAAATATTATTCTCGTATTTATTTGCATAATTCGACGAGACAGGTTAATTCTTCAAATGCGAAACAAGCTAATAAATGGATAAGAGTTCATTCATTCGGTATGCCTCGTGGTGGCTCGGCGGTGGAAGGCCTTATTAGGCCCATTTTGTTTGTCAGAGAGTCATTGCAACTGTATTTTGTTGATGTTTTTTTTTTCTCTTCTTTTTCATTCCTAAGTCAATTGCGTGCGGCTGGCAGACTGAAGTAGATTCTCTCCGCGAAACCCGACGACGGTGTGGTGTTCGTGGGCGCATTGGGCTGGTTGGGTGGATGTTGTGGGAGGGGGGAAGGTTACATGTGTATGACAAGTTAAGTTGTGTGATCTACTTGAGGTGTTGTAGCGCTTTGAAACTATAAGAGCCCTCTTACCGCAGAGTCGTTGTAAAAATAGACTTGAGACGCTTGTTATTTAAGCTGCTGAAGTGTGCGCGAGTGCGAGAGTGCAAGTGAGAGTGTATGTGTGTGTGTGTCTATACAATTAAACACTCACTTGTTTTAATTATCAAACCATGACCTTAATGTTGGGGTGATAAACTTTCCAGCCTTGCGTTCATTTGAGACAACCGATTCGGTGTGCATTCTCTGGCTTTATGGATGAGATTACGATGTCAACAAGCCATAATGGATACTGTTTAAAGGCGTCCAAATGTCACAGTTCAAAATGTAGGTCTCGCCAAAGGAAGATCGCGATTGGGTGGGAGACGATTTCAGAACAAATGACTTGTGGAAAATCGGGATTAAACAATAATTGTGGTCTTGGAAGTCGTAACTTTTTATTTTGTATGAGGATTCCCATTGAAACTGTTTGGAAGTGAGTTACCTCATTAATTGCCATGGTAAGAGAGAGCACAGAGAGAGAGCATGAAACATGTAGCTTTGTCTCGACTCTTACCAATTATCTGCCTACCTCTTCATCTTCCCATCTCCGACAAGACATCTCAAAGCAATCTAAACTGAAAATAGAATCTGTAGAAATTTCCCACAAGGATGTAAGTACGTGTCCTTAATTTGTAGAACCTGTTGCCATATTCCCCCGACGAATGATAACCTCCATGTGACTTTCGTTCATAATTCCCATCTTAAGACACGCGTTTCACAGAAAAACCCAAATGGTTATATTTTTAGATACAAAATTAATCACCTGTCGAGTTTCCACTAACGTTCTTCGATTTCCTTTTCTAGAGGCACACACACAAAAAAAAATATATGAAACGCTCTTCAAAACGATTACATGGGCTCTTTGCATGTCTTTCGTTCGAGATTCAAAGGAAATTTTTGTTAATTTGCATCTTCATTGAATTTAATATCACTGCCGTTCCTGTGGCCGCCTCAAACCAACTCAAAAATGAAATGTTCTCTCAGTCTTCATCGCCTCCCAGCCCCCCGCCACACCCTAAATATAATTATCGTTGCAATCTCTCACTGAAGATCAAAGTGAAGACACAGACAATCTCTTTTAATTTTCTCAACAGAATCTCAAGCTTCAAAAAAATATATCTTTTAAGTATTCACACATACATACATATATGCTGTTGGGTGATGTCTGTTCGGGGCGGGGGGAGGCTCAATCAAGAAGCCTTTGAGGTCAGTCAAATTGGCTTTTGGCTTTTGGTTTTTCAACTTGAATAAAAGAGCGTTAGTATTGGCTTTTTTTTTGCTACAAAATTTGAGATCTGCATTGATATTCATATTCGATGATAGAATGATACCGTCGACAACGAAGGATTCCCCCACTGGTTGATGGAAATTTCAACAGACACCGTCGAGGTGGCCTTATAGGAAGCTCATTGTGTTGGACATCGTAAGAAAGAGGTTTTATTTCATTCAATAGGAATACCTTTTCTCAAAATTAGTGATTCGTTTCCCCATTGACGCCATATGGTTCTTCTAACTGCGATCTTATGTCTTCAAGGACGGCTACTTTGACTCAAGACTACTGTGTAAGCGTATTACATTTCGAAAGTCCTCGAATAAATTTCATGAAAAATGTGTGTTTTTACAATTGTTTCGTTGTCTGTGGCGCTTTACTGGTGATTCTGATTTGTTGGGAGTGCCGCATCCTTTTCGTCCTGACGCAATGCATTGCGCGTTAAATTCCAAAATAATTGACAAAATACGACGAATCGTTTTGTATGCAGACGGTTTAGTCTGAATTTCAGTTGAATCTTTGGATTAGATTTAGTCTTTTAATAAAATCTTCATTAATCATTCGCGTTCTGTATCTCAGCGTAATTTAGACTATCCACAAAGCCTTGTTACATCCATCTTGTTGAAAATAGTAAATGCTCGCTCCTCCGATGAAATTTTCTTTAAAGAAACCTTTTTCTAGCTTCTTTGAGAGTTGGACACCTTTCCATCAAGTGAATAATATCCTCTCTTTAGGATACGTTGCAGATACTACACTCAGCCTATGTGGTATGAAGATAAGGTTAAGTTATTTGCTTCGAAGCCTGACCACGTTTACCTTGTTCGAAACGCGGAAAAAGTGTGATATTCGAAAAAGGAAGCTTCAGATACATACTCCGCTCTGTCCTTCTCATCCACCCCAGATATAACTTCGTATAAAAGAGCTTTGATGTTTGCCGCTGTGGTAGTGTTCATATTAAAATTTAAATTGCATCCTTTCGCGAGACATAACCACTGCTTGTACCCCTGGTCTTTTATAGCATTAAGTGTAACTTTCCGGACAAGTCTGCTTTTAGGCATGTTGACGACGTTCAGTAGATAGTCCGCTTGCAGCTTCATGGTTTTTATTTGTAAGGGGACATTCCTGTTTCCAACATAACCACGTAGTTTGGTGTGTTCCTTGGCAGATGGAATACTCTCTTTATATAGGTGAAAGTTCTTCTATCCCTAATCTTGAGTGCCATAAAAAACGATGCTTTCAACAACGGCTTCAAATACCTTATATTTACTGCTCTGGGCTATATTTTTATTCATAAAGCATCGTTTCCAGGAAGTATTAATAGCAGTTTTAGACTTTCGCAGCTATTCTTTAAAATCCTTCTCCATGCTCAGATAACACCCAGGTACTTGAATTCTCGCACACATTCTATCTGCGCTGTGCATCTCCGTTTAAGTTCCATCGTTCATTGCATTTCGTCTGCCACATTTCTTGAAAATCAGAACCTTCATAAAGGTCCTTCTAGTTGAATCCTTGAAAGCAGAGTACGAGGTAGGAGTAATAACTCCAAGCTATTTTCTAATGAAGATGTACCCAGAACACTTCTCATTCAAATAAATAAATAAAATAGTCAATTTCCGTGCATTTTGTACATCATATAGTAAAAACGATCGATTTTCGCAACACTAAAATATCATTTCTATTTGAAATGTTGCTAAAGGACTCACTAGCACACTATGTTGGCCCATTGTGATACCCAAAATCAGACTACTACTACTGATTGGCCATTCCAGTGACAATGCCCTCAATTTGATTCCAACGGCAAATGGTGACTGAACCATATTTGTATACCAGTTTAAAGCGTATTAACTTTGCCTTCACTGGGATTCGAACCGGGGACCCCGCTAACCAGGGGCACTTAACTAAAAAATCCAGTCGCTATTTATTGAAAAACAAAAAACGCGCAAAATCTTTTGACTGGATGTACTAATCTTTCGGTTTCTGATTTAAAAAAAAATGGTGTTCAACAGTAAAGATTTGCTTTCGTTTCAAAAATGTGTTTTTTTTTTTCTTTATCATGTTCTCTATATCCTGTTCTCTCTGTGTAGCAGTGAATGCAACTGCCTTAATTTTTTTTAATTTCGTAAATCAAGTCTCTTCAGTATTTAAATTCGGTATGTTTTTACTGTGTTGGACCAGATATTCGTTTCTATGGATTTTTTGCTATACATAGTGAAGCCTCAGATTTATCAACATCTATTACACGTGATCACGTAGCACGTACATATATGCCACAGTACACAAAATTCCTGTCATCACCTTTGCCTCTTAAACAATTGTGACATTAATTTGTCATCACGTGAAAGTCCTTAATATACGTGAAATAATACGTACGTCACGTTAAAAATAATCTGTTTTGATTGTATCCAAACTTCTTTTAATATTATGAAGTTTTTCATTTAAATTTGTAATTTCACGTGAAGTTAAAGCAAAAAAATCGCCTCTCTTTTTCACGCACATGGTATAGTATATTTCACGTACATCACGTTATCATATGGACGAATGGACTTTTGATTTTTTTTGTAAAATTCTTTAAAGGGGCAGTCTCAGTTAGAGCGTTAAAAAGTAGCTGTTTTTTTGTGATATTTTTTCGTGGTTACACATTAAAATAATTGATACCAAATGTTTTGCAACACGAAGAATATGTTCTGAAATAAAATAATATAATTTTGTTTTTCAATATGCGCGGAGTGCAATAAAAAAGGAGGGTTCGCGGTGATCACTGCAGCTAGTCACTGAAATCCATAAAAATTCAAAACTCATTAGTTAATGTTATGGTGTTCTGGTTGAACCAATTGATTTAAAAACATTTAATTTTTCTAAAAATGGCAGACGGTGGAACTCAAATTTGTTGTCTTAACCCAAATTTCTCTCACATTTTCGGCTATAAAAAATTAATCGTTCAGGAAAAAATCCTTCGTTCACACGGATTGTGATAAAAATTGCAACCTTATCGGTAAAGCCGTTCTCAGGTTACAAGGATAACCGACATCAAAGACAAGGTTTCGAGAAAAACGTGTTTAAGGATTTTACTATGCTTGGCAATCAGATAGAGATGGCTCCACTCAAAGTATTACTTAGTCTTGGCTGTGTTGGCATTCGACGAAAAAGTCACATGAAGTCTTGCTTCTACAGAAACTGATTGCAATGTGCTACCGTTCTAACCCCAGTTATATCTCCAGTTTGAAAGACGAAATGTGAGATTATTAACATGGTCTTAAGGTATTGTCATTGAGATGGCCACTTTAATAATTCACAGTATCACTGGAACGGGGAGGGGGGTTATGCTGTAAATTATTAAAGTACCCACTACGCATATTGAATCCGTGCCACCTTAGGCACAAATAAAATTCAAAATCAAATTCCTCCTCGACCCTTTTCGATCTAAAAATAGGATACATTAAAACGAACCTAAATTTGTTAGTTCACTGGATTAAATGACAGCGGTCATGTCCCCATAACTGCATCGGCGAACATAGCCATTCGATAAAACCGTCTTCCCTCTCGTGTACTTCATTCTATAAATAAAAACCTCGTATTGCACCAGCCGCTTCCACATTTTCCGCCAGGGGCTAGCCGAAGTACAGCAGCGTTAAACCGAAAAAAATCGATACAAACTAAGTTCTCTGTCATTCGCTCTTCACTTAGGCTTCATTTTCGCATGCAGATGCCGTCAACGTGTCTACGAACTACGTACACATAGCCAAACCTTAGGTCTTGACATTTGTTGAATGCTTATGGTTTCCGACTAGCTGAACAGTTTTAGCCTTTCCCAGTCCACCCTCAAGTCTGCTCTTATTTTCGAGTACTTTTCTCATTTCGTTTTTAGTCGTTTTCGTTTGTTGTGTTGTGTGTATTTATTTTTTTTCTCTTCAGTTTGTTGCTTTAGAGTAACTATCTGCTTTCAGGTTTGCTAATATATTCAACAGATGCATATATTCCGACTGCACCGCCAAAAGTTTGCATATCCACCGAAAAACCCAGTTGTCTAACTACAATAATTTGTGTTTAACTGCAATATATGCAAATTCATAAAGTTGCCTGCTGGGGGTGCATCCGAAAAGCAACGGCAAAACAAAAAATAATTAAATTATTAATTGCAGTTCCGCTCAACAGCACGTAGCACGTAGCACTTTCAAATTGACATGCAGCGTGAGACTGAGGAGGACTGAGGAAACAACAAAATGGAGCCAAACATCTAAGGAAAACCACTTAAAAGTGATGGGGATTCAACAATTTGAGATACATAGTCAGAGACGGATCCTATGTGCGGATGGGGCGTGGCGACGGTGGCGTCGTGGTCGTCGCCTGAGTCTGTCTTCCTTTTGTCTAACTTTAATCACTCGTAATTAATTTATTCCACGCGTCCAGAAGAATAAATAATTTTGAGAAAAATTGAAAAAAAAAGGAAAATCAAAGTCCTCCTTGGATTGTGTAAACTGCCCACGTACCTCACGGACTCAGAGTCGGATCTAAAAGTCGTCCAAGTGCGTAGGAAACCGAAGAAAATGAAAAGACAAGGAATGTCACTGTGCTTAGGATGGGGAATTCGTACAACGTCTTAAGGAGGATATAAGAGGAATTCGAACAAAAAGCAATTATCCTGCGCATTAATATCTGCATTTTCCTTCATAACAACATCAGAAGGACATCCACCGACGACGTTCACCACATCTAAGGGCGACAGTGCCGCTGGGCCGACTAGGGGAGTTTGGGTTTTCTGCGAGGCTATGTCGAGCTCGTGGTTGTATTTTTTGAACGGTTTTAGTGACCTCAAGCAGGCAATGACATTTTGTCCTACTTGTTCCCCGTCCACTGTCCCCTGTCCCCGGCCACGAAGTCGATATGTTTGTCGGTATCATGTCCGGTATTTAATTCAGTCGTTAACTGGAAGACAAACTAGGTAAATGGCTGGTGGAAGCAAAGCTGCAAACACGATAACATCATTACCGTCGTCGTTTAGTTTTATTTACACGGTCATCTGTGACGTGGTTGCTAGCGTTAATGTAACGAGTCCCTCGTATGTAGTGAGCACACTCCTCCTGTACGCATCATGGTGTGGATGGACATTATCCTTAAACGGTGGCTTCATGGTAATTTCAAAGATTGTCCACTGTGCCCGCTGGAGGGAGGCATGTGTGTTCGCGACCACATACTAGGCATCTGAAGGAGAACTGAGAACTGTTTAGAGCTTTTATTAGGTAAATGGAAAATGTGTTGCTTTTTTTTCCTGGTTTTTGTTGCGGAAAGTGGAACATGTAAAGTATGACAAGGATTACTGGAGACATTCACACTTGTTGGGCGATAACTACGTCAAGTGGAAAGAGTACTCGAAGAGTGATGACAAGTCGACCAGAGGGGCGGCATGATTGTCCGGATAAAGTGGATATGCTGGTATGGTTTTATTTTATCTGAGATTGATTTGATGAATATGGAATTTAATCGATTTAAAGGCGACCTTCCTTCTTACTTGTTACGTTTAAAAAATGCCCTGATTGGAACTGAGATTTGTCGGTCTACGGAGGGGTTTTTAAGACGTACTCGAAAAAAAAGATTTTTTATTTGTAGGACTGATCTATTTGACAATAAGCTTGGTTCAATCTCTTGATAGTGGAGCACGCAATGTGGTCATCCTCATTGAACCAAGAAAGTTGGTAACATCGTTCGGAACTTTATTCTACAGTTCCATCGATTTTCAAGCCCGTTCTTATTAATTTCTATCTGTTTCGCATCCTATTCATGCTCTTCAATGCATCTCCATAAATGAAAAAATCGTCAGGCTTTGTACTTGAGCTACATGTGTGCAACAATAACTTAAAAAAAAATCGGTTATCGTGGAAAAAAATGTAAAGAATTTGTTTTCAAAGTCATCAAATATGTAGTTCACTTACATGCCAGCACCTCGTTCCTTCTCATACAGTGCCAAGGGAAGGCGATAAATTGCTACGTTCGTCAGCTCTTGTTTGAAGATCTTGAATGAGGTGTTTTTTCTAATTTCTATGCCAGAGTTTCGTTCTGTGTCTCATCGAACTAGAACGATTGAATTCGGAGAGCTTATACACTCGACGGTCCATGCACAATTATATTTGCACAGCCTCTATTTTTCGTTGCTCTAGTTTCAAATCTCACTGGCAGACAATAAACATATAATTCTTATTTCGAAGGTATCTTGAATGCCTTACCTAACCAGACTCTTCGCTTATCGTCTAGCGAAAGTTGCATATTTTAAGACTAGCAGAATACTGTTTGGGTGCAGTACGATTTTGGTCCTTCGAGCCGGATACTTTGACCGAAATTGTTCTGATAAGCCGAAGTTCACGGTATTTGTTATTACATACCGAAGTACAGTATAGTATTCCACAGACTGATATCCGTACTCACGGACAGATTCGTGGAATAATTGATGTCAACATCAATCGAAATCTTACAAGGCTCGCCGATGTAGCTGGCCTGAGCTTTTCAGTTGAGTCCCAAGACATATCAATATGAAGAAATCACCTCCAATTCCGGGAAGGACCTTTGGGCAAAACTCAGACAGAGTAAACTAAAACGCCTTAGGTAAAAGCGGCCGGTAAAAGTTTTGAGACTACTGTAAATCGACATTTTAGCAAATAACCGATTCGCAAATAACCGATTCGCAAGTAAGTTGGTTTCTTGCGTCGGTGGAGGCCAGGTTTTATCACGGAGCTTATCAACCTTCGTAATCCAAGACTTCAGTGGTTGCTGTTGAAGATGTTGATGGTGTTAATGTAAAATAATTAATTTTTATTTTTTGGTTAAAATGGAAATTAAAAAAAAAGGTAAATGTTAATTTACTTCTTCTGGAAGGATATATTTCTCTAATTGGCCATCTCTTTCAGTTTTTTCGGGACATTGACAACGAATGTTAAATGCTTAGATATCATCCCGGGTTTCGATTTTTGCCATTGAGGACTTACCTGCAGTTTCTTCTTCAGTCTTGATTTTTGATCGGGTCATAGGCAGTGACAAAAGTTTTGGTGGAAAATAACTCTTCGGACAAGTCATTATTGGATGTCATCATATCGCGGTAACTATGATGTTAACGCCTTTGGAGCTCTATGGTAGCTCATCCACCTCATCCCAGTCACTGCAAGGAGACATCAAAGGCTTCCAGCACTTCTGTATAGCCGAAGACTGAACCTTGTCCAATACAGTAGCCAGGAGGCATATGACATGGCTTGAATGAAAAGCCTGTATTTGAGTCTCCAAATTTCAACCTCGGCTTCCGATTAAATAAGTTATGAAATTTTTAGATCATGGGCGGAAAGTACATTGACTCACTAAAGATCCATATTTGAGTGTGCCTTCAACCGATGTCTTTTGTTTTCTTGACATTTTTAATAAGGCATGAGTAACATTGATCTTTGATTGGCAAATTTAAAGAAAGTCGAAAACAGTTTCGTGTCTTTGCATAAGCTAGAAATATTTCTCTTCACCTCGAAACTGAAATTGTAGAAACTGTTGACTGAGCTGACCGATAGATCCACAATCGAATGCCATATTCACGCATTAAGAACTGAAGATAATAGGATTCTTATTCTTCTTCCTCGAGTTTCACACCCTATTTTTCTCCTTCTGTATATGGCTAGTAGGCTCTACTCCTTTCTAGTAAGTGTGACTTCTTGACTGTTGTCCTTAGTGCTGCGAAACTTGTTGGGTTTGCTTCCAAATTGTGTGCACCATCATACTTCTGGCTGTGGACGCCGTGTAGTAATAGCTTCGGGCGCCGACTCCTACGCCAACTCTTATAATTCGCGGCTCTTTCACACCTCTTTCGAGTCGGTGACAAGGCGCCAAGGAGTATTCCTGTATTGAACAATTTTTTTTCAAATTTCGTCGTTCGAAGGTAATAGAATAATAGCACGCATAGCACAAGAGCTTACTGTGGAAGCTAGCCCCGGGTGTGAGCGTGACTTTTATTATTATCGTATTTTTGGTTGTCAGCTCCTATGTTCGTGTTAGATGCGAAAACTTATTCATGAAACTCTTTACAGGGTTGGTGCTGCCAATGTCATCGAACAAAAGGAAATTCACAAAATACACGAAGTGTTAACGTTATTTATGTCATCATCATCATGGTCATCTCCATGATCCACAATAGGGGATGCAGGGTATGCATGATAGATCTCCAGGGCACTCGATCCTCCGCCATCGACTCCACATCATCAGGAGTTATGTCCGAGAAGGTGATTCCTTTGGACTTAGACCAACCTTCTCGTCTTAGCTCTGCCAAATGATCGCATTCAAGACACGCCTCGAAAGTCGTGATGATGGGGACATAGCCCATTCCTCTTTTTACAAATTTAGCCATTTTTGTGTGTCAATCAAAATTTAGGAAAACAGAAAAAGAAAGACCTTGGACTATCTTTGTAACGCAAATGGTAGCATTGTGCTTCTCTCTAATCACTTTGTACCTCAACATCAATCAATCACGCTATCACACTGCATGAAATTTGACTCCTTTGAAAGCGTGAGAATCAACAAGTACGAGTTTTTAATTTAAGTTAACTCGTATAATCAGGTTGTGATGTGATGCAAACTCTCAAATGTCTGTGATGCGAAAATTGTGATGCCTATCTTGTGAAGTTTCTTACTTACTTACTTATCAGGCTGACGACCCATGCAGGATCCGATCCTGAGCGATAGATGCTTTTCATTGTTGACGGTCCTGGGCACGCTGCTTCCAGTCATTAAGACCTGGCTGTCTTCCATCCGCGATTACTTGGTCTTTATACCGGAGATTCGGTCTTCCTCTCCTCTTCGAACCAGGAGGCTCGGATTCGAAGACCCTCTTAGATGGATCATTGTTGTGCGGACTACATCGACATCCTGGTACAGTTCGTAAAGTTCGCGGTTGTGTCTTCTCATCCCTTTACTTTTCTCTCAGACGGGACCATATATCCGACGTAGAATTTTTATTTGGCAAGTACCAAGAATCAGCTCCGCAGTTTTGCTTATCGTCCAGCCTTCGGCTTCATATCCTGGTAAAATAAGGGTTCTGTAGAGCATGAACTTAGTCTTTCGAGTCAGGAGTTTTGACGTTTTGACAAACCGAAGTAACACCGGTTTCCAATAGCGGTTCTACGTCGGATCTCCGCAGTGCTGTCATTTGCGGAGTTTACGTTTGCCCCGAGGTAGACAAACTCCTTTACTACCTCGAAATTGTAGCTGTCGATTGTGATATTTTGTCCTTGCGAAGTTTCAGCTGCTTGGTATTCCGACAAATACTTCACAAGACAGTACACAAGAATAGTTGCCATGGTGTGGTGAATTTGTTTTCGTGTCAAAAATTTGTTCTTTTCGCTCTCTTTTTCGTTTTTGTCTCATTTTCTTTTTTGTGATGTGCATCAACACAATTTTGACGCTCACAAGTTGTAAGGTTTTGCTCAGAATACGAAAACGTCTCAATTTGTGACTCACCATCCTCTTGTGCGGCAGTTGTGTCGTACACCTCACAGAGGTTTGCCAGAATACGGCTGTTACCCGGTTAATATTGTATTTTGAAATAACTCATGTATTGCCAAAGTTTTGAGAGTCGTACGAATTATACAAATACTCAGAACTATTCTCTACTTATACTATATGCTTATAGTTCCATAATCAAACTTCCTTTTTAAATTACTTTAATCGAACAACCGTGAACCACTACACAGTTCTTGACATTTCCATTTAACTTGTATTTAATTTTATTTTTCACACTCATAAGTCATTGCACTCAATCTATCGGTGGGTATATTTGGAGAACTTATTACCAGACCAATTGACAAACGATCTCGATCTCAAAAGCAAAACTCTCAGCACCCGCTTAAAGCACCGAAATGGCAATGGAATAGCATAAATGCACTAGCAATTGCGTTTGCTTACAAATGTCCTACAGAAACTTCACTCAAATACCAAATCACAGTTGTACTTACATTCTCTCTTTCACTATATTTTTCATCATATGTCACAAGCAACCTACATTCATTAAGAGCAAACAGAAGATAAATATATATGCATTTTGTTTTGTATTATTTTGTGCACATTTATTTTTTATAGAGCATTGCAATCTTGTATAGAACCATCGATGCACGGAGACCAATCTGACCGGTTCTTGGTGCAGCACCACCTCTCGCTCGCTAATGGTACTACACATTTGGCTCACATTCTATTAGAATCGGAAACATTTAAGTTCTTGTCGTGCTGTCTTATGTTTTTGCGCTTCTCTCTCTTCAACTTGTACTTCATTTATCACTGATTTACTTAAGTTTTCTTTAAATTCTTTTTTTTTTTCGTTTGATTTCATTTAATTCAAAAGTGTGTATCTTAAATCAATCAAAGACATATATATATGTATATAAAATGAATAAACAATTGTATCTCGATCAAATGGCAACACGCAACTCACAACCTCTTACTTTTCGGCCTTGATCAGACACAGTGCGCTTTTTAATGCTCATTTATTGGCCAATTTATCATGAAAAGATCTGTGTGACTCATCGCAAATTTTCATTGCATTAGATACAACATAGATACATAGATACTCAAGCGTATACGCATCACTTCAACTCAATTCAAGAACAAAGCAAAAGCAAATCAAAGGCATTCCGTAGTTTAAGCGAAGCAAAACATTCAAATTCAAATTCAAATTGAAATAAAATCCAAATCCAAATCAGTTATCGTCCTGCATCTCCTCACTGATCCTCCTAGTGTTAACGCAATCTATTTAGAAGAGCAATCAAACGATATATGGATGTGCTATGATTGCAACGTTTTTCATACTAGTTGCAATTTTACGTTCACTCCGTTGGAGAAGGCGGCCGTCGGAGACTCTCGAGAGAATCGAGGCCAGTGCTTCAGTGAAAAACGATCAGCAGCCGAGCGAGCGAAAAGATACAGCGTCCGTCAGTCCCACTGAGACGGAAACACTGGAAAGGGTCAAAGACAACGGCGGAACCCATCGGCGATTATCTCGACCCAGATTTAGTCTTCAAGTGAATTCACCGCCAACGAGAAGATACAACGATCGCATCGGCTCCGTCGGCACACTGATTAAATCAAAGTATGGCGACGTGGACGACGGTGGCGAATTGCAACAACGACAGATAGAACATCATCATCAGCATCATCAGCATCAGCATGAACATCAACGCCAACAACAACAAGAACAAGAACATCAGCAACAAGCAATTGACAATAAAAATGAAGCTGACCCAGAACACAAGTCGCCCGACACCCAGGAGCAGCAGCGACTATGCCTAAATGACAATGAAAACGACGCCGACGCCGATGCTGACGCTGACGCTGATGATGCTGACGACGACGAAGATAACCGCAGAGATACCGCAGAATTTTATAATAGCATTCAAGATTGTGCCGCTTATTCGTTAAGTAACGCGTCCGGTCAGCCATCGTCGTCCCAACAGCGTAGGAAACGCTCTTCCCTGGGTCAGGGCTCTGTATTCTCGCGAAGTGATTCATCGGCGACCACAACCTCATCGACAAGCGGCAGTGGTACCTTTACCGGTGGCAAAAGACGCTCGACCGCATCCATAATCTCGTCGTCAATGTGCTCAGATATTATACCAATTGATCGTCGCAGCTCAACGGAATACAGTCGCGCTAGTAGCCATCGTCGATCAAGTGGCAGGATACGTAGATACATAACCCGAATGACAATAGCCGGAGCACGTAGACGTACCACTGGCAGGTATATATTTTCTTGGTTTCTAATTTATTTATTTCTTTTATTTCTTTTTCTTACTTACTTACTTACTTTCTTTCTTTCTTTCTATCTTTGTCTTTCCTTTTTTCTTTCTCGTGTCTTTCCCCTCGTTCTCGTATTCTAATGTGAACTATGAGCCTCTGCGGTCGTTTGTGCGATCACCGCACAGATTTATTGCGAATCCGGTCGGCATAGTTAACGCGGTTCAATGGAGTCGAGTAGTTAACCACTACTAGTTCTCCCCCCAAACCTTACCGGAGAACGTGTTGTACATCGCAATGAGGACGAGCACTTAATTTTCGCATGCCATGATTTGACGGATCTAGGCGGAGTAGAAGTGCACGAAATGGCTGATCATGGGTATAATTCTTCAGAACCTCCTCAGAAGCGGGAGTTTTGCTTTTTTGAGTTGTACGTGCTCGGGGAGAGAAACCACAGAAACTACGTCAGAAAATAAGGGAAATTCCGAGCGAATTCCTCTGCAGGGAATTTCAGACTTTCATCGCAAGTTTGACGTAAGCAGGCGCCACAGATGGGAATACTCAATTTGCAATGTAATGAGTTTGAGAAGAATTTGCGAATTTTTGTAGATGATTTATTTCGTAGAAGGTAGTCTCGCTGCTGGTGGAGCCGTGGATTAGGAAAAGTGGTCGTCGTACCAGGAATTGAACCTAGACACTGTAGGACGACGCCAATACAGCAAGGCTTCATCATTAGAATGGAGACGCATTTCTGTCTTTATTTTATACCAGCCGTTCCCCGCGACTTTCGTTCACTTAAATACCAGTTTTCGCGGATAAATAATATTACCTACGAATATATTCGTTTTCCATGAAAAGGTTATAGTGAGTGATACGTTGTTTTGGACTTTTAGAACTTTTTAAGAGGAACAATTCCATCATGCATGATTTTTGCGTTACTTAAACCATTTACATAGCGCATGCAACGACAGCTCTCAAAAAGAAATAATTTTGCCCGTTTTCGCAACATTTTCCATTGATGGTCGGTCCTATTTGTTGCATGGTGATGTTATAATTGAACTATCCAATACAAAAATAATGTTTCAATTTAAGCAAGTAGGTCCTGAAATTGGAGCGTTCAACCAAACACACTCTTCAACTTAAGTATCGATTAGAACAAGAAGTAGTGCAGGGTTACTCATTAAGAGGTGTAATTTTGAATCAAGAGTAAAATTCGAGAAGTATTGATGAAGTCATTAATTTCGTAGGATTAACTTTATTACTTGCCAAGCCATGGAGGGGGCTAGACAGAGCAATAGCTGCCTTGATTGTGGCCCTGGCGTTGAGGGTATGTGCGTCGTACGCAACCTAACCTCGCTGCCTGGGTTCGATTCCCGACCGGTACGATCAAAAATAATTCACGGCCCCAGGTCTTTCGAGTCACAGACAGTGCTCAAAGAGTACCTTCTCAAACTTGGTCGTTCGGAGTCGACACAAAACTGTCCCTTCCATTCGCGAGAGAACAATAGCACACACGACACGAGTGGTTGCTGAGAACCTAAGTCCTGGCCCTCTACAGCGCCACCCATATTACATTGTTACGTTTTGCAGAAATGAGGGTACGTAAAAGGCTGAACCGTTTTACATTTTATAGAAATTTCCCATACTCGTTATGACATGTATACCACCCAAAATTCTTCTAGAAGAATGTCACCACTGTCGATTATTTACACAATTCTTAGTATTCCATCTATAGGTGGCTGGACTTACATAACCGTGTACAACAATAATTTCGGGAATACTCTTCGGAGTTATGATTAGTTCCTCCCCTTGTGTGTAGATGCTGGTCTGTGGTGTGGACTGAATGGTGGTGGACTGATTTGCGGACTGAGAGTTGGTGTCTAGGTGGTTGGTGTCCACACTTCATACTATTCACGTCACATTATTATTAATAACTGGCCTTCCATCATTAAGAGTGCCTCAAGAGAGTGAGCACGCTGCTTCCCGTCATCAAGGCCCGAACCAGGAGACTCCAATTCAAAGACCATCATTGTTGGAGCATTGGTGTTCATGGGCTCGATGGGTCTAAGTCAGTGTAGTCAATGGACTTTCGCCTTCCGGACCCCATCCACGCTTTGGAACAGCTCGTAGAGTTCAATCTAATGTCTTCTCCTCCATTCGCAATCCTCGCTGGAATTTTTCTTTCGAATGCACCAAAAATCAGTTTTACCTCTACGTATCAGCCCAGCTTTCAACGTTTTGAGGAATATTTGGTCCTTCGAGCCATATAGCAGCGGTTGCCAAAAGAGACTCTACATCGGATTCCTCCAGAGATGTCGTTTGTGAAATTCACGTATCCCTTGAGGTGGATAAAGCGGTGGAAACCGGCTTAAGGGGTTCACGCAATACGCTCGACAGGGTCTTGTAGGCGTTATTTAATAGGGATATACCTCTGAATATGTATGAATATGAATGGAAGCTGGTATTCCCTCCATCAGATATCATTTCATGTTCCCAAGTTCTGCATCATTATTTGGTGTATGGTCATTGCAAGAAAATCGCCAGCGGCTTTGAAGAGCTCCGATGGTAAGCCACCAGAGCTTGCGGCTTTCTTGTTCGTCATTATGGCTGTGCCGACTTCTTCAAAGCTAGGTGGGAAGACTACTTTATCGACTGGAGTTGGGATTTCTTCATTCCATACCTCTTCTGGTCTGGCCCGCTAAACAACTGTTGTAAGTACTGCTTAAACACATCCACTATTTCCTGCGGGTCAGTAACAAGGTTAGCCTCACTGTTTCTAAGAGCCTTGGTGCCCTTCCTTAGGCCAGCGGCAAGGCTTTTGGCTTTATTATAGAAAGCCCGGTAATAACATTACCCTTACAAATTGTTTAAGATAATTTTCTATAACCTGCGACCAGTGTATTGGGATGATTCGAAAGCCCTTTTGTTGAGACGAAGACGGTTATTTTCCTCCTTTTACATTGCAGCGGTTTCAAGTTTTCCTACTCACACTCGCCATCATACCACTAGAGCCTTATGTGCTTCCTTCTACCTCTCTGATCTATGAGCGTCAATGCAACCACAAGCATTTAGTGCGTACTTTGCGTCGACAATTGGGATTCTTTGTAGAATATAATATCCACTTTATTTCCTAATACAACAATCCTACAACAGTATCTTATATAGAGTCAGCTTTGTCCTGGCTTGAGAGGGGGATTTATTACTCAATTTACTCTTGATGGGTAAGCTAGAGCGGTTGCGAAGAGTTATTCTGCGTTTGATCATGTTGTAAAAAAGGGTCCGAGGTAAGCGAGCGTACTTAACTACCTCGAAGCCGCCTTAAACATCTGTCCAAGACGTCGACGTTGCACATCCTTTATTAAGGCCGTTTTTTCCTCATTCACCGCTGGACCCATTTTATCCACTTCCGTTTAATTACCATTGAATGCACGCTGTCTTCTGCATATCACGTTAACGTCGGCCTCTTATGCTAATGCAACGGCACAGACATAAGAAAAGAAATGTAACAATGTCTGAGCTACCTCAGCGGCCAACTGAAGTTAATTGTCTTGTCTCATCTATCGGCGTCTGGAAGTCACCTGCACCTCTATAAGTGAATACACCTTCCCAAGCTGAGACCGTGCTTTGTTAGATAACAATTCAGAGATTAATGAATATTCTTCCATTTGCCAACTATTGTTCAAAGTCAGAGCAAAGACCACCTATTTCCGCCTCAATGCTGTTCTCTTTTCAGAGCCAATAAAAGTCTACTTTTGATATAAATTCCTTTACGTCATAAGAAACCTGGCAACAAGTGATAAGCAGTCCCTCCGTGCGTGATATCAAAGAACACGGCCCAAGACAGCTATTTAAAGAGGGAATATATCATCACTATCACACCACGAAAAAGACGATAAAATTGGCTGCGATCCATAAGCCATTAAGAACATAGGTATAAATATTTCACGCCTACTCACCGGGAATTGGTTTTTCTGTTAAGCAAATCCTACTTCATGAAATGGTCATTGCTTGTGTCACACGTTACGTTGCCTGTAACCAGTGAAAGTTACAGAAAGTTGCCGGATTGGCAGATGCACTCTGTTTCGTCAGACTTGTCTGGTCCCTTGCTATACCTCTGGGCCATGACACTCCAACTTTAACAGTGGCGGACTTCGGCGGCATGAGCATATCCTCAACATCCTCACCCTTCGATGACCTGTCTACTGGTGGGACTGTTCCACACCCTTGCATAACTGCTTTAGTCACCAGTCCGTACCTCAGCGCAACTGACTTTCTCCAGAGCAGTCTTTGGGGAGTCAGCTAATGACTGGTTCGTACCCTTGGATGTTTCCTCTGTCTAGAAAGTAACTTTTTATTACTTCCTAGGCACGGTAGTTCACACCTGGAATTGCCATATACAGCCATATCCCGTCTAGCCATTTATAGGGTGGGTCAAATAGAAGTTTCTTTTTAAAAATTCAATAAAGTAAATTTTGTCCATGTATTATGGCTTTTTTAGTAAGAACAGACACAAGCATTTCCATTAATTATGAAATTCTACGTCGGTCAAGTGGTTGCGTCGGCTGGCTTCGCAGTAGCGCATTCTAACACCCTAATTTTCTAAGACTTTGTTCATGGTTTCGGGCTGTAGCTCAGGGATTGCTTGGATGATATTGGCCTTAAGTGCTTGAATCGTTTCTGGATTTTTAGCACAACGTCGGTCATTTTCGTTCGCTGCAAAAAATAGTCCAAAGTGGGTTAAATCGCAGCTGCAAGCCGGCCAATTGACATCGCCAAAACAGCTCTTAACACGTCTTGGGAATTTGGTACGCAAAAGATCGATTGGGCTGTGTAGCATGGTGAGCAATCCTGCATGACTCAGAGATCAACCCAATCCATGTCTTCAATTTCAGTAAAAAAATGTCGGTCGACTTGGCTTGTTCCCAGTCTCATTTTCGAAGAGAAATGATCCAATGATTGCACCACTCCACAGTCCGCACGAAGCTGGCTCTCTCTGTGGATAAATGGTCTTCTCGATAATAACGTGCTAGTTTTCCGAGCCCCAGATGGGACAATTTTGTTTGTTAACGTAGCCGCTGATGATTTTTCGCCCAAAATCGTTATGTCCCCGGTTAGTCTGTACAATCCCATCAGAAACCCACAAGTCAGGAAGTCGGTCATTGATTTCCGTAATCGCCTTCTTTAACTCTTCATACTCTTCTGTGGAAAAGTAGAGAGCTCTTCCTAGAGTCAACTTCCTTAGCCGATACGGAAGTCGACGAAAGCTATGACCTTAAGACTCCATCTGGCCAAACGACCAGACAAGTCCTTTTGCGTCATCAACACTTAAGACACTCGTGATCGGTGATAATAGTGAAAGGTAGTCCTTCCACATAAGCCCTGAACTTCCTTACAGACAAAACAGCCGCATAGCACTCAAGTTCCGTCACACTGTAATTCCTCTGGGCAGCATAAGCTTCTTCTATGCGTGAAGGTCCTTGGTCGTTATAACGAAGCGGATGGTCGCGCGCCTTCGATTGGACTTTGTAAGTGAATAATCCGAGATCTTTGTGCAGAACTTTCCTCAGGCTAGTTCGTGAAATGTTGAGTTGTTGAGATCGATGGCGAGTTGATGTTCGTGGATTGAGTCTCACACTCACGGCCACAGCAGCCATCTTCTCATCTTTGCACACCGTATGACGACGGGGACCCCGAGTGTTATCCATTAGATAACCGGTATCACGAACTTTTTGCACAAACTTGCGTAAAGCAAGCGCGGCGGGTGCTTCATTTCGGCCAAAACTTTTTTCAAAAAGCACATACTTTTTTTCAACTTTTCCCAACGATTTTCAAGCGTAACGCGACTCATTTCGTTCCGCGGATGCGGTATGATAATGACTTGCTGTCAATATTTCGAGCGGGAGACAGCTGTCATTGACAAAATAACGTATGATTTAAAAAAGTAACCCTAGATAGCCTCCAGTACAGTGAAAGCAGGGCCACATCGTGCAGGACGTGAGAGAGTCAGGTATAGCGGTCTTGGAGGATAACCACTCTGACTTACATCCACGTTTTATGGACGGACTGGACGGATTGGAATGCAACTTGGGAGATATAGTACAAAAGTAAAAAAAAAATTACAAAAGTAATTAGACAGCACAAAGTTGACTATGTTTTCAGCTATAGTTAAATTCAAGTTTGACCAAAAACAAACCTTGAATCTAGTTAGTAATGTAGTTAAAGGATGAGAATATGTAAGAACAGCAATTATTTAGTCATCAAAACAAACTCAAATTATATTTCGTATTTTATTGCTCAAATATTCAAACCACTGTTCACTCTGAATGTTCAACAAGCAATGCCATCTGCTTTCCTTTTCCTGCAACACTTTTAGAAGCTGTCAAGTCTCGCCAGATGTAAGCGTTACATTATTTTGTTATGTTACTTAAAGGACATTTACTATAGAAAGTGACATTAAGGATTTTTTGTTTCGGAGTACGGTTTGAATTTAATTTTTGTCGAGAACATAGACAACTTTATACTGTCTACTTACTTTTCTGATTGACTGTATATAAGATTGACATCAACTTGAGAAGAACCACAGCATACATCCTTTCTGAAACAATTATTTTCGGATTTTTCATTCAAACTCATTTTCTCTTCGTCTGTAATCGAATTCACTCACTGACGCACCATCCAATAAGCTCCCGCGTACCAAAGGTCAATCCATGACGAATTAGTACATACATGTTATCACTCCAATTCCCGCCAATAAAACATCACCAAGAACCTTAAATCCGACTATAAAGACGAAATACGTTTACTCTGAGTTGCCCGGTCGTGTCAGATTGACTAGTGATCGTTCTATTTACATTCAAACCGATTAACTCATGCTCGTGCTTGTTTAAAGGAGGCATCGCCTTTTCTTTGAACTTTTTGTATCCCAATTGCTTTCGCTGTGAATGGCCTTATTCATCTGTGGATCTTAATTTGAGAGATATAAACGAAAAAACGAACAGAGCACGAGATTCTCAATTAGCTACCCACGACAGCGCACAGTTTATTGAATAAAGTCCATCTCAACATGCGCGTGCTATATTTAAAGCGTTCAAAGCTCTGCATGGTGTCATTGAAGATCAAGGGGTCTTGGAAATCAATGAAAATCGTCGCGAAATATTTAGGGAAATTACGAATAATGTATTTGGATCACCAGTCAATTGGGACTCTTGACGTGTCTTAGGTTTTTGTGCTCGCCTTGGTTTCGACAAAGTCTGCGGTTCTTCTTAGGTTCCGATTTTGTTACTCGTTGTAACAAAAATGTGGTCCTATTAAATATGCAACATTTTTGTTTTCAATTAATTAAAATTGTTTCTCAGCGACATGCAGTTCTGCTAATATACAGCTCTGGTCCAGAAAACAAGTGGAAATATTCGATTTGTTAGCTGATTGTCCCCTTGTCCACCGGCCAGTACTAAATGTTAAACGATTACCTTGTCTGCTCAGACTAAGTAGACTGTCACTCAGGACGCTCATTGGCATCAAAAGAGGACAAAGAGTAATTGTCATACACTCCCTCTTCATGGATGAAGAGGGTGTACAAATCGCTTTTCACCTCCTCTACTTGTGTAACACTCTGACCAGGCTCACATCTTGAGGCCATCTTTTTCTTCGTCGCTACATTCGTAGGTGGAACCAAGCGTCGACTAGGGGCCCACTATTTCCATAAACTCTGCTAACTACTTTGCATCAGTATTAGCCACCTAGACCGCTTTGTCGTAAGCACCCACTGGTTCCAAGTTTAGGAGCAGTCAATCCGCGTGGTATCACTATTCCTACTCTAACCTGAATGTAACAGCCTTCTGCAGTCAGCCGCTCCTACTTTAGGTATAAGTCGGCTTACGTAGCCGAGGGTGGACGTCGAGGAGGAAGAATTTTATTCGGTTTACAGGTTCGTGCTGGATGTGGAAGAACCACATAATAATCGTGCACTGCCGATTCCAACCTATCCATGCCCATCAATTTGATGTTGCTAAGACTTACTAACAAGTGTTGCGACAGCACTACTACAATGGCAACTTTAGATTAAGTAAGTGTAACTAAGGATTGTTCTTTTCTAAATAAATATATTTGATTCATTCGCAATTTGACTTTACACAAGTGAACTGGTCCCTTTTTTATTGACAAGTACCACTGCACGTTTGTACTTGCAGTAGAAGTGGACAGAATCATAAAGACAAAATATCAAAACGGATCGCGTTACTACAAGTGCACAAATCCGCTGGCTCGGATGGTATTCCCCCTATACTTCTGAAGAGGTGTTGTTCTGTACTCTTTAGGTCTCTTTCCGAGCAGATGGAAAACAGCATTTGTCCAGCCCGTCCCTAAAAATGGCGACTTACGTCCCTTCTTTCTAAAGTCATGGAAACGCTGAAAAATCGCCAGCTTATGAAGTATCTTGAATCGCGGAAGCTTCTCTATGACCGACAATATGGTTTCCGCAGCGGCAGGTCCACTGGTGATCTCATAGCTTATCTCACAGAAAAGTGGAACCAGTCTTTGCAGAATGTTGCGCTCGATGTTTATAAAGCATTTAACAGGGTTTGGCATCAAGCTCTCTTGTCGAAAATGCGTGCCTTTGGTGTCGATGAATCTCTTCTTCTATGGATTACCTTTCGAACCATTCAATTCAAGTTGTTTTGGATGGGTTCAAGTCTGATATCCACTAAATAAATGCTGGTGCTTCCCAAGGCTCAGTTCTGTCTCCGACACTCTTTCTCATTTTTATAAATGATCTCTTGTCTGCTACTTCTAATCCCATCCATTCCTCCGTAGAGGACAACACTCTCAGCTTTTCATATTCGTTCCAAGACTCACGACTCCGCCCTTCGGCCGTAGAATTGGAAAGCACATTGCATTCATAGTTGACAGGGTTTTCTGACGGCGAAAAAAGCATCACAATTTTTACTACAGAAACTGAAAATGTATGCACACAAAATATGTTTATCCAAATAGGCTCCCCGCTCTTACAAATTGTCTAAGAATTCCTTCGCACACGACGGCGAAGCATGACATTCCTACAACTCCTACAAATCGCCCATTACTCACACTCTCAACGGCCACCTGCTCGAAATTTTTGGAAATGTCGTCGACTTTCCAGTGGGCGATTTTTTCTTCAGAAAACCCATTGTCTGCCTATCCTTTGATCACTTGTTAAAGCATCCGAGATGCTTGACCCGATACATGACCGTCTGTCATTAAAACAAAAATATCTCATTAGTAGCACATGTCGTCGCATGCAGTACAATGGCTCGATTCCAAACAACCCCCCGAGTCGAAATGGAAAGTTTCTTAACATCTTTAACCCGAAAAAATATAAATTTAACAGCGCGGCAAATTCCCGACTTTTGTTTCTCCTTAATTTCAATTTATTTTCGGCGCTGCTCTGACAATGGCTTTGATTCGTCGTATCTGTGTGACGCTGTTTAACCAATCATCCTCAACTCTCTGGGTTAAGGGTAAGAGCAGCATTTTTTTAAGGACAAAACACAGACCTCATTCCGACGCGGTTGCAGCATTGATGTTGTGTCGATTTTCTTTCGAATTTCGCGCACGTAAACTCATGTCAACATTTGTCAACGAATTTAATTAGCTCTTAAAATAGTTTCAACACGATTTTCGGGAGCAAAGCAATCCGACTGCCTTAGTCAGCCAAATACCGCAAAGAGTATATCATTTTTTTCCTGTTCATCTTTGCCTACCGTGAGTACCTACAGCGCTGATAATTTTATTTTTAAGCAGCCGAGCGCCTCGGACTGGCAGATATTTCTGAACGCATAAAAACTGTTCCAACTGCGAGTCGCCTGCTTGGCGGCGTTCCAAATTCAAATGGATGAATTATCTTCACCCAACGGATATATTCATAATTTTCAAATAATTACGTTGGATTAATAAATTTCCGACATGTAACGGATCATTTTCACTTAGTATTTTTCAAATCTGTTGATGAAATTAATAAAAAGGTGTTTCGGATTTTAATAAATGAATGTCCCTTGTTTTCTACTTTTGGTAAGGAAATTGAATAAATGATCAATTTGTTCACTGTTTCCCCTAGCGACATGACCAAGCTTCGAACATTTTTTCATTTCAAAGTTGAATGGAAAATAATCACACTCTTAGCGTATCCTTGAGCGATGTATTAAAAATCACTACTTGTTGTTCCCATTCTCATTGAAAGTGCCCTACACTCTTCTTTCCCCACGTACCCTAAACTGTCTATTTAGTTTGCTCTACTCCAGCATTCTTGGTATACTTTGGCTTAGGGATGAGCCCCCCTTTGGTTATCAATATCCCCGAAGAACCATGACCTATTCACAAGTATTTGCCGAATCTCTATTGATATACTGAAATATTGTGGAAAGTTATGTTGAAAACATTCTTTGTCTCTCACAAGGTCTCTCAATAATTATTAACGATCGTGTAGATGCCAAACATATTTGAGAGTTCGAAAAGAAGATACTTTATTATTGTGGTTTTGAATTTACCCGGATATCCGATTACGTGGGAACCCGTGTAATGCGGATAAAACCTAATTTGGCGAGTAGCTCAAACCATCAAATTCTCTAATTCGGTACAATTTCATTGGTGAATATTATCCCACGGTGAAAAAAGGGAAAACCGCGATGAAAATATAAGTCACAAAAATTAATGGAAGTAAGGATAGTACGGATTGTATTTGAATTCATTGCAAGAAACAGATGAATTGAGTCGAAATTTACGGGTACCCAAAATATTGCGGGTACCCCAAATAACTTGGTACGCGAGTAAAACCCTGATAGATCCCGGGTATGCGGGTATCAAGAGCTCGACTTAGTATTTTGTAAGTATACAGAGGACTCTTCCTAAGTCGAATTGTTAGGGGATACCATACCATGTTCGAGTTAGAGAGAGATCTTTGTACGAAAAATTCAGGGAAGTGTATTTAAAATATGATATGAGTTAGAGCGAGTTTCGACTTAGGGAGAGTTCGACTAAGGGAGAGGTCGACTTAGGTAGAGTTCCTTTTACTTAGTCACAGTAAAAAGAAGGATATCGCAATCTTCCGAAAAACGTATGTTTTTTTAGTTGTCATCGACTTCTAATTATTATGTTTAGGGAAAGTGGTTTCTTTGCACTCGGAAGATTTAGCTTAGGCCAATACAGTGCGTCATATTTTCACTAAATTCGGCGAGTCTACTGCAACGAATATGAATTTTGGATATTTTTTCTCAGTTGTGCGACATTCAGTCTTATTCGTTTTGATCCTTACCATATGCTAAAAATAAAATATCATGTTTACTCTTGTACTTTTGTTTAAAGGAAGGATCTTGTTTTAAGATTAAAGATCATGGCAATGATAGTAAATGCTTACAACTTACAAGGCAAAATATTGCTTAAATATGCTAAACAGTAAAATTGTTTGCTTAAATCCTTGTGACTCCGACAATTTTTGAGATAGTTCAACCAAA
Source organism: Eristalis intricaria (assembly GCA_964034865.1). Classification (NCBI taxonomy): domain Eukaryota; kingdom Metazoa; phylum Arthropoda; class Insecta; order Diptera; family Syrphidae; genus Eristalis; species Eristalis intricaria. Next base: position 13,144,862 of record OZ035876.1, on the reverse strand, counting down.
TATTTTTTGAATTAAAAAACCATATCCGAGCTAAACATTTATGAAAAAAGAACAGTGAAATATATTCAAAGATTCTCAGTGTATTACCCTCAAAACAAAGTCCTACCCGTATTCGGGGCAAGTTGTAACATAAAACTTAACAATAGTTAAACTTTTTTTTTACTGACAATTTTCAAATTGAGAGTCGTTTTTTGTGCATTTATCACCTGAAAAAATCTCAAAAAAATTGTAAATGTACGTCCTTGGATAAGAAATCAAAAACATTTTTTTCTCACTGATGGTTTTCTTTTCGTTTTGACTATTCTTTTTTTTCTTTTCTACTAGTGCTTCCTTCTCTGGGTTACCGATTAATGTAGCTGATTTTCTCGATTTCCTAGTAATGTATTTCTTTCTTTGTTCCACCTTTGAATAAGGCATAATTTGTTCAGGGTTGAAAGAAGCGGATTGTAATCCCAATGTGCATGGTTAACAGTGTTCATGCTCATACCAGTCAGTTAAAACTATCGGAGTAGGTTCTAACAGGTTAGAACAAGCCCCAGAAAAGTGTTACAACATGCCCCGCCATAAAATTTTTCAAAAACAAAAAAATTTATAAAAGACCGCAGTTCAAGTTCAAGTTCTCAAAATTATGCTAAAAAAACTCAGCGATCTATCCCTTCCGTGTGGAGAGGGATACCAAAAATGCAAAAAAAGAGTACCTGCATGTTTTGGGCACCATTGCAGATCTTTCCTCCTCGACGTTCAATAAGAAATTTAAGAACGCTCCCTGAAAGGCTTGAAAAAAACAAACACTTTTTTCTTTTACGAGTTTCTTAAATCTGAGAGGAACACTGTTTGGATGTTACTTCTAAGCCCTGTTGCTTCTATCCCAAATCTCGCCTACCTTTTACCTTCTAACCGTTAAGCAAGGTCCTTCGTGGGGTTGTGGGAAGTGGCATCGACTCGTAATCTGAAGGTCTACGTGATACAAAAAATTTCCTATTTCATGGTACAGCATCTCTAGAATCACTGACAATTCACAGAGAAGAAGAAGGAGACAAATTGTCTCAAAATTCATCGTTCAGAACTAACACAATTGCCAGCCATCTCAACTCGCAAAAGAAAAAAGCACGTAAAACTCGAGCGTATACTAGAACAGCTGCTCCCAAGCCGCGCCCCCAGACTGTTGCGCCACCTAAAGAAAATTAAAAAAAAATGTGTATTAAACAGAATAATTGTAAGGTGTTCCAAAGGCTCGCCTAAATTGGGGGTACATTGTTATGTGCGTTACAACAGAATAACAGACTAGCACAGCGAATTCATAAATCTTTCATGAAAGAACTTTAGAACGTCTTAGTTGATACATCAAGCGAACAGTGTTAGAAAAACACGAAGAGAACTGTCAAAGCCGTTGAAAAGGTAACAAATCAACAAATCATCACTACAAATGTTGCTCACTGGGCTATACAAAAATACCAACAACTTAATAAATTTTAAGTCGAGTATTAATTTCAACGGCATGGCATAAACGAATTTATATGAATTTACAAAACTGTTTTAAATAAAATTAAGTTTTGAGTTTGAAATTTATTTATTTAAGGCTCGATCAAGTTAGCTTCAAATCCAAAGTGAGAAAACATAAATGTCTAGATGTTACATTTTTCCCAGTCATTCCGCTTAATTCGCAACATTAAATTATAATCGACCACTCAATCATGTCAAAATTAGAAGACACTGCCTCCATTCCATTACGAATAGCAAACTGCTTTTACACTCGCCAAATCTACTGTGACGCTTAGTGGCGCTTTAAGTTGCTGCGTGTATAATTAAGTTATTTGTTTAAGATTCAGTTGCTTCCAATCTAGTCCCTATTTCCAGACATGTCATTAATATTATAATACAGCTTCAAAAAGAAAAACATCACTAAAATTAATTAATAATAATAATAAAAGTCTTAAAAAAATACGATTGACCATTTAGAAACACAAAACTGCTAAACCCTTATCTAACCACTATTAATTGTTCTTATTTTTCCATTTTCAGTTTTGATGTAGAAAATGGCCAAGGCGCTAGATCTCCGCTTGAAGGCGGTTCACCCAGCGCTGGATTGGTACTGCAAAACCTTCCCCAACGTCGTGAATCGTTTCTGTATAGATCGGATTCAGACTTTGAGATGTCCCCAAAGTCTATGTCACGGAACTCAAGCATAGCAAGTGAAAGGTAATCCCATCATGTCTCGTATACATTTTCAAATTTCAAAAAATTCTTTAATCAATTTCTTTATTCGTTCACACCCCTTACTTTTAATTTTTTTTTCTTTATTTATTATGTACATCATCTTATTCACAAATGTAAATATGTATTTAATTATAAAACTTTTGTAAGCCAACTAACCCTTCTCACTGTGACAACATTTTGGAAAAAAACAAATACGCTAGACCAGTCTTATGAGAAACTGTATATAAATCCTTTCAAATGTGTCAGACAAATGTGCACATTTAAGAATGTAAAAAAAGGAGTCTGTTGACTTGTGGTGAACCTTTGATCCTTCTTCCTGCTTGCATCTGATTGTAAGATATTTCAAGCATTCTTTTTGTGTATATATATTTGTATATATTTGTAAGTTGGTTTTTATATGTGTTTGCGCATGTCCTGCAGATGAAAAGGACAAATTAAGACTTTTGTACATACATACTCTATTTTCTACCATCATTTGCCTAAGAACCTATTGACTAGAACCAGTATAAATCTCATATAAACCTAACCAATGTGGTTTTTGAGCTTACCATGTAAAGCTAATATGTCACCGCATGCAACTTCACTCTTTTGACAGTGAACCTCATTATATCTGCCTCCCACCACCTAGTGGCAATCAGATGAAGCAACTAATATCGACGAAAGAATGTTGCTCGACATACGCGTCCAAATGGAGGCTCATCTTCCACAAAGTTATGACAATGCGTGAACTTCAAATTTAATTTTGATCGTGCAGAGGCTTGTAATAGGGCATAGTTACTTCCTAATACTCAGTTGTTCAAGCTTAACTCTCTAGAGCTGTCCCTTTAATGGTATACATTTTTAAACATATTGTTATGTTCGATGTAAGAATCGGGTTGAGAGACTTTATTACCAAAATCAGCTTTTGATCGGAAGGCACAGCCTCCACAACAGGCTTCCGACTGACAGGCTTTGCGACAGTACGTCATATCGTCATAAGCAGCACGAGGTTCCCTCGCAAAAGAATTCACACAGCAACCTGGTGATCTCCACAACGCCAACCCATCAGTCAAATATCCTTGATGTGCGAAAATTCAAAACGCCGACTCTGACCATTTCCTCGTAGCAGAACGATTTAGAGTTCAACTGAACATTGTCAGAAAGCTGCACCAGCCAACAAAGAGGAATTTGTTTTGACATTGGACGGTTCAGCGCATCGGAAATTGCCAAAGCCTATGAATTGCAATTATGTGAGTGACTCTCCAGTAAGCCTACGTCGAACACAAAGTCCAACGGTTGGTTGCGTAGCCGTTCGTCCATCTTTGAAGCTGGATAATGGCTGTCTCCCATTGTTAACTGTCTTGGGAAGACTGGTTACAGTCATCAAAGCCAAGTTGTCTTGCGTGTGCGATGACTTGGTCTTCAAACCTGAGATTCGGTCCTCCTCTCATTTTCGAAGCAGGAGAATCGTACCCCAGAGTGACTACAAAAACAAAAATTCGTATCGCAAGTTGTTAGATTATTCACAGCACCGCATCCAGTTGGAGAGACCTAATGTCAATTACTTCATCTCCCAAACCTGACGATTGTGATTCGTATTACCTCTCCAAAGTCACTGTTATCCTCCTCAGAGGTCCCCGGTTCGAACCCCAGTGAAAACAAAGTAAAATGTTGTTTAGATCTTGTCCATAGCCACTGGAGCCTTCAATCAGTCGCAATGGCTTAACATGGTCTAAGTGTGCTGTTGAATTCACTGGCAAGCCCCCCCACCTACTACCTCTTCCTTACGTTCACTTCACCTATCTCTCGCAGTTCAGCCTTATCCTCCACACGCCTTCCTGAAATGCATGACCAAATACGCGACGGAGAATATTGGTTTTAAGTGCACAACAACATTCCATCCGACACAGGTTCAATAATAAACTTAATTAATTTTTGACCAAGAACGAACAGATGCCTTAATTTCGTCGTTATAGAGCGATATTAATGTCAATAATAAACAGAATAAAATATTGTCCCATTCCGCAAATGTGTTGCTTTCTGCACATTTTGGTGCACACGTTGACAGTTTATATGCGGCAGTAATGAAGTACAGATGTGATTGTTCCATAAACCCAAAGCATTACATTCAAAATGATTGTTATTCTCGTGTACAAATGAAAATGAGTGATGGAGCCCATTCTCATGACAAGTCCTCAAATTATAAAAAACTCAAGTCTGTCTCTATTAAACAGTGGCATTTTATTTGATTCGTTTCAAATGTTTGCATCTCACTTTTAGGAAGTAAAGTTGACGATTGATTGAAACGTCTTGCTCACACAATTTCACGACATTGCGCCTAGCTATTTCCTGAACAAGACTTTCATTTTCCTCAATCCCAAAACTGGAACTCTGAATGGATGACCTGATACTCTTTAGTGACTCGGTGCATGTCTAGACTGATGAATAGAAACCAAAGGTGGTGTTTTTTTTCTTCTGACGATCAACAACAACATCAGACTTACCACAAGACTCACTGCTCATTGAAGCATGTTGCAATAATATCCGTTCGGGATATATGCAATTTCAAGGAGAGCCAAGCTCCTTTCAAGGCTCTTTAATCTTAGTAAACTTATAAATTATAACTGAGTCTCTCTCATTTTTAGAGCAGATGGCTGAACAGTATAATCATCCTTAGTGTGTGGACTAAGGCATTGTAGAGAATGAGAATGTTGATGAGCAGGTTACGTTCATCAACGCTTGAATATACGCTTAAATTATAAGTGCACAAAAAAACGATCTTGGGGGCTTAATAATTCATCTCAAAATCTTGGCAGCCCCAACGATATATATGACAATTGTGACAGTCAGTGGTTGGAATCGTGTAAGGTGATAGTTGATCGTAAATAGGAACAATCTTCGGCTTGCGATTGTGTAACGTGACCACACTTTTAAAGCAAAAACACTTAATAATTATAAAATAAAAACAATTTTCATCAAATGAAACGAATCGATTACGAAACCTAAAACACAAACGGAGTGTATAGCAGATACACACTGGGTATACCAAAAGTTGCATACTTATGGATGCAAAAACATTTAAAAAATTATCTAATACATCAACCACACCTACAAATGCGTGAACAAAAGCTAATATCGTAGGCCGCATACAGCAACCTAAACAATGAATGAATAAATTCTGGAATGAACACACAGAAAATAATGATTGGAAGCATTGTTTTTATCTGCGCTTATTTCATAAGCGGCGATAGATATGATGAGTAACTTTAGCAAATTGATATTTAAGCGTATATATGCTTGCAAAAAACCCATAACGTTGTCCATATATCACGATCTTGTCATTATGGCACTTTTTCATTGAAATGACACTGTGACACTTTTGAATCTTGAACATGACACTCTGCTAAAAATTTGAAAAAATTAACAATATTAGAGTTTTTTGAGATGAACGCTCGTTAAGTTTTGATGAATATACATCTGCCATTCCTTTTTTGTATTGAACTTCCACGAATCCAAGCAATTATCTTCTGTAGAGTAGTGGTATCTCGAGTTTTTTCGATTTGAAAAAGTTCCTAGAAGGAGGTATTATTTATTCAAACAGTGAAGCCCAGTCTTCTAATGGCTTATGGCTCCTTGCGCGCTCACATATTTCCTTAAGATCGTTGGTCGCATACCACTCGAGTGTGAGGCTTCCTGGCGCCAGTAGAAAACTCTGAAACTCATAGCCTGACAAAGCGGCGTCCCCTTGTGGAAGCGTTGTTGTAGATGTTGTGCCTTAAACCCAAATCTCGGGGTAGCTTCAAGAATAATGCAAAACGTTTATGACTCTAATATAAGGTATTGCAACGTTAAGACCATAAACGAGTGAGAAGGATTGCCCAATAATAATCCATGCACTTTCGCCGTATCTAAAGTGGATTGTGTGGCTTAAGCCGTAGCACGTCAATGTCGTCGACATATGCGAGCAATCCCACAGACTCATGGGAGTTTGTGCATCAAGTTGTGATCGTCTGGAATTCGATTTATATGTGTTAATTGTCCTACATTTTGAAAGTTGATTAAAATACACAAAAACAGATTTTTTTGTATATTTCCGTTTGTGGCACACTTTGCCTGAAAATTACACTTTTTGGTAGCAGTGAAGGCATCTTTAAAAATAAATGTCCGGCAAAGCTGCTGCTAATAAAACATAATTATAAATTATAAAATACATAAAAGACTCCATAGATCAGGCATGTGACACACTACAGTCCTAATTGAAAATGGTCCCAGCTTCTGCAGCGATCGTTCACGTTGATAGTGTCGACTTTGAACGACAGAATTTGAAAAGCTTTTACTGTAAAAACAGATCCCTACGTTCCTTGCGTTGGGCGCCGTGTATTTAAACACGTCCAGGTCCAAGCTTAATATGAATAACATAAGCGCCCTAAAGTGTTTTACCGAACCTACCTGGAACTAGCAAATTGTTGGCAGACTGTTCAAAATGAGTACGATTATTTAATCATTTAATAATAATATGCGTGGCGCGACAGTCCAAGGCGGACCTGGGCCTAGCTTCTCACCTAATCGTGTTGTGCGTGCTATTCGAGTTCTTTTACGAGTGGAAGGGACCTACAGTTTAATGCCGACTCCAAACGGCGAATTTGAGAAGCTTTTTCTAGACAGGAATACTCTTTGAGTCATTGTCATTGACTCGAAAGAGGTAGAGCCGTGAATTATCAAAGGTTATAAAATTCGGGTATCGAACCTGGCACCCTCAGCGTAGGAGTCGACGCACTTACCCAATACGCGACTGGGACCCACGATTATTTAGCAATAGAATATATTTTTCAAAATTGTTTTTCCTTTTTATGTATATTTTTAATGGCTACAAATTGTAAAAGAAATTGTTCAAAATTCGGGTAAGCGCGCGCTTCAATGATTCAATATTTTGGTTTCTAGCTCAAGCCATTGTTTTTAAAACGGACCACAATTTATATTCCAAAGGATTGATGTCTGAGCTTCTAAATGGCCAGGCATACGTGGAAATGAAGTATAGAGCTACATTCTTTGAGCCAAGTTTGTGTCGTTGTTTTTGGCATATTAACGGGAGCGAAGTCTGTCTGGAAGGTGGTTTATTTTCGAGCAATATAGCCTTAAAAGTCTTAACACCTTTTTCGCAGAAATGGACTGACTCCAACATAAGCGTTTCCCGACTAAACCATCATAGGGGATGTGTGATGTCCACATTCGGGACTTCAAAAGCATGCCATGATGGCCGAGCATAAATTTTGTCATACTTATGAAACGACTCTTGAACGGTGAATATTTTCTAATCAGTAAGAAGAATTCTTCGGTATTAAAGAAGGCCTATTTTATGATTTCTCGTACGAAGCTTTGCTTCATTCCGCGATTCCTGTCTAATGAGGTTAATGGAAAGATCTATATATGTTACTTATCAAATAAGAGTCAAGTTAAATTGGGCGCGTTCAATTGGCTTGGACAATCATCCTTTCGTCAGTCGAAAAATTTGCTAGTACATACTAGGTACAGTCATTCGCCATCTATAGAGTGTGGTTCTCGACATTCTCACAGAACACTGGCTCATTTGGTGAAGTGTCGAAAAACTAGGTGGAACTAAACGCTGGGGCATCATCTACACAACTGACTACTGACCAGCATTGACACAAGAAGGAAAGTTTTCCGGCAGACTCCACTTCCCTCTAAAATGTGACCGCGAAAACGTTATCTCTGTAAATAACGCGAGTTATGGTTTGTCATTCTCATTGTTCGGTTTATGGTGAGACTATGGCTCCACGTTGGGCGCCATTCAAACTTCACCTTAACATGTGAGTCAGTACGCCACCGGTGCGAGTATACTTGTACTTGGTAGCTTTATATACAGAAAAAAAATTCCGCAGTTAAAATCTTATTATTTCATATTTAAACAGAGTTGGCGCACTAGCAAAACTGTCCCGGCAGTCAAAGTGTTAGTTATCAATTTGAATCTAAATTCATCTTGTCAGTGTACTACATTTTGTTCAACTTTAGTTTTATTTCCACAATGATGATTTCAAATTAAATCATTGAACTGAAATCTCGAGTTCATATTATTCAAACTAAAAACTTGTTCACAAGTCGAAGAGTTGACAGTAACCGACTGCAGTCTAATGCATTTATGTATGATATTCAGGAAATCGACAAGAAGTATTTAGTATCCCTTGAAGAAGAGCAAATTCTGTTCTATCTTGTACCTCTCTTAAGAAACTCAGAAGAACCCGCAGAGTCACAACCCCAGGAAAAGTATTTGATTTCATAAAGAATACTATATTACCTAACATCGACTCCTCCTCACTTCCTCAGTGCTTTCATATTTCACATCGTACTTCTTGGAAATATAAAGTTCAGAGACGTATACCAACGTGTAGAGTGAGGCGGATTAAAACTGTGTGGGGTTTAAATCTATTCCACACACATTTGACAATTTCACATGAAATGTTGTGGTTTAAAGTGATGTTACGACCAGAACGTCTAACTCAATGTTTCCCGGAAGTTTCTGGTTAGACCTACTTCAGGTTGAACATTGACCTGGTAACAATGAAAACTTCTGCATTTGCAACTAAATACATGCATCTCCCGTGGCACTCCATGTAAAACCACTTTCCTCCATAGACGTGTTCCAATTTTCACAACTTTCTGTTTTATTTGATATTACTTTGCATCCTGAATCTGAAGTTCTGGATTACATTGATTTTTTGATGACACGTTGAGTAAAATTTGAATACAATCATTCTTTGAGCTCATTTGGAAATCAATAAAATGGCAATGCAGTTTCATAAGTCGGAAGTTTAGATTTCAGGGAATTCACATGTTCGTGCACGAAATCTGCAAAGTGATTCAAGATAATCTAAATTGAATTTTGATTGATTCGATGTCAATTCACGTATTCTCGCATAGATTTCTAGTTCCAATTGATTTTCATTGAGTAACAATCGTGTTACCTTCTTCTCTGAATTGCCATTCGTGAATCTAGGCAATGACTTGAACGAACTGCCATTCTCAGAATCATTTAAATATTATTTTTTTCTCTCTCTTTTGATGGAAAGGATGGTGTTTTGAGGACATAGTCGAGAAGAATTACAATTTTAAGCAAAAAATCTTTAAATCCAAGCCAAAACATTTGTGAACAAAAAGTAAAAATTTAAAGTCTAAAGATGGTCCAATGGTTACATTCATTCTCTTCAATTACGGTCAATGTGAATGAATAGAATTGCTAATCATTGTTCAGTGAAATTGGTAAGCTAAACTTATTCAGATTGTACGTGTGAGCTGAGGAATTTCTTAAATGTTAATCTCGTCTTTGATCTTTATTTATTGACATCACTCCGAAGCCAGTGTACCACATATGAATAAAAGAATTACAAAGTCTTATGAAGGGAAGATTCGACAAGTACTTAAGATGGCACTTCACTCCGGAGTGGACCTTGACCTCAACGCGTCTCCAGCCAGCTCGATCCGCCCGAACCCCAATTCAAAGACTTTTCGGGTCGGAGCATTCGCTCCACATAACAACACACATGACGCTTTGCCAAGTGCTATCGAGAAAAGCCGAAAAAAATACACTGAGTTTGAAGTTACTCGTTCGCCATTTGACAAGCCAATGCTGTCGTTCAAATAATAGTGTCTATGTCAAGCATGTTCCATGCCAATGGTTTATCACACTACAACAGGAGAAACAGATTTCGAATCAATCGCATTCGTTTCATCTCCGAGTTAGAACTACGGGTGTAAGGTCAGCCCACAAAGCCAACATTGTAATAAACAACGAAACAGACTTGACTTTAGAATTAAAGAAGAGTCTAGCTCAAGCCTATACAAGTGCGCCGTTAATCGAAGAATGACGAAACTTGGAAAATGTGATAACTGAATGTTGATATTGAACGAAATGCAATCGATTGGATCTTATCCGCAAAATTCTCCAGATCTTATTCTGGAGAGAGTCCTTACTGACTACAGTCCTGTACCCGTAGACAGGTACTATGAGTTGAAGGCATCCATCATTCCGGCTACTGGAGATGTTGGAAAGGCGAAGAAGAAATAAGAACCGCTAAAAAATTGATTTGTGTTTGCTCAGCTCTAGTAAGACACCTTTAAATAGCTTATTTTCTTCGCTAAGCTCTTGGCATCAAAAAACAAGCCTCTCCAGCTGGCGCCATCTCTGGTTAGCTGCCTCAAGTTGCATATTCCTCTCTTTCAAGAGACTGACGAAAGAAACAGCAGTCGGGAAGAGTTATTCTGCATTTACTCACGTAAATGACGATGCTTGTACCGCGAGATAGACGAAGTTATTGCAGCGCTCTGTCCAAGACGTATTGTGTGTCCTTTTTTGTGGAAAGGATATGCATCGTTTGGACCTTTCTACGCCGGACTTTAGCCATTTCGGTCTTAATGCCAGCAAACACCTCATTGGCGACTCACATTGTTCTGCCAATCATATCAATGTTAGCAAAAACGGCTTCAAGTGACTAGGATGTTTATTAAATTAAGGTTTTAAACGGTGTGCTTTTTGCAAGCGTATATACGCTTAAATTATATGTGCACAAAAAAACGATCATCGGCGCTTAACAATTCACCATAAAAACTCGGCACCACAGACGACATTAATGACATTTGTGGAAGTCAAGTGTGGAATCGTTTAAGGTGATGGTTGATCGTTAATGGTCACAATCTTCGGTTTTTGTGTAGTGCGTAACTTAAAACACATTTTGAAACACTGCAAAGAATCGATTACGAAACATAAACGGAATGTTTAGCCCAGACACGCTGGGTATACCAAAAGTTGCATACTTATGGATGAAAAATCATTTCAAAATTATTGAATACATCCATGACCCCTACAAATGCTCAAAATTGCAGGAAAAAATGCTTTAAGGCGCATAAAATTGTGATCAACCCAATGAATGAATGAATAAATAAATAAGGAATGAATTATCGATAACACACGAAAAATAAAGGTTGGAAGCATTGTTTTTATCCGCGCTTAACTTAAGCAAAAAAAAAAAACACACCTGAATCTGCCTAAAACGACAACTAATTACAATCTGATTCTAAGATGCAACAGAAAGTGGGCGGTTACCACCGTAATAGCTTCGTGGGTCCGTAGAAATAGCGGCAATTTAATGATGAGACCACTGGGACCTCCATTCACCTCTTAGAGTAATTGCTAATTCGAAAATTAGATTTGAGTGTATATATTGACTGTACAATGATACAGGAAGATAATTTGCATTTTGTTTCTGCATTTACTCTTTCCTTCATATAAATATAAATTGGATGTATTTTCCTGTACACATTGTGGAATTTTGGAAGCCTTCTTGGAAAGTTTGTGTCATGCCCAGGTCTAAAAAATATTCCTTTACTTATTCTATATACATTTTGTAAATATTTTCACATTTCTATACAAAAAAAATAATTCAAATGGAACTATGTACCCTTCCTTATTTTTCCTCTGAAACATTGCATTTCCCACCATCTCTCAGAGTGAAAAACCAGCATTTTGTTATACCGCACTTTAAGATATGTAAGATATGTTCTTGCCTCCAATGGCTGAAAAGCACGAGCCATTCCATCGAGACCCAACTTATACTATTAAGAAGATCATTTGCAAATTTCTAGAATGTTAGAAAAAATAACATAAATTAAAAGCATCACCTTGAATGAAGAGCGATTATTTAATCAGTTATCGATATATGAAACATTTATATAAATCTGTTCACTATTTTTCTCGCAATTAAGTTGAGTTTTATGATTTAATTTAATTTAATATTATTTCTTATTTTTAGTTTTTTACTCATTTTTATAACTTATACTGACAACCGAATGTTTTCTTAAACGTTGTCACCCTTTCAGGTTTAAAGAGCAGGAGGCATCAAATCTAATTGAAAGATCGTACGTATATCCAAAACAAATATTTTACAACAACAAAACTCTTTTAGTTTGTCATTGCAAAATGTTTTCATTTGTTTTGAGTTGAATTTGATTGACAAAAGAAAAGTCGATGCTAAACTTTATACTGCAGTAGCTGAGATGTACTTCATATACTTTTCTGTTAATTTAAGTTACCTTTTTTTGTTCATAAATTTGCCTTTCTTTTAAGTTGAATGGCTTCAGTTAACTGATTAACTTGAGACTGAGTTATTGTTTAAGAGCTAATGTAGGCGCATCATAGATTCGTTTTATTTTCATTCGTTTTGCTGGAGAACTCATGTGCTTTTTGAAACGAGCTACTTTATGATAGACTAACTTGTAAGAAATCTGAGAATGCCTTGATGAGTATGATCAATTGGATATTACATCTAGAGCAAGCTGTTCATTTATGTTATATTGTTGGGTTCGAAATTCATTTATTCATTTTTGTTGTTGTTAAGTTTTTTTTTTCACGATCATCTTTTATTTGTGTTCTGTTAAAACAAGAAAAAAATGCTTGTAGTTGGATAGCAAACTAAACTAAGTCAGAAAATAATTACAATTTTATCTTGTGTGCGTCCACATAACGATAAACTGACATTTTTTAAAAGGTGTGGGTATAGATGTGTGTTGTCGCTTTCACTTTAGCATAAGTCCATTCATCAGAGTGAATGTCTCAGCAAAAATGTTGGTGCACTGTTAAAAGACATCAATATGAAGAAACATGCATCGTTTATTTACTTTTACGTTCTGTAATATCGTTATTATGACATTTGTCGTCCCCACGATAGAGGAATGGGGCGAGGCCGATTGGAAGGGAAATCCAGATAGACGGATCCAAAACGGAGGAAGGCACAGGATACACTGGGTCGCCAGAGATTTCCATGGCTCTCCGTCTACCGATTCACTTCATTCAAAAGGTGCCCACTAGGCAGTCGGTACATCCTTTTCTGCATCTCACCAATCAACTTCAATAACGTAAAACTCTGCCGGATATCTCTAAAGGATATAGCCCCTGTGCACAAGGGTATTCCGGGCAAAGAAAGATCAATGAAGTAGCAATGCAGAGGCGGGTCCGTCACTTCACAGAATCAGGAAACATATCTGAAATCAAGAAAATCACTTCTACTGACAAACGCCATAAATGTGGGCGAAAATAGATACATACTTGTAGGAAAACGATGTGGCCTTAGATAGCGTCTAAGACAGGTCAATATCTAAACGAACCTAAAGCTCACGTAAAGTTAGCCAGAATCCAATTATTAAACTTTTAGGCGCAATAGCTGGATAGTGTCTCATACGCAATCAAGCAAGACGACCTTGAGCGCCCTATAATGGCTTCTGTAGAAGGTGCTTGGATCAGAAAGAAGATGAAACTGTATTCCCTACCTCAGACCGTGCTGAGGCAAGAGGGAGATTACTTGGTAGCTATCCTTTTGACAACTTTGAGGTTATGACATCCTAAGAAACCCCAAAACAACAATTGGTTATAAGATGGTCGAAACAGCAGAAAGGTCGACGAGGAGTCAGGGCGAAATAGCCGATTGGTAACAGCAATCAGGACCATAAAGGTCTAAGTGAAGCATAGTTTTTGCAGTAAGCATTGCAAAACACCCTTGCACAGTAACATCGGTGATCTGGTTTTCGTGTTGTCTTACGATGTTCTATAAACGAATTATCCTTCTTTTGGAAGAAGACATCAACTCCAAAACTTTCTGTGAGAAACGCATTGAATATTCGAAAAAGAGCATAAATAATACTGGCCCTGTCGCTTTTTTTCAATTGTAACTTGACAACTTTGAACTTTCACTGTGAACTCATCATTAAACCAATGTCAAAACATTTTCATCGTGCTGAACTTCATGAGCGAAGAACGTTTATAGGCCAACTATAGTGCGCATGAGCTAATGTCAAGCGCGCATGGATGAGTGAGCGAATACACTCACCTTGATCAGACATGCTATATTGGAGTGTAGGAACGTTTGAACTGAAGACGAGCAGTGTCTCTGATATATATGCAACTCTAAGAGCATAGGCGTTGAATTCAAACTTTCGCTGATGACAGTCTCTCAGCTTCTCATATTCGTTACAAGTCTCACAACTTGCTCATCAGCCGTAGAGTTGAAGTAGAATTGAAATGGCAGCACACACTGAGTGTGAATGTTTTCTTAGCATTTTCGAAGGAACACTCCATTTTGTATAAATAAAAGTAAATTTCTTTAAATTTAACGAAAACCCTCAACTCACATATTTTGATAGATGAGTATTGCCTCCATTTTGTGTGTGAATAAAGATGAAATGTATTGAATGAACTCTTAAAGAAGTTAAGTGTTCATTTCAAAAATGGAAAAACGGTTTCGGAAGGGACTTTGGCGGATTAAGTGAAAAACCTTTAAAAAAAAAAGGAATATAATAAGGCAATTTCATAAAATGATTACCATTTTATCCGTACTTGCTGGGAAAAAAACCCAATGAGTTGGAAGGTGTGAAAAAAAATACATCCATAGATTTTCTTTTACACATACAACACGCTTGCCAAACTGTGGGTCTATGAATTCAATGTTCTCACCAACATTGGATCCCGGATCACCAATATATTGAAGGCATAAATATTTCCATCGATTCTTGGTATGGCACTAACACGTGTTTCTACAGGAATGTCCGCAATGAACTGATTGCTTAATAATTCCATGTTACTAAACTCGAATATAAACAGCTTTTGAAATGATGCCCCCGAAACGCCGTGAATTGTAGTTCTTTGCTTTTGGCGTTTGTATGTTTAAAAACATTATTGCATATAGTTTCCACTCACCCTTAGTATTTAAGAACTCTATTTTTTAAACGTCAGCTTAAGGGAAAGTGAGGAACTTTGAAGACAATTTTTATTCACACCTAATTGTGTGTTCCCCTTAACAAACACTTCAGTGGTCACTGGAAGTTCCCTTAGTTCTTATTAACACCATAATCAACTGGAGTAAGAATGGAATAATATAATATAATATGGGTGGCGCGACAGTCCGAGGTGGACCTGAGCCTAGGTTCTCAGCAACCACTTGTGTTGTGCGTGCTATTGTTCTTTCACGCGTGGAAGGGACCTACAGTTTAATGCCGACTCCGAACGGCGAATTTGATTTGAGCTTTTTCTAGACAGGAATACTCTTTGAGCATTGTCAGTGACTCGAAAGAGGTGGAGGCGTGAATTATGATAGGTGGTCCACTACACCACGGCGACCACCAGAATGGAATTCAATGCATCAAAAACTCAATGATGGGTCCTGTCACTTAAGCGAGCCCTTAAAATTCTTATATCTATGGAAACGGAAGACCTTTAATCCATGGTATGTGTGTCATCATTGTATATGTATAGTTGGCACGATCAGATTACTTGGCACAATCCCTTTCGCGCACACTTTATACAACATTTTTATAGTGCCTAGATCGTTTGATTTGACACCTCTAAACGTTTTTATCATGGATACGTTTCAATCATGGATATAAGCCAACAAACAGGCATCGTCAGACCTAATATTGAACGAGACAGCCGTATCAATAGAAATGTACGCCCAAGTCTTTAAAAATTGTGTTCAAATATTCGACCGCTGCAAACATACCCGTTGGGAACAGAACGACGTCAAATTCCATACACTAAGGTTGTAAAATGTAAAATTGTCGAGAGAACTCAATTTGTTTGCGTTTTATATAAAAAAAACTTGTTAAGTCCTTCCTGGAAAACCCAATTGATGAGTGGACTAGAAACATATCTTGTCTTATTGAAACAGTTATTGTAAAGAAGCTTACCAACATTGTGTCAACTCAATGTAACTTCTGACTTTTTTTAAATATATCCCTCAACACTCTGTCACTCAATCGAAACAGTTTCTATACAATTTTGTTACTTCAATGTTCAATCCGAAGATTTATTTCCTTTCGACCTTGTCTTCGACTCAAAGTGTCTTCCACTCCACGATCTAAGGCAAATCTTCCTGCATATGGTTGCTCATTTTCTTGTCATTTTTGTTTGCACTGCATTCAATCCAATCGAGAGCAGAGATCTTTAAATTGTTGTCCCCCAGTTGACACCGTAAATTCAAACGCAAAATATTCGCATGCAAATTTTAGATTTAAAATAGTCAACAATTCAATTGGCGTTCACTTTTTGACAGTCGCAATTTACAATCGACACTTGTTATTCTTCAAAACCCAACAGAGAAAACAAAAACAAAAATATCATAAAAGATATGTGTGTCTTGTGGGGAAAGCCATTAGTGATGATCACTGGCCAACCCACACCATCCATCCGCGCACAGTCGCAGGCGCAATTCATGTCTCAGCTCATGTGAAAAGATACATTATTACTTGCGGCTTTGCTTTTGCATACATTCTGTTGTTTTTATTCTCATCTGTTGTGGCACGCATAAGGCCATCCATAATCTACGAACACAGCCGCTGTCGTAGATACTGAATAGCACGATGCGGCGCGGCGAGGCGTGGCGTACTTAAGATTGAAACAAAAACAACAAACAAAAATAAATAAATAAATTAAATATTGCAAATAGAAATTTCACGGGCCAAGACAATCTGCACTTCATGTGCATAATTAATTTCCACGGCATTAGTACTCGATACGAAAATAGAATCGTAATTTGCATTAAGCGAGTATTTATACAAATAAATACTGTTGAATGTGTACACAAAGTCGAATTTTGATTAGTAAATATTTGAATTTTTTTTTCTTCCCCCACAGTGTGTGTGTGTGTGTGTGTTTCTTAGAGGGGCGCTGATGTTTTCTTGATCGGAAGAAGATCTTATAGAGCGCATCAGTGATGGAAAGCTTTTGAAAAGAGTTGTGTACATCATGCTTCGTTGTGTTATAAAATGTTATCTTTTAAACAAATATATTTGCATTATCTGATTCATCTTTTTTGGCTGTCAAGTCATTGTTACATCCTTGGGAATTTCCAGACTCACTGTCGACTGAATTGCTAACTCAGATTCATGTACAAAACATGGTTCTGATAGACCAGAGTCATTGAGACTCTAACAACTGAATATGTATGATGAACATGATATGGCCCTATAGCTCCTGCGATAACAACTTATGTTGTGCACGTTAGGGTGGAGAGGACCTAGAGTTTTATTCCGTCTCCAAACAGCAAAGTTTGGGAAGCTTTTTCTAGACAGATGTAGTCTCTGAAAATTGAGGGCCGTCATTTATGGATTTAGTAGTCGATGATGTAAATTCAATAAAGTTATCTAATTTCACCATTTGTAAATTCGTTTCGAGTAAAACATTCATACTGAGCCTTACATCAAACGCTCGCGCTGGTTATCGTTAAAGCACTCATAATGGTTGTAAAAGATCAACAGTGTAGGCAAAAAAAAAAAAACCACTAACAATATTAAACACGTATAAAGCTTATTATCATAATTTATTTTAATAAGTTTTACTATACTCAATACATTTTATGGACATTATCATGGTCTATTAATGAAATATAGCGTTTCCGTGTCTAAATGTCCACACTATTCCTCGATACAGACATTAGTGTGTTTTCAATTAAAAAAAAAAACACCAAAAATACGTGCCGATTTTCTCTTTTTCGGCTATTACATCGCACTTAACAGTGCATCTTATTGTTGACATAACCACTTAAATGGAACCGACCTTGAATTAAAATATTGATGAGATTTTGCATCGTCGCAATCGATCGTTGACAAGAAGTGATAATGTCGATAATTCTGTCGCTTTGTTGGGCACTGTGCTTAAATTTCAAAAACCTTAATTATAACCTGCAAAAAGAGAATAACAATTACATATGTAGGTATACTGGAAGATCAAAAAGTTATTTGTACTTAACATTGGTTGGTCGTATTTGAGTCGCCCTGTATTTGAATAATCCATTCCCTATCAACTCTATTTTAATGTATTTAAATGCTTCTTGTTAATTTTTCAATTCTACAAATGTCTGCCATCCACTATCACCTATGAATTGGCCGCCTGACAATTATTGGTAGAGTAGGCTCTTTAACAACATATTTTAAACCTTTCTTTCGGGACAATTCTGAAATGTCCCGAAAAATTCTGAAATGTCCAAAACCAGACACATTCACACATGTTCATCCAGAACGTTGTCCAAACATTTTTGTTGTTGGCATAGAAATTTTATTTTATTTAGATCTTAATTAATTTCCAGGTTTTTTCAGTGACCCAGAAACAAACACCAAATTTTGCCTTTTTAAAATGTTTGACTTTGATTTCATATCATTTATCCTTTTCTTTTTCTCTCATTTGTATCTAATTAGACATTTTTATCTTTTCCCGTCTTAAGCATTGATTATGGCAAATACATGAGGATTTTAAGCATTTTTCTTAAAGTTCCACCTTAAAGAAAGTCGCTAATATTGCTAAAACAAGTTCTGCCTTACACAAAGTCATGACCAACAGAATAAGAAATATTAATATATTTTTCTTAAAACTTAATCAAATTCAAAAATAAGCTCCTTCTTTGGGTGATGCTGCAATTTAAGGGGGGCTTGGCTCAAGCTTCTACAACAAGAGCAGTCGAGCAGAGGAATATAATAATAATAATAATCATGTTTACAAAGCGAGCCACCGCACAATTTACAATTCAGAGATTTGATGTACTGTATGATGTCATATTATATCTTTCTACTGAAATACATCTCAAAAACAAAACAAATTTTTATTACAATTACACAATTATTGTAAGCAAAGGGAAAGAACAACAAAAACCATTTATTTAAGGAAGAAAAAAAAAGATGCATATAATGTCACGCCGACTTCAAATCGACAAAAATGAACACAACGCTTAAATTAAAGTTACTGTCTCTAGTCGATTTAAGTCCAGTCTGAGGTCTACCTTAGGCCAAGGCTTGAATAAATTAAAATTAACGTAGACTAACTTCATGTTTACTACAAAACGTCAACTTTGCAAACCGTATTATCTTGGCAAATTTTTGGCATCACTTGCATTCAGAAAAGCCATTTGAAGTCAATATGCCGTAAAAATCTTGCAAATTTGTGGCAGATTTCAACTTCTTCCTCTGCCTCATTTTGTAATCTTGAATGATTTCATGAACTCAGCCGTAGTCTTAGAAAATACTTGTACATCTTAGAAGTCTTAAGTGACTGTTGTCCTTCCTTGCTCGGATCATAGTCACAACTTTCACAGAATCATCTCCCTTATCCTCACGAACAATACGCCAAGAGTGGAAGACCAAAGAAAGGATCCTCAAAGTTCGCCATTCGGAGTCACCATAAAACTTTAGGCTCCCACAATTCCTGCTTACCGCAGACTGTAGCCAAATGGAAGTCGCAGTAATTCCAAAAATGTGGCGGTGGTGCCGTGGCGTTGTGAGTATGTTCGCCGACCCCTGCGCAACTAAATTTCGATGCCTAGGGTCGACTCCCGGTGCAACAGAAAAATAAAAAAAAATGTTTACCTCTTTCCAGTCACTGACAATGCTCAAAGAATATTCCAGTCTAGAAAAAGCTTCTCAATCTTGGCCGTTTGGAGTCAACCGTAGGTCCATTCCGCTCGTGAGGGAACAATAGCACGCAAAACAAAAGTGGTTGCTATTAGAAGCTAGGACCTGGACCTCTATGGGGCACCAATATTATATTATTATTTTTATTATTAATCCCAAGAATGTCACTGGAATCCGAGCGTATACTTGCTAAATTTAGAGCAACAAAAATGGTCACGATTTGAAATACTCTTGTGGATTACTGACGACTGCCAAACGTCTTGTCGAGCCCCGAAGCCTGCAGACACACTCTTTACAAGCAGCGGAGTATTATATCAACAACATCTATCACCTTAGCGGGCCAGTTGACTCTTTTCTTTACCTCTACAATACTTCTGCTTCAAACAGAAAACTTTACTAATGTAGCTGCAAATCGCCCCGTAACTTATCAGTGAACAATGTTCAACAAATGCACGCATGTGCCAGTCACTTTCAGTCACGTTTTGAGTGAGGAATATGAAAATTATGAAAACGAGGCGAACAATACTTGACAATTGCAATGCAGCGCAAAATCGATTACGCAATACTGCATGCAGTTAATAACCAGTTATCGACGTGCACTGAAGACTAAATAATTAATCCGCACGACAGTCGCGTATTCTAATGAATATGTATTGTGTATGATTTTCAAAATCTGTGACATTAATTTTTGCTGAAATGCTGGTCTGGCCTGGTCTGTCACGGATGATGAAGTTTCATTTCCTGTGGAGTCTGTTGCGAATTGTGGGAGAGGTGGGAGGTGGTCATGGAAGGGCCTATCCCAGAAATTGAGTTGGAGTGTGATGAATCGAAGAACACCCGAAAGTTTTAGTTGACTGTCCAATACTATACTGTGTTCTCATCTTTTCTGCTCTTGACCTCATCCTTGACTGTCCAATACTATACTGTGTCCTAATCTTTTTTGCCCTTGACCTCATCCTTAAGATGGCGGAGAATAGCGACGCGGCTTGGCTGGCAGCAGTCCAATTTTTGATCTCCCAGTTCAATAAGTGCTGGTTCATTCCAGCAATAGGGTCTGAAATCTTGACATCGAGCTTATCCAAAGTGGTTGACTTGTAAACTAGACTAAGGAATTGACGACAGTCTCATGTCGCATGATCAATTCAATGTCACTCACTACTTGTGCCGAATGCCACTCACTACTTGTACTCTGAGCTTGGGCGACGCTTCTCCTCCTCGTCTCTGCACATGATTGAGCCAAAGACATCTATTTCATACCTGATGCAGAACTGATCAAAAATCTGTTGCATTCTCAAAGACGTTGACAAATCCACATCGTTCCTTCGACCAGTCTCGCCTGCTCAAACGGAAGTTTCTTCTGAAAGCTCCTTCTCTCACACTCCCAACAGACTGACCAGCTGCTGCCTATACCAAAGCCACAAAACAAACAAATAATCAAATCATATTTGAAAAAAAAAAATAGAAAATTATTGGCCACACATTGTTATCGAGTCGATAGCAAAACTGAGAGAAAACAAAACGCAGAGAGAAACAAACCCGAAAACAATAATGCTTTCCCATATAGTACTGCGTACATATCCAACACACCAGCATCGCACACACATATCAATGGGGGGAACAAATTTATTTTATTATATTCTTATGTAAGCTAGAAAGCTAAATAAAATTATTAACCACAGCAGAGGCGCTCGCGCTCGCTTAAGTGGTCCATGTAGTCATGTTTTCATGAATCTCGACTGCTTCGGCTGTGTCTGGCGACGACAATAAGGGCGCGCAGTTTACTCTCATTTTGCGATGTGGTTACGCTAATGTTCGTTTCCGAAAGCACTGTCGTGTTCCACACTATCCGACGGCTAATGCGTCGGCCTGTCATAGATCCAAAGACACCAGTCGCAACCGCCGGCATAACCCGGGATATGCCTTCCACTCTCTAGTCACATTCGAAATGTGAAGTGAGATACCGTGAGAAAAAAAAAAAAAACGCAGAAATGTTAAATCCGTTGCGCGTACACCGCCGTCGTCGTCCGTGAAAATTTTGTTCGTTAAGTGAGAAGATTTGATGTTGTTTTATTGTACTGATTGAGTTCGAAAAAATATCCTCGAGGAAAAAATAACAAGTGAAATATGTTCGGATTTCAATCAGCGCATTTGATGGAAAATGGAGCATAAATGTGTGTGAATGTTTAAACAACTTGATGGGTGAATTAAAACAGAACATGATTCCGACAGTGTTCGAGGATGAGGATGATCTGGCTGCGGCTATCGCTCTCGAGCGAAATAATATGTTTCACAAATCGAGAAGGTACTGACGCGAGTTGCTCTTGGATATATTTTTTTCCCTTTTCTTTTCGTTCTGTTTGCCTGAGGCAGAGGCTGTTTTTCTTTCAGTTTTGTGCCCATTTTGTTTCTATTTTGCCTTTGGTGATTCAATTTAAATATATTTTTTAATAAATGTTTTGCGGTTGCATTGTGAATATCAATTGAAAAATACAAATATTTTAATTGTGAGTCGGTTGTGCAGAGAAAAAAATTCTATTGATTGTTGTGTTTGTGTCTTCCTAAGTCCTTGCGTCTCCTTTTAAAGTGAAAGTTGAAAAATTGAAAAATATCGAAGCTTCACGTTGAAGAAATAATTCAAAATGATGCCCTGGATGTCTTAGAAAATTATGATTTGCTCAACTATCGGTAATGTGATCCTTAACTGTATTCGGCCAACATAGAATGCGAGGGGGAATTATTTGTATTTTCCCTTAAGAATTGTGTGAACGTTTTTTCGAAAATGGACAGAAACTGTTATGGTTCCCTTAATTCGACTAAGACGTGTGCTTTCCAGTGCTCTCTGAAAAGTGAAGTAATTTCGTAAAAGGGACGAAAAATGTCTGCGTTTTTGGTTCGAGAAAAAGAAAAAGAAATCAAAACATCATCCGCACTTATCATCTTTGCTTCCTCTGTAAGATTACTTTCGAATTGAAATTCTGGCTTCGTGGGTGTTGTATATCCTGGAAGATGCCGCACTCATCAGTGGCGTCGCTCATAAGTTCGTCGACTCCTATGCCTTTGATTTCAATTCAACTCCGAAAACAACTACTTCCTTACTTTCGCGTCGCTTAAAATGCTCCAAAAATCAGTTCATTCAATTGAAGAACAGGTTTGTCAAACTTGGAGAGTCGGAATCTGTATAGAAATGCAGCTCCACTGTAACTCCACTCACGTAGTCACGTAGATTGGGAACAAAGCGTTGTTCGTTCTTCAATAAAACAGGGAATATGATTTTGCATTCACTGATTTTGAATGCAAACTGTTGATTTGTGCATCCGTGAATTCCCATAGATTACAAAAATGCTTCACGGAGCAAAAATAAGACTTGAAATAGAATTAAAAGGCTGGCATGAAAATTGCAGTGAAAGTCCTGGCCGGGAAGATTCTGAGTACTGAGTTCACATTTGTCACAGTTCATGATGTTTAGGGTTCCGTGAATGTGGAAAGGAACATTCACGCTTCAACCATGCAGAGTTTATCTCTAAGCTGTCCATATACTGTGAACGTAGAGTTTTATGCAGTAGTGTAGTGGTTTTTTCTTCCAACTAAATCCGGAATCATTTATATCGCTTCGCTTGCAATATTGATTTTGAAGAATGCACTTTTGATTTTTTTCCCTCAAATAACCAGTTCTTTTACTTTCAACCAAATTTTTTCGAAATGTAAGCAAATAGCCGATTTGAAAAGTTCGCCAACCGAAGTATGTCGACTACGTTAATTCGCCTATGGAAACATCTCAGATTGAACCTTCCATTCTCAACCGTAAAAGGGGACCAGACGTTTACATGTCTACACAGTCTTCTTGTACCCACATTGAGCATACAACACTTTGTACGCAAGCTGGCGCAATAGAAGCAGTTGGCAAAGATCATGTGTTAAATATGGCCTACTAGACGATATTGCAGGCACATGGGGTAGGCCATATTACACACAATGTTGATTTTTTGCTAATGTTTAACTTAATCACACATTAAGTACTATTTAACCTTAAAAATATATCATAAAATCAACAATCAATCACTGTGAAAACACTTATTTAAACATACCAAGAAATTACAATGAAAACAGAAAAAACACAATTATACTCCTAGGTTGTACGTTTCTCGCACCAGCTCAACGACGATAGGTTCGGGCAGAACCGATTCTAATATGTTTGTTGTTAAATAAAGTTTAACTCTGTGCGTTTCCGCTCTTAGGAGATATAAGGGTGGGCCATATTTGCCGCACTTACCATACTGCTTATCATCCAAGAAACACGATGGACATTTGTGACTTCTAATCTGGACGAATCGTCGACGAATTTCAAATCGTTTTAGCTATGTGCCGGCGGTATAATTAATTGTAGAAGGTCTACAAGTTATGAATATTTTGCAAATTTCCCCCATAAGTAGCTTCTTTTCGCGGTTGCACGTCGATTTTCCTATTCAATACTTCATTCGTTTCTGGTTTATTAAAATAAACTATGCCTTTGAAATTGCAACACAGAAATTAGTCGAGAGACGTTAATTCTGGCGTACTTTTCAGGGAAATTGCTGGAATTCGTGAAATTATTCTTCCCGGGGACTTTGTAAGACAGAATGAAGGCGGAAAAAAGTCTTCTTATATCCTATTTGGAATACTCTCATTCGATCAGAGTTCAAAAAATGCAATAGATTTGGAAAACAATCATGAACAAAAAATGTTCTTTATGCTGTTAACTATTTTTAAGGATATAGCAGACTGTTGTGGAATAAATAATTGACATGGAAATATCATACAGTCATGCAGTTAACACATTCAATAAACTGCTGTGTCATCTATATTATTTCCACTTCCGGTATCCATTTTGCACCATATATTTCAGTGGCTTATGTCCTCTTTTATAATTTCATCTCCACAGTTGTGTACACTTGTTAGTTAAATTTATAGGAATGTTTCGTATTGGTACACTTTTGTTTTGTAGGTACACTTTCAGAAAATTTCAAACTTTGACTGGAGCTCGGAGGAGCTTTTTTTGTAGGACTAGCCAAAGTCTCATAGTCTGTTAATCTTCCATCTCTCTTTATGGATTTTCTCTTTACGGTGACATTTTATAAATATTTGGGAATATCATATTTGTACCTTTTTCCTTGATGTATTAAGTGAAAACCAGGAAAGCTTATTTTTTCTTTATTTAATAACAAAAGTGCAAAAAACTAAAAACTTTCATGTATAAAAATGGACGATTTTTCGGTTGTATGAAAGACCCAACTTCCTGCCCCCTAATAAACATAAAATGAAAAAAAAAAATAAAAACTATATTTTTGAATAGATTATTACAACAATGAGCAATCAGTCTTTGTTGAAAGCACAAATTATCAGTATCCATATCTATCTTCATGGTAAACATTTTTTTTGAAAATGTGGTTTTCCGTATTGAATTATAATTACAGTGGACTCTCCCTAAGTCAAAACTGGTAACCCCATCTTGATGGCCCAATAAAAAAAAAACCGATCGGGACAAGAACAAATGCATACTGGTCCTGTATCGAGCCAGTAGACTTAATTCTTCTGCTTAGCTGGACTAAGATCCAACCTTTATTGGAGTTTTTGTTTTGAAAATGTGGTTTTCGTAGATCGACTATTTCCGTAGTCAATTATATTTACAGCGGACTCTCCCAATGTCAAAACTCTCTCTACATCGAACTTTTTCGCCATATTTTACATACATTTCCCTCTATTTTCCATACAAACACATTCTCTTAAACAAAACTTAAAGAGAAACTCCTGTCATCACCATCTATCAACACTATATACCATCCCATTTCCATTCCATTCCATCCCATCCGTTCATAAATGTATCTCTTTCTCATTTTCTATAAACATTCACCATCTCCCTCCCTGAATACCGTTACTATTCACAATTTATGATGTATGACGAGAGTCGATGTAATTACCTTACAGAAGACAAAGGACGTGCTGAATAAAGAGTTTTATCATTAAATAGTTGCAGTGTAATTTTTAATCGACCATCGTGACACTCCCTCTAACTCGAACAAATTCTGGATGGATCGTGTTCGCCGTGGAAGTTCGACTTTGGGGGAGTCCACTGTATTTTTATACACTTTACTTAACGGCTCTTAAAAGTAAAGAGGAGACAAAATTATTAATAGAAATAATAACGCTATTGGAATGTATAATAGCAATAGATAAAATATAAAAGACTCGATTTTGAAAGACACTGCCCGTCGAGTTTCAACAAGAATTTTGCAGAGTTAATGCGAAGTGGTTTCATAGTACAGGTGCGATGGGTTCTTCATCCCTGTTTCCTTCGTGTGGGATCATTCGCAAAATGCAAGGCTTGTCGCGGCCAAGCAATCTTCAGTATTCTATTTGGTAACATGTACATTTGACTTTTCCACGTGTTCAAATTTGCCAAACAAAATTACTCTTGGAAAATGTGTAAAATAAAACTGGAATCTAATTTCCGAACAGAAGTTACATACGTCTGATCGTTCTGCCCGAAGACTCTTCATATAGTTTTTCTTATTCTCCATGCAGAAAGTGCTGCTTCTTTTCTCTAAGTTAAGCTGCAAATAAATACAAGGGAAGCATTCCAAACGTGTGCTCCTGTCTCCATTGCATTTAATATGCAGACACTCTGAAAAGATTATCAAGAGCTAACCATAACTCCTCTCATATTTCAATCTTGCCAGCACATTACAGCAGATATTGTACAGGGTGGGCAAAATATAACTCTTTGATCGACACGTTGTTCCCAGCCATATTCTCATCTGAGCACATCGTACGTTGAAGATGACCATGAGTTTCGGCCACTAGCATACCAGTCTGAAGAACTTACACACAACACTCGCGGTGGGTGCTTCATTTCGGCCAAAACTTCTTTTCAAAAACGCAGTCCTTGGGCTAAACAGCGCTCACTTTGAAAACAAGTTTACAATATTTTCCAACGTTGTTCAAGCATAAAGCGACTCATTTCGTTCTGCGGAGGCATGGTACTGACTATCTCTCAAGTTTCGGAGCGGAGAATACCTGTCAGTGTCAAAATATGCTATGATTTGCAAAAAAAAGACCACTAGATGTCCCACCCTGTATATGAATGACCACCAGCTTTCTCTTCCTTTGAGTTTTTTCAGAGTACATCAGAACATAAACCCAATGCCTTGCACAGTCCCTTTTAAAAATCCCCAACTTGATATTCAGTATGTTCTGAGTATTTTCACCATTACGTCCTCGTAATTCACTCCAATAACTACCGGCTCTCGAAAGCACTTTCATTCATTTTATGTTCACCTTAAGGTCACTACCTGCGTCATGAAAACTAAACATTTTATGGCACGAACATTACAGCGTACTTGGCCCTGAAATTGCGTGAAAATGCCCATACGTCCGGCCGGCTGTTTCGCCTGTATTCCGAAACATCTGAATGGGTCAACAGTTTCATACCGATTTCGATAGATTGGGTTTGGAACATACGGATAGGGGTTCAATTAAGCCTTTCTGGCTTCAATTATATTTTTTGTTTATATTTGAGAGCTAGTTCGGAGGCATCAGTTGCAATACGACTGCAGTGCCTGCTCGCTTGTCGTTAAAACTAAATTCGAATCAAACTCCGAACACGGTCACCGTGGGTTTGTGGTTAACTGCGTCAACATGTCGGTAGTTAGCTGCAAATCTGTCCATTTAGTGAGCTGCTCTTACTCCAATCAAGTGCGATTGTCAAAAAATGAATAATGACCTATAACTCGCCTTTTGTGACAAACTTCGACGAACGTCCAGCCGCGCTCTCACCTCGTGATGAAATCACGGACATACACACGACGTCATACGCACAATTCTAACTCCACTTACATCCTTCCCACGAAAAATAACCAAAAGTTCGTCTAAAATTGCCTTCAAGTGTGGTTTGCCTTTTTTTAAGGACTCGGTCGTATGTGGAACATTTTTGGAAAACTCCCAATTTTTGCTCCACATTCGTTCCACACTTTCTGCCTGATTTTCGCAGTCACACAATTTTGCATTTTCTTACAATTCACTGCCATCCAACAAATCTCAGAACCCAAGTCGACTGAAAATGGACACACCTCCCCGAAGATGGCCGCAATAAAATTCTAGGTCACCTCCTACAGACCGCATTAAGGCAAGTCATGTGAATCTGTGCGCAAGCACGAGGAAGCATATGATCGCTGCACTTCCCAAAATTGTAATATTTTCGCAACCAGCTTCGCCTGATTAGACCAGCTAGGCAGTCGAACGGTTGTCGAAACATTCCTCGCCATAGCTCATTCGCACATCCTGATGATCTTGTCTTTGACGTCCACCCCGTGACGTGATCACGTGAAAAAGAAAAAGAAATTTCATTATAAACCCCATCGAAGAAGCGGAAGCTATTAATGTTACGAAACAACCTTCACAGAGCACTGATCTTTCAATTCAAGACCGAGATCTGCGAAAGCACATCCCTCGCATCTACAACGACTCGGCGATTTTTCAAAATCTCATTCGCACCCCCTCCCATGTGATATTTGTTTTTATTTATTGTTTACAAACATTCACAACACAATGACTAATGCGCTCGCTCGCATTGTAACAGCGCCGAAAATAGACGCCACGTCGCGGCGCGGTCTTCGCCGCGAATTGACTGCTGCAGCAGCCTTTCAATTGGCCGTGTCGCTGTCAGAACTCCTCGCCAGCGTCTGAAGAACATAAAATCAAAGGTGCATCTGTGTATCCGTTGAGGTCATTAAATGACTAATTAAATTATACATTCTCCAACGTTGACTAGGTGGGCTCTCGTTAAGGATTTACGCGATTCGCGAATCGAATCGCGTACGGATGTGTCTCATCTTTGGCCGAGTGTCTCTGATGCTGTGACCGTGGGCGCGGTACGAACGAAAATAGACGCCTAACCTCGGCCAGTCGGTGCTACAACGGTCAATCCGATCATATCTCCCCGTCTAGGGAATGTGTGGATGAATTGTAGGAATTTTTATTTACAGACACACACTATATGTGTGCAGCCGATACGTAAGATTAATGCCTCGCAGATACCGTTGGAAGCGAATAAAGGAGAAAGGGCATTGCCATTCGGCACTTAATAACGTGAAGCTATTCGCTGCGGCCGACAGCTCTGACAGAAGTTATGTAATTTTTGAATTTTATGTAAATCGAAATATTCAAGAATCCATAGTACAATATATTTTTTTATTGCGTTTTAATGGAATAAGCTGCCCACGTGCGCGACGACGACGTGGGTATATTCTTGGAAGCTAATTGATTCTTGTGTGTACCTGTCATGAGCACTGGTCGGGAAGAACGTATTTTAAAAAGCAGTAAACATCCAAAATGAGTGTGTGCACGAATAAATGGCTGGCCTGAACGTGCTTTCGAGCGTCGAGGGGCGTCGTTTTCGATCACCGCCACACTGATCGTGCCGTAATCTGTGTACATCTTGTGTCGCCAGAGTGCAGCATTTCCTTGTGCATCGGTGGTAGCGAGGAAATTTTCTTTTTTCATTTTGCAAATAAATATTGGCAATGGATTCGGTGGCAACTTCGGGCGTCACTCAACCGCCCAGGTAGTGAATGATTTGGTTATTGATAGGTTTATGGACTTGTTAGGATGTTTTATGGATTATGATAGCTCAGTCTACAGAAACTCATTTATTTTTAATGATCAGGACTTTTTCATCACGGTTCACATTACAGCGGCCAGGGCCGGACCACGCATAAGTGCAGGTTGTGCAAGTGCACAGAGCGCCATGAAAAAAAAATAATACAATTCATAATAGAAACACACATAATTCAGTTCGTCCAATCAGTTACCTATGCATTTCATAAGACAGCCTGAACGCTCTAGCTTCCAATGTAGTTGGTGCTCTCCAAATTTCCAACACAATGCCAATCACAGTAGCTTCATTTTACTACAGGCAATTTTGAATTTCCCGAGAGTCTGTAGGCTTTGGATTGTTAAGGAAATCAGTGATCAAACACGAACCGACAACTCCGCCGGCCATCTTAGCTCCGTCAGTGTCAAGTGTCTAGTCGAAATCCCTGCCCGCTATTTACCTCTTTCCCACAATTCTAGTGAACCCTACGGTAAAATGGGGTGCAATACAGCCATGATAAAATTGGGTTGTAGAACGAGACTTGGTTGGTACCGAGACTTCAAAAGCTATATATGCTCTCTTAACTCGCTTGTCTAAGTTAAGCTTCCAACTGAGTTTAGAATCTAAGGTGAAGTTGACTATTTTGGTTTTTGTGGCGAAGACCTGGGTCGCATTTTGTAGGCCAATGAGGTTCCATGATCTTAAAACCTCACTCGGCGTGGCAACCACAACTGGTTGTCCGCACACTTGTGAAGTCTAAAGAATTTCGAAATTTGTTCTTCCTATCAAATTTGTGTATTATACGAGTACACATCTCACATATAGTTCAAGGAATAAAAAATAACTAGAAAGACTTAATTTTAATGACACGTATGTCTTCAGAAACGTGACTTTGTACCCAATTTTTGGAAACTGTCCTACGCGAAGATAAGCCAACTTTTGTGAGCTAAAAATCAGAAATGAAGTATTACAGAGATGGCCGACTTCAAAGTTAATCCATCGACGAATTTGAGTGCCTTTTTGAAAGATATTCCTTAATTCTTGTCTGTTATTCACCAAATAACTTAAATGCCGTCCTCTGATTGGTCAACATGGTTTAAGAAAACTTTATTAATAAAAGTTGTCAACAATTGTAAGGGTAAAAAGGAGTGGTAGAAATTGGTTGTCTCTCCAATACAACATTTCTAGTGAAAGGTGTCATGCTCAAGGATGACTATGTTGAAAAATAAATTCAATTTTAAGAAAGTCACTGACATATCAGAAGGCCAGGGACTAGGGCTTCATACTTTTCTTGCAGACATGGCCAATTAGCCAAGCTTTGTAAAATGGAACTCCATATTCTGGCTCTTTATAATTAGCTTTACTTTATCCAAAGTAATGTAATGCAGTCAATAATTTTTGAAGTACCGAGTTAAAGGGTCTAAAATCTTGTTTCTTTGCTGATAATAAAATAAATTTTAATCACATCTCCATTCATTCTTGCGTCTAGTGATCGTCTTCATTTTTGAAAGTATAGCGTCTTTGTATTTGAAAAAAATCTTATGTATTCTTTGTTCTATTTCACATTTTGTCCCGTAAAACAGAAAACAAGTCATATTAAATTATATTCATATCGCTACTTCTGCAAATGGAATACACATAAAATAAATTTATCTAATTTAAAGCTTTAATTTTTCTAGCCATGGAGAGGATCTTATTGTGACACCATTCGCCCAAATTTTAGCCAGTTTGCGTTCAGTGCGGAATAACCTTTTAAGTCTGACAAATGTCCAAGCGACAAACAAGTAAGTAACCGCCACCATTCAACAAACTTTGTTACCCTTCTAAAATGTAATTTAAATGCTCATTTATAATTTATCTTCTTTTTTTTTTCTTTTCCGTTTTCTCCACATTTTGATCGTGTCCCCCCCGTTTTGGTTGAATTGAATTTTTGATCCCGATTGTGTTTGAACTGTTCTCCAATCAATCACCATGCAACACACCAATCAACCAATCAACAATTCACACGCACACCTTTAAAACAATTGCGAAATCGTAATTTCCTCCCCAAAAAAAAATAATAATAACAAAACAAAACACAAAATTGTTACTGTTATCGTTACCGTTGTCGTTGTTGTTGTCGTTGTACTTTTGTGTGAAAAACAAAAAAAACACATTTATTAATAAACAAAAGATCCAGGCGACCCACACCTCCCTCAAACGCCAATCGAGTGCAATTAGTCCAAGGGGATGAGGCATACAATCGCTTGGCCACAGATACCATTGAGGAGCTTGATTGGTGCCTAGACCAATTGGAAACAATTCAAACTCATAGAAGTGTGTCGGACATGGCATCGCTTAAGGTACGTTCATTTCTTGTTCTGCATGATATCTTGCATGCTCGCATTGAATCAAAATAAAAATCAATGTTTACTTTCAGTTCAAACGGATGCTGAACAAGGAGCTGTCACACTTCAGCGAGTCCAGCAGATCGGGGAATCAAATATCCGAGTACATTTGTTCAACATTTTTGGGTAAGTCATCTGCTTAGAGTTGAGAACTACTCTCATTCGACAGTCGGTGTGGTGTTTTATTTTGAGTTGATGTTGGATTTACAAAGACTATTGATTTGAATTCGGATGCACGTAGATTGACCATCGTGTCAGTCGGCGCAATCGTGTAAAGGAAATGTGGATAAATAAGATTAAACATGATTGATAATCACCCCCAAACGATTTTTTCTCTTGTCGAGCACAAGTTACATTTTCAATTTTCCTTGACAATTGCCAAAAATAAGGAACGTCCAATGGAATAAGTTAAATAATTTAAATTTCTCTGCTCAACTTAATAAGTGCAAAAATTATATAGTAGTATCCGATTTCAAGGAATATGTATATGTCTAATGAGGACTTAGAAGCCCATTGCAAGTTTTCTATTATATCTTAATGTACCCGTAACGTGCAATTAGTCCGAACCAACGCTTATTAATTAACAAGGATACGTCTACAAACGTAACTCATTTTTTGTTTCCAAAAGTGGAATACGTTGCTTTAGCAGACACATTTCAAAACTTGACTTTATTCTTTATTCGCAAAGTCTCTTTCTCATTGAACTCAAGATATCAAGTTGACGTGATTTTTTCGAACAGACTGTCAGGCAATACTATTAAACTAACGAATCCCATCTGCAATTCCGTCATTGCATGTTAACTGGATTTCAAATTACGTCTCAAAGACGATTCAACCTCTGAAATTTGGTTGTTGGAAATCTATTAGTATAAAGATATTATCCGGTGTTCCCCAAGGTAGTCATTCAGGACCACTACTCTGTAATATACAGTCAATGGCAAAATAATTTGCACAGAATATTTTTCATAGCAAGAAAATATAACGCTGCTTTTTTTAAAATTCAAAATACATATTTTTTATTGGTTTTTGTAATGTTATTCTCTGAAAAAAAGAAAAGGTCACTTCAAATAGAGAAGACAAACGGCTAGTTCGATGTTTTAATGTTAATCCCAGTGAAAGGGTGAAAAATGTACTTAAATTAATAAATAAGAATGGCATACCATTTAGGCGCACGTTAAAGGTAATTTCCCAGAGAACACATTAGTACTCTATTTTTGGAGAAGGGTTCTTTAAAAGGAAGTAAATTCCTGTTCCTCAGATGGCAACTAAAGGCGATCATTTGCCTATTCTGTTAAAAAAAAGCAAAGAGATCAGTTAAATTCATACTTCAACAAGATAATGCGCCCTATCAGAAGTCAGTCAAGCTGTGTTAAAATGTCATCCACAAAGTCCTGATTTGAATGTCAACGAAATTGTATGTCATCCAGTCAATTCCAAATTTCAAGAAGAAATTGGAAGATCAGCGGAAGCAACGTGGAAATTTGACTGATTTGAATGTCAACGAAAATGTATGGCATTCCAAAAGGAGAAATCCAAAAATTAAAAGACTCCGTTCCAAGATGCCTTTGCTGAGGTTATTGCTGCGAACGTGGGTAATACCAGTTACTAGACCACAATTTGCTAAATATGCGGGCCACAGCACTAAATTCTATAATTAGTTTAAGGATTTATCAGCCACACTTGTGCAAATAATGTCTCCTCTTTTTCGTCGTATAACAATGTTATCTAATGTTTTGAGTGAATTTTATTATAAAGAACGGAACATTTCAGGGTTTTTAATATTCTGTAAAGAAAATTTCAGAGATTAATATTCCAAAAACCACTACTAAATATAAGGTAGTCGAAAAAGTCTTTTCGTATTTATAAAGAACTTTATTGAACCAAATATGTACCATTTTGGTCGACCACCTTTTGCCATTTTTCCGCTAGAGACATTATTCCTCGACAAGTAATTTTCACAGGCTTCTCTTAAAGCCAACTTTACTCCATTAAGGGAGTTCTGCATTGACCGAAACAAATGGTAGTCCGATGGTGCAAGGTCAGGGCTATATGGTGGATGCATCAAAACTTCCCAGCCAAGCTCTCCCAGTTTTTGCCGAGTCATTAAAGATGTGTGTGGTCTTGCGTTGTCCTGATGGAAGACGAGGCCATTTCTGTTGATCAGTTCTGACTGTTTTTTTTTTCGATTGCTTGCTGCAATCTGATCAGTTGTTGACAGTAAAGTGTAGAATCAATCGTTCGACCAGGCTGGAGCAGCTCATGGTGGATGATTCCTTTCCAATCCCACCAAACACTCAGCATAACCTTTCGAGGCGTCAATCTTGGCTTTGCGACAATTTGTTGAGCTTCACCACGCTTGCACAATGATCTTTTTCGGACATTATTGTCGTATTTGATCCACTTTCCGTTTCCTGTTATTATTGCGCTTCAGAAATGGTTTGAATGAATTTCGTTTCAGCAAAGAATCGCAGATGTTAATTCGGTCCATTAAATTTTTCACAGACAATTCATGTGGTACCCAAACATCGAACTTGTAGCCAGCCCTTTTTAAATGATTAAAAACCGTATGATGATGAATGTTTAGTTCATTGCCGATGTCATGGCTGCTTATGTGACAGTCGTGGTCAATCTTTTGCATAATTTCATCGACTTTTTCAACGATAAGTCGACCAGAGCGAGGTGCATCTTTCACATCGAAAATTCCAGAACGGAAGCGAGCGATCCATTGTTGTGCTACACGAACTGATACAGCATCGTCTCCGTAAACTTCACAAATTTCATTGGTGGCTTGCGTGGCATTCTTCCCCTTTTTATACAAAAATTTAAAATATAGCGAATTTCTTCATTATTTTCACTCATTTTTGAACAGCTGTAACTTTTTTTCAACTTCTCCGAATTTAATTTTTTACTTAAATGAAGCTTAAAATGTCACCTTTCCAACATCATATGGCATGACATAATGTGATTGGTAGCACTGGAGATGGACGACTCCAATGACATCTATTGACAAAATGCGAAAAGACTTTTTCGATTACCCATTATTTTAAATTTAAAAAAAAAGAATAGCGTTTTATTTTGGCATGCAAAAAATGTTGTCATTGACTGTATTATTCCTTCAATAATAGTTATAATATGGGTGGCGCGGCACCTTGAGGCGGACCTGGGCTATCTTCTACAGCAACCACTCGGATGGGATCTCCAGTTTAATGCCGACTTCGAAAGTCTATATTGAGAAGCTTTAGCAAGTATACGCCCCGATTGCAGAGCAGACAGTCTACATTCTTGGGATGAATAATAAAAATAATAATATAATATTGGTGCCCTATAAAGGTCCAGGTCGAAGCTTCTAAAAGCAACCACTTTTGTTTTGCGTTCTATTGTTCTCTCACGATCGGAAGGGACCTTTTTTTTATAATTTGCGCGTACTCAAGGGATTGCTAATACCCTTATATGTCCGGGGTCAAGACACAGCACGGGCCGAAGGTATAGAGGGAGAGAGAGAGGAGGTACCTGTGCACATTGATCTTAAATATCTGCGGGTTGTAGTCTGTGGGAAATATTAGGTTGGGAAGTGCATTCCATATTCGTGCAATGCGGCTGAAGAACGAGTCTCTGTGCGTCCGAAAGTAGGCTTAAGGGTATACTGCTGGGCATTCCTGGCGAGACGAGTATTGCGGGTGAATTCATGGAGAGGGGGGATGCAGTTGGTTAACTCACTTGAGCATCGTTTGTTGAAATAACGATAAAACACGGACAAAGAAGAGACGGTACGTCGATGTTCGAGCGAGTTTAATGACTCTGCGATATTGTTGTCTCCTATAAGTTTTATCGCTCGCTTTTGGTTGTTTGCCTCGCCTAAAGTTGTTTGCCGACTCCGAACGGCCAAGGTTGAGAAGCTTTATCTAGACAGGAGTACTCTTTAACCATTGACAGTTACTCGAAAGGGGTGGAGCTGTAAATTATGAAAGTTCCTAATTTCGGTTTTCGGTACCCTCTGTTAAATGCTGGAATCTATCTAGCTGTCAATATTTTTCGTTTATTATTTTTGAAACTGTTTGCAATAAAGCTGATACTATGACCTTGGGGTGGTCTTTGAAAACTGACAAAACGGACATTTTCAACTCAAGAAGATGATGTGGAAGTGATAGTAATTTTAGAAATTGTGGTTCTCGGACGTTCGAATATATAAGTGAACGATCTATACATAGGTGATGTCCTTTGTTACACAAGAAATTTAGAGAGTGTAAAGGATGTGCTACATCTAGAGAGGGTTTCTAAATTCCATTACAAGATTCGTTATAAAATAGTTGGAATTGCAGACGACGAAGAGTTGAAACAGACGAAGTATTCAATGCTCATCCACAATATTTTCTTATATCGTATAAACTGTCATGATGTTTTCAAAATGAAATCTCTTAATCCAGCCAAAAATGTTCTGCAAATGTAGTTTAAGGGAACCTCTTACAGATTGCCCATGTAATTTTAATTCTGTTTATGCATTAGAGATGATGATACAGTGAAACTTAAACAGTCAATTCATGAACTCTGACAAGTTTGCATTAGTAGTGCGAGTTATTGGAATCCCTGGTTGGAATGTCCCGAAGAGTTAACGGATCCAATTTGGGCAAAGAACCACATGCTATATGTATTTTACAATGACGTGCGATGTGAGTGTGGCCAAGCATCTACGAATCCATGTAGAGTCTGTTGAAAACTTGACTCTTAGCCCAAACTGTCTCTGTGGGACAATGCTATGGAGGGCGTTGGCGTCTCACAAACGTCTCACACGCAAGTGCAGAAGACCTTCACCAACTTGGTGCAGCTAACAGCTAAACAGAGACCGCGTTTGCTGCAAGGGCTTATTCGTTGACATCTTGGTTAGATTTGAATTGTAAGGCCACTTAAAAAATGTTGAGTTCTACATACACTAAAGGAGAGGAGCTTAAAGCATCCTGATATTTTTGTTAAGCACTGCCTATAACTCTATCTCAACGTCTATCTCCTGGTATATGGTTGGAGGAATCTGCTCGGGTCTAATGTCTCCGCAATTGGTTTCACATTTCAAGTAACTCCTTCGCCTTCCCTTTCTCTCGTGTGCAATCGCCAACTAGCTCCGCAAAAGAGCAGAAATCCATTTGCTGGCAAGAAAACTAATTGACTTACCAAGTTCGCCTCAAGAAAATAAATGGATGAGGCTGTCTTCAAACACAGAGTTTTTACGTTGTTTCTGCCTTCTTTGCCAGACACAAGACTTTTATTAGAGATTGACATTAGAGACTATTTTCTCTTAGAAATTGTGATTCTGTCGAGATTGTTCTCTGCTTACTGAGTGGTTCTTTGCAATCTCAAGTCCCTTATCCAAGATCCGAGAAAAACCAGCCATTAAACAATTTGCATTATTGAATAATTTTTAACATTTTCCTCCCTTCTCCCTTTCAGACAAACAACAAGAATTTGATTTACCATCGTTGCGCGTTGAGGAGAACACCGAACAGCATGTGGTGCCGTATCCGCGCGCCCGATCGCCACGCGGTCCGCCAATGTCTCAAATATCAGGCGTCAAGCGGCCACTATCTCATACAAACTCCTTCACCGGTGAGCGATTGCCGACGTTCGGTGTGGAAACGCCTCATGAAAATGCATTGGGCACACTCCTGGGCGAGCAGGACACATGGGGCATCGATATATTCAAAATCGGTGACTTAAGTTGCCATCGACCGCTCACCTGTGTTGCGTACACAATATTTCAGGTAAACATCATCTGCATCATCTGCTCCGACCGCTTACTAACTTGCTCGTGTCTTCTTTTATTTACAGAGTAGAGAATTACTGACCAGTCTTATGATACCACCGAAAACTTTTCTTAATTTTATGACTACTTTGGAGGACCATTACGTTAAAGACAATCCATTTCACAATTCATTGCATGCAGCCGACGTCACCCAAAGTACTAATGTGCTGCTGAATACTCCGGCCCTGGAGGGTGTGTTTACGCCCTTGGAAGTTGGTGGTGCTCTTTTTGCGGCCTGCATACACGATGTGGATCATCCGGGGCTAACAAATCAATTTTTAGTTAATTCAAGTATGTCCCCCTCCTTCTCCCTGCTTTCTGACTGCAGGCGTTCATTTAAACTGATCTGTTTGTGTCCCGTTTAAGGTTCCGAGCTAGCGTTAATGTACAATGACGAATCTGTATTGGAGAACCATCACTTAGCGGTTGCCTTCAAACTACTGCAAAATCAAGGCTGCGACATATTCTGCAACATGCAAAAGTGAGTGCTCATTGATCCCATCCGTCGCGGTAGCAATTCTAATCGGTCAATTCTGTCCTTGCAGGAAACAACGTCAGACTTTGCGGAAGATGGTGATTGACATTGTCCTATCAACAGATATGTCCAAACACATGAGTCTTCTGGCCGACCTCAAGACAATGGTTGAAACAAAGAAGGTCGCCGGGTCGGGCGTTCTACTCTTGGACAACTATACCGACCGTATACAGGTAAGTCATCCGCGTCCAAATAGACTTGGAAAAATCCCTAATCGATTGGTCTTTGAATAGGTCTTAGAGAATTTGGTGCATTGCGCTGACTTAAGCAATCCGACGAAACCGCTTCCACTCTACAAACGTTGGGTTGAGCTGCTGATGGAGGAATTCTTCCTGCAAGGCGACAAGGAACGCGAGAACGGCATGGACATAAGTCCAATGTGTGATAGGCATAATGCAACAATTGAGAAGTCGCAAGTTGGATTCATTGATTATATTGTTCATCCGTTGTGGGAGACTTGGGCCGATTTGGTTCATCCAGACGCACAGGATATTTTAGATACCCTTGAAGAGAACAGAGACTATTATCAAAGTGCAATACCACCATCGCCACCGCCGTCGCTTGAAGAGGGCGACGACAAAATTCGTTTTCAAGTAAGTAGAAGCAATTGTAAAATTCGTTCCTTATTGTTTGCTCGTGTCGGCTATTCGATTTTAATTTACGCCGAAGACTGTGGTAGTCGAGAATAAATAAATCATCGTCGGGAGGCACCTTTAAGTATGTGCGATATAATGGCTTAAGGAGGTGCGAAGTAAATTAATGGCTTCGTATTTTCTCGTCTCTTCATTTATTTTGCTACTCGGCGAGGAGACTGGTGTGAGTTACGATTTTGCGTTCGTGTCCTAGTCGAGGAGAGAGATAGGTTTTTTTTTTAATGTGCTCGATTCACAATTGTAATTCGGTTATTCGGTGACTAGAGCGACTGATTGACAGACAGATGGGTTAAGATTATGTCGCAAAACGTTGAACCCACTTTTTGACGACTAACAGCCGCTATCTCATCGCTGAATCATTCAATATTGGCGTGTTCTAAATACGCCAGCTTGTTTGTACCGACCAACCATTTAAGGTATCCCCATAACACAAAAGTGTACAGGTGTTTAATCGCACGATATTAGCGCCCAATCTGCGGGTAGGTAGGTAGTTAGGTGTAGAGGTGCCCTTACGGCCGTGGCTCACTTAGGCCAATAAGATGGTGCTCTTAATACAAAGTAAAATTTTAGACCTTCTTTTATTATACTAAAACCATCCTGATTCAATTAAGAGCTTCAGCAGCCTTTTTAACTTTACACCTCATAGGTCTTTCAGCTCCTCAAAGAAGT
The DNA here is from genome assembly GCA_964034865.1 of Eristalis intricaria. Classification (NCBI taxonomy): domain Eukaryota; kingdom Metazoa; phylum Arthropoda; class Insecta; order Diptera; family Syrphidae; genus Eristalis; species Eristalis intricaria. The sequence goes on along the minus strand of OZ035876.1, from coordinate 13,105,552 downwards.
GTTTCTTTACTGCTTTTTGTCCTTGCCAGAGCTGGGCACTCGCATAGCAGATGATTCTATTTCTTTCTCATCTCTGCAGCTTCAACAGAAGTCGTTGGGTGATATGTTCACTCGCGATGCATGCGTGCCTATAGCACAGTGTCCAGTAAGGACTCCGATTAGCTTCCGCACGTTTTTTTTTACTAAAGCTGATCAGTGATCTTGATCTCTTTTTTCTCCGCTTCGGCCACAGGACCATTGCAAACCAACTAATTTTTATTCTATTCGAGGCTTCTTCTTCCAGTTTACCACGTACAGAGCTAGCTCCCCGGTGTGAGCCCGGGATTCTCCAAGCTCGGTTCCATTCTTCGCGAAACTTTCCGCTTTTTCGTTCCCTTAGACGCCAGTAGGCCTTGGTACCCATTTTGAAGAAGGGTCACCTTCTTCACCAAGGCAATTTCGCTGACGCATTGTCTGCATAACCTAACAATTTTTGATGTCATAATGTCCGACGCTATGGCTTTTATTGCCACTTAAATGTCGGAATAGAAAGAGATTGTTTTGTTGGTTATGTTGCGCTCTCTTAAAGCTACAGTCGTCTCTTAATGCCAATTTTTCGAATGAGTCACAGTAAACCCCCGCACCTGTGCCGCCGGCGTATAGGGCGAGTTCCCCTTCTGCTGCTACCAGTTGCCCTTCCCATTGTTGCCGATCTGGGAAACGAATGTGGAAGGTCTTTTTCCGAAGCTACTGTTGGTGGCAAGTAGTTCGTTTGATTTATGTGTTGCGCTCCTGTCCAGCATTTAAGTTCATCTACAGGACCATTTCTCGTTCAGCAAATCGGGCCTTAAATAAGTCGATTGTTACACCCGCTGTGCAGCGGAGCCAAATAACTACCCTGCGGAATGCCAGAAATTACTTCTACTATAGGTTTTTAACAATTTTCTTATATATAGGTAAACCACCTCAGCAATCTTGTATACTTTTCCTTAAACCACATTTTTTAAAAATTAGAGTGATAAAAGATTCACTTAGATATTCTCCAGTTACCGCAGGGACTCCATTGGGGCCTTAGCCGCTCCTGTTTTCGTAACGCATTCCTTCCATCTTCATCTGACAAGTAATGCGTCATAAAACCACATACCATTAAAGTCTAGCTGTTGCATCTAAGGAAAGAAATAGCGTTGCAACATGTCTCTGTACCTAAATTGATCTTAGTATTTATTTATTTATTTTATTTAAAAAAGCTAACATATAATTATTAAAATTATAAGTTATCTGTAAAGCCAGAGCGATGAAGCCTTAGTCTATTGATCTTGATACTTTTTTCTAATATTTCTAGGGCCAAGATCTACGTCGCTTCATATGATCACGAAGCCTTAGTTCTTTAGTTATAATAATTGTTAACAGACGTGATGACAAACAAACAAAGTTAAATAAACGACTGAATTATTTATTAAAATAAACTTTGAATGAAGAATAACAAATGAATACAAAAATGTACGTTTAAAATTTTTATGTTTTTTACGGTGAAGTCGCTGACTGCAAAACTCTGACTGACTCCTTTCCCAAAATCGATCGCATCTCACAGGAACATGAAAGGCGCCAGTCGAACACCAATAAGGGGTTGGCTTCTATTAAAAAAATGTTTTTCGTTGAATCAGTCGTCTGGATGGCGTGAGTCACAACCCTAATAATTTTCTTCCTCACTTGGCACAACTCAGTTTCGTAGTTGCGTCGATCAGGCGTCAGTAAGGGTTATTTTTTGTCACGACAACAATAATAATAATAATATGGGTGGCGCTACAGCCTGTAAAGGGCCAGAGCCTAACTTCTCAGCAACCACTCGTGTTGTCCGTGATATTGTTCTTTCACGAGTGGAAGGGACCTACAATGCCGACTTCGAACGGCGATGTTAAGAAGCTTTTTTCTAGACAAGAATACTCTTTCAGCATTGTCAGTGACCCGAAAGATTTTGAACCATGAATTATGAAAGGTGGTAAATTCGGGTATCTAACCTGGCACCCTCTGCATAGGAGTCGCCGCAATAATCCACTACGCTACCGCTGCCCACTTGTTTATATTATTCTTCATATAATAAAGTTGCAATCAAAACCCTTTCTCAAAATGCGGTTAGGTTAGGTAGAGGGGCTGCTAGTGAATTCTTAGACCATATTGGTCCCTTTTGTTACCCACAGACTGCTATAACTGATTGACTAGTATGACAGTGCCGTTAATTTAATCCTAACTGCAAATGCTGTCCGTATAATAGGTAGACAGATAAGAACGTATTAACTTTGCTTTTACTGGGATTCTAACCGGGGACCCCGCTAACAAGGGCCAGGCACTCAACCAACCAGTCGCCTCCAAAAAATGCACCATATTGTGGTCTTAACCATGCCCAATTCTTCAGAACGCTTTGGAAGCGATTGCTTTGGTTCATTTACAACGGACGCATATGCGGCAGCAATATTCTGGGCACTTCGACCAACCTGCTGACTCATTAGCACTGGAACATCAAGCAGCGAACGTCCAACTCAAATTTGTGCTCTAAACTGATATGATAATTATGTTCAAGTGTTAGCGTTTTTCCTGAATATTTTGAAATTGAGAGTTTGGTCATCGTTTAAGGGTGTGATCATCAATTGAAAATCCCCTTATAATTTAGCCCCGCAAAAGTGATTACAAATATTCTTATGACGCATAAGAAGTCAAGACAACACGGCCCCAAGATATGGAGGGAGTAAGTGAGAGGAGGTAATTTTCCACAGTGGTCTTAAGTGTCTGTCAGTGTAAATATTAGGCAAATGGTGCTGAAAAACGAAATTGAATTGTGGTCTTAAATCAGAGTTGAGTATTCCTGGCAAGACGGATATTTCGTATGAATGCGACCTCGACAATATGAGGACTCCAAATAAGTCTTTCAGTTGCATCGACAAAAGTGATATTCATGGACAAGAACTATGTGTAAACGCGTCGCGTGACAGCAGCTATCAGTGAGGTTTTTCTAACCTACGACGAACGACAGAAGGGCAGGATCGAGAGTCGTTGAACGACATATTCTAATCTACGACGAACGACAGAAGGGCAGGATCGAGAGTCGTTGAACGACATATGTATATGAAAACTGAAAGTACTGTCATCATGACAAATGAATGATCGAATGAGTGACATGAGATCATTTATAAACATGAGAAGGTAGGAGGTAGTGTTGTCTTACTCATACAAGATGCACTACAAATGTCCCATACTACAGAAATGTTGCTAAACCTCAAACAAATATTTGTCCCACTTCAATTTTTGTCATACTCAGACGAAGTATCAGTAAAAATCAGTGTGTGTTGGTTCATTGACTGTCATATTTTGGCTTTTAGTTGCGACATTTTTGTTTCTGTTGTCATCGATGGGAGGATTGCAGGTTAATACAGGTGTGTAGATAATAGAAGCAAGGACATTTATCAATCTATCGTGTAAACAAATAAGTCCCAAGTTATTTAAATTTTCCAATCATTAATTTACATTTGTGGCAACACTTGCAATGCCATCCAAATAATGAAGTATGAGAGTCATGCTTATGTGACAAATTGTACACCTCAGATGATGTGGGACATTGTACCACCACACTTTCTGAAAAGAGTACCTCACACAAATACGTGTCCTTACCAACACTACTTGGGAGACACCAGCTTTTATTTGGTGAACATTTGACTTGAACCCATCTACAACAACTTGAATTAAAAGAGTTCGGATGGTAATTTTAAACCCATGGAAGAAGAGGCACATCGATATCTTCGGCACACATTTTCTACACAGGAGCTTGATGCCAAACTCTGTGAGATGCCTTCGAGATGTAGATATCTTAGCACTCCTTTTCACAGGTAGTTAAGTAGGTAAATGGGTCGCCTACGGCCTCGCCAACATTTTGTGCTTGACGTTTTTCTTTTAGTCTTTTTCCTGTACACTGTCTCCTTAAAGTTCTTCTAAACCATTCCTTAAGTCGAATCCATTTATATACCTTCGGGTTTTTCAGTTCATCACCGCTCAAGTCATGTAGCTGTGCGACTTCCCATAAAATTCTTTCTCTTCTTTTGATGGTAGATATAGTACAGTGAAACTCCTCTTGGACAGCAGTTGTCCCTTGAGTAGGGGTGTCCGTTCTGAAGTGGTTTAAATACACGAATATCTTGGTGAGGAAACCATGACGAAATATCACTAAAAAGAGGTGTACCTTATAGGGCGGTGTCAGTAAAGGGAAGTTCCACTGTATATTTCCTCCTCATCTATGTAGCTCCTGCAAAAGTCGCGCGGTGTGTGCACTCGCAATCCATGCGTCATCAGTTACGTTGATATCTTTTTGGGGCCCTTGCTGTTACTTGAAATTCCAGAGACAGCCATCGAGTTCTGGTTCTGGCCAGGGCTTCAGGCTCTATAGCAAAATATCTCCTTCAGTTTTAAAGCCGATCTATAGAAAGTTTCTTCGCAGTTCTTTTAGAATTGTAGAAAGTTTCTCCGCACTTATTATAGAAGGGGTCCTTTTTGTTGTTCGTAACTTCGTTTAAATGCAAACCAGACACCTTGTCTTACTCGTAGATCTTTTAGTTCACATTTTACTAAACCCTTCTCTCTTTTCAGGTCACTCTCGAAGAATCAGATCAAGAGAATTTAGCCGAACTTGAAGAAGCTGACGAGAGTGAGGGTCGAATTGAAATCAAGCCGTCGGGGAGTCAAAATCAGTCACAACACATTGGAATGTGACGGAGAGTCGTGGGACTTTGCAAAAAAATAACTGAAAAGGCGCAAAATTTTTTACTTATACGTTAGTATGTCTCTTTTTAATGTGTAGAAAATTCAACAAAAAAAAACAAATATAACAAAAATAGCGCAAAAAAACAAAAAAAAATTACTATAATAATTAGGAAAAATGTATAAATAAAATGAGAAAAAAAAATAACATCAAATCCTTACACCAAATTTCGGATGTGTCGATTAAAGGGAAATAAGGAAAATCTTTACAGAGTACAGAGTAGTTTCTATTGAAATCTTAATTCATATTTACATTTGAATTATGTTGAGTTGCTAACTCTTTTCTAACGTAATAAGTTACCAAATTAATTTCCTCATGTTTTCATACACAACAAGAAGAAAAAAAACGGCTCGAGCCACAAAAAAAAATATGTAAAAATTCCAATTCAAATTGCAAAGATTTTCAAACAAATTTCAAACAAACGTCATTAATCAATAAAAGAGAAACTTAAAGAAAAACAATAGTTTTTAAATTTGCGCCCCAAAAACTCACAATTTTCAATAAATTTTGTTCATTTGTAGCATGACTATATAGCAAACTATGAAAAAAAAAAAACAAAAAAAACTAACCAAAGTGTGAATTTGAAAAAAATAAAATGTTCTAAAACCAAAGTAATAAAGAAAAAAAAATATATAGAGTATATACTACATAGGTACTGGTGTAATATTAAATTTAAAACAACAACTGTAGCTAGTCATTTCAAATGTTATGTAACTACAAGAAAATGAAACAAAACAAAAGTGAATATATAGAGAAGCCCAAACGTAAACTTTGTAATAAACAAAAACAAAACAAGAAAAAAAAAGGTGACAAAAAGAAAATCAGCTTAAACAAATTTTATTGTATTATGGTGGGAGAAGCACAATAAGTTAGTTATTGTTGGACTCGAATTTGAAAAACAAAACAAATATATGAAAAATAAACTTTAGTTTGTATAACTCTAAGCAATGCTCGCTGCGTCTATTCTCCTTCTCTTCTTCCTTCATTATAAGTAAAATAAAACAAGAACATTTAAGTCTTCGAAAATAAAAAGAATGTTGTGATCTAACATGTTTTAAGATTTTTTATAAAAACAAAAAAAAAACCAAAACAAAAAAAATATAAACACTAATAGTCCTTAAAGAAGAATTGTGAAACACAAAAAAAAAGAAGTAAATCAAACACAAATCGTTATTTATTTCGTGTGTGATGAAAGAAAAAAAAAAGAGAGAGAGTTCAGAGTTATTGGATGTTTTTCCTTTTTACTAACCAAGCCAGTGAACTTGTGTTGATTTTTTTTTATTTTTTGATTTTCCTCTTACACATAATCTATGGTACTATATTCGTAGCTGCTATTTCATTCAGAAACAAATTTTTTGTATTTCATTTCGTCAAGTCAAACTACTCGAAGGGAAAAGATCCAATTTCTTTTTGTTTTTTGTTTGTGTTTTATTTTAAAACAAATTGTAAATAATAAGAAAAACAGAGTGAAAACAAAATCCATAATTTATTTCTCAGTTCATTAAAAGTTGAAAACACACACACAACACAGAAAAATCTATAGTTAAAACAAAACCATTAAAGAATGTTACAAACAAACAGAAAACAAAAAAAAAAAGAATAAAGAAACATAGTCTTATTAAATTGATGACAAATATGAGAAAACAAAAAAAAAACTAAATAATAGATACAAAATAATTTTATTTATTTATTCTATATTTTATTATAAGGGCAGGATCCCTCCTTTTTGCTATTTATGTAGTACATTATATGAATAACATTGCAATATGCATTAGAATATATAAATATATATATATATATACATATTGATAGAAAAATTGTTATAAATTATAAATTTAAAAGAAAAGATAACAAAAAAGAAGAAATGAACCCTCCCCCCAAAAGAGACACATACATAATATTTTGTGTTGAAAAAGAAAGATAAGATAAACTAATAATATGAAGAATGTGGTTATTAATTCATTCACTTGTAGCATCCGCAAGCTCCTTCAGAACCAGTACTTCCTATAATGCATGCAATAAAAACGAACCTATTTGTTTTGTTACCATTTTTTGTGGTATCAATGCATAAGTTTATACGTTTTATTACAATTTGTAGAGAAGAGAACAACAAAATGAAAGAGCTGCATTCATATATATATATACTATGTTTATTACTGTACAAAACTAAAACAAATGATTTATTCGATACTAAACTATTAAATGCGGCAGCACATTGAAGACACATTTAATCACTGTCACTCATGAATAGACATACAAATTTGTGGGCATTGTAAGATTTCCTCATTAACTTTGTTGTAGGGAAAATTCTCATGCCTCCACGGATTGTAAGCCACAATCTTTGTCATTTTTTTGTTTCTTTGTTGGTTCATCAAAATTGTCACCATCTATTCTTTCTTCATGTTCATTTGAAAGGCTTTGTGGGAAGAACATTAAGTAAACAAATGCCAAAGCAATTGACGCTTAACCCCATTTCACCAACCTTAGTTGCTCACGAAGAATCATTGAACAACTTTGGAATTCTTGTGGTAATCACTCACGTTGTCTCTTCATGAAGATAAGATCACTTTAACATTTTATCGACAGAGAATTTTCTATCAGCAACTCTTCAGTTTATCACCTGTACAAGCTGTCATCGATTGTGTTTGAAACACATGTGCAGCTGCATTTTTTGATTAACAGAGACAACTTTGAATGTGACAAGACTATAAATGAGGAAAGTGCATACGTATGCAGTCAACGCACAATGCTCACGCAGTGTTGACCCAATTCTTGTTCAACTTCTTAGAATTCTTCTCTGGTCATCGCACTGCCATTGCTTGAGACTCCAAGAGAGCTTAGTGAAATTTAGTTGCACTTTATATCGGTGGAATTAAATGAGAACAACATTTTAGTCTGCCGACTTAAAGTGGCCCGATGGAGCACTTCGGTCTTAAATCTTATTTTCTCAAAATGAGGAATGGATAAAGCTTGTCAAGAATTTAGAAAAATTCAAGACCTCCTTTTAAACTGGATCTTAGCAAAGTCCTCGATGTTTTTTAATAAGACAGGATTTCAGCAGTCTTTGTTGTTCTTTCATGAGACAAAAAAGAATTTTTGTCGGTCTCGTTGAATAACTACGGCCGTATTGAGAATGCAAGACTTTCAAAACTTCAATTTGAAACATTAATAAATTTATCTAATTCTTTCATAAAGAGGCCCATACACAGCATTTATGCATTTACTTGTGTCGGTGCATAAAGTGTATGGGCAGCTTAAGACGCAAAACCATTTTTAACGGTCTCATTGAATGCTAGAAAATTATTTCGAAACTAAATTTAGGACTGATGTTAATCTCAGCAATGTACTCGTAGTTCTTTCATAAAGAGCCCCATACATCACGTTTGTGCGTGCAATTGTGACAATGCGCTGAAGTGTGTCCTGTGTGTGGGCCAGTGTGCGATTTTTGTGTGTGAACAAAATGAAAATGTTTTAATTTTTAATGTCATAGTTGCGGCGGAAAACGACACCGATGTACACACCAAAGTTCTCGCAGAAGTGTGCTCTGTATTGGCAGTTTAAGACACAAAAGCATTTTTGACGTTCTAGTTGAGTGCTTGAAAATTATTTCAAAACAAAATTCAAAATTTTCAAGACATCAATTTTAGTCTTAGTAAAGTCCTCGCAGCACTTTCTCAAAAAGTTGCTGTGTATGGGGAGCTAAAGACACAAAACCATTTTTGGCGGTCTTGCTGAATGCTTGAAAATTATTTCGAAACAAAATTCAAAACTTTCAAGACATCAATTTTAATTTTAGCAAAGTCATCGCAATTTTTTTATAAAGAGGTGCTGTGTATGGGCAAATAAAATAATTTCGTTAAATTTGCATACACAAATAAAACTCCAAGCGATGTCTATGTCATTGAACACGAGTGAGATTTGGGAAAATGCTTGTTCATCCATAACTTCTCTGCTCTTCCTCTCCTCTTCTAGACCACAATCCTACTACACCTTCATATTTATACAGGGATCCCTTCATCTCTTCATGTGTCTTCACTATGCGCTCGCACAGACAGTACACTCAATTTAATCAGTCATTTTCAAAACGCTTAAGCATAATTTATTTATTTTTATTTAATTTATTGGTATCGTAAAAGACCTCAACCTTCAGATCCAAAAACGAAAAACAAAAACTAAAAAAAGGAAAAAAAAAACAAAACAAAAACTTACATATACATATATTATAAACACACACATACTATATCGTAAACATTAACTTGTGTAATCTAGTGAAAAACAAAACAAAAAAAATGAAAGTATCAGTGTTATGTAACTATAATAGTCATATTCATATATGCAAACTGAATAATCTTATTGCCTCTTTTTGCCAATATCTTAACGTGAATCTATCGTTTTGTTTGAGTTCTCATTCTTTTCTTTTTTTCTTTGTTTTTGGTATTCTATTCTTAGTGTTCCACTATTGCTGGTATCAAAATAAGAAATCTAAATACATAAATATTCGCTAGTAAACTACAAGACATCATAAATAGTCGAATCAATAGACATCTTTGATTGTAAATATTTCTGTAAGCCAAAAAAAAAAACAAAAAAATTAATAATATGAAAGGTAAATTTAAAAAATATAATTGTGTAAAACTCAAAAAGGAAAAAAAAACAAAACAAGTAATGGAACTATAGAGGTTGGCTTTTATTGTAAAATGTAAAGTAAAAAAAAAGAAAACAAAAATTATGAAAAATACCACAAAAAATACATGTTTTTTTGTCGGATGCAAAAACCAAAGCGCAGTTACTGTCAAGGTAGCTGCCACTTTATTGGACATTTAACTACAATTCAGATATATGTATACACATATATAAATATACATAGGAAACAAGTACTATTATATGTAATACAAAAAATATGGAGAAAACAAAAAACAAAATATTATACTAGAACTCTAATTAAACACTAATCAATTTTAGTTTATAGAAATGTAAAAAATGAAAGAGAAAAGAATTATGAGAAATAACAAAAACAAAAACACAAAAAGAAAAAAAAAAACAAAAATCTACAAATAATTGACATAGCACATGACGCTGGCGTCAGGTGTATGTTGTATTTATTTTCAAGATGTGTAATAATATACAAATTAAATATAAAATCTGATGAAAAGAAAACAAAAAAACCACAACAAACAAAACGGAAACATATTAATTTTAAATAAATCTAAATTATAACAAGGATATTCATTTTTCATTTCACCCGTTGATCTAGTAACTCAGAATTTTTCTGTCGCATTTCGAAAATCCGTTTTCAGCTCTGACCCGCTGCTCAACTCAAGGTTGATCTTCGCCACTCGATCCTCCGCCATTGACTGCTCATCAGGAGCTATGCCTAAGCGGAACCAGGCTTGGTTTTGGTCCTTAGTCTGCCAAACGGTCGCCTACTTCTTTGAGTCGCATTCAAGCCATACCTTGAATGTTATGATGATGGGGACGTTCGTTCAACTCGAACAAACCATCGAAGCTTAGACCTTTCCGTTGGAAGAAGTACCTGCTCAACGTTCCTCTCGCCCTGCCATGTTGATCAATTTATCACCACAAGTAACTCTCAAACAAAAACAAAAAGTAGAGTCCCTTGGTTAGCGGGGTCCCCGGTTCGAATCCCAGTGACAGCAAAGTTAATCCGCTTTCATCTGGTTTTCAAATCTGGTCCTGTCAGCATTTTCCGCTGGGTTCAAATTAAAGGCACTATCACCGGAGTAGTCAATGAGTGTTAGTAGTCTGACTAGGGGTATCACAATGCACTAGCAGCGCCCCTACCTAACCCTAACCTAACTCCCACAACAGTATAAAGAAACCTCATCTCCATCATTCGTTCATTCAAACAACACAGTGAACTTCTTCTTCCCTGGCTGACGCTACAGGGTGGACCTGAGCCTCAGCCAACATGACTCTCCATCTAACACGGTATGGTGCATTCATTCTTTCTTGCAAAAAACAATTAACTTAAAACCTGCTAACATGGCCTTGACACCAAGGTCAGCAGTCCTGATTACTGATCTTCCAAATTGTTTCATATTTGTCTCAGGAACACTCAGCTTTACTCATCTCATCAATACTGAAAAAGCCACCGAATAACGTAAGCTTCTCGATCTGCTGCAATGGGGCCCCACTCACATGTAGAGCGCATTCAAGGAGCACTCTGGTAATGACCATAAACTCTGGTTTGCCCACATTAACCTTCATCCCAGCATCACCACATGCGGACACAAACCTTAGTAGTACGCGCTGGAGTTCAGTCTGTGAGGATTGTGAGGATAACTATCTCATCAGATGCTTACTCTCAACTCTCTCAACGGGAAAAAAGAAGTACTGTCGGATATTAATTGGCAACTAACGTCAAATAAGTTATATTTGTGCCCACCTGATCCATTTTTGTGGTCTCAACATTGTCAACTCAAAAATAAATCACGAGAAGTAGATGAGAGAATCGGAAAAGACCTTAAAATAAAAAAAAACGACTGTTTGACACATCAAATTGATCCTGGCTTTAGTTTGAAGGTACATTCATGCCATAAAGATCAGAATAACAGGCTTCGCTGTTGGCTTCAAGCTCGTCGAAAGTTTGTGCCTTGTTATCCTAGACTAAATGAAGTCCTTGACTCGATTAAAGTCAAGTCCGTGAGATGACCCAGTTTCCAAATTGCTCCTCCTTGGCTTATCCTCGAACTGTGCGCTTGCAATGCATATATCGCCATCTTGTTGTGTAACCACACCTCCGATTTAGCGATTGACCACGAAAAGTCGGTTAACATCAGTCTATACTTAAGTCCATACACGCTTACGGTGTATTCTTCCTCGGTCCGATGATGCCACCGTGCCATAAAGTAAAGTAAACATTTAATATTTGAGTATATACGGATGCTTTTCGGTCCAGTAATAGGAATCTTGTAGCCTAATGCTCAGACCCTCCGTGTAACGCCGGCCAGAGTAAGTTAGTAAGAAAATAGACCCAGGGACTTGTCCAAGATGATCATTTTCAATTAGCAAACTTACATCCACCATCGCCCAGCATCAATTCTTGCTTCAGCACAATCTTATACGGAGGTAGCCCTAAAAACGTCACTCTCTCTGGCGATGCCCAATTCAGCTGATCGTTTGACCCATTTTTTAGGCAGCTGTCTCCAACTGCGCACACCAAGTTGATTGAGGTCCTTCTCCATAGGGTGCGCCATCGGTTCCGTGGGCGTCCTCTATTGCGTTGTCCCACTGGTTCGGAGTCGAAGACTCTTCGGGCTGGAGCAGTGTTGTCCATGCGCTCTACATGGCCCAGCTATCTTAGGCGTTGCGTCCGTAGACGCCTGACTAGGCTCATGCCGCTGTAAAGCCCGTACAGTTCGTGGTTGAATCTTCTTCTCCAATAACCATCAACGCAAACAGGACTAAAGATTGAACGCAGAACTTTTCTCTCGAAAAGACCAAGTGCTTCTTCATCCGCTTTTGAGAGTGTCCATGCAGGACAGGGATGATCAAGGTGTTATATAATGTTAGCTTGGTCCTTCGAGAGAGGACTCTACTACTCAATTGCCTCTTGAGCCCAAAGAAACAACGATTGGCAAGAGTAATTCTGCGTTTTATCTCGGTACTGATGTTGTTCGTACTGTTCACTTGCGAGCCGAGGTAGACGAAGTGATTCACTACCTCGAAGTTATAGCTACCTATGGTGACGTTTTGGCCAAGTCGTCGATGATGTGCGTCCTTTCTCGATGACAGCATATACTTCGTTTTGCCCTCGTTCACCGCTAAACCCATTTTGGCCGCCTCCGCTTCAATACCAGCAAACGCTTCATTGACGGCTCGCTGTGTTCTGCCAATCACGTCAATGTCATCCGCGTATGCTAGCAGTTGTACGGACTTCTGGAAGATCGTGCCTCTAGTGTTGGCGTGAGAGTCTTGCACGATCTTTTCCAGGATGATGTTAAAGAAATCACATGACAGCGCGTCGCCTTGTCTAAAACCTTTTTTGACATTGAAGGTCTCGGTGAGTTCGTTACCGACCTTGATGGAGCAGCGAGAGTTCTCCATCGTCATCCTGCACAACCTGACGAGTTTGGCAGGAATGTCAAAACTAGACATGGTGTTGTATAGCTCGTCCCTATGCACGCTGTCATATGCGGCCTTGAAATCGACAAAAAGGTGGTGGGTGTCGATTTGCATTTCTTGGGTCTTTCTTGGTCTGAAAATCTGGTCGATGGTGGACTTCCTGAAGGGCCTGAAGCCACACTGATATGGACCTATCAGGTTATTTATAAACGGCTTCAGGCGAGTACACAAAACGGCAGAGAAGATCTTGCAAGCGATGTTCAGGAGACTTATCCCTCTATAGTTGGCGCAGTCAAAGGGGTCTCCTTTCTTGGCTACTACGGCGACCATTTTGTTCTCTTCATTTTGTACAAATCTTTGTCTGATTGGTGGCTTAGGGTAGGCGCGCAAATGCATTTCCAATCGCACGATTAGTATATTTATACAAAAAGAATAACACATAAGTAACTTTAAATCCGAATGAGCTCACATGAAACCTAACAATCGCAATGATTAAAAGACTGGAATTTGTCCCATTTTTTAGGCAACGCTATTGTCGCAAATTAAAGTTAATCATACTTACCCACAAACCCGCTACTATAGAAAAATACTTGTCGCAACAAGATTTGGTTATACACTCACTTGTAACTTTTTATCTGATCATAATTTAATTACAAACATTTGGCATATTGTTTATAAAATATTGCAACGATACAATAAATGCAACAAGCCCCATTTTATAGACTTTTTGATGCAAATTAAAATAGGAAATGGGACACATGGATGGGATTATAATGAAACATAGCACACTTGCGAATTTGACAAATGTATTTCGGAGCAACGCGCTGTGTTGTGACTCTTTTGTTGCGTATAATATATAAAACAGTTGTACATAAATATTGGTTTCATACCATAAGTGAAGGATTTCTAATAGGACAGTTTCAAAGGAATGTCCAAACAAATTTGACCAGTATCATTCATCCATTTGATCCACTTTATTTTGCGGCAAAACAACTGTCAACAAAATTCAGTTCAATAACCACTGCGATTATTTGGTCGCATAAGTGTGTATTGACATAAGAATAAATCGATGAAAAAACGCATGTGCGCTTTTAGCCTAACTAGCAAGATGTGAACCTTAAATTAAAGTAACGCTGCACAATTTGTTGTTTACCTTTCACCATTTAGCTACATTATCTTAGAACATAAGGTGTTTCGATACTCTAGTCGCTTTATATGCCTTTAAGTATCGGTATTACGGACCTAAATCGAGTCGAGCTAAAATGCGTTCCTCATGCAGTCAGATGTCGTTTTAAGACGTAGAACGACTACTTTGACAACAATTATAAAACGCATTACGAGACCAGACGATGAACGACTTTCGTAATCCGGGTGATTGTCTTCATCAACCCACATTTCAAGTCCTTTGTCAACATTCGTTTCATTCGCTATTATGTTATAACATTATCAAAAGCAAAATATTCCTTTTTTTGAATCAGAACTAAAGAATTACAGAGATGGCCGAGTTCACAGCTGATTGCCCCCCTTGTCCGTCGACGAATTTGAGGCACTTTTTGACAATTATTCATGAATTTTTAACGGTTATTCACGAAATAACGTGAATGTCGTCCTCTGTTTAGTTAACTTGGTTTGAGAAAACCATATAAAAAACATTTGTCATAAATTTTAAGGGGCAAGAGGGGTAGAAGTGCTTCTCGGTAATACTTGATTTCTAATTTGAATATTTGAAAAGTCAGTATCAGCTATTTTTCAAAGCTGAAATTAGCAAACCTATCGGAGACAAGTTGTAACAGTAGGACTCGATTCTACTTTCGTATGCAATACCGAGTAGACGTAGAAACGCAAAGCGACTTCGCATGATTCTGACATTTGCATGGCAATACTTCAATTGCCGTTATAGCTTCTATCTGCGTAACCCAACTGTTGGACTAAATTGTAGAAGTTAGGGCTTTCGCCGCCACATTACATTCTTCAGTAGCAGATTGAAGAAATCGCACGTCAGCTCATCTCCTTGCCGAAATCTAATATAGGCTTTAAACAGCTCCTTGAAATGATACAACGGGTATTAGACCCCCTGTGGGACATAAGAGGATTCCTGAATTCGGCCATCGCATAGAACAGTGGCGTTCGTCGAATGCTGTCGTATGCAGCTTTGAAATCGATCACAAGTTGTGTGTATCGATATGCTGGTCTTCTCAGCGATTTCCCTTTGTGTTAATATTCACCCTTGACGGAACCGGAAGCGCGAATAACAATTTTTATATTATTTGTCAAATTAAGCATTTATTCAATTTTATTATTTTTGGTGTAGCTTCTACTTCAGTGACTTCAATAGGAGTGACTCCTATATTTCTTCTGTTTCTTCTTAACGCCTCGGTTGCCTTCCTCCCTCCGTCCCTTTATTGGTTGGTTGGTGGTTTCTCTCGAGCTGTTTACAGCGAGAGAGTTCTTTTTGTCACCAAACACATGCGCTATGGACTTGGCTTGCCCTTTGTGCGCGTGTTTGCTGATTCGTTAATCATGCATGGCATGCGTGTTGTTGTTTACACCGATCGCGAAAACAAGCGTGGTGTTTGGCTTGGGACGCTTGTTTTCGTGAGAGTGTAACTCGCGCTGACACGTGCGATTGAAAACGGTTTCAAACGTTCGCACAGTACAAGATCTTATAAGCTATATATAAGCTGGACAAGATCTTATAAGCGAAGTTGAATTGAATCTTGAAGTAGTCGTGAGTGAGTGGCAATGGACTAGCACCTTTCTCTCGCATAAGGAATCTCGTAAAAATTCTCCGGGTCGCAGTTTTGTTGTTGCTCATACATTTCGTAATTGAATCTGGAACTGTCACATCCCGCTGACAAGATTCACCCTCCCCCCATATAGAAGAAGCGACCAGGACATTAACACCCTGCACACGGCTCCAACAATCCTTCAAGCCTTCATTTCAAAAGCAAATCAAACTTCTCCTTCAATAGCTAATAATAATTTTTATTTCATAAACGCTCATAACATCAGAAATTCCTTCGGTACAACACTAACACTATAAATAATTAAACTGATTGATAAGCCTTTAGACATTACCTCCTACACGTCGACCGTATGTGTGCCAGCGCAACTCGACAAACTCAACGCAACGTGCCATGCCTGTTGCTGGACTAGAAAACTCCCTCGGTGCCTTCTCCCTTGATACCAGATTGTTCCCAAATTCGCGAACCTAGAACGTGCTAATTGGATGGCTGCACCTTCCTCCTGTCCGATTGCTTTCTCACAGCAGGCCTATACGTGGGCAGATCGATGTGAACCATTTCGAGGACATCGTCCAGAGGCTTGAGGGCTCGAGACTCTGTCAGATCGTTGGCATAATAGGCCACCTCGTTGAAGGACTGCGTATCGTCGCTCCTCTGTCGGTTGCGGGTGTGCATCAATTCGAAGATGTTGCGGTGATTTGTCGATCCTTCAGGTACTAGCTCGTAGACCGGCGGCGAAGACCGTCTAACGCCAACCGTCGCGTTGCGGGCGAACTGGCGGCGGATTCTTTCCTCCTCAACGCGCGGTATGTACCTCGGCTTACGCTCTTCTCTGGCCTCAGAGTCCCTGCTGCCAAGGTTGAAGAATTTCGGCGCTTGCACTGATATCAGCGGCAAGAGGGTCTCTTTGGCATACCGCTCCGCCCGCTCGAACAGTTCACCCAGCCTGAACGGAAGCAGCTGCACGGTTAGAGTCTCTGACGAGTTGGCCTTGGAAGCTTCCACTGTGGATCGGTCGTCTGATCGGGGCAGACTCTTCTGTCGCGGAGTAGTTGATCTCAGTAGCGGTTCAACGATCTCATCGGCACTGTCGTCAGTCTGAAGGTTGCGGCCCTTGTTCACGGCCAGTCGGCGGTCTTTCAGGATCGGCTCAAATATCTCAGCGGTTTCCGACAAGCTTCGGCTGGACTCTCCAACCTCTTTGTCCAGCGAGTTGCCCTCCAAATGCCAAGTCGATGAATCGTTGAATCCCTGACTCTTGCTGCTGTTCGACTTATGATCGATGGTAGGCTCCTGGCCAAGTCGGTCGATTGCCTCATCGGGCACTTCGACGCCCTCGGTCGTAGGTTTCTCGGTTGCGCTTTCCGTTGTGAATGTGCCGTAGTCACCCTCGTTGGGGATCTCGCAGTTGCCCGGGTTAAGCTTGAAGTGAACTGGGCTACCAGATGACAGCTTCTGTGCCTTGCAGAAAGAGTGGCTCTGTCCAAAGCTGTCAGTTAGCACGACCTTGTCGATGTCCCAGTGCGGAAGCCCCTTTGACAGCCACCCGCTGTAGGATTTGTACTGGAGGCTTAAGCTTGTCGGGAAACCCAGGGCTGGGTGGGGAACGATGATCTTCGATACAATGTCCCCGGCGAAAAACTCCGTATCGTCTTTCCTGAAAAGAAACAAACAGCGGTTAGTGCGTGGCTCATAAAGACCGGCAAAAGGTCGCTTACTCTGAAATCAGGAATGTCTCGTTGAGTCCTCCCTCGCCTTCGAGTGTCGCCTCTAGGCGGCCGATAGTTCTCAGCGGAAGGTCGTTGAATGAATTGAAGATCTGGATCTGGAACTGATGGGCGCAAAATGGCTCCTCCTCCCGGGTGCGGAGATAGAGTTGGCCGCGTCCAGTCGATCGGTCCGCGTAGTAGCCCATGTTGCCACACTGGGCGCCGTTGCTAGTTCCGTTCGTTTCGTATTTCGAGCACGGGAAGCAGTGTCCCTTCAGAAAGTCGTCGTAGCTGTTGCACGGGAATGCTGGGAATTGACACCTCGGAGCCACTGAATCGATGAAGAACTTGTAGGCTCGCCGGTGGTTACACAATGAGCGACCTTCCTCGTCTTCTGTGTTTTGCGCTGAAAATGCCCGAAAGTCAGTCGGCCGCTGGAGATGACACCCTCAAACTTACCCCAAATGAAGTCCGTCACGGCGCCTAAGAACAAATTCGAACATCCGGTCTGTCCTCTTCCTCCGTTGGGATAGAAGTCCACGTGCCCCATGGGCTGCCACGACCCGAGGCCGCCCAAAATCAGGTTCTCTCCGTTTGAGTGAATGACATCCACAAAGTTTGCGTCGGTGCTGTCGAGCCGGACCTTTGGGTGCTGAGCCTCAAAGAGCGGACCCGCCGGATCCAAGCCAGTGATTCGACTCAGTCCCGGCAGCTCCTCTCCGGCAAACCCAGACACGTGGGCGCCCAGACTGAATCCAATCAAATGTGTCCTGGCCAAGTCGAGACCTTTGTGCTCCTTGAGGTTGTTGAGAAGCATCGCCACTTGTTTTCCCACAAGCCTTGTATTGGCCGCTGCCTTGACGTAGTTCGGAAACGTCGCCCCGTTCGCCCAGTCCACGCATATCACTATGCAGTCCTCGACAGCCATGAGGGCGGTCTTCATTTCGTAGATCCACACATGGGGGCAGGCGGATCCGAAGCCGTGGATTATGACCCGCACAGAGAGCTCATCGATGCCACTGAGATCGTCGATGGTAAATGGCGTCCTTGCAGATGGCTTTGGCACCTCGGCTGTTGTGGTGTTTTGGGGCCGCTCTTCTTTTTTGACAAACGCGGCCGTCATGTTGAGGAATGGGAGCTCCATGAGAGGCTGGTCACTCCTGCGAGAAGAACTCGTTGATAAGCTGCAGAAATCTGTCATAAACACAACTCACCTATTTTTCGTCGAGTAGAAGTAAAAGCTTGTGTTGATTTCCTCAGGCGAACCTGGGAGCATCTCCAAGTAACTAAACGGCCCGGAATCGTCGAAGCAGCCCAATTCGTTGTAGCACACTCGCTTGACAGCCCTCTTCCTCCTGCTACGCAGTGGAATACGAGAAGTATTGAAAGTTGTTTGAATTATTTTATTTCAAACCTTTGATGTGTCCGGCGACCCGTCTCCCATTCTCTGACCGACTCTTGGACTGCCTTCAGTAGTTGCCTGTCGTGTATCTCGTCTAGTGCTTCCCGTTGCGATGAACGCCAACTTTTATTGTAACCTAAAATGAAAAGTATTAATTTAAAATAAAGACGTGGAAAAATGAAAATATGATCCCATGTACACACAATTACCATTTATAATGAATGACAGTAAAGAAGAAGCAAACCTTATGAATACCATGTCGACTCCCTGGTTTGGGAAACGAATTAATCGCAGATTAACTCCCAAGAGACTCAATAGGTCATGGACGGCCGAAGGACCAAGCTGACATTACATTCTCTCCTATATGGGGCAGAAACATGAACAATATCAACTTATGGTCTTTTTAAGAGAAATGTTGAAAGTTTGAAAGTTGATGGCATTTGGAGAAGAAGATTTAACTACGCACTTTATGGCCTGCACAGCGACGTGAGCTTCTTGGGATTCAACGCTGGCTTGGCTAGAGCGCATGGACACTTCTTCGGCTCAAAGTATGGTCGACACAGGATCAGTGAACAACTCTATAAAGAAACTGATTCCGTGCACAAGTGGAGAAGGCCCTCAGTCAAGATTGACCATATAATTCAGGGGAGCTGTTTTAAGATTGTGGCGGCTGGGTAGGCTTGTTGGCCAGGTTCACGACAGACTGCAGCGCCATCAGCCACACTGTGCAACGTGAGAAAGTTTAATCCTGAGTGCATTCTTTGGCACCCTTAGCCACCAAATAGACAACAATTATTGCAAAATGAGGAAAAACACAGCCGCTTCACGGCCCAGTATCGAAGAACACAGAAACGTCGAACCCGCGCCAATCAGTTGAATTGAGCATCGTCAGAGAGTCAACCTGACTTATTTTGTTGTTGGAATTAGACATATATGATAGTTCAAAAACACTGAACAAAAGTAATCGCGAAGCAATTCTGTGGCGCATCTACTCGCAACGTCTCACACAGATCAACTGCCTGTTGAGTCCACACAGATTTGTAGTTTCGCTCTCTTCCTTCAATTTCTTATCCCTTCCTTCAATTTTAGGGAGGATCCTTTCTCTTCACAGTGTATACCAAAAACACAGTGTAACTTACTGACACAAAAGTGTCACACTCTAACATATATGCCAAAAAAGATGTTGCTGACGAAAGAAGTTATCACTTCTTCTTCAAGACCACAGACAAGACCGTGAGTTAGGTGATGGGACTCTAAAACTGTTGGTCAGAGATCCAAATTCTGTATCTCACAAAGAACTTCTAAAGGTATTGCAGATAAAGGTGAAACGAAATCATTTATTGTTAAAGGTGCGAAGTGACCAGTGGTTTTGAAGAATAAGTAATAAAAAAATACATATACAGTGGCGAGTAATACTGGTACTAATAAACTAAATGTTTCCTCACGACGGATTGGATTGAAAATTTCAGAGATTTTTTTCTTGTTGAAAAGTTGGTGTAAAAAACATGAGGATCCCATTTATCCAGTTTTGCACGTTTTCATTTTTCCTTTCTTTTTTTATGCATTCACCGTTAAGTCTAAAAATGGCGTATCATACTTTATGATAAATTTCGTCATTATGATCTGGGCATCATACTTAGCGCTAACAGTGACTTTCTATTTGAAAAATCAGGGTTTTATTTCTGAATGCACTAGAAATTAAACTCAGTTTTATGCTTTTTTAAATAATAAGGAATTTAGTTTTATTTTGCGGCCGTTTACTTCGTGCTCCTGACATCGAATGAATATGAGTTCTAGTTAAAATGAATAATTCGCCGCATGCTTGGCGATTATGTATGATTGTAAATTGGTTCTTAGAATTTTATTCATTCTTTTTGACTTCTTTTCCTTTTTGCTGTCTACAGTTCGGCCATCCTGGCTATACAATCGCCCCGAATTATCCTGTTCTGCTATTCACAATGTAAATATGGTTTTAAATTAGCTACTTCCCATATCCCTGTATAAGGTAACTGGCTTACAAAATTTCTAACCATCACATTATCTCCTACTCTATACACTTTACACACTCTACTTCTATGTGCCCAAGAGAATTATAATTGTAGCATCTTGTTGGCTTGAACTCCTGTTTCACCAAAGAATCTGCTCTGCGAGATGTTGATGGTAATACAGCTGGAACATTATTTGTTGTCTTCCAAATTCTTTCTTCGAATGCTCTCTTCTTTGTAAGTCTACTCTCGTTGCTGACAAACATTTCACCCATTTCCTTCAATAACTGACTCGTTGAGACCTTGAGTGAAACCACTTTAATGCTTTTCCCTTTAAGCGGTGTGAAATGAGGATATGAACGCTCTTGTCATCCAAATTGCTTGCTTCGATTAAGTTTTTTAATTGTACTTCCCAATGAGAAAACGATTCGCCGTCAATATCAGAAAGCAATTCCTTAACACCACTGTTGAAATTGTCGTTTGATTTTAAATTTTCTTGATCAATCTTTCTTTAGACATTCATTTGCCTTCCTCAGCATATCATTGTCTTTCATTGGAATCGCAAATTCTCTCTTTAAAATATTTATCTCTCTCTTTAGAAATCTATTTTCCTTTAATGTCTCTATTTTGTGCTGATTGTTGGTGCTCGCTCATTTGCTCCTGATCACTCATTTGCATGTCCTCAGAATCTCCGTAAAATCGCTCATTTGTAATACTCTTCTTAGATTGTTTATTAGCGGGCTCCTTCAGTTGTCTCTCATTTGTTTTAGTCTTCTTACTCTCATCATTTTTCTGCACCTCTTCACCATCTTCAATCGTCGGCCTTAGTTGCTGGCTGCTGAATCTGGGGTTTTTCCTGGAAACGGAAACTCACCGCGTTCTTTCTCAGGAATAGGCAACAGTCTCAGCACCAATTCACTTTTACTCCCTGTTGTACGGTGATTTAATTTCTGCGGCTACGATTTCAATTGTGCAGCTGTATATCCTTTGAAGCGTTGAATTTGGGTTGTACCCATTTTGTAAAAGTCTTTCTACACTCGTTAGCAACATGCACTTTTTTGATTTTGCTGTCTACATTTCTAAATTTTTAAAATTTAAATTATAAAAGTAAAAAGTGTTTAATCATGCGAAATAGCACAGAATGCGGTCTATGCCACCGTACTTCTGGTACAAAAAGGAGAAAACAGTTGAGATCGTGCATAATAAAGGCGAGTGCCCAAAATGGCAAGAGCTATTGCGAGCATTACGTGAGTGGACTTTTACAAGGACCCAGTTTGTGCTATTAAGAAGAAAACCAGCTCTGTACGGAAACAAATTTTTAAAAAATATAGGCCCGATAAAATTTCTGCAAAGAAAATAAGAACTGAATTGCAGAAGACTATAAACGAGTCAAAATCAACAGGTTCCAGTCCGATAAGGAAACAATTTTATAGATGAAAACCATACAAACTAAAATTATGTATCCAGTTTTGTTCGACACAATTAATGTGGGTCGCCGTCGCGTAGTGGCTAAGTGCGTCGACTCCTACGCAGAGGGTGCCAGGTTCGATACCCGAATTGACAACCTATCATAATTCACGGCTCCACATCTTTCGAGTCACTGACAATGCTCAAAGAGTATTCCAGTCTAGAAAAAGCTTCAACTTCGCCGTTTGGAGTCGGCATTAAACTGTAGGTCCCTTCCACTCGTGAAAGAACAATAGCACGCACAACACAAGTGGTTGCTGAGAAGCTAGGCCCAGGTCCACCTCGGACTGTCGCGCCACCCATATTATTATTTTTATTATTAATAATTAATAATAGTTGATGTTTTCAAACAGAATAAAAATAAATTTATATTGATCAGATGGTAATTAGGTTGTTTCGAGATTAGGGCGATGGCGCTACAGTCGAGGGCCCCAACCAACAAGCCTCTCCAGCTGGCACGATCTTTAACCAGCTGCCTCGCACGCCAAGTTGGTGAAGGCTCCTCTCCATTTGTATGCGGCATCGCTTCCACGGGCTTCCTCTATTGCGTTGTCGTTCGGAGTCAAAGATTCTTCCGCCTGGAGTATTGTTGTGTGGCCTAGACATCTTAGGCATTGAATCCGTAGTTGGTTGAATCGTCTTCTCAAAAAATCATCAACGTCCTATATGCGAAAGATTGAACGCAGAATTTTTTTTCTCAAAAATACCAAGAGCATCTTCACTTGCTTTTGAGAGTGTCCAGTGTGAAGTCAAGTGTGAAGTCAATTTTGTGAGGTTCTATATAACTGAATCATATTTAAACTTTTGTGAACTAAAACTATCTGTCAAATAAATTCAACTTCATGGATATTAAAATCATCTCTTTGTGTTTTTTTTTTAAAGTTCTCCGTCTCTACCAAAACACCCTTTATTTGAATTGATGGATCCACATCAAAAACAAACGACACTCGAGTAAAGGGTCACAGCAGCTACGTCTTTTCATTGTTGACTAAAACTGTCACTTCATTAAAATTCCTGTCCGCTGATGCTTTCCTCCATCGAAATACGTAAACAGATCCTTCAGTCTATCCCCGCATGTGACCACATTAAGTAAAGAAGTAGCTACGCTTTCAACAACACTATCGCAATCGGAAATGAATTGACATCCAGTCCACAAAAACTCTGATAGTTTGGCACGCAACTGTAGCTCCACCATCATGTAATAAAAAAAAAACGAAACAATTCCCTTCGCTTGACACGATTGAATTGTATGAAAATTGTATTCTGATTACTTCCGCAGTAATGAAAGAGTAACCAAGCGAAAGACGTTCATAACCCTGCTCATAGCCCCGCGATGAGCAACAACACACCCCCCAACAGACCACATCTATTAAACACATACAATCACACCTTTCACCGCCCACTCACCTGCTGCAAGTGCGTGTGCCGTAAAGCACGCAATGAGCACAAAATTCGCCCCGTGCATCTTCTACCGTTTGATGTGATTCCTCTCTTTCTCTCTGTTTATAAACAAAATCATTTATTTACTCAGCCGCGGTAAACTACCTTTCTTGTCAATTTTGTTGTACTTCCTCTTTGGTATCTCGGACTGATTACGTAATTCGTGCTTTCATTTTTCAGATTCACTGGGGGATGTTAAGTACAAACAGAGCCTCGAATGAAGCCGCCTGGCTTCTCAGACTTATTAACGTCTATTAACTCACTCTATCGGATAAATTTCAAATTATCCATTCCGTTTAAGTATCTCTTGCAGAAGCCCCGATAGATTCTGGTTGTTGAATCCTCTGCTCTCCGGGTGCGTGCGTGTTTATTTGTTGGGTGTTACCGCGACGAGACGAAACAAAACAAAACAGACGATCGATGCAGCACTTGAAAAATGAAAGTGACACTTTCACAGACAGACGTTGTTGGTTTGACCGCTTGCGCTTGGCAATGGTGGTGGCGGTGACGGTACTGATGGCGGTGGCTTAGCGGTGACGGCGTGTATGACCGCGTGCTGTTGGCCAAACTCGGTTGGCTTTCACTCGAAGACTTGCAAACAATCCAACTTGTTTGCTTGTAACAAGTTGGCTTCTGGTCTGAAATGAAATGAAAAGAGATAATTTATTTCTTTGTTTTTTCTTGTATTTTTTGTTGTGATTTATTAGGATTAAGATAGCGGTGTGTTTAGATGTCATCACACCCTGCACAATTAATAAAAGTCTTGACAACATAAAAATATTTTGGAATTTGGATTCGATAATTCGACCCATTTTTCATTTGGATTTAATGCACACGTCCGAAAATTGTGTCACAATACCCTTATGGTCGTAAAACGCACCATGGTAAAGTCCAAGAAAGCTTAATGCAAGTAATGTGAAAAGATTCGATAAGGTTTCGACTAATCTGGGGTATAAAAATATCAATTTTTGTTTTGTATTTCAACAGAATCTCCGATTCGTTTCGCCCTTGTTAGCAATTCTACAATTGATTGATTGTGGCTACATAAGTTTATGTTTATGTCGGCACCTGGCTTATGTATGTCATGACAGCTTAATTCTTCGATCTATGTTTTTGGAAAACAGGAAAAGTTCAGAACTGGTAGAAAAGTTTTGTATTGCTCAACGGAGTTTTTTCTGTTTTCCAAAAACATAAATCAGCATCGAAGAATCAAGTAGAGTCCGACCAAAGGCCATTTTATCGGCCGAACCCGATCTTCGGCTTTGTCATCACCTTCGGACGAAGCCGAGGCCGAATATCATTGTATTATCACCATTATTTTTACTGAAATTGTACCAATTGGGATTTTTAGGTGCTAATTTTGATGTTCTTTCTACCAAAACCAGTACAAACAAATTGAAAGCTTTTATACCCACTTGCAATATCTGTTGATTTCAAATCTCTGAACAATCAAACTTTCAAAATTCTACCGTTCGTTGCAACTTCACGTCTACCTATAAACCAGAGATAGATAGGGTAGATAGGGAGGATAGAGATATTCAACTTCTACTTCCTTTGCCCTCTTTCTTTTATTTGACAGTATTTTTTATACGATGTTTCATCCCGTGTCTGTGAATAGATGTGAGGCGGAAATCTTATAAAAGTGAGTGAAATACATGAGGAAATTCCTCTACACTCTTGTTTTTTAGGCGGCATGGACTAGAGGTCAAAATGGCTGATATTCGATATATGTATGAATCTATCATCCATTATCTCTGCAATAGATGCACTAGACAATTTTGCAAAACCAAACAAACACGGCGCGAATTGCTAATATACACTGCAAAGATAAATACGGAAAATACCGTTATGTTATTTTAACAGAAAATTCAACATTCGGCTTCGGCAAAATCTTCGGTCTAGTTTGCTTAATGTTTAGCCGAAGCTGATATTTTTAGCCGAAGCCGAAGACGAATGTTCGGTCAGACTCTTGTTTGATGTGAATGTCTCACAGTGGAAGTATAAATTGCTAGAAATGTAATATTTTCTTTAGACGTGTGCTCCTGTCAGTCCAAATGAATCAGAAATGAAGTATTACCGAGATGTCCGACTTCTACCTCTTGCCCCTTAACATTTTTAACAACTGTTTTTTATATCGTTTCCTCAAATCAAATTAACTAAACAGAGAACAGCATTCACGTTATTTTGTGAATATCTGTCAAAAAAGCACTCAAATTCGTCGTTGGATAAGGGGGCTATGAAGTCGAAACCAAGGAAATACTCATTCTCTTTGATTTCTCAGTTCACATATTCGTAGCAGAAATGAAGTATTTCGAGAAGGCTCCAATTATCTCCAACAGTATACCTAGGTTTTCTTAAGGCTGGAAGCCTGCTCTGCTTACAGCAAACTACAAATAGGGTACATTTTGTATTAGATCTCGAAATGGACTTGATGAAAACAAAAATATAATCAGTCATAAAACATGTATTCATGATTATCATGTTTTATGTCATTTGCAAAAATTCAATGAAAAAAAACCTACTATTTTTACTAAATGTAAACGGCCATTATTTCAGAATTTTAAAAATATAATATTAAACCCAACACTGTCGTGTTACATCTTGCAGTTGTCTCCCGAATTTGGAATTTGGTCGGACTTAAAAAAGTACCTCAATTTAAAAAGTTAAATTAATATCTTTTTCCTTAAGCCTGAACGCAAATTGCTAGCACTTAGCGATATGCGATTCAAGTCACATTTGTGTTCGGATACTTTTATTCAGGCATTGTGAGCAGAATAAGTGAAATTTTATGGTACACAAAATATCCGTTTCCAAATGTCAAAAGAAGGGGAATTCTATAATATATGTTTCTCTGAAAAAGTTTAAGAAAACCCAACGAAACCCATGTTCTTTGTTCTCTGAACATAATAATAATAATAATAATGTTGGTAATGGTTGGCGCGACAATAGGAGGTGGACCTGGGTCCAGCTTCTACAGCGTGTCCGTGTTATTTCAGATCTGAAGTGGATCTGACCTACAGTTTAAGGCCGACTTTGTCGTACACACCAAACAAATCATGTTTCCTTCGTTTCTCCAGATAAATGTTTTGGTTGGGCTTGTCAGTCATTTGAATCGACTATTGATTTAAATTTTAGTATTGTGTAATTAAATCGAGTGAGAATCGTATTATTGTGAATTTGTATCAAAACAAATCATGTGAAATACGCGCTGTTCACCATTGGGGGAGTTCACATGGGCAAACTTATCGGACGAACATGGTCCGATTGTCTCACTTTTGATAGTTTGAATGCAACAAATGTCCTATGGTCTGTCGGAGGGTTTTCAGAATAATTCCATATTTTGGTTGTTGGAAAGACATAGTTGACAGTGTGACCGAGTTGCTCGCAGAAATGAAGAAAATTTCATTTCCGAAATATCTTCAAGTTTTGTTATTGTTCGGCGAAAATTGAAGAAACTTAAGGACTGTTTATGTCTGTCGGCCGCCGTTGCGTAGTGGGTAAGTGCGTCGACTCCTACGCAGAGGGTGCCAGGTTCGATACCCGAATTCACCACTTCTCATAAACCCCGGCTCCACCTCGAGTCACTGACTATGCTCAGAGAGTATTCCTGTCTAGAAAAAGCTTCTTCAATTTCGCCGTTCGGAGTCGGCATTAAACTGTATGTCCCTTCCACTCGTGAAATCACGCACAACACGAATGGTTGCTGAGAAGCTAGGCCCAAGTCCGCCTCGGACTGTAGCGCCATCCATATTATTATTATTAAAGAATGTCTCCTTGCGAAAATGTATGAACAAATAATTTTAGGACAACGGGTGGTGTGAATAAAAACTGAGTGTGAGAATTTCCTTAGCATTTTGGAGAAAATGTTCCATCTGGTGCGAATAAAAATGTATTTCGTTAAGTTTAACGAATCCTCTCCGCTCACATATTTTGACAGCAGATTCTTACCTCCGTTTTGGTGGGAATAAAGATGGAATGTGTTCAGGAATGTCTTGTAGAAGTTGCGTGTGCATTGTAGGTGACTTCAAGAGAGAAAAAAGTGAAAACAATTTAAAATAACGGAAAATACTACATCGGAAGAGGAATACTTTGACGGATTAAACCTTAATCCTAAAAAAAGGACTCTGGAATGGACGATGACGATTTCATCAAGTGTTTGCAGTTTTATCCCTGCTTGCTCGAAAAAAGCCAAACTCCAGACATGAAGAATGAAAAAAAAACAATCTGCGGTGAAATAAAAAATCCATGGCTTTAATTTGAACATCTAACAAGTAAAGAAAACAATTAATAACATGAAGGCCCGCATCAAATCAAAAGGCGATAAGAAAAAAACGGGCAATCTTCCCATTACATTAAAAGAACAAGAAATAATCAAAGGTATGGCACCACTCCGGGTTTCTTCAGGAATATCGGAAAGGAAATGAATGCTTAACTATTTCATGTTATCGAACTCGAAACTATACACGTTCTTGAAATTATCCTAGCCCCGAAAATGACCTGAGTTGTAATTCTTTGTTTTTCGCGTTTGTATGCTTAAAAACATTATTGCATATACTTTGCACCCACCTTTACCCGACTTTGCACCTACCCTTAAACGCCAAGAACTCTATTTTTCAAACTGTTTGAAGAACTTTTTTATTCATACCGAATTGAGTATTTCCTTTAACGAAAATACTCGACTTATGTGTTCTTACTAGGAGATCTAGGAGTTGCGGCTGTGGCGTTGTGGGTATTAAGCTGAACCTAGCTACCTGGGTTCGATTCCCGGATCTACTACGAGTTGTACGCCCTATATGGGCCAGCCACCTTAGGTGTTGGATCAGTAGACACCTGATTCTAGCTGCATCTAGCTGTACAGCCCGTGGTTGAATCTTCTCCTCCAAATACCGTCAACACAAAAAGGACTAAAGATCACACGCAGAACATTTCCCTCGAAGAGACTAAGATCCGCATTAGAGATTGTCCATGCCTCTGCCCCAGCTGGAGTGGGATGACCAAGGTCTTACATAAATTCAAATTGATTCTTCGAGAGACGGTTCTATTACTTAATTGCCTCTTAAACCCATAGAAAAAGAGGTTGTTAAGAGCTAGTCTGCCTTGTTTATTATTAGTTCGTACTGTTCACTACGGAGCCGAGGTAGATGAAGTCCTTGACTACCTCGAAGTCATAGCTTGCCATTGCGAAGCTCTAGACAACACATCGATGTTGTACGTCCTTTCTTGAGGACAGCAGTTAATTCGTTTTGTTCTCAATGATCCCTGAACTGCCCTCTTAATGCTAGCAAAGGCCTCATTGACGGCTCACTGTGTTCTGGCAAACACAACAATGTCATCGATATGTGTTAACAGTTGTACGGACTTCTGGAAGAGCCTCGTGTCTCGTAAATCATGTTGGCTTGTAAGTCTTGCACGATTTACAGGATCCGAAGTCACCCAATTCAATATATTTACGTTGCATTTTGTCCAATTTCAAAAACAAAAGTTAAACAACAAAGTTCAAAACAGTTCAATCGATTAAGCATCTGCTTCAAAACTTGACCAGCATATTTTGGAGTACAATGATATGCAGAAATATTGTGGATAAACGGTTCTATTTTCACCTCTTCATTATACTTAAAATGTATTTATTCGAACTCACAGTCAATCGGCATCTTTCTTCTCCCGCTCTCCCCGTCTCCTCTGTGTCACGCACTAAATCGTTAGCGCGTGTCTTTCACAGTTTCCAGAAAAGAACACTGTTCATTGTCATTGCCAAAACCATTCAACAGCTGCTGCCACTGGCACAAGCGAACAAACTTCAAATAATCGACTAATTCATCACGCCAATCTGAAAATGGTGAGATATCAATTATTGATTTCCATTTTCGAGAACATTCAACGTCAATAGGCTCCGTAACCTCAGTCAGTGAGTTATCCTACAGAACCGCACACTTAAACGCGTGATAACTCGACAATTTTAAGCACCACAAGCTAACCATATCGAGCGCCGTCATTGGAAAATTTTAATTCATTCTTCGAACAATGGTAATATTTTACTATTTACGTATCTTCCCCCCGTTCGATTGAAGCCGCTAGCGAGCGCTTGTGGTTGCATAAACAAATTTGATAACAATTCGTCTTGGCTGGCTGAGTAAGGGCGATACATGAGCACAAAGCAATGCAAATGTAAATAAATATTTGCTACCTTGGTTACATACTAATCACCGCCGCACAGCGAACACTCATTTTTTGTTTCGCCCAATATGTCAAAATCAAAATCGTCAATTGAAATTCGATGGACGTAGTGCTGGTCATATAACTTAATTGCCACTCGAAAGCTCCACACAAACACAAAGATATGTCTTGCCATGTTACGAAATTGTCTGCAGAGATACAGTCATCAGCTTGAAGTCGTGCTTATGCATATGACATGTCTAGGCCAGTGTTTGAAACTTCCGGCAATACCGAGTTTATGTTGACAGTTTACCGATGTGATTCACACAGTTGACGAACTCACCGCGGCGGCCTGTAATGTGAGGTGAGTTTAAAGTGGATGGGCTGTTATTATGGTTTAAGGTGGACTGGGCAGCCTGTCAAAGCCGCCATCTTTTTAACGCTTGACCTCATTCATGGTCCGTTTTTGATACTCGACGGACTTAGGCTTACATCACAATAAAATTTCTGATAAAAAAACGAAAAGACTGGAGTTGAATTGCCAATTAATGTTCGATGAAAAGAAAATGCAACAATGTGCAGCGAAAGGCAGAATCTTAGGAAAATGAAATCATGCCCGACGATTGGATTATCAGCACCATATGCTCCATCCACAAAAAGGGCGATCTTACCTCTTGCAAAAACTATAGAGGTACATACATCCCTGCTTAACATCGCTTACAGCATCCTGTCCAGCGCACTGTGTGAACGTCTAATGTCATTTTGCACCAGTCTTATCATACCAGTGCAGATTCTGGCTCGACAAATCGACTATAGACCAAATGTTCACAGGCATCCTGGAGAAGACTATCAAATCCTAGAGAAGACAAGGGGATTTCAACTTGATACGCACCACTTTTTTATCGATTTTATCGAGCCACATACGGTAGTTCATCGAAAGGAACTATTCGAAGCGATATTCCAATTTGCGATCCCAGGAAATCTGATTCGGTTGTGTCGACCCACTGTCGCTAACACTTACGCGATCCTACGTGCAGAAGGGTTCAAGGACCTCCCAGCCGAATGAAAACTGCACCGGTTCTGCTGTATGGTACTGGAGAAGACAGTGCGGCGGACAGTTTTAAAGACGGAAGGCACTATCTTCTAAAAGTTGGGTTACACCGATGACATCGAAATCGTATCACGTTCCCAACTTTCCGTGTTGGAAAGCTTTCACGGCTATTGAATAACAGGCGAATCGAGCTGGTCTTAAGGTCAATAGGGACAACGACAATATATCCTTTCGTCCTTGGACACGTTCCTTGAAACGTTCCATCTGTGCCAAAACATCACGATCGACTGCTACAGCTTTGACGCATTTACCTCGGGGAAAATGTGGCACTCAAAATACGACATCCTAGTGGAGATTCTATCTAAAATCGTCCTTGGCAACCACTGCTTCTTGGATTTGTCGACTCGAAGGACCAATATCATGCTCTAAAAAATGCTAACTTTTCCCGCCATATGGAGCAGAGATCTGGACGACAAGTAAAACTGAAGAGAATTAATAATTGATGTGTTTAAAAGAATAACTACTCGTCGGGTGTATGGTCCGATCTGATAGGCAGGTTCGATAGATAGATAGTTTATTCTTTAATTTTTTTTCCAAATACAATTGATTTATCATCGCACATTTTACATTACAGAGTTTAGATATAAATTTATCTTTCTGCTGAAATATTATCTGGACAGTCAGAAACTGGAAACAATTTAATATAAACCAATTTGGAGGAAAATACTGCGAAAAATGTTATAATCAATAAAAAAATTTATAATAAAAAATAACTAAAGAAATAAATAAGTAAATACTAGATTATGACTATAAACAAGTAAAATAAATAAATAATAACGTTTTATAAATAAAGTTATAAATGAACAAAAAATAAAAACAATAAGATAAACAAGAATATAGCAATTAATTTATTAGTTCATTTACAAGTCTGTTATCAGCAAGGTTAATGTTGTTGAAAAGGTTGTTAGTCAGTCTTTGAATTCTATTAGTTATTAATTCAACATTCGCTCTTAGGTGTAGACCAGAAGTTGAGTAATGCCAGGGCAAATTTAGTATCATTTTTAGCAAAATATTTTGCGATACCTAATAATAGTAATTTTTGGATGCGACGCTTTGCTGAGTTCACCCAGACTTATGCAGAAGTGAAGTATTATAGAGATGCCCGACTTCTACCTCTCTTGCTCCTTGAAATTCTTGACAACTGCTTTTTATAACGTTTTTTAAACCAAATTGACCAACAAGCGTACGGCATTTATGTTATTTCGTGAATAACCGTCAAAAGTTCATGAATATCTGTCAAAAAAGTACTCATATTCGTCGATGGACTATGGGGCAATAAGCTGTGAAGTTGGCTATCTCTGTAATACTTAAATACTGGTAATATGACTTGAATCATCTTGTGGATGACGATTTTATTTTCCATGGAAAGGGAAGATTTCCGGTTTATAAAAAGATAAAGTAGCTCAATGGCAATAATTATTTTGCATATTGTCCTTTTTATTTGCTGGCTATAGGTCACCTTCGTGTATCAAATGTTCAGCCTATTTTGCCAATTGCCCACATTTTGCAAAAACCATGTTTATTTGTAAGCTTCCAGTAGGTAGATGACAAGATTTTCTATTTCGTGAGAAAACGATTGCTTGTATTTCCTCCTCATTAAGCCTTATCTTCCATTTATTACAAAATTCATTGCAAGCTTAAGTTTCCTCTCTATATCGAGATTGAATTTATGCGATGAGAATATTGCAGTGACGCCGGCGAAAATGGCTACTTCGCAGTCTTGCAGTTTAGGAAGATCGGAAGTATATAAATTATATAACAAAGGACCCAACTCGGATCCTTGCGTTACACCTGAATCGAAATATACTAAATCAGAAACACTATTGTTGACAAAGACCTTGTAACAGCGACCAGACAAAAAGTTTTGTGGACCCCTCTGTTTGATATGCTTACATATTCGTAGCACCTAATGTGAAGTACTATGACTGGGTCGAAAACCAAATCGTTCATCTGTTTATATCTTATATTTTTCCTGTAAGACTTTTTCGTAAATTTTACTCAAGCTACTAAATAAGCTTATCGATCGGTAGCTCTGAGTACAGTCTGGGGGCTTTCCATTTTTCAAACTGGGTACTACTTATACTATTTGCCAAGCATCGGGGAAATATTGTATCTTTAAACATGCGTTTATAATTAAAGTTAGCCTTTTTATACCAGCTTTCGGTAGTTACTTAAAATATTTTTTATGGAATAGAGGAAAAGACATCAGCTCTGTAACACCGACCTGTACCAAATTGTCCGTCGACTATACTGCCTTGGGCACAACGGCTTGGGCTTCAGTTAAGAGGACAATCAAATGCGAGCCTCCTTGCTCTAGAAGAGGAGGAAGACCCAAACTCCGGTATGTAGACTTAGTTATCACGGACTCAAGACATGGAAGCAGAGTGCTTAGGACCGTCAGTGCTGGAAAGCAGCTATTGATATGAAAAGTAATCCAATTGAAAAGCTGTTTTAATACAGTGGTGAAATGGGAATGTTCAGCATTCTTTCAAGCCGACACATGTTCGGAATGTTGTATATTCTCGATCGATTGCGTGGTGTCATAACAGGGACCTGTACCCAGAGCAAACATTTTCTTCTTATTTGTGAAAGTTAATTCTGCCGAAAGCATATCTACTTTAACTGGAAACCGTGTAAAACTAAACTCCTTTCTTTACAAGAAATGAATTTGTAAAACACGTTCGAGAATGTTACCCGTTTATTAGACTACGTGAAAAGTTTGTAATAGTTTTTTTAACAGGTTTACAAAAGTTGCCCACTCGCTCTTTGCTTGTAATATTCTCAAGCATTATGCCCTTTGTCGACGTCAATTTGCCGACGTCTGCTTCTTGGGCTGCGGTTCACTGAGCAATAAAAGAAAATTCAAGGTCACTGTGACAATTTGATATCACGGTTACTTCAATTAAATCTTAATGTCTGATCGTTTGACCCAACGAGACAACACAAACTAATGTTTACGCGACATACGTGACCCAAAAAAATTAAAGGAGAACCTCTTACCGCGACACAAAGAGGAAACGGTTCGAGGTGAGTCGGTTATTTTTGAGGAAGTTGAATTACCGCAAAAGGTCTTTTTTTAATCTTCAAGTTAATAGAACTTTCTACAACAACATGATTGATTTCGTCTCAAATTGGCCGCCCGAATTAATGCATCAAATTGCGAGATCTAAGCGACTTGATTCATCTTTCGAATTCACGAAATGATTACGAGAAGAAGGGGAAACTCGTGGCGATTAATTACAGAACCATCGTGCGCCTAATTAAAGCAATCGCAAGGGAATCACTTCGTTTTCACTGGTTCCGTGGCTGCAGAGATGATCTACAGGAAATCATCTTACAACCAATAAAAAGTAAAATTTGTAATCAATGGTTTATGGCAATAGAAAGCGAGCAGTGTGATGGAATAAAATCAATAAATTTGTAGTGCATATTTCGGGTGTTATAAAATCAACTAACTTCACACCTCATCCAAGGGCTCTGCCTCGATGACTTACTGCTGGGCACACCTCAAGCACACCACTCTAATCGTAGCCATGTCCACAGCTGCAAGATACACTTTTTAGCTGCATAAGATATTCCCCAGAAATAACGCAAAATTGTGATTCGAACGTCGTGATCCAGTTAGTAAAATGTGTTAAAACAAGTTCTTAATCCAACACCGTACGGAGATCAATGACCGCATAAAATTGTTGGCTCCTAGAGACTTGTAATGCAAATTCGATCAATTTACATTCTCTCAGAATATTTGTGCATTTTTTTAATAGATAACTGCTCCTACGGACGGGCCACATTCTCTGCTGCATGTTGGCAAACGGGTTATGTCGTAACATCGCTTGCACAAATAATTCTGGAATGGCGTTTTAAATAGTTCCGGTTAGTGGCCGCGGGGACATTGCCATTCTACATAATGTCCTTTCGGATAGAATTTTATTCAATGAATCGACTATTTAATCAGTGGTTATTGCATGATTTATTTGCCGATGAACAAGTATCGCATGCATACTCTTCTTCTTTTTGTGATCGAAAGAACTTGTAAGCCAATGTCACTCAGACCGTTGACAATCGGAGAACATCGTCAAGTATTATCAACGGTTGGTTGAATGGTAAAAACCGAAGTGAATATGAGCTCTTAAAAATGCATTACAATGGACTGTTGTGTATCAATAAACGCAGAGACATAAACAGAGATAAGGGATTATAGAGATATCCAACTTCGGTCATTTTTTCCCCTAGTATTGGCATTCCCTTGTATTTCACAAATATTTTACACAAACTATGGATCCACCACGCAATGGCGGCAGATTCGTAAATTTAGTGGCAACAAATGGCGGCAGATTGTTGAATTTGCCCACGATTCATGTATGTTGTTCGGAGGGTGTTCAAAAGATGACTCTTATTTTTAAGAGCATATGAGTATTGGTTAATTGAGTAAAAATGTATTACAATGCCCATTTAACTAGAACTACTTGACCTCAATTAAATTAAAGTATATATACAGCCTATTCGTATACCATACCTGACAAATGAATAGGTAAACAAAATTGTTTTCAAATTATTCAATTTGATAAGAACAATGGCAAGATTTTGGAAATACAGTATTACCGCGGTTCTTACACGTAGGCGGTACTTGCACAACTCTATTCTTGTGACATAGATTTTTTTACATTACGTACTGAGTACTTGCAATACCCAAAAAATTTGAACTCAGTACCTGCGACAATTTTTATTTTGCTCCTGCAGATGACCTAATTCAGCGCCCACCACCCTTAACGAAGAACAGTGTATCAATGATGACGTTATTGGAAACTGACGACTTGATGGTGCTCAGTACGAAGAAAATACTAACACCGGAAGAGGCTATATCACCATTTAATATTTTTTTTTAATGGGCGGAGCAAAGCAATGCGTCCTTAGACGATGTCATGACGCTTCGGAGGCTTGGAAGTAAGGTGGTACTGAACAAGCGCGTCCTTACAAAACAAACTAAAGTTATAAACTTTTTTAATTCCATATAATAGGTACATTACATTAAACGTAATTTTGACAGTATAATGGCTTTTTAAACTTATATTGGCTTTATAATTTACATGAAAAGTAAGTATTCGGTACTTGCAACATCCTTCAAACTTGCACCGAGCCCGGTTTTCATTGGGAGCAAGAATCGCACTAATACTGTACTACTAATGCATAAAAATGGTTGTCAAAATGTGCATTTAATTTGTGTCGCTATTTCTGTAAAATGTAAAATAAGAAAAGAAAGTTTTTATTCGAAGGTGATTCATGCAAACGCTTTAATAATTATTGTATTACAAAAATGCATACACTATGTTGTGCATTCATTAATTATGTCCCAGTGTCCCATCTTAGTTTGTAACTGGCTCAAATGGGAGTTTACTGAATCGACTTCATGAATATAAGCTTTGTTCGTTCGTTCACCCCTCCATACTGTGTTGAAAATTTAACACCGAAATTTGAAAAAACGTTCAAATAACGAGCGAATTTTCAAATAAGTACTCTAATTCACCCCACTGCTTAGGTGGGGAAGGGTATCAGCTGTTTCACATCTGTTCTTCAATGCTCGCACGTATTCACAGACACGGGATTGAAATCGTATAAAAAACGCTGTCAGATGAAATCAAAGGGCATGGGAGGTAGAAGTTGGATATCTCTATTATCCCTTATCTCTGGACTTACATAAATGTAAAATAAAAGAAGATCTAAGGCTACGAGCGCACATGCATTTTTTATCGCAGCTGCAGAAAAATCGTTCCAATACACAGATATGCGACCAAATAATCGCAACAGTTAGCAAACTGCACTTTGTAGCTGATTGTTATGCAGCAAAATAAACTGGATCATATGGGTGCTCACAAACTCTCACGCAAATACGAATTATTTCTTGACAAATCATGCAGTTAATATATTGTCTGTCTGCCGTAAGGGACCGACCATACCATCTCACTACGAATCGCGAACTTCGCAAACTCTGACACTTCATTCGTATAGAGCTTTCTCGTTCGCAGAGATCAATCAGTACAATTTAAGCAAACATAGACATCATCACGATTTTTTTGGTCGTGAATGTGTGGATCGCGAACTCACGTTTTAATTTAAAATTTTATTTATTTAAAATTTATTTAAAACTAATTATTTTTTAGATTTTAATCAATAGAAAAACTAGATAATTTAATCCCCATTTACTTGCATATCAAGAAGTATAACTTTTTGATTCTATTTGATGGGAATAGGTTGTTTCTGAGAGTTTGAGGTCCCAGTTTTGCGGCTCATATGAATGGCACTTAAATGGTGAAATAACCACAATCTCTTTATGCATTAAAGCTGATTCGCAATGGCGCGTTCGCGCGGTCGGTATTTCATTTCATTTCATTTATTTATTTTTAATATCTATCGCTGTACTTCAAGAATCATATGTTCTTTTACTAGTACAGGAACATTATAACATAAAATATTATTTTGTGTGACATGATTGGGATTAGTGATTTCAAGTTACTTCAATTATAATTTAAGAGTGTAGATTTCTGATTTTAAAATTTAATGTTATTAGAATACATATGTGTAGAGAAAGAGTTAAGACTGAAGTTACTAGGAATTATTTCAGTTCGAGCGGGAGAAATATGAGAAGCAAGCGTTACAAAATTGTCTGTACTTGGTCTTAGACCGTACCTGTGAAGGTAGGTGATTCCATAAATGAACAGCATGAATGAAAAAGTGCCTACGTGACATTAAACAGGTATGATTGGAGGGTTTCAAGGTGATATTACGACTTGATCGACAGAAGGTGATCTTTTCATATAAATATTTTGGCTGTTTCTTGTGAATAATTTTGAAGAGTAATAAGCACGACCGGTAGCATAAGAATGCGTCCAGTTCGCATCCTAGGAGGATGCGACGTTGTTCCGAGACGTGATCAAATCTGCGAAGGTTAAAAACATACCGTGCAGCCGCGTTAATTGCTTTTGTCAATTTTAAGGAGGAAGAATAATCACAGTCAGCGAACAACTCAGATCCATATGTCAAGATTGGCACTATGAGTGCTCTGGCAAGTTTTAATTTGATGTTCACAGGGAGAATGTATTTGCTGATTGATAAGCCTCTTAGGGATGTATACACCTTTGATACTACGCTATCAATGTGGTCAGTCCACGTCAGTTCACCATTGCACATTATTCCAAGGTTTTTTACACATGTAACATATTCAATTGCGGTCGAGTTCAGTTCTATTAGCGGGAAATTTGACAAGGAAGGCGGTTGTTTCGAGAACGGGATGGCTTTGGTTTTGGTAGGATTGAGCATTAGACCATTTTGTGTAGCCCAGTTTGCAATAGAGCCCAAATCCTCGTTTATTTTAGCAACTGAGGGTTCAACCATACCAAGAGGGAAACTTAGGTAGATTTGGACATCGTCTGCATAGATATGGAATTTACAATAGGATAAAACTAGTACTAAAACTATTTGATAGCCATTGCTACGAGTCTTATCCAGCTTAGGAGAATGTTATGTCAGAAAGCCTCAGTTTTCCATAACGAGCGAGCGTTTTAGCATTTAACCTTTCAAGAAAAAATTGTATTACTGTGAATTAAATTCCTGGAAAAAATTAAGTACTTGTGTTAAGCACACAAATATAATGTATCTCTCATTTATGTATTTCATCCATCCCATCCACACATGTAAACAGTCTGTATCCAACACACCCAAATCACCTAATTCCACATTCCATTTATATTCATAATTCCCCTACCCGTAGATATGACTCGTTTCCAAGTCGCCTGTACGAAAGGACATTCGATCATGACACCACGTTTCCACCGATCCGAAAACGGCGAGGTTCAGATGAACTTTTACTGAAACCTCAATAGACCGTTTCCACCGAGGTTGAAGTGGTTTCGCTCTCTATATTCGAGTCATTCGCTCTCAATGTATATATAATTGTCCGCCAAAACAAATGTCACTCGTTTACAATTTTTTTTCCTGTGTGTTGACAGGAAATAATAGTTTGAGAACCAGCAGATAGAAAGAGAAAATTATCACCAAAATAAAGTGAAATTCAATCTTTAAGCTTGTTTTGTTTGACAACCTCTCATGAATTGAACGAGGCTGCAACGATGTTTATCAGAAAGTGCGAGGTTTGCAGACCCTTAAAATGAATGGCGGAACCTGGTAGGTTCGGAGAAAATTGATGAAACCTCGCGGTTTCGTTCGGTTTAGTTGTATAATAAAGATATTTTAGTCTCTGAGTTTGATGCATTGTTTGGTTTCGTGCCCGTATCGACTTATCATTTGTACAAATAAGCGTCTCAGTTTATCAAACGTTCAAACTGACAAATGAACTTAAAGAAATTGTGTCACAAATGTCAAAAAGCCCGAGTGACTGGAGAGTAGTTCTACCTAGAAATTTTTGATCGCACTTACGATAATACGATCTGTGATATATA
Organism: Eristalis intricaria; assembly: GCA_964034865.1. NCBI lineage: Eukaryota > Metazoa > Arthropoda > Insecta > Diptera > Syrphidae > Eristalis > Eristalis intricaria. The sequence continues at coordinate 13,066,220 of OZ035876.1, read as the reverse complement.
ATCGCGCGGCCGCCCCCATTTCAGCTTAAACACATGATTTGCGTGTATCCTACTGAAAATGTCAACACCGGATCGCCTTGACGCGCCGTTGCGATGTGGGTATTATTGCGAGTCGTATGAAACCGTCCCTTAAGTACACCTAAGTCTGTTTTTACACGGTCTTTTTTTACACGGTTTTGATATAACACGGTTTGAAAATTGAATATTTTTAATTTTTTTACACGATTTTATTCCATTTAGCACGATTTGAAATTTTATGTACTTAAATTCTTTTTGTCAAATTTAATTTTTGCGAAGTATGTTCATATCACAAAAAAGTATTTATGAAAGAAAAAAGTCTGAAACCATCGATAGTATCGATAGTGCTATCGATAGTTTGCGAACACTAGCTTAAAGATTTAAGTGAATTCCCTTTTAGCACGTACAAGCAATTTTTACTGGTCAAAGCAAATGTGAATAGCACTAATTTAGGGGAATTCCCTTTATGTGCATACAATAAAATTTACTGGTCAGAGCAATTGAAACGTGTTAATATTTTGTGAACTGTCAATACAATAAGAATAAGAATAAGAAATAAAATAAACATGAATTCTTGTTCTTAAAAATTCTTGTTTTTCACTAATTTTTATAGGTTTTAGAGATTAGGAACAAATCACCCATTTTTGTATACGATCAATGTCTTTTTTTACACGGTTTTTTTTTACACGGCTTCTTCTGGAACCAATCTACCGTGTAAAAACAGACTTAGGTGTATTCTTGCATTTATAATGGGATGGATAAAATATTTGTTTACTATAAAAATAAAGCCACAACACAAATCTCCTCCGTGTTCACCCATGCATCCCATTTTAATTTGCTGCAAAAAATAGTCTTTAAAATGTGATTCTTGGGTTTTTGCAATTTTTTAAGTCCCTGCGATTACTTAGTATGTATTCATGAATTATACTATTTGCATAATTTTCTACGACTCAACTATCTGATAGAAAATCGCAAGTGCGTGCATTTTGTTGCGACAGCGATTTATTAATCGATTATAATCAAAAGTTTGTGGATACTCTCGCCAGTACTTATGATTAATTTTAATTTGCGATAATCGTGTCTCATCGCCAGGAAAATTTGACAAATTGTAGCCTTTACTCTTTGCGATTGTAAGTTGTCATGTGAGCGCCTTCACATTGAAAGTTATGTGTTCTACTTTTTGGGACCGCATAGTCGTGCGATTGAAAACGATTGTGTGCCCATTGCCTAACAAAACTTCAAGTCGGCCATAGAGACTACTGCTACTACTAGATATAAAAAGCCAATTTTATATATTCATTGAACTATATTCAACACCATGTACCGTAGTTACTGAGAGTGTAACTACGTAGTTACTTACAGTGAAGGTCAATTCTGGTAACCGAAGCATATCATTCATAACATAATCAAGAACGTAACTAATCCATAAAAGTTATCGCATAAGAGATCCGTTTCTTGAAACCCGCGCTGTCCCATTAACATTTTATACTTCACAGCATCCAATTAACTGATAGATACCAGTTGTTAGCAAACAATTTAACTGCGAACTACTTTTAACTTAATGTCTGATGATTGATAATGTTGATATTCAACATTACCTTATAAATAGAATTCTGAACGGAGGCAAAACTTGTTCAAAGCTGATGCAACATGCATGTGAATATGTCTGAAGTGAAGTTAAGAATTTTAAGAAACCGTTCAAGTGTTATTTAGCGATTTATATTTACGAACTGAGGCCACCCTAACATGAATTTGTGTTGAAAATCTGCGAATTAAGGAAATTAAATGTATTAAAGTTTTACTATAATCACTTACAGTCAGCGTCAAGAGTGACTGTACACCATAAAGGTGTCAGCGTTCCCAACAAATAATAATGTCAAACAGGGCTCCAAGAAAAATCTTAAATGGAGTTTTCGAAAGTGAGTAGAAATGTACACAAATAAAATGTGTAAGATATTTCAAAAACTATAGGCACAGCGAGTCATAAACTAAGAAATAAAGCGAAATTCGCATCTCAAAAATAAGTGTACAGCATGTAAATCACATTATGAAATTTGCCTTAATATTGTCAATTTAGTGTCAAATTATAAAAAAAAATAGATGTGTTTTGTTATTTGAACTATCTAAAAAGTAGCCTGCGCACAGAACGACTGGATGGCGCAGTTGGTAGAGTGCCTGCTCCTGGTAAGCGGGGTCCCCGGTTCGAATCCAATGTGAAACCAATGTTAATACGCTTTTCTCTGGTTTTCAAATCTGGTTCAGTCACCATATGCCGTTGGGATCTAATTAACGGCACTATCACTGGAGTGGCCAATCAGTGGTAGTAGTCTGACTATTGGTATCACAATGGACCAGTATGGTCTATAAGTATGCTGGTGAATGCACTAGCAGTCCCCCTACGTAACCTAACCTAACCGACGCACAGTGGTTCCATTACAAGGGACCGCCGGCAATAATTCTGTAAAATCAAAACCACTATCATGATTTTAATGATATTACTACGAATGGAAGTAGCTCCATCAACGTGTTAACAATCGTGCATATAGCTGAAAAATTAACGTATAAAATATACAAAACAATATTTTTTAATAATAAAATACCAACACTTTGTGATGGAATAATGAAAATATTTTTTTCTCCCATCTATGACGTCGCATTAAGTCTTCAAAATGATAAAAGTGCCGACACAATCTTTATTTTGCATAAATTGTGCATTTATTTTTCAATAAAATTATTTTATATATTTATTTTTTAAATCTTCTTCATTGCTTAGTGGAAGTAAATTTTTTAGCTTTGATTTAGTCCTTAAATTTGTAATCCCGGGATCCATTGCCCCCTCTTCTTGAAACAATAAGCGACGCACATGTCGGCAAATAATTGCAACATGTGCAGTTATCACTTTTTGTATTAAGGTAGATTTAAGATTTTTTGGAAAGAATAAAGCAGTCTGAAAACAGCACTTGTCGCGTATTATTTTATATATAGCTAGAATCCGAAATATTGAGGAAAACAGAGTTTTATTTCGGTTAAAAATTTCACGATTTGAGCCAATTTGCGCAAAAAAAAAGTCTTACATATTCTAAAAGGGCAAAGATAATTCAAAATCATTGCATTTAAATTATCGCTTCAACTCTTCAGTAAAGCATGAAATATGAAAAAGACATAAATTATGCACCATTTTCCATAAGGGTCAAAGTAATGAAAAACATTTTTAGGGAATATTATTTAAAAGAAAAATATAATATTATGAAAAGAATGTATTATTAAAATTTTATTCAAACCACATTTTTTCCAAAATAAACTTTTAAAAAATTACTTTAAATTTTCAAATTAACGTTTTTTATAAAACTGCGAAAAACAATAAATTTCGTGACGCGGCTGACTGCCCAATTCTTACAGGAAAAAGCTTACTGCCACTTTATTCTCCCCTTATCATAGATAATAATTACATTAAAAAAAACTAGTTTACTTGACCTTGAAATTTTGACTTTGGGTCTATGAGAGGGACCACTGTGCGAAGCCAAAAGCGTTTGCAAGCAAAGCTCAGAAAGGCCATTTATTGATGATATAAATTTGGTTACGTTTTTGGTTTACAACCCGCCGTGCCTATAGTTTTGAGATAGCCTCGTATTTACATCGAACTGAACTCAGAATGGATTCATTCATAATTGTTACCATTCTGGTACGGAACCTCAAAGAAAAGGTAATCATCGTCGGAATATAAAGAGTGTATCACATTATCTATAATTGGCGAATTCGGATCCAAAGATTAAAACCATTCCTATTCAACAACAACCGGAACTACAATTGCGACACTAAAATTAACTTGTCTGTAACGGTCCCATTATAAGCAGCGGTAGGTTTGGCAGTTTATAAAAAATCGACTTTCAGGCTCAGATCCACGAACAAATGAAATGAAACCAGGCAACCGCTCACACGGCTACTATCGTGGATCAACTGATAAGCTAATAGGATGCAAAGAAATTTCCATGTGACAAACATGTGCATATGCGCAGCTGTGAAGTCGTTTTCGTCGCTAAGTGAGGTTTGGAAATTCGTGAGTTGCATTTCTTGATACTCTTTCTTTAATGGAAAAAATCCATTTTGTGGAAGCATTCCGTCGGGTCAGCTAGACTTGAACCCAGAAAAGGAAATTGAACCTCACGCAACCCGCTATCAAGCCATCCCGTTTACCCCGACTGTCGCACAAGTATATTCCGCAAACCGCTTAAACGCCTTGCCGGTCTCATAATGAAGCACTCTCCCCAGAAACTCTCAAACTGCTTATTGCCGTCCATAAAAGTGTTACGCGCACGCTGCGCCGTCGGCTTAGTTTCGCACGAAGCTGCGAGGAACGCATAAAATTTGCAAATGGGTCCTAAGCAGCAACAGAAAAAGAAAAAGAGAAAGCCGCTGGCAAAAGCGTGACGCATTTCTTAAAGCCTATGACTAACTCACAGGCCTTGTCACAATTCCTCAGAACAAGGCCGAAAACTCGTTTCAATTTCTGTCAGACTTCTAAAGTCTAACTTGGCGCAGATAATGAATGCCAACTAGTCTTCATTCCTGATTCAGTTCAAACGCCTGGGCAGCATTCTATGTGTTAATGGCATTGAAAATCTAGGTTGATGTAGTTACACGAAGGCATGTCGGCCCACCAGACTTCTTGGAGGTCAATCGGTTTCACTTTCAAGCAAATGATCTGCGCCCGATGCTGAGCTGACTGTGTGTGCTCTAATTAATTGATTTATGATATTATAAGTGCTTGAGAAAACACTGGGTTGCATCAGAGTGTTGTTTATTGACACATGGATGTGGTAATGAAGTGGAGATGTTCGGACAGATTTTCTTTTTAGAAAGTAAAAGTGAAACTGTACTGAAGCACTGTTGGGACTTAGAATGACATGAGATATTGGGCAGCGCAGGAGATATGCATAATCCATTCAAAGTGAAACCCTACGCCCATACGGACGGGACGCAATGCGGCGATGGGAAACGATTGGCAATTATTCATGTTTAATCGTGTAAATGGCTGTTTGTCCAGAGACGGTTTCCACCGCGAAGGGTGTTGCATCACGATTGTGACATAATTTGCGGAAAAAAAGACGAAACCAATTTGACAATGGAAGGCGCTTGAAGATCGGTGTGGGAATACAACAATATAAACTGAGAACTAATAAGACTGCAGCGCTTGCTGGGTACGTCTATTCGGTAAATACGGATATTCCGAAGGACCGGAAAGAAATGGCTCTCTAGTATTTTCAACATGAAGGCAACTAAATTTTGTTGGCTTTTAATGAATTAATACCAATTTAAGTGGAGTTTATTCAGGACGTGATTAACATTACAGCTAATGCAATAAATTCTTACGTCTGTACGGACCTTGAACCTCTAACAATTGCAACCAAGTTTGTTGATTTCACTTGGCAAATGGTGCCATATTTCAAATTGTAATCCCTTACTGCATTGTCTTAGGTTAGGTTAGGTAAGGGGGCTGCTAGTGTATTCCCAAGCGCACCTAGACCATGCTGGTCTATTGTGAAACCCACAGTCAGACTACTACCACTGATTGACCACTCCAGTCATAGAGCAGATAATTTGATCCCAACGGCAAATAGTGACTGGACCAGATTTGAAAACCAGATAAAAGCGAATTAACTTTGCTTTCACTGGGATTCGAACAGGGGACCTTACTAACCAAGGACAGCCACTTAACCAACTGTGGCATCCAGTCGTCGAATTGCATTGTCCTACAGATAACATTCCCCGAAATAGTCTCGACATGAAACATGACATCATTTCAAAACCCTTGACTTAATAATACAGCGAAACTTCTCTTTGCGGACACCCCTCTACAAGGGATACCTCTCTTTACGACCAATTCGTTGGTTAACGTATTACTGAATTTCAACCTTTAAGAAGGGACGCCCTTACATAACTCACAATAATGATGGGCCCGCGGTTGTCCGCTATAGAGACGTTTCACTGTACCTACAAAGATCTAGTTATCGTTGTAAGGCGAGCTGAGGCATAGCTTCTACTACAACTGATTCGCGCACTAAAAACAAAACTGGCACTAAACAAAATATATAATTTGATATTACCGATTGAAGTTTTAAACCACACCACGCCCCCTTTTAAGAAAGTAGTAAGTCTGATGAAGTTCATCTGAATAATAGAACCAGAAAAAAATGTGGACCTTAGAAATATTAGGGTTCCGAGGCAGAAAATGGGGAACAACTGATAATACAAGAATAAAATAAGATAATTTTCATAGGACTACAAATAAGTAGTGCAATGGCTCCAACAGGGCTCAAGAGAAGTATGGCTTCGTCCCGCCTAGCCACAAACCTAATCCTACCTGGGTTACCTAAGACTCTCACATCAAACATCAAAAAAATGATCAACTCTTAAAAAATAAATAGAAAATAAAAGAGGACCGGCTGCAATTATAGTCACTTGGACTTATGACACAATTTTAGAGCCTACAAAAACCGTTATTCAAGCTTTTTCGTATTCATGCAACTCTTTACAGAGATTAATTATATGGTTGGAGCGCATGATACACAGAATACAAGGTAATATATATAAATATATTCTGTTGCCTTTTTTTCCATTGGTTTGTGTGCGTAACGTCACCCATTTCCCAGCAGTGCTGAGTTTCCCATGCATTTTGATCAATGTTGTGACGTAATTTTTGTTTAAATTGAATCAAATATTTAATTCAATACTTTGAAAATGGAAATTTCTGCCGTAGTATATGGTGTGATACAATCAGACAATAAGAGCAAAAAAATGAAAAAAAGTTTTTATTTTAAATTAAGTAAGTAAGTAACTTACAAAATAAAATAAAATAAATTTTGTTAAGAAAAAAATATTTTTTCATTTAAAAAGCACATAAACACAGGGGAAATACTTTTCTTCTGTACATTCACTGAAAATCCGAGGCATACTTGCAACCACTCGTAGCAGGCATGCTGCTACTATTCCAGCAGGATGGATGGGAACTAACATTTTATGCCTTTTTTTTGTTTTGTGCCAAATTTTCATATAGAGTGAATATCGAGGAAGCGCTTCAAATAACTTTCGTCGTCGTTCATAGCGTTTATACCAATCCTTATATTTTCTTGACATGTTTCATCAATTGCCACACGTTGGGAGAATCACATTCCTCATTCGAATGACAATCGCTCATAACAGCTTCAGTTGTTCGTCCTTTTGTTCTAAGCATGTTCTTGGAATTTCCTGGTAAGTTCCTTAGGTTCAAGGATGGAGTAAACTTTTGTCATGAACATTTGAACTATGAAAGAAAAGTGTACAGAGTTTGTGTGACAAATTGCTTAACCCAATAATCCCCATTGCCTATTTTTAGGACACTATATTACATGTTTTTACAAGTTAAAAGTAATAGCTAAGAAATTGTAAATAAAAACTGTCCTAAAAATAGGACATTGGGGAATAATGGATTAAAGCAGAACGTAAATTTACCTAGCTAAAACTGGTAGCCTAGGGCAATTTTTACTCTCGCGGCTTTTTTTGCCAACTTTATTTTGTGAGACAGATGTTGTGACAGTTCTCGGTTGTTTTGAGGTTAGTTTGGTTTGGCAATTCATCATGAATAGACACTCACGCCGAAGTAAGGTTTCCACATTTCTTTTGACACGCTTAAATTCGACAAGCTCAAGCTTAAGCCGATATCGAAATACCGTTACATCCACAATATCACTGATTGACGACGAAGGAATCATTATTACACATGCAAGCTCAACAGTAAGCGGTTTTTTCTTGCAACAACTGAACTTGGAAGCCATCATTCAACGCGTAAATGACGAAATACAGCCCGACATTCTCCGAAGAGTAAGTGAAGATTGGAACTACAGATTATAAGCTTGCTGCGGCGGTCACATGGCCGAAATAATATTATTTATATTTAGATATTATTATAATTTCATGAAAATTAAATTAATTTCTCAGTTTTATTTTAATTAAAAATTCTCCGCTTCTTAAGAGAACATCCTTTGTACAGACCAGTGATTGCATCCTTGCCTGTGCTAGGGCTTCTACTACGCCTATGCACCATCGTTTGCCGTTTCAGCTCTCTCTAACTCTTCCCCAGCTGTCGGGACTCCTTCTCAACTGTTCTACGCCATGTACTTCTCGGTCGACCCGCTGTTTTACCGAGTTGGGTTCCATTGCTTCGCTAGGGAACCATCGCCTTTCCGGAGGGTATGCCCACTTGCGCCGTTGAATAAAGTGGTGCATATGCCTGGCCTGGCCCGTCTCTGTTGAAGCTGTTCGTTTGAGATACGGTTTAGCCAGAACCTTAGTATATTTCGTGGCAAATGTCTGTAGCCTTGTTGTGATAATGGCGGTCACTTTCGAAGTGCTTCACCCATCTCCACTCCCTCTACACATTTATTGCCATTTGGTGGAGGTCCATAATACTGATTTAAGTGTGATGAAAGTGTCATCGAATTCCTTGTATCCTCGATGACAGAGCAGAGTTACCACATCACTTACCACAAATAAAAACAATATTGGGCATAGGATGCAACCTTGACTGACTCCCATTTGGATTTCAAATTCTTCTGACATCTTTCCTTTGTGCAGAACGTGAAACTTAGTGGCTTATGGTCTGTACTGCACAATATCTAACCCTGACAGAACTCTGTTTTGGCGAAAACTCTGTCAACAGCTAGCGATCATTGATCATTGTACCATCGTAAGTCGCTTTGGCATGCTTCTCCCGCGCAAGACAAGCCAAATAAACTCTCCGTTTACACTGTTGAATGATTTTCGAAATCGATGAATAACCAGTGAAGTGGCGACCGATATTCTCAGTACTGCTCAATGGTACTGGCAATGGAATAGGCAGGGTATTGATACGGTCGCCAAAGGAACCTGCGAAACCGTATCTACGGCAACCTACTTGTTTTTCGTTGAGTGTGCCTTCCAGATAAGAAGTATTATTTTTATAATAAATCAGGAGAAAGTATTGTACGCAACAAATAATCAAGAGAACGTTCCTCCTTCCACCCTAATTGTCCTAAATGATGAATCTTGCAGTTATTCTTGAAGACACCTAAAATTAATGCGACCTGAAAACAAATCGCACTTCAATTCTTCTTCAAAATTCCCTTGTCTCACAAGACTACGAAATCACCGAAGTACAACCAGAAAAAGAATGTAACATACATTTATTGACGCGACAATCCACAGTAAATTGCCATCATAATTCCATGCTATTCTCCGACGACGAAACTTTATTCAGAGAGTTCAAGAACTAAAAAAGGTAAACAAACAAATGAAATTATATCTAGGGACTCATGTACGCGTTACAAATTATCAAATCGCTTCACAGGAAATTAACTTTTTTTCTGGTAATCGCACCAAGCAAGTTTAATTATATCCAACAACAAAAATGACTGGAAAACGTCATAGATGCACGTTGCTTTGATGTGTGAAAAATCGCCGATTAATTTCGACACGCTATGACCTGACACTTGTTCGTTAAACCCTGAAATTGGATGGCTTGTGACGAATGCTTTAGCAGCGAAGCTTTGAGACCTTTCTCAGACGGGGAATAAAATGGCCTTGACTTTGACTGTGGCAATTATAGCCATTTGAACTATCTATCACAATAACATCGAAATGTTTTTATTTTGAATAAGTCAGAGAAAAGTCAGCCGTAAATCTGGCAATATGTGTGGTGTCAGTTATATATGAGCTGGTATAAAAAAAACCATAAAAGACATTCGATATTATTGAACACATGACTAAACAACCGACTTGATGAGAGTCGAACACGCTTTGAACGGGAGCTATATTTCATTACATCTACAATTTTCCATTCCTTTACTGCTTTACATAATCTAATAAATCACCATTGATTGCTATATCACAGAAACCTTGTTCACCGATCACTGATCAATTTGTTTGAAAATTTTGTAAAGATTGATGATCGTTCGCTCCCTGAGCCAAGATCCACTGAGACGAAGGTGACTCAGAGAAAAGATGTGCATGAATATGTTTCTCGATTATTGGCACAAGTTGTTGGGCAACATCATCTCATCGTTTTGTATCTCTTCAACAAGTAAGTGCAGACCGCAGTTGTTGCTGCATTCATTCACAGTTCACAGAAAAACATGTGAATCAGCATGTATTCCGAAAGACAATTTTTGTCTCACATTAACGGAAATTACAAGATTACCCCCTTGTTCACCAATGAATTTGTGCGACGTTGTGGCAGTCATTCACAGTCATTCACATTTATAAAAGTTATTCAAGAAATCATTGGAATGAGATTCTTCGAATCGCTGTCAAAAATGGTAAAGGAAAAAACAGGTAGAAGTGGCCGATTAGATTTCTGGTCCGATCTCCAAATCTGTCATCAGTAAATAAACAAAATGTGTCAAATTGATAGCAAGAAAACGACAGGTGTTCTAAACCACATGCGTTATATGTCAAAGTCACATAAGACACCAGTCATATTCTGTATATGACATCTCATTTAAATCGCATGCATTTTCCGACGAATAAATTTTAATTAAAAAGTAAGGTAAAAAATAGCTACAATAACTAGTTTTTGAGTCACCAACAAATCGTACGTGCTTTCGAATCTCACTAAGTTTTAAATTGGATACATAAATTGAAATGAAACTCATTACTGTGTGAATAGTGAGTATAACTATTTGCAATAAAGCAGTCTTGTTCACTTTATTCATAGACAGTACCTAAAAATTCGAAAAATGCCTGACAATGATAAAAGAAAATTAAGTCTTGTTTCATATTCCCTCCCTAAATGCTCCGAACAAAAACCTGTATGTCGAATATTAAGTAGTAATTTAAGATGGAACTGATGTCTTATAACTACTTTTTCCGTTGTATTTTATTGTAAAAACATTTTTTTAACTTGTCCACATGACACAACTATTGATGAGTTAAAAGCGATGGCGGAGGATCGAGTTGCCTGGAGATCTGTCGTGCGTGTTTTATTCCACATCGCTTTAGAGGATCTTGCGATTCACTGAATATGATGATGATGACATTTTTTACGAAAGAAACGGTTTCTATCGCAGAGGTAGCAAGACTACATACATTATTTCAGTTTTTCTGGTTTTTCACCAATATAATTTTTTCCTTATAACGAATTTCATTGACATTGAGTTATTGACAGGATTTTCTTGATTTTGACTCGTTTATATTTTTCTTCAGTTCAGCATTTATGTTATTTGCAGAAATTTTGTCGAGCCTATATTTTTTTCGGACAATGCTATTTTTTTTTTGGTTTTATACCAATTGGGTCCAGACACTGATTAATTGTATCCATTTTTTCATCAGTTTTTCCATTGCCTTTATTTTGAACGGTCTCAATTTTGTTCCCTTTCTGTGATATGTCTCATTATTAATCCTCTTTTTTGTATAGAAAACTATGTAGTTCTCAATATTTTTTAAGCATCTTAAAATTAAATTATAATTATTATAATACCTGGACTTTTCAATTATATTGATAATGGCTGTCACCGCTCAGTATGATGCCAAGACCAAAATAGCGAAATATACCTAACATAAAATATGATACGCCAAGTCTAGACCCAACGGCAAATGCACAAGAAAAAATATGTAAAAATAAAGCATGAAAAACTGGATACATGGGAGCCGCATGGTTCTTATTTCATTTCAGTCGTTTTATCGTACGATTTCTTTAACTAATCCTTCTCTATATAAGTAAACAAATAAGAAAGCAGGTCTGGAAACTTTAATGAAATCCATCGTAAGGAAGCTATTTTATTGATGAAAAATAATGTATCTAGTTTTGGTCGCCACTGTAGGTCTGTCCTTAAACATTTTGTATTTTCAACGTGTTCCAAAAAATGAATAAATCGTACTACCTAACTGGACTGTCAAGAATTGTGACCGCTGTGCAAACAGTTATATCCTAGTTTGAGAAGTGAATGAAAGAATAATCACTGTAATGGAACTCACGAACAATTCGTTTAGTTTCGTTAAGCCTGAGATAGTCCGATCTGAATCGCACCCTGCACAGTATAAACACAAAAAAGGAAAACAAGGAAAATGGACAAAGCAGCTGATATTGTTGGGTAGTCGTATTTATCGAAATGAAAGCGCAAGAAATTATTTCCTTTTAATAAACTGACATTTATGCAAGCAAACGCGTGTCAAAATTCCAACAGATGGGCTATGCTCGCAAATGTTCACTAGGGATATTAATTTGTTTTTTGTAAACTTGACGAACATTTAGTTCTCATTTGGCTATAGCTTATACTCGTTCATGGCATTTATAGTTGAGCCATTACCGATATGAAAATAAGTAATGTACAGATTTATTTTCAAAATTCTAATATTGATGCAACAGAGCTGCACATTTTCTGGGGATTTGTTTTGTTCCAGTTGCACAATAAAAATAAAATAATGGGAACCATTATATCACACTGGCTGCAAAGCTAAATTTGAGAATATTTCATTTGGTGTCAACACAAAAATGTTCGTTAATTATACTTTTGATCACAAAGAACTACAAAATATGAACAATAAATATACTCCCAAAGTAGCCTGCACGTCCAGGACCAATTATACCAATTGGGTCCAGACACTGATTAATTGTATCCATTTTTTCATCAGTTTTTCCATTGCCTTTATTTTGAACGGTCTCAATTTTGTTCCCTTTCTGTGATATGTCTCATTATTAATCCTCTTTTTTGTATAGAAAACTATGTAGTTCTCAATATTTTTTAAGCATCTTAAAATTAAATTATAATTATTATAATACCTGGACTTTTCAATTATATTGATAATGGCTGTCACCGCTCAGTATGATGCCAAGACCAAAATAGCGAAATATACCTAACATAAAATATGATACGCCAAGTCTAGACCCAACGGCAAATGCACAAGAAAAAATATGTAAAAATAAAGCATGAAAAACTGGATACATGGGAGCCGCATGGTTCTTATTTCATTTCAGTCGTTTTATCGTACGATTTCTTTAACTAATCCTTCTCTATATAAGTAAACAAATAAGAAAGCAGGTCTGGAAACTTTAATGAAATCCATCGTAAGGAAGCTATTTTATTGATGAAAAATAATGTATCTAGTTTTGGTCGCCACTGTAGGTCTGTCCTTAAACATTTTGTATTTTCAACGTGTTCCAAAAAATGAATAAATCGTACTACCTAACTGGACTGTCAAGAATTGTGACCGCTGTGCAAACAGTTATATCCTAGTTTGAGAAGTGAATGAAAGAATAATCACTGTAATGGAACTCACGAACAATTCGTTTAGTTTCGTTAAGCCTGAGATAGTCCGATCTGAATCGCACCCTGCACAGTATAAACACAAAAAAGGAAAACAAGGAAAATGGACAAAGCAGCTGATATTGTTGGGTAGTCGTATTTATCGAAATGAAAGCGCAAGAAATTATTTCCTTTTAATAAACTGACATTTATGCAAGCAAACGCGTGTCAAAATTCCAACAGATGGGCTATGCTCGCAAATGTTCACTAGGGATATTAATTTGTTTTTTGTAAACTTGACGAACATTTAGTTCTCATTTGGCTATAGCTTATACTCGTTCATGGCATTTATAGTTGAGCCATTACCGATATGAAAATAAGTAATGTACAGATTTATTTTCAAAATTCTAATATTGATGCAACAGAGCTGCACATTTTCTGGGGATTTGTTTTGTTCCAGTTGCACAATAAAAATAAAATAATGGGAACCATTATATCACACTGGCTGCAAAGCTAAATTTGAGAATATTTCATTTGGTGTCAACACAAAAATGTTCGTTAATTATACTTTTGATCACAAAGAACTACAAAATATGAACAATAAATATACTCCCAAAGTAGCCTGCACGTCCAGGAAAAATTTAGTCCTCCCTATCAAAAATGAAAGGTATGGAACCTCTCGGAAAGAAAGTGACATGGCTATCATTCAACAATTATTCACAAGCATTCATACTATCGTGGGGTATCAAGCAACATCGTCTCAGATTTGTACATAGTGGCTACCAATTTTGCAAGCCAGAGCCTCGAATAAAATTATAGGTGGCTATAATACATATTTGATTTCATTTTTATTTTATTTGTTTGTGATATACATGGATATTTACATACAGTACAAGCTCGATTTACGCAACTAATACAATTTAAGGCAGTTGCAATAACCGATGTTGTTGCACTTACTGAATCACATTTTTTTGTTTTTTCTAAAGAAATTGGAGATTTTAGTGTTGCAAAAATCGATGAGTTCCGCGAACCAAAGGCTGCATAAATCGAGTTTGTACTGTACAAATGTAAGTAAGTTATTTGTTATTACAGGTGGACTACGTTTGTTTCAGTTTCAAACCGCTACGGCCTCAATTCATGAAGATACCCTATATGTACAAATTTACTGAGCTAATTCTAAAATTATGAATATCACAAGCACAATTTATGATGAACTCAAAAATATTCTGTAAATGAAATCAAACACAAAAATGTCTTTTGATACACATTTCAGATCGAACTGGACACATTTCAGTGTTTCAAGTTCATAAAAAATGTTGAAATCTCTTGGATTTCTGAAGATTGGTTAGAGAATGCAGAAAGCTTAAAGACGGTATGATCGATTAAGAAGTTGTAGACAAATTTCGAATCCCACCAACAATCAATATTCATTATACACATATAATTAACATAGTCTTGTCCAATCGTTCTTGTGTTCCCGTAGTTTCAAGGTATCCATCAATCAAAGTATTTCAGACAGTCATTTGATTAATGCAGGTGTTCCACAAGGATCTGTACTTGCTCCAGTCCTCTTTAACATGTATACTTCCGATTTCCCCAACTTGACAAACTGTAATATTGCCTTATTTGCTGCGATACTTGCGTTTATTCTTCAGATGCCATTGGTTTCAATATTGAAACCAATTTGAAATCTGGTTTATATGCTGCTGAAGTATATTGTCGTGATTGGGAAATAAACATTAATGGTTCTAAGACTCAGGCTATCTTTTTCACTTGTAAAAGAAAAGCCTGTTTCCTTCCAAGCAACAACCTTCAAATCAACGGTACTCAAGTTGAGTGGAAATCGCATGTTAAATATCTTGGTATATACTTGGACAAGAGACTAACATTCAATCTTCATGTTCAACAAGTAATAAAAAAGATTAATTTGACGACAAGAGTTCTCTACCCATTTATATGCCGAAATTCAAAATTGAGCGACGCCAACAAATTAACAATTTTTAAAGCAATATTCCAAGCAATAATGTTCTATGGTTCTCCTGTCTGGGGTAAGTGTGCAAAAAGCCATCTTCTTAAACTCCAAATAACTCAAAACAAATTGCTGAAAATGATGCTGAATCTACCCTGGTTTATCTCAACAGAGGAACTTCACAAAATGGCTAATATTGAAATGGTTTCAGATAGAATTGGAAAACTAAACCATCAACATAACATCTCTTGTTCTCTGTCCGACAACGACTTGATTTCAAACTTAGTCTCATAATGAGTGTAAAATAAATTATTTATTTTTGTTTATATATATATCCTTATTTATTTATATGCATAGTTATTTTTTTTATTTATTTATTCAATTATTTGTTTATTTATTTATTTATTCATTTACTTATTTATTTATTTAGTTATTTATTTACTTATTAATTTATTTACTTATTTATTTATTTATTTGTTTACTTATATACTTCTATTTGTTTTTTGTGTCCTTTATATTTCTACATGTAAATTATTTGATTTCGTATCTTCTCACTCAATAATATATTTTGAAATCAAGTGTTGAAACCGCGTCTCTCTTCCCCCAGCGGATTTTATTTTAATGAAGGTTTTTAGTGGCTTTTCCTTCATGTATATGAATCTGTGATATAATATTTAATAAAAAAAAAATAATTCTTAAATAATTAAGAAAAAATAAAGAATGTTGGGTGCCACCAAAAAAAAAATAAATAAATAAATAATTAACATAGTCTACCAAGTGTATTGATTGGTTCGTAGAGATGAAAAAAAATACTTTGGCCTCTATTTGATAACAAAGTAAGGAGGTCCTATATCTTTCCTGCAGGACAGCTATGGTCCCAGAATGATTCAAGGCTTCATAACTCTGACTCCTTATTTGGAAGAAACAATGAAATTAAGACCCAAGGTAGTTGTTCTTCCTTTTTAGTTGGTTATAATGTCAAACATGTCAGCAATAAGGACTGAATGAATGGATCAAATGGAGGTTTCTGTAAATGATTTTTTTGTTTTTGTGAGTTAAGCATAAGACGTGAGGCCTGATCCGTGTGATATCACAACCAACTTGATTTTCTCTGTGTCAATACAGTTTTTTCAGCCTGACATTAAAACTAAACCTAACCCAAGAGTAATAAATAAGACGCCCGCAGTTACAGTCACCCAATCAAAGTATACAGTTAATAATGAATGTACACAAACAGTATCGAAAACATTAAAAAATAACAAAATGTTAATACGGGCAGTCTTGCATAGCAGTTAAACTTGATCGGTTACTACTGGAACGAAAGGTAAATGCTCTCAAAAATTAAATCAAAAGAAATTAATTTCATTTTTGTAGCCTTGCAAGTGTTACGAGTAATCACATGCCATTTTACAACACATCCACACGTCAAAAGGATGGCAATCCGGACTTTACGCTTACTTGAACCTTAACATTCACTTCTTGCCATTGTTGGAAGAGAGGCTATTTCCATGCCTATATTGACATAGTGAGTACAATGATCTCTGTGAAAACTGCACTCCAAGCCGCAAGGCACCCATCAAACCAATCAATCAAAATCGACAACGAAAATTACACCACCCAAAGGCCATACTTCCAATCAACTAAACGTGATGGAAAATCCGTTTAAACAGGATATAGTCAAGACCTCTTCCGGCCAAAGAAACATTGATCAGTTTTCGTTTCCTTAATTACGCGGTGAAACTCCGCGAAGCTCAAACTCAAACAATGGCCGGCCAGCTCTTACTCCGCATTTAGTCGGAAATATCTCAAAGGCTGGAATTTGCGGCGAAAATATTTATAATAGTTCCACAAGCAATTAGCTTCGGTTTTCCACGGCTTTTGAGCACACTAATGCTCAGGAAATAAATCAATAGACAACAAACACACTATTTCATAATTTGTTTCCACTTTCGTTCAACAGTAACAGTTTTTATTGAGTTTTTTTTTTTTGGTTTACAAAGCCAGGCCTAAAGAACCAGCGCGCTCCTCAACAACAACAAAGCGTCGAATGACCCAGATAAGACACTTATACAATGCAGAGGGGGAGAGCTTAAAAGTTGCAAGAGAACGCCATTGGAAATCAATTTGAAAGCAAAATCGGTTTGGTGGACACCACTGCACCGTTGTACGGGCATACCACTTCTGCAGAAAAAGGCAGACAGCTTGTACGACTTTTAGGCCACAAGCACGACGGCGCAGCGGCGGTTTCTCAAATGGTAACCTTACACTAGACTTTTGTTGTAATGCAATGGATGGATGAATATTGATCAGATTTATTGCAAAATTGTGTACCTTAAGGAAACTGAGATGGCTCTGCGACTCAGCGAGCGGTTCTTAAACTTTGGCAACAACAACGCTCACAGTCCACAGACACGGACGGTTGACTTTCGCGCAATGAAATATTCACTCCGTTTCGAAATCTCACTTCACTTCGTTCGACACAATAGCTCAGAGGCTCTGGGGAATCAAAACACACACGAGTAGATACTTCACTTTGTGCCTTTGCCTTTGCCTCTCTTCTGTTTCACACAACCGTATTCATTCGGACCAAAAACACGCACAGAGACGGAACAAAACACTGTACAGACTACAGAGCGTACACTACCAGGTCATGGAAGCAGTTTCTTTTTCTGCTTGTTTAGTTTTTTTTTTTCTTTTATTTTTGCAAAACTTTAACGGCACGCTGTTGCTGGTATGGAAATGCACCTTGCGCGGACAAAATCAACTCACGATGGATACCGATGCAAGAGCGAAGTAGACGGGAGCCACGGAGTAACTGACTCTTGATGAAAGTGGAAACCCAGCGATGAATTCACGACTCGAAGTCTGCCGTCGGACTGGAGCTGGAGTGGGGAATGTGGCCCCATACAAATGGTGGGACCAAACTGTGGAGTCAGTTTTTTTTGTTTTTGTTTTGTTGCGAAGAAAATGATAATTGTTTGAGATACGGGCGGAGAAGAATAGTTCTCCTCAACCTGAAGACGTTGAAGCTGTTGAGTCGAAAGTGTTAAGGTAGAAGTAATCTTGATTATGGGTTCTTACTGGTGTTTCCGGTAGATTACCTTACATTGTGGCAAGGGATTCATTAGGGTCACATACGATAAAGAATCAGAGGAGCCATTACCAGGCGATAGTTCGTGAAGTACTACTGTTCCAGTTCTTGGCTGAGAGTGACACTCTTTCTCTGGGAGAGACACCCAGTCGCATGGTAGTCGTTGCACATCCCAAAGAGGCGGGCTGTGTCTTAACCATTGCTAACGAGGTGGATCGATTAGCATATGGTGTTGTCACGACACGTCGTAGCTTTTTGTGTGTGAGATTTTGACCATCGCGAAATGCTAATGAGTTCACGTAGATAGAAGACTTTGTTGACTTAGGCTTGGTTGTGCCAAAAGCATTGCAAGCGACATGTTACTTGCGAGCATAATGGACTCCATTGTAAAGTAAATTGTATGTGGTCTTAGAAATGGATTTCTCGAAAATTAATGGAATTCTACCGAAAGATGTTCATATGGTGCAGGTTCATACGTCCACAAGCCATGAGTCCACAATGGACTTATGACCCGCTTAGGTGGGCCCATTGTGGACTTATAACCCACTTAGGTGAGACGTTAGTCCACATTATCTTGAGACATAACTCCACAAATGAAAAAACGAAGTGGGTCACAGGTCCACAATTCTGCTTATAACTTTACAGATGGATTAGAATCAAAAGAAAATCGGAGGAGTTTCAAAACATGCCGAGGTTTTGTTACTCCTATTCATCAATTACTTATTGTTCGTATGGGTACAAGTCGTTACGTGCAGTAAGAAAGTTTTAAAGTTATAAGTAACTCAGCTCCAGGCGGTTACCAGAGAGTTGTTGACATACCTTTAGCGGTGTGACAACGTCAAGTGAACGGGTTAAACCCTGCGGAAGAAAGGGTTAAAATCGTGTCAAACAGCTAAGCGAACCACCCATTCTTAACTTTAAATATACCAAATCTTCTTATAGCCAAAAATTTTACATTTGTGACGTGGAAATAAGAATCAACAAAATAAGACCAAACGTAAAATTTTGCCTGTGAAGGCCTACGGACTTATGACCCTGCACCATTCATATGCCAGTCTAAGGTGGGTTAATGTGGCTGCATGCAGATAGCAGTCAAGAATAGACCAATAGCGATCCATTGTGATAGCACGCGGAGGGACTTACACCTATTCATTGTAACAAAGCGGTTTAGCTGGCTACTGCTGATGTCATTCATTTCGCTCGGGTGAATCAAAAAGTAAACCCTTTGCTGTGACTTCCTACGGTTAGTTAAAGCTCTGCATGTGTGAAGGAGCTTCTGCAGAGATCATTATAAGGGACCCCCTTCCAGTGGTCTTCAAATCTCCGGTATAAAGATCAAGTAATCGCGGACGTAACGTCTCAAGGCTCAACGTCACCTACAAGATCCCGTCTAGTGTACTGTGTGAACGTCTAAAGCCGTTCGTGATCTTCAGGGCTGCAATTCCGAAAAAAAAACTTTCTTCCGATTAGTATTCTACATAGGAAAGTTAAATGCAATTCGGTTCTTATCGCAAACAATTGGAATGTACGAAAAGCACATTTAAGAATTCATAGTCCTTAATTCATATATCTTCTTTCAAGAAAATCGGAGACTTATCGGATCTTTATCTCAAATCGGCACGTACCAGTGCAAATCGACCATAGACCAAATCTTCACACTAAGGCAAATCCTGGAGAAGACCAGCGAGCTTACAATTGATACGCACCACTTTTTATCGATTTTATCGAGGCGCATACAACAGCATTCACCACAAGGAACTATTCGAAGCGATGGCCGAATTAGGGCCCCCGGGAAAATTGATCCGGTTGTGACGCACAACGTTAACAAATACGCGATGCACCGTGCAGTTCGGTTCAAGGACTTCCGAGCCATTTGAAACTTGCACCGGATTTCGGCAAGTGCTGTCGTGTAGCTTCTTCAAGGTACTATCTTCTACAAGTCAGTTCAACAATTGGGATATGCGGATGACATCGACATACTCGCGCTATCCCAACGTGACGTAGTGGAAGCTTTCACTGCGATTAAAGAACAGGCGAAACCAGCTGGTCTTAAGGATACGACTAAATATTTGCTGTCGAGCGAGAAACGATCCTCCGCACACCACGTAGGGCAAAACATCACAATTGATAGCTACGATTTCGAGGTAGAGAAGGAGTTTGTCTACCTTGGGGCAAACGTCAGCTCCACTACTGACATCTTAGTGGAGAGCCGACGTAGAATCATCCTTGGCAACCGATGTTACTTCGGTTTGTCGAAACAAGATCATCCATCAAAGCACCAATATCATACTCAACAAAGCTCTATTTTGTCAGTCCAGCTACATAGAGCCGAAAGCTGGACGATGAGCAAACCTGCACAGCTTTTTCTTCGTTCTATCGAACGAATAATTCTACGGCGGATATTTGTGGTTCCATCTGCAAGGAAGGCGAATGGAAGAGAAGACACAACCGCGAACTCTACGTGCTATACCAGGATACCAGGTGTAGTCCGGATTGTAGACTGGTTCGGCTCAAGAAGGAGAGGAAAACTGAATCTCCGGTGCAAAGACCAAGTCTTGTCAATTGGAAGCAGCGTACCTAAGACCGTCAGCGATAGAAGGCAACGATTGCTCAGCCTCTGACCCTTCATGGGACTCCCGACTTGATAAGTAACTAAGTAAGTAAGTCGTGAAACCACTAAATCTCATAAGCAATGCTACAAACACTCGAACATTTTGCTCAAAGGTAGCTGCAATTAAGGCTGGGTTTACTATGGGCCAACAGGCGATGTGGGTCTCAGCTGCTACCCTCTACAGAACCTAACCTAATCTCCCGGCACCTGAGGTATACATATATATGTTCAAATATGGATTTCTTCTTGAACTTTTTTGTGGACTATTCTTTTTTAAAGCTGGAATTCATGGCGTTGTGATGTGGGTACGAGTTCAAACTTATACGCCCCCGTTTATGTTAAATCCTCAAAAGGAACAGTTCCATATCTCTCCAGTCACTAACAATGTTCAGAGAGGATGTCTATCCCCTCAAATACATTCGGAATAGGCATGAAGTCTCTTGCATGCATGTGAGTCCTTTGCACTCGTCCAATAGCATGCCCTAAAGCCCCAAATCCACTCGGACTAAAGGTCTATCACAAGTAAAAAAGCGACACGCGGTCCTTTACAAAAAATTTTACTCGGTCTGTGTTTTACCACCAAGAATTAACCAAGAACGCTTTTATGGTCCCACCGAATGAATTCAAACCTTCCAGGTTTCGCCATACATTTTCGGGGTTCCGAAACCTCGTACAGAATCTTACAAATCTAGGTGAAATCCGTTCATGAGAAGTTGTCAAAACGAATTAGCCTACAGAAAGAAACCGCCTCGGGGCTACGAACAACATGTTCAAATGCGTTGGCTAAAGTGTAGAAGCCCTCAGTTTTGTAGTCCTACAGATTTGGAAGCTCAAGCTGTATAGACTGAGAATAAAGTTTGCATCGTCTCCCTCAATAGCTCTACAAGCAGACTAGGGCAATACCGTTCGTGCATTCAGGACTGGAATGATCATCCAAATCTCAATTCAGTCTGAAGAAATAGCGATTGCCAACAGATACTGCGTTTAATCGTCACACAAATGATGTTATTATAGCCGTGATAGATGAAGTCGCTTAACACAAATTGCTAGCTGTCTACTTAATTCTGCTAACTCTCGTAATATCTAATCAACTTTTAAAATGGCAACATGCTAACAGTGAAATCTGTTGAATAACAGATTTAAAGCCATAATGGATGAGCGTTTAAACACTGCGAGAAAGGGTTAAAATCCTGTTAGCGAGCGAAGCGAACCTCCCACCTCATACTTTAAATATACTAGACTTTCTTACAAGCTAAATCTAAAGTTTCGCCTTTTTTTCGATTTGGAAATGGAAATAGAACAAATTGGTGAAAAAATGTTTTGAAGCTTGTGAAAGTTTCGTGATTGATTGACTTAGTTTTCTTTGAGGGCCAAAGATGGACACCAGGAAAAGAGAAAATACGCCATAATTGAAAATGTGTATGTCAATAATGTTTATTGTCCTGATATAGCAACAATTAATGGCGCAGTAGTCTAGTTCTGCAATTTCGATGTCAAAGATGTACGCTCCTAAAGGCAACTGTCCAAAATGCCGATAAAATCATGCAAATCGTCGATCGTGAACATCACGTACCACTGACCACTATTTCGATAGCCCATGAGCTTAACATTGCACTACAAACCATTTGAGACCATTTTAACCAGAAATGAAGTATCTAGTCCATTGACGAATTTGATTGCCTTTTTGACAGATATTCATGAATTTCTGACGATTATTCACGAAATAACGTAAAATCCGTCCTCTGATTGGTCAATTCGGCTTAACGACACGTTATAAAAAACAGTTGTCAAAAATCTTCAACCTCAAGAGAGGTAGAAGTCGGGTATCTCTGCAATACTTCATTTCTGCTTTTAACAAGGCTGGATAGATGTATGGATCCACAGGAGTTAACGCCAAATAGTCTCATGGACCAAATTTCCTTCTGCAAATCACTGCGGGATCGCAACAAGCATTGGTGACATTTGATGGATGTTCACTGGTGAAGAAAAGTGGATCACGAAGGACAACGTAAAAACGGTCGTTGTTGAATCACGATGAATCGACGGAAACGGTGGGCCATCCATCGAATATTAGCTGATAGCATCTTAATTCTAACCTGTATTCTAACAATTGGACCACCTGAAGGAAGCAATCGCCCAGTAACGGTCAGCTTTGGGGCATTGGAGAAGAATTGCGTTCTATCTGGACAACGGCAGGCATAGGTAATGTGTTTGGAGATCCTTATGCAGTCCTTATAGTCCAAATCTGCATCCAAGTGATCCTGTCTACGGCGACCGATTTTGCTGGTGAAAAGTAAGTTTCAAGAGAGGCTTACGAAGCAAGATTCTCTCAGTTTTTCAGCAGCGCATATTTTACCTAAATCGAACCATTTTTACTATGGTAAATTTAGCCTTAAATGACGTGCAAAAAGAATGGATTACTTTATACCAGACCCAATAATTCGTTGCACTTCAGCCAAAAAGTCTTTTTTTTTTTGTTAGCTGCTCCACATTTTCGAAATCTACTCCGTTTTTTAGGCAAATTTCTTCACTTTCTGACCTCAACATTTTCATTTCAGCACAAATCAATCACGAAGTACGAGATGAAAGGAAACAAAAACATTAGTAGAACCAAAAAGAAGTGCAGGAATGTATCGCAGTAAGGGATGGAACTGAAGTATAGAAACAGAAAGAATTAAATCAAGCACTGAAGCCTGTTGCTGTCATGGGCTGAATGCTTTCATTTGTTTTGAAGTCTTCAGTCACCGCCTCGGCACATCTATATTGTTGTTGCGCTATTTTTAATCAACAAACATTTCAATTTCATTTCATACAAATCGCCTTTTCCTAGATGCCCGTAATTTGTGAAAAAATCATGACAGACTTAAATAAATCACTAGCTTCCGATCGAAAGCTGCGATTGAAAACTCTTCTGGAAAAGGGAAACGCAATCGGTAAGCAAAATCAACTGGAAACAGAATTGTGTGTCGAATCCCCGTATCAACTTTGTTCTCCAATTTCTAGGTGTAAATGTTGAATCGGAGAGTACATTAGAAACCATAAATGCCATCAAAAATATCATTACCGAGTCTGACGAAATCATTGGCGAGGGCAATGTCGGTGAACGAGCGGAACACACAGCAGAAGTGGTCATGGATGCACAGCTCCTGAAGATGAGCCATCAACTGGTGGCCAAAGTCATGGAGGCTGGAACTGACTTCAACGATGGCATCTATCAGAACGCTATAGTATGGCATTTGATTCAACGAGTGTTGGTCAAATTAATTTGTTGAAGGCAGCTCTTGTTTTCAGAGAAGACAGCGATAATTGGAATGCTCTGAGGGACGTAGCAATAGGAATATGCAGGTCATCAAAGTTTTCCATATCAATGCTGGGCTCATTCGATCCGAACTTGCTAGGAAACCCAAAAGCACGCAAAGAGCGCCAGCAAAGGAGAAGAACCAAAAATGTTAGTGTCAATGTTAATTGTAGCACATGTCTAATTCGAAAATTTCCCTTTACAGAATGCCGAACAACTAGAACCAGAAAGCCTGTCTCAACTAGAAAAGCAAGACAAGGGCGCAAAAAAGGTTAAAATCATCTTAAATCAAATCAATGCGGTAGGCACTTATATACAAATGCGAGAATGGTTAAGTTATTTAGTTTTATTTAGGCTTTCGAAGCGAACAATCGGTTTCCAATTCCGTATTATAAACTCATCGTCGATCCCAGCAGTTTCATGAATACGGTCGAGAATGCATTCCAAGTGTCCTTTTTAGCTCGAGATGGTAACATTGCGATCGACACGGGTGAAGACAACTTACCCCAGGTGCGCGTTACGAATCCAAATGAAAAAGATCTTGTGTCACAGACTCATCAATCAGTTAGCAGCATCAACTTAGAAATATGTAAAGTATGTTACTTGCTGCTGAATGTAATGTTTTCACTTAGCTAACGTGCGGTTTGTCTTACAGGAAATGATCGTGTTCTATGATATTAAGGAAGCCATGCTTCGTTCATAACGGAGATTTAATTCCACTGTTAACTCTTGATAAGAATATGTATTAAGAAATATCTGTGTTTTACTTGTTCATACCGTGTTCTTTCTCAATATTTTGTGTGAGTGTGTGGTGGCGGTTCTTGGGCCTCTTTGTACCACAGCTCTGAAAGTTGAATGTTGACGTGCACTTAGAACCATCGTGCGGCGTTCGAGGACAAAATGAATTCTTTGATGTCCATTCTGGATACCTCGCCGGAAGATTCCAGGAAGGGTTTGCTGGAGTCCGTTCTTTGCCCCTGGCAAACCCTGGGCAGAGCACAGGAAGATAGTCAATCACCCCTATCATAGAATACGCTGGACCGAACGTTTCACTGGTTTGTTGCTCCTGTGTCTGCCGAATTATTACAACTACGGCTGCGTGTTATGAGGAATCCCTAGTCTAACTGCATGATCCCCATCGGCCTGTGGTCCGCTGTATTTAGTGCGAGTCTTTAGAAGATCGTTAGTTAATCGTATCTTGAGTTCTGGCCATGTCTTACTAGATATCTCACCGAGACCATCTGAGTTTAGCCATTTTCAAGAAGATATCGGGTGTTTACTAGACCAACTGGAATATGTACCACCATAGCAGAGGAGCTATGGTTTGGCCAATTCATCGGACTTCTCGTTACCAAAAACCTTTGTGCGCTCTGGAACCCATTTTTTGGACTAAGTTTGATGTTTTGCAGGTCGTTCTGCTTTGATAGCAAATTAACTATCAGCGAAGCTTTGCATTGGCGTTGTGTTCGCATGAGAACACTAAGGGCCTCCCTAATAGCGAGGATTTCCGCTTGGAAGATGCTAGCGTAATATGGGGGCTTAAATATTTTAGGTGTATCGTAAATTTATGCATCATGGATGTGGTTTAAGGATTCTTAGTTCCTGAGACATGAGATGGTGATGCTTGCTATGTTTCAGGCAACCGGCTTCTTATGCTTTTTACTAAAGTCTTCTCCTGACTGTCGGAACAGCCTGGGGCAAGCAAGGACATGTCCTACTCTGCATGCAGTCGGCTAAATGAATCCCGCTTGATTTCGTTGACTCGACTTAAGAATTCATCGTGCCCGTACGTTCTCTTAAAAAATGTTGTATTTACTTAGGGCGGAGTTACTGTCCAGTTTAGCTAGCTACCACCAGCTTCGCACGCATAGTTGGTTGAGGTCCCTTTCCACTCTCGTGCGCCACCTATGTCGCGGTCATCCTCTACTGCACCGCCGCTCTACATGACCTAATCATCTCAATGGTTGGATCTTCACTCTTCTGGCTAAGTCGATGTCGCTGAACAGCTCGTACATTACGTCCTTATACTGAAACCTCTTTGACATGAAAGGATAGGCCCCACCGACCTTGATGGAGCAGCGTCATCGTACAAATGTCGAGTTTTGTAGAGATGCCAAAACTAGACATTGTGCTGTTGATGCTGTCATTACAGGCCGCTTGAATTGCAGCAAAGATATATGTTGCAGTAATGTGTTCCCTAGTAGAACGATCTGTGGCGAACGGACATGTTCGACATGCACGACTACGCCCAATAAAGAACAACGTGTCGCTAATGAACATTGCAAGAAAACATCCGAAATGATCGCAATTTTCTTCGCCTCTGCTTGTAATTGAATTTATTAAACAGGGTTTCATCTCTGTGAAGCCAGAAAAGAGGCAATGAATTCCATGAGTGTAATAAGTTTATTAAATTTTTTCTCTCGAGTAACATATCTAGTTTTAAGTCCTCAATAGATTTTTATTTTATTCTTTGTTGCTTTGTATCATAAAAAAATAACTTTTCATATGTATATTATTTGCATCTGTGTTCCTTACTAATTTGCAAGTGATTTTTTTTTGTTTTTGTAAAATAAAGCGACAAGAACGATTAACATAAAAAAAAGGTTGCTGCAATAAAGCTCAACAATTTTCAATAGAATTTGGTATTCGTTAAAAGAACTTTTGGACTATATGGACAACAAATGTTTTCTTTTCTTTTTTTGCAAGAGGGAAACTGTGAGTTATTATAAACAAGAAAAATGTAATTAAATGATCTAAGATTGGTTCTATTATCCCTCTTGTCCGAAGTCCGCTGTAAACTTTTGCAATTTCTTAAGATCATCCTCGTTGACCGTTGGTTTCGTACGGGATAATGATTTTTGCATGTCACGCTGTAAAGATATAACATTGCAACGGCAAATTCAGAATGAATTTGTTTTGAGATGACTTACCATGGTGACAGGAGGTTCGTATAACTTATCACTTGCTACATCCATCCAGGCCATTTCAAATGCGCCAGCATCTCCTGGCGAACATGGTGTAAGCAAATCGTCAACAATGAGGTTCTTGTCAACTGGTGATGGACCTGTCACTCTCTATTGATAACAGAGAAAAGAAATTAAGTTTATAATTTATACTCTGTCTGCCAAAAATCTATGTAAGCTATCAGCTAATTGTTATCAAAAGCTGCTAACCACATATACGCACAAATGACTCATCGGTCTCCCCTTCACATTCAATGAACAGCTGACTGTCATCGTCAATGCATACTCATGGGATTCTTATCATACGCATGCAAAAGAGAAAAACCTACCTTGAAATGAGTTGCTTGTTGAACTTTTCGAACAGGTTCCATAAGTGCATCTCGAACAACAATCGATATATCAGCTCCAGAATATCTAAAAGCAAAACCATTTTAACACAAACCGATCTAGCACTAGTTAAAAAAAGCGTACCCTTCAGTTTTTGCAGCGAGAATCTTCAAATCATCCTCCGAGAGGACATGTGATGTGTTGCCCAAATGAATCTTGAACATCACTAAACGAGCATGTGCCTCTGGCAGGGGAATATATATACGTTTTTCAAAACGTCTGCGAATAGCCGAATCTAATACCCAAGGAATATTGGTAGCTCCCAAAACTAAAATGCCGTCAGTGTCATTGCCAACACCTTGCATTTGAACCAGAAATTCAGTTTTTATTCTTCTCACACTGTCGTTCTCGTTGTCTGAACGTGCCGAACACATCGAATCCACTTCATCAATGAAAATGATACTCGGCTTGTGCTGACGAGCAAGTTCAAACAGATTCTTTACCAATTTTTCCGATTCACCCAACCACTTTGACATCAAATCTGAACTGGAGACCGAGAAGAATGTGGAATTGTTCGCCTCAGTAGCCACAGCCTTGGCCAGATATGATTTACCAGTACCAGGTGGACCAAACAACAGAATGCCCTTCCATGGTATTCTCTTTCCGGTGAACAAGTGTGGAAACTTAATGGGCAGGATGACAGCCTCTTTGAGTGCCTCCTTTGCAGCCTCTAGACCAGCTACATCTGACCACTTAACGTGAGGCTTCTCGATGACAATCGCACCCTCCAATTTACTCTGCAGTTTCTTCTTCTCAGGGTCCTCGCCATCTGAATCGCTGTCACTCTTCTTGTCCTTCTCGTCCCTGAATACATACCGTATAAATTGAAAATTGTTATTTTATGATTTGATATCTTACTTCGTTCCGGCATCTCCTTCTTTGACGGGCTTCTTTTTGCCCTTCTTCAGGTATTCCTTCAATTTCTCCGCACGGTCCAAATATTGCAAGCACTTAGCTCTAATCGAGTCCTTCGCTTTTTCGCCTTGTGCTTCATCTGTGTGGAATAAATTTTATTGAAGGTCATTGATCTGAGTGTGTATTTATCAGCTACCGCCTTACATTTAATTGCATGCAAAAAGTACTCCACACCATGTTCGTAGAGACGCAATGCTTCTGCGTAATTCTTGTTGCGATCCTCTTCTGTTGCTTTAGTCACTAAATCGATGGCTTTTTGAAGCGTTGTTCCTGCAGCCATTTGTTTGCCTTAACCTGAAAACAACCAGTCGGGTCTTAATCAATCGCAGAATTCACTTCGAATGACTCAATTTTTCGACTTTTTCTGTACGCTATTGTTGTGATGTCATACTAATGAGTACCACACAGATCGTTAATCGATTTTGCTTAGAGAATTTAATCAAAAAAGGGGATGAGCCTCTGAATATCAAAATGTTAATTCGACAAAAACACTTTTGACAAGCAAAATATCTTAGTAAATGATTTAAAGATACACAACAATAAAAAAAATATTGATGATATTGATGATTCAGAGACGACGGGAAGACTATGAATGAAGAGAGCACCACATAAACTGTTGTTAAAAATTGAGGTATGCACAAAACCCAAACAGCGGAATATTGATTAGAAATTTGAATGTGTTTACCTTGAAAATTTCGCCGTAAAATGCTTTGAAATTGTAAAAAAAGAAATCAAAAACGACGGACAAGAAGAACAACTCTTTTCTTCTTGTTACAGCGTATGCCACTTTTTGCGAAATTCGTGACAGTCGACAATGGCAGCGTTCAACACTCTGATTTTCCAAACGTCAACTGATCGAATGCTTTGTTTGATAATTATGATGGTGGGAGTATGTTTATAAGCAATTATTTAATTTAGTGAAAACAAAAGAAAGGTGATGATAACTATTGTATGCACGATTACAGGAGAATCACTTTCCAAAACATTATTATTTATTGAGTACTTTTTTATATAAACTGTGTAATTCATATGGGATGCCTTCAACTTTATGAATGCAACTAGAAGTATGCAATATTTTTTTCAGAATCTTAAATCAGTCCGTATCGGTTATGAATTACGATTCAAATAGTTGATCCGATTTATACCAGTTATTAGTAAATCCTGTCAGGTATTAATTTGCTTGTTTTAAAATGCTATGTTTTTCCTCCTTACTTAGTTATCAGGCCAGCGACCCATGGAGGCTCTGAGCTATAGGTGCATTCCATCGCTGACCCTGATCTTGCGTCTCGGATAACTAGGTTTTTATAGCGAAGATATGGTCGGCTCGGACCAAAAGACTCGGATCAAAAGACCCCTCTTAGCTGGAGCATTGGTGTCGACGATGTGGCCAAGCCAGTGCAGTCGACGGACTTTTTTCAAACCGAAGTAACATCCGTTTCAAAGCTGATTCTACTCTGGATCTCCACTAGGATGTGGTTTGTGGAGTTCACGTTTGCGCTGAAGTTGACAACTTCTTTATTACATCGAAATTGTAGCTGTAGATCGTGATGTTTTGTACTTGGTGGTGTGTGGCGAAATAAAAAGGCGATTAGTAAAATTAATTTTTTTTTCAACTAAAATTCGAATCTCATCGCCGACCTGCGACAAATCTATCTTTCACCAACTAAGTCAATAACTCAACAAAAATCCCTTCTTCGTCTTTGCAGCGTCACACTCTAGAACTAGTCCGATTTCCAGTTTTGAACTCCAATTGCTTGAGGTATTTCTTTAAGTGTCCGTGCTCAGTTGTCAGTCAGTTGTATTGTTGCACAGGTTTGGGTGGAAGACCTTTTCGGCAGTAGTTAAGTTGATGAACAGTGTCTTATATAAAACACTTCAACCTTACCATAGGCTGGGTACGAGAATATATGTGTATTCCGGGCAAAGAAAGAGTTGAGGAATTAGCAAGGAAGGGACGGGTCTGCCATTGGCAATGAAACAGGAAACACCCGTCTCACACTGAAAGCAATAAAACAATATCTACTGACCAACGCCATAAAGACTCCAATCAAAGATATCCAAAATGATGTGGCATGCATACGCAGAAAGCAAATTGTTATACTGTTAAGTTTAATATGTAGACCCCGCCTCACGCCAGAATACTTAGAGCACCCAAAAATGAATTCTGTGGAATCAGCTTGAATGAGGTGGACGGGAAAAATGTGTTACACTTTTGGGGGCTCACCCAAGTCCTTCAGAAGAAACAAGAAGACTACTAAGTTCAACCTTGAGAATATGACAAAGTAAATATCAAGGGCAACTTAGGATACATAAAAACCTACAATTGTCAATACTCAATACTCAGGGCATACTAGCCGAAAGTGACAGCACAGATGATCTTAAAGGTCTAAGTGGTGCATAATTTTTACAATAAACATAATAATCGTCTTGAGTTACCTACCTGTATAGAGTCAGCTTGATTCTTCGAGAGACAACTCTATTGCTCAATTGCCTCTCAATAGCCCAAAGGCTCACTGTGTAACATAACATCCTGTATTGTTTCTTGTTGCCCATTGTGACGCATTGTCCAAGACGTCGATGTTCTATTATCTTAATTGAGGACAACATATACTTCGTTTTGCACTCATTCATAAAACCACTGACTTCTGCAAACACCTGACTGAAAAAACCAAAACATTTCAAGGTTTGATCATTTTATTTTGGAAGAATATAAATTAAAGACAAAGACCGTTTTTATTTTATTTTCCCTCTATGAGGGACTACATTTAAATTCAAATCCGATTTTGCTTCGAGCACTGCTTTCTTAAAACTAAACTACTTCTCTTAACCTATCCTAATTGCTCTATGTCGATGAGCAATGGCCTTGACACAATTGCGTCCCACGATGGATGATCGGCGACGCTCACACGGTGGTGTCGGCTTGCATCGCTGTGCCTGGTCCCACGGTTTGCTTGGCTTGAAACGCTGGCCTAGCGTCTGGCTGTTTGCACACCTTTTGTTGTCTGGCTGCTCTCACACCTTCCGGCGTCTGGCTATTCGCTCACATTTGTAATGTGAGAGCGTGTTAACTTGTATTCTCAAGTGGCCATATCACGCCCTTTGAAAAATATAAATTCCAATTAAAAAACGAAGATTAAGAAAACGAAGATTTAAACTCGAACTTAATACTCCAAAGTCCAAACTATGCGTTTCATCTCGAAACTGGTTTCTCCAAACTCCTCACAAACACTGAAAAATGTGAGGCAGATTACAAAGTCAAGATACTAATCCATCAAGATACTCGAGTAGCAAAGAAAATGTTTTTGTTGTTTTTTTGAGATAAGAAACGAAAATTGGTGCAGGATTAAATGGAAACACGTAAGATGAACATATGGAGAAAATGTATGAGATCCTAAGAACCTACTAATAGAACAGCTTTATTGCATAGTTCAAAAACAAGAAGACTGCACGAGATACATTTATAAATAAACGCGCGTGATTTTGAGGGTAGAATCTTTTTAGAAAGAAACCTTTTCACTGACTCAATAATTTGCAGAGAAATATCGCTAATATTCAAATCTAGTTGTGAACTGAGCTAGTCTTAACTATACTTACAACGGAAGCCTCAACCAATTGTATACTTTATGCAACTTAAAATCTTAAGAAGATAGTTTCAATATAATGAGCATAATGAAACGAATGAAAAATTAATGGTGCTAAACGAATTTGAAAACACCATATTCATTTGTTTAAGACGCATATAACAACAGAATGCTTATAATAGCCAAATTTGAAAAGATTTTTAAATTGTTATCTCTGTTTCAATAAGGCAGAGTAGCTTAATTCGCAACAAGTGGTTTTTCCAGATTTTCAATAAAGATATAAATACAGTCTCTTCCATTTTAAAACAAGGTTCCGTTGAAGAAGTATCGTAAATTTATGTTTTATGTTTTTTAATTACTTTTAGCAAAATAACTGAATTGCTGAAATTACGTTTAGAACATATTGTTCATCATATACTTTAACCAATTAAAAGAAAATATAACGTGTGAAAATATTACGTGAATCATTCTGTTGTTTTTTAGCAATCAAAGCATTAATTCAGAGGGAAAAAAATTTGGTACAAGTGGCACTCCTGTTGAGGATATCTGCCGAAAGTCAATTCTTATGAAAGGTGTTCCTGAGGTGTTCCTGTACATTTGTTTAGCTACATATATATATTTTAGCAACATACATATATTTTAGCTTAAATTTATGTTTTATATTTTTTAATTACTTTTAGCAAAATAACTGAATTGCTGAAATTACGTTTAGAACATATTGTTCATCATATACTTTAACCAATTAAAAGAAAATATAACGTGTGAAAATATTACGTGAATCATTCTGTTGTTTTTTAGCAATCAAAGCATTAATTCAGAGGGAAAAAAATTTGGTACAAGTGGCACTCCTGTTGAGGATATCTGCCGAAAGTCAATTCTTATGAAAGGTGTTCCTGAGGTGTTCCTGTACATTTGTTTAGCTACATATATATATTTTAGCAACATACATATATTTTAGCTTAAATTTATGTTTTATATTTTTTAATTACTTTTAGCAAAATAACTGAATTGCTGAAATTACGTTTAGAACATATTGTTCATCATATACTTTAACCAATTAAAAGAAAATATAACGTGTGAAAATATTACGTGAATCATTCTGTTGTTTTTTAGCAATCAAAGCATTAATTCAGAGGGAAAAAAATTTGGTACAAGTGGCACTCCTGTTGAGGATATCTGCCGAAAGTCAATTCTTATGAAAGGTGTTCCTGAGGTGTTCCTGTACATTTGTTTAGCTACATATATATATTTTAGCAACATACATATATTTTAGCTTAAATTTATGTTTTATATTTTTTAATTACTTTTAGCAAAATAACTGAATTGCTGAAATTACGTTTAGAACATATTGTTCATCATATACTTTAACCAATTAAAAGAAAATATAACGTGTGAAAATATTACGTGAATCATTGCTTCAACTAAAATAACAGAGAAACAGGGGTAACCTTGAGGAACCCCACGTAAATACTGCCTAGTGAGTCTGTTGTTTTTTAGCAATCAAAGCATTAATTCAGAGGGAAAAAATATTGTACACGTCGGTAACCTAGTGGCTCTCCAGTTAAAGATATCTGCCGAAAGTCAATTCCTATGAAAGGTGTTCCTGAGGTTTTCCTGTACATTTGTTAGGTACATATATATATTTTAGTAACATACATATATTTTAGCTTTAAAAAAATTAAAAAGTCCAAAAGCAACAAATTTTGATAAAAACGTCAATATCTCAAAAGTACTAGTTTCATCATAAGCCAACTCTGTCTTATTGCAATAGATCTTATTAAAAATAAATAGTTTGAACTATTATTGCCAACTGAGCTAATGACAATGCCATAGCCTCTTAATTCGAGGAACAAATAATTATTTATCTACCCTTCTTCTAAAATGAATTTTTTACTTACTAGCTTACTTACAACTCATTCATAGCCAGACCCATTTAAACCACTTCGATCTCAATGACAGTAAACCCCTAATTGACGACGCGGCGTATTCTGAAAATCACTCATCGACGTATCCTAATAGTATGTACGGACTTAAGGAAGATAGTGCCTCAAGTGTTGACATGTGATTATTCATATTCACGAATTAACAACTGAACACGGACAGGCAAAAATGGAGAAACTCTTGGTTGTTTGCCCAGAAAACAAACGTCTGTGATCTTTTTTGTGTCCATGGCGATTGGAAAAGAGGAATCATTTACGAATTATAGACTGACGCTGTAGATCTGTGTTTCTCCGAAAATAATGTTCACGGCCCCACTAATAACTAATAACTGTCTAGAAAAAGCTTCCCAATATGTGTCATTCGGAGTCGGCACAAAACTGTAAGTCCCTTCCAATCGTGAGAGACCAATAGCACGCATAAGAACGAGTGATTGTTATAGAAGCTAATCCAAAGTCTAAGGCACCTAGGTCAACAAACCCGAGCTGTCCTTGTACGAAGACAACACACCCGAGCCTCAAATAGTAAAGCACCAGAGGATGTGCAGGTCTGAGGCGGCACACGCTAGTAGAAACGGACGTCAATCAACTTGGTGTCCGAAACTGGAAGCAGAGATCGCTATAGTTGGAAAGTCTTGTTGGTTGAAGCCCAGATCCACCTGAAATCTTAACCTTATGGAAACACTAAACCAAATAACACTAAGATTTCCTATTCCTTTCTAGAAATCCATCCTCTTCAGCAAAAGAGACAGACCCGAAAGAAACAACCAAGCAAGGAAACTGTCACACCCATCAGAAGGAGGTACCAGCAACCATTCAAGTTCAAAATGAAAAGCAGAAGTTTATCTTACCAGAAACAAAGCAGGTGTATCCTACTGAACAAAATGTTTATTTAAATGTTTTATTTTTTTTTTGTTTAATTTTTTTTTAAGAGCCTTTAAAACAAAATCAATATGTATTCTTAATAGAATATTATACGATTAACGATTTCATACATGAGTGTATATTACAAATTGATAACTTAAACTACATAAATACAATATGAAGGTTACGCGTAAACACTGCAAAAAATATATAATATATCAAAAGTATCGGTAATCGATCGTAATTACAATTGTATTTTATAATTAAAACATAAATTTGTTATGTTTTAAAACTAATAGGGTCTACAACCGCCAGCGGATGGCCGCAAAATGATTTCCATTTCAATTCACATACATTTACATGGTAAACAGTAAAAACTACAAATCTTTCAATAACTTAAATACTCAAAAACAATCCATTTTTGAAAATTAAATTGTAGAACCTACATGATAGTACAGGAGCAAAAAAACAATATAAATATATATATATACATGTCTATCTCAAAATCACCAAATGTATGAAAATGAAAAACAAAAGAAAAAAAAATATATGTATCCAAAAAATTATCGCTTTCACAAAATTTTTTGCCAAAAAAACGAACAAAAAAGTTGATGTGTGTCCGTCCCTAGGGACTGCCCACATCGAAACCAATCAACGTATCCGATCTGGAGCTTCGCGTGAGTGGCTTGTGCAGCTTGAAGTCGTAGAACGAATGCTGCCACTGCCAGCACGTTCGGCAGAAGTAGCGAAAGCACGCTAGTTCGCGGCAGAAGTACGGGCCGTGCTGAACACCACACAACGCACAGAGGGTGTCCTCGAGATACGGATCCACTTGAATGGTCTTTGTGAATAGGGTTGTCTTGATCTTAATAAAGCCAGCAGATACAGCCTTCATGTATGACCGACTGTTGTTGAATGTCACCCGTCCGGATCCGATGGGATACTTGTATTTGTCCGTATCGATTCCTGCGTAGATCACACCGTCGAACATGTCGTTCATAATTTTAGCCAATCCCTCGGCAGTCAGTTTGCCATGTAGTGCTCCCACGAATACAGTCTTGCTTGGATTTAGCTTCTGGTGAGTAGAGGTGACAAAGTTTGAGTCTGATATCGTCCATGGAATTATCTCCACCTGCTTGGTTCGAATGCGTCCGGAGGATATGTGAAAATAGTAGTTTCCAGTGTGGCCAGAGCCAGAGTTCGACATGGTGCATGCAGCGAGCAGCTCTCGCACTTTAGTTTCCGCCTCGAAGATCACGTAGGCGTATCCCTTGGGCTGAACTGCATGCTTATCACGCCTGGGCCACTCGACACGTATCCTACCGAAGGGCTCGAAGAGTTTGTTTAACGATTGCTCACTCATGTCCCAAGGTATTCCACCGATGAATACTTTTGGCGAATAAGTCGTTATCCTGTTCGTGCGGTGGGGTAGAATTCCGTTCCACAAGTAGGGAGCCTTACAAGTCGACGAGTACCTGTGATCCAAATTGGAGTTCTCCTTCAGCTGCATCTCGGGATCAAAATTAAAATTCATTTCACTTCCACTGGTACACGGAGTCGAAGGCAGAGACATGGGCGATCGCGGTACATTGAATTGACCGCGTGGTTCGGCTATCATCATACTATCAACGATGCTTAAATTGCTCTCAATTCCCATCTTGCACTGAATGTATGGTCGTTCATCGGCCAGTGGTGGTATCCTCGAATTATACTGTTTCTTGCATCGGTTTTGTTCTGCCTCACATTCGAGCTCATACTGAGTTGAGGTTAAAATGTCGATCATGTTCTGTATCTGAATATTATTGTCGAGATTACATTTATTTTGTCTCATTAAATTACTGGTCTCCTGGCATTGAGAACTATACCAATTTAACAAAGCCATGTAAAAAAAAATGTTTAAACGATCCGGAGTTACGTCGAGTAAAATTAATTAAATATATGTTACCAGTGGCGGGCGAACTTTGTGACAAAAGACGATACAGCAAACTGGCCACTTCAACAGCCGATTAACGGATGATTCGGCCGAGAAAAACAAGTCGACATACAGTGGGAATAAACATAGATTTTACTTAGTCTATGTTTTTTTTTTTTTCCTTTCTTTCTTTCGAGTCGAAGATAAGGTGATACCGTTTTGCTGCTGAGCAAGCAGTCATATGATGGCATCCTTCCAATAGACTTCATTTCAAAAAGATCCGGTTGAACTCGTTTCTACAGGGTAGGTACAAGCAATTGTTTTTATTCATCAATATGTTTTTGACCAATTTAACTTAAATCTTCTTTCGACTGAATGATTTTTTTGGACTTATTTGTGTCGTCCATTTGAAAAGTACGAAGTTAATTTTCATAAATTTGTGAACGAAGCAGGATTTGATTAGAAATGTATGTAGAAAGAATCTGTGGTAAAAACCAATAGCTCCACTACAACCGTAGATTGGAGACAGCGATTAAACATCTGCAACAATTTAATGAAAGTACAATGAGTTCCTTCAACAGTATGAGGGACTTATTTCAGCACTGGCATATTTTAAGAAGATCTAGAATATAAACAAGCTGCGCTTACCTACCATTTTAGGAAACGCAGGAGTTTATAGGCATACTACTGGCCTACTGTCTAGTGGCTTCGTTATCTCAAACGTAAGACACGCCTACTTGTGGCAGATAATAATATGATGAATAAATTTGTTGGAGACTGTAAATAATAAGGATGTACCACATTTTTCGAAACCAGCTCTGTGTCTTGAAATTTTAAGAGCTAGAGTCGTTCAAGACAAAGGTTGGTATCAAATTCACTGAAGCTTAGAAATCTAGTTGTGCACGGACTGATTTGTGTTCATATTCTTAAAGCAGCAGATGGGATACGTTAAGCAGAGTAGCTGACTCTAGAAGGCCAGTTTAACTTAGGCCAAACACACGGTTTGACTACATAATCCTAATCTTGAAACCAGTTGATGCTTATGACGAAGCTGTTGAGTTGAGCAAAGCTGGCGCAATATTGCTCGTTGAGATTATTGACACTGTATGCCTCTAAATGTAACCTACAACTCTCCAGAGCGTGGCACGAGCGGAGGAGGTGATTTGTGGTTGCTTCCTCTTCATCCATGCAGCTTCTGCTGAAGTCGTTGCCAGATAGACACCCAGTCTGCGGCGATGAATGTCTCTGTTTATGACGCCGATGAGCGTCCTTACTGAAGGTCTGGAACGTCTAAGCAGACTGAGTGATCGTTTACGAGTGACGACTATATTTCCTTTGCTTAAGACAGCTTCTAGCCATTTATGGTTAATAATTTTGATTAATTAGTTTTGACATATACATCATATGGCTGTAAGCATGTATGCTGTAGCAATCGGCACGGGAAGTGGAACTCCTCCTAGAGTTACTGCGGAGGTTGTACCACCCCTAGCGAGTTCATCTTGCAATTGCCCAGTATGTCATAATGTGCCGTCACTCACATGAGGTGAATATCGAAATGCTCAGCAATTTCCTTAGAGAATTGAACATGAAATTATCCAAGGCCTTAACTACGACTTTATTGTTGTTGTGACACATTTTTCAGACATACAATCCAATCCAATTTGGAAGGAATGCTGTTGGAAAATTTCTTCTCCACCTTGGGATAGTAGGCGATCGGTGTTGTTAAGGAAGTTGTATTCGTTAAGAATGGTTGAGTGACCGATGTTGAGTTCAAACCACAGCCGGAATGTGCTGATGTCCAAGTGCTGGCTTGTACTTGTTTGCCAAATATTTCCAGTAACGGAAGGACGTTAAGTGCTTCGGACGATTCAGCGCTCCGCCAATGCACATGCAGGTCAGTCTCTGCCCCCGAGGAGTGTTCTTTATTACTTCTTAATCACCACAGCCTCTGAATATGAAGTCATGAGTAAGTCCCATTTTGTTTGCATCATTGATCTGCTTGGACATTCGAACGCTAATAGGGGTCCTCACCGGATACAATACCATAGGTACACATACAATGCAACTGAACATACTGCACAACGATTTTGGCAGTAGTTGCAGAGATGAGGAAGAAACATAATCTATTTTACATCTGCTTGGCGAATGCCCAGCCCCTGAAATCAAAATAAGGTACTTTCTCTGAAATTACTTCTTCTTAGAGCTTGAGAACTAAGCTGTGGTGGTTTGAAGAAACTCCTAGTATTCCTAGAATCTACCTGGTTTTAGAACTGGAGTAAGTCTCACGTTAGCTCACGTATACTTCTTAGCATGGGCACAATAAACCCAACACGTTCGTCGAAAAGATCCGCAGCCTATGCCGCCAGGGGGGCCTAATTTACCGACCTAACTAAGTCCCATTTTGTTTGCACGCTTCGACTATCATCCGCAGCAACTTTTTGTCGTATTGTTCAGTTTATAAGTTTTTGACCTACTGAATTTGGGCCATAGCATCCGAGTGGTCTAACAGGTGATTTGTCATCCACTTTCTTATTGAGATCTGCATGAGATTGGTTAATGCATAGGATTTCCTGAGATGGGTCAGTTTCAGTCCCTTTTTTCGCCTCATTGTCCCTATGACCTGGGGTCCAAGATAAAGTAATCGAAGTGCTACGTACTAAAAACCTTAAACTCTTAGCGGCTGCATGTGACCAGCGTGAACTTGAGCAAGCACAGCAAGCACATTTAGATGTTTGGCGAAGGGGTAGTGGCCGGTAAGGCTTCTGTAGTATTTTCTGTCAGGCGATAACAAGAAAGCTGAGGATTTCGTCCAGACTTTTGGTCTGCCTTCCATCGACAGATTTGGTCTAACCAAAGATGGTACCCCTAACCAAGGACACAGGGAGTCCCAGCGGAGGTTCAGGCGCTGAAAGTAATTTTCTGATTCCTTCCTAGCAACTTCATCGCCGATCTCTTTTCTCTTCATCCCGTGGTAGTCCGGGACCCAGTCAAGACTTAGCGAATTTAGACTACCGATCAAATTCAGAGAAGACTTAAGGGTTGAGCAAGGCCTTAAACACGGTTTGGCTGTCTCAACAGACACAAATACTTCGCACTTCCACCGTTTCTTGACAATAGATGTATGGATACCTTCAGACACCGTTTAGTTGCTTCCTCTTATATTCTCTTAGCCGTGCCACTCAAAATTGGTGTCATTTTGACCCTCCCTCTTTTATTCTCTTAGTCACTTAATGCGACTTTTATCCCCCTTATGGCGATTCTATGTATTCTCTTAGTCACATTTCATGAAATGTGATCGTCGAAAGGGTGAAATGTCACATGAAGTGACTAAGAGAATATAAGTAACATATTTTTGGATGCTACGTCTAAGACCATAGGGGGGACACCATTGTTATCTCAGAATCTACAATTAGTAAATTAAGTCAGAATGACAACTTTTTTGCTGACCAATTCACAAACTTACCTGAAAAACGTTACTTACTGCGCGTGATTTTTGTAGGATGCCAACAACTTACCTGATTCAATAGTATCCAAAATATAAGACGAATCTCGAGACACACTAAATCTGTTTTACATGCATACATACATTTATGATTTTATTTTATTATATCAATTTTTTTATTCTAATAAGAGCTTACTAAGCATGCAATCTTTTAAGGAAGATGCTTCAATATTTTCATATTAATTCTTTTCTCAAACAAAGCCCTTAATTCTAACTATAATCAAAAACAACTAAACTGAAAAAAAGAAAACAATTTGCATCAACTAAACAATAAAAATCAAACAACAAAATAAAATACTCAAGTGTCATATATTTTCCAAAGAAACATTAAATACACTTAGGACAAAGGTTTTACTCTTTGTTTCATATCATTTTTAACAGTTGTAATGTATTATATTATTGTTATGGTAATGCAGTAACGGATATAAGTATACTATGCTTCGAGGGAAAACAGAAAAAAAGAAAGAAAACAATTTTATGTCCACTTTTTGTATAGGTTCTGTGCTAACATATTATTCTCATATTTCATCCGCAACTAGATCTTAACATATATTTAAATAAAATAAAAGAAATTAAAATGAACAATACGTGCGCACTTCCGACACCCATCGATAACGAACGAACTAATTACAGTGTGTTCATGAATTTAACGTAAATGAAATGTACTCGAAATACAAATGAATAATAACAAAACAATAAACATGGATGTTGATATTTAAGCAGAAAAAACAAATCATACTTCATACATCTGAACTGCTGTTCCTGCGCTTGTCTAATGTGAAGTCCTATGACACTAAACATAGTTAAAGCTCTCCCTTTTTTATTTTTGTTTTTAAGTAGTTCTTCCGTTTTTTTTGGAAATATGGAAAATCAAAATCACTATCGTATTTGAGTTAGATGTTTATTTTTTTAAGCGACAAATAATAGTTTTATGTATATACCAGACCATAGTTAGATTTATAGGTTTTCATCGACACAAAGTTGATAAATAACTTACAAATAAAACATCGTCATTACCATAGTCTGCGCGTCTGGCCCTTTAACCGTATTCATATACCAATTAATACAATTTTTATTTAAACACCAACCCTTGATAAGAAACCAAAAAAAAAAAACACTTTCTTAAACTCTTAATCAAACTAAAATAAAATAAAAAATAAATTTCATTAGTCAATTTCTTTTCAATTTTTTTTTTGTTTCTTGTATTACATATTTGACCAGGATTACAAGAGGTGTGGGCAAACTCTAGTACGTTCGCGACGGCTTCGATGTACGACGTGTGACAAGATTTAGACAAACTGTTTGTCTAGCAAAATGCACGTTCTTTTTTTTAACTACACATTTCGTATGGAATATAATAACTTAAGGTAATGAATGAGAAATGTTTAGTGATAAGTGACTGCCTAAAAGAACACAGTTGAATGTTCAAAAATGTCAATGAAACTTGAATGCAGAGCAAGAAGCTCTCAAATTATTTCTATTCTGTCATTTCCTATGAATAGAATTATTTCGAGATACAACTATTTATAGGCACATGTTTTCTTTTGTATTAACTTTTTTTTATCACTTAAAATTGGTCTAGGAACATAATAAGAGATCTTATTTACTTTAATCAGTAAGGACGAAGGCTGATGATTCAAATGCTCTTGGTAAGCTGCAGGTCCCCATTATAGAGAGCTCGATGAAGGTTGGGCGTTAGCAATTTGATCATATGAAGTGACAGTTATTTAATTCAACGTGAACGTGTAGTACATGTGTGGGAAGAGGGAGCGGTCAATCCCTTGGGGTGAAAACATGCATTTTTTTCTAAGTAACCGCAATACGGTGTTATGCCTTGTACATGCCACGTTCACAAGAACGTAGCTATTTATTAAAATATAAAGTAATTCGCTGATGTCAGAAACTAAAAATCGTAAAATTTCATGTGTCTCCAATGAACAATTTGAAATCATATAATTCAATGGGACAAGGAATCACTCCTTCGTCCATCTATCATAAGCATATCAGACCCAACACTGAACAACGGTATGGCAACGAAAGAGACACAAAAAAAATAAAAATAATAAAGATGCGGAATGCAGTGAAAACAAAAAGACATAAAAATCATCTGAATTAATGTATTCAACATTAAAGAATCACTCTCAACGGATAAAGCCGAACTACATTGAACAATATCGAAACCGTCACGAATGAATACTTCAGTTTGCGTTCAAAACTCAAATGTTCCCCCATCACCTCAAGTCATCTGCCAGTTTTATACATTTGTGTGTACAATAAATACTCTCTTCCTGTGGCTTTTTATTTGGAAATAATATACACTAGTACACAGTCCTGTACAGTATGTATATATTCCTTTATTTAAATTTAATTATAACAGCGGTTTTTAAAGTCTGTATATTTTGTTAGTTTTTCTCTTGTTTTTGTTTCTGTTTCTCTTCTTAAGCTACTTTTTTTCTTTTCTTTTCTGCTGCTATAATAAGCAATCACTGAATCTCCTTTCTGTTTATCTAAAAGGATAGGTTGTTGGTTTCCATTTATGAATGTATTTATCGTTCTGTATGTTGCTTTGAATTGTTTCTGTCTCTGTACTTGTATTTTTTCTTCACTTGTTGTTTGCTTAAAAATTACAATTTTTTTCCGCCAGTTGTCGTTAATTTGATGCTTTTTTTTTGTTTTTTTTTTTTTTATTTTTATTTTAAATTTATTTTGATATTAATGATTTTATTTATTTTTCTTTCTTTTACTCATCAATAATAACATAAAATCTTTACTCGATTGATTCATAGCAAATATTTGCCCAGAAATATACCAAAGATTGCTGTTATAATGCAGATCGCTATGTAGAACATTGGAATTTGTTTTTCAACAGCCGGTGAATATGCTCCATCGATTCTTGTCTGCGACGTTGTGTATTTGATGCGCATTAATTGATTCTGTAGGGATGATAATACAAAGAAAATATTTGTTGTTTTTCTATCGTTTTTAAGTATGGAACTAATTACAAGTGAAGTGCCTACATTGGATTGGGATTGTGATTGTGTCAAGTCAAATGACATTTGTCACTGCTTTGACAGCGATGTCAATAAATCGTACCAATCGATCGAGAAATTCAACCAATTGTACGTCAATGGATATACGAAGTTGAAGTCATGATTGGCTCATGGGAACAAAATTAGGATTAACCAGAAATATAGGGTGATTTCATAAACGTGTGTAATAAAATCTTTTCTCATGCGTTTTTGAAAGTAAGAATGTTTTCTTCCAATCGCGGTTTTTTGACAGTAAAAAAATAATGAGTGCATAATATGCCCAACATCGATGACGTATTGACGTTTATGAACAGCAGGTACTGCAGCTCAACAAAGTTAGTCTGATGCATT
The DNA here is from genome assembly GCA_964034865.1 of Eristalis intricaria. Classification (NCBI taxonomy): domain Eukaryota; kingdom Metazoa; phylum Arthropoda; class Insecta; order Diptera; family Syrphidae; genus Eristalis; species Eristalis intricaria. Next base: position 13,022,539 of record OZ035876.1, on the reverse strand, counting down.
AATGAACGTGTCCTTTGATAGTCTGACTTTTATGAAAACACCCATAATATTCATTCGTGCATTGCGCTTAGTTACATCTCTGATTACATGACTATTCCATGACATTATCCGATTTTAATTCAATCTTTCTAAACAAATGTTTACAATATACGCACCTTAAGAGTAAGATTCTCTTCTCTTAGCTCACTGCCTTCGTTCTTTAGAGTCCTTATTTCTGCTAAGAGCTTCTCTTGTGGATCGATTAGCTGAAAATTAAAACAAAAACTTAATTACATTTGAAGGTTATATGTATACAAAAAAAAAATGCAATTGTGGTCGCCGTAGCGTAGTGAGTTAAAATGCACTGACCCTCGCATTAACTTTGATATTCGCGGAACTACATCTGTCGAGTAACTGACATTTTGTCATTCCGAGTTGGTATAACAGGGTCTCGTCTTCTTTTAAGAAAACAATCGCGGGATAAACTAGCAAAAGGAGTCCGGACTCAGCTGTATTCCAGTCTAAGGCTACACGGTGTTGCAGCCAGCTGAATTCTTGAAAGTACCGATACTGTTAACATCAACCAGATATCTTCGAACCTTTGTTAGGACGTTGAGTTTGAACGTTGAGTTTGAACGTTGAGTTCTTTCGCACGGACCGAGTTCATCAGTCTAAACATGCAAGTCATGCTGAACTGATTAAAACTGAATTGGCTCGATAATAAAATGCACGGGTATACCTATATGAAGACAAATTTAATTATAGTACTAAGCATGCCGTGTCAATCTCCAGATGTTTAGCCATTTTTAAATCATTACTCATGGAGAAACAATTTCTGTTCGTCTTATATTTGGAGATAGCGTTTACGAAGCGTACATTTATGTGCAATAATTACACTATCATAAAGATTACAAAACTATAGTTTACCTTTTCGTCGCCAGCTGGTGCTAGTACTGGCGCAGTTTCGCTAGTCACCACTTCTTTCGGAGCTGAAATTAAAGATATACACACAAGATTAGTTCTCTCGATAATAAAGTGTTGTTTTGCAAATGCGCGCTTATTCTATGGACCCTATGTAAAGTCCACCGTCCGTGACATGGCGAAATTCTGTTTACAATTGATTGACGTTGTTCAAGGCGTGGGGAAATAGAAAACTATGTGTTGGGTGGCACAAGATATGATGTCATTGTTAATCTTCGACATCAACATTCACATGTGTCAACCAATTTTAGATTGACATTTAACGTCAAAGAAATGAACAACTGTTTATTGTAGCAATCTTGAACTTTGATGATCACATTGAAGCCACGATATAGACAAATACAAAGATGGGGAGTATGGAAAACCACAGTCCACCACCAAAACCGATTCTTATCCATGACCGTGCCTGTCAAGCGGAAAACAATAATAATTACCGGTAGTGTCCGCATCAGCTGCCTCAGCTGGCATTTCAAACACGCATTTTAGTTTAGCATCCCTCAAATCATCAGGCTCAGCATCCCTCCACTGAAAAATACCAAGAACGATAGTCGATAAAAAGACATTCTCTCGATGTAATAAATGCAATTCGTTACATACCACATATGCATAGTCTGTATTGTCATCCGGGGCGATTAGACTCTGTACCATAAACTTATGTTTGTTCTTTTCATTTGGATCATAAACAAATGCCTGCAGACAAACTATGGGAAAATATTTTGTTTCTGTAAAACTGGTTTAACTGGTTGACATTTGATTTTGCACTTACTTTCCACCTTGGTATTAGATCCTGGCGCCACAGAACCAAAATTTGGACGAACACAATATTTTTTTGGAGCTGTAGTCTTAATTTTGAAAAGAACTGTGTGTTTTGTTGGATTCGTCAGTTTCATCACTGTGATAGACGGTTTCGTAAAGGGACCTGTAATGAATGGAAATACAACAATAATTAATATGAATTTATTACAAATTGTAGGAAGACATCTAGGCCGAAACCCCCTCTGCCAAGTCAGAATTCACAGCTCAAGATCAATTAGCACTCTGAAAGGTGTCATTGCATTATTAGGTCTGCTCTTCCTGCCAACGTTTTCTGCCAGAAATGCAGAGCAGGGACTGCTGCTGTGTGTGTGTAAAGCAGACACTAACTACTTGTTCCTTGTACTGTCCCCACAGAAAGAAGAATGTACACTATTTCCCTAGTCATGTAATGCTGTTTAGCTTCTTAGAAGGCTGCACGTGGACCTGCGGCTATCTGTGCAATAGTCTTAATCAGTTCATTAGCTTCATTGCTAAGTCAAGAGGAAATTTGATCAACGCGAACTTTACGTGCTGTAATAGGATGTGGATGTAGTCCGAAAGGCAAATATCCGTCGACTACACCGAGCTCATGGACACCAATGCTCCAGCTAAGTTGGTCTCTGAATATGAGCATCCAGGTTGAAAAGGAGAGGAAGACAGAACCCCCGGTATAAAGTAATCGCGGACTTAAGACAGCTTGGTCTTGATGACTGGAAGCAGACTGCTCAGATTCTTCAAAGTTGGAAGGCAGATTTACCGCAGGCTCCGACCCTCACAGGCTCTTTGGATTAGTAAGTAAGTTGTGTTACAATCAATCTTAACTGCTTTGAACTAAGTGTGGTTATAAAGTCCGAGGCGGAACTGTGCCTAGCTTCTACAGCAACCACTCGTGTATTGCATACTATTGTTCTTTCATGAGTGGATGGGACCTACAGTTTAGTGACTCGAATGACGTGGGGCCGTGCACTATTAAAGTTGGTTAATTCGGGTATCGAACCTGGCTCCCGCACGATGCGCCAACCCACTACGCCACGGCGACCCACTTAAACAAGCATATTTCGCCAATGTGAAATATTTGAAGAAAAATCACTCGTCACAACATAACTAAGGGGCGTTGTTTTAGTGCAGGGCTATCATTCATTTTTCTCCATTGACTGCAAAGGAAATTGCTCAAAATGCCCAAATATGAAACAAAAAAAAAAGCGATCCCTTACTCTGCTCTACTTTTGGTCGTAGCGATGAACACAATTTAATTATCTCATAATTATTCACGATTTCCCATTGACATTGGCATATGCCCTCTGAAGCATTCTGATATATATATTCAACCACATCTGCGAAAGAATTTAAAAATAATTAGAGATGTGCGGTGCGGGGCAATCGTCAAGTGAGATATTTCCGAATTTATCTGCCTGTATAAACCGAAATTCGTTTGATGTGTTGTGAAACTGTCGGCTCTGTCGCAATGTTCTTCTTTAACAAAGGAACTGAAGTCGTATAAATGCTTCTCCTCTGCTCCTAAGAGCTATTATAACACAGACGTTGCGACGACTGGGGACTCATTCTAGATGTAGGGAATCAATATCGATGACTCAATAGTCAGTCGTGAGCCCATGGAAACAGATGAAATTGTACCTCGATATGACAGTTGGGAATTTAATTATGCATGGTTGGAATATGTATAAATATATAAAGAGAGGGGGATCTGCATACAATCGTCCTTCGAAGGAAGCTCGGCGAAATTAAGAAGGTTCATAACATTTCAGAATTTTAACAACTCCACTAGTGTGGAGGAGCTCTACAGTTCTATACCGACTCTCAACAGTGAAGTTTGATTGGTTTTTCTATACATTCGTAGTCTAATGTTGTACACGTCGGAAATTGAACCTAGACAGTCAGCATTAGAGTCTACGCAACTCTTCACTATCACGGCGGCAATCGAGGTGTACCAAGGGATAACTTCTGCAGAAGCTCGAGTTGGCTCGCACCGGACATGTATAGCTGCCGGAACTATGTCGGAAACATTTTTAGAACATGTCCATATCCACCCAACATATCCACAATTTGTATACAGAAATTCTACACACACACTATGGCGCATGCCACATAATATGGTATACTTTCACACGTTTGTGAGTACCTGACTCGGATCTATGTCCGGACCTAAACATGTATCATTCGTCCATACATGTCCAGCCATGAATTTATCCATTCCTTTAACGGAGATATATGAATGCAACTACGGTCTCCGGAAACTAGCTCCGACTGCGAAAAGAATCGTTTCATGCCAGTTAAGGTTATCGGAATTGTTAAGCACAACTATAACAATAGCCCCTCCTTTGTCCGTGGTGTTTGTGGACGAGCCTGGAGACATTCAGTTCTATCCTAAAATTCTACGTCAAGCACTTGTACTCTCTAAGTATTGCCAGCGATTCTAAAGCGCTGGGATTGTGTTGAAAGTTACACGTGTCGAGAACTTAACCCCAGGAAAATAGTCGGTGCATCTACACACAACGACGCGGCGGCGCTCACTGGAAAAGAAAATTGTAAATATTCGAGCAGAGGAGGTGTGTCCATCTGGTGGTAACTGTGAGTATTTCTATCAATTGAGATACGAACATTTTAAGCAGCTTTAAAGAGACCAAGTCATCCATCTCTTCAAACTGCAAAAAGATACACTGTGGTAGAGCAAGGTACATACAAAAATTATAGCGCTTGAATAAAACATTTGGCGTCATTCCCTAGCGATTATATGCGACTTTTAAATGTTTGTTTCTGGTGTTTTTCTCCGTTAGACCAAATTTGATTGGTTTCCTTATATGCAAGAAAATTAACAATGCTGAAGAATCTATGACAACATCGTACTGACAAATTGAATCGCACCAAAATTAAGAAAATTCAATTAAGTGCCACGGTTCTTGTTGCCCCAGGTAATGACATTCATACTCCCAATTTGACCAAAGGGTGTGTCATCAACAGTCACACTAGTGGAAGACCTTAAATGGATTTCTAAATTCACATAATTCTCTCAACGTTGTTGATGTGTTGATAAAGCTTTTCTAAAGATGAAATGAGTACGAGAACATTCGCTATTTGTGTTCTCTGCAATGGTCAAATTTTAGTAAAGACTTCAAACAAAATGCCAGACAAATTCTGCAGCACAGCGAAAACTGCATAGTGCTTGCTTCAGCAACTAGGCGCCGGTTGTTGCATAAGCATTCCGAATGCATCAGTATTTTATCGCAACTTATCCGTATCAGATAACCAAACTTGATTTTAATTGTAAGGCAAATTCTACAGCTAAATGAGTACTGGTCGCTCAAACCGTGGAAACAAATCACCAGACCGAAGACGAGAATGATATGTATGTGTGCTTCTGTGTGTAGTGGAGTTGAAAATTCAATTCAGTCATACTGGCAATATTCCAGTATATGGCCATAAATGTACACCAACGAGTTGAGTCAATATCTTCTATTTTAAATGGACATTTTTATAGCTTCCTCATAAAGTTAACATCCCCTAAGAAAGTCCACGGTGTGAATGTAAACAATCACCCTCTCATGAGCATAGCGATTGCACACCCGCCCCTGAACAAATAAAACTGAAGCGAAAAATGCAAAAAGACGATCAGCTTGTCTCAAAGGAAAGTTCTTTACAATGTGACAATGCGTTTCAGTCCCGGATTATGTGCAGGAAGGTAGGTAGAATACCTAGTTTTTGTGTCGGAAAAACAACAATACACCTAGTAACCTTCTTTCTTTATTGGTCGTGACAAAATTGCCTGTATACCCAAACCAATCGTAGGTATGCAGATGGACATATGTACCGCATATGTTGTCCTTTAAAAATACCCATTCAGGAAATGTGTGTCAGCGTTACATGCCACCACTTTCTGGGTAGGTGTGAAGAAAGAAAGCAATGTATCTAAAATAGCATGACACAATTTCCGAAATGATAAATGTGCCAAGACATGAGGATATCCCATTTTATTGTGCGTAATCTACACAAGGAAAATTTCACAAAATTCTTGACATCGGAAAGGAAAAATCGATTTTTACCAAAAATAAAAAACAAAAGAAAAAAAACACATAAAAAGCTCCAGCAATCGCCTCTGAGCGATACGAACAACTGTCATGCAGACTTTGCGAATGGCCGGGGAGCTGAAAAGGGTGCACACATTACGTTTTTCGATTATTTCTCCACGCAACCGTTTCACCCAGTTTAAAAAAGAAAAAAAAAACGAAATCCTCCAACTCATCAGGCCTAGGCGTCGCTGTTTTGTTTTTGTTTGGCTTGCACTACCATTCTCAAAAGTAATCGTCATTTAATACATAAAATTACAGAACAACCAAATGCATTATTAAATTATTGAACTTTGACAGTAGACCAATCAGTCTATCCACCCGATAGTTATTAACTTATATTAACCCTCAAAAAAAATCCGTCATAGATGTTTGAAAAGATGTATGATGTAGATATTTTTTCTTTGGATAAATTCATTTTTGCAATGTATATGTACGTTTGATAGAATATTACATATTACATACCACGGAATCGCAATTCATTAGCTGGCTCAATTATCAATAGATCTTCCCGTTTTTCCATTTTGGTTTTTCTTTTTTAGTCTCTTTGTGTTTGTTGTTAATGAGGAATTGTTGATATTTTGTAATTGTGTTTTGTTGACGACGTGAATGGGAAACACTCAGATTCGTATTTTTCACTTTTTGAAAATTGCAAAATAGTTATATTACTTTTTTTTACTGAAAATTGCCCCGGCCTTCCGTTTTATGCTCCAGCTTTTTGGCAAGAAATCCAACGCATGCGTCATATTTTCAGAACAAATTTCGAATTCGATAAAGTTATGACGTCAAAAAAAAATATGGAGTTCCTTATGTTCGAATTCCATTACATTTTCAAGTGATGCCAAATCAATTTGTGTGAGTTTTGTGAACAATTTTGGAGTACTCTAAAAGAATTATTTATCTCTTGTAAATAAACGCATGATTTATGAATTTATGGGAAACACTGTCTCCGAGAATTAATTTAATTATACCTTCATACTCAGAAACATATCTCACAGTTTTTGTTAAGCAATTTCTTAGTCCTCTCACACTTGTTGTGTCATAATTCTATGTATTAATAAGATGAAGTGATGATATAAACAATAACGACTTCGTTAAATTGTTCTTGATTTTACAGTGTTACAAATTCTATAACTACATTAATACTTTCAATTTAAAAATATATATACATACACAAAACAAAAGTAATTCCGACTGACAGCTGATATTGATTACATGTCATGATTACCACGTGAATTTGGCATCACTTAATGCGACGACACACAAAATGGCGTGGAAATATTTAATAGCTTTAATTACCACTTTGTCAAATGTTTTGAATTAGATTCATTTAATTTATCGACAGTGTTGCATATACAATTTTTTGATTTGCAACGTAATTGCAAATACGCGAAGTGATTATGAGTGCGTTAAAATGCAGATAGAGATTCGAAGCGTTCGTCTTTGTTATATTATTTCGTTTGGAATCAAAAAGTTAAGATAAAGTGCAATAGAAACCGGAGGCAGTTTAGATAAGCGATAAAAGCGAGATCGGGAAAACAAAAAAAAAACGAAAACATAAAACCATAACATCTCCATAAAATGTCGTCAACAAACAGCAATCCCGTAATATCGGTGTTCAATTATAAAACGAAGGTGTATATGAATTTTTCATGTACCCCGGATATAACCTGCGAAGAAATATGCATACTCTGCTGTAAAAGACTGAATATTCTTCCACCATCGAAAGAATTATTTGGACTGCGGGTTAGTGGTACTGAAAAATGGTTAATGCCATGTTGCGTCCCAAAAACAACCGACAAATATCTTTATATAGAGTTTCGAATGAGATTCAAGGTCTCTGAATTGTTTAGGTTTCAAAAAACCGACCAGAATGCATACGAGTACTTATATTACCAAATAAGACATGATTTAATAAGCGACAAAATTCTTGATATTCGATATCCCGCATATAAGGACAAAGTTATGGGACTAGGGGTTGTAGACATGTTTATCGATCACTTGGAATTGAAAATACCCGCAGAAGATATTGAGAAGAATTACAAACAATATCTACCGAAACAACTGGTGAAAACGCATAAAATATTCGCAAAGAAAAAAATTTGCGATGGCTTTCAGGAGATTCGCAGAAAGAACCATCCACTGTCTTACTTAAAACGGTCGTACTTGTTGACTATTATGGGGCTTTCGCCGAACTATCTTATGGAAACCTACAATGCCATAGTGGATAAATTACCAGATGACGACGGGAATAGTGGGCCATACCCTGTGACTGTTAGATTGGATCCCTTCGATCCCGCAGGACCAGCCCTACAAGTTTCTGTTAAATATGCAAAAGATGTAAGAGAGGCATTATGAGGTGGTGTGTGGTGTTTAATAATTGATTTCATTTTCGATGTTCTTGTCCTATTTCAGTGGTTGTTGTTTGCTAAGTTGGAAAATATATGTGCATTACATCGGGACGGCAAGAAATATGTTCGGTTGGATATCAGTGGGTCGCCGCGGGAATATCGACTAGAGTTTGCGAAACCATTTGAACTTAAATCATTTATGACTTATCTCTCGGGATATTTGAGGTATGTGCGAATGTGTAATTTTTTCGTTTTGTAAACAAATATGTATGTGATTCGATTGTAGGCTGACGACAAAATGGATGTTAGATTTGTGCCCTCAGTACTTAACTCCATCTCTAGAGGAACTGAAGACTTTCAAATGTCATGGACCAGTGGGGTAAGTTTTGAGGAAATTTTAATGATCCACCTCTGTGCTTGACTCGGTGATACTCGGATGCTTATGAATTTCTTTTGATTACGGTAAATGTCTACGCGGTCATTATCAATCTGCAGAAACGTGCTCAGAATCCAAAAAATATGTATAGCTAGCTATTCCCATTTGGGATAATCTTGGGTTTTTCTGACGTGAGTGGCTTCGTTATTTTGGGCTGAATGTGATTGTGAATGGCGCGGCAGATGTATCAACTGAAGCAACCGCTGAGAAGTCTTGAATTTTCAAATGCAGTACTACTTCAATGAGCTCATGCAAATATTTTAAGGCCAAGAGATGCTATCGTACGTGCTAATTGCCTTAAATCGTACATCTTAATAGGAAATCAATACAAAAATAGTTCCAATGAAGTATTTCAAAACAATGGGGCACACGTTTTGGATTTTAATATTTTCATTTGATTGCTAATTTTTTTCAAGCGCTTAACTTACGGACGCAGCATGATCATGAGTATAGTTTCGCAATTTCATTGATAACGAAACTATAAACAAAGATTTGGGACGTCAATGCTGAAATAATGAGGTGACCGGAGACACAGGTTTATGTATTTTTGTCTTACAGTGGGCGTGGAGCTAGTCTGGTGCCATACCACTACTATCTGTGATTTGAATGAAAATATAAAAAAAAAACAACAACAACACATAAGCAAAAAAAAAGATTTACGTTCGCAGATCATTTCTATTACCAAAGAAAAAATATTATTTTTTGAACATGTTGACATTTACTGTTTCTTGTTATCGTTAAACATATTCATCGCCAATTTGATTGTTTAACCTCACTCCCACGTCATAGTTCAAATTCAATAAAATACTGAAGCAATTTGAAGATAAAGCCCAAATATGCTAATTCAATTAAAAATCAAACCAGATATAAACTGGAAACTATAACTGGAATGCGATGAGGATTTGCACTGTGCCGGAGAACCAGTATTTTACAGTGCAACAGAATTGACGGAGGCTGTAAAAATTGGTAGAAAACCAAATGATGGAGCAGCAGCGTGCGAATAGTTCAGAAGAGACCTCATCCGATAAAGAATTCACGTTGTTTTCGTTATATAAGTAACTACGTTCCCAGTCAGTAATTTAGGTTTTCTTAGAAAATTGGTATGGGATGCTTGGCGACCGGAAATGACTTGACCCCTTAAGCGAACATGTGCTTGTTTGTGTGTTTATTCTCTATCTCTTTTACTACATATATTTCCATCGGATGTTTGCAAAAGAGGGATTTCCTGTAACATATACAGATTATGGACAACATAGGTTGACTGCAGACGTAACAGAGGTTCAACCGATTTGATACATCTAGTAAGATATCGCCTTTCACATTCAGTGCCTTAAGACGAACTTCTTCGTCTTCCAGAGGCGCTACAGTCTGGAGGTGGACCTCAGTCTCAGCCAACAAGCCTCGATAACTAGCCATTGTGTCTCCACTCCACTTGTGTCTCATGTTTTGTGGTCTCCACTTGTGTCACCTGTTTTGTGGTCGTCTTCTATTGCGTTGTTCCTCTAGTTAGGAGCCGAGACGGGCTAGAGGAGTATTGTCCATACGCTGTAGCCATCTTAGGCGTTGAATCCGTAGAAGCCTGACTAGGCTCATGTCGCTGTACAGTTCGTGGTTTATACTTTTTCTCCAAAAACCATTAACGCAAACAGGATAAACAATTGAACGCAGAACTTTTCTCTCGCAAAGACCAAGGGCTCCTGCATCTACTCTTGAGATCGTCTATATTGTCCGCGCCATAGAGCAGAACACGTGTGAGCAAGGTGTTATTTAATGTTAGCTTGGTCCTTCGAGAAATTCCTCTACCACTCAATTAACTCTTGTTCTCAAAAAAAACAGCGATTGGGAAGAGCTACTCTGCGTTTGATCTCGGAATTGGTAGTATTCGATGTTACTAGCTGCATACGGTAACGGTCTAGCCGAATCGTCGAAGTTGTGCTTCCTTTATCGATGACAGCATATACTTTGTTTTGCCTTCATTCACAAAGACCATTTAACAACTCGCTTATAAATAAAGTACGCCAGTGGAACTTATATCCGTCCACGTCACTGCGCTCCACTTCGACTAAAATTCTTTAAAGTGTAGGTCATTCTTCCAATGCTAGTTCACGAAAGTAACAAAAACAAAATTGCAGAAAGCTAGTGCTATGCATTCTATGAATACATTAACGCCAAGCCAGATGCACCATAATTAGAATGAAGTTAAGTTAACGACTGCCAGAATAATCACTTCAGACGCCGATAGATGTCATTTCATAGACGACCTGTCAGTGACAAGTGATAACTTATCATAAAATTCAGAATGAAATACATGATGGCTATCATTGTTTTAATTAAACAGGTCATAAGCCATCCAGCTGAACACGCCCGCCGGGTGATAGCATTGTTATTCTGCTTTCAGAAAGAAACAGAAAATTGTGCATTATTTTATTTCACATCAAAGATCGCGAATGTATTTTAACAACATGGGTACACATATAGTACATCTGCATATTTGTTTGCATGCATCTCTGCATGGGAGCGATATACTATATGCATGTATATCAATCGAAAACAAAAACACGATCACTTCGAGCAATAACTGTTTATTTTCAAGGAAAACTTTAAGAATTTGTTATTCATTTTAATCACGTACATACGTTTTATCTTATACTCCTCGTTTCTTTTTTTTTTGTTTTCAGTGGTGATTTCTCATATAATAAGATTCGTGAGAAGCAAGGCAAATGCGGAAGCTACATCATACGCCAGTGCGAGCGAGAATACGACGTCTACTATATTGATATCAATTCCAAAGGGTAAAATTGTGTAAATTGCAAACAAACTTAACTTAGAATAACTGTGCTTTGTTTATCTATTTCAGCACACAAACAGAGACTTTTAAAATCACCAGAAAGTGCGATACATGGCAGTTGCACATAAATGATGAAATATACAACTATAATAATTTATCAGATTTAGCACTCGGCATACCAACGTCGTCTGAGAAATTTCGAATACAACCCTCTGTCTATGGTAAGGAGATGATCCGTCTAGGTCTGAAATAAAATGATCTTTATTTATGATTTATGTTGCAGATAAACCGCCACTGCTGCTAATATGCTTACCAAGAAATTTGTTACCAAAAAAGACTGATAGTGAATTAAATGAGGCTCAGCTATTGCGTAAACCTGTGCAAATCTTTGATCCAAAGAAAGACTTGCAATGGTACAAGAGTAAGTAAAATCAAACTCTCATTTCCTCGTTCCTTCAAAACAATATGAGCATTGGCTTTGTTTCTGTTTCCCTAAAGATTCCGAAAGGGAGTGCGAAGATGGCAAGATGGTATCGCTGCAGGCGGATTGGATACAACCACATAATGTGCAAGATGTTCAAGTAACTTTAAAGTACTTAAAACACGAACAAGACTTTTCGGTAAGTTTTAATTTATACGCTTTCAGTTATCTTTCAAGATCTAGTTGGATCCGTCTCAATTTTAATTTCTCATATAATTTCTGTACGTACATTTGTATTGTCATACAGATCGCGGGTTAAAATTCTCCCCTGATGGATCAACGAAATGGGGATCAAAGATCGCACGCAGAACTTTTCACCATATACTTCTTCACCCACTTTTGAGATTGTGCGCGCCTCTGAACCGTACAGCAACACTGGAATGATCAGTGCCTCTATTTGTTTATTACCTATTAAGCCCAGCTGGCAAGAGTTCTGCATTTGATGCCGGCTCTGATTTTGATACTGTTTACTGCAGAGCCGAGGTATATGAAGTCCGTAACTACATCAAAGTCATAGCTGCCTATTGCCACGCTCTAGCCAGATATTGTATGTTATTTCTTGAGGACGACATATACTTCTTTTTTCCTTTAATCATCGTCAGACCAATTTTAGCCCCTTCTGTCTCTATGCCAACAAAGTCCTTGACGTCTTGTGCTCTGCTGATCACGTCATTGTCATCGGTGTAAGCTAATTGTACGTCTGGAAAAAAATTCACTTTAGCAAAGTGTATTTTTCCGTTTTCAGTGGAAACTAAGACCCTCAGTGGTGTTAGTTCCTAGGACATATATCTCTGCACCATGCTTCATATGAGCAGTTCAATGCGTCGTTCAAGATTATCACTAGCTATCTTAAAGGTGTACGGGTACAGTAGGGACCGCACTGACAGCCTTGTTAGACGCCAGTCTTAATATTGTCATATTGACCTCGTCTATATCGAGGTGACGGAGTTCTCGTCCATCACCGAACAGATGGGTTGGACATTTTTACCTGGTTGTGTTATTTGTGTTCTTATCACCCTCTTAATGTCTTCAAAGGTGATTCCTCCAATTACTCAGTTCCGGCTACGACTGTACTACCAATAGTCAATCTCTCACTTATACACATTATCATATGCTCCACCTCTTATGTCTCCTTACACTGCCAGATACTATAATCGACGATATGTGCGAAAACTATGCAAAAGTCTATTACGCAAAACTGATCTTACGCATAGCCCGTATTTCATTATTGAACTACATAATACGAGAGGGTTTTCGGCATAAGTCAACCGTGTTCGAAAAGTATGTAATGACTGTAACAAGTTTTTGACAAATATGAACTTGACTGGACAGCGATTGATACCATTGATAGACTCATTCAATCCAAAATGATGTGCTATGTCATATTCTTAGTGTAGTGTCGACTCATCACTACAACCGCACATGTCGGTAGTAATGCATGTCATGCGTATTTTGACTCATCGAAGATCACTTCCCATGCTCTCACGCGCTACCGTATTATTGCCAATACACTACACTTAGGAAGCATAAAAATAAACTAATGATCTATCAGTCAATTCGCGATACACCCTTGTCTTAACACCACCATACAGGCAAGCAGAAAGGAGATCATACGCAGTTCATTGCAATTGGACCTCCGTCTTATGCTTCTTCTGTAATGGACTTCATTAGCTTTAAGCAATAAGCGATGGCATGCGTGGCGTAGTCGGAAGCTGCACGACTCCTACGCTGGGGGATTAAGGTTCAATCCCCAAATTAAGCAACTTTCATAATTCACGTCTCCATCTCTTTCGCGTCACTGACAGTTTTGCTGTCTATAAAAGGCTTCTCAAAACATCGCCATCCGGAATCGGCGTTAAACTGTAGTTCTCATCCACTCGTGATGGACAGCACGTACAACACGAGTGGGTGTTGGATGTTAGGCCCAGGTTCACCTCGGACTATCGCTCCATCCACATTATATTATTATAATGGTCATATTATCGACAAATATTGCATAATGCAAGGAAACCATGTATATAACTTGTTCGTAGATTACTTATTACTCACGTACTCACTTACTTCATTTGTTTGCCCACTCATTGCATTGTCGTGTCGTATGATCTTTCGCATCGAAAGAAATCGAGACGATTCCAAGAAAAGACGTAGAATGCTTATGAGTACGGTTTGCACAGGGGTACTTGAGCATGTAAGCAAAAAGCGTGACAATGACCTCCACTCGTTTTTTCGTCAGTCACCATAATTTTGTTAGTGGATAGGTCATGATTTGGGGGGACTGTTTACAATTCCACTCTAATGTATCCAATTACTTCATTATTTCACGTCACTCGAAATTCTCCGTTTACTTAAAAAAGAACATACATAACCTGATCACACAACAACACAATTTTTTGCAGGATTTCATGAAGCTAGCCAACACATGGAGTCGAATAGATACATCAGAATTTATAAAGCTATATGGCATCACATTAACCACTCCGTACACAATGATTATGGAAAACGCAAAATTTGGGCCACTTAACAAATTTTTATATAATCAAGGTGATAAAGTGCCAATGGAATGTTTGTTAGATGCATTGTATGGCCTTGTCTGTGGGATCTCTTATTTGGTAATAAACAATTGCAATGCAATTATGTGGGTCATCAACTAAAGACATCTTTTGTTTGTTTCTTCCTTTAGCAAGCGAAAGATATGATCCACGGTTACATTCGGTGCTGTTATTTAATGGTGACGAAGTTTGACCCAAAAAAACAATTGCTGATAACAAAAATCTCAGATCCAGGACTTCCTAGACCATATACACTTCAAGAGTAAGTATTAAAGTAAAGCAAAGTATAATTTATTTATGTGAACTGCCAGGAATAGCATCTCGTTGCTTGCTGTCTGGATTTTATGTGTTTTACTTACTAATTACGGCACTTGCTTTTATTGAGTTTATTGCAATAATGGAGTTAAAAAATTGTTGGTGCCAAAAATGAAATAAAAAGTTAAACACCTCAAAATAGTAAAAAAAAAAAACGTGCCTGGTACTGGTAAACAGACCAAATGGGATAACTTAATTTCATTTTAAAAACAAAATCTGATTTAAATTGTTTTTAGAAAATTGAGACATTTTTGATTTTGTCTTCAATTCTTTTCCGCAGATCATAAGTTTTGCAATTTAATGAATCGTCATTTCCTCCAGCCTATTGAAGGTAAAAATGTTTAGTGCTTGAATTGAAGCCCCTGCATAAGCTTTTGACAGTGGGGGTTCTTCAATTACATTTTCGCCATCACGTCTGATTTCTTCTGCTCCCGGATTGCTGCATTTTGGTTCCAGATCGGTTTCCTTTTCCGCAATCCAATCTTTTATGTCCTCAGAACAGTCGATATGGTAAGGTTAGGTTAGGTGGAAGTGGCTGACTGCTGTACGAAAGGACAGCAGCCACATTTGGGCTACCTCGCGGATCAATGAGTATATATTCCGCAAACCAATTAGTGATTTTAATAAAGCGAAGAATATGGCTGACTTTGAAGCTGCTTAATTCAGCCAGGCTATCAAAGAAGTATGCTCCCAGAAATGTAAATCTGCGGGATGAGAGAGCACTTCAGTTACATAGTAAGTGTACAAAGGTTTCATCCTCATCCTCGTCTCTGCAGCTTCTGCAGAAGTCGTTGTATGGGAGTCTATGTCTGGAGGCGTGGGTTCCTATAGCGCAATGCCCTGTTATACCGGCGATGAGAGTTCTGAGTTTCGGCCTTCTCAAACTAATTAGGCTAAGCGATCACTTATGGTCGATTGTAGGCCAGTGTTGTTTGTTGTTTGGTAACGAGGCATTATGTGCCAACTGCGCCCCTTAGTAGTAGTAGATGTTTTATGATAGGATCGGAAAGAGCACAGAGTTTGTACGCTTCGCAATTCTCTGGAATGTCACAGTGTCCCGGCACCCATATAATATGGATGCTAAAATAAGAGATAAGAGAGGCGGCAATTATGGGAAGTCTATAGGTGATAACTCTTGAAACAAACTATTAGTCGATGATATTATTTGGTGGTTTTTAGGATTTGGTCCCTTTTGACACACCTAGGTAGCACATCATCTTCGTCGTTATCATTGCTTGGGTTTATCAAAGCACTCCGGCAGTTTTGGATTGCCGAAGACTGCGCCTTTTCCCATTCATTAGCCAAAAGACATACCTCTCTTCTTAACTGACCCTTAACTGCCGACCAAGCAGACTTTTCTGTAGTTGCTTTTATCAAGTCACTTTGGTTGATAATCTGAGAGGCAGTTGCTGTTAAGGTCATTTTGTTCGTTCTTTTATTTTATTTTTGCTCTTTTTTAGATTTGAAAACTCGACGATTAGGTGTTCCATGATTATCCACAGTTTATTTACAGTTCTCTCAGTTTATCTACAGTTCTCAGCCCATTTTGTGGAGGTGATAGTTGACGTGGGGTTGTGGGTATGTACACCGACAACTACGCAACTTAACCTGGGTTCGATTCCCGGCCCGTACGACCAACGGTCCCAACTTTTTCTGTCAATTCAACTGACAATGCTCAAAGAAGTCTTCCCAAGCTTGGCCGTTCGGAGTCGGGATAAAACTGTAGGTGCATTCCACTCGTGAGAGAGCAACAGCGCTCACCCACTAGTAGTTTCTTAGAAGCTAGGCCGTGGCCTCTACGGGTTGTAGCGCCACCCATATTATTATTATTATTATTATAGCTGCATGGCAAGTGGCCAGTAAGAGTGCCACATAGTATCCTTAAGTCGGGATTGTTCAGATAAAGGGGCCTCCATATCTTCTCCTTGGATCGACCCTCAATTTTGGAGAAAGTAAATAGTAACAAAGTAACGAATACGTACGAGTTCTCAATTTGTCGTTACTTTTACAGCATTTTGTAGCAGCAGCGAACAACTAGATGGCGCAGTTAGTTGAGTACCTCCCCCTGTTTAGCGAGGTCCCCGGATCGAATCCCAGAGAAAGCAAAGTTAATACGCTTTTATCTGGTTTTCACATTTGGTTCAGTAATCATTTGCCGTTGGGATCAAATTAACGGCACTATCACTTGAGTAGTCTGACTATGGGTATCAGAACGGATCAATATGGTCTAAGTGGTGCTGGTTAATGCACTAGCAACCCCCTACCTAACATAACCTATGTAGCAGCAGCAGTTGTTAAATTTATGGAGATGGAAAGACCTTCGACGTCGTTTTGGTCATTGCCCCCGTGGTTTTCATGCCCTGGCAACCATATCAAATTTAACCGTTAATGTTATTTTTAGTTATGTTTTGTGGCATGACATGTTATATTTTTAGGTATAACGATTTGTATTTTTTGCTGAAGCGGTGGTTCGTTGAGAACCCAATTAACACTAAGTGCCGTTTTGACAGCGCAGCTCTAAAAATGTAACCATGCTGCGTTCAGGAACATTATGAGGTCTTTGATGTTCATTTTGGATTTATCACCGAGATATTCAAGGAAGGGTTTGATAAAGTCCGCTTTTTCTTTGATCTGGCATGCGCTGGAAAAGAACACGTACAATACAACAGCTGAGGCTGAGGCGTGGCAAGTTCATTAACGCGACCGACCTTTCTCAAAATTTCCAGGTGCCCCTTTGGGTTACCTTCCCAAAAAAACCAACTTAGACTATTCTTTTATATCATCTTAAATAAATTCGCCCAGCTCACGAAAAATGTTGTTTTCTCATTTTTGCAGCTTGCCCTGGATTCCATTTAATTATCATAAGGACCTGGAATCTGCAAAAACTGATCCTCAAGCTGAATTGTGGGCATTCTCAACGACAGTTTGGGAAATATTTGCTCGCGGTAAACCGATTAACAATCTAACAGCAGAAGTTCTATCTCAAAACTATATCTGTCATGGATATTTACTGCCACAACCCAACGAATGTCCAGATTCAATTTATCAAATAATGATGGATGGATGGAGCCGGGAGCCAGATAAGAGATTCAATCAACAAGCCATATTACAAGTACGATTCATGACAAAGAAGGACCTAACACCTAATTACGAAAGGATCGAACTTCCTGAGACGCTATCCTACGACGAAACGTCTCTATTTTCGAATTCAAGTAATGCGACTGATGGAACTTGTAAGTGAGGCTGGAGTGTGTCTTTTCCAGTTTATTTAATGCATTCTTACACATTTCAGCTCAAACCTTCCTCAATGGCCACAGCAGTAGTGATGTGAGAAGCTGTGGATTTTCTGTAAATTCAATACAGTGTGATCGAATGCCACTCCTGCGTGGACACAATGGCATGAGCGTACTACACTCGAGCTACTTCGACGATACGCCATCCGTGAAGCTCGTTGAAGGGGGAAAAATAATATACAAGGAAAAAATTGGCGAAGGTCACTACGGTGTTGTATATCGTGGTGAACTTCACTACAACAAGAACTATGCTGCGGAGCAAGTTGCAATAAAAACTCTGAAGTCAAACAATGGGTTTAGTGAGGACTTTTTGAGAGAAATAAAAATTATGCAAGTACGTTGGAAAATCTCGTATATCTCCACAGTTTGATTAATTTTCTGAGTGTCCCTAGGAACTGAACCATCCAAATATAGTGAAAATTAAAATGACAGTCGAAGACCCAGTCTCCATCATCATGGAATATGTGAAAGGATCGTTCAACGTGTACCTGGCTTCGAATAAACCGATTTTAACGAACGAGGAGCTCCTTCATTTTGCATTGGAAATTGCGAAGGTAAGTTTTGTTACACGCTTTTCACTCATTTGTGCTAATCAAACCATTTGATTCTAGGGCATGGAGTACCTGCGAAGCAAAAAAGTTATTCATCGCGATTTAGCTGCTAGAAATATTCTCGTCGACAGCGAAAGGCATATAGCGAAGATATCTGATTTTGGCTTGGCACAGATAGCAAACAACGATGGTTATTACATAGCGCAGAGCAAGAGGGACATACCAATTAAGTGGTATGCACCAGAATCGATAAGAACATCGAAATTCTCATTTCAATCGGACGTGTGGTCTTATGGGGTGACACTGTTCGAAATGTTTTCACGTGGTGATACACCGAATCTCGACCCCAAAACCGAACTAAGTCAGTTTGAATTTCTTAAACGATTGGAAATGGGACACAGGTTTGTTAAAAAAACGCGAAAACTTGTTTTCAAACAAATTTTTGACATTTTCAATTTTTTTTTTTAGGTTACGCCGACCTGAACTTTGTCCCGAAGACGTTTATTTAAATCTTATGATGCCATGTTGGCATGATAATCCTAAAAGGCGTCCCATATTCAAAGAAATAGTCGATATAGTTGAATCAATTATAAAAAATACCGACGATTGCATCTGAAGTCAATAATTGTCTAAGTACAGAGATAGAGATGGCATTTAAGTAGTTATTTTAGACGAAATATGTTATTTTTTTAAAGTAATTTTACGAACCCCTTAGCATTATATTTTATCTTATTTACTTTAGTTTTTTTTTATTAATTCTTAAAGAAATAGCAGAGTAAGGTTATAAAATGTTTTCTGGTAGTTAATTGCTTTCCGAAGAGTTGGCCTCTGTACGCACGGACAATCTCTTTCACACAATTCTCTAAATGTAACATACAACTGTTCTTGCCGTGTAAAAGTTTTGTAAATAGTTACTTCAGTAGTATAAATATATTAATTGTTATTTAATCCTCAAATTTGGTGTTTGTTTTTTAGTATGTTGAAATAATATATTTGGCTGTCGCGGGGAGAGCGCCGAATCTTGGAGAGCCCGGAATGGTTTTACCTTGACAATCGGTATCCTACGGGAGCAACATTCTAGCAATCCATATCTGGTAACAGCAAAGATTTTCAGATACAGACTCAGTTATCCGGTATATTGAATTACTTAGCTCACGTTCGAGACAACCATAATTTTAATAAAATAAATTCACAACGAAACAAATGTATGCAAAATCAGTTGTTCAGACTTTCTCGACTGTCTTCACACTTTACTGGAGACAAATATATAAGACACGTTACCAATAAAAAAGGAAAGACAAATAGGAGTTATAACAATTTGACAAACGCTAGTGCATGAATGTGGTGATTCAAAGCAAGTTTCCCGTATGTTGCTGCAAGAACTTAGACTAAACACCACCTTCCGACAGTGACTCACAATGCTCCCGAAGTATTACAAGGGAAATCTTTCAAATAGGGACGTGCTATTCAGAATTTGGATATCATTGAGGGTCCATCATCGTATGATGCGGGTGTCAAAGGGCAATCTTCAATCTTGTAAAAACCTGGCCCTGGTCTACGCTGCATCTATTTCTTATAGACTTCGGCATGAATCAAGATCAGAGATAAGAGATGAAAGAGATATCCTACTTCTACCTCCGTGTCCGTGAATACATGTGAAGCTGAATTCTTACAAAAAGAGTGCGTTGAATGCATGAGGGAATATCACTAAACTTCTTATGACTCAATACCTTCATGGACAAGAGTAACAAATGGCCAAAGCTGGATATGTCTTTCCTCTGTTGTCACTGATCTCGATTCATTCATACGATTGGCCTTGCGAAGGAGAAGCATTGCGGAAAAACAGCTATTAAAAAGGCTAAATATAAAACAATATGTGAGTTATCTGAGGAGTTTGAGATATAAAGCGGAGTTCGTCAAGGGTGCATACTGGCACCACTATTGTTCCTTCGGTTATCAGCGATGCACTCGTGCAGCATGGACGGACTACGATTATGGGATTCGACAGATTGTGACATCTTATCTTGAACAAGTTGACTATCCTGACGATCATTTCTACTTTCACATCGAATAATGGATCTTCACTTGATGGCCCACAATCAAGAAGCTGAACCAAACACAGGCTTTAAAATAAATACACCAAAAATTAAAGCCCTTATAATTTCTAAAATGGAATGCAATGTTATCAGCTTGCGAACAAAGCTGCAACTGTCCCGACCGAACGCGGAATCGCTGCTGTTTTAAGGATGCAGTACCCGGTAAGTGGACATCATTACCAAACGAAAGCTGCAATTTTTCATAAACAGAAGTTTAAGAAACATCCTTCGGATTTTTTACCCGAACCGTATCTCCAAAGACATCTCCAGATAACGGGCCAAGAAGCTATAAACATCAATATGCAAAGGGTAAAGTGGGAGCGGATTGAACATAACCTACGCCGTAAATAACAACTCCATTACGATGTACCCTATGAACCGGTTACCCAGGCAGGCCGATTAGCGGGACGGGCAAATGTGGTGAAGAACAGTTAAAAGGAATTAAGTTCTTCAGGAACGAATTGAAGCGACGTCAAGCGTGTTGCAGAACTACGAAAATTGTTCTAAAACTGTTGAGCCGTGACATCTAGTAATATGTGGCGCTGTAGCCCGTGCCTGTCTTCCTCTACGTTGCCGAAGCATGGACAATCTCAAGAGTAGATGAAGAAGCCCTTAATCTATTCGAGAGAAAAATTCTGCGTTCAAACTTTGTTCCTGGTTGCGTTAAACGTATTCTGGGAAGACTCAACCACGAACTGTACAGGCTGTTCAGCGATATAAGTCTAGCCAAGCGTCTACGGAGTCAAAGCCTACGGCCATGTAGAGTGTATGGACAACACTGCACCTCAACCAACTTGGCGTTTGAAATTAGAGGCAACTGGGTAAAGATCAGTTGAAGAAGAAGAATAAGAAACCAACACCTGCTGAATTTGGACTTTGTTTCTACAGGAACCACTCATATTGTGTGTCGATTTAAAAAGGGCGTACGTTGAAAAACTCATTCTAGGCAGTTGTACTCTCTGATGATTTCCAGTGGATCGCTACAGGTGGACCCTTGTTCCTTAACGCTAGGGCGCCTGGTGCAGGATACGACCCGTAAACAAATTATTGATCTACCTCGCCTACCTGTTTTTTAAAAGAAAGTTTGAGAGAGTTGGAAGGCAGATATCATTCGAAGTCAACTTAGCAACTAGTAGTGGATCAAAGTGGATCAAATAGTCAATTAATGAATCCTTAAACAACTTAAGACGGAACAAATAAAACACGACATCTCGTCTTTTATATTATCCTGAATATTTTATTTGTATAATTAAATTCATAAAATTGTAATTTCAAGTTAAAATATAGATGTATAAGTAAAAAATGTGTTCCACATAGTGTTTAGTATAGTAGAAATGTAGCTAGTTTTTTTTTTGTATTTTTATTTTGTTGTTTCTTAAGTTTTTTTTTTATTTTATTTTTAATTTTTGTGAATTATACTTTATGAACATCACCCAGAGTTTGCTCATAGCAGTATTAAAGTAGTCTTACAAAGAAGTTTACGATATTTCCAAATTGTTTTTGTTTATAAATATATTTGCATAGGATATTAAGTATATTAACTTAATCAGTTAAAAAGTATTTAAAATTGATTTAGAGTCGATTTATGCACAAAATCGACAGAATTATAATAAATATATAAATAAATATGTATATAAAGCAAATACACTTCCATTTATATATACATACGTACTTATAGATCTCTTAAATATTGTATATTGCTAATAAACATATCTTCAACATTAGGATTGCTTTAGTAGGCTACTTTTAGTTTTAATGTGATCTTTGTTTTTTTCTCCCTTCCTTTTTTTCTAATTCTTTCCTTCTTTGCTTTGCTTTGCTTTGTTTTTGTTAAGATTAAGAAGACAAGAAAACTCTATGGGAAGCCTTTTGTCAAGTTCATAATTTTATGTATCTCTATATATTGTATTTATTTTGTATAAATAAAGTATTCATATTTTTTGCAATTACACATAGAATTATATATATATATATATTGTTTTGTTTTGTTTTTTTTTTTGTATTCACGACAACGACATTTATGAGTTAATGACTATATTTTATGACATATGATTTTAATAACTGTGACTTTTTAGAAATACGATGAGCAGTGAATGGGAGCGTTTCTCTTCATCTCGAACACAATGCAAACTCTCATTATGATTAAGAAGTAAGATATGTAGGGTTAAAGGGGTTCTTCAGAGCCTCACGAAGCTGAATCAAAATCATTAGAACTTATTCTCAACTGAATAATTCAACTGCTAAAGGAAAACCAGTTTGGAACAACCAAGAGGGTATTAAGTACTCAAGAAAATTTATGAAACAAGACAAGGGAATAGCTCTAGAACTTAAATAAGCTGAACTAAGGATGAGTATGTGAACCACTAACAGGACACGAAACAACCTTTATGAAATGGGTCCTACCGGTTCAGAAATCTGTTGGCTTTGTGCTCAAGCGCTCAAGCGAAAGTACTACTAATCGACTGTCACGGCTTACCCGAAAAAGATTCATAATAATAAAACTTCCAAGAAATCTCGTCTAGAGTCGAAAATTCTGAAGGCAGCACTTAAATCCTAGACCAAGAGAACGGGGGACAATATATATGGTCGAAGTACTAATGTCTTGCCATGACACACACCGAGTTCATCAATTCTATTCAAACCAGGATAAATTGGCGTCAACTTCATTAGCTTTCAGCACCTGTTTCAAAAATACCTCTCTTTTAAGAGCTCATCAATACAATGGATCCGATGGAGTCTAAGTGGTTTAAGTGAACCTTACCTAGTCCCCAGGCAGCTTACATAAGCAATAATCAGCTTATGCAGTAATTAACGAGGCTGAATGAACTGTATTTTTGGGCAATTGATAGAAAGCTGAAAGAAGATCTCATTAGCCATGACTTATGACTTCGTTAAGACGTTTATATGGCTTCCAATAATGATGTGATGTGACTGTTTATTGGTTTCCAGAGAAAAATGAAATGACGTATCCATACAGTAAAAGAGGAGTCATACCAATCAAAACAATGTGTGGCTAGATTTTTTTCACAGAGAGAACACAGACAGCAACAACTTGATCCCGAATAAGTTGAATGTCGTATAATTTTGAAGAAATTTGTAAATAGATAGGATAGATTAGATCTTTGTGGTAACTCAGCGGGCATTCTTTTGGCCTAAGTGTGGTTACCTTTAAGGTAGCCACTTTAACCTAACCTAGGGGAGACTAATTGAAGTCAATCTATAGAGATTTTTTGCAGTTGAAGTTCCTGTTGAAAGACTGTATTTTAGATAAGGAATGCTAGGGATTCAAATTCCTGTACAGATACATTTATGGAATGTATTCGCAGACTATTAAAATGTGACAAAAACCACACTGCTTCGGGAGGCTTTAGTATTGGAATGTTATTGTGAAATTAAGCAAGAAATGCAAGTGGTCAGGGGTTAAGCCTTTATTAGATGAACTCGGAAGGAATTGTAATTAAGAACTCTTAATTAAGGACGATATTTGCTTCATAATGCCAAAGATCATATGGACTATGGACTCATATGGAAACCTACTCCAAATCAGTGCGTTGCAGTGTTTTGGTATCTTCTGTAAGCCAACGTAGCCTATTGTCCACTCATAGCTAACAAGGACTGCATTGATACCTCAT